>OY728119.1:1573125653-1575625653 GCA_963277665.1 Viscum album | reverse complement strand
TATTTATTTTACCTCAATTTTATATTTTTTATGAAACAAAAAATATATACATCTTATCTGTCCATTTTAAAAATCAAAATGCCACTCATGCATATAAGTGGACTATCACCTCCAAAAACAATGAATTTTATTTTTAATCAATGAGTTTCATTTCTAGAAAAAAAGTTATTTTTAAGGAATAAGTATGATATATAAGAAAAATTTATGATTCTATAAACACAAATCATTATCTTTTTTATTTCCCTCTCATCTATTGAAAATTGAAAATGTCATCCATGTGTACATGCAGACTACTGTATCTATGAACGATATATTTCAATTTTAATTACAACATTACATGTATAGTTTTTCAAATAAATTTAATTAATATATATGCTATTTATAATCATCTATTAATGTTATATTATCATTATAAAATAATTTTTTTACACATTTATCCATTATAACATGTTCTTTTTTTGGGCAGTTGTACCACATACATTAACATTGATATAATATTTATGTCATGAATGATGGATTTTTTTTACTATAAATATTAATTAAAAATGTGGAATTTATAATATTTTCAAAAATCAATAATGGTCATATATATTCATATATTGTTGAATAAAATAAAATCTATCAATAATATGAAATAAGAAAAAAATAGAATATTTAAACTTTCTATATGAATTTTCACCATAAGTTCTATGAAATATCCATCAATATGACAACCCATATATTTTACATACTAAATTTTAGGATTTGTTACATATTTATACACATAATAGAAACACATAATAATTATATGCCTATTGTACTTTAAAATAAGATACACAGCACGCAAACATGAAACAAGGATACAAAGACATTATATAAAAACACCATAACATGCCCGTAAATTCCATTTATCTTATAATTCTACTTGGGATAACCTAGGGATGTACATTATAAATGGTTAAGTTATAAATCTTAGTAAAGGAGTAATATAAGAATAGAATGGTGAAAATTATTAAAATTGATTCCATGGGCATAAAAGGTGTCATTACAAGGTAATAAACATTATCATGAATATCGAAGCACGACATCAGATGATAACAGAAGGAATCATTAGATCATGGAAACAATAAATTACATAACACCACAACCATAAGTCTAGGATAACCATTGATACATCATAAAATAATTTTATTATTCTAACCACCCATCCACCATACATGGTATATCATGAGATAAGAATTACCCTATGCATTGGAGGACTATATAATTATGGGCCCAAAACTCAAATACATATCTTATACATAAATTTGTGTAACATAATGATCATTCAACATTAAAACTATTTTGATAAATTTAATCAAATGATTAATTAGTGTAGGTTATATGAATGGATGTCCCCACAACAATATTATATTTTCATCTAGTTGAATAACCATGAGTTGAAATTGGGATAGGTATTCACAAAACAATTGTTTGTCATGGAAATCACAAGATAATTTTCATATTATAATAGATGTACATGAAGGTTCATATACGGTTTTAATTATAGTATAAGGTGGTATATAATTACTTAGGGAATAATAATTATAGTAATGTGATTTTTAAAATTACATTCCAATAATAAAATTTAGAAATCCAAAATCTTACTCTAAAGAGATAACATGAATTAAAATGAAGAAGATAGAATCACTCACCTTGAGATGGAAATTTTGAAACCTTATGAGGTGCTTCTTATGTTCTCTGAAATACATTTTTTTAAATTTAGATAGGGATAGAGAGAGTATCTTCAAGACCAATTGGTTTTTAGTGATGAATAATGCGGGTTTGAATCAATATTTATATAAAAAGAATGTGGGTTCATTATTTGATTCTAAACATAGGAATTGGAATCTAAGGGATAAAATATTAAAAACCGTAAATCATACCATGGTTTCTCCCCTATTATATTACTAATAATATTGGTTTTAAATATTTTATTAGTAGAAGAAAAAAAATCATTCAAATAATACAATTAATGATGTTAAATTGAGTAATGTTTATAACCATTATTTTTATAACAACATAATATAATATAGTTTTTCGAGGATTCATTATATGTTTTTAAAAATTAATAAAATAACTTCCAGAACATATTATATTTAAGGGTAAATATAGTTTTTTCTAGAGGTTTATATATTATTATTTATTAAATATCCTTCTAGATATTATGAGGTTATAATGCATATCTTATATTTATAAAATAATTAATTTCTACCCAAAAGTTTTACTATCACAGAAAATTATCAAAAAATAAAAAATGGATAATTTAGAAATAGTAATTACAAAAATAATATTCTTTTAATAATTTTATTTCTCTAAATATGATACTTTATACAATATAAATTTAAATCCTTATTTATTAAAAAATTATAGTTTTTACGACTCTGAGAACATTTTACACTTATAAAAATTTAATTTGACTAAATTAAAGTATGCTATAATTTAAATTTAAATAAATATTTCTTAATAATAATATTTATTAATAATATAAATTATTAAAAATTCAATAATTTATAAAATAGTATTCTTTGATGGAAAATACTTATCCCTATGAATTTCTTGTTTTTAATGTTTACTATCATAAAAATACATTATCAATCAATTCATGTTTTGAATAGCAACTTGAATCATGAGTAAATATCATATACCCCTAATAAATAGAATGTTTTAGTTGAGACCTTTATGATACAAAGCCCCTTTACATTTATTGGATCTTCTAACCCCTTAATCAAGGAACAATGGATCGACAAAATTGAAAATATTTTATCTTACCTTGAATACACTAAAAAAGATAATGTCGTGTTGGTTGTTTAAAAAACATGGGGAGAATATGGTAAATGGTGGATGTTGATTAATAATATGAAGGCCATGGTGGAGATTGAAGTGATTGAATGGAAATAATTTAGAAAAAATATTTTGAAAAATATTTTTATCACTCTCTAACAAAAAACAAATAGGTATTTTCTAGGACTCAGTCAGAAAGAGGATTAATCTAATGTGGTTTATGAGGAAAAACTAACAAGAATAGAAAGTATGGCTTCAGCCTTGTTATCAACCCCAAATGTAATGTTTTCAACTTCTTCAGTGAAATAAATCATAATCTATGAATATATTATTCAATTTATGACATTTATTAATATATATAAATTATATGATGTGAACTAAAAGGAAAAATGGAGATTCGTGAAGCTCAAGGGAGTTATGGGTCTAGAGATATGAATTAGAGATTAGAGTTTTATTATGGCAGTGTGATGGAGAAATATCATATTGGGAAGATAGACCAGCATCCCACTGGTTAGAAGTGAGGGAAGAATCATCATAAGAATTTACTAATGGGGATAAGGAATTGATTTTGGTGTGTAATGTAGGGGAACTATGTTAGTGAATATCGACGAAATAAATCCACTAGTTTAATTGAACAAAGGAATTCCACATTAAACACTTAACAAATTTTTTCAATGTTTCTATTACAAGTAAAATTATATTATAAGAACCAATGTACTAAGCAATCGGTTGTTGAATATAACTAGTGACAACAACTTCCATGACCTTGAGAGAATGGGTGAGTACATACCCTCACAACTACTTAGTAAGATCCTAGAAAAATAGTGTTAATATGTATACTATTTATTTATTTTAGAATAGTGAGGGTACTATTTGGTTATAGTTAAATTCATTCTCTCATCTCACATAAGTTTAAAAGAACTATTAAAATGCCACTTAAAAAAATGGATGTCTAGTTATCGATGAAAATTGTAAATTGGTCAATTGTTTCATCCCACGTATATAACTCCACCAAAATCAATATTTGTGGGATTATCTTTTTGGAAAACATTGTGATACTCACAATAATAAATTTTGATGATATCATTATTATGTATTATAATTCATTGTATAGACCCAACATAAATCCTCAATTGAAGAAAATCACCCTCTGTAACATAGCTCACCCTTTGATTCTATACAATTGTAAGGAGGAGGATGGATATCCATTGTAATCATCATCATAAGAATGAATATTATTAACTTATGGGAATTAATACCGATCAAAAATAATAGAAACTAAGTAAAATAACATCCTCTATGACACTACCCTTACATGATAATATGTTAATATGTGCACTAAATAATTTATTGGTCATCCTCCTAGCTAAGAGGTTGAGTAATCCATTGAACATTTACCTCGAAATTTTAAATATCCATAAATACATGTAGAATAAAAACAATTATAACTAAATAGATAAATGATAGACTATTGTAAAATAGGTATAATGTTTTATATTCCAAATTTATTTACCCTGGGGTCCACTAGTCCTTTTTTCAAAGTGTAAGATAGTTCAATGCGCCTCTAAATTAATTATCATTAATTGAAAAAGATCACAATAAGGAAAAAGTCTCATATACAATTAATTGATGACATGTTTGATGATATACGGGTATATAGGTGCTTCTATAATGTTGATCTTTAGTTGGGATATTATCATGTAAAGGTGAAGAAATAGAATTACCCCAGGGATTAATTTAATACAAGGTACGAGATATACATTTTTATAGTGATTCCATTAAGAATAACCAATTTTCTATCTACCTTTAGGGACTTTACAAATAGTGACTTTAGAGATTAGCTCAATTTATTTTTTGTATTCATTGTAGACAATATTTTTATCTACTCCAAAATAAAAGAGGAAAATTAGGAGGAGTTGAATATTTTATTTATGTCCTTCAGAAATGAAAACTTATAGGCGATGTATAATAAATAAATGTTTTGGATGGATTAATTAACCTTCGGGGGCCATGTTATCACCAAGAAAGGTTATATATGGGTCCATTTAAGAAATATCTACGTGAAGTATATTTGATACCAAAATCTGTGATTGAGACCTAAAGTTTCCTCCGATTGGAAGGATAAAATAATCAATTTTTTAGGAAAATATTATTGTTTTTAAACCCACTAATAAAGATAAAATGGAAGGAAGTATAGCCTTTTTGACTAGTGAATGTGTAGGAATATTTAAGTGATATCAAAGATGATAATCATTTTACCTATTCTCACATTACACACAAATGAGAATGAATTTTTGATTTACAATGATGCCTAAAAATGATTGGGTAGTGTAATCATAAAAAATAAAAACATGATAGCTGACACATGATTCCAATTAATGATACATG
The DNA here is from genome assembly GCA_963277665.1 of Viscum album. Taxonomy (NCBI): domain Eukaryota; kingdom Viridiplantae; phylum Streptophyta; class Magnoliopsida; order Santalales; family Viscaceae; genus Viscum; species Viscum album. Next base: position 1,575,620,463 of record OY728119.1, on the reverse strand, counting down.
ATAAGAACAATACATCACATGATATGGAATTTTTTTTAGTGGTATTGACATTGATGATTTGGTGACATTATCTCGACGGGGTAATCTATGAATATATAAAAATCATAAAAGTCTAAATTATATATTCATATGGAAGGATATCAATTTGTGTCAATGAAGGCAGTAGTGATAATCAAGGATTATGAATGTTAAATCCAATACCAACATGGGAAAGTGAACAATGTGGCTGATGATCCGAGTAGAAATTATCCCACAACCTTATCCATGATAATGATTAATTGGAATCCTATATTCATAGACATGTACAGGATGGACATTGCTATATTAAAAGGATCTACATTCTACTTTTATCAAGTTACATCCCTACCAACCATTCTCAAGATGATCAAGGAGGCCCAATTGATGATATGGATCTACATGAGATGTTTGTAAATATTCTGAAGTTGAATTTTTCTATAAACCGAGTTTTATGGTATTTAACCTAGATATGTGTCCCAACAAAACAGAATTAAAGATGGGGATTCTTGATTATTTACATATCTCGTCCTTATATATTCATCTAGTAGGTACTATGGTGTATAAATATATAAATAATAACTTATTGAGTGAAAACCTAAAGAGAGACATTGAAGAATTTTCATTACTATTCTTAGTATGATAATAAGTAATGTTTGAATGATAAAAAATTATAATGGTTTGATGAAACCACTTCCCACAATAGTAAGGAAATGGGAATACATAACCATGCATTTTTTTCAAATTACATAATAATATATATAAATGTAATAATTCAAATTGGGTGGTAGTCAATCACTTTATTACATAGTCATATTTCATTTCCCTCATGGATTATTTATTTTCTCTCCAACTAACCAAGATATATATAAAATAAGTGCTTGGACTATACGGAGTACTACTATCTATAGTATTTGGTTGAGATTTGAGGTTTAACTCATGGTTTTGGAGAATCCTTTAATAAGTATTAGGTATAGAGAAGAGTTTTAGTAAATCTTATAACCTTGGAAAAACTATTAATATGAGAAAACTATTTATATTATCTAGGACATGTTGATATCATGTTAAATATTTTTCTAAGAATGATGGGACCAATACCTTCCCATAGGGGGGTTTTATGTAACAACGGTTTTGTTTCTATGATTTAAGTGGAACCTTATGAGAAATTTTATCAGAAGTGATTTCTAACACTGATATATCAACTTGTCATTTTATTATATGATTGACACATCATTTTTAAGATAAAAATATAATATAGATTCAATTCTAGAATGAAAAGGTTTAGTATCATGTGAAAAAACCTCAAAAATTTAATTTTCAAAATGAAACTAAAAAATTATTTAATTAATTCTTCTCAATATAATTAATGTCCATCACATTCTTCTTTGTTCAAGTAATCACCAGAAGATTTAGATCAATGAAATGGGTGAGTTAAAATCGTAATAAAAGGATTAATAATAGAAAGGAATCAATATGAAATTGATGATAACAATCATAATAATCATATCATAATCATAGTATCATAATCAAAACAATGATGGAAACATGTGATAAAACCATGGAATGTGTTAATACCTAAAAATAAAACATTATGTCACAGTGGACAAATACAACACACAGTTTTAAACAATGCTAGCATCATGTCCATGCATAACATATGTGTATAATAATCGAATGATATTATTAGTAAAAAATAGAATAATTTTCATGAATAATACACATTATATCATGAGATACATCATATTACCCAATGTCATGGTGGGTGATATAATATTGGGCTCACCCATCACATCATATGATTTACATAATCGTGAATGCCAAAAAGAATTAATAAAAATTATAATCATGAAATAACACATGGAAAGTAATGGGTTTAAAAATAATTTCCTAAATAATACATTAATTAATAAAATATTTTTATTCAAGAATTAATAAGGTAAATCATATTTTGATATAATACATCTTTATTCTTGAACATAAAAGAATCATTTTAAGAGGAGTAAAATATAATCTTTTGGAAATTGATGTCACTTTGAAAAATGGTATTTTTTAGAAAATATTTTCTCATTGTAAGAATTTTTATATTCCCAAAATAAAATATAAAATATATTTCAATGAAATACTACAAACATTCATACCATGGTAGAGAGGAAAATCTAATGAAAAGAACTAGGCTTGATATTCCCCTTACCATAATCCCTGCTTTATTTTGAAGCTTTTTGAACCTCCTAAATAATAAACATATATTTATTGAAAATAATATATAAAATTAAATTATTTTAATTTTTATAATTATTTATTAATTATATTCATTTTATTATATCTCTTAATTTGTTTTGGTATCGGTTAGTCATTTTGATATAATGTTTTACATAAAAATTCACTTATTTTCCTCGATTTTTCTATTTCATTAACATTAAATTATTCCACATTAAAAATACTAAAATAATATAATAATATAGATATTACGTATTATTAAATTATATGTAATTAATAACATTCATCCTTGGTGAGAGTTATATGTTTTTTCATGGTAATGTCTTTGTAGGTGGTTAACTGTCCTTTGATGAGACATTGTTAGGAGAGCTGGAAAGTCATGTTTGAAACTTATATATATATATAATTTCATAATAATAGTAGGTTAAAATCATTATTACATTATTAAAATACATATTAATTAATAATTATAGGTTTTGGGTGTGAAAAAGGGGGTGAAAAAATAGAAGAAAATTAAGAAGAGAATAGTTCATCAAAATTTATTCCATCCTTAGTGTCAGTTTTATTGTACGCCAATAAACATCCATTTATATTTAAAGTTAGATAACTGCATAACGTTATTAACAATACTTAGGGGATTGAGCGGATGTATTTTGGTTGAGTTTATTATTTTGAAAGCGTAGGGTGGGGGTTTTTTAAGGGTAAGTTGTGGGTTTATTTATACTTTATTAGAGGGGTATTTTTAGAAGAAAATAATATATCAATGGTGTAACTTGTAACAATGAGTTTTTAACAATATAAATCATATATAATTATAATATAATTATTTTTATTACATTAAACCTCTTTGTAAATCAAATTAATTAGTTTATTAGAAAATAAAGTTGAATGAAAGGAATGTTTTTATTTTATATAATCAATTTTGAAGTTATGTTTTAGAAATGATATTGAGGTTTAGAAATTAAGATTAATTTGTTTTAATGATTCATTAATAAAAATTAATATGTCCTGGAATGACCATAGGTTCTATAAATGATTATCTAATTATTACATTATGATTAATATAAGGTATGATACACTGATTATGTGAATAATAGTGTTTTAAATATTCACTAAAAAATTGACGTATTTTAGACAATTTCCAAAAAAATAACCCCTAGACAATTTCAAAGAGATTAGATCAAATGTAATGTTCATTTTATAAAAATAAATGTATAAAATATGTAATTTTAGTTTTAAATTCAAAAATAATGATTTTTTTTGAAATAGTTTAAAATACATTTTACTTAAAATGTGCTTATGTTTACTTCGGGTTCTTTAATCGTGATAATTATTTTTTTGGAATTATAAATTCATATTTTCATAAAATAGGAATGATAAATGCAATTTATATCGCAATTTATTATTCTAAGGTAAAATTAATTTTACAATAGTCAGGATACTGTTCTCAATATTCAATTTTCTATTCCAAATGGTCATGTTTCTATTCCAATAGTTAAATTACTATTCAAACAGTCATATTAACTCCTATAAATGTCCATGATTCCCTTTATTAATTATTCAAATCAATTCATATAATGGTTCTATAATTATCTTTTTTTTAAATGTATATATGTTTACTAACATTTTATTTTTTTCTATATTAACCAAGTTATAGATGCTCTGGAAAATAAAGCAATAATGGAGAAGAATAAGATATGGTCCTTTACGGCACCAAGATAATGCGCTCCACTGGTGGTGGCAGACATGTGTGGTGTAATGTACTCTCGTTTTATTAGTAGTCCCTTGTACGCTTGACTTATCTATTATTTAATATATTTCTTTAGGGTCGGATTTGACCGGATCCTGGACTTTTGGTATTTGTTTCTATTATGTGGGAAGTGGGGACGATGATTCTAGTAATTTTGGTTGATCTATATTTTCCCATTGAAAAATTCCCATTTCATATTTTTTTCCCCAATGTAATGTTTTGAATTTTGATTGGGTTCATTAATGGATACTATAACATTATTATGAAAATTATTTTTAAATGTTTCTTTATATGTATAATATTATATAGTATATTATAAGAATTATTTATTTCAATAGAAAAATACCATTTATAAAATATGGATTGTTACGTTCTTCTCCACATTATAAATTTTTTCTTCAAAATTTCAACTCATTTTCTTAGTTGAGATTATATTAAGGTTTTTTTAATTTATTTTTCCTTCTTCATCCCACGACACATATATATAATTAATGTTCCTAAAAACACTTGGACATGGTGAGTTGTCTTCTTTCATAGAACATCATCTATATGACACAATATCTTCACTAGATTCTCTTCATATGAATATTTATTCTCGAGTTTTACCACCTCATAATTTATTACATGTGAGGGACTAGGTATTTACTTCCTTAGGATTGATGGGTGGAACACATCGTGAACTTGAAACATTCTTAGTGAATGTTTAAAATGATAGACCACTACTCCACTGAGATCAAGGTTCTAAAATCAGTCAGTATAACATTGGATAAGATTCCCTTCATTTTTAATCAGCAGAGCTCTTTATCATGATGATATTTAAATGAAACCATTGTCTTTAACATTGCACTAAAAGTCCCATCATTGTTTATCAATGTATCTCTTTTTCTAACTCTGAGTAGCATTTATATTTTTTTGGTGACATTAACATTATTTTTCATCTCCTTCACATGATCTATTCCTGTTATAATTCTTTCCCCAACTTCATCACAACAATCGGGAGTTCTAAATAGATTCTCATATAATTCCATTTTCATACTTGAGAGGAGACAATTATTATATGGTAATTAGACCAACGGTAAATATTTATCGCATCCACCTTTGAATTTCACTGAGATGGATCATAGTATGTTCTTAAAAAAATGAATAGACTTTTCAGATTTGTTTTTGGTTTTAGGGTGATATGTCTTGATGATATTCAATTCATTACTCAAATAATGTAAAATTATTCTCCCGAATTTATAGGTGAACCTTGGATCATGATCATAGATTTTCAAAAGTGAAGGCCCATGCATCCTCCCCACTTCCATCACATATATCATGGGAATTTCATTAAGGGATAATTCATCCTAAATAGAGGTAAATGGATAGTCTTTATGAGTTGATCCATCACAAACCATATCTCACTTACTTCCTTTGGTTGTATTCGAGAAACTAGTGAGAAATTCAATGGTGATACTCCCCCAATTCCTTTTGGGTATAGAAAATGGTTTCCAAATCCTATTGGTCTTTTTAACTCCACTTTAAATTGATAGAAACCAAACATTATGATAAAAAAACCAAAAATATTATTCTTCCTGTTGTCCCACTAGAAGTTCTCTCAAAGATCACGACATGTATTGGTACTTCTATGGTGGATAGAGAATGTTGAGCTTTGTAAATTATCCAATAGATAATTATTTATCCTAGGTGATAGTGAAATAGAGAGACTCATTCCAAACTAAATCACACCATAATAATTGATTAGGAACTCATGAATGTTCCATTCCATTACTGATTTATCCTCTTTTGTAGCTCTATATCAACACTTTTTGACACACTGATCTTTTCTTGGGTAGATGGTTTGGAAATCATTTGGGAAAGGTAGGATGTTTTATCTATTGTTTTGATTCCCAAATCCATCCTCAGAATATCCATAAATATTGGGTTTTTATCAAATTGTATCATATCTTTAATAGTAGGTTCTTTTATGAAAAGATCATTAGGTAGCTTATTCTTGTTTTTAGGATGGTAGTGAATAGAGTTGTAATGTCCTAACCCGGCTCACCACTAAGTTGGTGGTTGGACCATTCACCACATGGCCTCAAGCGCAACTCCCTATATGCTAGAGGCTACTAACTAGTAGCGAGGGGGAAGGATAGTTAGTGGGGAGACTATACCATCTTACCACAGTTGTACAATGGAATAATATAAAAAATAAAAATCAATAGTGGAAGCAGTAAATATAAATAATTAAGCAGTGGAAGAAAAATTTTATATAAATGAACAAAAGTGTCTAGTTCTAGTTTATACAATACATTAATGCATGAAATGGTGTAGATACATGATGGAATTAAGTAAATAGAACAACATGCTTTTCAATATAGTATAATGCATAGATCAAGTAAAGAAGAACTAAAATCCCAAAGGTGATCTGCACGATCATCCTGAGAACCTGCTCAGTCCTTTTCACTTAACTCCTATGTACAAGAAAACAAAAAAAGCATGGTCCATGGCCATGTGAGCAAGAATTTATACTCAGGTAGCCCAGTGTAACAGTGGCTCAAGTAGGGTGTGGGATATAAATCCTAGTGGGCCAGAACCATCTGTTTCTTGCCAAATCCTGACAGTGTGGTAAATATTAAACAGTGTGTTGGGATGTACAAATAAACTAATCAATACAATGTAACTAAATATAATAGTTCCTTCTTCATCCCCCTATTGGTGTTTGAACATAACCCGATCATCAATAAAGTAATTATCATTTTATGCTAATAGGTCAAGTGGGGCAAAGCAAACACTCATATCACCACGTGATGGTAAAAATTGGGAAGGTCGCAAGATGTAACAAAGGAACCTGTAATGGTATTTGATGAATAAGTTTCAAGGTAATAACCAAGGAAACATAGACCTCAATGGACACTAACTCGGTAGTTGTTGGGTCTATCAAAAGGGTAAGAGTGTAATATAATGAGCATATTCCAAGGAATTCCACAATGAGTTGCCTACTAAATATAAGGAGATCATTCAAGGTAAAATATGGATATGCAGTGACTAGGTCCTTTGGGATGTAACCATGGAAGCTATTATTCAATGATTAAGCCCAGTGGTGTATCCAAGGCATCCCAATATCGAGACTATGGAACTCATCCAAGGTAAAATGTTTTAACCAAAATTATCGGGCCCAATGCGGTGTAACCTGGGAACTTACCTATCATTATTGGATCTAAGAAGTGTAGTCCACTCAATCCTATAGTACATCATCAAAAGGGAATCAAAATTAGTATACCAAGCATCTAAATATGAGATATGGATTGCGATCTAGATGGGTCCTAACATAAGAAAATTATCCTTGAATTCAGAATGGTGTACTGGAGTCTTAAGGTATTCTCTGATCAGAATCCAATAAAATCATGAGTTTGACAAATCATATTTGATATTGAAGTCATATATATTCTATTTCGGTACAATCTATTCCTTTTATTAGTGGGGAAATTTTAATTAGCATTTAGGCCATTTAGTAAAATCCATTAAGGCATTTTCAAATGTCAATGTATACACCGCTACCTTCGCATAACATGGTAAGGGTTTCTATGGACATGGAACCAATTATTTTGTCATGAACACATATCTATCCATGGAATTCCTACAAGTGAATCCACGTATCTCCCAAGGTATGAGTATGAAAACCCATTGATTCCATCCATGGAATTCCTACATGGGAACCCACATGTCACCCAAGGTGTTATTAGCATTAAAAATAATTGAAAACAATTTGGTAAATTAATTTGAGGGTCAATCCTTAAGCATTAACCTTTAATTTTACTCAAATAATTCCATTTACCAAAAAATGTAAATTTTATTTATAAGGATCCATGTATCCATGGATGTGTGAAGTTACCTATATGGGTAATTCCAATCTAAACATGTGATCAAACACATGCACGGTGCCTTGGTCCTTTAATCATTTAAAAAGTGAAACTTAGTCTTTCTAATTCCATTCGGGAGATGTCCTAAACATTCCATATATCAACATAGCATCAATGAATTAGAATTATAAACATGTCAAGTCATGAAAGTAGGGTTTATCTATTTTTTTTTAAAAGGCAGTACACCTAGATTGAGGGGTTTTATTGCGAAAACATGATATTTCTCATATCGCAAAACATTTATTAAATATAGAATTTAATATGAAACATGATATATTAACATTTAAGAGGAATTAAATATAAATAGTTCACTAAATATATTTAATTTCTAATTAATGTTTTGTAATCAATTTATGAATGCATTCTTAACAATGTGGCATTGTAAAGGGACCCTACTATAGGGTGGAACCAAGTCATCCACTTCGACTCTTGGAGATTTATAACTAAAAGTTGATGCTACCCCACAGAGTATATGAACTTCAACACACATTCGAGGACACCTATCCCTTATGCACACAATTGCATGGCTATGGGAATGTGCAAGGGGATCCTAACACATATGCTAATATACATATACCAGTCACCACTCAACTACGCATGGATATATATATATATACATGGGTAGACCTAGACCAATACTTGTGTAATCAATGCCATAGATATTTACACACATAATGGGGGAACCCATATACATTTATTTACATACCTATGCATACGTAGGTGAGTCGTCCTTGACTTGGTGACACAAAAATGACCAAAATTTTCCAAATCACAAAAAATAATAATAAATAAACCATATTTATTCTATAAATATCAATTTAGATGGTGTGAAACAACTTCCATGTTTTAAAAAATACCTCAGATGGAGGTGACAGACTGAATCTCCTTGACAACACATGATGGCATTCAACACACTATAATAAACATTCTATGAACATTAAATCAACCAAGGACCCTAATTTAACAGCTGAAAAACTAAATGGAAACCAAAAACCATACTTTAGAACAAATAAAGTGGACTGAAACACACCAAACCGCCTCTCATTTAGGGGTGGTTATTGGAACATGCACATAAGGGTCCCGAGAGACCTCTTTCACCAACCTAGAACAAGAGATACCCATAAAAATCAGATTACCCCACAACCCTATAGATTTGAGGATTCTAATTGGAAATGAAGAGGCTGATATCCGGCCAAAAATATGGAAGAGAAGTGGTAGAGGAGCTTACCGTGATAGAAAAAAGGATATTTGCCAAGAAATCGAAGAAGAAATCAATGAGCAATGAAGGTCAGAGGGAGGCAACATCATGCGTTGAAAGGGAACCCCCTTTCGGGATCCAAACAAACTAGAGAGAGGGGGGAAGTGAATGTTTACTTTTTAGGTATTAATTTTAATTTCATTTAATTTTTAAAAATTAAATTTTTTAAACAATCACCCATCAGAATCGCTTGACCCGCACAGTTTTCCAAACTACGAGCAAACTATGCAGATTCTACTTCCTCCAAGACATACCCCACATGGTCTAGGCACATGATTTAGGAAACCCTATGCAAACCCAATACAACTTTTTAAAATATGGATGCACAGTTGCCTACTGTGGGCTGCATGGTTTAGAAAACCATGGGAAAACTATGTGCCTTCTTATGTCTTTTAATAATTGATGTTTTTCAGACCTGTCAAACCCAAAACATCTCGATCCACTCAGGAGACTTCTCGATCCTTCACCAAATTCCATAAATAGGAAAAATATTTGTTCCCACACTCCTAATAAATTTCTAAAGCTTGGTTTTAAATATGACTCATACAACAATTGAAAAAAATATAAAAACTTCATACATTTATCCGATTATAAAAATCAGATTTTATATTCTACCAACCTTAAAAACATATCGTCCCTAATAATCCATCATGAACAATGCATACATCATCATACCTACGTTGGTTGTGAAGTTTCATTCAAACAGTTGCATTGCATATAACTCCCCAATACTTTTATGGTCTGTTGCTCTTAAATAATTCCTATTCATTAGATACACTATATTGCATGAAGAAATAAGTCTTTTTTGAAACAAAACATTATAGGATAAATTTATATGCTACCCATTAAACATTAATTTTCCACTTTTATGTTTTGAATGTTGAAAAATAGTCATCTAGAGTTATGACCAGTAAGTCCTTTGGAGTCTGATAGAACCAACTTGATTTTTTGAAGAATAGTAACATACCATTATGAACAGTGATATGAATAGTAATATGAGCCTTATAATTAGTATATTATATTTTCTAAAGGTAAAAATATAATGATAAGTTAATTAATTTTTCAATGTAATAAAAAACTAATTATACCTTTAAATTGCTATTTTTTGAATTATCTTTGATTTTATTTAAAAATTAAATTAAAAATACATAGAAAATTACTTTTAAAAAATAGAGTTCGTTTTTTAGTTCTACACATCGAAAAATGGTTAGGGTGAATTTTCGGGTTTTTCCAAAATACTTGAATTTTTCGTGAATAGTAAAAAAACAGATTTGAGTTTTCAGTGGTTTAATGAAATTATAATGATGTAATACTTAATATAAAGGTCTATTAGACTTGTGTACAGTATCTTAAGACATGAGGTGTCCCAAGTGGCTTAAACCATGGGAAAATACCATGGAAAATCCCATGGTTTTGTGAAAACCACTAAGGAGTTGTCCCTTTTAATTAATAAAAACACTCTCTCTTAATTACTATAAATACCCCCTCACCCCCTTAATTTTCTTTCATTAAAAAATCAATATCCTCACAGATCAAGTGGTATTACTTCCCTAGTAATCCTCTCAAGGTGTTCTTAATCCCCCAAGGTCCCATCCTTAAAGATCTAAGTGTTACTCTACAAGGTAAGGGAAACCTTCATTCTCTTCTTTTAGTAGACACTTCCTTAATGTTATCTATTTGATTTGTCCATTCTCATATGTTGGGGTTTTATTTTATGTGTTCTTATTACTTTAACAATGATTTAAATATGATTAGATACCCTTTTTCTGTCATCATTTTAATTTTATGAAATTTTAAGCGAAGCCGTTAGGCTTCCTAATTTTAATAAGGGATCTCTCACCTTTTCTTTTAATTGCAAGTTCATGTCTTTTTTTCTCTCCCTGCCTCCACTGTCCAAATGACCATGAAAACTCAAGTATAATCTATATAATGAATTTATGCCTTTTTAATGCAAGAACCATCAACAATATTCTTACTCCATCCCTTTTTATTTTTATATACCAAATCAACACCCATGAGGTTCCTATTTATAACCTTTGTGGACGGCGGAGTTTGGTTGTTCAATTTCTTTTCCATTACTGATCATTAGACCATTTTAATCTAAGAACTAGATACGAATATAATAATTTCATATCATTAATGTTCTGTAATCATTTCACACTCATGATATAAAATAATAATACAAAACAAGTCCATTATGAACAAAACGGAAAAATTAATCCGAAAATTTGTAATAAACTTTTATCTAATGATTCATTATCATGGTATATAACCCAAAATTATTATAAGATCATTTATATCTAATTAATGTCATTAATAAGATATATTTAAAATTCTGGATGTTTAACCACATTTCAAATGAACATCCATTCATGAAAACAAGTAAACAAAGCATGAAAACCAAGGAAGAAAATGCTTCGAAAACAAGAACATTGAACCTCTTAAACTCATTTAAAGGGCCATGAATGAACCTGATAAGGATACATTAAACCAATTAAATGTATATGAGGTTCTAGAGTTATTAATTAATGAATATATATTTTATTATTCAGGTCAGTAAAACAAACAAATAACACACTCGAGCATAAGGTAAGGGGTTTCTAATCTCACTTTTAATTCTGTGAGATTTCCATTTTCCGCCACTTATTTATTGCATGTGGTGTATGTGTACTGCCATTTGATATATAATATCATGATTATATTTATCTTCATGGTATTAAATAATTAATTTTATAATTATTAATTATTTGTCACATAAAATGACTGATTACAATGTTGTAATGGGATTTGATTAAATTTCCCACTTCGTTGTGACTTACATTGTATTGTGCACCTAATAATTCTTTTGTGGTGTATCTACTGCACACATGAGATCATTTTTAATTTGAATTTATAATTTGTTAAACATTCATATTCTTGAAATATGGATATGTTTATTGTATAAACAGTATAAAATTTTACATATGGTGTATATTTAGAATGTTATTTTAACTATGGAATTATTGATGAATCTGTATTCTCTACTCTGTGCGAATATTGAAATGGCATATTGATATTGTATTAAACAAATGATTGAAGAATGATTTGGACTCGTTGTGGTAGGTGGGTCCCTCTACATCCCATCGATTCATTAGTATGTCTCATGAGATAAATTTGTTGGTGACAACCCCTTCGAATGTGTTTCCAAAAAATCAGATGAGTTTCTACCAAAGAGATAAACTATTTTAGTAGTGTTATGGTGTCATGTTCCAAGTACATGACATCCAATTAATATGAATTCTCATTATTCATTTTTATTTGTTACTATCCAAATGGTTTACATTATGATAAAATCATTGGATGCAGGCCCTTTCTCAGTTTTGTAATGGCGTGTGTTTTTTTCATTTATTCACCATGCCATTTTTGTCAATGATTCAGTTATTATTACTTCATGATTCCACTATTTGTAACCCTTACTGAGCATTTAATCTCACCCCTTTTATTTTATACACTCAACATGTGATGAAGAGAAGGTCTTTTATTGAGTTCATGTGAATGCAGTTTTTAGTTTTGTTATGTATTGTATTTTGTAAATTTTATCAATATAATTTGAGTTACATATATGTATATAATTTCTTCAAGACTACTAAACTGATCGTTCCATCAGGATTTTAATTCCTTATAACCTGGCCAATATATCAAGTAATGTACTAGCTCTGGTCTAGAGGGGTCGGGGTGTTACAGTTGGTATCAGAGGATGATTAGTAGAAAACATGGAAACTAGAGTAAGAAATGTATAGTAGGGAACAAAGCCCTAAGGTATTATTTGAGGATAATCATACAAGAACATTCTAGTATTTTTGTATGGAATAAATAATATGAATCCTTTGGCAAATACACTTATGTCTGGATATGAGCAGGTAAAGGTAGCTCTAGCACATATATACCAAAGAGTGAAAGCTCCGACAAGGAGTTTTGGGCTTGACCTAGGGTATCTCGGTGCACAAAAAGTAGACTATCTACACTCTTGGTTTCGACACTCTGAAGTGATATTCTTAGGATAATTCAAATTTTTGTTACAATCCATTATGAAGTAGTTTATGTAAATTTTTCCTTAGAGGAACCATGTTTATAAGAATTGCTATGCATAGAATTTCAATCTATGTTGAGTGATTTTCTATTTGAGATTCCTAAACTAATCTAGTGTATCACAATATTTAGAAATGGAATCTAATGGAAGAATGGGAATCAATACTCATGGGAAATGTAGAGATCTCCCTACTTAGCATGTTATCATAGTTAATGTTGGAGCAGATCAAATCATGATCATATTCGGATAACTTACTCAAGTTGTAACGAATAACCATTCCACACCTATGTTTGATCGTTTCATGCGGAAGAAGCCCCCATCTTTTAGTGGGACTACGAATCAATTGGTTACTGAGTAATTGATCATGTCCCTTGAAAATATATTCATGGCGTTAAGCTGCAATAAAAATGCAAAGGTAGTACTGGCAGTATATTATCTCATGGGTGGCGCTGATCAATGGTGTTCCCTGATTCAAAATACCACGAAAGATGAAGAAATTGAAGATATAGAATGTAGGTCTTTTAAGGAAATATTCTTCAAAAAAAATCCCTCATGAGGAATGAACTTAAATGAAGAGGACATTCCATTGCTTAAAACAAAGGGAAGAAGAGTGTATTGTAGAGTAAGAGGCTACCTTTACAAGGATATCCAATTATGGAAGAGATTACGTACGTGACTTAACATAAAAGAATGATCATCTCATTGAAGGTATTAATCCAAGTCTTCGAAGAGCACTGGATTCTCAAAAAAATTCATCATATGGTGAAATTGTGTCAAGTGCCATCAAAACTAATAAGCAATTTACTAGATCAAATATTTTCAAAGGAAACCAAGATATGAAGTGGTACAATGATAAAAAGGAATAAGGAGAAGCACCCAAGAAGAGAAAGGGAACAAATATACTCCAATTAAGTGAGAACTATGGAATGATTCATCTCGGGAAATGATTGAAAGGCATGAGAGTCTACTATAACTGTGGAGAAAAGATTCATCGATCTGATTAATGAAAGGGGAAGAAAAAATTCAATGATATTCAATGCTACAATTTCAGAGAGATGGGACACTATGAAAATGAGTGTCCTAAGCTCCAAATAAACATGCCTCAAAAAATCCAATAGAACAAGGGAGAGCCTATGTGATTACAACTGCGGAGGTTGAAGTTCCTAATGACATGGTGGCTGGTACATTAATTGTTTCTTCAAAATTAGCCAAAACAATATTTGATTCTGCATCATTGCATTTTTTTATATCTTCTCGGTTTTCCATGAAAATTAGATATGTCCAAATTGATTTAATAAAGGATTTGTCAGTAAAAACTCCTAGGGGATGTATCATTGCAATAGAGACTTGTCAACTAATCCCCTCCATACACCAAAATGATCTTTAGCTATTAGCCTTATTATCAAACCAATTAATGAATTTGGTATAATTCTAGGTATGGATTGGCTGTAAAATTATTATGTGAATATTTTTTGTAAGAAGGAGAAAGTTACAATTTCTTAAAATGGTATAGAATCCCTTGTCTTTAGGGAAAAACTTTTCCACCCGATTCTTATCTCGAACCACCCCATTAGCTCTACTGAATGCAATAATATGAGAGGAAGATAAACCAATATCTATGGGCATGGAAAGAAATATTCAAATTGAATATGTTCACATAGTGCAATGTTACATTGATGTATTTCCATAGGATTTTCCTGGACATCCTCTAGAGCAGGATGTTGAGTTCTCTAATGAATTAATTCCTGATGCAAGATATATATCAATTACTCCCTATCGAATGGGCACTATGGAATTAGTATATCTAAAGAATAAATTAGAGGATTTGAGTGAAAAAGGATTTATTTAACCAAGTGTTTCTCCATGGGGATCCCCTATCCTCTTTGTCATGATGAAATATGGATCCATGAGGCTTTTCATTGATTAGAGGGAAATCAATTCTATTACAATAAAAAATAAGTATCATCTACCCCGGATTGATAATTTATTTGATCAACATAATGGAGGTCAATACTTTTTGAAGATTGAACTTCAATCCGGATATCATCAGTTGCATGTGAGGAAGGAAGATATTTCTAATATAACATTTCAAACAAGGTTTTGTCATTATGAATTTACAGTAATGCCATTTGTAATGACAAAATCACCCTATGTTTTCATTGACTTAATGAATCATGTTTTCAATGAATATCTTGATAACTTTTTTGAGTTATTCATGAATTATATCATCATATACTCAAAAATCTATGAATACCATGAGAATCAATTTTGAGTTATTCTAAGAACTGTTAGAATAAATAAATTATATGGGATGTTTAACAAGTGTGAATTCTGGATTCAATCAGTTTCTTTTCTTGGTCATATTGTCTCTAAGGATGGAATCCTAGTTGATCTTGAAAAGACAAAGGCAATACAAGAATGGCCCATGCCAACAAACAAAACTGAGGCACATAATCTTATTTTCTTAGTAGGTTATTATTAGTTTTTCCTTCATAATTCGGCCTGACTGGATAACCGCTAACCAAGATCACACGTAAATGAGATAAGTTTTTGTGGACAAAAGAGTGTAAAAAATGCATTAAATAATTGAAAAGAAGATTGGTCAATGATCCAATGCTGACTCTTCTATCTAGAAGTGATGGATTTGTGATATATAGTGATGCATCAAAGAATGAGCTAAGTTTAATCCTTATGTCAAATGATATAGTTATTACATATGCATCAAGATAGTTGAATATCCATGAGAAAAATTATCCAACTCATGATCATTAGTTAAAAGCCATAATATTTTCTCTGAAAATATGGAGACATTATCTGTATAGAGAAAAATGGGACATTTATACGAACCACAAGAGTTTGAAATACATTTTCACACAAAAAGAACTCAACTTGAGGAAAAAGAGATGGCTCGAGTTACTCAAATATTATGAATTTTTAATACACTACCACTGAGGAAAGGCGAATACAGTGGAAGATGAATTAAGTAGGAAGGAGCATGGACTTCTGACTCAAAAGAGGATTAAGAGATATCCTATATTTTTTTATCTAATAAAGATGGATATGGGAATTTTTATGGAAAAGGAAACATCATTCCTCCTTCAAATGATTTCTAAACTATCTTTATTAGAGAAGATAAAAAGCTCTCAATCTGATTATGAGAATCTGAATAAGAAAATTAATGTTGTTAAGGATTGGGGACTGGCTGACTTCGTGTATGAAGAAGGAGTTATGAAATTTGGGAAGTGTTTATGTCTTCCATCAGTACCTGGGCTAAAAGGGGAACTATTAGACAATGCCAAAAGCTCGAATTTCTCTATACACCTAGGTAGCACCAAGATGTACTGAGATCTGAAGGAATATTTTTGGGGGAATAATATGAAGCAGGAAATTGCTGACTACGTGCCAAGGAGTGCAGTTTGTCAACATATGAAGGCAGAGAGAGGGCATCCAAAAAGAGTGATGCAACATTTACCTATTCTTATGTGGAATTGGGATAACATTATGATGGATTTTATCACTGGACTACTGAGGACAACTAGAAGGAATGATTCTATATGGGTAATTGTTAAACATCTCACAAAAATCTACACATTTCATTCCTATAAGAGAAGAATTTACACTTGATCGCTTGGAAAGACCATATATTAATGAAGTTTTAAGACTTCGTGGTGCACCTCTATCAATTGTATCCGATCGAGATCCCCAATTTATATCAAAATTCTGGAAAAGTCTCCAGAAATCGATGAATACTGAGCTTCGTATGAGTACTTCTTATCACCCCCAAACCAATGGGTAGTCTGAAAGGACTATTCCAACATTAGAGAACATGCTGAGGTTATTCTCTATTGAATTCCAAGGTATGTGAGATTATTGCTTGCCTTTGGTGGAATTTTCCTACAACAATAGTTTCCACTCTAGTATTCAAATGGCTCCATACAAAGCATTATGTGGAAAGATATTTCGAACTCCATATTGTTGTGACAAAGTTATTGAGAAGAAACTTATAGGCCAAGAACATATTGAAGAGACAACAACAAAGGTGAAGAATAAACAAGCCCATATTAAAGAAACCCAAAGTAGGAAGAAGAGTTATGCTGACAAACAGAGAAATAACTTGGAATTCCAAGTGGGAGATCATGTATTTCTGAATGTATCTCCACGGAAGGGTGTCTTAAGGTTCGGTATGAATAGGAAACTGAGCTCTAGGTACATCAGACCATTTGAAATTCTAGAAAGAATTAGAGCTGTATCTTACCATTTAGCAATGCTGGCAAATCTCTCTAGAGTTCATGATGTGTTCCACATGTCATTATTAAATAAATTCATGCCAGAACCAAAACATGTACTCACATACGATGAAATAGAACTAGAACCTGATTTTTCATACTGTGAAAAGCCTATCTGGATTCTTGACACAAGAGAGCAGGTATTGAGAAATCGGATAACTCATCTAGTAATGGTTCTTTGGAGAAACCAAAATATGGAAGAAGCAACATGGGAACTAGAGGATTTCATGAAGTAGAACTACCCATATCTTTTTTGTGGGATTTATACATAAAAATTTTAGGATGAAATTTCAGAAGGAGAGATTAATATAACACCCCAAACATTTTATGGTATGTTGAACTTAAATACATTCTATTCATTAGATAGCCAATATTTCATGAAGAATTATGTGTTTTTTTTAAACAAAACACTATAGGAAAAAGTTATATGCTACCCATTAAACATAAATTTTCCACTTTTATGTTTTGAATTTCGAAAAACAGTCATCTAGAGTTGTGACCAGTAAGTCATTTAGAGTCTGATAGAACCAACATGATTGTTTAATGAATAGTAACATACACTTATGAATAGTAATATGAATAGTAATATGACCCTTATAAATAGTAAATAATGATAATATTTTATTTTCTTAGGGTAATAAGATAATGAGATGTTAATTAATTTTTCAATGTAATTTAAATCTAATTATACCTTTAAATGTTATTTTTCAAATTAACATTGATTTTATTTAAAAATTAAATTAAAATAAATATAAATTTATTTTCAAAAAATGGAGTTCGTTTTTGAATTCTACACATAGAAAAAGGTTTAGGGTGATGTTTTGGGATTTTTCTAAATTACTTGAATTTTTCATGAATATGAAAAAATACAGATTTGAGTTTTCGGTGGTTTAATGACCTCATAAAGATGTAATAATTAATATAAAGTGCTGGTTGATTTTTTATAGTATCTTATGACATGAGGTGTCCCACTTGGCTTAAACCATGGGAAAATACCACGGGCAAGCTCATGGTTTTGTGAATACTACTAACTAGGTGTCCCTTTTAATTAATAAAAAAACTCTCTCTTAATTACTGTAAATACCCACTCACCCACCTTTGATTATTTTCATTCCAAACTAAAAATACTCGATGATCTGGTGGTATTACCTCCCTATGAGTCCTACCATGGTGTCCATAATCCCCCACGGTCCCATCCATCAAGATCTAGGAGTTACTCTATAAGGTAAGGGAATCCTTCATTCTCTTCATTTAGTCGACACTTAATTTATGTTATCTATTTGATTTTTCCATTATCATATGTTGTGGTTGTATTTTATGTGTTCTTATTACTATTATTTTGATTTAAATATGATTATATACCCTTTTTATCTCATCATTCCATTTTATGAAATTTTAAGCAACGTTGTTAGGCTGCCGAATTTTCATAAGGGATCTCTCACCTTTCCTTTTATTTTAATGTTCATATATTTTCTTTTACTATATTCACCTCCTCTATGAAAATGACCATGAAAACTCTTATATAATCTATATAAATTAAATATATCATGTGAATATAATAACCATCATCAATATTCTTACTCCCTCCATTTTAATTTTTATAAACGAAATCAACATCCATGATGGTCCAATTTATAACCTTTGTGGACGATGAAGTTCTGTTCTTCACTTTCTTTTTCATTACAGATCATGAGACCATTTTAATGGTTGTACCAGATTATAATTTAATTATTTAATCTCATTAATGTTCTATAATCCTTACACACTCATAATATAAAATAATAATACAAAACAAGTTCATTATGAACAAAACGACCAAGTTAATCCGAATATTTGTAATAAACATTTAACTAATGAATCGTCATCATGTTATATAACCAAAAGTCATTATAAGATTATTTATATCTTTTTAATTTCATTAATAAGGTATATTAGCAATTCTGGATTTTTAACCACATTTCAAATGAACTTCCTTTCATGAAAACAATTAAACAAACCATGAAAACCCAGGAAGAATATGATTCCAAAACAACAAAATTGAACCTCTTAATCCCATAGAAAGGGCCACGAATGAACCTAATAAGGTTATAATAACACAATCATATGTATTGGAGGTTTTTTATTTTTAATTAATTAAGATAAATTTTATTTTTCAGGTCATTAAATTAAATGGACACACTCGAGCATAAGGTAAGTGGTTTCTAATCTCACTTTTAATTCTTTAAGATTTCAATTGTTCAGCACTTGTTTATTGCATGTGGTGTATGTGTACTTCCATTTGATATAATATCATGTTTCTTTTAATTTTCATTGTATTCAATGATTCATTAGATAATTTTAATTCTTGGTCATACGAAACAATTTATTACAATGTGGTAATGGGCTTTGTGTCAATTTCCCACTTCGTTGTGACTAACTTTGTATTGTGCTCATAATAATTCTTATGTGGTGTTTCTACTGCCAACTTGAGATCATATTTCATTTTCACTTACAATTATGGTAAATATCCACTTGAAACATGTATATGTTTATTATTTAACTGTATACCATTTTACAAACAATATATATTTGGAATGTTATTTTAACTATGTAATTATTGATAAAGCAGTAGTCTCTACTCTATAAGAATATTGAAAAGACATATTTATCTTATATTAAATAAATTTATAAACAATTACTTAGAAATTTGGTGGAGGGTGGGTCCCGCTACAGCCACTCGATGCATCAATAGGTCTCATGAGACAAATCAGTTGGCGATGAACCCTTAAAGTTTGTTTCCAAAAAATCAGGTGTTTTTCTACCCATAGAACTAAATCGTTTTAACAGTATTATGATATGATGTGGCAGATAAATGAAATCTGATTAGCTACCATTATCTTTATTCATTTTCAGTCATTAGAATCTATGAGAATTTCATTATGACAAAATCTATAGATGTAGGCCCTTTCTCAGTTTATTAATGGTGTGTGTGTTTTTTTCATTTATTCACCATGCCACATTTGTCTATGATTCAGTTATTATTGCTTCATGAATCCTTTATTTGTAACCCTTACTAAGAATTTGAGATAACCCCTTTCATTTTCTACCTTAAACAGGTGATGAAGAGAATGTATTTTATTTAGTTCATATGGATACAATTTTTAGTTTTGTTATATATCGTATTTTGTAACCTTTTACAATGTAATTTGAGATACATCTATGTATCTATTATCTTCTAGACTACAAAACTGATCATTTCTGTGGGATTTTTATTCCTTCTAACCATGCCAATATAACATGCAATGCACCGGCTCTGTTCTAGAGTGGTTTGGGTGTTACATTGCATTACCAACAACCGATGCATGTTAAGCGTTTCCAATGTGTTTTTCACTTTATCCTTTACAACCAGATCAAACACTCAATGTTTGAATGAAATAGAGAAATTGAGCTTACATGAGCCCTTTTAGATAGAGGCAACATCACATCATTATCTTGATAGAAATTTGATCTATGGATCTCCCCACCATAGGTCTTTACTTGATGAAGTGGCAAAACACATGCCATGACACCTCCACAATCAAAATTACCTTACAAGGGACAACATTCAGTGTTCTTATGACGCTCCTGGCATTATTTCATTAAGAAAGAATGATCGAATATTGAATGTCCTAATAGAAATGATTCATGAAAGTTTCCTCAGAAGATACTTCCGACCTTGAAACCACACATTCCTTTATTTGGAAATGTGATTTAAAATGACTCCTTACAACCGTAAAAATTTATCCAAAGGAAGAGAGAATGAGTCGATCCATTTGGATGACTTATCTAGAAGATGATCATATTAGGAGGCAGACAAAAAAAGGAACTATTGGAGTTAATGAGTCTGAACAAGGTGTTCCTTCGTGGGAACCAAGGAATCACTCTGGAAATATCAACCCTAAATAAGAACAATTTTTTATCGTGAAACACAGACAAAAATAATCCGACAAACTCAACTACATTAATGATTTATCATGGCATAATATTGATGCTCACTTACTGCATTGAGGATGAAGTAAATATAGGGGATATTCTCATCTCTTGAGAACATAACACTAATAGGATTTAAGATGAGGTTTCCAGTCAAACACACTCAGAACACAAGAAGGTAAAATAGTCGAACCAGTTCAATGTCATGCTGCCAAGAAAGCACTGACAAGATTTATGACTTGAAAGCCTTAAGGGTATTCAAACAATAACAAAAAAATTACCAATGGTAAACTTAGTTTGTGCTTCTTCAAAATGTAAGGAAACATTTAGTAGGTTCAAAATGACACTACCCACCTAAGGATTTTCCTTGACACAAAAGGTAGGAAAAATAACTTCTCATAAGTGTGCTAGATTATAACAATGAGACCAACTTGTCAAAACACCAAAGACTTTCAAAAACCATTCTGAGTATTGTGATGGAAATAATTTTTTAACTATTATGTCACTCTAATAGGAGATGACCTCTAATCATAATCAATAGTACATGATGATTTATTTCAGATTAGTATTTCCTCATATGACTATATTCCAGGATAACGCCATACCAATTCATCCATCACTAAGAATAAGAGAGGGTCAAATGACCTACAAAGCAGCCAACCATTCCCAAAGTATGTATACCCAGATGAAAAGAAGACTTAATTGATGCTCAAACTTATATCAAGGTCATAGCAGACATGAACTCCCATCTGAAAAAGGGTTTCACTGAAAAGATGAATGTCCTAAATGGGACAATGTAACCCAAACATCACCAAAAGTGAGAAAAGTCATAGCACTAGAAAGGAATTAAACTTCCTAGGGTTCTACCTACCACCAGTTAGCCCCTTATGAAGAAACATTATCAACCCTGACACCAATTCATGTCAAACAAAAGTCACTAGCCAAAAAATCCAATCATAAATCCATTTTAAAGGAAAACAATGCATACAGAATGTACTCACGCTTCAGTTCTAAGTTAACTCAAGAGAAGAATGAACTACACCGACATGAAGGTTTGAAAAGTGGACACTACTAAAGGTTATATTTCCAAGTCTCTAATAAATAATCACATTTAATCATTAATCATAAAAATATTTAATCAAATCCTCAGGGTACCATTTTTCAAACAAATAACTCAGAACATGATTTTAACCAACTCCCCAATGGGAAAACAATAAGGTTATATGAAATCCTCTTTTTAATCGTTAATAAACTATTAACATCCATCATAAGTCTAGAAATTTATAAAAATTAATTCCTTTAAGAAGATAAGGTTACCTATCAGGGTCCCATTTTATCTTGGGTTCTCTAGAAAGCAACCTGATAGAAATCACACATTTTTAATAATGTTCAAACACCCAACTAGTTGTCTCATAAAAAATTTATCAACTGGCCTACTCGTGTCCAGTTGAAATTTTAAAATATAACCATCTTATTTCAGATCAAATTCAACCCACTTTCACATTCATAATAATTTCAGAAGGCCTCATGCCATTACATTTAATTTGGGTTTTCATTTCCCAATTCATGAAGTGCTCATACACTCTATAGATTGAAAATTGGATCCCATTAATCAATACCAATGTTAATTAAGAATTTAACATGATGAAACATACATGTCCAAATTATATGGGTGGCCATCTACCAACCTAAAAAACACCAATAACTTTATAGTATGGCAGTTGGATACCTTTAGTCAAAACCAACTTAGTTTAGTAAATGAATTTAGTATCCCTTTTTACAATGGTTCAATTACATGAGTTACCTTTTTCCAGCTATAATGTGCCCACACACTTTTCAAAGGCGAATTAGATCCCTTTATAACTATAAATAATTTCATATCCCATTAACTATTTACATTTATCAATGTTATCTAGCATGTCACTACAAGAAGCTAACATAGAGCCATAAGACATAATCGTAGAAGGATGACATTTTAATCATAAAATCATGTGATAACAAGAAATAAGAATAAAAGGCATGCTAATGTATTACCTAAATAGGTATAAATCTAAACATGTCATAATAATAAAGCACATAATCATACATAGTAAGAACCCTACTAATGAAACTACATAGCATGGAATATATGTCTGGAATTTGAATTTATATGTGCCTAATCTGATGCAAGTATGTTTCATTCTTTCCATAATAGGACAAGGGTAATATTTATAAATCCATAAATTTTAAGAAGCTGAATTTACAAAAATCACTCTAAGTGAAATCATATCAATTGTTACAGCAAACAGCATAAACAACAATCCCATCCTTGGCAACTTGGTCATTCCCTTTACATGGGGTGATCAAACCCAAGCACAACTATTATCCAAGAGCTGAAACATTACAAGTATTCTATATACCAACCCAAATAAAAAATGGAAAATTTTTCTTTTCTACGACTTTGTAAGGCCTCGACCTTGATCACCACTAAGACGGTTGTTGGACCGATCATCAAATGACCTCATGTGTGCCCCCTTATACTCTAGAGGCTACAGACTTGCAGCGAGGGTGTAAGGATAGGCAGTGGTGAGACAATAACCTCTTATTAGAGTTATATAGTGGTATAATAATGTATGTAACAATCAGAAGTGGAAGCATTATATAATCATATGTAATCAAAAAAAGAAATATTTTATATAAATGAAGAAAAGTTTCCAATGCTAGTCTATACAAAAAATGAATGCATGACAAGGTATTGATACATGATAGAAAGTAGTAAATAGTAGAACATTATTTTCAATAAAATAAAATGTAGGACTCATGTAAAGAAGAACTAAAACCCTAAAGGAATTCTCCACAAGCATCCTAGGCCCCCGCTAAATCCTTTGATCCTAACTCCCTGGTACAAGAAAAGAACATAAAGGAAGGCCCTAGGCCCTGTGAACAAGAATGTATACTCATGTGCCCTAGTTCAATAGTGTCTCGAGTAGGTTGTGTGATAAAAATCTTAGTAGGTAAGGACGACCAGTTTCTAGCACAATCCTGACAGTGTGGTATATATTAAACAGTGTGCAGGAATGGAAAATAAAATAAGTAGTATAATGTAACTAAATACCCAAGTGTTGGGACCAGGTTGAATGAAGATGAAAGTTTGAAGAGTTAGCTTTTGCAGAGTGTTGTATTTTGTTGTCAAAGGCGATAAATCAATACACTTTGTAGAAGGATCATAAATCAGACGATGCTTTGCTGGTATGTATTTCACACAAATCATGAGTTAGGAGAACTTGTGATGCAAGCCTTATGAAGGAAAGGGGGAGAAACGATGATGCCAGTCATATAATGTTATGATTGGAAGGAATGATGCTGTTGCACATACGATTGAAGATGGTTTATACGTGAAAAAGAGTTATTCAAGGTCAGAACTATGAAAAATGACAAAGGCATGGAGTGCGCGGAAATTTAGGCACGTTTCGCGCAAAAATAAAGTGGTGCGCACAATATCTGCGGGATGCGAGAAATAGTAGCGGGTTGCACGAAAAATCTGCGGGATGCGCGGAATATTGGCATGGTGCGCGAAATTGAGGAATGAAGTTTTCGCACAAATGATGGTTAGAGATCAGAAGATCAAAAATTGGCAAAGGCATAAAATGCGCGAAATATTGGAGCAGTGTGCGAAATCTGATGTTGCAGGAATGATTGGGTTTGCGCGCAATGTGGAACGTGGTGCGGAATTTTGCGCGCAATTGGTGCTTCATGCTTAGAATGATGAAAGATGGCAAAGGCATGAGGTGCGCAGAATATTGAAGCATGGTGCGAAATATGAAGTTGCATAAAAGAGTTTTTACGCGCATGGAGGAGGTTTTCCGCGCGGATTAGTGTTTTTCGCGCGGGTTCAAAAATGCCTATAAATATGAGGCTAACCCTTGTTAGTTATTAATGCTCGACACTTAGAAGAAATCCCGAGCTCTGGTGCGTGTAAATTATACGCTAAGTGAGTTGCGCGAAAAGAGGAAAAGTAGCGCGTAAAAGGAAAGTTGCACGAAAACGTTTTTCGCGCCAAAAGGGAATTTTACGCGCAAGCCATTTGAATTGCGCGCAAGGCACCCTAAAGGCTGCGCGAAATATCTGGGGTCTTCGCACGTATTCAGTTGTGCACAAGAGAGTTCTTACCGGCTTCTGGGTAAGAAAGTGAAGATTTGTACTTCGGAGAATACATCTGTTTAATAGTAAAGAAGCACTGAAACATTGTGTTATCCAATTTGTGCTAAGAGGGAGCACACACACTATTGGATTGTTTTCAAAGTGCTGCACGAGTGTAAGGGTATATCCTACTCGTTGTATTCCACATCAAAGGATTGTTTTCTAGTGGATTGTGTGGTACTGGATTATTTCCGTACCATACCAAGGACGTAGCTACTCTTGTTGAGTAGTGAACCTTGTAAATCTTGTGTTCCTGTGGATGTGTGTGTTCAGCAGGGAAGAAACTTTTTAACAGGAGGCGAAGGTTGTTTCAAAAAGGGGAAACTTAAAAAGAAAAAAGATTTCACTGATTCACCCCCTCCCCCTCTCAGTGATACTTGGATCCTGATTGGGAACTTCAATTGGTATCAAAGGGAGGTTGCCTTCGTTTACTCTTTGCTGAAGTGTTTGAAGAGAAGTTGTGATGGAAAATCTAAATTGCGTGAACAGTAAGGGGATTCCAATCTACGATGGAAAGAACTATCACATCTGGAAGGGCAGAATGATGTCGTATCTTATGTCTCTTGGATATGAAGTTCTTGAAACTACAACAGATGGATTTCCTGATATTGATGACAAGGTCCCTCTTACTCCCGTCGATAAGAAGAATCTTGAGAATGATGGAAGAGCTAAAAATGCATTACTCTCATCACTTTCTGAGAGTGAGTTTTTAAGAGTGAAAGGTGTCACTACTGCTAAAGGCATCTGGGATAAGCTAATGAATATCTATGAAGGAAATACAAAAGTGAAGAAGGTAAAACTACAAATCTGGAGGCTGAAGTATGAAGACTTGAAAATGGGAGAATCTGAATCTGTTGGGGAATTCTTTACCAGAGTTAATGACATTGTCAGTACAATCAGATGTCTTGGTGAAAAGTTAGAAGATGATACAGTTGTTGAAAATATCCTGAGAATTCTGCCTGATAAATCTGATGCTAAAGTTTCTTCACTAGAAGACAGAGATCCGGAAACATTATCTCTGGATGATTTGCACAGTACTCTCATCACTTATGAGATGAGAAGAGAGAAGATCATGAAGAGCAAAGCAAAAACCGATAGAGAAATGTCTTTCAGGGCAGAAAAGAAAGAGAAGTCGAAGAAAATTCTTATTAATGAAGAAGCTGGTGAATCCGACTCTGAAAATGAGGTATGTCAAAATTTTGATGAAATTCTATCCTTGTTTTCTAAAAATGTTAAAAGAGGCACATGGAAATACAAAGGGAAACACCCTTTGAAATGTTTTGAATGTGGAGTAGTTGGCCACTTTGCGGCTAATTGCCCTCAAAAGGGGAAAGATGCCGATAGTGATGAAGAAGACAGAGGACCAAGAAGGTCATGGAAGAAACAGGATCGAAAAGATAAATATTCTGGTAGAAGTCAGAATAAAAATTTCTTTAAATCAAAAAGAAGAAGCTTTTTGTCAAAAGATAAGGAAGATGATGATAGCGAGACTGAATCAGATAAATCTGCTACTGAAAAAACTAGAGAGAGTACCTTTTTTGCAATAGTGAATAATGATGATTATGAGAGTAGTAGTACTGAAGAAGAAGAAGAGACTCAACTTGAACAGTATCTGAAAGAAGAGCTGAAGGAATGTTTGAGGAAGATCAGAAAACTTGAGAAAGAAAACAACAAGTTATAAAAGAAAATTCCACAGTAAACAATCAAGAAGGTTTTACAGATGATAAAATCATGATGGAAAAAGAGATTGATGATCTGAAAAATTCTCTTGAGAATACAAAGAATCGTAATGATCATCTTGAAGTGAAGTTGAAGGCAAAAGAAGAAGAGTTGGAACTTGTCCAACAAAAACTGCATAAAGCTAAAGAAATGAATATCAGTTCCAAAAATTCTATCTCCGAAGTAGGGGAATGTTCCAGTAAGAGTGAACCAAAAAGGGATCTACAAAACTTACCTTCAAAGGTTGAAATGAAAGACAAAACTGGTTCTGATAAGAACAAGGCTGGAAAGACAAAGTCTGTGGTCAAAATCAACAATACAGAAAAATCAGAAGTGCATAAAAATCTTGAGTCAAGAAAAGCTTCTAATACTTCTGGTACTATTGAATCTGAGCTGAAGAAGAGAGTTACAAATGAAAATATGATGGTTTTTGAGAAGCGTGTTCACAACTCCATTCAGTCTAAAAGTTTCAGAGGTAAATATTCTTTCTATGGATACTGCTGGTATTGTGGTGGATTCGGACACATGGAAAGTATGTGTTGGTTTAACCAACAACATTACAACTTTTCCAAAAGTTTTGAAGGACAAGGATTGAGGGGGAGTCAACGCTTTCAAAATAGAAGATCTCCAAATAAGTTTCAGAAAATATCTGAGAAGACTGGTGTGAAAGTTGGGAATAGATTCCAACCACTGGAAACATATTGTGAAAGATGTGATCAACCTGGGCATCTTGCTAAGGGCTGCCTTAGTGTGTTACCAGAGCAACAAAAGTTTGTTAATAATCCTCAGAAGACAGAGGTTTTAAAATACAAAAGGGACAAGTATGATAAGTCTGAAAAGAATGAATGCATGGTTCTCTGTCCAGAACACATTGATTTGGCTAGGAAATTAGAAGAAGCAAAACAGAAAGTGAAGGAAAAGGAAGAACAAAAAACACTTGTTGTTGAAACAGCTTTGAAGGCTACCAAAGAAGAACGTCCATGGATTCTTGATAGTGGATGTTCAGCTCATATTACAGGAGACTTAAAGCTGCTGAAGAATGTGAAAGACTTTAAAGAAGGAACCGTGACATTTGGAAATGATGAATCTCTAAGGATCAAAGGTGTTGGATCAGCCATCATTGGAAAAGAAAAGATGAAATCCAGAAAAACACTATATGTTGATGGACTGAAACACAACCTGCTCAGTGTGTCACAACTCTGTGATGAGGGCAACAAAGTAATCTTCAGAAAAGATGGATTTGTTGTAAAAAGTGAAAATGATGGAAACATAGTTACAAGGGGCCAACGTACAAGAGGGAATTTGTTCCAAGTTGGGGATGGACAGAACTCTTGTTACATGAGTGTGGTGGATGAAAATAAATTATGGCATAAAATGCTGGGGCATATGTGTTAGAGAAATATGTGCAAGTTGTCAAAGCGAGAAAGTGTTCGGGATATGCCTGATTTATCAAGAGAAAGAGATTGGTGCTGCACTATTTGTGAGAAAGGGAAGATTGCTAATTCTATGCACAAGAGAGTTGAAATTCACTCAAAAGACCCTTAGAACTCATACACTCAGATATATGTGGGCCAATGAGCAAGCAATCTTCAAATGGAGATAAGTACTTCATTACTTTCATTGATTACTTTACTCGCATTACTTGTGTTATATACATGAGACATAAGTCAGATGCTCTAACAATGTTTAAGAGTTTCATAAGGAAAGCAGAGAAAGAATGTGAGTATTCAGTGAAGAAGTTGAGAACTGATAATAGTGGTGAGTATAAGAATGAAGAGTTTGAAAGTTATCTTGAGAAACATGGAATTCGGCATGAGTTTAGTTCACCATACACACCTCAACAAAATGGGGTGGCTGAAAGAAAGAATCGAAGTTTGGTGGAAATGGGGAGAACTATGTTACTTGAACATAGTCTCTCTCATTATTATTGGAGGCAAGCCATGAGCACTGCTGTGTATATTCAGAACCGGTGTTTCTATAGGCCAAACTCAGATATGACTCCATATGAAATGTTCTATGGAAAAACTCCAAGTCTGAAACACTTGAGAGTCTTTGGGAGTCCATGTATTATAAAGAAGAAAGGTGGAAATCTGGGAAAGTTCGAGCAAAGAGGAGATGATGGAATTTTTCTTGGCTATGCTCCAGAAGGAAGAGGATATAGATGCCTCAACAAAGAAACAGGAAGAATTATTGATTCTTCAGATGTAAAAGTTGTTGAAAGTGCTGAGAAAGAAAAGCAGTCATATGTTGATGTGGAAGTCGAGCGGGATAGAGAAGATTTTGTTAACAATTCTGATAATGTTTCAGAATTTGTTCATCCTACTCAAGAAGAGGAATCTAACTCAGAAATATCATGTGATGAGGATTAAGTTCAAACAACTCATCCTAGGTTGAGGAAACAAGTAGAGGCTCAGAACATTATTGGAGATAAAAATCAGAGGGTTCAAACAAGACGAACAACAAATGCTATATCACATACTTCTCTTTATTCGAAAGTTGAACCGAATGATGTAAATGAAGCATTTGAGCATCCAGAATGGGTTCATGCTATGAATGAAGAGCTTGATCAGATAGAGAAGAACAATACTTGGGAACTTGTGCCAAAGCCGGACAACAAGAACATTATTGGTACAAAGTGGGTTTTTCGAAACAAGCTGAATGAAGAAGGTAATTTAATAAGAAACAAGGCAAGATTGGTCTGCAAAGGGTATTCACAAATTGAAGGCATTGACTTTGATGAAACCTTTGCTCCAGTAGCTCGATTAGAAACAATCAGAATATTTCTTTCCATTGCTGCACAACGAGGTTACAAAATCTTTCAAATGGATGTAAAATCTGCATTCTTGAATGGTGATCTTGACGAGGAAGTTTACATTGATCAACCTTGTGGATTTGTTATTGGGAAAATGAAAGCTATGTGTGTAGGTTGAAGAAGGCTCTGTATGGGCTAAAACAGGCTCCGAGAGCATGGTATTCTAAATTAGATACTTGCATGAAGAAGATGAACTTTAAGAAAGGGAGAGTTGATAGCAATCTCTACATCAAGAAATGTCAGGAGTTTTTACTGATCGTTATTGTTTATGTCGATGATATTATATTTGCTGGAAATAATGAAAGATCATGTGAAAAATTTTCTGAGGAGATGAAGAAGTTATTTGAGATGTCCATGCTAGGTGAAATGAAGTACTTTCTTGGGTTACAAATTTCACAGAAGAAGGATCATGTTTTTCTGTCTCAAGAAAAGTATGCTAAGGAACTTCTGAAGAAGTTTGGCACGGAAAATTCAAGACCAGTTTCCACACCGATTTCAGTGGGAACCAAGTTGTCTAAAGATGGAGAAGGAAAGGAAGTTGATCAGAAAGAGTTTCGAAAACTGATTGGAAGTTTGCTATATTTGACTACCTCAAGACCCGACATCGTTTATGCTGTTACTTTATGTGCGAGATTTAAGAGTGCTCCTAAAGAATCACATTTGATTGCTGGAAAAAGAATTCTCAGATATATCAAAGGCACAACAAACTTTGGAATCCGGTATGACGGCTCTGAAAATATTGATCTATTTGGGTATTCTGATGCTGATTGGGTAGGAAATGTTGATGATCGAAGATCCACATCTGGTGGAGTATTCTTTCTAGGAAAATGTTGTGTTAGTTGGCATACCAAGAAATAGAATTCAGTAACTCTTAGCACAGCTGAGGCTGAGTATGTTGCTGCTACACAAGCTGCAACTCAACTAATGTGGATGAAGACTCAGCTGGAAGATCTACTTGTTGAAGTAAAGCTACCATTGCTCTTGGGTTGTGATAATCAGAGTGCAATCAATCTTACAAGAAATCCAGTACAACATTCTCGTTCAAAACACATTGATATAAAGTACCACTTCATCAAAGAGCAGGTTGAAAAGAATGAACTGAGGCTGGAGTATGTTCCTACATCTGAACAAATTGCTGATATATTTACAAAACCGTTACCGAAGGAACCATTTGCAAAGTTGAGGTTGAACATGGGTGTACAACCTCCTTCTCATCAAGGTTAAGGTACATGTTTCTGTTCCCTCTCTCGTCTTAGCTTTGGATAGTGTTGACAAGGGGGAGAATTGTTTCATAAATCTATCCATAAGGAAGAATATATTAAGGGAGAGTTGTGGGTAAGCTGTGAATTCAGCATGTATGTGAGTGAACTATTCTAACTATTTGTTGGAGTGGTTGTAGGAAACAAAGTTGTTTTACAGGAAAGTTGAAGAAGTAAAGAATGCTATTGCAAGAGTGAAGAATGTTGAAGTAAAAGATTGCAAGATGTTCTAAAGAAGGATGAGGAGGTATGTTCATGAGATTTTACAGTCACTGCTTTTGGACAGCATGGTTTTGGCTGTCAATAAATATTGTTTCCTACAATGAGTTAGATCATGTAGGCTTAGATTTGTTGATAAGTAATCCATTGCAAAAGGTTTCAAAATTCAGTGATTTATGAATCTTTGTTGACAACAAAATCCAAAGGGGGAGATTGTTGGGACCAGGTTGAATGAAGATGAAAGTTTGAAGAGTTAGCTTTTGCAGAGTGTTGTATTTTGTTGTCAAAGGCGATAAATCAATACACTTTGTAGAAGGATCATAAATCAGACGATGCTTTGCTGGTATGTATTTCACACAAATCATGAGTTAGGAGAACTTGTGATGCAAGCCTTATGAAGGAAAGGGGGAGAAACGATGATGCCAGTCATATAATGTTATGATTGGAAGGAATGATGCTGTTGCACATACGATTGAAGATGGTTTATACGTGCAAAAGAGTTATTCAAGGTCAGAACTACAAAAAATGACAAAGGCATGGAGTGCGTAGAAATTTAGGCACGTTTCGCGCAAAAATAAAGTGGTGCACGCAATATCTGCGGGATGCGCGAAATAGTAGCGGGTTGCGCGAAAAATCTGCGGGATGCGCGGAATATTGGCATGGTGCGCGAAATTGAGGAATGAAGTTTTCGCGGAAATGATGGTTAGAGATCAGAAGATCAAAAATTGGCAAAGGCATAAAATGCGCGAAATATTGGAGCAGTGCGCGAAATCTGATGTTGCAGGAAAGATTGGGTTTGCATGCAATGTGGAACGTTGTGCGGAATTTTGCGCGCAATTGGTGCTTCATGCATAGAACGATGTAAGATGCCAAAGGCATGAGGTGCGCGGAATATTGAAGCATGGCGCGAAATATGAAGTTGCATAAAAGAGTTTTTACGCGCATGGAGGAGGTTTTCCGCGGGCATTAGTGTTTTTCGCGCGGGTTCAAAAATGCCTATAAATATGAGGCTAACCCTTGTTAGTTGTTAATTCTCGACACTTAGAAGAAATCCCGAGCTCTGGTGCGTGTAAATTATACGCTAAGTGAGTTGCGCGAAAAGAGGAAAAGTTGCGCGTAAAAGGAAAGTTGCGCGAAAACGTTTTTCGCGCCAAAAGGGTATTTTATGCGCAAGCCATTTGAATTGCACGCAAGGCACCCTAAAGGCTGCGCGAAATATCTGGGGTCTTCGCACGTATTTAGTTGTGCACAAGAGAGTTCTTACCGGCTTCTGGGTAAGAAAGTGAAGATTTGTACTTCAGAGAATACATCTGTTTAATAGTAAAGAAGCACTGAAACATTGTGTTATCCTATTTGTGCTAAGAGGGAGCACACACACTATTGGATTGTTTTCAAAGTGCTGCACGAGTGTAAGGGTATATCCTACTCGTTGTATTCCACATCAAAGGATTGTTTTCTAGTGGATTGTGTGGTACTGGATTATTTCCGTACCATACCAAGGACGTAGCTACTCTTGTTGAGTAGTGAACCTTGTAAATCTTGTGTTCCTGTGGATGTGTGTGTTCAGCAGGGAAGAAACTCTTTAACAGGAGGCGAAGGTTGTTTCAAAAAGGGGAAACTTAAAAAGAAAAAAGATATCACTGATTCACCCCCTCCCCCTCTCAGTGATACTTGGATCCTGATTGGGAACTTCACCAAGTACTTTCTTCATCCATCAGCTAGTGTCTGAAGAAATTACTAGTTTATTAAATAAGTAATTACCATTTTATGTTAATAGGTCAAGTGAGGCATTTCTAGCACTCAAATCACATCATGATTGTAGAAATAGTGAAGGTTCCAAGATGTAACAAGGAAACCTATAATTGTATTTGATAAAGAAGATGCATGGTAATAACCAAGGAAACATAGAACTCAAGGGCTGGTAACTCAACAGTAACTGGGTCTAGAAAAAGGGTAAGTGTGTCATCGGAGGAGCATATTTTTGGTCATTCCACAATGAGTTTCCTACCACATCCAAGGTTATCATCCCAAGTATAATGGGTCCATGCAGTGACTAGGTCCAATGGGATGTAACCATGGAACCTACTTAACAATGCTAGATCCAAGGAGTGTGTCCAAGGCATCCCAATACTGAGTCCAAAGAACTCATACAATATAAAATAGTTTATGCAAATGACTAGGCCAAATGGGGTGTAATAATGGCACTTATATACCATTGTTTGATCAAATATGCATTGTCCAGTGAATCCTTTAGTACTACATGAAAGGGGACCCAATGGTAGTATACTGGGAATCTAATGATGGGATAAGGATAAAGACTTAGGTAGGTCATAACCTATGGAAATCATCCATGAATTTGGAAAGGGGTACTCATGCCTCAATGTATTCTCCGATCAAGATCCAAGAAAATATCAAGTCTAACCATTTTTATTTGATATTGAAGTCATATATATTCTATTTTTGTTCTTTACATTCCTTTCATTAGTGTAGAAAGTTCATGTAGCATTGCAACAATTTAGTAAAATCCAATAAGGAAATATCAAATGTCAAGTTCCACATGGGTACCTTTTGTTAACATGTTAAGGGTTTCCATGGACATAAATCAAATTATTCTCTCATGAACCTGGGTCCGTCCACTGAACTCTTATACGAGAATCCATGTATCTCCCAAGGTATGAGTATAAAACACATTTATTCCATCCATGGAATTCCAAATTGGGAACCCACGTGTCATAAAAGCTGTTATTATCATTCAAAACATTTGAACTCAATTTGGTAAATTCATTTTACTCAAATCATTGCATTTACCAGAAGATTTCAGTTTCATTTATAAGGTTCCAAGTATCCATGGAAAAGGGAAATTATCTACTTGTGTAATTTCAATCTAAAAACAGGAACATACACTTAGATGATGCATTGGTCCTTTAATCATTTAGAAAGGAAAACCCATTGTTCTTAATTCCATTATGGACATGTTCTAACCATGCCGTATCTCAACGTAAAATCATGGAATAAAAATTATAAAGATGAAAACTAAAAAAAGAATGGTATATCTATTAATTCTTATCATAGAGGTATCACACCTCAATAAAGGGGTTTTATTAAGAAAATATATTATTTATTATCACCCAAAACATTTATTACATTTAGCATTTAAAACAAAACATGTTAGATTCACATTTAAAACGTATTCAATATCAATACTTCACTTTATGGATTTAATTTATAATAAATGTACAGTAAGAAATTTATCAATGAATTTATAAAATTGAGGACTTGGAAAGGGACCCTACCTCTGGGTGGAACCACGCTATCCACTTCATCACTTAGAGCTTTCTAACTAAATGTTGGAAACTACCCACTATGAATATGCACTTCCACACACATGAAAGAATACATAGACTCTATGAACACACCGGCATGGCCATGGGAATGTGTATGGGGATCCTTATACATATTCTTATATTTATATACCAGTCATCACTTGCCTACACATGCATTATTATATATATACACTATCCTAATACATGTGCAATCACTTACATGGATATTTACACACGTAACAGGGGAACCCACATACATATATTTACTCACCTATGCATATGCAGGCGAGTCAACCCTGGATAGGTGACTCGAAACCACACAAAACAGTCCAATGCACTATGAAAAAGGTGCAAGGAACCTTAAAACATCAAACAACTTCAATTTAGATGGTGTGAAACAACTAGTATGTTTGAAACCTTACCTCAGACGGCGACGATGAACTAAATATCCCAGAAACCACATGATGGAGTTCAATACACTACAAGATACATTTCAAAAACCATAAAACAATCATGGACCCTAATTTAGTTGGTGAGAACCCAAACAATAACAAAAAATCATACCTTAAATCAAATTTGGCGGACTAAAACACACCGAATCACCTTGACTTCGGTGGTGGTTGTTAGGACACATACTTAATGGTTATAAGTGACCATTATCACCATTATAGAATAAGATAAGACCAATAAATCTGATTACCCCACAATCCTATGGTTTGGATGATTCTCATTGGGTGATGAAGAGACTCAAATCTGGAAGGAAATAGGGAGGAGAAGGGATATAAGAGATACCATTATGGATCGAACTAGATTTGCAAATAAATTGTCTAAGAAATCAAAGAACGAGGGAGGTCAGAGGGAGGAATCACCATGAATTGGTGGGGAAACCCCCTTTGGGTTGTCATCTGATCTGGGAAGAGAGGGGGAATGGGAGTGTCTAGTTTTCATGTTTTAATTTTAAATTCATTTTATTTTAAAATAATTTTTCATCACGGTTTGACCCGCACAATTTTCTAAACAATGGAAAAATCATGCGGAGTCTACTTACTTTAAGAAAAACCCTACATAGGTTAGGCACATGGTTTAGGAAACTGTGCGCAAAGCCACTACACCTTGTTAAATAGGACCGCACGGTTACTTACCGTGGGTTGCACTGTTTTGAAAACCGTGCATAAACTATGTGCCATCTACTGTCCTTTGAAACATAATGTTTTTCAGATCCAAAACTACTAAATGTTCTCAATGAACTTTTGAGAATTCTTTGGGCTTCACCCATGTCTAAAAACAACATGTATAAGTGTTAGAAGACTAAAAATTATATTCCAATTCTCAATTTTAAATCTGACTTATCCAACAATTTAAAATGCTCTATAAATTTCATACATTTATCTGGTCAAAATGGTATTCTACAAGAGTAATCTGGTCCTTTATTAGATCTAAAATATCCATTGATTCATGTTGATCTATTTCTTTGTTATTATATTCTTCATAGTCTTTTGATCTGTATATAAATCAAACTTTTCAACAAATAATTAGCGTCTAAAAATCATTAGAAAAAAGATCACAATTGAAAATTCTAGATCATTGATTTGGTGGTTCTACTACCGGGTCTTCAGCAATTTGGAGTCATATGAAATCAATTTACCAATATACATGAGTACTCAACCCAAGACATTTTTTGATGAATCATTTTATATCACAAAACCATATCCAATTATGTGTATAGTGAGTACCAGTGACAGAATTAGCCACTTCTAGAGCTCCTTAAATATTTCCTTACATTCTTCCATCCATGCATACTTTAACCCTTTATGTGTTAACATAGTTAGAAGGATAAAAAATTATTAGAAATTTTTCAGAAGATATTGGAAGTACACCCACTAAACCAAAAAACTATTTATTTTTATTAAAGTAGTGGTCCAAGGTCATTATTCAATTGAATTTGTCTTTGCAGTGCCCACAAAAAATCAGTTACTTGTAATCTGAGGCGCAATTAATGTTACATTATGCATCCAATAGTAACATTTGATGAATTTAGTGTATATTTTCTCCTTCCTTAAGGTTTAAAACAAAATACATAGATGATATTCATGTTCCTCCTTCCTCTTCGAGTAAATGATAATATCATTCATAAAGTCAACCATAATTTTTTAAGATAATATCCAAAGACTCTATTCATCAAATCCATTAATATTTTTGGGTTATTAGTAAATCTGAAGGGAATTATATTAAGTCATAGTGACCATACCTTGTATGGAATGATTTCTAATAAATATATACCTTCATCACCTTTAGTTAATGATTTCCAGAATGAAGAACCATATTGGAGAAGTATTATACTACCTAGAGTTGAACGGATAATTTGTCAATAATTGGAAAATGTTAAATTTCCTTTATGGTGATATTTTTGAGATACAGTTAATTGATATGTAACTACAATCCTTTTTCTTTAAAAGGAACAATGGATAACCCCTAGGAGATGCACTAGGGTGTATGAACCCATTGTCCAAATTCCTTTTTAGTTGCTTTTTTAACTCCTCTAGTTGGATTGGGGCCTTCCTGAAGTGGATTTTTATATAGGAGTAGCTTCTTTTATGGGATTTATTAAAAAATACACCTCATGGTATGGGGAAAT
The DNA here is from genome assembly GCA_963277665.1 of Viscum album. Lineage (NCBI taxonomy): Eukaryota > Viridiplantae > Streptophyta > Magnoliopsida > Santalales > Viscaceae > Viscum > Viscum album. The sequence goes on along the minus strand of OY728119.1, from coordinate 1,575,582,869 downwards.
TATGGGTAACTCATAAATAAATACATAATTTTATTCCCTAAAAAATATAAATTTCCTCTAGGTGGATACATTTCTTTGAATCATCCATTCTTGAATGGTATGATTTTTCATAGGGTGTCAGTACCCACACCGTTGATGGTTTTTTCAATGAAGATTCATGATATTTTATTCATTTTTAAAATATCATTGGATGGTTCGGAAAATGAAATGATATTTCTCTTTTTGTGAAAGTTGATGTGTGATAAAATTAAGAGATCCAATCCATGCCAAGTATATATTGGAATTACACCAGGGGAATTATTATGATATTCTGTGGAATAATATTCCATCAGACACTTACAAGATAATAGTACAACACATGGAGAAAAGTGTTTTCACCAATATGTATTATTATATATATATCTACTTCAAGGTATCAAGGATTCAATTCAACTGTTCTAGAAAAAATACCTTATATAAAGGAATGTGTCGAACCAAAATTATATAATTTTTTTTGATTCTTTGAGTTATAATAAAGTGTAACATGTACAACTTATTTTCTTTATCCACTTCAGAAATAGTGATGGAATAATAATTCCATTTCTCCTTTATATTTGGTGGCTGGTGATTATTATTTCCCTTAAGGACCAATGGTTTGGTGCGCTAGATTGTAGAGTTCACATTCCCCCTAAAGATGAAGAATTGAACCATGGGTAGTGAATTTGAAGGTTTCTTATTATATTACCCCACATTGGTCATCTTATTCATGTATCATTAACATTAATGAGATCAGTGGACTTCTTTCCCCCACTTTAATAATTTCATCATCCCTTTGAGATAATTACCATGATGCTTATTTCTAAATTCTTTACATGTGGGATATTAGATCCTACTTTATAGTTTTTTAATTTGGCCCACCATCATGAAACTCTATTTTTATATTATTATCTCCATAACCAAGTAACCATTATCTAAACATCATATCTACAATGAGATCACATCAAAGAATTTCTTTATAATTCCCAAATTCTAGGATAGCTAGAGACTTGAGCAGGTGTGGTTTTAAAAAACCAAACAATCTAATTATTTTTAAATCATTATTGAAAATAAAACCCAAGGAATATATTGAAATAATAGTGATGTTTTCCCCATATTTTATTATATATTCACCTTCCTTTTTCTTTAATACAATGAATTCAATATCCATATTTTATTATGTCTTTTACGGAAATACTTTATAGGAAATATTTTCATGAAATGTTCCCAATCCATGTATTCCGTTACAACCTTTGGATTAGTGTTTATTTCCAATAGACCTCAATGATCAACTTATCCTTCTAAATGATTGATGGATAGAGTCATCATATCATTATTAGAACTTTGGATCATATAATATATATTATCAGTTGAGTTAAACAATAGTTATGCAACAAGTTGATCAGAAGATCCACTAAATGTATGTGGTCATTAACATATAAAAGACCATATGTCTAGTTGATAATTATTGGTTAAAGGTGGAAATTACACAAATTTTAGGATATTATTCATATCATGAGTCTACTTAGTAATAATTTCCATGATGTTTGGAACTACACATCCCATTATAATGGGGATGTCATTCAAGAAATCATTTCATTGTACCTCACACGAGTTGTCGGCCTAGTTGATCTTTGTTCCTAGATATTATAAAATAGAAAATGTTTTAATGATACATAAATCAAGAAATCATGAATAAATAATTTATTAATTTTCACAAATTACTTTAAAGGAATAAATTATTGGTTTCTAATGATTATCTATTTTCTAAAACAAGGTTTCTTGAATTTCTATATATACATAGTCTTATACTATGGGTTTTTTGGTAATTATTTATAATACTAATTCCAATATTAACTAAACTATAGCTCTGATAAAAACTATAGAAACAATACTATTCATTGCATGACTATGAGATCATTTTTATGGTGAACAATATAACAAATATAAAAATCCAGAATTAAATGTTTTAGTATATTGTGTAAATTAGGATCCAACATTACATTCACATAATATAAGTAAATAATTATTTAATTCTATCTTCCCAATAAACTTATTATAACTCACAATATCCTTAGTATATGTAATCACTTGAGGATATACAACAAGGAAAAGGGTGAGATAAAAGCCCAGAAAGGGGATGAATAAGGAACAAGAATTAATATAAAATGGGTAAGTATAATTATCATCATCATACCCTAAGAAACGAATCATCACCAACAACATGAATGAAACCTTTTATAAAGGCAAAAAATGGAAATTTGGAAGAATGAAACATCATGTCATAGTGTCCAAATACTATACACAGTTGCGAACAAATCTAACATCATGTACACGCATATCATAATTGAATAATCATAACATCATCCTTGTAAAGAAATTTATCATCATTTTCATTCATAATACACATTATCTCAGGAGATAAATCATATTACCCAGTTAATTAGAGGGATATATAATTTCAATCCCACCTGTCACGTCATAAAATTTACATAATCATACATGTCACGAAGATGGTATAACAGTCATAGTCTTGAAGTAAACCATGAAAAGAAATGGATTTCATAAGGATTTAATAAATCATACATTAATTAATATACTTTTTGGTTCCATAATTAATAAGGTAAATTATATATGGACAAATGAACATCACTATCTGTGAGTGGATAAGAAGCATTTCACGATGAGTAAAAGACATTATTTTTTAAATTGAAGCCACCTTAAAAAAATGACATGATTAGAAAATATTTTGATGGTGATAAAAACATTTATATCCCCTAAAGAGTAGGTAAATGAAATTTTAAGAGAATAATATGAACATTAATTTCCTAGAAGAGAGGATAACGCAGTGAATATAATTAGGTTCAAGAATCCCCTTACCTTAACTCTCTCTTTATTTCGTTAATTTTGCACCTCCTGAATAATAAAAATATATTTATTAAAATAGTCATCTAGAAATGAATTATTTTAATTTTTACCATTATTCATTTATTATATTTTTTGGGTGTATCTCTTAATTTCTTGGTTATAGGCTAGTCCTTTTTATATCATGTTCTACTTAAAACTTTCCTGTTTTGCATCAATTTTTCTATTTTGTTAAATGTAATTTTAACATTAGTATAATTAATTAAAGAATATTATAATACATATAATTAATAATTTATATATTATATAAAATTCCTAATATCCATATGTGATGGCAGTTATAAGTTTTAACATGTGAATGTATCCTTAGGTGGTTAACTAACCTTTGATGGGACATTTTCGGGAGAGTAGAAAAGGGAAGCTTGAAATTTATATATTTATAGTAAATATGGTTGTCAAATTAGTTTAAATTTTTTAATAAAATGTTAAATTACATAATAATTAACTCTTATATAGGTTGGTTGTGAAAGGGTTGGTGAAAAGTAAATATAAGAATAAAAAATAAAAAGAGAGGAGTTGATCGAAGATCACTTAATCCTCATTGTAGCTTCTCTTGTATGACACTAATTATCCCTTTATGTTGGAATTTTGATTACCCTAGAACGTCCCTAAAGTTAATAAGGGGGTTTATAGGAAGTGTTTTGGTTTATTTTAGGTGTTATAAAGTGGTTTCTATGTGGTTTTCCATGTGGAGATAGTTGGGTTATTTATATCTGGGGTGGGGTATTTGTAAAATAAAAAATTTTCTAAAATAATATACAAAATATAAAACTTCTAATAGTGAAGTTATGATAATATAAATAATAAATATAATATAATATAATTTGTTTAACACATTAAAATATATTATAATTAAAATTCATTGGTTTATTGGAAATTTTATTATAAATAAAGATAAATTAATATTGTAATTAATCACTTTTGACTTTATGTTTTGGAAAATGATTTTTTGGTTTGGAATATATTTTTATTTTATTTCAATGACTCATTTATGAAATTAAATATATCATGGCCTAAAATAAATTTTCATAAATGATTTAGTAAATATTACATCATGAATGATGCAATTTAAGGTATACCAGTTATGTAAAAATTTGTATCGTACTATTCACCCAAAATAAATGTATTTCAAAAAATTACAAAAAAATAAGCCCAAGAAAATTCAAAATTATGATTTCAAAATTGATATTAATTTTATCCAAATAAATAAATAAAATACATAATTCTTAACATTAAATATATAAATTATTATTTTTATAAAATACATTAAAACATATTTCTTGGCATGATGATTTTCCAGGAGACTTACTCCCTCTTTTTGATAAATATTTTAATAAGATTATTTCTTTTACACTCATGTAATTTGTTTTTCTCCTCTAATAAATTTTGCCTTAGTCTTTGACTAAGGCACCACCCATTTTAAAAAAGTACTTTATTCAAAATATTCTTTTATTTTATTCGAATTTTTTATTCATGATATTTATTTTATAGAATTATAATATTTATAATTAAATAAGATAATCATAATCATTTTTATTTATATCAAAATTTATTGTTTTGAGGCAAAATTACTATTCTAATAGTCAGGTTAATATTAACAATGGCTAGGTTACTATTCCCAATGGTCAAGTTAATGTTACAATAGTCACATTTCTATTTATATGATCACATTACCTCATATAAATACATCTAATTTTCATGATTGATTACTAAAATTTATTTCTATAAATTATATATATTTCAATTTACTATAATGTTAAATGGTTTACTAAAATTTGGTTTCCATTATATGTTATTGGCTGTGAGGGTGATAATTATTGGTTATTAAGGGGATCCAAATCTCTCCATTTTAGGTTTTCAATTTTTTATTTTTTATTAGAATTTTAATGTTTAGAATTTAAATTGGTTCCATCACTAATTAATGTTCCATTATTAATGAAATAATTTTTTCAGATTCTTTATCATTATAATAAAATATAGTATATTATAAAAATAATTCAATTTAAGAGGAAAATACCTTTTATAAACTGAAGTTTATTACATCTGAAAAGATGGGATAATGTTGGGGAGTTAAAACTTATCGGATATGATATTATATAAGAGATGACAGAGAATGATCAAGTCATTTATCATCATATGAAATCAATAAAATGTTTCTAGAAAAGCTATGGGAACAATAATCAATGAGACCTACAGTTTGAGGTCAGAGATAAGGTGTTCCTTCAAATATCACTATGGAAGATAGTCATGTGGTTTTGGAAGATGGGAAATCTTAGTCGAAGATACATCATCCCCTTTGAAATCGTATATCACATTGTATATATAGATTATTTACTAAAACAATTTATGAACATTACTCATGTACATGATGTCTTCCATGCATCCCTCTTAAAAAAGTACATAATTGATCCCTCACTTTTATTGATTACTGAGATGGTACCTTCAGAGAATGATATTTCATATGAGGAGGAGATAATTAAGATCCTATGTCATTGGGAAATATTTTTTTTGAAAAAATAAAACTCACCTTGTTAAATTATTATCAATTAACCACGTGTTTTAGGAGGAATCAAGGGAACTAGAAGAGGTGATGAGATACCCTCAACTATTTTATTGTATAAAATATAATCTGAGTGTAAAATTATTGATGGGGAAAATAAATTTACAACCAAGATAGTTATATTTTAATTTTATCCTTCTTGATGAAAAAATTTCTTAATGAAAACAAATGCACTATATTTCATTTTTTATTTTAAAAGGTTATAAAATATATCTATGCATTTCGTATAATAGGTAAGATTATTAAGAATTATATATATTGATAATATAGTTATTTTAAAATGACTATCATGTTTATTTTATATTAAGGCTTTGAAAAATATATAGTTAGCATAGATGGAATATTTGATGAACTCAACTAGAAAGATCATACCATTGGAATCCCATTTATCATTGGATTGGATGGAGATGGAATAACTAGGATTTTACCTTGACCATTTCCAATTCTAGATTCAATAACTATGACATGAGAGAAACTATTTGCAGGAGAAGTTCAATCTCATAAATATCAAAACCCAAGCCATGTTCATCAAAACACCAAATGAAATTAATATCATTACACACATTAACATTAAGAAATATTCTGGTGTAATAATGGGTCATGTATCTATAATTTAGAATTATATAATTTATATTCTATTTAAAATAAAATAATAATTATATTCAACCATTTTCATTATTACATTATACATTTGATTGTATTATGAGTTAGATGAAAACATGATTCTGATAAGAAGAATCCCAAATTGTATTTCATAGATGTATATAGTTTAAATTAAAAAATTTGATAAATTCGCTAAATTTTAAATAAATTATATTTCGATTTAAAAATTATTATTAAATAATATTTATTTTAGTATTAATTATAACATAATATAATGAATTTTAATACAATTTTTTAATGTTTGATAAACATCTTAGTGACGTAAAAACATGTATTTTTTAATAAATAAGTCTTTTTATTTAAAAATATAAATTATTAAATTTATAAAATTATATTAATAAAATAAATATTATTTTTTAAACAATCGCATAAAAATTATACAATGGTAAATTATTCTTAATTCTCAGATACAGTTGAATTATTATATAAAAATTAAATGTTGTATAAATATGTGTCATGTATTATGACATTATAATTATCCCAAAGTCATGTAATGAATAATATCAATGAAATAAATAACCTAAGATATATTTAACCATTAAAATAATTTTATTTTATGTTATTTAATTAATTTTACAACTCGGTAGTGAATCCTCCAAAACCTAGATTATACTTTAAGGATTTTAAAAATTATTGAAGAAAATAATACACTACCACTTCACCAATGGTATTATTTTAATCCATTATCATATTTTAATAATAAAATATTTAAAAGAAATCTTCTTTGACATAAAACGTGGGAAACCTGTGGCCATTTTTGTGGTTTTGATTAATTTTTAACATAGAGGGAAAGCCTTATTTCTAAAACTTATAAATGAATTCCCCTCAATATTGTTATAAATACCCACCCGTACTACCATTAAACTTCACTCAAACCCATTAATAAAAATTTTACTCACAAAATACCTATTTAAATTTCTCTCATGTTTTTTCTATGATCTTATTAACCTCTTATTAATCCTTTGGAAGCACCCTCTCATGGCAATTTATTATCTCCTCTTCCTCTATATGCATGTACAATATTTTTTTTAAAACATTATCTTTAAAAAATTTCATGTTGTCAAACATTTCAACACATCCGAATATTTCTATTATGATTCCAATGTAATGATATATTTCCCATAACTCCCATTAAACCCTTCCATGATTCTTTATATACACCTATTATGCTACCAAATTTATCCCATTATTTTCCATTCCAAAATTGTGTGTCCGGAATACCAATCCCCATTTCAACTAAATTTTATTCACCTAGATGTAACTATACTTCATTTATTTTGTTATTCCATGTAACTAACCCAAAATCGTTAATCATGGGATTAAAATTAAGTAAATATTTTCTTATGTTTTATGATCTTTGTGACACACAAATACTTGAACATGATATGACTGTCTTGTGTGGGATCAGAATTATATATCCCTCCAATTCATTTGGTAATGATTTTATCTCATGAAATATAGTGTATAGTCCATGGGAAGTCATCATAATCACATTATGTTTTGAAATCTCAGAGTTTATCTTTGACTTATGCATATGATTTCATGTTTTAGGTTTTTCCCAAATTCTTGTGAAGCATTTATTTTATCATCTTATGTCATTCTTCTATATTCATTATTTATATTCTCACATTTTTATGTCATGTTGTTATAATCCATGAATCACTTGTAGTACTCTATTTATTTGTATTATTTTATTATTATCTTACGAGTAATTATAGATCAACCATTTATTATGTATGTCCTCGGGTTATCCTATAATGTATTAGAATAATAACAAAGATTAAGGGAATTATTTAAAGTTTTAAAAAATTCATTTATATCCCTATTTCAAGTTAATGTTCTATGTATTTAAATTCAAAACTGTAATATGCATCTCAAACCTTGGGGATTTCATTATATGTATAATTATGTAATAAATTGTGAAATAATGGATATCAAATATATGGGTTTTCATATTACTGGTTGTTATCAGAAGGTATATAATGTTCCTTGAACACAGATTTTGAGTTAAATAGATGGTATTGAATTGGTATGTAATTACCCAAAAAAACATACATATAACACATCACACACCATTGAGAGGTGTTTATGGAGTGTTAACCAAAAATATTCACAACCAAAAAGATCAATAATCTCAATGGGACTGATCTATCTAGGGAATAACTACACATTCTTCCGAATCCTCATAACCATCATCAAAATAGATATCAAAAGTTATACCTTTCAACCAATTTCAAAAATAAAATATCCTTGATTGTTATAAACACAACTCGTCTATTAGTTCTTTTCCTCTTTCATATGTCACCAAATGATTTGAACTCTTTCTGTCATTTCATGGAAAATATTTGGTTTTATGAACATCCTTTCTCTAAATTCTTTAAAACAGTTATTGTTATACATCTCTTCCCATAATGGGCTTTGTATGCTTCAATTTTTATGGAATATTAGAGACTATTATTATATGAGAACTCCATAGGATAAATATTTTGATCACAAAATCCCTTAAAAGTAATATAGTGATATCTTATTATACCTCCAAATGTATGAATAGCTATTTTAGATATAACATTAATTTGAGGATGATAAGCAATGAAAAAAATAAAATCTGTATCTAATTCATATATAAGACTCCAAAAAATTGTTTATGGAAACCAAAAATATCAATCAGAATCAATTTCAATTTTTATTTCATGTAGTCCTTCCAATTACTTTATATATGAATCAGTGAGTTGATCTAGTGAGTTTCACATCGAATAACAATAATGTGTATAGACATTGTATGTCTATTCACAACTCACCATCTTGAATTTCAGCCTTTATATTTCTTTTAATGATTGTTGATGATATCTATGGTTATTTGTTTACCATTTGCATACATGTATAGATAGTAGTTTCATCACCCCTTCATATTTGTTATTTTAGTTATTTACTTACTGCATACCAATCATAAAGACGAATACCCCACAATAACTTTATTCATTTGATTACACAAAAAGTTTTTATTATGATATATGTACATAATTTTACTTCTATGATGAGCTATATAAATCATTAAAATTTTCTTCCTTTAGTTCTAGGATGGATGGTACACTTATCTGAGTCACAAATCTCAAAACACCATGTTCATTTTGAATAAATTCTATAACTTTTTCTATATTCATTTATATATTCTTATCATAATTTTGGGTATCCTTAATCTTTTTATATATGGTTTTTTGAGAAACAATTTCTGTAATTTATGATTTAAACCACTAATTTATGATCCTCATTTATATCTAATAAATATCCATAAATATTGCATCCCTGTATATCCTCATTAATGATTGGGTAACATGATATTGTTTTTAGTGGAATGCCCACTTTGTTTTACTTTCATGATACTAACGTCTTAAAAAATAATATTATTTTATTATCTCTAACAATTTCCTTTGGTGAATGTTCATCTCCTTCAATCTGAATATATACTTTAATATCTTCTATTATATATAGATATAATACTTTTTACCATATAAATAATACTGATAAATTTCTTATAGAAAGATTACTACCACCAGATCTGGATCGTACATTGGTTATATATCTCATGATTCTTAAATTAACAGGACTCAGAATCTATTACCATGACATTATTTATGATATTTCGTAATGAAACCATTAATGAAACATCACTATATATTAGAACTCCTTATCCCCTACAGGGTAATGTATGCCTAGGTGCGGTGACCAATATCTTCTTAATATCCTTTAATCCTTCCCCGCATTCTTATATCTTGAGAAAATTTAGTCAATTTTATGTTTACATTGTTAGAGTTTTAAACAATAATGAAAAATTTATCATAAATCACATGTATTATCTAGATAATATATAAAAACTATGCATATTTCATTATAGTGGTTGGTCTCCAAAACTATTTAATCACCTCAGCCTTATATTAATCCACAGATATACCCTCTCTTGTGATCAAATGGACCATAAAGGATACATTTCAAAACAAAAACTCATACTTTCTAAACATGGTATATAATTTATTCATTCATAAATTCTTTATCCCAATACTAATATTTTAATAATATTATTACATAGTCTAAGAATATATGATAATATCATTAATAGTGTTTTCTAATATTATTTGTTGGTAATATATAAACTTTTTGTTCATAAAATGAATATGTATATCAGGTGAAACTTTGATTTCAAATAGAATCACTATGGAATAATAGTGTCCATACCTTGTTTAGAAATATATCTTGTGTATATCTTTATTTATTCACAATAATTGATGATATTTAGATCCAATTTCCACCTTTGAGAGATATTTATATTCTCTAAAATGATCAAATAGATCATAAATATGGGGTATAGGATAATTATTCTTTATCATGATCATGAATATGATAATAAATGAAAGACACATTGATCCATTCCTTTTCATAACAAATAGAATTTGTAAACCCATTGTTGAAGAATATTTAAATATAAAACTCAACTCTAGATTCTCCTAAAGATTGTATTCTTAGTTCATCTAGTTCAATGGGGGCCATTTGGTAATGACTCCTCAATATTGGCATAGAATCAGGTATGAGTTCAACTAAAAAATAAACCTCGTGTATTAAAAGAAGTTCAATTAATTCAATAGTAAATCTGTCAATATATTCTCATAAATTTGTAATGCCATCAATTTTTACTTCTTCCACGATAATTTTATAAAACTATCCCCTACTATTTTGTATCATGACCCAAATTTAGGGGTCAAATTCTAAAGGGAGTTCATATTAAACATTTCATTTCTATTTGACAAAAGGATAATTATGGAAATGAAATAAGATTTTATTCTCTCAAAAATTGTTATGTTCTTTCTGAGGGGAAAGAAATTGAAGGTGTACTATCACATAAAATTAAGCAGCGGATAGGGTAACGAGATCTGACGGTTGAATCATTCCACAACTTTTGATGAAAGTAGATTTACATACCTTGGATGAAATCAATGCACCATTAGTTGTTTTCCCTGATAATTCCATATCCAATAATTTATGGGGTGAATAAATATTATTAGAAATCTCTATTGATTTGAAATAATGAGAATAATGAAAATCAAATAATCCCTTCATAGACATTGAGTGTAGAGTAACGATACCATTAAATACATCACTATCATTTTCAATTTTAGTGGTAGTGATTTTATTTTCACTTCCATATTCCATTAGTTTAATAGGTTTTTGAAGGCTATTATCCTTATTATACATGGAATGGGTGAATTGATTTTTATAATGACCAAACTCCATAAATTTTAGGAATTGAATTGTGGGTGTATCATTTACATGGTTCTTATTTTCCTCTCCTTCATTGATAGACCTATTTACCCCTGATCACAAATTATGATCTTGGTGTCCATCCTTCCATCACATTAACAATTTATGTTTACATTAATGTAATTTATTCAGTGATTTATCTTATATTTTTGGAATGTGAGCTATTAAAATTTAATACCTTTATGATATTTTTCATCTGAGTGTCCATGAAAATCTATTATTCTTTTCTTGTCTTGAGAATTATTAGAGTCTCATGTTTCCATTTCCCCCTTAAGTGTGCATCAAACAATTTCTTCATATATATCGAAGTCTATGATAGTTATATTATTTCATAGACTTGGTTTTAGGGAACTAAATTTTTTTATAATCATACTATCAAGGTAAATAATGAAATTAGAGGCTTTCCCTGCAAGTATCATAATATTTTCATTATAATATTCCACTTATTTCTCCTCCTTTTTCTTTAACTTGAAAATTTGCCTCTTAGTTTTCAGGAGAATGTACCAGGGAAAATATGTATTGAAAATATTCTCTTCAACACCTCCCATTCTATTGAGTAATATTATACCTTATTTATTATATTATTAATGAGATTCCATAATTAGTTATCAATATATTAAAAATGATTAAAAAATTTAAAATAATCATATAATGGTTTTAGTATTATAAAATTAAAAATATCTTCTCAATTTTGAATGATCTACTACATAGAAATTAGTGGGTTGGAAGACCCACCCAATGAGGTTGGACAGTCTAGTATAATGAACATGAAATAAGTTGTTCCTTTCTCAATGCATTAGGGAACCCAACAAAATTTCTGTAATTATTCATGATTTTAGAGAGTTGTGTATTCATCACCTTGAAATTGATTACCTCACCACCTATAAAATTTGGTTTTGTATTTGGAAAATATTCACGTCATGAATCTCAACTATTATTAACAAAATTACTCTAGGCTCCATGTATTACATTAAATATAATGAATTTTATTGATGTGAATTTATAAATTAATGTATTTATAAAAGGAAGCTATCAAGTTGGATGTAAATTATAAATTACATAAATCAACTTTCCTATGATTCATTGGATTTCAATATTGGTTATCGATGGTTATATTCATATTAGGTTTTCTATCCTAACTAGTTAAATAAAAAATTCAGTTTCTATACATTTTTTGTAGTTTGTAAATATAATTTTAATCAACCAAAGTATATCACAAGGGTGTATCAAAATATGTGTATAGTTAGGACCAATTATGTTCCACTGAGTAAAGATATAGTTAATTCCCAACTATCCATTTTTTATGAATATTACCCCTGGTTGAATATTTTCCAAATCCAAGATTAACTAGCTTGTATCTAAAATTGGGATGTCATTTCGAGGAAACCACTCACACAATACATATCAAAATTTTATAATATTTTATTACATTTAGGCTTATTCTAAGATGTTTTAATACTTTTATATATTCATAGTCCCATGAAAACAATGAATTCATACATAATACAATCTAAACCAAACCAAAACAAACATGAATATATTTTATATAATTCCATTTTTTAAACATTACATTTAACAAATACTTACAAACCCCTTGTACGTAAAGGTTTTTTGTCCATGGAGATTAGAAACATAAATATCTTATTTAACATAATTACATTAATATATTTCACAACATTTACACATGACTTACTTATATAGATAATCAAATATACCATTTACTAGGTAAATGTGAAACAATAAAATGGGTGAGTTCAAATTCTCAATAAGAGAAAACAAAATACTGTGGTATAAAAAGGTTAGATCATAAGAATATGTCAAAATGTGAGCATTGAGGAAATATTATAATGCCCCTACCTTAGTTTCCCATAGTCAGTGCATTATTACATAATATGTGCATGATCAAAAGAGATCAAGTCTCGAAAGATTGATTAGTTTAGTATCCCTAAAGGTACTGGATACATAAATTTCTTTTAAATTATATTATGAAATTGAAAAACTACAACATTGTGGCTCCTTTTAACACACTCATATCCCTTTACCTATTCCTACAGGTCTATCATAACATAATTCTTCAAATCATGGAGAAAATAAAATATAAAAATTTTGTGGGCTCAGATGCTCAGTAATGATAACAATATAGAAGAAATTATCACAGGAATAGATAAACCTTTAGGGCAATGTATAAGACTAAACCACATGCCTTTTAAACATAAACATCAGTATAATATGGAAAAGATAAATCAAATAATGCCATTTACATATACACATGGATACTCTACTTGTCGAATAATCACATTTAATATCAATAACTAATTTTCTAATGATGAAATTCATAATGTCGGACAACAACACCACATAATCAAGGCCTCGTGCCAAGAATGCAAGTAAGTTTTGTCAAGGCCTTATTCCAAGACAATATATTGTCTCACGAGACATACCAATGTATCGATAAGTTATAGCGGGCTCCACCTATCACATACTTAGTCCAGTATATTTCTCATATGAAAAGGGTGAAGCATAATCAAAAAATTCGTATTGAAACTAGCATACGAAATGTTAATAATTTTACCGAAAACAATGAATGGTATAAAAATAGCACATCCACAGTCCAACATCAGACATTCAATACAATATGGATGATTTTATTATATTAAATCAACCTCAATAAAGTATATTGAAAGATATTGACATAGATGAAAATAATCATTAAAACTATTTGAGAGAAATATCCCTTTTTTCTTCAAAACATTTAAAAGTCTCATTATTTATCAAGAAGTTGTTAATAAAATATTTTTGAATCAAATTGTACCATACCACATTGAAACTTTTAAAATTAATTTAAATTTTAAAACATTCATGTATATATATATAAATCCTTAAATCCATTTTTAAAACATGGAAATTAATGAGAAATATTTAGAAGAATAAATATTTAAAACAATTAAAAAGATATTTTAGTTAGAGTTACTAACCAAATGAGAGATACTTGAATAGAAATAATTGAGGTAATAAAAAAATTTTAATTTCATGAGAATAAACAGATTCATGATATTCTATTTCAAAGTACATTAAATACACCATATAAAAGTGAATTGACATGTAACAACCAAGAAGTCTCAATGGAATGTAAATTGAGATGAAATCCATTATAAAGACTACATCCTTAGGTTATGGATAAATTAATTACATAATTATGTGTGGAAAATATAAAGACACTCAATATGATTGGATATTCAGTGTAACTCAATCTGATGACCTTTGTAACGTCCCAGATCTGGGTGTCATACAACAGGTGCGCTGAACCCGTTTGGTCACATGACCTCAAATGCATTTCCCCAAACGCAAGAGGCTGCCGAATTGCAGCGAGGGCCTATGACTGATAGTGGGGAAACTATGCCATCATTTTTCAAAGTTTAGCGTAGTGGAATAAATATAAATACATAAAAGCTGAAGTAGTAAAAATATAAACCAGAAATGGAGAATGGAACTAAAGTAAAAGATAACCAAAATTCATATATATGATGATGAAATATTTCTCTACTTCTAAGAAAGCATCCAAAATAGGATACACTACAATCTAATACAATACAGCACAAGGAAGAAAGCACAAGAAAACAAAATCAAAGCGGTGCAACAAGAACGCAACAGCATCACAAGCCTATGCTCGGTCCCATGCTCTTCTACTCCTCTACAACAATCAAGTACATGTATAGGGAATCTATCCATTATCAACACCTACATCAATATAATCTATTTGGGCTCAAGACATGACCTAAACTGGGTGTGAGAAATAAATCCCAGTAGGAAACCACTAATGTCCCATGCACAAATGTCAGTGAAAATGTGCAACAACAGTGTAAAATAATGAAATGTAGTAAACTAGGAAGTACTCAAAAGTAGACATTCCCACATGTTATATTTCCATTTTAATAATTCTTTAATAATTCCAAGACTATGATTTATCTTGGAAGGTACAACATAAGAAATCACCATAGTGAATATTCAATGTTAACATTGTCCTCAGACATGAAAATCATTACCCTCAGGCAATTAGAATCGAAACCCTCAGGTGACTGCCATCATGTAAAATGAATATTTCTCTCAGGAATACGATATATTTCTCTTAGAAATGGAAGCTACTACACACAAGAATAGGAAAATATTCTCTCAGGCTAAATAAAACACTTCACTCAGGCTAAGAAAAACACTTCCCATGGGCTAAGAAAGTAACTGGGATGAACCAAACACATAAGAAAACAATTTATATTTATATTTTCTCTCAAGAAAACTCAAAAACATTCTATAATCATGGAATACCCATGTGTATCCTATCCAAATGACTAAAAAAGGGATATTCACCCACGGGTGGCCCTGGATAGAGGCAACGATCCCGAAAAGTAGTTTATACTTGTTCATTAAATGACCTATGCAGTTCTAGGTATCTTAATAGTCAAGAACAATTATATACAACACCCCAAACATGGGCGCGTTACACTAGGGTACACATTATCAACTCGACAGTGAGAAATAAACACCAGACCACCTAACTCGATCTCCTCTAATCGCTATTTGTGATACGCGCCTTCGAAACAATCGAGAACGATGTAGATCTGAGATAAACATTTTCCCGATAAAACTCACATAACTTCCATTAGGGAAAGAATTGGAAGGAGTGGTTCATAAAGAGAGAAGATCTCACCTTCCCATTTCAAATGAGATCTTCATTGAATGAATCAGAGTCCCGGTGGGCGATCGAGTGCTCCTCATATTCCTGGAATCCTCTCCCACCGCTCCCATCGAGTTCTATGCCTCCTATGCCGAATGAGGAGGCTACTGCCTATTTTTAACTAAAAAACATTACTACACGACATGTACTATCAAGTACATGGCATGTACTTTCCATTTTTTAACTGTTCCTCTAGTGGCCACATTCCACTGCCCCACTATTCACCTCCCAACTTGGTTACACGATGTGTATTACCAACTACACGGTGTGTACTATCGTTCCACTAGAGGCTACTCTCACCGCCTAACTATTAACCTACCGACTAATTACATGATGTGTATTACTAAGTACACAGTTTGTAGTTAGTTTTTACACCTTGAATCACTGAAAATCTTATACACCCTATATTCTCATCCCACACGGCCAATGTATATGGCGTGTGGAAAAGTAAACAGCATGTACCCATAAATTTTGGATTTTCCCCACATTTCCCTTGTTTTAAAAAAACACTTAAGGAAAAAGGAACAGAAGAAACTCATACCTCATGAAGAAGAACTGGGTTCATAAAAACATCCCCCTTAAAGAAATTCATCCCCAAATTTCAGATTCAAGGGTGGTAAAGATAATATTGTGAAAAACTCTGGCCACTAAGCACGTATGTCAGTCCCCCGCTCCCATGTTTCATTCTACAGTCATCCATGCAGCCATAGCACCTATATGAGAGGGATTGACCGGTCTCGGAGAACCTTCATGCTCTTATCAACAATACGAATCAGATTCTCCTCAAAGGATTCATCGACCTGATCTTCATCCTCATACGGCTGAAAAACATGAGACAGTCCTAAGTGATAATGGCACAGCCAAGATACATGGAAGACATCGTGCATGGCCCGGTACCTCTATGGTAACTACCACCGATAGGCAACCAGATCGACTCTCTCTAGAATCTCAAACATCCCTATATACCTTGGTGAAAGTTTACCTTGTCTCCTAATCCACATAGGTCCCAAACTTGGTGAAACACACAAGAAAACCTAATACCTGACCATTAACACCAAGGGTCGTCTGCGGCGATCAGCATAAGATTTCTGACAAGACTGTGTTGTAGCCATACATTTCTGAATCAACTCAACCAGCTCTGAAGTCTCCTACACGAGACATGGTCCCAGTAAAGCAGCCTCACCTACCTCAAACTAAAACAAGGGTGATCAAAATTTCCTATCATATAAAGACTTATAAGGTGTCATCTCAATAGTTTCCTGAAAACTATTACTTTAGGAAAACATGACCAGGGATATGTGACTCTCCCAAGTGCCCCCAAATTCTAAGACGCATGCACGCAGTATATCCTCTAACACATGTATCGTACGCTCTGACTGGCCATCAGTCTGAGGGTGGTAAGTTGTGTTCAGAAGCACCTGTATACCCAGTGCCCTCTGAAAAATCTTCCAGAAAGGAGATGTAAAACAGGTTTCCCTTTCTGAATCAATAGAACGAGGGAACCCATGAAGGCGTACTACCTCTTGGATATAAAACTTCTCGATCTGATTGACACCGAAGGTCTCCTTGATTTAAAAAAAGTGATCTACCTTCGTAAGTCAGTCCACAACAACCCATACAACATCATTGCCTCGACGTGACCTCGAAAACCCAGTCACGAAGTCCATCCTGACATCATCACATTTCCACTACAGAATGGGTAACTGTTGTAACAGTATGGCTGGCCTCTGATGCTCTTCCTTCACCTACTGATAGGTGGAAAATATCATAACAAAACCAGCTACCTCTCTTTTCATACTCATCCTCCAATACTGACATCTCAAGTCACTGTACATTTTAGTAACTCTAGGATGCACTGCACAAGCTGAAGCATGAAATTCCTGCATCAACTCCTTTAATATATCGCCTAGAACCCACACTCGTCCATGGACACGCAGTACCTCATTATCACATATCGTCCAACTAGGAGGAGGGTCCTCACTTTCCACAGATTCCTGTAGAACTGGGCCTTCAGAATCCGATAGGTGTCTCACCCTCACTCTACCCAAGATGGTAGAATTCATAGATAAGGGTGAAAGATAGCCTCGCCCCTGACTATCTTTCACCTCCAAATGCATCTCCGAGAACAAAGCCATTAGTTTCCACTCACCATTGGCATCCTACAATACCTGTATCCAAGTCTTCCTACTCAATGAATCTCCTACTACATTACCATTACCTGGTGTTTAGGAAAGATCAAAGTCGAAGGACGGAATGTATTCAACCCACCTTTGCTGTCTTATATTGAAGTCACACTGGGTAAAGATGTATTTAAGGCTTTTTGGTCTTTAAGCACCACAAAATTGTCTCCCAATAGATAATTTCTCCAAAAGCGTAACAAAAAAAAATGCAGCCATCTCAAGATCATGTGTTGGGTAATTCCTCTCATGTGGCCTCAACTACCGAGACTCGTACACAATAACTAGATCTCCCTACTCAACACTTCTCCCATACCAATACCTGATGCGTCATAGTAAAATGGATAGCTCTTCCTTTGATCTTGAAGTATCAGGACTAGTACTTATTTCAACCTTCCCTTCAGCTCTTGAAAGGATGTCTCACAAGCATCTAACTAAACGAACTTCACACCCTTCTTAGTAAAACCCATCAACGACACTACAAATCAATAGAAGTCCTGTATAAAGCTCCTATAGTAATCATCCAGCCCCAAGAAACTATATATTTCAAACATTTTTATAGGTTTTTTCTCGGAAACTACTGCTCTCACTTTATTTGGGTCTATCACAACTCTTGAATCTGAGATAGTATGACTGAGGATGTGTATCGGGTTCATCTAAATGTGTCACTTTCAGATCTTAGCATATAAATGATTCTCTCTCAGTGTACTCATCATGATTTGAAGATGGGTGTCATGGTCGGGTTAGGTGTGAGAGTACACCATGATATCGGCCACAAAGACTACCAGAAAAGAATCAAGATAAGGGTGGAACAAACGATTCATCAGAGCCATGAAAACAGCTGGCACCTTCGTGAGTTCGAATGACATGAGGAAGTTCTTGTATTGACCATATATGCTCCAAAAGGTTGTTAGCGTTATGTCTGATGGTCTAATGTGCAACTAATGACATCCTGATCTCAATTCAATATTCAAGAACACTCATGCTCCTCGAAGTTGATCAAAAAGATCATCAATCCATGGTAAGGGATATCTGTTCTTAAACGTCAACTGGTTCAGCTTCCGATAATCTACAAAGAGTCTGAGGGTACCATCCACCTTCTTCTCAAACAGGATAGGCGAACCCCAAGGAGAATTATTGGGTCAAATGAAACTCTTTGCCTGTAACTCCTACAACTACATCTAGAGCTCATGCAATTCTGGTGTAGCCATCCTGTAAGGAGGAATAGACACTGGTGCTGCTGCTGGAACAATATCGATAGAGAAATCCACCTCTCGCACTATAGGTAGACCTGAAAAGTCATCTGGGAAGACATACCAGAAATGATTAACCACTGGAGGGAAAACCTTATGAAAAGTTCCTAGGTCATCCAGATATAAACTTGGAATCTGGGCTGTCACTCCCCCTCACCCACGATGATTGGGTCCAGCTCTGTTCGCCTGGACATCCCATTCTCCCATGAATAGAAAATCTCCACCCTCTTGTGACATGAAACTCACACTGCGGTGATATCAATCTACAAAGGCTCGAAAGGGTACTAAAAAGTCCATCCCAATAATGACATCATAGCCCGTTATCTCTAAGACATAGAGGTCCCATTCAAAGTGACACCCACCGACCTCTAAGGGAACTCCTTGCACTGACTCACACCTGCCATTATAATTCCCAATAGAGTGTCTAGCGTCATAAGATTAGAAAAAGATGAAACATAGAGCCCAAGGCTCTCCACAACGGGAACAAGTATGAAGCTATGTGTAGAACCAATACCTAAAAGTATCGAAGATAAAACAGAAGCAATTAGAATAGTAACTCTGACAGTGGAAGGTCTGAGATCCTGCTCTTGTTGGGTCTTTTGGACTACAAATGCCTGCCCAGTGTCGAGACCCTGCGACACAGCCTAGCTACCCTGAGCTGACCCAACCTGCTGTCTCTGAGATCCTAATGTATGGCTACCATTGACACTACCACTACCCCAGCCTGAACATCCTAACATATTCCAATTATCTGACTAGTATGAAGAATATGGCCCTGCTCTTACACATGGAGTCTTCATAGAACCTCTCTCATGTGTAACTGGAGGAAACTCCCTGAAAAACACTGAAGATGAGCCATCTTACCACAAACTCGGTACTCCACTAGGTCACGTGGACACTGAGGTCTCTTATGCCCCTCTTTACCACACTGGTTGCACATCACCTGGCCACATGAAGAATTATCCTGGCTAGTACTGCCATGATGAGAGAAATCCATCTACCTCTTCCTCTTGCTTGTCGAAATATTACCAGAGACTGGTGCTGAACCACCCTGGTCTGCACCACTAGCTTCTCACAGGTTCCACTCAGCAATAAACGCATGGTTCACAATAGGATGCACTATATGAAACCTAAAAATGTTCACAAGTGCGTGGATTTCATATTGAAGACCATCCTCAAAGTGTCTAGCCCTCAGCATCTCATTACCCCCCCAAAACAAGTGAAAAATACTATAGCTTGGTGAAGCAGGCAGAATAGTCAATCACTGACATGGAACCCTGCTGTAGATTCATAAACTCGTGAGTTCTATCTTCACTAAACGTCTCTGGAAAGAGAAATTCATAGAAGACTTCCTGAAAATCTTCCCACGTCATGTCTCTATGATGCTCAATATGTGTGGTAACATCCCACCATCTCTTGGAATAATCACGCAACATGAAGGTAGTGAGCTTGACCCTCCTCCCAAGAGGCGTCTTCAAATGATCGAAGATCGTATGAAAAAAACCTGCCATGAATCTGAATCCTATGGTCTCCATTCCCCTGAAAACGTAGGTGGATGCTGCTACTGGAATATATGTGTCAGCTCTGCCACAGATGTGGAAACTGTTTGTGCTCCCTGGATGGTCTGCATAAACTACATGAAGCCTTCTCGGAACTACACATCCACTCCTATATCCAGTGTAACGGCTGGCGCCGCATCTGGCAATGCTGTTGGATCCATCGGTAGCCAATGTACTACCGTCTAAAGAGTGTAATAATTTCCACTCTCTTGGAAAACAACTCGAGGATGTCTCGGCGGCATGACTCTACAAGGTCAAACACACGCCTTAGATTACGATCATTAACGAACTAAAAACTAGAAACGTATGAAGGGAACATGATAAAGGAAAAAATTAAAGTCTTAAAAAACAAAACTACACGGAATGTATAATAACTACATGGCATGTTCCATTAAGTCTTTCACATGGGCGTAGACTTCTGCCAGAACTGGTTGTCTAAAAACCCAGACACACACCGTGTTGTCCATACACACAGCGTGTACTTGAATTTTCTTCCCCTTCCAGAGTCCTTCTACATGTCTAAGCCACACGACTCTCATTAGAATGAGACAACACTGCATGTATAAGGTATACACGGTGTGTACTAGACAAGCTTCACCGACCCGTGTTGTTCGTGACACGACTGGGTACACAGCTCAACCTACACGGTGTGTTCCACAAGGAATTGTCATGTACATGAAAAGTTAGCACCGACCCATGTTGTTAGTTACACGACCCGATTCCAAAATTATAGTACACATTGTGTTCTTAAGTGACATAGTGTGTTTATTCAAAGATTTCCCCATCCGTGTTGTTTTTCACATGGCGGACACAGGGTCAACATGACATAGTGTGTACAACTGGTACACGACGTGTTCCCTCTAGAGTTTTCCCAACCTATGTTTCTACATACATGGCCTATAACACTGTTGGAAACAACATGGTGTGTACATAAGGTATAGGGCGTGTACTTAAAAAAATTTCATTTCTTCTTGAACAGAAGAGTACATGGTGTGTGTTCGTAGAACAACACACTGGGCTGTCTAGGTTTCTGGATAGTAGACCTCAGAAACTACTGAGGGGCCCCTATTTCTTAAATTTCAAGCGTTAGTGTGCCAAATTTTTATCTGTGGGGGCCAATACTCTCCATGAACTAGATTTTAGCACCCTAAATTTTCTATTATAGTATAAAATGCTACAATAGGCTGGATCATGATCCGCTAAATTCTAGTCTAAGAGAGCTCATACTTCTTAGGAACCAAAGTTTAACATCCATACAACCAATCATAACATGTACCAATACCCAATCAATAGTAGGCGTATCTGTCATGGTACCTGTCACAACATCATTTATTTTCTAACATAACATCTATTACAACATCATGAAATATCTAATGCACCTACAAGGAATGGAAAATATGTATGGCATGTGATTCTAACATGTTCCTAAATGATGTATGAGATTGAATACCCTCATCTCATCGGGTTGAAACTAAATAGTATCCAGGTATAAAAATCTAAACTGCACACCACAAGTGCATCACCCAACAGTGAAAAGTAAATCAATTGTAATAATAATAAATAGTAAATCACAATTTAATTCGAGGAAATCCGGGCTTTACCTGCACACGGGGTAGCTACTCCTGGGCACACATTATTACCAAATCCCTTAAAAGTAATTCTCTTTCTGTTGTCAATAAATAAATAAAATAACTCAGAGAAAAGAAAATATCCTCTGATACCACATTATAACAACCCGGATCCAGGTGCCACACAATGGGTGCCCTGAACTCGGTTGGTCAGATGAACTCATGCACATTTCCCCAAATGCGAGAGGTATCCGACTAGTATCGAGGGCCTAAGACTGATAATGGGGAAACTCTGCCCTCATTTGTCAAAGTGCAGCGCAAAAGAATAAATATAAATACAGAAAAGCAGAAGCAATAAACAATATAAACATGAAATAGAGAACTAAAGTGAAGTAAAATATAACCAACAGTAATATATATGATGACGGAATATGTCTCTACTTCTAAGAAAGTATCCAAAATAGGATACACTCTAATCTAATAAAATACAACACAAGGAACAAAGTACATCAAAACAAAACCAAAGCAGTACAACAGGAACACAGTAGCATCGCAAGCCTATGCTCAGTCCCATGCTCTACTACTCCTCTGAAACAATCAAGTACCTGTATAGGGACTCTTTCCCTTCTCAACACCTATAGAAATATAATCTTTTTAGGCCCAAGACATGACCCAAATAGGGTGTGAGGAATAAATCCATGTAGGTAACCACCAATGGCCCGTGCCCAATAGTCAGTGAAAATGTGAAACAAAAGGGTGCAATAATGAAATTAAGTAAACTAGGATGTACTCAAAAGTAAAAATTCGTACCATTTATATTTCCATTTTAATAATTATTTAACAATTGCAAGACTGTTCTTTAGCTTGGTAGGTACAACGTAATAAATCACCACAGTGAATATTAAATGTAAATATTTTCCTCAAAGATGAAAATCCTTACCCTCAAGAAATCAGAATCAAAACCCTCAGGTGACTACCCTCCTGCATAATGACTATTTCCATCAGGAATATGAGATATTTCCCCCAGGCATGGAAGCTACTACCTAGAGGCATAAAAAAAGTTGCTCTCAAGCTAAACAAGATAATGCCCTTAGGCTAAGAAAGTAACCGGGCCAATCCCAACACATAAGCAATAAATTTTTATATTTTTTTTCTCTCAAGAAAACTCAGAACATGCTAAAATCATGGCATACCCATGGGTATCATGGCCAAATGGATAAACAATGGAAACGCACCCACGGGTGGCCCTCGATCGAGGCGACGTTCCAATACATGGGTTTATAGCTGTTCCTTAAATTGTGTATGCAATTCTTGGTATCTTACCAATCATGGACCCCACCATACGACACCCCAAAAATAGTCGTGTAGCACTATGGTACCCAAAATCAACTCGGTATTTAGAAATAAACACCAGACCACCTACCTCGATCTCCTCGTATCGCTATACGTGAATGGCGCCTCCCGAAACAACTAAGAACAACTTAGATATAGGATAAATATTTACCCGTTCAAACTCAAATAACATCAAATAGGGAAATAATTTGAAGGATAGGTTCATGAAGAGTGAATATCTCACCCGCGCGGTTCAAATGAGATCCTCGGTGAAAGAATCAGAGTCCCAGTGTGCGGTCAGGAGCTCCTCCAAGTACCAAACTCCTCCCCTGTGGCTCCCATCACGTTCTATGCCTCCTCTGCCAAATGAGCAGGCTACTGCCTAGTTTTAACAAAAAAACATAACTAAACAGTGTGTACTCTCAATTACACGGCGTGTAATTTCCATTTTTTAATTGTTCCTCTGGTGGCCACTTTTCACGGCCTCACTATTCATCTGCTGACTTGGTTACATGTCGTGTATTACCGACATCATGGTGTGTACTATCGTTCCAATGGCAGGTACTCTCACTGTGTTACTGTTCACCTACCGAATGATTACATGGTGTGTATTACTAAGTACATGGCGTGTAGTTATTTTTTAAACCCTGAATCGATGACAAGCCTACACGCCCTGTATTCTCATCCCACAAGGCCAATGTACACAACATGTGAAAAAGTACACGGTGTGTGGAAAAGTACACGGCATGTACCCATAAATTTGGGATTTTTACCACATTTATCTTGTTTAAAAAAACACTTATGGAAAAAGGAATATAAGAAACATGTACCTTAAGAAGAAAAATCATGTTGTTACTACATTCACACATATTCTTGAAAAAACAACACCAATGACTTGGAAGTTTAACTCAATGAATGGAAATTGAGTTATGATTGATACAACATTCACACATATTCTTGAATGGTTATATTGAGGAATGAATCTCCGGCGTTGGTGGAGACTTTAATTCATACGTACACAAGAGTGACAATAACATTCTTTTGATGGTGAAATTGTATGTAATTGGATGGTTATATTATATATTCCAAATAATTAACATGTTATATTAATTATTTATTTCATTTATACTCATTATTATACCCCTTAAAATAATGAAGTGTTGAATAACTGACTACACCACGATGTGGAGATGGTAAGTCGTACGTATGCATGTATGGTGACTTTTTCATTCATATGATGGATAGAATAATGAATATGGTTTTACCATATTTATAATAAAATAAAAGTATGTATAATGTAATATATATATTATATTTTTATGGAAACAAAAAAGAAAGAGTAAGTGGAATAAGAAAAGAACTTTGAAATTGGTGATGAAATTATTACCTCTTCTTCGAGAAGTTCCTTATGATTTGATAAAAAGGGATCCATAGGTTGGATTTCTGTGCAATGTAAGGCCTTTAGGTTGAATTGAGGGTAGTTGGGAGGATAATTGAGCATATTTTGGTCAAAATAAATGGATCTGGATGTGTGGTTGTGGGAGAAGAGGAAGTACACTTTTATTAGAGAGGTGATGTTCACTTTTGGAAAAGCTTAAAATATTAATATAATAAAAAATCATATTCGATCTATAATGCCTTCAAAAGGATTTATTTCAAGGCTATGGTGGGGATGGGTCGAAAAAAATTCAACCAAAAGGATTTAAACAGGTTTAGGAAATTATATTAACCTTATATTTTAGATTTAACTCATAGTTAACTAGTTTAACTTTTACAATGTACTTGTATTATTATAATAAATGGTTATTAAATATACAATAAAAAGTGAAGAGAACCCTTATTGGTTGATTAATTAAATACCTATAATTATATTATTCCTTTGTCCAGTCCTTATATTTTTAAAAATATTATGTCACTTAATAATATATGATTTGTTTTAAAAACTCTTTTATTTCAATTTTGACACTATTTAGTATTTGGTTTTCTGTGAAAGTCAATAAAACTTGATTACTTAGAAAAAAATATAATAAATCAATCCAAAAATGTCATATTAACCTATAAAATTAGATTAATGTATCAAAAGCCTCAATTTACATTTATTTGGATATTTATAATGTCAATTATTTTAATCTTCCATTAATAAAGTAATTACTACATCATCATTATGTCATAAAAAATTTCATTACTTAATGTCTAAATATCATAAATAAAATAAAATTATGTAGGAAATAATTTTATCTTTTGAATGAATATTTATAGTTGAATTTATCTTATTTATAACCCTATATTAAAAATGTTTTAGTTATGAAAATTTGAATTTAACACTTTTCACTCATCTTTAAATGAAATAATAAAAAATTTCCTAATGTAATACAAGTAGATCAAATTGGATCATATTTTATTCCTATGATTAATATTCATCGAAATACACTTATCCAATATCATTAGGACACGTGTTACGGTAATTATAATATCATTTTTACCTTTAATTACTCTATTTTTCTTTTTAATTGTTGTAAATAAAAATCAAAAGTTACTATTCAAAAATATTATTTTCATCCTATTGAACCACATTTTAATTACTGATGTAAACCGTGTCTTTCAAATTTTTTAAATTCATTTCAATGAAGTAGTGAAATTACATTTTATGTAAATTTGCAAATGTGCCTAGAATGTGGGTAAAAGACGTTAAAATGTTCAATAAAATTTTATAAATCTTGTTTTATTATAACATGACATTAATGAATTACTTTTAACTTATATAGGTATTATTTATATATTTTTACCTAAAAAAAATTTAAATAAAATAAATAATTATTTATATAAAAATTATGTTTAAAATAAGGACACAGTCTTTTTCACTATTCATTAAAAATTGAATGTTTTCAAAAAAATACCAAAAATTAACCCTAAGATAATTTTGATATTACAAATTTAAAAATGATTTCTATTTTACAAAATTTAAAACATATAATTTGTATTAATTAATTTAAAATTATATTCCCATTGTCAAAACTAGAAAGTGGGTTTTTGAGAAGTAACAAATATCAAAAGATTGATATTTGTTTTGCCCAATTTAGATGTAAAATTACTTCCAATGACCAAAATTGGATAAAATGATAAAAATATGTTTTAAATATTTTTAAAAACCATTAAAATTTATAATTTAACACTATACATTATTTTGATTAATAAAGTTGTTTTCAATTAAAATTTAGTATTTTTCACTATTCATCAAAATATAAAAGTTATCAAAAAAAGCACCAAAATTTTATAAAAAATAGATTTTTATGTCAAAAATAAAAATAAGAAGTTTATTTTTTCATATTTAATATTTAAAAGATCCAAATATTTGACTTAAAAATGTATCTCCATTAAAAGGCGGTAAAATTGCATTTTTGGAAAAATACTTCCTTTAACTGAAAAAATTGAATTTGTTATTATATTATTTCTAATAAACTCATAATATGGATATTAAAATAATATGGAGTATATATAATTCAAAATCCAGCTAATAATATTTATAATAGTTTTTTCAATGAGCTAGTTTTGTAAGTCATGGTGCGCTCGAACTCAGTCTTGAGTGTAGCACAATATACTGAATTACAATAAAGAAAATTACTTACTATGAAATATTGGGGTGTTACATTCTTTCTCCTTATTGGATATTTCATCCTATTAATTTTAAAATTCTACATGGTAACTTCATTAAATATCCCACATCTGAAAAAGTGTCAAAAATATCACTTTAAAAGAAAGAATGAGAAGTTCAAAGGTCACCTGAGATAACCCAGACTATGATTCCATGTAAGAAAAAGTGGATATGGAAGATATAATATGTGTAATGTTCTGATGGAGAGTTATAGAAAACACTATCATAAGAATGTTAACAAAAAATAGAACCACAAACTTGTGATGGGTAAACGATCATTAGTTTCCTAGTAGGAAAAGAAAATAGAAAACAGTTTTTGTTTTATGTCCCTTTTCATAAAGTTTAGGAATTTATTTATGAGATTGACTCAGAACATAAAGAGATATATTTTATTTTTTAAGTATAGTTTCAACCATTAATATATTTCTACCACTATATGAACTTTTCTCTAAATTATGAGTATTCAAGATGACATAGACACACCTGAAGCGCTAGAATCAACTTCTAGAGAATCACATAATCCCCAAAGGATGAACGATATATTTCCCTTGTATTTAGGAATAAACTAAAACCAAATGGTTAGTAAAAGATCAGATGATACCCAATATGGATAATATTTTATAGAACAAAATACTAATCTTAATTTCCAAAATTAAAAAAAACACCAAAAGGGAAATAAAGACCATTCAATAAAAAATTGACCTTAAAACATTTCAACAAAATATAAACTAAGATTCAAACCCAAAAATCAGAAGAATTTAATCACATAGTTTTTTATATAAAATCTTAACATTTATCTCCAAATAACATAAACTACTCTTAATGTCTCATATAGAAATGTAATTAACCATATCACATATTCCCTATGATAGGTTAATCATTTCAATTAATAACCTGAATCTCTATAAAAACATAGATTCGTTCAAAATAAAATATAATCCACCATTACTCCTCAAATTAAATCCCATAGTATTTAATTTTTCTTAGTCATATAGGTTTCCCAATAGAGAGAACGTCTTCCAAAATAACATTTATCACATTATCACCAAATAATTTTCCAATAATAATGAAATATATTTGACAAAACATAAGGTCCCAAATCAACTTACTACTAATCGATAAAATCATTTTACTAAAAATAATTACTCACACTAACTAGGGACTTCACGTAGTCCAATGGTAGGTGAAATATCCCAGCCACATTATGGTTGTGGGTTCAATTCCTGTAGTTTTTTTACGTGATGGGTTGTCCCTGGGTCTTCGTATAGTATTTTTTCAAAAACTATATTTTATATCATTCAAAAAATTAGATAAATTCCTCAAAATAACCATAACATAATTTATCCACAAATGTTATCTCATACCTCGTATTTTCATCCCAAAAATTAATAACCTATAACTGCCTCAAATTCAAGGATCAAATAATCCCCAATAGTTCTATATAACTATATCCACAAAAGGTTATTTCTTCCTCAAATATAATTTTCACATAACAAAATGTAGGGTTCCACATACAAGAGAAAGGTATTCCAATGTAATCCCATCAACAAATTGTAGTAATAATTTTATACATTTTTCCATCCATTTATTTCCACATAGGTTCTTCCTTGACCTATTGGATATCCTATATAATAGGGCATTGACTTGGGTAATGCACTAGTTCCCCAAATTTACAGAAAATTACTATAAATGGATTGTTATGATCATTTTTTTATTCAATTATACAATTCCTTTTTTCTCAAAAATTCTTTACTTTATGTCCTTTCCTACACTTAAATAATTTCTTTGTTCTTTTGAGGCACTTTCCTAGGTTTCTCCTTCCACATTTTCGACATGGTGGAAATTGAGCTTTCTTTTCTCCACGGTCTCCACTATAAGAGCTCTTATCATTCTTTTCCTTTCTCTACTTTAATAAATTTTGGGGTTGGTTAATTTATATATTTTTGATAATATTTTTGGAGTCCTTCTTCAGAATGAACATGATATCTTTTAAGCCTATCAACATTCCATTTAGTTTCTCATTTCCACCATCATTCCCACCCTGTACATCATGATAAATGTTAATATGACTTTATTGGAATCCATCCATTGACTAAAACCAGAAATAAAAGTGTGAGTTACAATAGTCAAAAAATAATTTAGAGAATATAATGATACCTTATTTAAAATCTAAAACACCTTATGATTAACCAAGGTTATTTATTAACATCTTATATTAAAATCATTCAAATATGTTTTTAAAGAAAACGTAAATTATCCTAAACATATCCCCCGTGAGGGTTGTAACCAAGAGTGCACCAAGCCCCATTGTCATGCACCAGTTCCAGTTTAAGTCTAGCACAAATCAGTGTTTTAGGGTTTCACCCCTAGATACATTTGTACCAGAGCTCTGTCTACCTGCTCGTATCCAAACAAGGATGTATTTCTTGGAAAAACCACAAAATATTTACATTAAAAAATTATTTGGATGTTATTCTATTCTAATCTTCAAAGTCTATATTATGGTAGCATTTTCTTATAAGAGTTTTTCTTAATCTATCTTCCCAGGATTTTACTAAAAATCCTCTGATACCTACTGTAATTCCTCGAACATAGTTACCCAGAGTCGGT
Source organism: Viscum album (assembly GCA_963277665.1). NCBI lineage: Eukaryota > Viridiplantae > Streptophyta > Magnoliopsida > Santalales > Viscaceae > Viscum > Viscum album. The sequence continues at coordinate 1,575,552,516 of OY728119.1, read as the reverse complement.
GCTTCATTACATTACATTGGCCTGATCACAACAGTTCATGTCTTGAAAGACCAATTTGTTTTGTATCCCTGGAGTTACTAGAAACATACATATGTTTTACATTACATTATGAAAAGGAAATACTACAACATTGTGACTCCTTAGAACAAAATCATATCCCTTATCCTATTTCTATAGGTCAATCATAATATACTTCTTTAAATCCTAGGTAAAATAAAACCTAAGAAATGGGTAGCGAAAATTATCATAAGAAAACATAAACATTTATGTAAATGTATAAGACTAAAACACAAGCATTTTAAACATATGTACGAGCATAATATGGAAAAGATATATCAAATAATTCCATTTACTTAGTCATATAGATGTTCTACTATTTTAATAATCAAATGTAATATCAATATCTTATTTAATAATGATGGAATGCAAAATGCTGGACATCATAATGACATAGTCAATGTCTCGTTCTAATAATACAAATAAGATTTTGTCACGGCCTTTTTGCATGACACTAGTTTGTTTAATTAAACCTGCTGATTCATCGAGGATCTATAGTGGGATCCACCCATCACTTACTAAGTCCAATGCATTTTTCATATGAAAAATTTGATACGTAATCTAAACATTCATATTAAAACTAGGATATGGAATGTTAATACTTTTACCACAAAACATAAATTGTCTAAAATAGCACATAAACAATAAAAAATAACTCATTCAATACAATATAGAATATTTTATTATAATAAATCAACATCAATAAAGTATAATAATGGATATTGACATATATGATAATAATCAGAAAAACTATTAGAGAGAAATATATCTTTTTCTTGAAAACATTTAAAAATCACATTATTTATCAAGAAGCTGTTAATAATATATTTTAGAATCAAATAATCCCATACAAAATTGAATCTTTTAGTAGAAATTTAAATTATAAAACATTCATCACCATATAAATAAACCCTTCAAACAATTTTTGAAACATGTAAATTAATGAGAATGATTTAGAAGAATAAATCATTAATTCATTTAAAATGATATTTTAATTAGAGTTCCAAACCAAATGAGAGATGAATGAATATAAATAATTGAGGTAATAAAAACAATATAATATCATGAGAAAAAAGGATTCATTATATACTATGTCAAAGTACTATATATACACCATATAAAAGTGAATTGGTGCATAACAACAAAAAAGTCTCAATGGAATTTAAATTGAGATGAAATACCTTATAAAGACTCTATCCTTAGGTTAAGGATAACTAAATGAAATAAATAAGTGTTAGAAATATAAATACACTCAATATTATTTCATATTTAGTGTAAATAAATTAGATGACATTCACACATATTATTGTAAAGACGTCACCAATGACTTGGATGTTTAACTCAATGAATGGAAATTGAGTCAAGATTACTCTTATCAAGGTCATATCGATGAAATGAGAATTTATTAATGGATTGATTATGTATATCAAAATTATATCCACTCAAAGGGGAGCATAAATTAATACATAAAATAATAAATAGTTTTTTCACACAATATCTTGGAGTAAAATAATTAATAAAGTTTGTGTAAAACCCAATGAGTGGAAATCACAATTAGAAAATCCCTTACCGATTTGGTAACATAAGAAATATACACCCCATAAAATAAGGATCATACAATGAATATGTGAATACCAATAAATTAAATTACATTACACAAATAATACAATCACTGGAAGTACGTATGCCACATTAAAGGAAATATTGGAAAATATAGACTTAATCTCATGGGAATAAAAAGTGATATAAAGCCCCATACCTTTTACTTTTCCATAGTTGATGGTTTTTTAATCTAATTTATAATGGTGGAATAATTGTTATTAAATTATACAACAACCACATATATAAATATGATATCACATATGATCTTGTAATATTTCCTTGTTAATGTTTTCTCAGTTGTATCATTGTTTTGGTTGTTAACTTATTGCTTTTATTATATATGTTTTATTACGTATGTCATGTTCCTTATGGATAGAATGTATCAGATTCACATCTAGATTGATAGTAAGTTATTAAAAATTATTTTTAATCATAAAATGAAAATTATTCTTTAATTGTTACGATTATGAATGAATCTCATGCGTTCGTGGAACCGGTAATCAGTATGTACGCACGAGCGACAATACCATTCTATTGATGATGAAATTGTATGTAATTTGATGGTTATATTATATATAAATATTCATTAACATTTTATATTTATTATTTACATCATTTATACTCATTATTATACGGATACAAATAATGAAGTGTTGAATAACAAACTACACCACTATGTGGAGACGGTAAGTTGTACCTATGCACTTATGGTGACTTTTTCATTCATATGATGGATAAAATTGTGAATATAGGTGTACCATATATATAATAAAATCAAATTATGTATAAGGTACTAGATTTATTATTTTTTTATTGGAACTACAATGAATGTGGGAGTAGAATATTAAAAGAACATTGAAAGAGGTGATGAAATTTTTACCTCTTCTTTGGGTGCTTCATTTTGATTTGATCAAAAGCACTCCTTAGTATAGATTTATGATAATATTTAGGCCTCTTGATTGATTTTAGGTTAGTTGGGAGGATATTTGAGTAGGTTTTGGCTGAGAGAAAAGATTTTGGAGGTGTGATTTTTAGAGAAGGGGAAGTACCCTTTTATAAGAGAGGTGAGGGTCACTTTTGCAAAATCATGAAATATTAATTAATTATACAATCATATTCAGTTTATAATGAATCCAAAAAGATTTCGTTCAAGGATAAGGTGGGGATGCGTCTATAACCTCTCAAACAAGAGGTTTTAGATGGTTTTCGCTCACTATATTAACCTTATCTTTTAGATTTAAATCTTAGTTGAATAGTTTAACTTTTACCACGTATTCTTTTATTATTATAACAAATGGTTTATAAACATACAATATAAAGCCAAGAGAACCCCATGTTGTCCATTAATGACATTTATATCATCATATGAGTCATTTTTATGACCCTTATATTTTTAGGAATATTATATCATTTAATAATATAGTATTTGTTTTTAAAACACATTTATGTCAATTTTGACACTATTTAGTATTTGGTTTTTGTGAAAGTCAATAAAACTTGATTACTTCCAAACAAAATAAAATATATCAATCCTAACAGGTCATATTAACTTATAAAATTATTTTAATGTATCAAAAGTCTCAATTTACATTTATTTGCATATTTATAATATCAATTATTTTAATCATTTGTCAACAAGGTAATTATTTCATAATCATTAAGTCAAAAATAATTTCAATTATACATTGTCTAAAAATAATAAATAAAATACCATTATGTAGGAAATATTTTTATATTTTTAATGAATTTTTATAGTCTAATTTATCTTTTTTATAACCCAATATAAAAAATGATTTAGTTATTAATAATAGAATTTGACACTTTTAAATCTTCTTTTAATAAAATAATAATAAATGTCCTAATCTTATCCAAGTGGATAAAAAATGATCATATTTTATTCCTAAGGATGACTTTGTTCGAATAAACACTTACTTGTAGAATTAGGACACAAGTTAGGGTAATTATAATATCATTTTTAAATTTAATTACCTTATTTACTTTTAATTGTTGTAAATAAAATTCAATAGTAACTATTCACTAAAAATTATTTTAATCCTATTGAGGCAAATTTTACTTACTTATATAAACTTTGTCTCTCTGATTCTTGAAATTCAACACACATAAAAGGTAAAATTACATTTTATGGAAACTGGAAAATGTGGTTAGAAGGAGGGTAAAAGACGTTAAAATGTTCAATAAAATTTTATAAATGTTATTTTACTATAAAATGACTCTAATGAATTAAATTGAACTTATATAGGTATTATGTATCTATTTTGACTTAAAATAAATTTAAATAAAATAAATAATTATTTAAATAAAAATTATGTTTAAAACAATAATAAAGACTTTTTCACTATTAATAAAAAATTGATAGTTTTAAGAAAAATCCCAAAAATTCACCGTAAGATAATTTTGATATTAGAAATTCAAAAATGATGCCTATTTTACCAAATTAAAAACATATATGTTGTATTAATTAATTTAAATAAATATTCTCATTTTCAAAACCAGAAAGTGGGGTATTGAGAAGTAAAATTTTTCAAAAGATTGATATGTGTTTATGTCCAATTTAAATGTAAAATTACTTCCAATGACTAAAATTGGATTAACTGATAAAAATATAACCTAATTATACATCAAAACCATTAAAATTTATAATTTAATGCTATAAATTATTTTGATTAAAAAAATTGGTTTCAATTAAACGCTTGCATTTTTCACTATTTATCAAAATATTAAAGTTATCAGGAAAGGACTGAAAATTTATCAAATCTAAAATTTTAAGTCACGCTTCTAAATAAAAAGTTTATTTTGTTATATTTAATATAGAAATGTGTCAAATAATTGATTTAAAAATGGTTCTCTATTAAAAGGTGGTAAAATTTCATTTTTTGAAAAATACTTCTTTTATATAAAAAATTGTATTTGTTCTTATATTATTTCTAAGAAACACATAGTATGTATGTTAAAATAATATCTTATATATATAAATCAAAATTCAGTTATTACTCTTCATAACCATTTTTTTAATGACTAGTTTGGCAAGTCGTGGTGCACTCGAACTCAGTCCTGCGTGTAGTGTAATCTATTAAATTACATTAAACAAAATAACAAACTATGAAATCTTGAGGTGTTAAAAATATATTATTAAAAGAGCATGGAACAATAATAGTTTTATATAATTCATTATAAAAAGACTTTTAAAACCTAGAATCATTTTCAATGTAATTTCCTTTCTTATATAAACATGTAATATTTATTAACATTGTATTATATAAAGCAAATGAAACAACCATTTCAAAATTTTAATTCATAAAATAAATAAGGCCATAATAATTTAAAAAAATTAAAATGGGGTAAAATTTAGAAAATACAAACACTACAATATGAAAAATTAGATATACTTGATCCTCTAGAGTAATCACACTCACAAAAAACACTACATAATTGATGAATAATATTTATAATGAGATATTCATATTAAAAATGAATATATATATATATATATATATAACTAATAGAAAATATAACTTAATTAATAATGACTGAAATATGAGGTATTTTTAGAATGTAGGGAATCAATTTGACCTTTACAAAGCTTACTATTGGAGTACTAATCTGACCATTGGAAAAGTAATAAAACCACTTGAATTGTAATGTGAATGATTGGAATAGTGACCTGAACTTGGGAATAGAATACTCACCTATATAAATGTATAATAATATTTAGTTTTCTAATAAAATTAAAATATGATATATTTATATCATCATTCATGTAAATGGATGATTCAAAAAAGATATAATATGTGTCACTGTTTTTTAAAATAATTTTTTATTTTTTAACATATACAATGATTTATATGAAATTTTACTTCTATAAAACGGGTTCTTAAAGTACTTTTTTGTTTTCTTATAATGACAATATAATTTTTTGAGATCAAAATTTATTTCTCATAGGTTAAAAAAATTGACCCGAATAACAAAATTGGTAATTTTTAAACAAATAAGGTATCATTTGAAAATAAATAAATTTATCATATTTGGTAAATTATTTTTTAAAAATATATTTAAATTTTATAATATTCCAATTGAAAAAAATTAGAGTGATTTTTTTTTGATTTTTTCTTAAATGGTGGAATTTTTAGTGAATAGTTAAATACAGTAAAATACAATAATTTTTTTATAATATAAATATAGGAATTTATGAGTCAAGGATGACATAAGAACCCATTGTTTCAAACTCAAATGTACAATCTATTGTACTTAGTCACAATATTGATCACTATTAGTTGTCTTGATCCATAATATTAAACTAATGAAAATCATATTCCCAAACAACCCTATTACAAATACCAAACCTTCTCCTTACACATTATAGATGTAACATCCCAGGTAAATAAAGAATAAAACATTTTCATATTTATTAATATTTACGAATTAAATATTAATTTAACTTTAAAGGGGTTGCTATGTTTGATAGTGTACCCAATACACAACAAATTGTTTCTTTGAAATCTTACGTTGCACACTAGTACTAAAACAATATTATTTTAAATGGTAGTTAACACGTAGCCATTGTATTGGCAGGAATGAATATAAATAAATAAAATATTATTATATATGTTTTTAAATGTTTTTAAAACTATCCAATAAAAGATAAAGGCTTAAAATATTAAAAGAATTCAATTTTAGGCATATATACTCTAACATTCACTAACGGTCGACTTATCGCCTTTTGATAGCGAACCGTCTATAAATATAGTTTTTTTCACTCTTATATATTATATTGGACAAAATAATATTCTTCTTTATAATCGGGACGTCAAAATTTACTTTGTGTAATTTTTTGGTATTTTTCCGATAAAGTTCATTTTTTAATGAATAGTGAAAAATGTTGTATTTTAATTCAAAACTTCTTTTTAATCTAATTTATTTACATGATTAGATTATCTTTTTATTTTTTTTAAAGTTCAATTAGAATATATTTTTACGATTTAATCCAATAGTGGTCGTTGGAATTAATTTCACTTTGAAATTGGACTTAAACTAGTGTCAATCTTTTGATACTTATTGTTTCATAAAAACACGCTATTCGCTCTGAAAGCGGGAATTAATTATTGAATTAATTAATGCAACTTATATGGTTTGAATTTTGTAAAACAGACATCATTTTTAAATTTGGAATATCAAATATATCTTAGGGTGAAGTTTCGGTATTTTTCTGAAAAACTTCAATCTTTGATGAATAGTGAAACCACTAAGTGGTACTTAAAAAACTGCTTTTTCGTTTAAATGAAACATTACCACTTCTGTGTTTTGAATTTAAAAAATCCGACATACATGGTTGTCACTAAGAAGTAAAATGTGGTTCAATGGGATTAAAATAATTTTTTGGTGAATAGTAACTTTTATGTTTTTCATCGCGAATAGAGGTAATTAGTGTAATTGAAGGTAAGAATAATGTTTTAATAATATGAGATGAGCTTAACACATGTCCTAACCTTATTTTATGTGTCATGGCCGACCAAGACAATCCATGGGTCAACTTGGGGACCCCATGGATCCACTTTGGTAGGAAAATGACATTAATATCTTTTTATTTAATGTTAAAATAAAAATGACACAAACATGAGTTGTTTTACTAAAAGAATTTTTACACGGGGTTATAAAAGTCAGAGTTTTGACTATAAATATTCATTGGAAATATAAAAATATTTCCTACATTATAGTATTTTTTTTTATAATTTTTAGACATTATATAAATTAAATTATTTATGACACCATGATGATGTAGCGATTACCTCATTATTTAACAATTTAAATAAAATGAAAAGATAATGTAACATCTAAGACATAAACTTGTAAAAGACCTATTGGATGAGTATATTTCGAACCCTTATCACCATATTCTCTAATGATATTAATTTGGGACCTTTAAAATACGAAAATCATTTTATAATAAAGTAAACTTTTATAACATTCCAAGAGTGCCCCTCCACTCCTCTTATAAAAGGCCCCCACCTCTACCACCTTACCCACACCTCTCAAACATTTTGTTCTGCAACAATCTTCCAATTTTGTCTCTCCACATCTCTCTATTACTCCTAGAAGCCTCACATTGGGCAGAAGTCTTCCCAAGGAAGCCTTTGAGCTCAAATCAAAAAGAGTTACCCGATTTAAAGGTAGTGTCTTCTCTTGTGTTCTTATGTTTTATTTTTCTTCTCCAACCCCCCTAAACTCTTTTTATTCATTTATTTTGTAACAAATCCAGTATATTAAATATACTAGTATGTTTTTATAAGAAGCATTCGAGCTACACTTACACACACCTATATCTAATGGTTAAAGAACATACTCTTTCTGTGGATGGTGAATTTGTGCCTCACGAAACGATGATTATTCAATATTCTTCTAACACCTTCAAAGGTGGCCATTAAGATGTCACTATATTAATATATGATATATAATATTTTTATGTTTTCCTTAAGCTTCTGTATTTTTCATTTATGGCATACCTTTATGGCTTACATTATGGGTATACTCGATATCTTCATTTTAGGAAGTGCGGACAACCGCCCCCTCAAAGTGATTAGATTCGTTAATACCATATGTGGTATGTATAAAGGATATGTTTAATGATATTATATATTATACCATACTGGAATTATAATACTATTATGTATCATTATGTTTTAATTCCATTAAAGTATGAGATAGAAATGAAAGTAGCATTCATGTATACGTACGACTTACCGTCTCCATGAACGGTGCATTTCATTTCTTATCCTCAAATGTAATGTACTATTATAAGTACATATATATAATGGATATAAATGATGTATGTTAAATCTAAATGATGAATATAATTCTGGAATTAAAATATACATATCTCTCATTTAGTTTTAATTCCATTAATATGACATAGAAATGAATGTAGCGTTCATGCATACGTACGGCTTACCGTCTCCATGAACGGTGAATTTCATTTCTTACCTCTAAATGATTATGTAATATTATAAATTAATGTATATACTGGATATATATGATATATATGGCATATACATCATGAATAACATTCTTGAGATAATGGATATTTGACTACATGAACAACTTGTAATTATAAAGAGTTTATTTTTGACTCAAGTACCAATGATCGTTAAAACGATCGTTATTACCTTAAATAATTACATAGTGTTCATGACATTTTAATAAGTGATATAAAAGGAATAATGAACATGAAAAAGGTTCTTAATCAAGTAGAAACTAACTCAAGTTTATTATTCAGGAGGTTATAGAACGATCGAGTCAAGTCGGACATGAGGTAAGGGAACTTCTTCACCCAATTTCCGTTCTTTGGGTTAATCTCCTACTTTAAAATTATGTCGTGATATTATTATGTCCTATATTGTATTTTTACCTTATTTATGTATACTTATAGTGAATACACATAATAGATCTATTTTATTTAAAAAATGATCTTTGTATGGGAATTCGTCTCAATATCCTTTCATTGAGGCATATTTTGTTTTATACAAAACCTTATTTTATACGGTGTATAAACCCCTTTGACTTTTACGTTTATTCAAAAGAAATATTTTTTATATAAAGAGTTTACTAAACAACAAAAGTGAATGTTTTTTTTCGTACGTATGCGGCGACAATGAATTCTCCGCCGTCATGACCGTTATTTGAGTTTCGGCTTCCTCTACAGGCCATACTTTTTTTAAAAAGAAAATTAATACCATGTTTTACTTTTCTTTTATTTTGGTATTGAAAATGGTTTTAATAATGTTTTTATATCAATGTGTTGTATTGATATCTTGTGATTGAAAGGTGTAAATTTTATGTTTCCTTTATGCATGTTTTATGTGATACGATTATGTTGTGGTTCTTGGGCATTATTATGAAGACGGGTGGTTCCGTGATAAACTAAGGGAGGGTGAGCCCGATATAGCTCTCCAATGCATTGGGTAACGTGAAGGAGTGAAACGTTAAGGTTTCTCCGAAGAGATTTAGGGAATATACAGTGATGGGTATTCCAAACATAACCAAGAGGGTTACTCCCTACGTAATAATGTTATGAATGCCTCAAGTTACATTTATATCTTATTATTTATATGATTTATTCATGATAAGATGAGGAATGTTAATGTGACTATATTTTATGGGTAAAGTATGATTTCATTATTATGTATATATGAACTCATGTTTCCTTTTCGTATTTTTATAACCCTTACTGAGCATTTTATGCTCATCCCAATTTTTTGAAATGTTTTTCACAGGTCAAGGGAAAGGTACTTGATATGATGATAGTGTCAAGGAAGTGTTAAGAAAGAATCCATGTTTTATTTTAAATATGTTTCTGTTGATGTGAAAAAGGAATACTATCTTTTATGTAACCTCTTCGCTTAAATATGGAATGTAATACATGTTTTATGATCTAATTCTCTAAAACTCTAAACCTGAAAAGATCCTCAATGTGAATTATTCATTTAATTCAATATTAAGTAATGTTTAAGGCTGGGGATTTATAATAAGGCTTGGAGATTACAGAAGTTCTATCCAATTATCCTCCCATATCTCTCCCAAATGTACATAATGTTATTTTATCACTAAAAGGAAAAAAACATGTTAATATGTATTTCAAGAGACAACATTCAAGAGGTATATTCTCAATATACCACTTCAAAATTACATTCTTCTTCAACATTATCATCACAAACATCATCATACATGTAATAATGAATCTAATATCTTATATAAACAATAATTTTATTGTGTTAATGTAATATATATCATCAATCCTTTTCTCTTCTCCTCTTCTGAAAATAAAGAAAAAAATTCTTGTATTGTAACAGTTCACCAGCTCTGTCGATGATGAGTTTTTCTTTTTCATTAATGCCTTAATGGAAGTTTTAAATTAACTTGAAATTATCTAAAGTGACGAAATAATTTATATTATAGATTTTTATCATTCTATAATGAGTATATAGACATAATATTAAATAAAATGAAACTAGTTGGAAAAATAGATTAAATGAAATAACTATATAACATCGGCATTTTTAATAAATGAATCATCCCAATATCAAAATACATAAGGTATTTAAGAAAATTTAAATTTCATAATTTATATCAATATCATTTAATTTAACTTTTATAGTTATAGAATTAATTTAAAATAAATTAAATAATTATCCTCAAGTGATCTGACCTAAGAACCCTGAATTAAACACCCTCTGAACAACAAAATTAAAGAATATATATTATTTGAGTGGCTGTAATTAAAAAAATAAAGCCATAGTAAATAAAATATATAATAATAATGATATAATTTGATTAATTAATTAATCTAATTTTATTATTCATCATTTTAATAGTAAGTAAATAATAATTATAAACAAAATCTAAAGGTTCTCTATGAACCACCCTACATTTCTTTGGTATACAGCCTTTATCTATCCCTAATTCAATTTATATATTTCTATTTGATGTTATAAAATGAATCTAAATTTTTTATATATTTAATTTACATATATAAAGGTCATATTATCCCTTTTATGTGGCTATTCATACCTTTAGTTTTTTTTTCTGAAATGGATTATTTAAAAATCAAACCTGATTAAGCTGAACTTTTCTATATCACAATCTTTTTACAGATCACTATTTAAAAGTAATTATTCCCATTAATTATTTAATTAAATAATTGACTATTGTAGGTATAACCATGTTTTTTCATCTAGTTTTCAAATAAAAAACCATGTTTATTATTTCTTAAAAATTATTAAACTAATCTGTGATGTCCCAATCCGGGATCCACAAAACGATTCCCCAAGTTTATTGCCACATTCCCTCAAGCGTGCCTCCCTATATGGCAACGTATGCCAACTAGCCATGAGGGTCTGATAAGTCAGTCTCTTGGAGACTATACACTCTTTTATCAAAGTAAATCACTAACGAAAGAATATAACAATAACCATGTTCTGAGGCATATAAATAAACAGAACAAACCTATGGAATATAATAACTAAAAAATGAAAATACAATACTCTATATAAGGGTAAAACATTCTACAACAATGAAAATTTCATGTTTCTACAATGAAACTCAATGTAAAGGAAAACGATTCCCAAACCGGTACTGAACCTTGTCGGGTTCCTTCTTTGATGCGCCAATCCCAAGATGCATCTTATCCCAGGGCCTTTCCTCTATACTATCCCATAACGACATAGTATAATTAGGTGTCAATCAGGAAGATCAAACAGGGTGTGAGTATAATTCAGTAGTCCACCTCCAATGGTGTCTAAAATGAGTCCAGTCAAACGATAGTGCATGCCGATTTAAGAAGCAATAATATAATGCATAATTTAAATAGTTATCACATTCTCATTTATTCTTTAAACAACAAATTAAGCCCAGTTTCAACTCATTTTTCCCATTATAATAATCATTCATTATTATCATTCATTTGGTGAAGGTTTTCATGCCTAGAATGACAATCTCATTTGAATCATCATCCATTATTATCATTAATTTGGTGTAGTTCTGCATGCCAATATACACAATATCTTTGCGTGAAGGTCATCATTCCTAGCACCCCATTTCTCATTCAATGAAGGTCTTCATTCCTAGCACCCCATAATATCAAACATGGATAACTATTCTGGAAAAATGTCGTGTCCATGTCCCAACTTCTAATTGGTTTATAACACCATGTCTTGCCCCAAAATATATCAACTATTTAATCATTCTTTAATTCCAAATAATTTCCACCTTATTTCATTACTAATATATCAATTAGTTAAATAGTTCAAAGTCTATTAGTTAACTCAAAAATTAACTAAGCACAAAATCCATTAATTAATTCATCAATTAATTAATCATACAACATCATTCTCTTTCCATAATTAATTCTTCACAATTAATTATCCATATCAAATCTCACTTTTCATAATTAATTATCACAATTAATTATCTTAGCTCAACATCATTCCACATACACAATTCTCACAATTATTTACCTTTTTTCAACGTCTCTGCACATAATTAATTCTCCCAATTAATAATCTTACATGGCTCGCATCATTATTTCAAAATTAATCCCCCAATTAATTACATTATCATATTAAACATATATATATTACAATATCTCAACCCATAAAAAATCTGCAAAATATATGTTTGATTACAGCCACCCCCTTTTTTTGTTCTGTGATTCAATTCTCGATTAATCACCGAGGAAAACTCAATTAAATTCCACATTCCTAATTACTCCAATTTAGATATCAATCATCAAGATAGTCAAGGTAATTATAAACTCATACACATATCAGAATCAAAACTGTGGGAGTTTTATTTAGACCAACTACCTTAGATTATAGATGGAAATTATCCCCACTTAAATCCCCAAAATCTACGTGGCACGACATCATCGATCAAGCTCCAGATCTAAATCCTTAAATCCCAAATTAAGAACAAAGGAATCAAGATATTAAAAATAAATAACTTTATCCACAATCCTAGATCTAGATCTTAACTCTTAGGTTTAGACCCATGATAAAGGGGGAGATCATCCATTAAAATATCTAGAAAATATAAGAGAAATAATAGGAGAAGAATAAGGATGAAATCCACTTACCGAGAAGAGAGAAGATCTTCAATGTGGGCTTTTGATCTTGAAGAAATGTGTTCATATCACCTTTGAATCCCTCTAAAAGGCTTTTTGAACAACTATAAATTGTCAATCCTAAGACTATGTTTAATTAAAGAGGTTTTCGATGTTTAGGTAGTTTTGAAACCAATTTTTCAAATAAATTGGGCCACCCACACAGTTTCACCTGAGAGGCTTCACTTTTAGACCAAAAAGTGCACCAACTATGTAGTCTTCCACTACCTACATGGCTTGATAGAGCATGAATAAGAAAACCATGTGCATGCTATTCTGACTTCTTCTATCCACACTGTTATCTTGCACAGGTTTTTCCAAACCATACACAAACCATGAATGTCCCCCTTTTATTCCAATTCCTTAGAAACATCACCCAGACACACACCAGGTCATACTAAATCACAAAGGATCATAATAAACATAATAAATTTCTTGAAAAAAACCCGGATATTTCTCTATAAAAGGATGGAGATTTCATAATTCCTTATAAAATAATTTTTAAATATCAATACTATACTTAAATATCTAAAAATTCTCGTTATTTTTTAAAATAATCCATAAATTTGATACAGATTTCAATTTATTAATATATAAAGGTAAAAAAATATTTAATTACTTCTTCTCTTATGAATCTTTATTAAATATCCTTTGATTATTATATAAGGAAATATTATGTAACTCATTTCTTTACTTGGGTAATTATTATATTTATGCCCCTGTTTGATTTCCATTCATGACACACATAATCGTGTGCATGTTATGATAGGTGCACCTGGATAGTGCTCTAATTCATTGGGTATCATTTATTTCTCATGATATGATAAGTATGAGATGAGGGAGTAAACCTAATCCTTGATGGGACTATGTCCACCGTGTGATGTTTTCTTAGAAGTTAAAATTAACTTATTTTAATTTTAGGTGTCTTATTATTGAGCATCCTTATGCTTCCATGATATTATAATCCAATGTTATTTATTTTATACATACATTTGAATATTCCTTATCATTGTCTTTTATTATTTCACATCAATCCATTTGACTTATATATTAATCCTTTTAGTCATGTTTATTCCCTTACGGGTATTTTTATATCACCTTTTTTTGTATTCCCTAGGATATCCTATATTATTTCTAAATATCTAATGGATTTCAAAGCTATTTATGGGAATTAATATATATATATGTATATTATTTTTGTTTCATCATATTGATTTATGTACCTCATCTACAAAAGAAACTACACCTCTCAACATACAAGGTTTCATTGGATATTTAAGTCAAAAGTTATTTAATAATATGTGTAATATGATTGGTTCTCTATAGTTGGTGTCAGAGATAGGTGTAGTTATTTTTGGGTATAGGAACTAGAATACTTTAGTAAGAAACCTATGTATAAATCTATATATAGGAAAATATAATAGAATTTCGGTAATATAGAGAGTGAGTGTATTCTAAGAAATTACATCCCAATCAGGATATTACATGTGTATATGGATCTAGAAGAAGTTTAACTTGGTGTAATAACTCTAAAAATATAGGATTGGGTATTAAATCGATTATCACATGGTGTAGAAAAAGAAGTCTTTCTACACACCTAGTTTAAAAATCCCTGTGGTGTATGTTTTGGTAAATTCCCCAACTCTATATAAAAAATTATAAAGGATTTGAATAGATTGGTTGGTTGTAAAACCTAGTAAGAAAATTATCATCGATAACCTAGATTAAAACCTCGAGACTCATAAGTTAGAATATTCATTATATTTTTATGTTAAACATTCTTTTACAATAGTTTCCATTTTCATATAAATATTGTTTTTGAGTATTCTCATCCCAAATGATATTTCCATTATTCTACTTAATCATGGGAAATATAAAAAACTTTTCCCAAAAATAAATGTTTTTAAAAAAGTTATTATTTCTGTAATGAGATTCCTAACCTTGTAGGATATGTATAAGATAGGTTCATGTTAGTACTGTCTCAACTGATTCATGTTATGATTAATATCTTCAATCACGTGTTACTCCATCATTTCCATATAAAAGATAATTTTATTGTTGATTCAATTACGTGAAAGTTACATCCCATATTTATTAGGTCTGTTTATCCCCACATCATAGATAATTTAATTAACTCCATTAAGATTATATTTTTCCCACAAATGATTGGATCAATAGAAATCCATAATTTCAATTTATTGCATGGAGGGTAATCTAATTAATGTTGTAGACTAATAAATAACATGAATTACAAAGAGTAAGTTGAGTCCATTGAATAGGATATATTCAAGAATATATTTTTCATTAAATTTTATACTAAAATCCCCATACAAAAATAGAGTGGGATTTCCTATGATTGGTAAAAAAGAAAGATGATTTTATTTGCGTGTATGAGGAAAACTACACAAGGCCTTCATAGAACTCCTTCAGCTTTTTCGTCAACACATAATGTAAGGTGGAATTCATATTCAGTGTATTATAGTCGATTCTACGTAAATATTTAGTGATTTGAGGCATAGATATGTATTAAATAATTTTTCATTGTTCCATTTAGGTCAATATAGATATAGGTTACTCTTATTTGTCTCATGAGGATGGGGATAAAAAAGTAGAGTTTAATTATGAAGGTACAATGGATAAATCCCATAAAATAAATACAACTAAACATCACATCTGTCAAATGTGTGGTGATAATCTTTCTAAATCCTTATTCTAGGGAATTGTGAGATGTTTCATGTTTTGGAAAGAGGGGATCAAGATAGTCAATTATGAAGATAGGGATAGAAACATAGTAATTTTATGGACCAAAATATAGTTCATATCGACACTCATTCTACAATAAATTTTCTCAACTGCAAGGAAAATTGGTATTATGTAGGAAAATTCCTATGCCATGGGTTTTCAGATATAATAAAAAAACACCTAGAAATATGATAGATAAAGCATATATATATATTTTATCACTACTATTTATTTGGATCTGATAAAAGATATGGTGAAATGTACTTTGGTTATTCATTTAGGAATAGTAAATTCTGTTTTTGAGAATATTCGAATGCATCCTTATATATCATGAATGTTTTTTAAAACTATTCAAAAACAACATCATAAGATGGGGGTCGATCTATCTCTGAGAATTAAAAATGAATAAATTAGTTCTTCCCAACTTTATAACTCATCTTCAGTTAATGTTTTTGAACCGAACTTCCCCAAAAAATCGTTTCATACATCAATTATTAGAATTTGAGGTTATATTGTGCATTGATTTATAATGTTTATATAAAGAAATCATCAATATCTTTAGAGAGATTACTCTTCACATCATGAGTTACAATATGATTCTGTAGATGTTTAATGAGGAGGATGAAACTCATTTGGAATCATTATCACACGTGTTGATAATATTACCATATGAGAAATCATATATAGCATAAATAATTGAAATAAAATAAAAAATGGTGATTGATGACATGTCCATAATGAAGAACTATACTACTTTATTCCCTGAAATGTTTCCTGGCCTTCCTCATAACCAATAGTTTGATTTATCAATTGAAATTATACGTGGATCTCTTCACATAATCAAGACTCCTTATATATTGGCCACTATTGAGTTGGAATAAATCAAGAAGAAGTTATAAGAGAATATGGAAAAGTGTTTTATATACCCAAGTGCTTCATCGAGGGGTATGCCAATCTTATTTGACAACAAGAATGATTGTTCATTGTGCCTCAATATATACTATTTTGAAATCAAAAAATCATGATAAACAACAAGTATCTTATACCACATATTAATTATCATTTTTTTCAACTACATGGGGCTTGGTAATTCTCTAAGGTGGATGTTCATTCAGGTTATCACCTATTAAATCTAAATAAGAAAGATATTCCAAAGACTACCTTCTGAATGAGATCTAAACACAATGAATATTTAGTGATTCATTTCAGACTCACTAATTATCTAGAAATCTTCATTGTATTAATATATATATTATTTAGATATTTTATTATCCAATTTGAGTTAGTATTTATCTGTGATATTCTAAAATACCCAACATGAAATGAGGATAATTTGGATACTTTTTCCAGACATTATAAAATGAGAAGATATAGATGAAGTATAGTAATTTTAAATTTATTATGGAGGAAGAATAATTAGTATGGAATTTTTCCACTATAGAAGGGAAATATATTTACCCTTATAAAATAATGTTTATTGAATAATTTCCTAGAATAGTATTTATAATTATAATCCAAATATTCTATGGACTATCTTGGTAATATCTATGATTTGTGAGAAATGTATCATGATTTTCAAACCCCATAATTGTGATGAATCAGAATGGAGTAATGTTTTTATGAACTAGTGAATGTTAAATGATATTTTAGGAACTAAAAAGAAGTCTTCTCATTGTGCTTGTACTTACACTACCTACAATTGGGGAACATTTAGTTGAATAGAAATATGATTCAAATAATGGTTTGGGTTGTCTATTAATTTTTAATGATTATGTGTTCAATAAAGCCTCAACATAGTTGAAATTATATGATTAGAACTACCCAACACATGACCTTGATTTGGATATAGTAATCGTCATATTTATTATTTTTCATAATTATATCTATTGTGAGAAGTCTAAAATATATATAGATTATAAGAACCATAAATATATATTCACAATGAACAGTATTAATACGTTCAAGGAATTATGGCTAACACTAATCAATTATCAGGACTTCTCATTCCCCATATATCTGAAGAAAGAAAATAATGTGAAAAATTATATATTTAAAATAATATCTTGTGACGTTATCAATTATGATAATGGGGAGTTATATAATCATCATATATATATTAATTACAGTCATGGGAATCATAAAAATGTTACATCAACATTCCTTCTAAAATTATTTCTTAGTTATCCTATAATAGACGAAAATGGATGCTCAAATAAATGATGTGTAAATTAAGAAGATGGAAAAATATATAAGAAAATGGATATCCATAGATTTCAAAATTAAGGAATGATCTATAGGATTTTGGTCAGGACTACATATCAAATTTACAGATAAATAAGGAGTTACTGAATAATGAACATATCTCAAACTTATCTATCCACTTAGGGAGTATAATGATGCATTTAGATATCCAAGAGAACTTTTCGTGGGGAAATATGAATAAGGAAATCATAGAATATACATTAATGTTCTTGTAATGTCAGAAAGTAAAGGATAAAAGGAATAATTTCAAGCATATAATGTAAATATTTCCCATACCCATATGGAAATGAGGGATAATAACTATGGATTTTTCTATTAGTCATCAAAATAAATCCATGGGAAATAACTCTACATGGGTCCTAGTTGATATTATTAAAAATACTTCTAATTTAATTAAAATTTTAGACTAATTTTCTCTCGATCAACATATAAGGATATTTATTATAAATGGGGTGAGGTTGTATGGGACACCACTATCGATTGTATGTAATCAATAAATGATATTTACCTCAATATTCTGGATGAGTTTCCAATATTATATAACAATTGAGTTGATCTTTATTATATATTACCACCCCTTGAATGATGGTTAATTTAAGAACAATGTATAGACAATAAAGAACATTTTATGAGAATTAACAATGAACATTAATGGAAGATAAGTTCAACATCATCCTTTAGTGAAGTTCTCATACAGTAATAGATTTCACTTAAGAATCAAAATGAAACATTATAAATCCCTTTATAGAAGAGATTTAGAATACCTACTTTCAGGAATGGAGTTGTTGGGTGAAAGATGATGGGACCTAAAATGATTAACAGAATTGTTGAAACGGTCAAGGGCATTCAAACACACATCAAGGATTCTTAAAGTTTGTAGTAGATCTATAATGATAACAATTTAAGAGACCTAGAATTTATTCTCTGATACATAGTGTTCCATCACATATATCTATGTAAAAGGGAGATTATATTTTGAAACAACGAAATGATAACACCTCATTACATCATTACCTTTGATATTCTTGATCACACTAGATTCATGAATTATCGACTAGAATTACCACCAACCATGTCTGTAATACATGACACATTCCATGTATCCTATATAATGAAGTAAATTCCTAATCCCTCATATGTACTAAATTCATAGTTGATGCATCTAGAAAATGATATCTTTTATAGGGAGAAAATGGGGAAGATCATGGAACAAAATGAAAAAGATATATGCAGCAAGGAAACTAACCTAGTGAAAGTACAATGTTTAGACCTTAATTACGAGTAGGTGACATAGGAACCATAAGAATCCATGGATGAGAAGTACACTCTCCTATTTTCAACTGAGTATGAAAAATGAAATCTCGAGTGTAAAAGTTATTAATGGGGATGAATGTAATGTCCTCGAATCATTATTAATGAAATTTTCATTCTTATATAAACATTTAACTTTTTTAATGTATTATTATATAAAGGACATGAAAAACCTAATGATAACATGTAATGTTCAATTATATTAATTTTAAATTTATAATTAATGAATAAATATGTTCATAATAATTGAAAATATTATAATGGCATAAAAATAGAAAAAAAAGAAAACTAAAAAAAGAAAATTTTAGTATTCTCAATCTATCATAATAACCACACATTGAAAAACACTATGGAAATAGAGAAGAATGTTAATAATTCATTTTTAATCTAGTAAATTAAAATATATGTTACCTTAAGAGAAAATAGAATTTAATAAAAAAATAGATGAAATATTGGATATTTGTAGAAATTAAGGAACTCAGCTAACTTTTAAAAATTTGGATTTTGGAAAAATAATATGACCATTAGAATAGTAATTTGACCATTGGATTAGAAATTTGACTATTTTGAATAGTAACCTTACCATTATAACATTATAATAACCGATGTAAGTTTATAATATTATTTATTTATATTATAAAATTAAAAAAATTCATATTTACGTCACGATATAATTAAATAAATTATTTAAAATTGAGAAAATAAGTGTTTGTCTAACTCTAAAAAATAAATGTTTTATTTTAATATTTATAAAATATATACTGATTTAAATATTATATAATTTTCTTAAAATGGTTTTATAAATTAATATTATGTTTTATTATTAGGATAATATAACTTTATGAGACAGTGAGTAATTTTCATAAGGGTCAGAAAATTGATCATGACATTAAAATTGGTATTTTTCAAATAAATATGTTTTTTATTTAAAAATTTAATTTCTAATATTAATAAGATTTTTTTTATAAATTTTTTTTCATTTTTAGATTCTATATGTAATCAAACTATTTTAGTGAAATTTTTGTATTTTTATAAAATAGTTGATTTTTTTAAAGAGTAATATACGAAAAATATGTGAATCTGTGTTATATGTCAACATATTAATGTATGTGTCATAGATAACATAAGAAAACATTATTTACAACTTACATGTGCTAGTAACTATAAAAATTAAAATTATTACTCACTATTGGTATTTTTGATCCAGAATTATTTAACTATGGAATTTAATATTCAAACACACCCCTCTCATTCCGTTCTAAATACCCCCTCACCTCCCCTTCATCCCACACCTTCCAAGCCTTGCTTCTTTCGCAATTGCTATCCTAATATATTTATAGCCCTCTCCCCCATTTCCTCATAATGATGTTCTCACAAAAAGGTAAAACTAATGTGACTTAATGCATATTTCAATTGATAACATTCACGGAAAAATATTAACAAACTGCATATTTTGAATTGCATTCTTCATATAAGTTCTTCTCACCTTCCTCATCCATAATGTAATAATGAATACACAGTCATATATATACATAAAATTTTATTAGGGATAATGTAATATCAATCTACCATTCGTTTCTCTTCTCCTCCTATATTAAAATAAAAAATGTCGTCCATATTATGTTAATTCACCACCTCAAAAAAAGGTGAGTTTTTTTTCATTACCACATTCATGGTTGGTTAAAATTAACACAAAATTATTTAATGTGACTAAATAAATTATAATATATATTTTTCACATTCTATAATGAATATATAGTCATTATTGTTGGTCGGAGTGGATACTCTAGAGGGGGGGGGGATGAATTGAGTTCCAATTAAAATTTATGATTTAAAATAATTGTATTAAAATCCCCCAATTCATAAAACAAGTTAGATTATAGTGAATTTATAATGATTTTCAATGTTCAATAATTTTCTCAAATACTGATTACTTCTCAGTTAACTTAATCTGAAGATTAAGTTAGCAGTTTAAATTGACTTACTAATTCACAATAATTACAAACACTTACTAGTTCAACTATAATAGATACTTTAAAACTGGTTTATTTTTATAGTATTTAGCTTTAGAATATTCAAAATTGTTTTAACAAAGGAAAAATTCACAGTATTTTTAAAAAAATTGGTTTAGTCTCAAGATGATACTTAGTCCTCTCAAATTGTTTATATAAACTATGATCCACACCCCGGATCGATGTTTTACAATAGTACTCAGACTATCCAGGTCCTCATACCTCTACCAAAATTCAATGTGGGTAAACAACAACAACATCACTCAAGCTATCCAGGTCACACTTGACTTCTTCCATAACTCATAGTGGGATACAAAAAGGTGTACAATGTTTGGTGTGAGGATTTAGTATCCTCTAGTTCAGACCAAGAGTTAGTTTGTGTCTAAATAGACAGAAGCACACACACTTCTCAAAATGTTAATCAAAGGTATACTGCAGAGGAAATAAATGTATAATTAATTTAGAATGCTCTGAGTGATTGTGGATGAGGTCTTGACTCATTCGGACATTACAGATGTTATTCGAGTCCTTTCTGGTGAAGGTGACACAAAACAGAGTGTCGTTGTTCTTCCCAGCTATAGTTATTCAGCCATGTGCATATAATGTTTCGTAAGGCACAAAAACTCTGCTTTAATGTTTGTTCTAGGTGAATGATCTCATTGAAGCTCTCTGGTTTTCACAGATGTTCTCTAAGATCTTCTTTTGTTCCATATGCCTTTATAAACATGTACTTTATCTTCTTCATGTGTGTCTCTGTCTGTGTATATTTGTATCTCTATATCTTTCCACTACAGATCGATATTCCTTTTTATTCCTTGAAATCCATCAAATTTAATGATTACCTTTTGAAAGGTATGAGGGACGGTTCCCGGACATCCAACAACCAACATTAATTAATAGCAGGTGTATTAAATTAAGAAAATATGTCTATTGGAATTAAATAAGAGTTAATTAAAAATTCAAATAATTTTTATGACTATCGGTGAGTCATGAGATCGGTAGGTCATGTGATCAGCATCGGCTTTGGTAGTTCATTTGATCAGCATCATTTTCGGTAGTTCATCTGATCAACATAACCTTTGGTAGGTCATTTGATATGCATCAGCTTCGTTAGGTCATTTGATCAACATCGGCTTTGTTAGGTAATTTGATCAGCATCGGCTTTGGTAAGTCATTTGATCAGAATCGACTTCGGTAGGTCATTTGATCAACATCGGTGAGGCAGTTGTATCATTGGTGTGACCATTGTCATCTTTGAGACTGTTTTCATTTGTGAGACAGTTTTCATCGGTGATACCATTGTCATCAGTGTGACTATTATCATCGGCATGACCATTGTCATCAGTTTGAAACATCGGCGACTCGTCCATCAGTTTGTCACATCGGTGTCTCATTCCATTAACTATTGGTGAATCGAGAATATAACTAACGGTGAGTCAAAAACATAAAATTCTCCCATGGTGTCTGTTTAATCCAGAATACTTCCAGGTCAATAGTAAACCATGAATAATCAAAGATTAACATACGTAGAATGATTAAACATATATAAACACATTTAGAACAGATTAAATAATTGACTAAATTGACGTATAAATAAAAACAACAATGATTTGTGATTATTAAAATAACAATCTCACAGAGGGGTCAACAATGTCCCCCTTTTTGATAATTAGAAATCTTTTGTATAAATGAAGATAGAAGATGATATAACACTCAGTATGCTCCCCCTATGTAAAAAAGAATATATGTATAAAAGTAAAACATGTCATCAGAGCATGTTATCAGATCATAAATAAGGTCAGAGTATATCAACCTAACATCAGAGTTAGAAAACCTGAAATCAGAACTAAGAATATATAATCTATATCATCACATCAGAGCATAATGCTTATTTAGAGATTATATATTGGTCTCCTCTTTAGCTATTTCTTATATTTATATATACTTTTCATTCCCTTTGATATATATTTATACTATTCTCCCGTTTTGGATATATATATACTATTCTCCCCCTTTCGGATTATCAAAGTGAAAAAGAGGGAGCCGAGAGAAAAAAATAAGAAGGGTTCATTGAAAGAAAATAAGAAAAGATACAAGGAAAAACAACCTATCAAAAATGACAGACACAACTATTTTTGGGGGTGCTGAGGTGCTTTCTCTAAATTATTGGGATGAATGGATGGGACAGAATATTGTTTTGTGGAAGGTTGATATGGACGGATGGAGAAATAACATAAGACAACTTTGGATGGAATTAGAGTGGGTGCCACAATTACTTGTTAGTGAATAAAATATTCTCTTGAAGGTGGAAGCTGAATGACCATCCGAATATTGGATAAATCTTGAGAGACTGATATCTGACTAGGAGAAACACTGGATGGACTGAAAGGCTCAGCAGTAGGAAGAACAATTTCCTTTTCTTGCACATGATGATATGGTTTGAGGAGATTGATAAAATCCTGAATTACTTCACCACAATATTCCATGGAATTCTCAAAATCAACTTTGTTCTCCATGAAACTCTCTAGAGTGGGAGTAAAATCCTCTAACTGTTGGACTTGAGCCTTATGGGCATGAGTGACTGGAGGTAGCTTCAAATTCTCAGAAAGGACTATAAACTGATGGTTCAACTCATTCTTGGTATAAATTTTAGAAAAATAGTGATCCACTTTTTCTTTGATCTCATTCCGGGCTTTAGTAGCATCATCCGAATACAGTTTCACCATCTTGTGAATATGATCACTGTTTTCTTTCATCTTTTTCAATGAATCCATGTCCATAATCTGTCAAATGGCTGCTAACTCTTCTTTTATAACATATTTTTAAGGAATTAATCATGTGTCCAGTTATATTGGTCACTTTGGAGGTTCTAGCCTGAGGAACAATCTGAGTTATCTCAGCTTTAAATCTTCTCAAATCATATTTCTTCGGGTTCTCTATCATGTTTCTCAAAACTTCCATCATACCAGTGATTTTTGATCTAAATTATTCTAATAGAGATACTATTTCACTACTTAGATCCTTGAGCTCATGATTTAGGGAGGAAATGTGCATGCCAATTATCTCACCAGTATTGCACAGGTCTGGCTTAATATTATTTACCACTATTGGAGATATATCATCCATAGAAGCCTCAAATAGATTAATAATAGTAGAATTAAGAGAATTAGATAAATCTTCTTGAATTTTATTTCTGACTGCATGGAGCAACTCTTCTTTAAACTTGTCAAAATCAGATCGAAAAACAGAAGAACTAGGTCTTTCTACAGCCACTTGCACTTCTTCAGCAACTGGTCTAGCCTCAACTAGATGGCTTACTTTTGAGATATTTACTTCATCTTCCTCTTAATCTGAATAATCAAATCCTAGAACCTCAAAACCTGGGTGGTCTTTCCAATTAGCTTTACAAGAGGTATACTGAGGCTTTACAAAATCAACATTACCAGAATTTTCAAGAGAGTCTTCCCTATCAACATAAATCACAGTCTACACTGTCCTTTCAGCCTAATGAACAGTTTCTTACTCAACTCATTGTGGTTGTGGATCTTCTTGAGTTAGGTCGTGACCATCCACTCATCGAGTATTTGCATCATCATTATCATCATCACCATTTTTATTTAGATTATTATTTACCGAAGTCTCATTGGTGCTGTCTTTGTTACTGGATTCATATTGGTTAGAATTGGATACTTTAGTGTCACTTTCTTCGTTATCACCTAGAAGGGGTTCTGACTCAGGTAACTCAAGGGGTGGACTTGCTGGTCCAAATTCCATTCTTTTCACAGGACTTACTGTATCAGGGTAACACATGTCATCAGGAGGTGACTTGGGTACCTTTTCAGTATCGAAATAATCAATAGCTTCAGCTTCCCCTGTTTCCTTCCTACTAGACTCTCCAGTGTCCTTAGGAGCTTCTGTCTCTTCTTCCTCATCAGAATAAACAATTTCCTCATCAAGTTTTAAACCAGGATCTCTCATCCCCTTTGGTCTCTCAGAGTGGTTAGAGGGATTATAGGATTCATATAACCTATCTTTATTAGCAACCCATGTCTTCTTCCATGGATTCGAGTTAATTTTCAATCTTTTGAAGATATCCTTGCTAATACAAAAACCACTACTAGATGAGATACACTCATCTCCATTTTCAACATAGCCCAAAAACATTTTCATGGAAGATACTTACTTAGAATAAAATAAGATTGTATCCTTTTTGGATGGATTTACCATCTCATTAATATGAACATTAATGTATCTACACACGTTTATATTCTCATCATTTAGAAATATAACCAACAAGAAATCATCTTGATATTTCATAGTATAAAAATCACCCTTTTGGGAAAGATTTGGTGCTGAATAATCTTAAACATGATTGTAGTTTCTCCATCTAACCCACCAGTTGTTATTCATCTGGATTCAGATTTTCTAGTCAACATCTCCAGAGCATACTCATATGAAAAATATTCAGTGGTAGGAGGGATATTACCAGTTTAATCCTCATATATACCTTTATGTGGTACCCCCAAACACTCATCCCATTGATTCAATAAAAAAGTTATCTTTTGGTCTATAATAACTGAAGACAATCTTGCCGCTTCTGCTCCATCCAATGCCATACTTAAATTCAAATAAAACTCATGCACTGGATTTGGGCAGTAGACTCAGTTATTATTACAGAACCAACATTTCCATCCTTATATCTCCAACACTTTTAAAAGAACAGACCTACTGGATAACACCCATTCAGAAATTACTTCCTCTTATGCGGTGACCACACGAGTCTCCAATCTTGGGTTCATAGACGTTTGAGTCATGCTGCTCTATTATGCTCAAGAATGTTTCAAAATGGAGGAGTTTTGAGATTCCTTGCTAGACTGCCTTTTCATTTCCATTCAGAGGTTCGAGAGGTTTGAGAAGTTTGAATGTTTGGGATTCAGAAGGTGTGGAGTTTGGCGGGAGATGGATGGTAAATACTGCTTAGGAATATAAATAGTCGTGGGTCATTAATTTTATCATTTAGGGTTACAATATTAAATATAATTTTGATTAAGTAAAACAGAGTCGTTTTGATACACACTAATGATATCATATACTGTATAACTCAATTGGTAGCATAGATCGGTTTCACTGATTGGTTTCACTGTCGGTTTCACTTATCGGTTTCACTGATCGGTTTCACTCTCGGTTTCACTGATCTATCATACCTAACTCTTGTTTAATATAATATAATCTTTCAAATCATAATGTTTTTGTGAATATATAATCCAATTGATGTTCAGAGTCAGTAAATTATAGAGAAATATCACCATTTTGATAATGATATCTCAAAAAGTGATGTCTGACATCATTGTGATTACTCATAGAGTGGGACATAGGATTCATAGAGATGTTAATTTCAATAGTGTTATCACAATTTATAGACACATGTCTAAATTGATATCCATAGTCCAATAATGTGTGTTTCATCCAAAAAAATATGTGCACAACAACTACCAACATAAATGTATTCAGATTTAGTAGTAGACAATGTAACAATGTTCTATTTCTTACTACACTAAGATACCATGGACTTTCCCAATAGATGACATGTTCCAAATGTGCTCTTCCTATATAACTTAAAGACAGCAAAATCATCATCTGGATAACTTATTAATTCAAAAGGTTGTCCTTTTGGATAAAACAATCATAAATTGGTTTTATGATTTTATGATATTTGAAAATTCATTTAACAACAAGAAAAATAGATTTTTTAGGATTAGCATGAAATTTTTCATACATGCATACACTAAACATGATATTTGGTTGACTAGAAGTAAGGTGAAGTAAGATTCCAATCATACTGAAATAATTGGTCTGATCAACTGGTTTCCTAGTTTCATCATCATCCAAGTTACTGGTGGTACTCATAGGTGTATCACATCCCTTATTACGATCCAAACCAAAACATTTTAAAAGATCCATTGTATATTTACATTGATATAAAATAATACCATCTTTATTTTGAAAATATTGAAATCCAAGAAAATAATTGAGTTCTCCCATTAAACTCATTTCATATTAATCTTTAAAAATCATTGAAAAATTAGTACATAAAGAATTTTTAGAAGATCCAAAGATAATATCATCAACATAGATTTGTAGAATCAAAATATCTTTAGAAATTATTTTAATAAAAAGAGTGGGATATGCAAATCCATTAGTAAAACCATTATAAATATGAAGTTTTGTATGTCTATAATACCAAGCTCTTGGAGCCTGTTTTGAATCATATAAAGCTTTAGAAAGATTAAAAACATGATTTTGAAAATGGGGGTTTGTAAATCCAGGTGGTTGTTCAAAAAAACATCTTCAATTATAAAACCATTTAGAAATGCAGTTTTGACATCTATTTGATATAACTTGAAATTAAGATGAGACACCTAATAAATTAAGATTTTAGTGGCTTCTAATCTAGATACATGTGAAAAGGTTTCTTCATAGTCTATTCCTTCTTATTGATTGTAACCTTGTGTAACTAATCTAGCTTTGTTTTTAATGATATTTCCAGATTCATCAATTTTTTTTTCCGAAACACCCATTTAGTACCTATGGTCAAATTGTCCTTAGGTCTTTCTACCAATTCCCAGACTTTGTTTATTTCAAATTTATTTAACTCTTCTTACGTATCCATTACCCAAAATTCATCATTGATCGCATCATTGATATTTTTAGGTTCTAGCTTTGAGAGAAAGGATTGATCTTCAACCTAATTTCTCATAGAATCTCTAGTTTGTGTTCTTCTATCCAGGTTACCTACAACTGCATCTAAAGGATGGTTCTTCAGAATCCTAGTTAATCTAGAAAAGGTAGGACTAGAAATTTCAGGTTCTTCTCTAGGTATGTGTTCAATAGAAGAAGCTTCTGGTGTATTTCTAGAGCTGGTTGTCTTTACAATAGTTCCACTATATTTATCATTAGGATTTAGAATACACAAGTCTTCTTTAGGATTTTCAACAGTAGGTTTAGGTTTATGTGGATTAGTTTCATCAAATTTGATGTGAATATATTCTTCCAAACATTTGGTCCTATTATTAAACACTATATAGGCTTTTCTAGTGATTGAATATCCTATAGATTCCTTTATCACTCTTGGATGAAAACTTGTCTAGATTCTCTTTATTATTAAGAATAAAGACTTTACAACCAAAAACATTGAAGTAACTATGTTTAGGTTTCCTATTATTCCAAATCTCATTAGGATATTTCTTAAGAACATGTCTAATCAAGACTCTATTTATAATATAACAAGCTATATTGACATCTTCAGCTAAAAATTAAATAGGTAAATCACATTCATTTAGCATAGTTCTAGCAATATCTTGAAGAATCGTATTTCTTCTTTCTACTACACCATTATATTAAGCTGTTCTAGGAGAATAGAAATTGTGACTATAGCCATTATGTGAGAAAGAAGATTCAAACTCCTGATTTTCAAACTCACGGTCACGGTCACTTCTCAAGGTCTTAATTCTATGTCCACTAGGATTTTCTATAGACATGGAGTATTTAATAAATTAAGAGAAATCCTCACTTTTATGAGCTAAAAAGTATAACCAAGTATATCTACAAAAATAATCTACAAGAACATAAACATATTCCTTCTCATTTAAACTAGAAACTCTAGAAGGTCCAAACAAGTCCATATGAACCAAATTAAGAGGTTGAGAAGTTGAAAATTCTTTCTATGATTTAAAATAAACATTATGTTTTGTTCCATTTTGACATAGATTACAAACTTTATCAGCTGGGAATTCAAGATTAGGTAGGTCTCTAACTAAGTTCTTCCTTGTTAGTTTTCTAAGTGAACGTATATTATAATGACATAATCTTCTATTCCAAAGACCATTTTCTTTATGAAAATCATTTAAATAGGTAATATTTTTCTTAGGTAAGGAATTCAAATATTTAGCATATACATTTTCATTTCTTAAGGCAAAAAATACTAAAACATTTTTAGAATTAAAAAAATTACAAGAATCATTTTCAAATTTAACATTGAAACCATCATCACATAATTGAGAAATACTTAACAATTTATATTTTAATCCATCTACAAATAAATATTTAGAGATTAAAATTAAACCAGTGTTACCAATTTGTCCTAGGCCGATGATTATACCTTTAGAATTATCACCAAAGTAGACATATCTTCCATCAACCTTGATTAAGCATTTGAAGCATGAAAAGTCTCCTATCATGTGTCTTGAACATCCACTATCCAAATACCATGTCTTCATATAGGAACTTTTCAAGCAAGTTTCCTAAAAAACAATTTTAGATATAAAATGATTTTGGTACCCATATTTTCTAGGGTCTAGGTAGGTCAGCAAGAAAAACTTTTGGTACCCATATTTGCCTAATGGGTCTCATTTACTTAACTGAATCAAGAGATTTTGATAGATAATCCGTGTTTGATCAATAAACATATGAATATCTAGTTGAGGTATAAGAATTTTTAGAACTAGAACTAGTTGCATATTGTCTAGATCTAGGGATACATTTATTCTTTGTAATATGCCTTTGTGCAGGCTTATAACCTAAATCAGTAGTATACATTGGTGCTACTTGTTTTCCTAGAACTTTTGTAAGTGTGTCCATTCCATTAGTAAATTTTTCCATATCCTTCTTGAGTTGATCATTAGAAAATTTCAGCTCCGCATTCTCTTTGATTTGTTCAACATTATTTTATTTTTCTAATTTTAGTGCAGATTTGACAGTGCTAGTAAGATCATGTTGTTTCATTAAGGCTTTATACTTATCTTACATCTCTTTACAGGTATCCTCTAGCATATTACAGTATTAAAATAAATCTTCACTGGACATGTTTTCAGAATCATAATTATCTCCAGAGTAATAAGAGTTTAAATCAATAACATCCAATGTTACCTCAAATGTGTTTGTCATGAAACACATATTAGAATTTTGATATCGTTTATCCTGAGTGGAATCAGAATCACTTGAATTATCTTCTGAAGCACTCCAGGTTGCATTCATAGAATTCTTATATTTTCTGTCTTTATGGTCATATTTATTCTTGAGATTTAATTTTGGACAGTCATCTTTGTCATACCTGTTCTATTTGCATTTGTAGAAAACTATGTCATCACCCTCATTAGTCCTTTTCCAAAAATTCTTCCAATGAACATTGTTGTCATAATTTCCCTTGTAATTGGATTTTCTGAAAAATTTCTTTTTCCTATATAACTTCTTAAATATTCTGGCTATCTGAGCCATCTCAGCATCACTATTAGATGTACTCTCTTTATTACTCGAAATATCACTTACAACTTTAATTAGTTTGGTTGTTTATTTTTGAGGTAGAGGGATTGAAGGCTATTGATTTATTTCTTGGTTCATCATCTTCTAATTTGTTTTCCATCTGCTCCTCTTCACACATCATCAAATTTCCTATCAGCTCCTTGACAGAGAGCTTTCCAATGTTACGTAATTCTCGTATAGAGACAAATGTTCTTCTCCATCTGTCTGGTAAGCATCTTAGTATCCTCGTGATTTTCTCCTTTGTTGGAACAGCTTTTCCCAGTGATCTCTTTGTATTAAATATCTCATTAAAGATGATATACATATCAGAAATATATTCCTTAGATTTCATTTTAAAATTATCGTACTTAATAGCGTAGGTATTCAATCTCATTTCCTTAACATTCATTGTTACCTCATGGGAAATGTCTATAGTATCCCATATTTTGAAAGCAGTTTTACAAGAATATATCTTACTGAATTACTCATCACCTAAAGAAAAATATAAGTCATTCATAGCTTTACTATTATTATTGTATGCATTCTTGGTGAATTCATCCCATGTAGTTCTAACGGTCTCTGGAATCTTATGTTGAGTCTCTATAGCAGTCCAGATGTCAAATCCCATAATTTCTAGATGAATTTTCATTTTGATATTCTATTGGTTTAATTAACACCATTAAATAAGGGTGGCTTATTGGTAGCTACACTTTCTAATATGTTATCCATAATACCTACGATTTAAAAATATATACAAATATATAAAATATAGAATGAACATAAATTTTGAGATCATTAACATACAACTAAAATCACAGTTGAAAGATTTTCACAAATAGAGTGATTTGAAAACCTTTTTTAAACTCCCTATGATACCAAATGTTGGTTGGAGTGGATACTCAAGAGGGGGGGTGAATTGAGTTCCTATTAAAATTTATGATTTAAAATTTTTGTTTTAAAATATCCTAATTCATAAAACAAGTTAAATGATAGAGAATTTATAAATATTTTAAATGTTCAATTAGTTTTTCAATGATCAATTACTTCTTAGTTAACTTAATCTGAAGATTTAATTAGCTTATAAAAGTAACTTTTTGGTTCACAATAATTACAAACACTTAATAGTTCAACTATCATAGTTAATTTAAAACAAATTTATATTTAAATTATTTAGAAGCTGAATATTCAAAGTAGTTTTAACAAAGGAAAAATGGATATATGTTTTAAAACAAGAGGTTCAGTGTCAAGATGAGACTTAGTCCTCTCAAACAGTCTATATAACCTATGATCCACACCCTGGATCAATATTTTACAATAGTACTCAGACTGTTCAGGTCCTTAGAACTCTGCCATAATTCTACGTGGGTAAACAACAACAACAACACTCAGGCTCTCCAGGTCTCATTTGAACTCTTCGAAAACTCAAAGTGGGATACAAAAAGGTGTACAAAGTTTGGTGTGAGGATTTAGTATCCTCCAGTTCAACCCAGGAGTCAGTGTGTTTCTATATAGATAGAAGCACACACACTGCTCAAAATTTTAATCAAAGGTATACTCTAGAGAAAATAAATAGATAATGAGTTTAGAATGATCTGAGTGATTGAAGATGTGCTCTGGACTCATTCGGATGTTGCAGATGTTATTCAATTCCTTTCTGGTGAAGATGACACAAAACAGAGTGTCCTTGTTCTTCCCATCCATAGTTATTCAGCCTTGTGCATATGATGTTTAGTAAGGCACAACAACTCGGCTTCTTTGTTTTCTCTAAGTGAATGAGATTCTTGAAGCTCTTTAGTTTTCACAGATGTTCTCCGAGCACTTCTTTTGTTTTGTTGGCTTTCAAACACACATATGTTATCTTCTTTTGGTGTGCCTGTGTCTGTGTATATTCTTATCTCTATATCTTTTCACTGAAGATCAATATTCCTTTTAATTCCTTGAAATCCGACAAATGGAATGATTAATTTTATATAGGTATGAGGTATGGATTCTTGACATCCAATAACCAACATTAATTAACAGTAGGTGCATTAAACTAAGGAAATATGACTTTTGTAATTAAATAATATTTAATTAAAACTTCAAACTGTTTTCATGATGTTCATTGAGTCTTAAGATCGGAAGGTCTTGTGATCAACATCGGCTTCACTATGTCATTTTATCAGTATTAGATTCCATAGTTCATGTGATCAGTATCGACTTCGATAGGTCATTTTATTAGCATTAGCTTCGGTAGGTCATTTGATCAGCATCAGCTTCGGTTGGTCATTTGATCCGCATTAGCTTCTGTAGGTCATTTGATTAGCATCATCTACGGTGGGTCATTTGATCAGCATCGGTGAGATAGTTGTAACATTGTTGTGACTGTTTTCATTGGAGAGACCATTTTCATCGGTGAGACCATTGTCATTGGTGATACCGTTGTCATCGGTGAGACTGTAGTCATCGGTGCGACTGTTGTCATCAATGAAACTGATGTCATCGGTTCGACACATCAGTGACTCTTCCATCAGTTTGTCTCATCAGTGTCGCATTTCTTTAACTATTGGTGACTCATGAATATAAATAATAGTGAGTCAAAAACATAAAATTCTCACAAGGTGTCTGTTTAATTCAGAATACTTCCAGGTCAATAGTAAATCATAAATAATCATAGATAAACATGTGTAGACATGATTAAACATATATAAAAATATTTAGAACATATTGAATAATTTACTAAATTGACGTATAAATAAAACCAACAATGATTTTTTATTATTAAAATAACTATATCACATAGGGTTCAATAAATATATTAATGAAAATTAAACATGTTCATCATATTTTATGAAACCACATTAAGGAACTAACTGTATAACAAAAAAAAATTAGATTAATCACCAATATTTTTAAAACAATATAGGAATTTAGGAAATTTTCAAACTATTTAAGGACATTAATATCATTTTATTTCACTTTTTTTTATTCCCATTTAATTATAACTCAAATAATTATACACAAGTGATCTGACCATGGAACCATGAAATGAACACCTTCGAAACAACTAAATTAAACATCATATCACATTAACATGTCCATAAATAGAATTAAAAATGTTATATAAAATCAAATATATATGGATATGGTTATGAATTTATTAATTAATAGATCTCGTATGATTTTTCTAGATGATAAGAGAAATTGTAGAATTATTTCGAATATAAAGTAAAATATCTCTATAAACCACACTATTTTTCATTGGGTTATGACATTTATCACTCAAACTCAAATTTTGTATCTAAGGAATTCATATTCAAGAATTCTTATATATTGTTTATAGGTTTATATTATATATATAACTTTATTATTCACACTTTATTTTATGGGATTATACATTCCATAAGTTTTTTTTCTCGAATTACATCATTAAAATTCAATCTCGATTAAGGTAAACTTTTGAATCCCTTATCTATCTTGTGTGACACACATAAATGAATTTAATAGAATTAATTATTTCATTATATAAAGGTATATTTTAATTAATACTATTATGGTTTACTTATATTTTTCATGGAAAATTACATGATCCTTCATTCTTCAAAAGCCTTGAACCGATTATTTAAAATGACCTTCTGAAAGTGCAATACTATACCCAATTTTCTACAATTTATCATTTTGTTTTAAATGAAAACAAATTCAAGACATATAATTTTTTATTAATTATGAATATTAAAAATGTTTAATTCCTTATTTAATTTGGAAGATTTATGAAATAAATGTTGATAGTGATAAAAGGAAAGAATATATAACCCTATTCTTTCCATGGGTAATTACTATGTTTATAAACCACATTTCATTACAATTTTTTTCATATATATGGTATTAAATTCTATTATCTTGTCACTAGATAGTGACCTAATGATGTAAAAAAAATTATTGTCTCATGAGATGACATCTATGGGATTAGGGAGTTAACATAATCCAAGATTGTGATATAAGGAATGATTATACCACCCATTTATTTCCATTGATAATTCTTATGTATACATCATAAATATTATTTCCACCTATGTAATTGATAATCATATTATTGTTATGTTGGTTTTCTCTAGATATAACTTCAATTCATTACATAACGTATATGTCTCCTGAGATTATATATACGGGATTTCAGAGTAAACATAATCTAGGACGGGACTCTGTCAACCATGTGATATTGTTGTGGAAGTCATCCTTGACTCATTTTTATATCTTGTATCATGTTTTTTACACATCTTTAAGTTTACATGCTATTATGATTCGATTCTACTTATATTATGATCACATTTGACCATTAATGAGCCTAGTCATTTATGATATCATGTTATTTCATTTAACTCATATGATATGCCTCTTTATCATGTTTATTCACTTACTAGTCTTTTTAAATAACCAATTTTTTAGATATATTCCCCCAGGTTATCTAATTTTGTTTTAGAAGATAAAATATATTTTGGATATCATTATGAATATGAATCAATATACATTATTTTATCTTCATATCAATGTTTTATAAACATATTCTTCCAAATACACTAGACTTATTAATCTTTGGGTTGTTTTTATTAGAAATTTATGTTAAAAACTATGTATAAATATATGTAAATGCCTTGGGTTTCTATAAGGACATGTAATCTCACATAAAAAATAATATACTATGGCACCATAGTATATAAATGTGAGAAAAAAACATGAGACATGACGAATGATCATAGTACCCAAAAAGTCCAGGATCCTGTCTGAACCAGTCCTAAGAGAAATTTATTAAGAAAAAGAGAAATGATTCAGACAAAAAAGGGATTATTTAAAAACTGAAAGTACATGAAACCCTAAATATCTACCTCCACTAGTGAGGAATAGTTGTTAGGGTATGTAGAAGACCATGTCATATCCATCACCATGATTACTTTTTTGGAAAAAGTGTCAGCGAACTGATTCGCCTCCCAATAAGCATATGAGACTATCAAATTGAAATGAGTTACCTAATTGATAAAATCAACCCATTTCAGAGTACTCTTCATGCCACATTCCGCGTTATTGTTTAGATGGATTGGATCTTTAGTTGATAGTATGATTCAATCTGTATAATATTCCAATTATAATAGATAACATACTTGATTGTATGGATTATCACCCATAAAATAGCTTAAAAAACTCAAATACCAGTAAAATAACAAAATCATCCTTTCACAAAACCAGGATATGTAAAAAACACCACCACACCATAATGGGCCTGGTGTACCCGAAGAAGCTCCATCCACATTGAATTTTTTCCACAAAATGATCTGGGGTATCTAATGAATTTACATTAGCATTTAGGGCTTCTACGAATGCCCAGACACACCAAGTAGCCGAATAATTTTCATGTCCATGATGTTGTTATGCATCACATAAAATAACCGAAATAATTGTATTGATTGACACATAAAAATTAATATCCAAAAAAAATAATTGTTTAATAAGACAATTTATATAGTGATTCATGAAAAAAACACTATAGAGGATATATCCTTTTCATATAAGGATTTAAATGCCATCATAATCACAAAAAGTGATTCCATAAAATATTTTAAACCATGTTGAAAAAAGACAATGTTATTAGTCACCTTCAAAAGTAATTTTTATCCAGGTGACATGAAAGACATTTTATAACACAATATTAAAATAAATTCTAATAAATCACCCTCAAAATTAAATAATTTTTATATAAATAATACTTATAGTGGAAGATAAAATATTATTTTTTTGAAGAAGTTACATTTTAATATCTTAAAATATATTTACTGGAACACACATCATAAAATGGATACAGGAATTATTTTAAAAAATTATGAAGTTAAATATGAATATCACAATAGTTAATACATATTTGTGTTTTATAATAAAAAAATATCAAAAAATGTATATTTACACAAAATATTAAGATCTTATTTCAGAGGAGGAGAATTATTATTAACAACCTTGTTTTTTTATTAATGAATGAAATAAGTAAAATAAGATTTTTTTATTAGAATATGTTAATTCCCCATATAGAAATATAAAATACCATATAAATTAAATAAATGTAATAAAATAAGATACATTATAACAATATAGTCTAGTGATAAAAACAATGACACAATGAAAAGGGGGTTGAGTTAAAAAAAATTATTACTTTTACACTTTCCTTACCAGGAAACTCTTTTACCTACTATATAACAAAAATAAAAATTTTAATAATATTTTACATAAAATTATTCATATATATTAACTTTTATACTCTTTAATTATATTCATTCTGGATAACCTTATTGTTGGTTATTGTTTATTTTCAGTGTCACATAATAGAAACCTCGATAGTGCCTTGCAAGCTTTATAATAGAGTTGTTGATCCTAATTCATAAATACAAAGTTAATAATTGATATATTATTTAAGTTAGTATAATAAATGTCATATATATATATATTTATAAATAACTAATTTCATTCAATGAATTTTTTTTCGATTTGTGGAGATGGAATTAGCGACAAGCTTGTTTGTATAATTGTTTTAACGAACAAAATGGGATGTGTTAATAATGGGTTAAATGATAATATTAACTTTTAAAATCTTAATCATGGTATAAATATCATATTAATTAATTAAATTCATTTTTATAAAAATCAATGAAATATTGTGATGAAGAATGAAATATGTTATTCACAGAGTCGGCAGTCTGCACGTAACAAGAGAAATGATTACATTTTGCTGAATCGAGGGAAGTAAGGTATAAAATTGATTATCTAATAATATAATATTTTTTTATAATAATTATATATATTTCATTATATTTTTATGTTTTTTATGGGTTTCATAAAGAAATATAGGGAATAAAATGTTAGGGATTCGATAATACTCACATTCGAGACTTGAATCATCACTTCAAAGAACTCTTCGAAATTGAAGACTTGGGGATTAATCATAATATAAAAAGTTTCCAAAAATAAAATTGGGATCTAGAGGAGTAAAAATTTTCAGGATTCAAAGACAAATTTGACGAATTGGTGTGCGTTGAATTTGGTGGAAGTGATTTACATTTATTTGTGATAAGGAGAGAATTTTCCTTTGAATCTAATTTTTAGTAAAGGATAAATATCCAATAATAAGGGTGTTAGGAGAGTTAGTTAATGAGATTATGGTGAGAAATGTGGGAGTTAAATTCCTAGATAAAAAATGACTTATATAAGGTCATATTTTTATGTTAAATTATAAAAATTCAATTCACTACATGTTACCCATTTTACCATTATTTACTATGATTAAATATTTACCAGGGAAATTATTTTTTACTAAAAAACTAATATGGCCCATCCAACCAAATTATGACATTATGAATCCAAATTTTGATTCATTTTAATATAATATAATTTAAAAATATAATAAATTTAACTTTGAAATTAAATAATAAGATATATAAAAAATATTCATAAGAAATGTACATTCAAATTTTTAACCGTTATTATTATTATTATTCAATCAATTAATTACTAAATTAGTGTAAATTAAATAGTCATAATAATATTATATTTTATAAAAAACTAACCATAATATATTTTGTTTCATAAAATAAATAACCTAACATAAACAATAGAATTTTTTAACATAAAATTTTATGAATTAAATGATGTTGCTAATTATCTAGATATAATAATTGAATTTTACCAATTAATTGGTATTAAAAAACATTGTTTTATTTGAAAATAGTAATTAATAATATATAAAAATATGTGATATATAAATAATTTTTCCCATTTATAAATATATATTTCTATCATCCTATATTCTAATTGCATAACTCCTAAAGAAATCCATATAAGAGCAAATGATATGATAATCAGTAGTGATTATCAAGGGTAGTGATGCCACTAGCATGGATCTGATAGTGATTTCAATGGTATTGAGATTAAATAGGAAATTATTTCACTTAAATAAAATTTGTGTATTTTCTTCATGGAATTTGTCGAGGGAAACCCCTAGAGAATATACCTCCTTTATAAAATTAGTAAAATGAACTACATAAAAAA
This sequence comes from Viscum album, assembly GCA_963277665.1. Classification (NCBI taxonomy): domain Eukaryota; kingdom Viridiplantae; phylum Streptophyta; class Magnoliopsida; order Santalales; family Viscaceae; genus Viscum; species Viscum album. The sequence continues at coordinate 1,575,513,501 of OY728119.1, read as the reverse complement.
TAATTATATTACTTTATTTCATTTTTATACTTTATTTTTATATTCCATAATATGGACACATCACTTTAAACTAACTTATTCAACAACCGTATTACAATGGTTGTATTTTCTTATATCATAGTTCATTTCCTACAGTGTTTTGCGTAAAAAATGTTATCATAACATTAAGTTATTAAAATATCTAGGGTTTTACACAAAGAACATAGTGGTACTAGTAAATGGTGTAACATTTTCGTGTTATGAATATGGAATGGGGTTGATTTCTATATTTATAGTGTGAAAAATTCATTGAACATATTCCAACACATGATGTTGGACCTTGTAAAAGGTTGAGGTAGGTTGGGCTATAACTTGGCACACAAAAATGATGGATTTATATATATAAATGGTATGTGATGGATAAATATGTAAGGTATGAATGTTCTAGGAAACTCTCCATTGGCAATGAGAGTGAAAAAACTTGTGGGTGATTATTTTTAGGTTTTATTTGATATATTAATTTGATAAAATCTTATTATATTTGGTCAGGATACTCACTGACTGATCCATGTTGAGTATGGGGGGTATTTAATCTTTTATAGGCTCTTATTAGTTTTTTTTACTAAATCCAAAGTATTATTCTCCAATGTTTTTATTAGAGTTCATGGGTATGAATTTATTTAGTATACATGTTATCCTTACCCCTATATATAAATATATTTTAGAGGTTTATAGGATGTATTTTGGGATCGATCGGAATATCACTGGCTTGTATCTTAGTTTTTTTGTAATCTTATCTTCTATAGGGTTTGATTTCGATATTTTATTATAGAGACTTTTATTTTTGTGACATTTTATGAATTATAGTTATTGTGTGATTTTATTTTTAATTATATCATTTTTATTATTTGTGACTTGTTTTTTAAATATTCTTGTGATTTATGAGGTTAATGACTACCTTTTATGCGATCTATACCCGTTGTGGTAGTCGCCAATCCAAATCATATTGAAGGTGGGCCTTGAGGGTCATTCTAATCATCACTATAGGCCGAGGAGGGTTTCCCAATGGGGGTAATTCATGAATAATATTCATTCATTATTAATTTTTAATTATGATTATCCTTATAAATAATTAAATCAATAAATATTTATTTTTTCACTTGATTCAACAATTATGAAAACAAATCATGGAACTAGGTGGTAAGAACATCCATTTAGACTCCTTTTTAAATGTCTATTACACACGTACATGGTGTCTCATACTCCATTTTCACCATAATTTTGTAATCATTTTCATCATTTCATCACTATGTGGTGTACCAAAAAAACTCATTGTAAAAAGATATCAAACTATCTTAATAAAAAATCATTATTTATAGTAATAGTATTATAAAAAAGGAAAATTTAAAAGTTCATGATACTTTAGTCTCCCTAAATTTCTTTAATATTATTATAAGGTAAGTAAGTCAATTCATGAACTATTAGGGGACATTTATATGTGCCTCATATGATATTTTGTAAAGGATGAATTGTGGGAATCTCCCTAGGCCAAACTCAATGATATTTATCACTAAATAGTACATCAATTTAGGGACTACAATTCCCTATTGAAATATCTTTATCAACACTCCTTTAACATATATAAGTATAACCAGATCCTATTCGACACATTTCTATAACATTATAAATAATAAATTTATTTTCATGTAAAAAATATACAAATAATTTAACACACACAAATTTGTACACAAAAACATATTAAATAAACATAAAAATTAATTAATTAATAACCTCAACACTGGATTGAAATCTATATGATATATAAATATTTATAAAATTATAATAAATTGAATATGTGAGATTGGTTTACAATTAATTTATATGAATTTAAAAAACTATGGAACAATCATCAATTCATTATTCTGTTATTGTAAATATTAAAAATTCTTATTTTAAAGAAATCACTTTCGATTGTTTTAGTTTACAGAATAAATTTACCCAAAAGTAAAATAAAAATCAACTAAACCAGGGTTATGAAATGTGGAATTGGTCAATTAATGTCAATGTAATATTAAAATACTAACTAATAATTTTTAAACAGTGTCATAATCATTGTAAAATAGATTAACCATACTAAATTTGATAATTTATAAATAGAATGAATATTTTTTGGGTTATTACAAATTTAAAAGTAAATCATGAAAAATAGTAATTTAGAAATAAAAAATATACATTGAAAATAAATTAAATAAAAAAATTAATAATAATTTGGGAATAATTATTATTAAATTTCAACAAAATATTTGAAATGATGGTTTTATCTTCTTTTTATATTAATGAAATCCATACATAGTTTCCTATAAAACTCCCAGGTATCTATAACACATTGAGATTAAAAAAACAATATGTTTGATCATTTATACCACACAAAGAAAGAGCTTAGACAAACCACAAAATATAAATATTTAAATTTTATAATAATAACATCTTTATTAAATTGGTGGGTACGAATTGGATTAACCAAATTTTGAAAAATTTACAAACTATCCAATTAATAAAAATTTATTAATTAATTATTAGTAAATAACCACTCATTTTTTAAAAATCTATATTATTTTTGAAAATATGTTTTCTTTAAAAATTAATTTTATTTCTTTTTTATGAAAAAAATTTATAATTAATGTATTGAAAATATATAAATTTAATTTAATAAAATAAAATCTTTTTTAAATAATCATATAAAAACTATTTTATAGTGAAATTTTTGTATTTTTCTGAGTAGACTGATTTTTCATTGAATAGTGAAAAAATAGCCTCTTATTGAGAATTGTATTTTTATTTCACGATTTTATAAAGTTAGATTTTATTTTATACTATTTAAAATGTCAAATAAGTAGTCTTATAAAATTAATAATCTAACCATGATCATTTAAATCAATTTTATGGTTATATATAATATAAAAATATTTTCATACTTAAAAAGGCATTTTTTGGAAAAAATGTATTTGGTTTTTGTTTAGTTTTCAGTCTCAAATCAATTTAATCCAATTACAGAAATTGAATAAAAATTTATTCCATATTTTTAAAAATTAATTCTATTTTTTTAATATTTCTATTATATTGTCTATCATTATGAAACATAATTGTAGTAAATAATTTTCATCATGGCATAGTTAAATAAGGTAATTAAGGATTAAAATAATATGGTAAGGCCTAAAAAATGAACCTAACACATGAATTTACCCAATTGAATGATTTTTTTCTTCATTTCCATGCATGTTTTAAATTTTTGAAAATTGTTTCCATATTTATTTTATTTTGAACATTATATTATTTAAGTAAAAGATAAAGTCACCAAAGTGAATTTATTAATATGAATATCTATAATAATTTGTGAAAGGGATAAAAACAACATATGTTTGGTTTAAAATTTAATTTTAAATAGATATTTTCTATCATGGTAATTTATTTTTAATTTTTAGTGATGAAATAATTATCTTCAAATATATAGCTACATCGACACAATGCTTGTGCAAGCACAAGAAAAATTATTTAAGTGATTTAAAAAATTATAAAATTAATTTTATGAGTAAGAGTTCTAGATTAAAAATAGTTTTAAATATAAAAATAACAAATTATATTTATTTTAAGTGTTTAAATTAAAATTTCATAGTTTTCATGTTGTTTTCGAAGTCAAATTATGTGAATAGTGTCAAAAATGGCATATATGATATTTTTATGTTGTATATATTTTATTAAAATAATTTATAATTATAAAAAATATTTAATGGGGATAATTAGGATGATTAATGGTCAAATACTTTTTCCCATTAACATTTATAATCTAATTTTCACCTTATGAGTATAAATATAACCCTTTAAATTGAAAAAGTTATTACCATAGTTAATGTCAAAATAGGTTTTTTAAAGGATTAAACCAAAAGATAAGGATTAAAATATATATTCTAGCCTAGATTATATTTATTAATTTTATTAAAAAAAATTAATTCACAAATTTAAATTCAATTCATTTTTAACAATTTTACATGATTTTTACAAATATTAAATTATACTAATTCATGTATTTCTAAAAATGTCATTAATTATTTGTTTAATAAATATTATAATATTAACCTATTTAAAATTTCTAAAAATATTATTTTTTAAAATTTAAGGGGATATTGTTTAAAATTTCAACAATTCTCTATTTATTGGTCCCTTTTCCTTTAATATAAAATTTATTTAACCCTAAAAAAATAAAAAACTATGTTATAACAATAATAGTGAAAGGGGTCAGGATATATTAGAAAATATAAGGTGAATTAAACACCTAAACTATTATAGATCTTATTTTGTTAGAGTATTTATACTACTCGTATTATATTCTATTTTGATTAATTTGGGGCCATTTTAAAATGAAAATTAATTTAAATTAATTCAATACATTAAGAAATTCCAAGAATTCACTTTCATAACATATAAAAGGTCCCCACTATCCTCTTATATATATCCTTCAAATCAATTTGGATAATAAAATACCTACCAAAATCCCTTAATAAAATCCTTTAAAATGTTTTATAGTTAATATCTTGTGCATAATAGAAACCACCAAGGGATTAAGCTATAAAAATAGAGGTTGTCCGAATAAGAGGATTATATTTTAAGAGAATATTGTAGTTTTATTTCTTCATCTATTAGTTTAAAATATTAATAAATAATCAAAAAATAATAACATAATTATCATAAATATACAGGGAATTTTTTATGTTTTTGTCATACCCAATATCTATTTTTACTTCCATCACATGAGAAATGAAATTGTTGTTCTCATGTTTAGCGGCCTACCGCCTCGTGAATTGATGTAAATCATTTTCCATCACTTCCTATTAAAACTATATATAAATATGTATTTAATTTTTAATATATTATATTCAAGAAATATTTATCATTAAAAAAATAATATATCATCAACATTCTTACATTTAGCACCTCCACAAAGCAGTGTGATTTGTTTTCCATCAACAAATCAAATGGATTATATATATATATTTTCTGTTTATGTGTGTGTGTCTAAGTTTATTTAATGATATACTATAATATTTATTTTATAATTATCATTATTGAATGATAATATCACACTAATGTTATTTCTATTATGATCATAGAAAAAGTGGAAACATTACATAGACATACATACGAATTATCATCTCAATTATTTTAATATAGTAAATTTTTCAAAAATATATTTCGCAATTTTTTTAAAAATTATAATTACTGTCTAAAATTAAAATTATGTCAAGATTATTATTATTTAAATTATGGATAAATTAGTTCTTTTACTATAGTCAACATTCTAAAGTCGTTTTGGGCACATGAACAGAATATTGTTGAAACATTTGGTTTGAAAATAATATATAAAGTAAATAAATATATAGTGGCATAAATAAATTTAAATGATCAATAAAAATTACAATAGTTCTGAATAAATTAAATAAAGAACATAATTTTATCATTTAGTATGAAAAAGAAAATACTTGATGAGTCTAACCTGAGGTAAGGGGTATTCATAACTCAATTTAGACACATAATATTGTACTTCTACTTAATTAACAATGTCATTCCGCTATTATGTGTGAAATTAACTCTAATTGATTTTTTTATATTTACACATTCTTTTCGGTTTCCATTTTTCACACATAATCACATCATTGATTATTTATCACTTTAATTATATAACTATTGTTTGTTTTTTATTATCTCACTTTTGATTCCTTGAGACATATGTGATATTCAACACTTTTTTCATTCATATGGTATATAAACTACAAATTTAATATGATATATGACTATTTAATTAATATTATGGGAATTTAATGATTAATGTTTATTAACTTTTCATGAGGGTTATAATCCAAATGATACCAAAGTGGTAACGCTATATTTCATGACATCATCAATGTTTAGGATCTTTTATCTTTATTTATACATTATAGGAATTATAAAACATTTTTTTATATAAAACCCAATATATTTTATTCTCCCCTATAAATTTTTTTTGAAAGTAACATTTTTTATATTTTTTTTCTTTTATTTACTCAAGATAGTGACATAATAGTTTTACAAAAAACATGATTTATTTTTCCCTTCATTCAAAAATACTATTTTTTCATCTTTATTTTTTCAAATAAAAATTTCTATAATTTTATTACTTTTTAAAAATTTATGTTCAACGTTGTTTTAACATATTTTTGATATTTTAAGAAATGGTTTTAAATAAATCTTCATTTTGTCTTCTGAATAATTTTCTTTATAGTTTTTACAAAAAAAGTTAAAGGAATTCTTTTTTTAACATATATGACATGAACAAAATATTCCACCATCATGACCACTCAATGCTTTCAATCATTCTTTATAAGTCTCCGGGATTCCTTTAAAATAATTTTTTTTCATAATATTCTGGAAATGTTTTTTTAAATCAATATTCAGAGTGAAAAACATATATTCCTCAATATTTTTTTAATAACATTTTTATGGTATTTATATTCTTCAATGAAAAAAACCATTCATTTTACTAGTGATCAATTGAGGATATGTTGTATTAATATCATCCTTATTCATTATTTGTATAAGGACCCGGACTAAAACATTACTTAATCTTGATTTAAATGAATAGTTAACAATGAGGATATTTTCAGGTTTAGGGTTTTATAGAGTTAGGCCATAACTATTACATTTCAAAATATTACAAAGTAAACACATCTACACAGTTTCCATTTTTTCATTAAATAAAAAATCTTGAAAAAAAAGTCATGTCATGTTCCATGTTTACGATAGCTTGACTTTTCCTTGATCCCAACGATGACCCTATTCTACATCATGTCCTGTAAAAACCTTTAAAAAACTTGGGGTGAGCATAAAAAGCTCAGAAAGGGATACACAAAGAAGGAAAACTGTTAGTTTTTTAAAACAACAAGTAAACCATGAATACTTTAATATAAGTAATAATTTTCAACCTTATGAAGTAGTAAATACTCTTTACTAAATAAAAGATCATTACTTGCCCTTTTGTAACCAAAATATTACCAAAAAACCCATATAAAGAACACATAACTTATAAAGGTAACTTGGGACATAAACATACTTAAATGAAATAACCATATGGTCGACTTCCACACATATCACTAATTGGAATAGCCATATAACCAACTTACATACCCAATTCATTGGAGGTTATAACGTAACCACCCGTCCTGGTATTCATGGAACCACTCGTCATTTGGTTTATCACGTAAGCACCCATCAATTGTCCAAGTACCATTATAATATCATAAGACATAAATCAAGCATAAAGGAAAGAAAACATTTCCACATTTCAATCAAAATATATCACATAAATATATTTTCATAACAAATCCATTATCAAAACCATTTTCAAAACCAAAATACATATAAGTATATATGGTATTTATTTTCTTTAAAAAAAATTACGGCTTATTGAGGAAGCCTGACATCAAATAATACTCGCGGCGGAAGAAAAGGTCATTGTCTCCGCTTACGTTAAAAAGAACAGTATTTTTTCATTTAGTAAAATTCTTTGTAGAAAAATATTCTCTTTGAAAATTAAAGGGTGTTTATACATCGTATAATATAAAATCGTGTATTAAAATAAAATAATCCCCAATTAAAGGAGGTTGAGACGAAGTCCCTTACCTCGTGTCCGACTTGACTCGATCATTCTTTAATCTCCCGAATAATAAACTAAAGATAATTTATACTTTCTTAAGAACCTTTTTCAAATTTATTATTCCTTTTATATCAATTATTACCATGTTATAAACATTATGTAATCATTTAAGTTAATAACATACATTTTGTCGATATTTTCTACTCTAGTCAATAATGAACACCTTATATTTACAAGATGTCCATGTGGTCAACAGACCATTATATACATAATGATATTCATTATATAGATTTAATATATATCATATATATCAAGTATATACAAGTATTTATAATAGTACATACATTTTGAGGTAAGAAATAAAATGCACCGTTCATGGAGACGGTAATACGTACGTACGCATAAAAGCTACCTTCATTTATATTTCTCATTTTTAGGGAATTTTAGAATAATGATACATATGTATATTATAATTACAGTATAATACCATATATAATATCATTAACTCCTTCCTTTATACATTCCACATAAGGCATTAATGAGTCACATCACTTTGAAGGGCGGTAGTCCGCACTTCCTCAAATGGGATTATCGTATTTACCCACTATGGAAACCATAAAGGTGTGCTATAAATGAAGAGTAAAAAAGAATACTGAAATTAAAAACATAATATATATTATATATAAATACAGTTCCATCATAACGGCCACAATGAGAGGCGGTAAGATGTAATTGAACAATCATCGTTTTGTGAGGCGTTAGTTTTCCATCCACAGAAACATTATGTTCTTTATCCAATATATGGAGGTGAGTGTAAGTGTAGTTATAATACTTCCTATAAAAACATCTTAGTATTTTTAGGATACTGTTGTTGTTACAAAAAAATGGAATAAAAAGAGTTTAGGGGTTGGAGAAGTAAAATAAAATAAAACAAAATAAGAGAAACTGTTACCTTTAATTTGGGTAACTTTTTTTTGTTTGAACCAAAAGGACTTCTTAAAATTCCTTCTACCTAAAATAAGGATCATAAGGGGAGGAGAGGGATTTAGGTAGATTAATTAGGAAGAGGTTGGATGAGCCAAATGGATTGAGAGGTGTGAGAAATTGGTTAGAAATGGTCTCTTTTTATAAGGAGGAGGAGCTCTTTAGGAAAGTGTGAAAATATTATTTTATTATATAATGATATTAAATTTATAATGGACCAAAAATCATTAAAGATGAAGATAAGATTACTCATGGATGAAATAAAATCATCCAATCATAATTGGACATGTTTTGTATAATATTTTAATCATTATAATCTTATTTATTTAAATCCTTAAATAATGAGGTAAACAGTGCATCATTATTGTGTTATAAATAATTTAATTTATATGATGTCTAAAAATTATAAAAAAAATACCATCATGTTGGATATCTTTCTATCTTTCCAATGAATATTTATTGTCAGGAATAGGACTTATATTAAACCATATAAAAATTAATTACTAATTGTTTTTGTTAATGTCAATTTTGTCTTTGACTTAAATTAATTAATCTAAATTGTCATTATCACTCCCATGTGGCTCAAATAGGTCCCCAAATCGACCCAAAGATGACCATGGTAGTAAATGACTCAACCAATAGGATTAGGACACGTTTAAGGGTAATTTTATGTTATTATAATATTATTTTTACCCTTATTTACCTTATTTACCCTTTAACCACGGTAAATAAAATATTTACTAAAGTAAATATTTAAAATTTCTAAAAATAAAATTTACCTATTTACACAATTTGGACATCCTGATTCTAAATATGGAATCCATTTTTTCACATTCAAACACAGAATTGGCAGAAATTAATTTAAAATTAATTCTCGCTGTCAGAACAAAAAGCTTGTTTTTAAGAATTAATAACTATCAAAAGATGGACTGTTGATTAAATACAATTTCACAGTGAAATTTATTCCAATGACCACCATTGGATTAAATGGTAAAAATATATTATAATTAAACTTTAAAATAAATTAAAAATATAATCTAACCATATAAATAAATTAGATTAAAAGGCTCATTTGAATTAAAATAATGTATTTTTCACTATTCATTAAAAATGAACTTTATCCAAAAAATCCAAAAAATTACCCTAAGAAAAATTTGAGGTCCCAAATCTAAAGAATAATTTTATTTGGTAAAATAGAACATATAAAAATGACCAAAATTAGATTTAAAGAGGGTTCTCCATTAAAAGGTGATAAATCGTCCTTTTAATGTAAATTATGCTTAAAATTAGATTCATTCCCATTTTTGGCCTCTAACTTTTTATTAGATACTGTAAATACATTTAACAAACATGTATAATCATATTGTAGTTGGTTTTATTTATTCCCGCCAATACAACGGCTAGGAGTTAACTGCCATTTAAATTAATAATATTATATTATTAGTGAGCAACGTAAGATTTAAAAGAAACTCGTCGTTGCGTATTGGGTACGCTATCGAACATAGAAACCCCTTTAAGATAAAATTAATATTTAATTCCAAAATATTAATAAATAAGAAATATGACTTATTATTTATTTACCTAGGATGTTACATCCTTCCCCCCTTTTGGAAATTGCGTCCTCTCAATTTTTATTCACTTATCAAAATAATTGGGGGTATTTACCACTCATAGGATTTTCATATTCCCACATTGCATCTTCAACCATATGGTTTTTCCACAAAACGTTTACTTGCTGAATTAACTTATTCCATAATACTTGCTCTCTACGGTCAAGAATCTGGACTGGTTGTTCTTCATAAGAGAGATTCTCTTCCAACTAAACTACCTGTAGGCTCAAAATATGAGGTAGATCTGGAATATACTTTCTCAACATCGAAACATGAAAAACATTGTATACCTGGGAAAAACATGGAGGTAAAGCCACTCTATATGAAACTGATCCAACATTCTCCAGAATTTCATATGGTTTAGTGAACCTCAGACTCAACTTTCCCTTCTTACCAAAACGTGTAACACTTTTCCATGGAGAAACTTTGAGAAAGACATGATCACCTACCTCAAAAAAAGATCCTTCCTCCGGTTATCTGCATAACTTTTCTGTCTGCTCTAAGCTATTCTCATGTACTTCTGAATCCAATGATCTTTCTCTTCAATTTATTCTACCAATTCTAGTCCCATCAGCTTCTTTTCACCAACATCACCTCAAAAAGCTGAAGTACGACAACGCTTTCCATATAATCCCTCAAATGGATCCATCTGTATACTAGAATGAAAACTGTTATTATATGAAAATTCAACCAAAGAAAGGTGTTGGTCCCAACTTTCCAGATAATCCATCGAGCAAGAACATTTCATATCCTCCAATGTCTTAATTTTTCGTTCTAATTCCCAATCTGATTGAGGATGAAAAGTTGTACTAAAAATTTATACACTACCCAGTGACTTCAGAAGGCCTTTCCAAAAGATAGAAGTAAACCATGGATCACGATCAGATACAGTGGAGACGAGAACACAATGCAACCTGACTATCTATTTAACATACAACCGAGCTAGTCGATCTAGAGAAAAAGTATATCTAATAGGAAGGAAATGACCAGATTTAGTCAATCGGTCAACTATAAACCGGATTGCATTATTACCTCGAGGTGTCTTTGGTAATCCCACAACAAATCCATGGATATATTTTCCCATTTCCAATCTGGCACCGGTAAAGGATGAATCATTCCATTCGGTAACTGTCACTCTTCTTTAACCTACTGACAAGTCAAACACTTCACAGTAAAATCAGCAATATATATTTTCATTCCATCCCACCAGTAATACTCCAGAGATCTCTGTACATCTTAGTACTGCCAGGATGAACTGAAAACAGGGAACTATGAGCTTCACATAACAAATCATTCTTCAACTGTTAATCACAAGGTACACATAATCTCCTTCAAAATCTCAAAACACAATCATTATCAATGTTAAAATTATGAAACATACCCTTCTGAACCAACACATCCTTTTTCTGCAACGCGCTGTCTTCCTTCTGCACTTGCTTAATTCTGTCTGATAGAGATGATCTCACTAACACATAATACAAAATATAATAATTTCCTGCACCAAAAACTTCTATTCCAAATTTTGTCAAATGAAAATCCAAAGGATCTCGTTCCAAACGTATCATGGCTAATGAGACATTACTTTTTTGACTTAAAGCATCAACCACTTTATTTGCATTTCCTGGATGGTAATGGATCGTGCAATCATAATCCTTGATTAATTATAGCCATATCCTCTGTCTCATGTTCAATTCATTCTGAGTGAATATATACTTCAAACTTTTGGGATCAGTATATATTTCACACTTTACTCCATACAAATGATGCCTCTAAATTTTTAAAGTGAAAACAACAGCATCTAATTCCACATCATGTGTAGGGTAATTTAACTCGTGATGTTTCAACTAACGTGAAGCATAAGAAATTACATGATCATTCTATATTAGGAAACAACCTAGTACGTTTAACAAAGCATCACTATAGATAACAAACTCACCATTTTTGGATGGCAGTGCCAAAACTGGAGCATTCACCAATATTCTTTTCAATTCCTAAAAAAAATCATCACATTATTTTTTCTAAATGAACATAACACCTTTTCAAGTTAACATAGTCATTGGACTATAAAATCGTGCAATATTTTCAACAAACTTCTGGTAAAAACCTGCCAAACCAAGAAAACTACGAATCTCGGTTATATTTGTGGGTCTTGGCCATTCTTCAACAACTTTTCTTTAGTAGGATCGACAGTTAGCCCATTTTTTTAAACAATTTTACCAAGGAAATAAATTTGTTGTAACCAAAACTCACACTTACTGAATTTCCCATAAAGTTTATTTTCTTTTAATGTTTGCAAGACAACCCTTAAATGACTTTCATGTTCCTCTATAATCTTGTAAAAAACCAAAATATCATCAACAAACAGAACCAAAAACTTATACAAGAACTCACGGAAAATTCTATTCATAAGATCCATGAATATATTTGGTGAATTGGTTAATCCAAAAGGCATAACTAAAAATTCATAATGGCCATATCTAGTACTAAACGATATCTTTGGAATGTATACTTCTTTTGATTTCAACTGATGGTACCCTGACCTGAAGTCAATGTTCGAAAAATACTGATCTCCCTGGAGCTGTTCAAATAAATCATTGATATATGTCAAAAGATACTTATTTTTAATAGTAATGTTATTCAATGCTCTATAATCAATGCAAAGTCTCATTTAACCATATTTCTTTTTAATAAACAAAATAGGATCACCCCATGGTGATGTCTAGTTCGAATGAAAGCTTTATATAAAAACTCCTTCAATTACTTCCTCAACACTAAATGTTCAATTTGAGCCATTCGATAAGGGAGTTTTGAAATTGTCTTAGCATCAAGAAAAAAGTCAACAGTAAATTCATCTTCCTGATTAGGTATAATACCAGACAACTCATCAGGAAAAACATCAAGGTACTCATTTACCACTGGCACAACATTAATCTCAACACTTTATTTATTTTCAACAATATGAGCAAGGTAACATTCATTTCCTTCTTTTACTAGTTTCTCAACTTCGTGATATGATAATAAAAGCAAGGGTTCATTCTTGTACACAAACTGTAAATATTTATGAAGTGAAAAATCTTTAGCTCTGTAGCCAATCTTAGCATGACAAATAGAAATCCAATCCATTCCCAAAATAACATCAACCTATACTAGAGGCAAAACAATAAGGTTCTGTATTCATATCTTGAGATGGAATTCCCAGTTTACTAGAAAACTTCTCAGAAATGAAAGAGTGTGTAGACCCTAAACCAAAAAACAAATTGAAATAATCTAAACAAACAAATAGTGTACTTGACATAACTTCATTTGATGGACCAACATCTGCAGAAGTAGTTGCAAAAGATTTCACCACCCCTTTCTGCATGTAGTCTGGCTTCTTTCCCTCAGTTGAGTTCTTCACTGGACACTCATTTGCATAATGAACCAATTCATTATACTTAAAACATCTTACCGATGGTTTTTCATGGCCTTCTTGATCATCTTCCTTACAGTTAGAGCAATATGACCAGACTTACCATAGTGGAAGCACTTTCTAGACTTTGATAAACATTCTCCAGGATGCTTTTTACCACACTTCTCACAAGTTGGATATTTATTTTTCTTACCTCCAGGATTCTTTGATGAATTCTTCCCCTTTTCCTTCCAACTGGACCTCTTATTCTGTTGTTTTTCAAAGAACACTTGATTATCGGCAAACTCCATTTCCACCTTCTCCGCACATCGAACAAGTTTTTAATAACTTTTGAACTCACGAGAGGCTAATGCTCTTCAATATCATGGCTTCAGTCCTGAGTAAAATCAATTAATATTACTATTAAGATCTCGAATGAAATTTTGTGAATACCTTGCCCGTCGAGTGAACTTTGATTCATAATTCACCGCTGAGTCATCCTCCTGCATAAACTCTAGGAATTGTATTTCCATTCTAAGACGAACCACCTTAGGAAAATATTTTTCAAGAAACATACCGTTGAATTCATCCCAATCGAGAGAATCAATCTCCTCACTATCCCTGATATTTTTCACCATCGACCACCACTGATCAGCTTCAACTTCAAAACGGCAAACAGCAAGACTAACCTTTTGATGTTCTGAACAACACATGACATCGAAAATCATTTCCAGTTCTTTAATTCAGCCTTCTGCAAGCACTGGATCAGATGATCATCTGAATTATGGGGGATATTGCCTCATGAAATGCTCCACTGCTGACATGCTCCTCTGTGGTTGATCTGGCTAATCTCATACAAGGATACTACCACCATTTATAGCCTGAGTCAATTGTTCCATCACTGTAACAAATTGTTCAGTTCCGATTTCGACCATCTCAGGTTGCAAATTTGGAGGGTTATCTTCTTCCTGATGTCGTCCCAATACATCTGCTCTATTTCCTCTGCAGAAAACCATTATGAATACAAAAATATCTTAGTCTAAGCGACATGGTAATATGGAAATTCTATATGATGAAAATATTAAGATAATTTACTTGATGTATATTACTTTAACAATACCCTAACACCTAAAGTTATCTAAACTAACCTCTGATACCAAATATAAGGACCCAACCATAAACATTACTTAATCTTGAATTGAATGAATAATTAAAATGAGTATCATTTCAGGTTTAGAGTTTTCGAGAGTTAGGCCATTACAATTACATTTCAAAATATTACAAAGTAGACACTTCTACACAGTTTCAATTTTTTTATAAAATAAAAACTCTTGAAAAAAAGAGTCATGTAAAGTTCCATGATTAAGATAGAGTGACATTTTCTTGATCCCATCCTTGACCCTGTTCCACATCATGTCCTGAGAAAAACATTTCAAATACTTGGTATGAGCATAAAAAGCTCAGTAACGGATACACAAAGAAGGAAAAATGTTAGTTTTTCAAAACAACAAGTAAACCATGAATACTTTAACATAATTAATACTTTTCACCTTTATGTAGTAGTTAATATACTTTACTAAATAAAAGATCATTACTTACCGTTTTGTAACCAAAATATTGCCATAAAATCTATATAAAAAACACATAACTTATAAAGGTAACTTGGGACATAAACATACTTAAATGGAATAACCATACAGTCGACTTCCACACATATTACTAAATGCAATATCCATACGGCCGACTTCCATACCCAATGCATTGGAGGTTATAACGTAACCACCCATCCTGGTATTCATGTCACCACCCGTCATTTGGTTTACCATGTAACCACCCGTCAAATGTCCAAGTACCATTATAAAATTATAAGATATAAAACAAATATAAAGGAAAGAAAAAATTTACAAATTTCAATCATAATATATCACATAAATATATTGACATAAAAATCCATTATCAAAACCATTTTCAATACCAAAATACATAAATGTGTTTATGATATTTATTTTCTTTTAAAAACATTATAACTTGTTGAGGAATCCAAACATCAAATAATACTCGCAGCGGCGGAAAAGGTCATTGTCACCCCTTATGTTAAAAAGAACATTCTTTTTGTCGTTTAGTAAAACTCATTGTATAAAAATATTCCCTTTGAAAAGTCAAGGGTGTTTATACATCGTATAAAAAAAATCATGTATTAAAACAAAATATGCCCCAATGAAAGGGGATTGAGACGATGTCCCTTACATCATGTCCGACTTGACATGATCATTATTTAATCTACTGAATTATAAAATAAAGTTAATTTATACTTTCTTAAGAACCTTTTTCAAATTTATTATTCCTTTTATATCAATTATTACCTTGTTATAAACATTATTTAATCATTTAAGTTAATAATTTCCATTTTGTCGATATTTTCTACTAGAGTCAATAATGAACACCTTATATTTACAAGTTGTCCATGTGGTCAATATTCCATTATATCCAGTATGATATTCATTATTTAGATATCATATATATCATATATATATCCAATATATACATGTATTTATAATAGTACATAACATTTGGAGGTACGAAATGAAATGCACCGTTCATGGAGACGGTAAGCCGTATGTACGCATGAACGCTACTTTCATTTATATTTATTATTTTTATGGAATTATACCATAATGATACATATTTATATTATAATTACAGTATAATATCATATATAATATCATTAACTCAATCCTTTAGACATCCCATATAATGAATTAATGATTCACATCCCTTTGATGGGGCGATAGTCCGCACTTCCCCAAATGAGATTATCGTATTTACACGTTATGGAAACCATATAGGTGTGATATAAATGAAGATTATAGAAGCATAATGAAATCATAAACAAAATATATATCATATATAAATACAGTTTCATCATAATGGCCACCATGAGAGGCGGTAATATGTAATTGAACAGTGATCGTTTCGTGAGGTGTTAGTTTCCCATCCACAAAAACATTATGTTCATCATCCATTAGATGGAGGTGTGTGTATGTGTAGTCTGAATCCTTCTCATAAAAATATCCTAGTTTATTTAGGATATTTTATTTGCTACAAAATAATGGATTAAAACGAGTTTAGGGGTTGGAGAAGTAAAATAAAAGAAAACAAAATAAGAGAAACCGTTACCTCTAATTTGGGTAACTACCTTTGGTTTGAACCAAAAGGACTTATTGAAGTTCTTTATGCCTAAGTAAGGCTTCTAGGGGGAGGAGAGGGATGTAGGGAGCTTTATTGGGCAGTGTTCGGATGAGCCAAATGGTTTGAGATGTGTGAGGAATTGGTTATAAGTGGTCTCTTTTTATAAGGGTGAGGATGGGCTCTTTATGAAAGTGTGAAAATAATATTTTATTATATAATGATATTAGATTTATAATGGTCCAAAAATCATTAAAGATGAATATAAGATGACTCATGGTCGAAATAAAATCATCCAATCAGAATTGGACTTGTTTTGGATAATATTTTAATCATTATAATCTTATTTATTTTAATCATTTATTAATGAGGTAAAAACTTCATCATTATTGTGTCATAAAAAATTTAATTTATTTGATGTCTAAAATTATAGAAAAAATAACATCATGTAGGAAATAGTTTTATCTTTACAATGAATATTTATAGTCGAAATTAGGTCTTATGTAACACCACAAAAAAATTAATTACAAAACATTTCTTGTTATTGTCAATTTTGTCTTCACTTAAATTAATTAATCTAAATTGTCATTATCACTCCCATGTGTCTCAAAGGGGTCCCAAAATCGACCCAAAGATGCCCATTGTCGTAAATGTCTCAACCAATAGGATTAAGACACGTTTAAGGGTAATTTTATATTATTATAATATTATTGTTTTACCCTTATTTACCTTATTTACCCTTTAACCACGGTAAATAAAATATTTACTGAAGTAAATATTTAAAATGACTCAAAATAATAGTTACCTATTTACACAATTTGAAACTCCTGATTCCAAATATGGAATACATTTTTCCAAATTCAAAACCTAGAAGTCGATGAAATTAATTTAAAATTAATTCCAGATGTCAAAACAAAAAACGTGTTTTTAAGAATTAATAACTATCAAAAGATGGACTGTTGATTAAGTACTATTTCAATGTGAAATTACTTCCAATGACAAACATTGGATTAAATGGTAAAAATATATTCTAATTACACTTTAAAAGAAATTAAAAATATAATCTATCCATATAAATAAATTATATTAAAAGGCTCCTTTGAATTAAAATACAGTATTTTTCACTATTCATTAAAAAATGAACTTTATCCAAAAAATACCAAATAATTACCGTAAGTAAAATTTGATGTCCCAAATATAAAGATGAATTTTATTTGGTCAAATAGAACATATAAAAATGACCAAAACTAGATTTAAAGAGGGTTCTCCATTAAAAAGCGATAAATCGTCCTTTTAATGTAAATTATTCTTAAAATTAGATTCATTATAATGTTAAGTCTCTAAATTTTTATTGGATAATGTAAATATATTAAACAAACATGTAAAATCATAATGTTGTTGGTTTTGTTCATTACCTCTAATACAACGACTAGTAGTTAACTACCATTTAAAATAATAATATTATATTATTAGTGTGCAACATAAGATTTCAATGAAACTCCTTGTTATGTATCGGGTACGCTAACGAACATAGAAACCCCTTTAAGGTAAAATTAATATTTAATTCACAAATAATAATAAATATGAAATATGTGTTATTTTGTATTTACCTGGGCTGTTTCAATTTGGACTGATTATGATATATTTATTTGCGGTGTGTATTAACATTTCATATGCCTATTTTTTAATATGAATGTATATTTTTGTTATGTATTTAATTATTATTCTCCCCTTTAATATGCAGATTTCAATATAATTTATAAGAGATGGTAAGGGACTCATATATCCAATTTATTGATTGGTGGGTCTCATAATACAAACCAGTTTGGGTATTTTGTTAACGCCTTACCCATTCATGTAATATGACATGGGATGAGGCCTCGATGTTTTTTTATGATTTAGGAAATTATGAAATACAAAATCCCGATATTAGTTATTGATTTCCATGTGATTCATTGAATTGTACTGATATCTTGTAATAAGTTTCAATCTCATGTGATTTATTATATGATATTATTTTATCTTCATTTATCATTTTATATTATAATTTGTGTTCATGTTAGTAATTATATTAATTTGTTTTATTTATTTACCATTTTATATTGATTACCTGTTATTTAATTATTCTAAATTCCACTGTATGTAACCATTAATGAACATTTTAGATCACCCTTTTTTATTTCCACTCACTATGATATTAAGAAGATTTTTTTGAAAGATTTCATGGATAATTTACAATTACTCTCAATATGTTTTATATTTAATTTTCCAATATAAATGAGAATAAAGTATGTATCTATATTACAAATACTACTAAACTATTTTGTACTTTGAGATGTGACCAGCTATTTCTAGTTCAAATAAAATACAGTTTCCACCGGCTCTGGACTACTGGATCTAGGGTCTTTATAGTTAATATCATATTAATTTTGGTGTAAAAATTGAGAAATAAATTTATAAAAACATAGATTACAAAGCATATCTTTATTAATGAATTTGTACATAAGTTTATGTTTAAAATGATGATATAATGTTTTGGTAAGGTATATATTAGGTATTATTCCTAAAAATGCATCCCAATCTAGATAATAATAGTAGATGTGGGTTTGTAATAGATAAATTTTAGCGTAATAACCTCAAAAGGTGTTACATGAATTTAACTAAGCCATCATCCTAATGAATAGTGAGTGTTGTTAGTACCATGTTGTCAAGTGTATTTGTTTCAAATAATCTTTCTATAAGTATTATATTTTTTTCTTTATGAAAAATCTACTCACTTTTTAATCAGATGAAGGGTTTGAGAATAAAATGATCATACTCAAAATTCTTTAGAAATACCATCATTTGATACTTTCTGTTTTGATTACGGTTTCATAGATGAAGTTGTATTTGGGATCATTATTCTAGAATAACACTTTTCATAATGGGCCAAGAAGATTTATCATAATAAAAATGTTGTTAAGTATGTTCAACACAAAAATATAACTATTATTTTTTAAAAAAAATTAATTAACATCATGAGTTCTCTAAAATCATATGATCCATTAATTTTTTTAAAAGAGTAATTTTTTTTTAAAAAAAGTGAAAAGTTTTCTACAAGAATTTTTAGATGATGTTTTTGTTAGATTGGTGATCAAATTGAGTTTTGATATAAATAAAACCATTTTTTAAAAGAGAAACATAAATTTTATGTTCTCTTATGAAGTTTTTGTTTTCAGAATATAGGTCATCAGATCAAGAATCGCCTTAAAAATAAGATATTTGACAATTCAGAGTTTGAATTTACTGAATTATAAAGTGTTTAAAATGTACTAATAAGTAAATTAATCAGATGGGCCAGTCCATCAGACGAAAAAATTCATAAGATCAAATGATCCATTAATTGAAAAATTAGTATCTATTTAATAGAAGAAATAAGTTTTATTTGATGAAACTAGTCTATCATAAGAGTTTTTTTCATTGATTAGTTATAATAGTAGTTGACACTGATCAATAAATTAAGTTATTAAAACCAAAAAATTAGGTGAGCTACTATGAATAATCTATTGAGATAATAATGGATATTGATCCTTTGTGAAAGAAGTTTATATGGTTCATCAGATAAACTTCTTGAGATTGATTAGTCATTTAATTCTTTGTTTTATTAGATCCTTTGTTTCATTAGAATGATGATCAGTTGATCAAATAATTAAAGTAGCTGAAATGGGTTTTAAATTGTTTAGAAGTTATAATAATTTTTTATAAATACAGGTTTAGTCAAGTTAGATCATTGAAGTTAGAGGTCCCTTCTTACTAGTTTTTAATAAATTAAAGAGATGTAGAGTGAAAAAGTGTTTCAGATTGAGATTTTTTGGGTCATCACCTTCTGGACTAAGAAAGAGTAATGTTATTAGTAAAAATTGGTTGATACCTAGGATATTATAGTGAATTAAATACGATTAAATAATAATGAATAATATTTTAGAGGCCTTTATAATTGGTCAAACGATGAACAAATCCCTAAATAATTAAATTTTGTTAATTTTTTTTAGTGGGAAAATAATTGAGTATTCCGGCCTTTTCTGGTTTAGATGCACTTATTTAAAGGGGTCAAAGTTCAAAAAACTCTTACATGGTTCACTTTCACAAAAAGTGGAGCTCCAAAATTTTGGATTAAAAATAGTTTTGGACAGAAGTTCTGTTCATAAAATATGTGATGGAGATGGATGAGATCGAAAGGGAAAAGGACTCGAATCCTAATCTGGGTGCTTCTAATCCTAAATTTGATTATTTATGAGGAAAATCACCTCTCGGATTGGATTATGATGTTTGATTTTTTCACAAGGCGTTGTTTAGCCTCTGGGTAAAGAAGTATTCTGGTTATCACCGAGGTGCTAGACTCCAGAAAAGCATTTCTGATGCCACTAAAAGCACGTTTAATTCATCCTTCCTTGATTGCAAGGCATCAGCTGTAAGGATTATTTGAAAGGGATGGATCACACATGTATCAAAGAATCATGGTGTTGTTGAGGAGAGAATCAAGTTGTGTAGGTTTTCAATAATCACCCGAGTTGTAATCCTGATGGGGGTGAAGCCATATAAGTTTCAAGAGCATACTGCTAGGATTGCTGAAATCTGTGGTAGTGTAGAGTTGAAGATGACAACAGTGGGTCTTGGATTTTACCACATTTTCTTTCCCTCATATGAGCTCAAGCACCGTTCCTAGAGCTCTGGTTTGGTCCCTCTCAAACCTAGCTTCCTACGGATCCATGAATGGGATCGAAATTTTGATCCCAATTCTATTTAGAACACTTATGTGCAAATATGGATAAGGGTATGTAATATAAACATTCTTTATTGGAATCCTCAAATACTTTGGGACATTGCATCGTTAGTTGGGAATCCCATCAGGATTGATAGTAAGACTGAAAATCCCACGTTTGGGTAATATACTAGGATTCTTGTTGAAGTTGATATGTCTACTACACTGGTGGAGGAAGTGGTGTTAACCACAAAAGATGATACCCTCACTCTTGAAATCCTATATGAAAGAAAGCCAAAATTATGCATGACTTGTCACTTCTTTGGTCATATTGCTTCAGACTGTAATCGAAATAAATTATGAAAATTCTGCAAAGTCCGAGGGAATGATGAAGAGAATTGTAGAAGAAGTAGGGGAAAGAAATCAGCCCCTACCACCGATCTTGGACCTTCTCATTATAATGATGATCCTATTGAGATTCCCATTGAAAAGGGAGGGTGTAATTGTGTGTGCTCTTAGATTGTGGAAGAAGCTGATAAAATCGTTAAGGAAGTTGTGAGTTCTGATGTTCACAATGAGGAGTCTATCTCATTGACTTCTGCTTTGGAGACCAGCAAGGGGATGAATTTGTAGGATACATAGACTGGTCGGTTGGACCCTTCTGCCCCTGATGATGCTCCTGTTCAAGACCTGGGCTCAGACCCTAAAAAGGAGTTTTCCTCAAATGTTCTAGCCCTTGTGCATGCCTAGGTCACTCCTTTGATCTTCACTCACTATCCATCAGTTCATCATTAAGGTCATGGCGGAAAACATAATACAGGTTGTGTTGATGCATCCTATGCTCATCCCGGTGAGTTTTTGTAGGTAGATGCGGCTATGGCTGCAAAAAGGGTCCTACCTTCCTACCTACTATCTGCTACGATTGAATATGGAAATAGGTTTCCTTTTCTCAATATTGAGGGTTCTACTGACAAGGATGATGGCCCTTCCTTGGTCGATCATTTGTTAGGGGATCCCATCGGTACCGCTAAAGAATCCTTTGAGATGAATGTGGAAAAAGCAAATGATGGGCCTAGCATAAGGCTCAGATCAAAACAATGAAGATCATCTTCTCGAATTTCCAAGGGTTAGGGAATCATCCCACGGTCATGTCCCTTAGGAATTTTGTTATGACAAATAGCCCCTTATTGATTGGTATTGCCAAACCAAGGATGAAGTTTGAAAACTGAAGATCTTTCATATGGTCTTCTCTAGGTTATAAATTTTCTACAAATAACTAAAATGATATAAATGTTGAATCTTTGTGGGTTCTCAAGCATGACAACGTGATTGTTAGTTCTATTTTGACTGATTTTCAATCTTTCACTCTTACATGATCTCTTGGAAATGCTTCATTTTCAGTGACATTTGTCTATGCTTTGAATCTCTACATAAGAATATGTGCTTTATAGAACATTCTAGTGGATATTTGTGATAATATTTCAAATAGATGGGTTTTACATGGTGACTTAAATTATGTTCTATGTATTGAAGAAAAAAGCTTGTTAAGGAAAAACTGAAGAAATGGAGCAAGTATTCCTTTTCATACATTGATAAAGACATTAGAGAAGATTAAAATGTTCTATCAAATTGTCAGCAATCTAAATTGCCTCAGGATCTTCCCACTCAGGATGAGATTCAGGCTACATCAAATCTGGAAAAGCTCTTGGATCTGAAAGAAAAGTTGGCACAAAATCAGTTTAATTTAAGATGGTTGAATAATGGGAACAAAAACTCAAATTTGTTTCATTGTATGAATAGGGATAAAAAAAGCCAAGAGAAGTCTCCATGCCCTTAATATTGAGGGTAATATTCTTTCCTCTGAAAATGATATTTCTAATACGACGATAAATTATTTTTAGAATCTTTACTCTGATCAATGTGAAGATAATTATGAGAAAATAATTCAGTGTTTTGACCCTTTGATCAAGGATGCTGAAAATAAAAAACTTGTTGATATTCTTAACGCAAGGGAGATACATGTTGCCCTCTACTCTCTAAATATGGATAGTGTGGCAGGCCCTGATGGCTTCATGAATAAATTCTTCATGTTCTACTAGGATATTGTTCATCATGAGGTAACAAATGTTGTGATTGATTTTTTTTAGATAATCCTATATTCCCTTTGGAATGAATTCCAATTTCATCACTTTAATCCCCCAAGAAGGATAATTCCCTTGATATTAAGGATTTTAGTCTTGTTACTATTCGTAAAACTATACTGAAAGTGATTAGCAAGATTATAACCCATCAGCTGGGTGGTATAGCAAAGGGATTTATCTCTAGTAATCAGTTTGGATTTTTTCTAGGACGGAGCATTCAAAATTGTCTCATAACTTCTTTTGAGTGCATCAATTCCATGAGGAGAAAGGAAAAGGATGGTAACATGGAACTGAAGATTGATATCTCCAAATATTTTAATACCATTAGATGGGGATTTCTTTTCAGAATACTCAAAATGCATGGGTTTTCACATAAATTCATTGATCTTATTGAGTCTATTCTTGCAAGGGTTCGGCTCTCTATTCTTGTCAATGGTTCTCCTAGGATATTTTTTCAATGCTCAAGAGGGGTCAGGCAAGGCGATCCCCTCTATGGGATACTTTTTTATTTTGTGTAAGATTACTTAAGCTAGTGTCTCAATGATCATTCCAATTTTGGGTGGTATTAGAGGATTAAAATAGAGTGATAGATGTGTGCCCCATCACATATTTTCTATTCTGATGATATTATGCTCTTTAGGAGAGTAGATAATGGAACCATCTCTTGTATTAATGGAATATTTTCACAATACGAGGAGGTTGTAGTTCAGGTCATTAATTGGGGGAAATCATCATTGATGTTTGGTGTAGTAATTACCACATCGAGGCAAGGTAGTGGGGCTCTACAGCTTGGTGTCAAGAGGGGTGTGTTTCCCTTAACTTACCATGGTGTACCGCTTTTCTGGGGTAGAGTCAAAAGGTGTTACTTGGATAACATTTCTCTAAAAATAACAATTTGGTTTATAAAATGGAAGTGAAAAACCATGTCTCAAGTAGGGAGGATTTGTTTTCTCAATTAGGTTATCACATGAATGTTTGTTTACTCCTTTTCCTTGTATAGATGGCCCATAACCCTTATCTAAGAGCTAACTAGTAGAATCAGGAATTTTATTTTGTCTAGCTCGATTCATAAGTGTAAGATGGTCACTGTTTCATGTAAAGAATGCATTAAACCTATCAAAATGGGAAGTTTGGATGTCAAAGATATCCGGTTATTCAATGACACCCTGATCATCAAGTTCACTTGGAATATAATTTCAAAATCTGATGAATCCATGGAATTTCTTTGAACCAGGTTTTTTGGAAAGATTTATAATGGGTTTTCTAGTTATCTATGCTCATCTGTCTGGCCTGCTGTCAAGAAGGCCTATAATGTCCTCATGATGTGCTCAAAATGGATCGTGTGCAAGGATTCCACTCTCAATTTATGGACTATCCTTGGTTGTCTAAACCTATTTGTGATGATTTTTCTATACCTCCACTTCTAAAGGATACATCCAATGATGATATTCAAGGCAATTCAACCATTAGAAGCATTCTTCCAAATCATGTTGGCATGAATAATCATAAGATACTGTTATATTGATCATGACACATTGGTTTGGATGCCAAATCTGAATGGCATGTTTACTACAAGGGACTGCTATAGATCATTGTGTGGTGCTTCATTGGAGCTTCCATATTGGGTCACAGACTTCTCCAAACCCTTCATATCCCCAGCCTCCTCACTGTTAATCTGGAAAATGTGGAAAAGGTGGCTTCCATTACAGGTTATGCTATAGTGGAATAGAATAAATCTTTCCCCAGTCTGCTTTTTTTTCCTACAGGATGATGAAACCTCCGATCATATTTTTTTCTCATGCATCTTTGCTTCTAGGTTATGGACCTATGTGAAGGGGATTTTCAACTACTTTCTTCCCTCTCAGTTGATTGAGGGGCTGTTGCAAGCCGCCTAAAAGACTGACTATAGTCAGTAGGTTCGCTCCCTCCTCCTTGCAGCAGTGGCCAGTTTGATGGCCTTTATATGGAAGGCATGAAATACCTTAATATTTAACTGCTCTAGCCCTTCTTTTCATGCTGGTGTTCTGGGGATACATTTTTCATTCCGAGCATCTTCTAACATCCAAACTAGAACTATGAGGAATGATGTTTCTGTCCTTGTCTATTTGACGTCCCTTGGTGTCATTGGGAGGGCGAAGAACCCATTAATGATGAAACATGTTTGATGGATTCCACCCATCTCTCGATGGTTGAAGGTGAATGTTGATGGGGAGACGTCTGGTGCACCGGGTCCTTCGAGATGTGGTGGTGTCTTCTGCACTCAAAGGGGGTTCGTTGAATGATGCTTCATCCACTTTATTGGCAATACATTTTCAATTGAGGCATAGCTTTGGGCTATGATAAAGGTGATAAGGTATGTTGTACATTATGGCTGGAATGAAATATGGCTTGAGTCAGACTCATCTATTGAGGCCCAATTTCTTAGAGATCAGTCAAGGAATGTGTCATGGAGGATGTTACCAGCTTGGGTGGAATGCCTCGGACATGCAGACTAACTGTCGCTTGAAGTTCTACATGTTTATCGTGAGGCCAATCAGGTGGTGGATGCTCTCTCCAAGAGAGGAATTGCAGAGGTGAGCTCCAATTGGACCTTTTTTTACCGAACTATTATATTAACCTTGTTTAGGCCGATAGCCATGGTGAGGTTTATACTCGCCTTTGTAGAATGACTCTCTGATGGTGCTCTGTGTACTTTATCATTTTGTTAATATATTTTCTTAGGAGCAGTTTGGCCTGCCTCCTGATCTTCTTGGTAATTTGTGATCATAAAGGTTGTGATCAGAGATTTTCTAATCAGATAAGTGGTGGTTGGAAGACTGGTAGATTAGATTCACCGAATCATATTAATGACTGAACTAAGTAATCATAAATGTTTATGAACTAAATAATAAGATCAAGAATCAGAGTGAGTGATTAGATTGAGTTCTATACAAGGTCCAAATAAGTTTTTCCTACCTTTTTGTTGGAATTAATGTGATGAATTGTGTATAGAGAATTACAAATGTGAAACATTTTGAAGAAGAATAGTAAATATTTTCAAATCGATTAGTGAAGGTTTTTAAACTTGTTAAAATATATTATTTAAATCATTAATTCTAAAAGTGTCATATAAAATTTTCTATTGACTATAGTGATACCCATGTGTAAAGGTATTTTCTACTTGTTGTATCCATATAAAAGGATTGTTTTCTATAAGAATGTGTTATATTAGATCATTTTTAAACCATTACATGGATTATCTACTCTTATGGAATAGTAATCCCTCTAAATAAATTTGGTCATATGGAAGTTTTTTATTGATCATTTTTCATAAAAGATATTTCTATTGAGAATATGATTACTGTTATTAAGAAAATCATCAAAAAAAGAAAATATATATTAATTATTCACCCCCTCCCCATATCATTGATTACATTGATCCTTCATGGGCCTTTTCAATTGGTGTTAGATAAATTTTCCTTTATTTACTCGTTGATGAATATTGAATATAAGTTGAAATGGATAATTAAATTTTTCGAACAATTTGGGGATTATAGGAATTAATATAATTAACTATCATATCTGAAAATATAGAATGTTTTCATATCATATGTATATTGGTTATGATGTTCTAGTTGCTTCCACATGTATAATTATTCATCTTATTGATAATATTCCTCTTACCATAATTGCTAATAAAAATTTGGTGAATAATGTAAGGGTTAAAAATTATTTACATTCATCACTTTATGAAATTGAATTTATTAAGGTGAAATCAGATGGAACTGTTAAATGTGTTTTTGAAAAGATAATGATTATCTATGATGAAAATATAATGTTAAATAATGAAGAGTTTCAAATTTTTAGGATAATTTATGGAGATATAATAATGAGGGGATACGATTTTGTTGGTGACTTAATTACAAGGGTGAATGATATAATAAGAAACACAATATTTCTTACTAAAAAGATGGAAGATTCAATTTTTGTTGAAAATATCTTCCGAATCATACCTTCCATTTTTTATGATAAGGTTTCATATTTTAAATATATAGATCCTAAAATCCTACCTTAGGATGATTTACATAATAGTCTCATTACATATGAAATGTATGGAGATAATGTTTTGAAATAAAAAGGAAATTTTGAGAACAAGATTTCGCCTCAAAGATGAAAAACAAATAAAATATAAGAATATTATCGAAGATGAAGTAGATGGTGACTCCAAAAACAAATATGTGGTTAATACATTTTTTATTAATTCTTGTCCTTCTTTTCATAAAATGTAAGAATAGGTATAGGAAAATACAAAAATAAGTTACCTATAAATTATTTGGTTATATTGAATTTGGGGATTTTTCTTCAAATTAAACTCAAATAAAATATGAATAAGAAAGTGAGGATGATGATATAAATTTGATAATACCTTTTAAGGAACATGTTGATAAATCAAAATATTATTTGAAGGTAAAAGATGGAAAGTTCTCCAAATCGAAATGGGGATGTTTTTTGTCTAAGGCTGATGAAGATTATGATAGTGAATTTTAAGATGAAACCTCATTAATGTTACGGGAGAAAACAATGTCATTGAAATTTTTGATGACTAAATGTTCACTGATTATGAAAATAGTTCTTTTGATGAAGAATAATAAACTCAGTTAGAATTTAAATTGAAAATATTGTTTAATGAATGAATTTGAATGATTTTAGTACATAAAATAGAAATAAAAAATTATAAAAAGAATAGTTATATAAACAATTTTTAATAATATATTATTTACGGTAAATATATGTTATTAGAAGTTATTGATCAATTAAATATATATCGAGAAAAAAAATTGATGAAAAACATTAAATAAAGGTAAAAGTAAAGGGGAAAGGTATAGAACAAGTTCTACAAAATTTATCTAAAACTAATAATGGAGTTATATGTTTCAAAAAACACTCTTTTTAAAATTGGATAATGTTTTTAGATGTTTGAACCAAACAAAGATCAACAAAATTATTCAATGTTTGATAATACATATTTTCTTCCAAATATTAATAAATCTAAGAGAATCATGTTTGTACATAAAACAAAAAAATATTAAAATTCCGAAGATCCATAAATTTCAAATTCTGAATTAGTTGTTTCTATTACAAGTTCTTTTTGGATGATAGGAAGAAATAAAAGATTGAGTAGAATATTTTGAGATACAAGAGAACATCTTTGTCTCAAAAAATCCATAACATGGAAATTAATAAATATATAGAAATTAATGTTTATAACTCCATGTAGTATGGATGTTATAGAATAAGATATTATTTCTATGGCTACTACTGGTATTGCAGAGTAATTTTCTATATATGAAATAAGTTATTATTCAATCAACAACCCAAAAACAATACCATGAGTAAATGGAATAAAACTTTCAGAAGGATCCAATCCTCTCAAAGAATAAACCCTAAAAAAGTTATTATTAAAGTTGAAAATAAATTTGAACCATTTAAAGTCATTTATTGAAGATGGAAACATCCTGGACATCAGTCAAAATGTTTCATTGTTTTTCAAAATAAAAACATATTTATAACAATTCAAAAGTTCTTGATGAGAAAAAATATATAATGAAAAAATGATCTCACCATCCAAATTTCTCTCATAGCTATAAAGGGAGAATGAAGATGGATTTTGGATAGTGGGTGATCTTCACATGTGACAAAATATTTAATTATTTTTAATAAAGTGAAATTCAATTAAAAAATATTGAAGTTAGAAAATGATGAATCTCTCATAATAAAATGTGTTGGTTATGCTATAATTGGGGATGAAAAACTAAAATCCAAAAATTCCTTGTTTTTTTATGTGTTGAAACATGACTTTTTAAGTGATTCACAACTTGTTGACGATGGGAAAATAGTTTTTTTAGAAAATATGTTTTTTATGATATGTTTTGAAGATGGAAATGTTGTTACGTGATTCCATCATAAAATGTTGAAACTATATAATGTTTTTTACATAAAAATTAATCTTATCTAAGAATGATAAAAGAAAATCAATTTTCACATAAAATATTAGGACATATGTTTCCAAGGAACATAAGAATATAAAAAGAGATAGATAGTGATTTTTGGTATTATTAATAAGATAATAATAAAAAACGGTGTTGTTCAATTTATCTGAAATGGAAAGTTAAAATAAATATTATCAAGAAAGTAAAAATTCGTTCAACTCATCACATAGAACAGATTCATTGTTATATTTATGGGATGATGGGAAAACAATCAAATTTAGAAGATAAGTACATTATTTCATTCACAATGTGTTTTAATCACATAATATGTATTATATTTTTGAAATAAAATCCAATGTTCTTAAAAAATAAGTGTTATAAAGGAATGAAATACATTTAATGTGAATATTTTGTGAAGAAATTGAAAATTGATAATGGTGGTGAGTAAAAAACATAAAGAAATCATAATTTATCTTGAAAAAAAAATAATTTTTTATCAAGAGTTTGTTTAACATTACGCATAAAAATGTTGTTAATGAAATAATGAATAGAATTTTGGTGAATATGGGACATACAACTCAAATTTAACATCAAAATTTAGACAATTTCTGGTGTAATTTGATGATTACAATATTATACATTCAGAATTTTTGTTTCTATGAACCATGTTATGATATGACTCCTTATTAAATGTTCTATAATGAAATCCATCTTTGTAATACATGATGGTTCTTTAGAGCCCCTTAATCATAAATTTTTTTAAATATACTAAAATATTATCAAGGTGGAAATATGGAATGTTTCATGGCTATACTCCCAATTTTATATATTATAGATGTTTAAACATTAAAAGATGGATGTTTTCTGATTCTACTAATGTAGAAGTTTTCAAAAAAGATGAAAAATATGGTTTAAAAACACATGAAGGTATGGAATATGAACAATATGAAATAATTGATATTGAGAAACATGAAAATCATTCCAAAAATTGTGAATCTATGAAATTTGATCAATTAGAAAAAACTATTTATTTTGACGAGTAAGAGCATTATACATATCTTTCAAGGCTGAGGAAAAAGGTGATAGTATAAAATATCATTGGTGACCAGCAATAAAAAGTTTTAACAAAAAGAAAATTAAATTTTGTTGCACATAAGTCTTTTCTATCAAAAATTGATCCAAAATATGTTAATGTTGAATTATTTAATTAGGATTAGATTCTTTCTAGGAATAAAAATGTGGACACGATTGAGAAGAATGATACTTGGGAACTTATATGGAAACAAATTGTTGGTACAAATTTGGTTTTCCGAAACAAGTTTAAGGAACATGTTTAAATGATAATAAAAAATAATATTATTTTTGATAAGTATATTCTTATATTGAAGGTTTTGATTTTGATGAAAATGTTACTCATATTAAAAGTATAGAAACAATAATGATATTTCTACAAATTGTTAAAAAAATTGAAAATAAAATTTTACAGATGGACGTGAAATCATCTTTTTCCAACGTATAACATTATAAAGTAGTTTATATGGAATAATTGTGTGTCTTTGTGATTGTAAAATATGAATTTTTTGAATGAAAGATGAAGAAATATATGTATGGGTTAAATAAATATTGGATAAAATTGTGTTCAAAATTGGTTTCCAACTTAAGAAATTTTAATTTCAAGAAAAAAATAGTATATAATAATCTCTATATCAATGAAATTAAGGGGACCTATTTCATTATAATAGTTTATGTTTGTGATATTATCTTTTCTAGGAATTGTGAAAGAACTTGTGCAATGTTAGAAAATGAAATGATTTTTTAAGATTTCCATTCATAGGGATATGAAATACATTCTTGGATTTGAAATATCAACAATGATGGAATATATATCTCAAGATAAGTATGCTAATGAACTTCTCAAGAAGTTTGACATAAAATATTAAAAACCACTTTCAACAACAATTTCAGTGGGATTTATATTTTATAATGTTGGATAAGTAATGTATGTAAATTATAATGAATTCAGAATGTTTATTGGATTCTTTTTATATATAAATACTTTTATACTAGACATTTTATATGACGTTACTTTTTTTATAAGATTCCAAAGTGCTCTAGAAGAATCTCATATCTTAGTTGGAAAACAAATTCATAGATATATCATAGCCCCAATAGATTTTTCTATCAAATTTTACATTCTAACAATAATTTATTTGTTTGGGTGTACAAATATTGATTGGACAGGAATTTTGGATGAGAGAAGATATACATCTCATGGACTTTTCTTTCTTGGGGAATGTTTTGTGAGTTGAAATATGAAAAATTATAATTCAATAACTCTTACTATAGTTTAATATAAATATGATTTTTATAATCACGATGAAACACAACTTATTTATATGAACACTTGGTTGGAATATTTGATAATTGAAGTGACATTGCCTATTTTGTTAGGATATGACACTAAAAGGGATATAAATATCAATATAAATTTATGGAAATATTTTTGTCCAAAAAATTATGTTAGAAAATATCACTTCATAAATGATTATATGGAGAAGAATGAACTCAATATAGAATATGTTCTTATAATGGAAAAAGTCGCTGACATGTTCATAAAGACTTTTACAAAGTATTGTTTTTACAATCAAAGGGTGAACTTGTGCATTCATACAATTTCTATCCAAGGTTGTGGAATGTGTTTCTATACCCTCCTTATTTTCAAATTTTGATTGTGTTGATAAGAGGGAGAAAAATGTTGTTCCCTAAATATATCCATTGGTATGTGCTAAAACATATAAGGAAGAAATTATTTTGGGGGTTTTTTTAGAAGGGGGTAAGACCTGAACTCTATGTATTAATTTAATAACAATTTCAATAGTCTATTTAAGTGGTTTTAGGAATATTTCTATATGAAATTTAAAAATATGTAAATAATAAGATGGAAATGTAAAATTCCATTATGTTTTTTCTTAATTAATATATTATGGATAACATGGTTTTCCTATTCAATGATTCTTATTTCCTATAATAAGATCACTCACATAGTATTAAATTTTTTATTAGTAATTAATATCTTGAGGAAATAATTTTTTAGGGGTGTATGAGTCTTGGTTCAGAAAAAATACAATGGGGGATATTTTACGGACCAAGTTGGATGGAAAATAATTTTGAAATATATTTTTTGTAAGTTATGTCTTTAATTATTGTTGTGAAAAATAAAACCACTTTGTAATTAGAAGAATTTCTTGAGCTCATATGATCATTCATAGAATTCATCAGAAATTAAAACTTTTTTTATTTTTTTCTAAATGTTTTTTGGGTGAATATTACGTCAAAGTCATATTTTCATAAAGGAGATTTTTGGAAATGATTAGAAAGATGTGTCAGATTCAGAACATTGTTAGAGATGTTCGAAAACAAAAATCTGATGATTCATTTCTATGATAAAATATCTCAACATTTTGAGTTTTCTAGGAAAATATGATCAAATAATTTTATAAGAAGTGGATAAAAAAATTTACTACATACAAAGTTTTATCTAAGGTGTTGTGAATAAAGTGTTTTTCAATGTTGGATATCAGATTGAGTTTTTTATAGACTGACATGTGTTTCCTAAAAAATGTGATGTCATAAAAATTGACAAAAAATCATAATATTCTATACTGGTATAAATATTCTAAACATCATGATGAATTAAAGATACAAACATAATAATTAATAAAAATAGAAAAATATAGATTTTTAATGTTCTTATAAAGTATATATATTTTGTATGCAGATTAATGGATAAAGAGTTAGTAGAAATATAATTTTTTGATGATTATGAGTTTGAATTTTCTCAAGTTAGACCACTTTATAATATGTTGATCATTCAATACATCAGATAGTCAAATCCATCGGATTAACTAATTAATCAAATGAACCAATCAATCTAATGAATCATTGGTAGAAGAGTTATAAAATAAATAAGTCATAGATGATGAAATTTATCTATCATATGAGTTTTCGAAACATATCAAAATTAATAGTTGCAAAAAATGATCAATCGATTGATTTTTTGACACTTATCAATGTTGAAAACTACTAAGACTAGTACATTAGGATAACAATAGTGACTTATCCATCAAGTGAAATGTTGATATGATTCATAGGATGGTATTATTGACAACAATAAGTCATAGGATATTGTGGTTCATTAGATACACAGTTCCATCCATCAAAAGAGTAGTTGTTCAAATAAAAAAGTGGATTAAAAAGGTTTTTTTACCTTTGAATGTTTCAAAAATAATTTAAAAAAACTAGTTTAGTTGGGTTGGAGAATCATAATTAAAAGTATTTTGTTTTATGTTTTTCAATAGGGTCCTGGGAACTATAGTGATAAAATGTGTTTTGAATTTTGATGTTTGGGACCATCAATTTCTAGAGTGAGTAGTTTAAAATTTCTTATTAAAGTAATTTTGATAATTAAAATATTCTATATAATTTTAGAAGACATGATAAGAATCTAAAAGTGTTTTTAAAACATTTTAAAAGGTAAAATAAAGTTTGAATTTCCAAATAGTTAAATTATATGAACATTTTTAGTAGGAAAAGTATTTTGGGTTCTTACCTTTTCAATTTTTGGTGGACATATATAAATGGTTCTAAGTAAAACATACTCTGATATTGATAATTTGAACAAAAAGGAAATCTCTAAAATTATTGATTCAAACTAGTTTATAAATAGAGTTTTTGTTTAGTGAACTTTTGATCAAAGAATGTGTGTTCATATATGTTTTGGTCATAGAAGTTGTGATCAGAAGAGTGATACTTTGGATTCATTGAATCGGAATAAGAATCCAACTTGTATCTGAACTGATTATTTTGACAGAGGAATCATAGTGGGTGACCAGATTGGATTTTTATGAATCCCAGATTAGTTTTTCCCCTTTTCTGGGTAAGAATGTGAGGAATAGTTTTTAAGAATTAAAATAGTGAATGTTTTTGAATACGCATAGTGAAAATATTATTAAATAATTAGTGAATATTTATAAGCTTATTGAAATATCATATTTCTTTCTTTCATTCTAGAAGAATCACATTCACTATTTTATTGGACATATAGCTATACATGGGTAAGGGTATTTCTTACTTATTTTACCCACACAAAATGATTGTTTCTAGTGGATTGTGTTGTATTGAATTAATTACAAATCATGCAAAGGATTTGTTAATCTTATTCAGTATTGAACCTTTATGTCATACATGGCATGTAATACTTACGCATACGAGCCTTGTAAGGGTTCCACCTCACCCCTTGAAAGGTGTATTATAAAAAATCAATAAAACTGAAGTCTTTCGGGCCATTGGAGGAATTAAACCCACTCCCTCTCAGTGATTGTTTTGATCCTATGTGGGCCTTTTCATGTGTTCCCTAAATATAAACCTTCTTTGACATTCCTGGTGGATATTCTTGGGATAATTCACAATTTCACTATGATCCATTATAAAAAATAAGATAAATAAACTTCAAAAACCTATGATATTTCATAATTAAATAACATAAACCTGATTTTTATCTGGTTTATAATCATATAAGAATATTAGTTTTAAATGCATTGATACCCATTTTGAGTATTGAGATAATTATGGATATTTTGGGATAAATTTATAGTAACAAAACTTATTTATTTATTTTATATTTTACTGAGATGTGTATTTAATGAAAAATTCTTTTATATATTATGGAAAAAATATAAAGATTTCTGATAACCTTTAGGATTAATATGATAATTGATGTTAAGGTCCTAATATTCAATTAAGATAATTTGATTTTGTGGGAAAAAAATAACAATGTTAAAAACCTTAATGGTTAAAAAGTGATTTTATGATTAATGTTCGTTTCATCATATTTTTGGGAACATAATACGAATTATATAAATATAGTTTTAGAAAAATAAAAACACTTAGGATTGGTGACAACAAGTCGCATCTGGTAAGGCCACAAGGCTTGAACCCACAATTAAAGGGTGAAAAGGTACAAAGCCTACCTTTGTCTTTTGTTATTTCCTATTTATTGTGAAAAAACATTTACATGATTTTATGGATAAATATTAATTTTATTTTGGGAAGCATTTTATATGATCAAATTTTTTTATTTTTTTGGATTTTGAGTTAATTAATGATATTTTAGGAGATGTTTTGTTGGTTTGATGTATATATATCCATAAGGAATAACATAAAGGATTATTTATAAAGAATTATTTTATTTGTGTAATATGAAAAGTATGAGATAAACAGTCAGGATAAACCATTACTTAAGGTTTAATTTAATGAATTAATTTTTGATATAGGTTTACCTATTGATTTTTATAATCCAGCAGTTTTGTTGTTGAATTTTAGAGATTAATGTTCTATTTCTTCATAGGAATGCCTACTCATTTTTTAGGAATTCAATTACCTTATGCTAAAAAATATGTTTTTTGGTTATTATATAATTATTTAAAGAATATCTTGTTATCATTTTATTGATTATTTTATCATTTAGAATTTGATTTTAGTGCTTCAAGAATGGGAAAAATTATCTTGAGTACTAATTATTCGGAGAAAATGATAACATTGTAGTGGATATTAACTAAATGATGAAATTATATTCATCAAGTTTGTATATTTACTTATTTTATAATTATATATTTTAAATTAATTTAACAAATTTAGAAAATGGATTTAAAAAAATGATATAACATTACCTTTATTTCCCATTAATTGATCTCCTTTTTCTCACCTCTTCTGTTTATAGTCTTGCGATCATTATCATTATCATGATAATTCACATTATTATGCTAAATTATCTATATAAATCTCTATCGTTATTAAGAAATTTTATATTCTATATCAATATATCCAGTTACCGTTAACATTCTCATGTTTTCAATTCTATATATTTGTTATTTCATATGACCTTCAAACTTCTATTTCTCTCTTTTGAAGAGATAGTTTCATTTATACTATTTTAACATTGTGGGTTATCAACAAAATTATTTTAAAATTTCAAAACCTTGATTATATATATCATTTTTAATTTTATATGATGGAAATTATTAAATGGGGAAGAATTTGACCCCAAAATATTTTAAAATAAAAATATGTTCTACAGTGTATATGACATGTAACACTGAGTTTAAACGATCCAAAAAAATATAATTAATGAAAAATTAAAATTACAAAATGATTATTGAATGGTGGGTAAAAATATTATTAAACATATTATGGAAAATATATAAAGTTCATTCTCAATTTAAATTTATTAATTAATTCTTCTGAAATAAAAAGTCATCTTTTCTCAAAGTCAATTTATTCTAAAAAAAATTTTTCCTCAAAAATAGTTTTTATTGATTTTTAGGAGAAATTATTATAATTAATTTATTTAAATATTAGGCTTATATTTAATAATAATATTATCATTCTTTAAGTCATTGTATAAAAATTATATTAGGGTTAATTTTTTTTATTTTTCAGAAAAGGTAGATTTTTCCAATGAATAGTGGAAATACATCTTTTTATGTAAAATATTAATTTTGTTTTAAGAATTTAAAAAGGTTATTTTTATGAAAAAATGTTTTAAAAGTAAAATTAGTTCTATATTATTATTATTTATCTAATAAATTTAATTGGAATCCATTTTATGGTTTAGTTTGGCGTTAAAACATTATTATACTTAAAAAAGTCATTTTTCTCAAAAACAAATTTTCATTGGGTTTTGATTTTTAATTATAAATGAATTAATTCTAATCATATAAATTTAATAATGTAAAATATATTTCATTTTTATAAGTAGGAATTATAATTTTGGTAAATATAACCCTTTTATTTAAGGTCATTATGAATAGAAATCGTAGTAAATAAATATCACTAAGGGTAAATAGGGTAATTAAGGGTAAAAATAATATGATAGGTACTAAAGAAGGAGACAACCACTTTCCTCGACCCTATTTGATGATTTTAGTTTTTACATGTCTATCCAATTATCAAAAATACTGGAACTATGTACTATATTTCATTGATTTTGACCTTCATAATATTTATGTAAAATATATAGTAAACAATGCCACTTTTTACATTTAATATATATAATGTTTTTTATAGGGATAAAATAAAAATATGTTTTTTAAAAAAATTATATGAAAACTAAATTATTCTTTATCATGGATGTTTATTTCTACTTATTAATGATGAAATAATTACCATAAATTCTTAAGAAACATCAACATGAAGGATGTAGAAGTAGTAGAAAAATTAATTAAATGATACTATAAACACTAAAATAAATATTATATGGTTGATTTAAATTGTGTATTTAATTTTTAAGAGAAAAATAACA
This sequence comes from Viscum album, assembly GCA_963277665.1. NCBI lineage: Eukaryota > Viridiplantae > Streptophyta > Magnoliopsida > Santalales > Viscaceae > Viscum > Viscum album. Next base: position 1,575,475,460 of record OY728119.1, on the reverse strand, counting down.
TATTTGATATTTTTTATAGGGTTAAATTTTGATTCAATTTTTTTCATATTTTTTTCCACGTAAAATTTTTTTAAGAGTCACAAATGAATTGAATAATATTTTAAGTTAAATATATGTAATCAAATTATTTAAAAATTAAAAAAAAATTCATGAGTATAATTAAGTTGTTAATATTATAAAATTTATCGATTTTCCATTTATTATCCAATTTAGACCATATTTGTAAAATCATATATTTTAATATTGAAAAAGTTATTACCAAAGGGAAAGTTAATTTTGTTCAACAAAGGGGTTAAACCACAATTTTGGATTAAAATATCGAACCCTTAATAAATTTTATTTGTTGATACATTAATATCATTTTATATTTATCCTAAAATAGAAATAATTTTTGAATAATTTTTCTTGAGTTAGACACATATTGTAATATAATATTTTATATACTTATAAGAATGATATTGAAGATATTTTATAATAAATAATATTATTATAAATGATTTAAATTACAAATGATATTATATTCTGCTATATGAATGGTATATGGTTTGATATATCATTAATGATTCATTACAGGTTCAATTTTTATTTAATATTAAATTTCATTACCCCTAATGAGTAAAAAACTATCTAATGACGCTAATTATGAAAAGGGTTAAGGTTAGGTTAAAACAAAACTATAAGAGACAAATTATTGTCAAAACTTGTAAAAATATTATTTTATGATATTATTTAACACATAATATTTTTATATAATGTTTAAATTAATTGGTATCCATTTAAACTTGAAAATTTATTTATATTAATTTATTTCTTAATGAAATTCCAATAATTGTCGTCCCTCTATTCTAAAAAGGAACCCCTTATCCTCACACTTCTAGATCTATTTTTTCAGCCAATACCTAATCGAATTCCATTATAACATCCCTTAAAGCATTATTTAGGACTTATTTTGAGTATAATATCAATCTTATAGGGAATAAGGTGTAAAGAAAATGTGGTTTTCCAAATAATAGGTATAACAATAAAAATATTATTTTAGTTTTTCTTATTCTTATAACTCCTTAAAATATTAATAAAACATGATGAAATATTAAAACAATTATATTACATATAAATATATGCTCTTATATTTATTTCAAACCTTATATAAATTTCCTCTTCTACTTGATGGGAATCAAAATTGTCATTCATGTATAGAGAGTTATAGTACCTCCAATATCGATATAATTTGTTTCCCTTCACCACCTCTCATTATTGGTTATAATGATGGATTTAATATCTATATATTATATTAATGAAATATGTTTTATTATTAAAATATAATATATCATCTAACTAGTTACCTTTCCATCCATTAAAAAATGATAATATTGTTCGTGTGTATATGTTCACTACCACCTCCACAAAGAAACGTGATTCATTTCCCATCACCAAAACATGTGGATGATATATATAAGTATTAAAAGTTATAATATAACATTTATGAAATAATTATAAGTCTATAAATTTAAAATAATCATTGTGTATCTTCCATTAATATCCTTGAAAAATAGAAACATTTCTCATTTGTACGTACATCTTACCGTATATATAGTTATGACATAGATTGTTTTTAAAAACCATATTTAATAATTGCTTCCAAATTATTATTATTTATAATAATTATAATTATTTCATGATAATTATTCTACATATTATGGAACAATGAACTATTTTAAAATATTCAACATACCAAAGTAATTTTGGACAGATGTACTGAATACTTTAAGAAAATATAACATTAACTTAATTGATTGAGTAATTAAATATAACATGGAAATAAATAAAGTAAAAGTAATAAAAAAAATTTAAAAATGGTCCTAATAAATAAATTAATTTACATATTTTTATTATAATCGATGATAATGATTGTGTGTGATGTGTCTGGCATGAGGTAATCATTTTTTAATAACTGAATTTTTATACGTTGGGTTATACTTCTACTTCATTGATGATGTTATAACATGATTATGGATGAAAAAAATCTTATTTTACTATATTTTAATTTTTTTTAATTTAATTCTTTTATGCATAATCTCTTTATTTATTAATATTTAATTAAATTTTGTGATCATTAAAAGAATTTTATTTTATCACTTTTGTTTCTGTGAGACATATTCCATATCTATAGATTTTTTTTTTCTTTTGGTTAATATATCCACATTGATAATATATATCATGATTCCATTTATAATAATGTACTTAATGTTTACGTAGAAGTTATTTTTTGTAGGGATTATAATTCCAATGTTACCAATGCGGTAAGTATTTATTTAGTTATCCCATCATTATTAGGAATTGTTTTTTCTTAATTCATCATTAGAGGTTTTATTTAATATTTATGTATTAATCCTAATATATTTTATTATCCTCTAGTAATTTTTGAAAATTAAAATGTTTCCTTTTATTTTCTTTTCTTATGTACGAATGATATGAAAAATATTTTTAATGAAAATCAACTTTATTCATCTCATCATTAAATTTTTTTTATTATATATGAAAATTTTCTAAAAATGATTTCAATAATACATTAACTATTATCAAATAATTTTTAATTTCATTCTCACTCATGTTTTCTTTTTTTAAAATTAGAAGTATCCTTCTTGTCTTTTTCGAATGTGGTATATGTTAAATTTTACTGAAAATCTGATAAGTATCATTGTTTTAATATATATGGACAGATTATAATTTTCCACTGTCATGACCACTCAATTCAATGGAGTTTCATTCACAGTGTTCCATTATTCATTTCAATAATTTTTTTTTAATATTGCGGTATTTGTTTGTTTTTGAAAGTTATTTTCAAATTCAAATGAATATTTTAATTAATAATTTTATTTATAAAATATTTATTATATTTTTCTTAATTAAAGACAACAACCCTTTATTTTTTTAATAAACGAAAATATATTTTGTATTGATTCCATCCTTATTATTTATCTAGAAGGATTATGATCATCTTGATTGAGGGAAATGTTTACATTTTATATGAAATTGATTCAAAGTGATTCTTTATATTGATTATTATTGAATTTTTATTCATCTCAGTTACATAGTAAATTTAGTATACTTATTAAGTAATGTGTAATGATTTTATCCCCTTGATGCATCGGTAGGTCTCATCAAATAAACAAGTTTGGGTCTTATGTCGAGACCTTACCCATTAATATAAGAAGTCCTCGAATGAGCCCTCAATTATATGTTTATTATTTTTTGCAGTATCCATTGAATAATTATGATATTATTTGTTGATATATATGTTATTATTTCAATAGTTATGATATCCATGTATAAGTTTTAATCTCTTGTGATTAGTTATATAGTATTATTTTATAAAAATTTATTTCATCCAAATTATTATTTATGCTCAATTTATTGACTAAATTTCATGTGTTTTCTGTTATTTACCTTTACATATTGATTAAACCTTCTTCAATCATGCTAATTTCTACTGTACATAAACTTTAATGATCATTTATGGTATCCTTAATTTCTTTCCTTTCCCCAATATATGTATAAATATTATTTGAATGAGTTTAAGGATGAGAACTAATTACATTCAATATGTTATATATTTATTTTCTAATATAAATATAAATAACATATGTATTTAGTTTTCCAAGTTTATTAAATTATTTAGTCCTTTGGGATTCTTATCACTTTATCTAGTTCCAAAGTAATAAATTATCAATTATCTATGGGCTAATAGAGTTAGGGTATTTTCGGAAATATAATGTTATTTACAAAAAATTCATTCATGTAATCTACACCTTGAAGAAATAAAAATATTTCAACATTTATTGTAAAACCCCACTAAACTAATTTAAATATACATTAAATTAAATTCATCTACAAACTACGAATACTGAATTCTACAAAAAGAATAATATAATTTGTAAACCTTGTTTGTCAAATATTTAGAAAATCATATAATTTATAATAAAACTATTAAACAATGATTGTACATTTAAAAAAATTAAGTCTCTATATATAATTATAATACCAATATATTAAGGGAAAACCCATTTAAAATTTAAAACATGGAAATCACAAGCTCATTTTAATTATCTATTTCCGATAATACTAATATTTCATTATAGTTTGGGTAGAAAAATATTTTAATTTCACACATATCATTTAAAAACCAATTCTATAAAAAGGAACTACATTATTTTTACGATATAATCATTAATTTTAAATATCCAAACTTTTTTAAAAAAATTAATCTGATAAAAATATAATCAAAAAAGAATATATTTTTTCACTATGTGAAAATTTCATATTGATACAAAGGAAAAACATATCCCTTGAAAACATAATACTAAAAAAATTAATTATTTAATAAGAACATGCGTTTAAAATTTTTTAAGGATACCATTAATAGAAGAAATTTAATATAAATTTATATTTAAAAATAAAAGAAATAGTTATCCAAAATTAATATTAAATGAAAAAATGGTAACTAAAAAATCCATAGAATAAGAAAACAATAAATAGAAGTTAAATATAATGTAACTAAAGATAGAAATTATATATAATAGTTATAATAATAAAAATATATATTATAAACTAAATTAAACCAAAAAGGATCATTAATCCAAATAAAAAAATTAAAAATTAAAAGAACTAGTTTAGTAATAAAAATTACATTTTTAATCAATTTCAAAATTAACACATTGTATCGATTCATAAATAATTACTTTAGACACATATCTATGAACGAATGTTATAGAAAATTATTTTTTAAATAAAAAAATGATATAATTTCAAAAAAAAATCTTATCTTTGAATGCAAAAAAAATCTATTTCTGAAAATCCTAGAAATATATGTTAAAACTATTTCAATTAACACACTGAATATTCAATTTTAAATTACATTTTTCATAAAATAGTGACTTCATATTATGTCTCAATTGAAAAATTGTAAATTTATACTTAGTTTTAAACATTTAATGATGTTTAAAATAATGTTTTTCTTGATAACATGTTTAACATGAAACAACGGTCATTAAGAGAATTATGATATACTATAAATATAGTATTATTTAAATGATACCATTGTAACATAACCATTAAATTGGTGGATATGAATAGTAATATATATATATTGAAATATTTTTACAGATTTTATTATTTCTTTAAATAGAAAATCAATCATACTTTAATTATCAATTGGTTGTAAATAATGATAATTTATTTTGATGGTAAAATAGATAGTTTTAATAAAACTAATATTATGTGGGAAATGATTTTTTATCATAATAGATTAAATTAATCACTATTAGTATTTTATTCTATTGAAAAAACTATATTAAATATCCAATTTGATAAATTTATATTCATTTAATTATGTTTATGAGTAAGGTAATGAGAATAAATTCTTTTTATACTGCCAAAATAATTTTTTCTTCAAAAATGATTTTCATTGCATGATATAAAAATATATTAAAAGTAGTTTCTTAAAATTTTATAAATTTTATTTAAAAATAATAATATCATTTTTTATATTATCATTCAATAATAGACTTATGATTACTTTTTCAGGTTTTCCTAAAAAAATTAATTTTTGAGTGAAAAGTGAAAATCCTGGTTTTTACAAAACTTTTATTTATTTTCTTTAAATAAATTAATTTAGAAGTATCATCATGTTTTTAAATTTTTTATTAATCTAATTTAATTTTTTTATATTTTTATTTCATTTATTTCTTGATGTATTTAAAATCAAATTAATTGAACCCCCAAAAATGGATTTAAGGATTTTTACTGGTTTAAATGACTTGAAGGCCCAAAAAACAAGTAAGAGGATAGGTAGAATTTTAAATGGTTTTAAATATAATACATTGATAATTTTTTTAAAAAAATTAACCTTATAAGTAAATTTATATCCCTTAAAGGCTAAAATATATGTTACCATGGTTGTGGGGAAAAGGATTAAAGATGGGGTTAAAATGAATGATAAGGTCAAAAATGACACCAAAATGTATATCAATTTTATTGGATAATGTTATTTCATTTTGTACTATTATTATTCAAATATATGGATATTTTTAATCATTTTACTAGATAAATACATTAATTATATTTAAGTTTTTTTTGTAATTCCATGTATTTCCCCTTTTCACTTATAAAAGGAATCTTCTTTGCTCCATTATTCACGATGTTTGAACCTTCTTGGTTAGAAAAAATACCGTAAAAACTTCATAAATTAATTTCCTTCATTTTTTAGCTTATGTGATTCTCATAAGACCATCATAATAATACTTATGGTGTAAACTAAAGGATTTTTTCAATGAAGAGGTAATCATATTTACCGACTCGTTCAATGTTTATTTCCAATTATACTTCCTATAAATATATTTTTTTACATCCAAACAAAATTAATCAATTATGATCGATAAAAGTTTATGTAAATATGATTATCGGTAAACAATTTTCCACCACCTTTCATCAAATGAAAAAATAAATTATCGCTCGTGCATACGTGTAGACTACTCCTTCCACGTAATGATGTGATTCATTTTCCATATCCACCTGTCATGTATAGTTACAATGATGTATTTAATGAATATATATTTTATTTATTATATAACAAGGATAAAATATTTTCATCTTTCTATTAATTATTCTAATTATAAAATTGATGTATTGTTCAGGCGTACGTATTGAAGACTATCTCCATGAGAGATATATTTATTTTTCAATTTATTAATTTTATTAATGGTTCTAATATTGTATATAATTAATATACAATATAAATAATATTAATTATATTATATAGATTTTATATTAAGATTATTCCTTAGCATGTTCTTTCTTGTTTTGTATTTATAAGACACTATTTTTTAGTTCGGTTTTACCACCTACATGAGTGATGTTAAGATGTTTATAACAAGAATGATTAAGTAATATTTAATACTGATTATATTGTACAATTATAGAAAATAAGCTACATTGTTAAAATTATTTTTATGATTTAACCATGATCAATGTTCAAATAATTTAACTTCAAAATAGAAATATTTATGAAAAATGGAACAATTATCAAACAGAACAGAGATTTTAATAATGATTAATTAATAAATTGAAGATAATATGTTATAAGTGGATCATATATCATACTAAAAGTATCAATATGGTTATATTATAAAAATATAATAAATTTAAATTTATTATATCTGTGGTTTAAACTAATTATGAGGAAAATGGGACTTGAGGTAAGGGTTTCTCATCTTACTTTTGTTTATGTGATACACATGCCATATTCCCCACATGTTTCTTTCATGTGGGGTATATTATAACATTTTGAAACATTATATTGTGAATATATTTATATAAATTGTATTTAATGTTTTTTTCTCTATTATTTATTTTATGTGGGTTACGATTCCAAAGTTACTAAAGCGGTAAAGGATTTATGTTTCACTCTCATTTTAATCAAGAATTTTTATACTTGAATTTCCATTGAGGGAAAATTTATGATACATATCTATTAAACTAAACATATTGTCTTATACTATGGTTATCTATGGAGTTTACATTTGTTCCAATCAGTTTCCTCTCATTATTACTAAATATGTTCAAGAAAAATATTTTTAATAGAATTCAGCCTTATTTTTTATTTGGTTGATGAACTTCTTTTTCGATCTCCATGCTTCAGAAAAAAATTTCTAAAATGTTATTTTATATTATAATATTATCATTTAAATTATTATTAAACCATATATTATTTTTTAATTGTTTTAAAAATAATTATATTTTCTTTTTCTTAGAAAAGTACTTTTTACTTTTTATAAAAAGTGTGAAAGGAATCCTTGGTTTATCATTTCTTACAAGAATTTATTTTCATATAATTGTAATATTTTATTGATTTAGTGGTTCATTTTTAATTATCCATGGTAATTTTCAATGAAATAAATTTTCTCAATTTTTTGGAAATTTTTTATTTAAGTTATTATCACCAGAAAAGAAAAATATTCTCACATTTCCAAAGAATGTTCTTTATTTTCTTTAAAATTGTTTTCATATTTAACTATATAATTCTATAAATTTTTTAATTAATAAGGATATAATATAGTGATATCATCCACTATATTACTCTTAATGTACTATGATCATGATGTTCTATTTTTGACTGGGGGAAAATATTGACATTTTGTATGTTAGTTTTCAAATAAAATATTTATGTTGACACTATGTTGTATTTATTATTCTACCCTTTTATATATTGAATTAATTAGAATTATTAAGTGATTGGTGGGACATTTTATACCCCTTAGTTCATTGGTTAGTCTCTTGATAAAAACTATTTTGGGAATTTTGTGTGTGCCTTACCAATTTACGTATAATGTCAGGGGATGAGGCCCAATTATAATTATAGGTATTATGAACTCTATCACTTTGAACTAGTAATTTTCATCCATTTGATTATTTATATTAATATTATCTCAAAGTCCCATTTTATGATTTTTATTATATTTATTGTTTGAATATTGTTTATTTATTTCATATTATTCATTATTTATTCTACGATAGCTTTTTTAGTATGTTTACCCATATTAGCATTAAATGTAAACATTTATTATGATTTTCTTTCTCTGTTCTACCAACAAGGTATTTATGAATTATTTATGGGAAATACATTGTAAAATTATAAAATTATCAAAAAATATTATTTCATATTTCATGTTTTCAATTATAATGTGAGAATAATGTATGTATATAGTCTCAATATCTAATAAACTATTTGATCATGTAGAAATATATATCTTTAATTTTTTTTATTCTAGATAAGAAGATAACCACCCGCTCTGGGTTATTAGGGATGGGGAATAATAGTTATTATCCGAAAAATTATTGTATAATCTATGGAAACTATATTTAAATAACATTTATTAGAAAATATATCCATTTGAATCACTCTAAAGATAGTCCTATATATATTATAACATTCTAATGTTATAGTAAAGAAATAAGTTTTGTTTTACAATAAAATAAACCAATATATGGATAGTGGAAAGTTGATGTAGTGTAGAGATGGATTTTACTAGTGGTAATAACTCTAAAAGAGGAATATTCGGTATTAACACATTCATCCCCAGTGAATCATAAGTTGGACTAAGACTATACACCTGGATAGAAAGTATCATAGGATATTATTAGGTTAATTAAAATTCTTTTTACAAAATTCTATGAATAATTTCAATATATAATTACCATGGATGACCTAGTGCAATCCTATGGTTATATATATTGAATGGAATTTTTAGTGATTTATACTTCTTAAGAATGATTGTCATGATCATATTTTTTTTATTTCTCAAATTATGAATTTTTATTGTAGTTAATTTCTAGAATATGGAGGAACCAAGTTAAAAATGGGTGTTAGGGACACCACAATTATTGTATGAATGAGAAAATGATCAAGATCGAATATATAGTGAAAAATATTTTAGTTATCTATAACTATGTTTCTTGATTTATGATTAAAAACATAATCCTATAATTGTTTCTAGAAATAGCTAACACGATAAAAATGAATTATAATAAAACTTCATTTGTTAACGAAAATAAAGAAAAAAATATTAAACATCATAAAGATAAAATTGTTGGAATAAACACCAAGAAACTTTTCTACAAAGAATAAGAAGATGTTATATATGTGGTAAATGAGGGGATAAATCAATAAATTGTCAAATAAGAATGAGGTGAGCTCAAGAAAAAAATCAACAAGATTTTAAAAAGAATTGTTTTATAAAGAAATGGGCTATTATGGGAAAGATAATGAAACTACAATTAACATATAGAAAATTGAAATTATTTTAACAAATTTTCTTATATTTTTTTTGTGTAAAAATCATGGTTAAATTTTTATAATTTAATTTGAATGATTTAAGTTTATGCATATAGAATTCCAAGAGTTGTGACTATTTTTAATTGATAAATTTAGTGATGATCATAAATTTAAAGGCATTATAAATATTTTTGAATTTTTATTTTATGAAATGGCTTTGTGGACATTTGTTATGCATTAATTGATGTTTGATGTATATGTAACCCTAAGGGTTAACATGTGATTTTTTTTGAGAAATAATTATTTTTTATATTATTGAAATAATTTGAACGGTATTGATAAAATTTATGGTTAATATGCCCATGGATAATAATTGGGATAAAAGGGATATTACATTTTGGGAACATATGTTTTGTATTATTGGTAACAATGGGGTAGAAATGTTATTTGGAAACTAAGTGATTAATATTGTTTTTGAAAAATTTCAATATATTGGATGAATTGTATGATTGTGGTAAATCGAATTTTTTTAGGTAAGATGATAGTTTATTTGAGTGATAAAGGGTGAATTATCATTTGGAATCATATAATATTTTATTGTGACTTTATGGTGATTTAGGATATTTTTGGAAATGATTAGCATATTTTGGAGATTATATGATTAAGTTATATACATTTTTTTGTACATGACTTTTATAGTGATTAATTGTTTTTGGAGATAAATGTTAAATTTATCTATAAAAATATGTGATTAGATCATTATAATTTTTTGGCTATTCTATCATGTTCATGAATATTGGTATGATTTTATGTTAGTTATTTATTGAATGATTGAAGTTGATCATTGGGTATTGTTGTTTAGATTTATATGATTTTTGTATGAAGGTTTATTCATATCGGGTATTCATCTTAACTTATGTTAACCATTTTGGTTGAGTTAAATGTTTAGAGATAGAAAAAATAACATAGTTTCCTTTAAAGAATTTTATAATTAACTAAATGTTAATTTTAGTGCTTAATGCATAAATGTATTCTTGAATTTTAAGTTCATTGATTAATATATAAGATAGAAGTTTAAATTTATTAAAATAAAACCAAATGTGGAAAGTGTGATTTTTAAATTCAAAGAAAAATGAAAGTACATATTCTTATGTTTACTATGTTATTAGTAAAATAATCCCTAAAATTTTGGAAAAATGTTCTTTAATAGTGTATTTTTTCCCTTTTTATATTTACTTCTAAATAATTTTTGGTTATTTTAAACTCCCACTGATTTTGTTATTTGGACTCATTAATAGTCTCATGATTTTTTCCTATTACTATCTATTATATTTTGGACATTATATTTCACCTTCATGTCCATATTTTCACTTCTTGTTAATTTTATACTTATATGGGAACCCAATTACGTTTTATTTCAGGTAACCTTTGTATTTTCTACTTCCCCATTTCAAAAGATGTTTTATTTGTATAATGTGGGTTTCTAATAAAGTTATTTTTAAATATAGGACCCTTGAGATAAAAATTACAAGGTTGAAATTTATAAAATGTGGGTGAATGTAACACCCCAGAAGTTTTGTTTAAAACAATACTTGGCTCGATATCTTTCTTTAAACCTAATACTGATCTTTAGGCATATTATGATATTCTTTAAATATATTTTTATTTAAATTTGACTATTACAAAATTCCTATTAAATTGGTCGATATGAATAGTAACATGTTTATTATGATATATATATAGAAATTATTTCATCAATACATCGAATAATCAATCATACATTAATTGTCAATTTATTGTAAATGAAAACAAAATTATTTAAAGGTAAAAGATATATCTTCCATAAAACTACATTAAAGGGTAAAATGTTTTTATGTCAATATATTAAATTAATCATTATTGATAAATTATTATAATAAAAAGTATTTTATATACAAAATAATTAATTAAAATTAACTTAATTAGTTTAATTTGAGAATTTGTGAGAAAAAATTCATTTTGGGCTTCTAGAATATTTTTTCTTAAAAAATGATTTATGTGGAATTATGTGTATGGATATTATGATTCATTTTTTCTCCATTTATAATTTTTTAAAATAAATATCATATTTTATATAATTATTTCATAGTGATCTTATTATTATTTTTTAGGAATTTATAATAAAATATTAATTTTTGGGTGAATAGAAAAAATAAATATTTTTGATAATTGCTATTTAATTTTTTTAAATAAAATAAATTTAATGTCTCATTATGGTTTGGATTATGTTATAAAGTATAACAACCCTCGTTTAATTATAAATAATTTGATTAGTTAAGTATGGATTAGAATCTTAATTTATTTTATTCTAAACACAATTTTTTAGTTAAAAATATAGTTTTCTAAAAAAATCATATTATACACATTTATATTAAAATTTATTTATGAAATTCTATAAATTTTATTATAAAAAACTAATCCATATTTTGAATCATCAAGTTCATATTTTCTAAATACGTACTTGATATTCTATTTTTATTATAAATATTAACCTCGATAAAAAGGTTGTCATCATGGTAAGGGTAAAAGATGTAAAACGTAGATAAATACTATAATATTGCCCAAAACATGTATTCAATTTTTTATAATTTGTTTTATATAAAATGATGATATTTTAAAATAAAAATATGTTTTAAAATGTGTTCAACATGCAACACCAAGCTTAAATGAACTATGAAATATTATTATGTCTACTACAACATAATTGTAAAAATAGAATGTACGAATAGTATCAATAGAATTATTAAATATGTATAAAATCCCATCTAATAAAAATATTAATTAATTATTAAGAAATAAGAACTCATTTTTGTGTAAATTTATTTTATTTTTCAAAGTATATTTTATTCAAAAAAGGTTTTAATCAAGAAAAAATTATAATTAGTTTTAAAAAATTTGGAAATTTTATTTGATAAAAATAATCAATTTCATCAAATAAGAAAATAAAAATAAAATTCATTTGAATTTTTTGGATTTTTTTAATGGATTTATTTTTCATTGAATATTTAAAAGTATTAATTTTTATTGAAAACTATATTTTTATTTCAAACATTTCAAAATTATATTATATTTTATAATCGGTTCAAATTAAAATTAGTACCATTATATTATTAGTAATAAAACTAATATCATTGTAATCAATATTATGGTTGAATATGGTATAAAAACCATTCTATACTTTAAATAGTATTTTTTCTAAAAAAAATTTGTTTTTACATTATATATTTTTTCTAAAATTAATTTATTCCATTTTGAGAAATTGAGTCACAAATAATTAAATACATATTTTGAATTTTTGGTTTCATATTTTCTAAATAGGAACCATTTTTTTGGTCAATATGAATAGTGACCATAATAAATTTTTGTTACCACGGTAAAGAAAAAATGGTTAATTAGGATTACAATTAATGTGATAAGGAATAAAATTCACTAAAAACATATCATTATTTCAATGTATAATTTTATTTCAACTATTATAATCCAAACTATGACAATATTACATTCTTATAATTAGCTTTGATTTAGACATTCATAATATTTAAGTAAAATATAAAGTCAAAAAAGACACTTTCTCTATTTTAATAACTATAATATTTTTCTACATGTATAAAAATAACTTATGTTTGGTTAAAAATGGTTATCTAGAATATTAACAAATATTTATTTACCATGTTAATTTATTATAATTATTTAGTGATTAGATAATTTTTATTAATGCTTATGTAATGCTAATACAATGACTGTGAAAAAAGTAGGAAAATCAACTAAATTATTTTGAAAAATATAGAAATAAATTTTTTTGGGCTATTTAAAGTTTTAAAAAAAATTAAGATAAATATAACATATTATATATGTTTTTAAGGTATATATTATAATTTATTTTATTTAATATTGTTTTAAATGTCAATATTTTTGAATAATTCATAAAATGGCATTAGTAGTATTTTATGTTAAATATTATTTTACTTAATTTAATTAAAATTGTAAATATATTATAATAGTAAAATATGGATTATATAAGGTCTAATATCTTATCCCACAAATAATTTTTATGAAATTTTCAACTTGTATATAATATTATAACCCATTAATATTGAAAAAGGAATTACCATGGTATAGCTTAAAATTGGTTAACAACACGGTTAAGCCAAAACAATAATATTTAAAATGATATATAATCCTATAAAAAATTTATAATATGATTTTATAATGATAATATATTCCTTATCTTGTAATAAATGTCATTTGGAACCTTTTTACATGAGTTAGACACATTATATTATAATAAATCATGTATATATAATATGACATTACTGTTATTTTATAATATGTAATAAATTGATAAATGGTTTTAAATTAATAAATTCTATATTCATACAATTGAATGAGATATGGTTTAAAATAAAAAAATGATTCCCATTATTAGTCCCTTTTCTTTTTATGATAATATCATTAACCCTTGTATATTAAAAAATATTGATATCATAGTAATTATCATAAAGGATAATTGAGGGACAAAACTAGGAGATAAGGGTAAAAATATAACCAAAATATGTTTAAATCTTATTGGATGATATTTTTAGTTATACTCATTATATATTTTAAATATAATAATTTATATCCACTATATCCTAAAAATTAATTTTTTTATTATAATATATTAAATATTTCTAAGAGTTCACCTCCCCTCACTTCTAAAAGGGGACATAATCTCCTTCATTATGTAAATTTTTGGAGACTTATATCTCAAAAAATGTATTCCTTAATACTTTACTAGCTTCCTTTTCCATATTATAGAGCCTTTGTTCTTTCCAAAAGAGAATCCTTTCAATGATTAAGGTGTAAAACAAAAGATATTTCTCAACGAAGAGGTATTACTCTTAAAAGGGAATTTCCAAATTTATTTATTCGTATGCATCATATAAATATATGGTATCTATTAAAAAATAATTAATTTTGTATCTTAAATATTCTTATGTTTTATTATAGAAATTAATCAACCAGTATCCATCGGTTTCTCATCCATTGTAAAGTGATAGTGCCGCATGTACAGACATGGGGGCTACAACCCTTACAAAGTGATGTGATTAATATTTAAAATTACAATTTAAATGGATGAAAATAAGGATGATTTTATCAGAAATATATGATATATATGATATATAAATTATTGTAGAATATTTATCTATTATTTTCCCTTTTTTTGTTCTATTCATCGAAAAATAAAAATAGGGTTTTTAAAAACATAGAATTTAACGTATCCCTGAATGTTGTGAATTTTTTTTCATTATATAAATTTATTTAAGGAATATAATTATATATATAATGAATATATATGATATTTATATCATGATTAAAATTATGGATATTATAGAACCATGGTCAAAGTATTAAGTGTGGGACTGCTTGATTATTGGACCAAAACATGCATGAAAAATAAAGCAATTGTCACCCAGAATATTGATTTTAATAAAAAATTCCTAATAACTAGAAGATAATATATTATAAGTAAATAATATATCTCTAGATAAAAAATATTATTATTATGTAATATAATTATAAATAAACTCTACTTATTATTTAGGAGGTTCAATTGTGTACGAACAAGATGAGACTTTAGGTAACAGTTTAATCCTCAAAATTTTCCTTCTTTGAAATATATGTTATGTTATGAACCATTAATATTTATGAGGTGTTTATAAAACCCCATTTAAATATTATATCATGATTGAACTTATTATTATAATATTTAATGTATCATTTGAGTTTTTTTAATGTGTTTTTTGATTCAAAAGTTACCATTGAGGAAAGGGATTTATGTTACTATCTCACTGTCTATTGGGAATATTTAAGATTAATTTTTGGATAATAAAATTTAATGATATACCTCATAAGAATATCATGAATATTATTCCCCTATAGTTATACTTGGAATATTCAAGTAATAATACCATTTTCTTCTCTTTTTTACATAAAATTATTGATGAACTGTTTTTAACAAAAATATTCATTATTTTTTTGTCAAGAATATTTTTCTTCTTTGTCACTGTTTTCATAAAAATTCTTCAATAAATTTTTTAGAACTCACCAATAATTTTCTAAATTAATTATCACCCATATTTTACGTTTTATAAAAGTGGTTTAAAATAAATATTTTATTTGTTTCTGAATAAAGTATTTTTTATAACATTACAAAACAATGTTAATGGAATTTTTTGTTTTAAAATATAAAAAATGAAAACAAATCCCACTAATATGACTACTTAGTTATTTAAATATTCATTTCCATGTTTCCATTTTTATTTTCAATGAAAATGTTTTCATAATATTTTAGAAATATTTGTATTTTTAGTAAGTGATTTTGAAATGAAAATTGTGTTTTCCTCAAGAAATGTTTCAGGTGATCTTTTAAGGGTATTTTTATCTATGATGGAATAATTTATTTATTTAAGATTCACATGAGATATAATGATATGATATCATCCTTAATTTTTCGTTGGTTGGTTTATGATTTTGATGATTAAATATTGATGAAACCCATTTTATTTTTCTCAGAATATTTTATCATGGGATGTTAAATGTTTTCATAACCTTATAGCATAAAATTGAATGGATTCTGATTTTATGATAAATGTTTCTATTATATCCCTATAATGTGTTGGTTAAATATGGTTAACTCATTACATAAATATTTTAACCTAATTTCATGTTCAAAACATCATGTGTGGACCTAAATTTAATATATATAAGATTACGTTTGGGCTAGGTTTTTATGCACACATGTTTATGCATGGACCTATATTTAATGTCCATAGGTTTATGTATAATCATGAATTTTATGTCCATAATTTTATGAAAGGTATTTATTCCATGTGATTATATTAATGAGTTAACCTATTTCTATTTATTCACTTTTAGAATATAATAAGCTTATATTTTAGCCACATTCTAATTTCGTAGTAATGATTTCATAGATCATGTTCATTAATTTCATCATGATTCATTCCTTATGAACTACAAAAACAATATTCCATGACTCTGGATTATGATATAAGATATAAAAAGTATGGTTTGAAAATGTTAAGCTCCTGTCTGCAAACCCTTATGGTCATGATATTTGCACGTGTTCAATGATATATCCCTTGTTTTCCCTTATTTAGAATATGAAATCACCCTTTATTATATTTCCATTAACCGGGACAATAAGAATGGTTTTATGAAATGAATGTATTGGAAGAGTGATTTGAGAAGAGATATTTGTGGTAGATGTTGAAGATATTTCAATAAACAATTCAATACGGTATCAAGTACCCAAATATGGTAAACATTTATCATCCATTGGCATGCATTTGTAAAATATATTGAATATTCATATATTAAGATGTAATTTATATATACAAAATGTGTGGGTCATTATTATTGTTATTATAGGATGGGTTAGCCTATATTTAAAGATTAGGAATATAAAACATTAGTAAAAAACTTTTGGATAAGTCGATGTATAGGATGACAACCTAAAGTTATGGTAATTAAGTGATTATGTAGTTTTACTATCAATAATTCCCCATTTAGATACTACAAGTAGATGTGAGTTTCGAATAGATTAATATAGGGTTCATAACCCTAAAAATGTTAGAATAATATATCTTATCCACCATTTTAATTCATGTAGAATGTTCCCCTTACTAGTAACCTAGGTTGATGCTCATGGGGGACACGGTAGGGATAAATCACATTTAAATTATGAACCATTATGAAGGATTTGAAGATAAAACTAATGATTCATAGATTGAAATGATGGTGACATGATTTATATATTCTATTAATTATTTTTCATGATTATATGATTCCCTAATTTTACTATTATTGATCACATTATACTTTTGGTTTTAGTCAACGGATAGAACGTAGAGGAATCATGTAAACATTTAATATGACATATAATAGAATTATTTTCCTTATGAGAAACCAAATTAAATGAGAACCATAATTTTAACACTTATTATTTTTTTTAAATCATCAATATCATTATATAATTAATATTCTCAACATGTTTACATTTCATGAAACACCTAATATGATAAAATGGGTTTTTATAAAGACTATGTAGGGAGGATGTTTTGGATTCATATATGTCAAGTATGTTTAAAGAATAACTCAAAAAGGACCTTAGAGAAATGATAATATGTTTTATTTACAGATTAGAAGGTAATAAACAATGCAATTTTAGAAAAAAAAAAGAATGTTTTGATATAGGGAAATGAATTTCATCTTTTGGTAACATTTATATTTCAATTTCATATGCGAGGGGAATACAGTCATTATCTAAACCAATTCCCTATATCCAAGGGTAAATTCATAGAACATAGACTTACCTATATTATTACAATCATTGAAATGAAATGTTTTAAGTAATTATGTATTATAATTTTATAATTATATTATATAAGAGTTATATCAATGATGTTATGAATATAGGAATCATATAACAACTAAGAATTATTACATAGTAGTTTTTATTTAGTTATTTGAAAACATATGTTAAATTGTATGGATAACCATGAAATGTGATATAGTGGTAAGGATATAATATTTAATTGTTATAATTGTATTCTTGATATAGTTTAAAAAAAATTGATATTATTCCAGACCTTGAAATTGGTTACAGATTTGATGATGAAGAGATTTATGTTACATTTTTGTAAGTTTATTAAATTTTTTAATTTTTATAATATATTCAATTGTATGTGATTTCATTAAGGGAATAAGAGTTGTGTTTATTTTTTGAATCATATATGTTTTCATGTGAATCTATTATAGGTGTTACTAATACCATCTTGGGATTATTAGTATAAGTTTGATCATATGTTCAAAAGAATACATACCCCTTTCAAGGTTTATATTGATGGGATTTTGAGGTGATATAACCATTTATAATGTTTTAGTAAGAATATTTTTTTGATAATTGAATGAACCTTTTTGTTATTATATGATTTGATGTTATGTTAATTATGGTCTATAGGATAGTGGGTTATAAAAAATATTGATGGTAAAAAATTGATTTAATAAAAAGGTTATATTTATGAGATATTTTTTCTCATGATAAGTATTACCTTCTAGGATATTATCAAAATTTTATTTAGGATATTTTGGTTATGTTCACTGCATTATAATATTATATAGTTATTTATCATGGTGATTAATTATATTTTGGGAGACATGATATTAGGTTGAGATATCTGGAACCCTTAGGTAAAACATGTGGCATGACATGAATGTTTATTTATAAATAATGCAATTAAATTTTTGGGAATATAAGGTGAAATGTTCGAGATCACCATTGAGGAAGAAAATATATTTAATATTGCATTTATTTTGGATGTGTGGTTAGTTATAAAATAATATATGTTCAACCTATGGTGTTATTGTTGAAATTATTTAGTTAAATGTATTATTTCATTATATAAAGGATTATATATTTTTTATATTATCTTAGATTGTGAAAACTACTCTGTCATTATCAATATTTAAAGATAATATTAATATTTTTATATCCTTAAGTTTATTATGTAGTTGACTTTAGGTCCTTGTACCTGAAAAATTCATCTTGAATACTCATTTTTTGGTGCCATAAAATACTTGAAACTAAACTTATACCCACAATTAAAAACCATTTTTATAGCCTATAAAACAATCAGTATATGCTATACTAATGGTTTTATGAACCATGGTTTCTTAGGTAATCAATGAACCCTATAATTTATTCATAATACCAATTTTTTTCAATAACTTGTAGGAATATATCTATATCCATGATTCTGATAAGAATTGATATGTATTAACCCCCATAAAGGATATATCTATCATTCATTAAACCATTAGTATAGTTATCATTCCCCAATAAGAAGCAGTATCCCATCCATCCCCACACACCAACAATTTCAGAAGATGTAAAAAAATTAAAACCACAGTATCCATTTAATGTATTACACATATTACATATTTGTCATTTATCCATCAGGTTATAACTAGTTTTCAAACCATTTACAACACTAAAACATACATATATAATCCACATGATCAATCAGTTTTAATCATTAAACATCATCCACCCATGTCACATTAGTATCAACTAAAAAAAGGAGTGGATTGATATCTCCCTACTCACTACTAATACAATCAGAATCATCACCAACATCATCTCTTGGATCACTATAATCGTCAGCATCACCACCACCACCACATATAACAGTATCATAACCTTGAATTCTACCAGGACCATCATTTAAATCACTCATTGCATCATTTATTTATCGCATTATTTCCATACCTTAATCAAAAGAGAATGTATGATATGATGGATTTGGTGGACATATAACTTACATAGATTTTAGTGACTATATGGTGACCATTTTACCTCTTTCATACTTCTTTATAGCTATTTTTTGGAATCATGTGTAATGGATAATCATTTTCCATATATTTGGTGTGAAAGTATTGAGAGGCACCTAGTGGTGCACAAAACTTAATGGGGATGATGTTTTTCTTGATTTGACTTCAGACTCTCCACTGGTGCTCCTCACATAATACCTATCTCAAATAATCATTTAGATTAAAGTTTTCATCTTATTTCTCATCAATTTTCACCAAGGCATAGTTTTTGAAATATGAATAATATATTTAATTATAAATTACTGATAAAAATATGAAATATCAATGAAAAGGATTATAATTATTTCTCGTGTTTTTTCATTTACAACTGTTCCATAATTTTTCCTCATACATGAGAAAACAAATCTCAATGAACACGACCTTCGATGCACAATTCCTCTTTTTTCAAATGATATTGATTACTATAATGGACCATTATTTTATAATATGAAATTCATAAACCTATAATGAATAAAAATTTTTTCTGAAGATATCCCTAAAAAAAGAATAATCTAAATATAAAACTAATTATAAATTTATTACTATTGGCATAAAATAATCAATACATATTAATTCACATGGTAAACAAGTGTATGATATGGATTCCTGTTGTATGTTCCTTTCGGTTGGATTCTTTTTGTCATGTGTTATTTGATTATTTGGACACTTGGTTATTTTTTTTATTTAGTCAATTGGTTTATTTTGGGCTAGGTTGTTTGTTAATTAGGTTATATTCTCATTTCAGCAATCGGTTAGATTATTTTTCATATTTTTTAATTTCTTATTGATTCATTTTGGGTTTGGGTGTTTCTTTCAATAATGATTAATGTCATTTGGTTTATTTTTCGGCTAAGTATTTTTTAGTATATTTCATCTCATTGATTTTGGTTGTTTCATCATTATTTTTTTTTGTTATGTCATTTGATCAATTTTTAAAATTTTGGTTTAGGATAATTATTTCATTTTGGGATAGGTTATTTTATATGGTAGGGTTTTTAGTATATTTTTATGGCATTTTCCTAATCTTGGGGTTAAGAACTGAATCTGGATTCCATCAAAATCTGCTCCAAGCCCAACCCACGGAAAGTCCCTTAGGGATTTCCTTATCCCCATGCGTAAGCACATGTGCCTGGTTATCTTAAAAATTAATTGGTAAAGATTTAATCATGTTTAGAATCCATTAATTACCAATGAAAATCAATAAACTAATCTGAAAATTACTAACCAAAAAAGCATTAAATAAAATTAAGAACTGAATAATTGGTCAATAACATGAAAAAAGAGGTCCAAATATATATAAAATTAGAAGAAAGATAACTGATGAAAAAACATGGGGTCATCACCCACAAGTTGTCTCCACCACACTGCACCGTGGAAGGAAACTGACAACACGAACTGTCATCACCCAAGGACCTGCCATTACCTTTTTCAAAAGTGATCAAGTATACAAGAACCAAAATATTTAAGTATTTTGTAAGCCTATGACCAATAGTATACCTCTAATTAATTCCATCCATTAAGAAATACAAGATAAAAAACATACATGTTTTAATAAAAAATAAATGGTGGAAATAATTTCTAAAGAATTTTTTTAAAGTAAATAGTTTTCAATGGTAAATTACAAATAGTGAAACAATTTCAATAAAACATTAATTATTATGATTTTTCCATCCAAACACACCATAATAAAATGATAAATACCAAATAGTCATTAAGCACAAATCTTTGGAACACCCCTAGGCACTAGTTAGTTTTTTCCCCATATACCTTGTATCTCAGTGTATAGAAACCATAACCATATTTTTTATGCACGATCCACTATTATGGAATATTAAAAAACCTAGTGGACCCCAATAATTATAATTATAGTATTGGTAGTGTTTTCAATGTCCAACTTTCTAAGTGGAACATGTACAAAACTGCTCTTAATCACTAGCGTGCTAGTACACGTCTGCGCACCTAGATACCCAGGTTTCCTCCATTATACTCAAACAATTTCCACATGTAACCAAAATATATTTTCATATAAATACAAAATTTAGGGTCATAAACACTCAGAACTATAGATACATGTGATTTGCAACATTTATATAACTCAATAAACCATTTAGAATTTCTAAAAACCATTTTCAAGGAACATAACCAAACTTTTCACTTAAAATACACATAAAATCCCTATATGAAAACCCAATACACACTAATATTACCCAAAACAATAATTTTAAGCATGAAAATATTTTATAAAACCACTTCATGAATTATTAAATAGCCCCAAATGGTACAACATGGAATTCACATGTAAAACAACCATTTTTACCCAAAAATTTCACATAAAAACAATTTCAAAAAAAATACCACCAAAAATAATTTCTTCATAAATAAATATGATGTATGAGTAAGCTAAAAATAGAAATAATGCAAGTAAGTCTAATCTAGTAGTTCTTAAATAGGTAATCACCTACCACAATTGTCAAAAACACAAAATTTGTGTGCGAATGTTCAACCCCACAACTGCCACACCACAAGGGTGTTAAATAAAAACTGAAACCATAATATTAGACCATGAAACCCAATATCAACCCCTAGGTTAGAATCCATTCTTTCTAGAAATTACTAACATCAAGAAAAATGGAAGATACCCTAAAAAATGGCAGGAGGTAGGAAGGAACCCCACTTACTTGAGAGATCTTGAGGAAACCGCCATAAATACACCAATAGGGAAATATAAAAGAATCAAAAACTGAAATGGAGGATTGAAAAGGGATTTGCAGGTCATGTGGGAATTGAAATGGGGAAAAAGAGTAAAAAATAAAGCATCTGTGAAAGAAACAAATTACCTTATCCAATCTAGAAGATTTGAGAAATCCTGTGATATTTTTCCTTAATCAGCAACGCGGATGATCTCTAAAGAAGGTGAAGGGAACATGTAGGGGTTGAATAGGGTCATTGGTCTCTAGTTAGAGGTGGAATCACTGAAAAATATTAAAAAATAAAAAATATATAAAAGAAACAATTTATTCTTTTAAAACTGGAAAATTGGCTCATAGCCTAGCCCAATACCATCATAAATATGCATATCCACTATGATTATGGATTCCAAAAAGGTTAAAATTGATAAGGTAGTTTTAATTTGTAAGGGGAGACCAATTGAGATGTTTAATTGGTGAAAAGATTTGAAAATTTAGGAGTTATACAAGAAACAGAATTTATTTTTAAATCTAGAAATCGGCTCATGATTTGGCACAAATTATGAAACCCCACCATTTCCATCAAAAATGCATTGGAAACCCCCAAAACAAAGTAATAATGGAAATAAAATGAAAAATAACTTTAACAAAAGTCATGTATCTAAAAATTCTTCCCACCATGAAAGACTTTCCACCCTAGGAAGTCAACCCAATGCTTGACCAGAAAACTAGAATGGGTACACTTTTTGATCCCACAACTTACACACCTATGATTAATGGACACTGTTCCCATGATGAAAAAGGATCCAAAATAGTGGAATAGAATTTCCACAAAGCAACTTATCTTGGGAATCAACTATTCACACCAGCCTCTCAAAAACAGACAAATCAGTCCCTATATCCAACTCCTCTAAATTCGGCACATGGTACGGATCCGAGTTATAGTTTTTCAACTAGTAGATGTGGAATACGTCATGAATGGATTCCAAATTAGAAGGTAAATCCAACCAGTATTCCACTTTTCCAATATGCCCAGTGGTTTCAAAATTACCTACATACGGTGGTGTCATATTCCCTTATATTCCTAAACAAAGATGGCCCAAACGAGGTGCCACTTTCAATTATACCTGGTAACCCACAGAAGACTCTAGTTCTGGGCACCTTTGTTCCATATAAGATTTATGGTTAATCTAAGCTATCAATAAGCATTGTCTAATCAACTTCACCTTCTCGAACCTCTCTTGAACAAGACTTGACCCCAACAGTGATGTCTCACATATCTGTGCACATCATAGGGGGGACCAATAGGTCCATCCATAGAGAGCCTCAAAAGGAGCCATTCGAATCAAATATTCACAACTTTTATTAAAAGAACATTCAACCAATACCAAATGTAAATCCCAATAACCTCTAATATCCAAAACACGCGCATGGAGCATGTGCTCTAGTATTTGATTCAACCACTCTATCTGGACTTCCGTTTAAGGATGTTATGTGGTGCGCATCCTAATATGTGATCCCAAGGCCTTCTTAAGACCTTCCCAAAACTGTGAAGTGAAACGAGGGTCTCTATCTGAGATGATTTCGAATGGAACACCATGAAGCCTTACCACCTATAATAGATACAAATGGTCCAACTAATATACTTTAATTATATCTTTGATCAGAATGAAGTACGATGATTTGGTTAGATGATCAATCACTACCCATAGGGCATTCTTACCCCATGTTTTAAAAGTAAAGACAATAATGAAGTCTATGAAGACCTATTAGCACTTCCACATACGGATGCGTAATTGGTGGAGCAAACCATACAGCCTTTGGTTCTCTGCTTTCACCTACTGACATATGTAGCATCTAGACATGAATTCAGCTATGTCTCGTCTCATAACTAGACACCAGAACTGAAAATCCACCTCATAATGCATCTTGGTGGCACCTGGATAGATATCCCATAGAGGCTTTTGGCTATCCTGCATCACTACACTTTGTAGAGATGAAGGAACATCAAATTGGAACTTTAATCAGAAGATTCCATTAGGATATGATTACCAATCAGAACAAATATCCCAACCATAAAGAAACTACCTTGACCTCTGACAATGATCTTCACTGGTATTTTCATTCTAAATCAACTCTATGAGATAAGGCGCCAACTAATTTCTTGTCTAGAACGCACCTCCACTTTGCTCCTTGGTCTCCATGTATATTTGAGAAAAGTGACCCATCAGAGTCCACTCATCATTGGGATTCCTCAAGGCTTGCACTGGTAATTTTCTACTCTAGTAATTATCCACCACATTTACCTTTCCTGGGGTATAGACAATGTCAAAATCGAACCCCTAAAGATACTCTATCCCGTGGCACTGCCTCAGATAAAGCTCCTTTTGAGAGAAGATGTAGGAAATGATTTTGAGATTAGAGTAGTCCACAATCTTCTCCCCATAAAGGTAGTGACACCATGTCTTCAATGCATGCATCACATCTTCTAACACCATGTCCTAGGTCAGATAATTCTTTTCATGTAGTTTGATTTGTCGAGAACCATACGCCACCATGTGATCACCCCGAATAAGCACACACCTGAGACCCATACCTAAAGCATCATAATACACCACTTACCCCATACCATCCTCTTGAAAAATAATAATGGGGGTGCTTTTAAAGCTCCACTTTATATCCTTTAAGTATACCATACATTCTAGGCACCATAAAAATTTCACCCATTTCTGGGTGACCACGATCAGGGGTGAAGCAAGATGAGAGAAATCCCGAACAAACTGCCTGTAGTAACCATCTAGGTCAAGGATACTTTAGATCTCTAACATGGTCGTTTTCTGATCCCATGACAAAATGAAAAAAATCTTCCCGGGGTCCACTAAAACCCCCTACATTGAGATCACCTGCACAACAAACATCACCTCCCTGATCCAAAAAAATTAACTTGCACAAATTTTCATGTAGGATATTCTCTCACAAGGTTCACAACATGATCTGCAAATGATTTTCATGTCCTACATGGATCTAGAGTAATCCAATATTTCATTCACAAATACCACGACAAACGAGTCAAGATACTTATGTAACACCCTATTCATGAATTCCATAAACACTATTAGAGAATTTTCAATCCAAAGGGAATAATTGGGTACTTAAAATGGTTATACCTGCTTTGGAATTTACTATTTGGAATATCTACCACTTTCACCCTATGTTGTGGGTAACCCAAATGCAAGCCTATTTTTGAAATCCACTTTACTCCCCATAAACTGGTCAAAAAATTCATATATTTGTGGAAATTGATATTTATTTTTTATGGTTACCTTTTTCAACTTCCAGTAATTAATACACAACTATAGGTATCCATTAGCCTTCTCTATAAAAAGAACAGGAGCAGACCAAGGAGTGATGCCCAAGAAAATGAATCATTTGTTTTATAAATCGTCTAGTTGTATCATTAATTCCCTTAGCTCAATGGGGCCCATAAGATTCTAGGGATGAAATATTGGTTGTGTTTCCAATCCCCAATCAATCGATAACTCTACGTTCCGCTACATAGTTAAACCTAAAAATCATCTAGGAATATATCTAGAAACTCATCCACTAAATGAGGTAGTCTACCTTCAGGATCTTGACCACAATCCTCTATATTGGGTGATGATAACTAGAAGGAAAGACTCCCTAACTCTAGGAGTTTAGGTCATGTGCAACCTGACCGAGGATCCCAATCCCCAAGGAAAACCTAATGACTACCATCAGGTGTCGTTAAGCTGAACTGTCTCATATAGAAATCGATATGTTGTTGAATGTTTACCTGAAAATAAATTCCAT
This sequence comes from Viscum album, assembly GCA_963277665.1. Lineage (NCBI taxonomy): Eukaryota > Viridiplantae > Streptophyta > Magnoliopsida > Santalales > Viscaceae > Viscum > Viscum album. The sequence continues at coordinate 1,575,448,643 of OY728119.1, read as the reverse complement.
GTATCACATCAAATAGATCCATATATAATACCATGTGGTCCGACTTCATCTCAACCTATAACACGGAATGTTCACACGTCTATCACCTAAGACTCGTCTCCTTATTCATTCCCAATGATGTCTACAAATCCATCGCAAAAGAAATAATATCAGTAGGAAAATTCATTGTATTGAAAAAATGGGTAGAGATGAATGAATATGAGGAAAATTTATCAAAAATATTAGAATCAATAGAATATTCAATCAAAAAGGTACCTCGTACAGTCCACGGTCCCGCCTCCAATCCCACTAGTGCCTGACCCACCACATGAAGATGCCTCGCCTCTTCATGAGAATTACCACTCTCCTATGGCTCTTCCATAAACTAGATCTGCCCAAATGACGATCCATCACTACCACAATGACCACCTAACTGAGATACCATCATTCTATATGGAACTGACTTAAATTCCACACCTCTAGAATTCTTAGATCCTACCCCACTCTAGAGTGGATGTGTCATCCTACAAAATCATGTCATGTGTCCCAAAAATACCCAATTATAATAGGGTTTCTAAGGAGATGTGAATTTTGTTTGGATGTTCCCTGGCCCCCCACACTGGTGTCACCTGACAGTCCTTGCATTAGAGACCATCGAAGAAAACTTCCTAGAAGGTTGGGTTGAGGTGCCACCTCCCTTCTTCCCCAACTCCTCTCGCTTCATTTTCTTCTCAGAAAAACTACCATGCCAATTCGTGATATTTTAACAAAGAAACCAACCCTACCCTTTTGGTCTATATACATCATGAAATCTATATCAACCTCTTCAGCATAGGTTTTCATCTTGAACAGGAAGACATCAGAATAGTTCACCAGCCGCAAACCCCTCTCAAACTTTTAGATTGTCATCTTCTCATTAGAGACCATTTCCAGTTCATTCCTAACCAACTCAAGAAAATTGTTGGTATACTCCATCACCGAAAGGCCCCCTCTAAACAAGTTCCAAACAATATTGAGATCATGAATGTTCCAAAACTTTAGGGTAGTACTAGTCATCGAAGATAACCTTGACGTCCTTCCAGCTCATCGGGTCATGCTTCCTAGCTTGAAGCACTAATTCCAACAAACATTGAATGGGTCCCTCAAACAAGAAATAGGCACATTTCACCCTGACGTCTTCAAGAGTTTCCAAGAACTCAAATATGCACTCGATCTTTTCAATCCACTCCTCTACTTCCTAGGGTTTTGTACTACTATAGAAAATATGGGGCTTGTTTTTTAGAAACTTCTGGGAATTTTCCTTCCTAGGACATGTCCCATATACTCTAATAGTATCTAGAATATGATATTTCCCCTATCCCAAAGAATGGAAATCTTAAACCACAAACTTTACTAGCCTCTGATCAGGTAGTGGGGGGAGAACTCTCTCTGACTTCCTTTTGTGGGTGCATGGGAGCCTTCCAGGGAGGCATGTTTCTTCAAAGGGAAGTAGTCATAAGAGAAAAAATCAGTTAAAATTTCTAAAAAATTTCATCAATAATATCAAATATAAATAAACCAAACACATTTCCATAATAAAATAAACAACTACTTCACCCCCAATTGATGTCCATGTGCAGTCTACAACCCACACATCTCGCCTGATAGTGAAGTCAAACAAAAAAATCCAACGTCCCATGGTAACTCGAGGTATGTCAAGGGATGTGTGAACTAGGAAACCTACTCATGACAAAATCTATGATCCCTAACATTCCATGCTCTTGTCTAGCATAACTCATCCCAAAATAATAAAATAAACCAAAAACATTAACATTCTCAAATACCATTTTGTCTGGAACCAAATCTTCTCTCCATAAAAACAGGAACAAAACTCATCCCATTTTAAATCCCAAAGGTTTTTACCGATCCCCAAGATCTGGAAAAAGTGCTTGTGTATATTAAATATTTTTTTGGAATGATTTACATGAGTTTAGAATCATTTAATAACCAAAGAAAATCAATACACTGAATCTGAAAATTACTAACCAAACAAGACTTAAATAAAATTCGGAACTGAATACATGGTCTTAAACTTGAAATAAGAAGTCCAAATATATATAAAAGTAGTTTAAAAACAGCCAAAAGAACACCACATGACAAGGGGTCATCACCCATGAGATGTCTCTACCACACTGCACTGTGGAAGGAAACTAACAACCCGAACCGACATCATCCAAGGCATTGCCTTTACCAATGTAAAAACGGATAAAGTTTACTTACAACTGAATTTTTAAGTAGGGTGTGATCCTAATACCAATATTGTACCGCACAAAGATTGAAAATAGTATGTAATTCAAGATAAATATCATCCATGTTTTTATAAAAAATAAATGGTGGAAATAATTTCTACAGAATGAAACATTTAAAAGTAAATAGTTTTCAAAGAAAAATTTCAAAGAGTGAATAGGTTTCAATAAAAAATGTATTATTCTTAATTTACCGTCCAATCACATTATAATAAAGTTATAAGTACCAAATATCCATTGATCACTAATCCTAGGAACACCCCTAGGAACTAGTTTTTTTTGGGCCCCATGTACCTCGTACCTTGGTGTAATGTAACCAAAACCGTATTTGTTCTCGTACATGAGCCACTATTTGGGAACATACCCATAACCTAGTGTTCCAAAATCATCATCATTATTGTTTTTTAAGTGTTGTAAATGGGAAACCTGCTAATTGAAATAGGGAAAACCCACTCCAGATCACTAGCGTACTAGTACACGTCTGCACACCTAGATACCTGGGTTTCCCCCTTTGTGCTCAAATATTTTCCACCAGTTACCAAATTCCATTTTCATATAAAACCCCATTTATATTAATACACACTCAAAACAGTATCTAAACATGATTTTCAACATTTAAATAACACAATAAAGCTTTTAGAATTTCTATAAAACATTTTCAAAGAATATCACAAAACATTGCAATGAAAATCAATCTAAAGTTCTTCTTTGAAAACAAAATGCATACCAGTATTCCCTCAAACTAGAATTGGAGGAAGAAAAACATTTTATATTAAAATTACATTTAATATAAAATACCCTCAAATTATACAACATGGAATACACATGTAAAAAAACCCATTTTCAGACAAAAGGCACTTAAAATTTAATTGCTTAACAAATATAACCAAAAATAATTTTTTCTATAAGTAAAATGAGGGAGTAGTTAGATTAAAATATAAATCAATTAAGGCTAACTCATCTAGTGGTGATTACACTTGGAATCACCTACCATAAGTTTCAAAAACACTGAATCCTTGTGGAAAAGTTTAACCGCACACCGACTGCATTATAAGGGTGTTAAATTAAACCTAAAACCACAATATTAGACCATGAAACCCAAGAAAAAACCCTAGGTTATGTTTCCTACATTTTGGAAATTAGTAACTTAAATAAAAATGAATGAAAACCTAATATAATGAGAGGAGTATGGAAAGAATATTACTTTTTTGACAGATCATGAAAAAGTTTCCCTGAATACACCAATAGGTGAATATCCAAGTATCAAAACTTATTTTGGAGGATCTGATAAGCCTAAGGAGGACAAGTAGGAACTGAAATGGGGGTAAATAGTTAATTGAGAAGGAATTACGAAAGAAAAAAATTACATTTTTAAATCTAGATGATTTAAGAAATCCTGGGAAATGTTTCCCCAATCATTGATGAAAATGATCTACAAAGAGGGAGAAACAAACATGGGTGTGTGCCTAGATTCAAGAAGCTCTAGTGAGTGGTGGAATGGCCAAAAAATATTAGGAAAAAATATGATATAAAATAAATGAATTATTTTCTTAAAATGGGAAATGGGATCACATGATGGCCCAATATCATAATAAATATCTCAAATCCCCTAAGATTTTGGATTCTTAAGGGTAAATAGATATAGTAGTTTTAATTTATCATGGGAGGCCACGTGGGAAGTGGAATGAGTGAAAATGTTTAAACAAATAGGTGTTATAAAAAAAATTCATTTTTAAATATGGAAATGAGCTAACAGTTTGGCCTAAATATTGAAAACCCACCATTTCCTCCCAAAATGAATGGTAAACCCTCGCAAAAATGAAAGAATAGAAATTACATAAAAAATAACTTTAAAATAAGTCATTTATGTGACACTTTTGTTATATCCAGATAATATTTTTGTTTCGATCATTTAGTTCAACTTTAGGTTATGTCATATATGAGTTCAGCCATTTGGTTTATTTTGGGATACGTCATTTGGTTCATATCTAGGTTATGGAATTTTTTTTAGTTCATTTTTTAATTTGTTCTATATTTATAATAATTAGTTTACTTGGGTTTAGATTATTTGATTTATTTTAGGTGATTTAATTTGGTAAACTTTGGGATAATTCTTTTTAGGTTGGGTTATTTTTTTCATTTTTTGGTTATATCTTTTTTATGTTATGATATTTGGTTTATTTTAGGTTTTTTAATTTGGTTTATTTTTATGTTATTAATTTTTTGTGTCACATTATTTTGTTATTTTTGGTTATTTTTTCATTATTTTATTTCATATTAGTTCATTCGATAACTTTTTCATTCTTTTGGTATGGTTAATTAGTTTATTTTGGGTTGGGATATTTATTTCTCTTTTTTTAGTTTGTTTTGTTCATATTTTTTATGTATTTTCTTTATCGTGCGTTATGTCAATTGGTTAATTTTAGGTTTGGTCATTTGGTTCATCTTTGGGTTGTGTTATATTTGAGTTAGTTTATTGGGTTTAATTTTAGTTATTTTATTTCGTTCATTTAAGGGTTATATAATTTATAGTTAGTTGATTATTCTAATTTTTTCATTTTTTGTTTTTGGTTATTGGTTTACTTTGGTATATTTTATTTCATTTATTTTTAGTTATATCATTTTCTTCATTTGGGTTGAGTTATTTTTAGGTAAGGTTATTTTATTATTTTTTGGGTTACAACTTTCTTATTTTAGGATATTTTCTTTGTTTTGGGTTAAGTAATTTTGTTTATTTTTGGGTTACATATTATTTTGGTTACATAATTTGGTTAGTCTTTTCATTTGGAAATTAGTTTGGTTTCCATTATGTAATTTGATCAATTTTTCATTTTTGTAGTTTAATTGGTTTACTTTGGGTTATGGAATTTATTTTTCTATCGGTATGGTTATTTAGTTCATTTTTTGTTAGGGTAATTTCTCCATATTGTGTTTTGTCAGTTGGTTAGTTTTGGGTTTCTTCATTTGTTTCAACATTGGTTTATTTCATATTTGAGTTCGGTCATTCAGATTATTTTGGGATAAATCATTCAATTCATTTTAGGGTTATGGATTTTTTGGTCATTTAATTTTCTATTTTTTTATTTTTTTTAGAATAATTGGTTTACATGGGTTTAGGTTATTTGGTTTATATAGGTGTATGCCATTTTTTTCATTTTGGGTTAGGAATTATTCAATTAATGTATTTTGTTCCTTTTTTTGGTTATATATATATATTTTTTTAGTAGGAATTCCACCTTCACTCTAATCCACTATTACATGTGTTTTTACAACATCTCTGCTAATTATATTATCATCTTTGAAATATGATCAACATTATATATATTTTATCTAATGGACAAACAAATTATTAATTGCTAATTAAAAAACATGCACATATCATGAATATACACCATTATTATGATGTGTGAATTTCAAAATTTAATTCAAATAGTAAATTACTAAATTCCAAATACATAAGAGGTAATTTATATACAAAAAACAATTACCTAAACCAAAATATACAATAAATCCTCCTAAATCATATTTTCCAAGACATTAATCACAACCTTAATACATGTTCCCCAAATTCAATCGAAATTACATATACCAATGATTTATCACCCAAAAAAATGTTAACCACTAAATTGCTAATACACACTCAAAATATCAATCGCACATCCTCTGAGTGATATCATTAGAATACATCTAACATAACATATTTTATCAAGGAACATTTTATTTTAGTTTTGGTTAAATTTGAAAACCACTCTTAAGGGCTTGTTGGATAGCTTCTAGAAAGGAGGTGGTCAGTCAGATGGAATATATATGCAGGACAGATTCATGGAATGTAAATTAAACAAGTTGTGTAATGGAAATACATATAATGTGGGATATACACAATGTCTAAGGGTTCATACTGGTTCTTTTTATGTCGTGAGTTCTTTCTCCCCAAGGGGAAAAGACCCTGAGCCTTACATGGAGTGTATAGCATTTAGATTCCCTATAAATCCCCAGGACAATTTTCTTCAAGATGGTAATAGCCAAATTATTTTTCTAATAGGTGTTTCTTCTATTAATCCTCATATAAGGGGAGATATTCCTGAGATTCCCTCAATTAAAATTTTATGATTCATTATATCTTATTTTTTTGGACTTTCATCCCTTTTCCATTAGAAATGTGAGACACATAACCGTAATCTTCCAAATCCTCTTCCCTACTTCAGTCGTTTACATTTTTATTTTTTATTCCATATTGGTGTGAGTTATTTTTCATTATTTTTAGGTTTTTGGTGTCCTTTTCCATTTTCTCAAATTCTAGCTCGAATCAAAGGTTGAACATAGATGAGTGACTATCAACAAACCTAATGTAGGTGATCTAGTTTATTTCCTTGAAGTTCATCACTTTTATAACATGAATTTTATTACATGAACCTGAACCTTTATGGAAAAACTTATAATGTGTTTAATAAATTAATATGAATTTTTTTTATCATGGACTATATGACCATATCTAGTAGTTAATCAACCCTTTGGTTGATCTCCTAGAACTATGCCACCCCTTTAGGCGTTACTTACCTTGGTGGCCTAGTTTGGCTTGTTTCTTACCTTGTTAAATAACAACTTGATGTGTGCCCCAGATAAATAATAAATTGTGTTAACCTAATGAAATGATAGTTCATGTTTGTAGGCCCTTTCCCATATACCTCATGTCATGGTTGGATATGTTGAAGTAAATAAAATAGATAATTTTTTTAAAATTTTAACAGAATTTATGGATAAATAATATGATATTGGTAACCAAATCATATTATTTATCTATGCCAAGGGAAATAAAAGGGTATCGATTTAAGGAAAGATTGAGGTTCTTTGGGCATTATAATTAGATTTTTTTAAACGATTGTAAATTTACCATGGGAGACACTAGTTAAGCCTGGGATTGGCTCCCCATACATTTTCTTATACCTCTTAACAAGTAATAGCAGTTCTATATGGGAGACACCATGTATGCCTCTGTGGGGAGGTGGTTGTACTATGACACAAGAGAAACTCATAACACTATGTCAGATACCAAGGATAGACTCGGAGGTATATGTTATTTATGCAACATGATTGGAGTGATACACATGAACTCATTCATGGGTAACCTTCAAATAAATCCCATTACACTAGATATTACATCAAGCCCCTAGATAGACACATTGGATCCCATACGGATCACATTGAATGGGATTAGTAATCTCTATCTAATTTATAAGGATATAAATTAATCTAAAGACACATTGAGTAACTAAAATTTCAGGGATGCATCCACAAAGCCTAATCAGATGCTTTGGTATTGTATATTCATTGAAACATTATTTACGGCAATATGATAACCATATTTATCCCTTGTCATGGTTACATTGGTTTAGAGACATCTTACTTAGGCCGAAGTAAGTAGAGTCAGATGGGTATCCCTTGCGGAACTCGGTCCAAGGTATTAATATATTTATTTACTTCATTGAATTTTTTATTATTAGAACATTATTAATCTTTTATGTAGATAATGGATTGTTTTAGACACTGTTGGTGTTTGTATACTATGTATATCTCAAACCCCACTTGGTCCTCCTTTTGTGCCAATGTATACTTAATGATTATAGGTATAGATAAATTGAAGTGGTGAACTTTTCTTGCTTGAATCTAATTTCTAGGATGAAGTAAGGGAGTATAGGGCTAAGCCTATGCTCATGATTCTAGTAGCTCCATATTTTGGCCTTTTTAATTTTTATTATATCATTTGGTATAAGCCAACTCCCATGTATCTTGTGTTTATCTTTTTTACAGTAACACGACCTAATCCTTTGAATTTTATATATATTTATTATCTAGATTCCTCTTGTTTATTTATCTTAGAGTATTCATTATTAGTATTCTGGTGTTGATTTGTTTATTAAACATCTATTTCCTACCACTTTTATATACTGTGGTTTTAAAATATAATCAATGAGGGAATAGTCTCCCCACAGACATACCCAAGGACCTCACTATTATTTGGAAGAATCTGGTGTACGGGGAGGGTATATTTAGGATATGTGGATACCAATCTTTTAGCATCGCTCTGTGGATTCTACGGAAAGATGCTACAAAGTGGTATCAAATGAACTTCTTCATTTTTAACTTACTATTTGAGAATTAGATAAGTGACATGGACGACCAGAATATTTTAATAATTCCATTATTGATAGTAGCTAACCAACATACAGGGGAAAAACAAATTATATAGTATTGGTAAAAAAATTTATTGGTTTCACATTTAATAGTTTCATAGATTTAACCATTGGGTGACTGAATTTTTATGCAATTATTATTGTTCATAATATTAATATGGGATATCAACTACCCTGGCCAGATGATACGATGGAATATCAATACATGCATATTACTGTGAACAATAGGACATAAATTTCATGCATTGTTCAATGTCATATCTATGTTTCTAAATGCATTGATTTTATAACAAGTTCTTATTGTTATTCATTATTTATTATGTATTTTAGTGTGCAACTATTTCATGTGGGTATGACATAACTGGATTAATTAAACTACATACATCAATCTAAATAGTTTTTTTCCAACATATATTGATGATGAAGAATTATTTAACCAATTATTCCATGATCAATAAATAATGAATTAGTCTTAATGGCTCAGATCATAGTTGACTGGATTGATTATTGATGAAATTAATTTATGAAGTGAGTAACTAAATATAGTATTTTTGGTATTTAATTCAATTAAATCATTGTACATGACCTTTTGGACCATGATATTGTATTTATATTCTAGGTTGTTGTTATTTGACATGCCAGTTTAAAGTTATAAAATGTATTGGCCTTTATTCATTTGGAATTGTTAATGAAATTAACTCTATTGAGATGTATATATTCAAATATATAAGAAAAAATTCCTCTAAATTTATGTTTTTAAATAAAAACGGTTCCCACTTGATAAATATTACAAATTAAAAGTAAGGTTGTTTTCCTCTATACCATGCATTTGAAACACTATATACTAGAACCTCTACTATATTGTAGAAGTCCTTGACCCTAACCTGACCTTATTAGTGGGAAGTAGGTTTTGTTTCCTGTAATCCTTTTGTGAATTTTTCTATCACCTAGACGTACCTCTAGGAGTAGTCTCGAGGTTCTGAATCACTTATAAGAATTCATTGTACTTATTCTATCTCATAATAACTTTCCATGTCTGCTGTTAGGTATTATATTTGGATAGTGTTTGAATGTTATAGAGATAATCCTCAATGACACACCCGCATTGTACAACATGAAAGTGGAAATGAGAATGATCTGAAGGAGGTGGGACCTAAGCTACCCACGATACCTCTTATAGAAGATGCATCTCTTGTTTATGTTCAACTGGGCATCGAGGATATGTTCTATAAAAACATATTCCACATCACGAAGTCTATACATGGTACTCTCTGAGATTCCCCTTTTATGTAAAAGTTGACTTAGGAGTTCTAGCTGGAGAATCCTCCCACTTCTTGAGGTATGGAGTACCTCAAAATGCCGAGTCATGCCTAGAGGACATGTTGTTTATATTCAAGCATATATATAATCCAATAGACCATAAGGTCAAGATCTCTACCTATATGTTATGTGACACCACAAAAAGTTGGTCATATTTCCTCACATATGATGTTCGATAACATTGTATGGTCTGTGAGGACTTCCATACACCGTTTTTAACTTCTTATTTCCTTAAATTTTGAGAAACGATTGTGACCAATAGTTTATGCACCTTCACCGAGGTGGCATTTCAATTATGTAGTATTCATATTGACTAACTGAAAAATTAAAATTTTCACCAACCTTGACCATGGAATAAATAATGAGAATGAGAGGATTTTATGATGATACTCCATATGAAAGATGATAATCGGTGAACATATTATAGCAATCCACCATTTTTGAGATAGTGAACCAATCCCTCTTCCCTAAGAGAAACCTGAGGGAATTTGGAAATGTGTACCAAGGCAGTTTATTTTTCATGAAAGGATATAGTTTACCTAGTGTAAAAAAACAACATTTTTTGTTTTATGTATGGGAAGCTCCATCCAAAATATAAGAACTAATATTTATGTTTTTTTAATAGTATTATAGAACATTCTATAAATCCCTCAGTGTGTGAGGAAACTAATCGAGTGTCGATCTTGTGGAAGGATATGTCACCTTCATTGGTTCTGTTAATATTTTTCGCACTGCCTAATGAGAGGAGATAATTACTAACACCTCTTTTCCTCTGGTTTTTAATGAAAGGAGTTATGTACTCTCACCTATTTATGGTATGATATTAGAAAATCCACTTCAAGACAAGATTTGGTTGTCTACTAGCCAATCAGGTTAACGGACTGGTCGTGGATAAGGTTGTTTGGCCTCAGACATTCACAATCAGAATAGTAGGCCTACCCATGTTAGTTATTTTACATCTCATGGTTTCGAGTCAAGCCATATCAATAGAGTACATCATGATTCTGGAAAGAATAGTTCATGGCCTTCTACTGTATGAGGTACTACCTTGGTAGCAATTACTTTATTATCTTCCCTTCTGATAGAGGTGAATCACTCTCTTTTTTATCTACCAAAATTATGGGCTATCAGATATTTTAGATAGAATAATTATCAGTGTTATGGACCTCAACACATTATTAGGGGTCAGATTGGAGTTTATGTGCTAGTATAAGGAGTTCCACTTTGAGATAGGTGGGTTACATTTCCAATAGAATTTATTCATCCTTGAGATGATTGGATTCAACATCATTCTCAGAATGGACTAGATTATTACATACCATTATCAATTTTATTTATATAACCTAAGTGTTTCATTCACATAACCAGAGGGAAGAACATATATTCATAAGGTAAAATTGGATATCTATTCAATTTGAATTATACTCGAGTGTACTGGGATGGCTAAAGTAACCGTGCAGATGATGAGAGACATTATGTGAAATCAGGTAATATATCATGTGGAATTCACTCCTCTTTTAGATCATCTTAGGTACATATTCCCTTTTTAAGTGAGATATCTTTTGATTTCACAATCAATCTAGGTCTAGGTGTGGCACGAGTTTCCCTTCCTGTTTATAGATTAACACCTACCGAGCTCCATGAACTCAAGATGTATCTTGAAGATCTAGAGGCAAAAACATTTATCTGACCCATCACTCTTCTAAGGGTTTCACTTGTCCTTTTCACCAAAAAGGTAGGTGGTTCCCTCAGATAGTGAATGAATTATATATATGTGAACCAACTTATGGTGAAGAAACGATATACACTGGCTCCTACAAATGACCTCTTTGACCAGCACCATGGAGTAATAGTTTTCTCTAAGACTGATTTGAGATCAGGCGACCATCATGTATATATGAGAACGTTATACATACCATGTATAGTTTTTTGGAATATATATGGAATGTATGAGAATCATGTTATGTCATTAAGCCTTATGAATGTGTTGGCAGTCTTTATGGCTATTATAAATCAGTTTTTCTACTTGTTCTTTGATTCATTTTTGGTATTCTTCATTAACAACTTCGTTGTTTTTTATTTCACCAAACATGACCATGAAACCCATCTTATGATCACGATGAATACAATAAAAATCATCATATATATTCTAAACTCATCAAATTAAACTTTTGGATCAGTAAGTTTCAATTCATAGGTCATATAATTTATGAGTAATGTGTTTATATTTAACTAGAAAAGGTGAGTGTTGTTGTTTCCTTAGATCACCCAATTAATGTGTTTGACATTAATAGTTTCTTGGGGATATCTATGTGTTTCATGCGATTTAATCAGTATTTATCATGCTCATCTGTACCTATTTTGCCTTAAATAAAAATGGTGTGATCTTCTTCTAGCTCGAAGCTTGTGAGATGGATTTTCAAGAGTTTAAGGGAAGAATAAATTTATAATTTATCATGATTCTATAGATATGGGAAGAGGCTAAACAATTTATTATGATGCTTCATGAATAGAGTTGAGAGTAGTTCTGATGTAGAGTGATGAGGTTGTATAGTATATGTCCTGCCAAATAAGGCCTCATTAGCAGAATTACCTTACTCACAATGTCAAGCTAGAATATGTGATTCATGATCTACACTATTAAAGGAATTATATATTAGGTGATTGGTTCATTGTTTACATGTATCGAAAAAATCCTCAAATACATCTCCACATAGTGATACTAGAATAAAAGGAAGTGAAGGTTAGAAAATGAACTACAATCATTTGACATTGTACTTACTTATATTCCTAGAACGGGTAACATCATGGCTAGAAACCCAAGATTGAGGACTCAAACACAGGTCATATAGAAGGTTATTAGTGAGTGGAATTTAATGGATCTATTTTTTGAGATTCACTTAGAGTTTTAGGAAAAACATAGGTAGAATTTTCAAGCTTCTCTAGTAGTGAAATACTCTATTATATAGTGGTTGAGGATGAGACAATTATTAGGTCCCGAGGTACTTTTCTTGAGGGAAAGTGTCTCAGGTGAGAAACCACCTCCTAGATGGGATATTGACATGAATGGAATCCCACAATTCCAGTGGAATTTTGGGTTCCTTTAGATATATAGAAAGTGTTGATAATGGTATCTCATGCCTCTTTTTATGTATTTCAACCTAGTCTTACCAATATGTGATGATATGAACAACATTAGTATTGGTGGATAGGTATGAAAATGAAGATTTCATATTTTATAACTCAGTGCTCAACCTGTCCGTAGGTGAAGATGGAGAACCAGTGACCTGCTCGACTTTTACAACCTCTATTTATTCCTGAGTGTAAATATAATGGAGTCACTATTTAATTCAAAAAGGGATTATTGAAATCATCTTGAGGTTAGACTAAGTTGTATCAATAAATTTTGGAATCAGTTGAACCTACTCTAATGTATCCTAAATGATATACATACATTGAAGCACTGTCTCGCCTACCTCTTATCAACACATTAGTGAACAACACATTTTATCGTAAGGGGCCTCATATAGATTCAACTTAATTGTTTCCCATAAAATATTGTTTTTAGAGAGCTCAATAAGAGACATATGATTTTCCGATAAATCAATTAGGGTAGATATACATGGGCGTCCATCAATGCATAATTTATATTTCATTAGATCATTTCTATCAAGACACTATTTCATTCTACATCAGTCATGTTGGGTCCACAATGGAAAGTTCTATAATACTTTATTTCATTCCATAATCATCCCTCTTGTATCTCAAACAATTTTAGTGTGAGCTAGTTTTCCCTATTTTCAGGGGTTTGGCCTGTTTTTTTTGTTTTCTCTCCTTCTATCTGAAACTTACAGGTCTGCAAAGGATAAGTGGTTATCTACGAACCTAAGGTATGTGGTCTACTATTTTCCTCATGAATGTTGATTTTATAACATTTTACATCATTCCATGTGTTGAAACATTTCTAGAGACACCTATAAATTGTTCAAGAAATTAATATGATTTATTTCACATGCCTGATATGACCCTAGAAAGTGGAAAATCAACCCTTTGGTTGATCAACTTGACATATACCACACCTTAGGGTGTCACTTACCAAGGTGGCCTATTTTCCCTTTTCCTTAACTTGTTAAATTTTTTTTGACGTTTTCATTATCCTAATAAGAATTGTTTTGACCTAAATAATCGATAATCGATTTTTTAGGCCCTTATGTCTTATGCCTCATGTTATGGTCGGAAATGTTTATGTAAATGAAATTGGTTAATTGTGTAAATTTTAATTGCATTGCATTAAAAAAGGATGATGTTGGTAACAAAATTTTTTCTTTTCATTATTTAAATGGTGATAAAAGGTCGCTACTAATGGAAACATTGGATGTTATATTCATTCCTTATAGTTATAAATTTTTAATGAGTCGTAAATATTCTATCGAAAATTCTAGCTAGGTCAGGGATATGCTAACCATCTTCATTCCTCTACCTCTAGATGAGTGATACCAGATCCTTAGGGGAGATCCCTAGGATGCGGTCTATAGTGGTATAAATTTACCATGCCATGAGAGATACTTTTACCCCTATTTGAGATACCCAAGATGGAGTCAAAGGTGTATGTTGTTTTAACACCATTCCATTAGTGATACTCATGATCTCATTCATGTGTATCCTTAGATGGAATCCCACATCACTATGTATTACAATGATCCCCTAGAATGATACTTAGGATCCTTTTGAATTTCCATAAATGGGATCATGGAAAATCTATATAATTTAAAAGGATATTAATTTAATTAAAGAATAAGATTGATTAACTGAAATTCCAAGAATGCATCTACCATGCCAAATCACATGATTTGGGATGGTTCATCCCTTGAAAATTTAGTTATGATAAGTTATCCACCATATTTATCCCATATTTAGGTTACCTTTGTTTAGAGACATCTAGTTTAGGGTAAAGAAGATAGTGTTATATGGGTATCCCATAAAGAACCTCAACTGATGTATTTATTTACTTATTCAATCCATTGAATTTATTATTATTGGATCATTGTTCATTTTATAACATGTACTGAATTGATATAAACACCATTGGTGGTGCAATATTATTTATATCTAAAACACTTCTTGGTTTGTCTTGGGTATCCCAGAAGAAATTATGATTGTAGGTATTGATAAAGGGAAGAGGTTGTCTTTCTATGCATGAGTTTTATTTATAGGAAGGAATATGGGGGCAGAGGATCGACTCGATGCTTGTGATGGAAGTTGTTGATGATTTTGGTCTTTTTCAATTTTTTATTGCATGTGGTATATGAATACTCCCATATATCATGTGTATCACTCTTATATAGATACAAGAAATCATCCTTATCATTTTGTATATATTTATTTTATATCTTTCTCTTATTTATTTATCTTGGAATATTCATCATTATAATTCAAATGTTTCTTTGTTTATTTTTCATTAATTTCATACCACTGTTATATACCACTATGTTGAGCCGTAATAAATGAGGTCATAGTCTCCCTATAGATACTCCTAAGGCCCTCACTTCTAGTCAGTAACCTCTGGAATATGAGGAGGCTATATTGAGGTCCTCTGAATGACCATCTTGGGGCACCACTAAGTGGGTTATGGGTTAGTAAGATACAATACACAAAACCATTATCACTACAATTATCTACTACCAAAATACTGAGTAAAATACCTAAAATACGAATAATAATATCAGTAAATCTATTATTTAACTTATGGAACTCTCAAATATATGAATCACAATGAATTTACCTTTTCATGTCTGCTAAAAAAAATTGGTTTATCAAAACAATTATCTTCGTTATAGATTCAATAATGAAAATTACAATTTAAAATCACCCAAAAATTTTATTTTAAATATTAATTATATATAAAAAGACACATAATTTAACGTAAAATTTGAGAAAACACTTACCAAAATTACATTATAAAAAGTAATCATTTCAATATTACCAACTTTTTTCAAAAATAAATATCATTCAAAGAATAATTTTATAAAAATGTTTTCTTTTCTCAAAGGTAACTATTTAATGTTATTAAACCCATGTCTATACCATTTCCTCATTTTGAAACAAAAGAATTATTAAAAATATCACATTAGTTTTAAAACAAAACCAATTTTGGAAAATTTATTCTATATGACAACACATTTTTTTTGTTACTTTAATTAGTCAATTTTGTGTTGGGTTATTTTTTTTTACGTTAGGTTATTTAGATCATTTTTTGTTAGGGTATTTGATTAATCTTCAGTAACGTCAAGTGTTTAATTTTGGGTTAAGTATTTTATTTAAAATGATTATTTGAACTGATAAACTATCAGATATAACCCTTGAGGAATGATATATTTAATGAATAATTTTTTCGATGCTAGATGATTATATTGAAATATAATTGAGAAGTTAAATTAAAATCATGTAATCTGTAATTTCATGATTTTATTGGAACATTTTGCATGATTAGAAGATTAATGTTACAAAAACCTATAGGGGTTAGGAGGGATCCATTCAAGCTATAAATTATAGATTAAAAGGGAATTTATGAACTTGTATTTAAGGGATTCATGAGAGGAAAAATAAAATTTCAGCATGAAAATTTCACTAAATAGGGTATTTACATCCTTTTGTATTAAAGATAAAATTACATCCTTCCGTCATAACACTACATGAGTGTTTTTGAGAATTTTTTAATGACTATTTATTGAATTTTAAATAATTTTTATGACTATTTATATTTTTATACTTATTGAAAATCCAAATAAAATGAAATGTACACTTTTGGTTAGTTTGATTTTATTTAATTAATGTGAGGTTTATTGGTACATACTATAAGAAATTTCAAGCTAGAATATTTTATATTTTACAAGAAATATATTTATTAAAATAAATTTATATTTTAAAAAAAAGAAAATACAATAAATAAATCTGAATAAAATGAACCTAAATTTAAAGTACCTGGTAGCTTAAATGCTTGGGAATTATAGTGCACCAAAAGTGTAAAAATACATCACAGTATCTTGGTTCCTTTTTCCTGATTATTTTTAAAAATAAAAAATCAATACAATTAATATTAATTTAATTTTCAATGAAAACCATTGAATATTAAATTACATTAAACTCATTACTCTTAAAATGAAAATATTTCCTCAAGAGGTCAATAATAAGACAAATTTTCATATGAAGGAGTACTATTCATTGCATTGGCATTATAAACCATTATTGTAGTAAACATAATACCATCATGTTATGTTCTCATATTTACTTCTTGATTATTACTGAAAAATTTATACATATTTATTATTAAATATATTCATTCAAAAACAAAAGAATTGTAACAAAAATATAATAATCATAATTTTTGGGAGATGGAGTGAACATGTAAACTTAGTACCTGAAATATATATGTATAACAAAATTAATATATATATATATATATATTATGTTAATTAATGTATTGTTCGAATCTTTAATTTCACCCAGAGGGAAACTCTTTTTTATAAAAATCATATCTCCATCTCAAAGGAAAATATCAAGGAACTATACATTCAATTTTTTATACACCCTACATAAAATAATACTAAAATTTTAATGTATGTATAAAATTATATATAATGAGATAAAATATAAATATTCAAATTAATTTCTTCATAGAGTCATTGAACAAACCATAGTTAAAAAAGATTGTTTGATGTCCCACATCCCACTATTCAAGGATCAATGTGGCCAATTTATATAACTATGTAATTCGTCATGTATGGGGAAGATATGGAAACGATGGATTAGTTTTCCCAAAATAATCATCTCAATTTTTCATTGGATAGTTATATCTTGTTCTTGAATAAAAAAAATTAATTGAAAAAAATATATACATTCCGAATCAAGAAAACATCTCAAAATGGGATCATTTGGTTGATTTATATTTCATATATAAGATTTCATTATTAAAATATTCCATTCATTATGATACATCCACTAAAAAATCAATGGGTCCCCCAAGAAGTGATTTAGTTTGAATATGAACTCTTAAATTCATCATGGAAGTGAAAAATGATGGAGGAAAAAAATTCTCAACTCACAAAAAACTAATGGAGATTATTGATTATTATTTATCAAAAAATACATGGATAGATTTTTAGCCCCATGAAATCTATAAAAATGGAATAATAAAATCAAGAACAATGTTACATTACTATAAAATAAATTTTGGATTGTTATTGGAATCGATTCTTGAAGAAGGGTATGACAATCATGAGTTTTTAGAGATCTTATTTTCAAATCCCTTTTATTGAATGATTCAGATATATTACTATTATAACCATAAGAAATATTGATATTCACTAATACATCAATAAATTAATTTTTCTCTAATGTTTTTATCACCTAATATGCATAAGGAACTTTCTATTTCTTCATCGATAAACACATGATAGATTTTTGGTGGAATACCTCAATCCAACATGTACCAATGAGATTTCAAGTAATATTTTATCTTATCCTTGATATTTAAGAGTATTTAATGAAATATTTCACTTATTTTTTTTCTCAATGTGTATAAAATCTAAATATAGACATAAAAAATTGGAATACCAATATTGAGAATAAAAAAATATACCATCATATTTTGATTTTTATGTGGCTTCAGTGTAAACATTCTTCCTCTTTTTAAATTTCATATGAACATTACCCAATGAAAAATATAAATATTTCAATTAATTAAGAACATAAGTTCCTGAAGTATGTTGAGGTGGTTGTTCAATGTCAACAGTATTATCAAACCTTCGGTGATTCATTCAGTATTGATGATCCAATTGAATGAATTGTTGATTCCCCATCAAACTGAATCAATGATGATATTTAAGCCGTCTAGATTGTGAATTATTTATTAAAATGGGACATGATATTTTCACATTAATTATAAAACTAGACATTATCTCAAATGAAGGAAATAATTTATAGTCCATATAAGGGTATCATGCATCTGAAATAATTTTTTTGAAGAAAATTAAATTTGTGCCACCCATATCCTAAAACTACTTCAACTATATTATTAAAGGTTTAAATTAGATGTCTATGTAATTTCCATGATTAAAACGTGTAGATATTATAGTAATTAATAAATTGAATTATTTATTTTACACATCAATAAAGTAATATTATAAATGTGATGAAAAACCAACCAATTGGGATGAGAAGTAACCCTTTGACCAGAATGTTTAAAACCATCACAGGATAGACCCCACCAAAAATTACGCACCTCATCTAAAAAATAAGGATGTTATTAATAAAATTATTTCTCTGTTAATCCATATTCCAGAGGAACCAACTCATTATTATATTTAATTGCCTCAGCATCATGCTATCTCATATTGGTTGAGATTTGTTGATTCCTGAATAGATTTTGAATCCTATGAATCAATGAAAAGTTCCACATGACATTAGGCATTACACAAGATGGTGTTCCGTATGAATTTACCTTCAATCAAGATGTGACACATCCTCTACAGTAATTAAGGTCTCATATTTCCTCCAAAAATAAACTTTAACATTCCATATAAGCATGAGTTTTATTATTAGAAAATTAAAGCTTCTTAATTAACATACATGAATTATAATGATTTGAGGGAGTATATGAACCATCAAGAAGAATGTCCTAGAAAGGTAAGAATATAATTAATATTTGTATTGGAAATTACATTTATGGTCCTTCCATGATATAACCACATTAAAATATCTAACTTTTTAATTTTACTAAATTCTTGATATATAAGAGTTCTCGAATCATCCATTAATTTTTTCACTCTCTCAACATCATTACATTAATTATTTTTATCATGTGTATTGATATCATTTTCATCTTGCACTAAAATACTATCTCTCTTCTGATGATGCTCAAATGGAAATAGATAAAATATCAAATTCGCTTACCAATTCTTTCTTTCCATTAATAAATTGTAGAATAATATCTTGTCTCTCCATTGTGGTACCAAATAAAATAGTTTTTTTTAATCCATCTTTTTATATATATTAGATAACTTCTTTCCAATATAACCCTAGTATTATAACAAAATTATAACATGGACACTATATATGACCTCCATCTTAAGTATTATTAAGTGATAAATATAAAAAATATCCAAATTCAATTGAAACTCGATTGAAATCTAATATATATGATACATCCAATGTCTAGGAATTATATTACAGGGAGAAAATTTTATGTTTAAATCAATATTATAGACCATAATTAAAAAATTAATTACAAAAAATTTTATATGAAATTGATCAAATCATACTAGTACCTAACAAATTAAAAAATAAGATAAATAACATATGCTATAAGTCATTCCTATAAAAAACAAACCATTAAAAGTATAAGACATAGAATGGGAAACAACTATGACACAATCCAATTAAATACATTTCTATTTTTGAAAAATTTGTTTTCAATACATCCATGTTTTTAATATGAAATTTCTCCAAGTAAATATACTTTTCTTTATGATGGAAATCATTTACCCTAGAATAATAATAATTTGTCACCCAATATCTAAACCATAAAAACATGGTAAAATAATATCATATAAATTCTACTTTAAATGATATAAATATAAATAGTAATCCATTCCTAATATCATCGAAACTAATATTTACAAAATATGAAAAATGTATCCATAATTTCATAAAGTATATGGAATTCTGATGATCTATGACATATGAAATGAAATATATAATTTTTTGTTAAAACATACATATCTCTACTTGGAATGGAATTTTTTTCAACATGAATCTTTCTATAACCTTTAATAATATCCAATGACCATCCAATAACACAAATATTAACTTTTAACTTCCAAAATAAATGTACAATGGGACTATATACACATAGAGTGTGTGTAGAGTGTAAATAAAGAGCCCTTAAATAAATATTCACTAAGAAAGAATAGGTTTTTAAGGAATCTTATGGATATAAAATAAAAGAAAAATCATGAATTATTCCTTAATGATCCCACATATCACTACATAATGAAATAGGTCATATTTATGGAAAATATCTCTATTTGTAGAGCAAACATGATGTAGGGTTCAAGAAAAATTTATCAGAAAAAGATTAAAGTACTAGTGGGATTGGTATCATAATGTTGAATGAACCCAAGATAAGAATGATAAATAATCTCATTGAGAAATTCTAAAATGGAATAATTGTAATCGGATTTAAAAAAAACATCCAATATAAAAGCTTGGAGGAAGAGTCAAAGAAAATATATTTTTTTATCTAGAACAATTACAATCATTAACATGAGGATGTAAGATGTTCCTATATCCCCTTTTACGTTATTCTTAAAGAAGGAAAATTGAGTAATTTAGGATAAATGGGGAGATAAAATCCATGGGGTTGTTCACCATGTGTTCATTAAAATTATTATTAAAAATAAAATAGTTCATGATGAAATGAAATTTCTAGATAATTTTGAAATTGAAAGAATAATAAATTAGGTATAGAACATAGTAAATATGAGCATACATTATGAAATATATATGAATCTACTATAACAAAAAATATACAATGTATATTGAGACTATCATGGAATGATTTAGGTTTCAATTCTTTGTTATAGTTTTACCGATTATGTTTGGATTTTTAGAAATCCATTTAGGTGGTTTATTATAAACTAACAAGTTTGTGTTATCTATGAGTATTTCAATATACTAGGAAGCTATATTAAAAAATAATTTTACCAACAAAGTGACTTCAAATAGTGGTTTCTAGTGGTTCAAAAAATCAGGGGGAGATAAATAATGTCTCATAAAATCAACAAATCCTCATTTGAAATAATTATTTATTATATAAAAATATTGAAAATGGATTTCTAGTGGTGTCTACTAGCACTTCAATTGGTATTTTCCTCACCCAGGTGTATTAATGTTTATGTATTAATAGTTTTTGTGAGATGTTATTTAAATTCATAGTAATATTTAAATACTTAACATTCAATGTGGTTTATGGATTTATATTAAAATATTCATAGCATTGGAATGGTTATCTTTGACCCTATTTTCTTATACTGAGCCCACCTAAATAGTCTTAGAGGTTTTGTGGACATGTCATTTACAAGAGGTTAAGTCATTCATTGGAATCTAAATAGTAAAATTTAGATGATATATGAAATTTTTATAGAAGTTAATGATTCAATTGATGTTGAAATAGATAATTTCAAATTGATATTTCATATTTAAAGTCAAATGGATTATACTTATTGGTATTAAGGGGTTGTATTAAATCTTTAAATATGTAAATATTATAGGACTGATCAGTTGATGAATTATATTCTTAATCTGTTACATGAAAAACAAGAAATATTCTTTATTAATGACATACAACCTGTGTAAGATCCATTTTTATCCTATATAAAGGTATTAAAACACTGTCATGGAAGATTTGTAGGGGTAGCAGTAAAGTAGTTATATTGAAAATAAAAAAAATTGAATTTTCAGTCATTGAAGAATCTATATAAGGGTTATTTAAGATCTGTAATACCTATGTAAAGGTGAGAAAAACTTTATAACATGTTAACAGGTACACAGACCTAAAAAAATGTAAGTATGAAAAGTTGAATGATACACAAGTGTATACAGATCTAATCAATGCTAACTCAATAATTATTCTATATAATCACATGAAATAAAATAACCCCTTAATACATTAATGAAACAAAAAATTTCTATATTAATTAATTACAAAATAATATAATAAATATTACAACATAGTTGTATTATATTTATATAAATGTATTAAATACCTAAACTAATACAACAACAATATATATTACAATCACATTTATTATTAAATACTATAAATTATAATCTATAATAACCTTATTTGAAATAATCCATAAAAATTATGACTTAACTATATCATTGTTAAGGATTCATACATAGATAAAAATGAAAAAAATATTCCCAAGAAGAGAATAAGTATAAAAAGCTCACTAATTTGATGTTGAGGATGATCATAATAAAAAAACCTAGAATTAACAAAAGAAATTTTACTTTTAATGTAAGTATATTGCCTTATGTTTCTAGTATATATGGTAAATTAATTCTTTAACTCTAATAAAAGGATAATTAAACAAAAATGTTATCTTAATACCTTCATTTCCAATGAATCGAAGGTCTTCGTAACTCCACATTGGTTTTTGGATTTTTTGTCATTAAATATTTAATAATTATTAACCTTCTTATTATCAAAGATATTTGTCACTCATCTCAATTATTGGGACAAAACTTTTCCTCAATTTATATATTTTTTCCTCCAACTAATTTTCTCTTATTTGAAAACGGAGTTATGGGATATTCAAGATGACCATTGTATTTCTATTTCCCCAATTTCAAGAGGAAATTTTATTATACCATTTTACCCTATTGGATTTCAACAAAGGAATATTTAAATAGAAAACCTTAAATTATCAATAGCAAGTTAAAATTGATAGGATCCAAGTTATTAAATGTGTGGCTCTAACACCCTCGCATTTTAAAATAATTCTATATTTGATAGAATATACAACAATCAACAATAAGCTTAAATAGGCTATGAATTATTATTATAATCAATATAACATATCCATTAAATTACCATTTATGAATAAGATTAAATTAATATTGAAATATATATATAAATTCATAATTAATAAATATATATTGAGAAAACCCTAATAAATAAGAAATCAATTTTTTGTAGTCATTTTATTTTTTATAATACATTTTTCTCAAAAATTGTTTTTAGTTAGATAAAAATATAATTAATTTTTAGAATGTTTAGAAATTTTATTTACAAAAATTGTATTGTTTTTAAATCATAATATCAAAATTATTTTATGGTTCAATATGGGTATATTTTATAAAAATATTAATTTTCCAATTAATAGTGAAAATTATGGGTTTTTATTAAAAATTTTGTTTCTGTATCAAGAATTTAAAATTTTTAATTCATTCAAAAAATTATTTCAAAGTGAAATTAGGACTCATATATTATTAAAAATACAACTAATTTCATTTTAATCAATTTTATTGTTTAATTTGGTATTAAAAATATTTTGTTTTCTTTAAGGGAAATTTGTATGGGGAATTTTTTTTTCTGTTTTTATATTTATCAAAATTTATTCCTACCACTCATATAAATTGAATATTAAAAAAACTTATCCCTTATTTATAATCTTGTTCTAAAAATTTGATAAATATTTTCCTTTCATTTTTGTTCAATATTAATAATAATCATGTTATATTTCTGTTTCCACGGTAAAGGTAAAATGGTTTAATTAAGGTTAAAACTAATTTTATAAGGATTTAAATTTATTTAAAAACTTTTATTTAGTTCATTGAATGATTATATTATATTCATAATCATATAAACTTCTAAAATACAACCTTTTCCAATTAACTATGATTTCAACCTTTTTAATATTTAAGTAAAATATAATGTCAAAAATGACACTTTGATTATTTTAAAATGTATAATATTTTTAAGAAGGGATGAAAAAATGAATTTTTAGTTAAAAATGATATTTTAAAGTTGAATTAGTTTTTTTTCATTTTAATAATTTTTTAATTCTTATTCATGGAATAGTTGCCTTAAATTCTTACGCAATGCTGCCACAATTATTGTGCAAGCAGTAAAAAATCAAGTAGATTATTTTAAAAAAACAAAAAATAATATTTTTTGGTTGATTTAAATATTAAAATGAATTTTAAAGAAAAATTAAAAAAATTATAAATTTTTAAAGAATTATATTCTAATTCCATGAATTTCATCTATTGTTCAAGGTCAAATTATATGAAGAGTCCTTAATATGACATTAATAGATAAATCTAGATATATATATATATAATGAATGTATATTATATTTATATAATTATTAAAAAATTTAATTTAATAGAAAATTATCAAATAATAAGTATCTAGATTTCATTATTTAAAAATTCATGAAAAATAAACTAGTTATCACATAGAATAATGTTTTTAATAATAATTGTTTAGTAAATAGGTGATGAAATATTATATGTAAATAATATATGGTATGATATATAAAATTATGGACATGGAATATATTTATAATAAATATATATTTATTATAAAGTAGGTTCGAATGCAAACAATGCAATATGAGACTTTAGGTAATGTTTTATCATCTCAAATTTCCTTTTGTGGGACATATGTTATGTTATGAACCTGTATTATTTATGATATGTTTATATATAACCTTTTATATGTTATATATTTATTCAAATTATTATCCTGGAATTTGATGTTTGATTATATGTTATTCTTTCATGGGGTTTATAATTCAATATTTTCCAAATTACTAAGAGTTTTTTATTATAATCTCATTGTTTATCAAGATTGAATATGATTAAGATTTTTATGTTAAAATTTCATATGTTACCAATCAATCATATAATTAATATTATTATCGTATGGTTATAATTTAAATTTAAATCGTTTTTTACCATTTTAAACTCTTTTACATAACAATATTGAAAAAATGTTTAGAGAAATAATATTTTTTTTACACTTTGGTTGAGATTATTTTTCATCAATATCCATGTTTTATTTGAAATGTTTTCAAGAATGATTTAAATAATCACTTATTATTTTTTATATTAATTTTCACCCATTCTTTAATTTTTAAAAAATTTAAAATGAATATTCATTTCATTTTCTAAAATGATTTAATTTTGAATTTTTCTCTAAAATGTGAATGTAAAATCACTTTTAACACATAAAATATGAATAGAATTTCACAATGTCAAAAAATTTCAATGATTTGAAGCGTTCATTACATTTTTCCATGGTTTTTATAAAATGGAAATTTTACCTTTTTGATTATAAAATATATGGATTTTAATTAAGTGAATCCAAAATGAAAATGAAATTTTCCCTAAAAAAATGTTTCAGGTTAGATTCTAATTGTATTTTTTATCTATGATGACATCATTCGACATTTTTTATAATTCTGTTGGAATGTTATTCTATGATACCTTCTATACTCTTTATTTGTATGGATTATTATTTTAAGAATGAGATATTGAAAAAAAACATTTTCTTTTCCACAGGTTAAGTTATGATGATATGTAATTTTTTTTAATGATCTTGTGGAATAAATAAAAATGGATTGGACCAGATATTAAATTTTTATTTATAAGAAAAATAAAGAATACAAGGAATCCCAGACCCTCAAAATAAGATCAAAGGAATAAAAGATTAATGGAGTCTAATGTGATGAAGACAAAGGGAATCCCCCTATTAATATTGAACCATTCTATATTTATGTTATTCAAGTCATTATAAAATAAACACTCATTACCAAGAATATCCACTGATTCTATGTAGACTGCCACATTGTTTCCCTCTCACCAATTATGAGACACCATGATGTTTTCCCATAGGATAACACATCATTTCTAGATGACAAAAATAATTGACCAAGGAATAACCCCCACATCATCAAGGGAATTTTATACGAGCTTTGAGTCTATTTCAACTTCATTGATATTCAAAACATTTTTTCGGAAAACATTAAGGCCTTCAAGCTTGTCCATTGCTTCTTCCTTAAGGTTGGGACCCTAATTAAGCTTGATAGAAAATACTATGAAGACAGACCAAATATTATCACACACAACCCCTCCACCATGAATGTAACCAGCCACATAGGATCTATCACTATGGAGATTTATCCCCACTGAATGGGGTTTCCAATAGACATAGTTTCCTCGGTACTGATTGTCCCTCTAAGAAGATATAAGTTGACATGTAACGAAATGTTGTAGGGATGGGGCCACTCTCCAATTCCCTAGAGCACTGAAAATGTTTAAGAGTATATTTTTATCCCAGATTACAATCAGGATTCCATTATAGATAACCCCCTCATAGATCTACTTAGTTATGGAATTCCAAAAGCATCAGCACCCATGTATATAAAATCAAGGTAAGAGAAGATCTCTCCATGATTCGCCTTCTGGAGTTGTGGTACCAACGATCGAAGAAGGGTTTATCAGCCATCGTCGGATTATAAATAGTAGTACACACACCCATATAGGACCACACCTCATTCTCCAACTCACTATCGATGAAGAGATGATCTGAGATATTCTCCTTGTGCTCCTTACATCAAACTCATATAGAAACAACAAAAATTACACACCTATTAATGTTATCATTTGTAGGAAGGTATCTATTTCAAATCCTCTAGGTATGGAACATGAACTTGGTGTGAATATTCATGGCCCAAATTATTTCATTCCATGTCTCCCCTTGAACCTTTAGAGACATGATATGACAGTTGTCCCACATTGTGAATAGGTTAGATGGGGAAGGAGTAAAGACACACATATCCGGTTCATGGGATAGTACAACAAGTTTGCACAGTTCAATCTGGTCCCCTTTCAACATTTCCTTGATAAACACCATATACTTGGGGGAATATTTGTTTGAGATGTTTGTAGCATGGAAAAAGTATATCCAATGATCTCCCCATTCCATTTGTGATGATATAACAAGACCTCACCCTTCCTAATGATCCAACAAGTGTATGGCCTAAGAGCCCCAATTACGGGCCTAATCTCATAACATAGTGGAGAAGTAGAGTTGTCCAACTCATATGGATCTCCCATAATAAATCCCATCATGGTGTACCCCTATAGGGTCCATTTCGCTAGCACCTCCCATTCTAACATAGCAAGCATGAATTTCAAGGTGTCTTCAGGGTGGACAATGTTAATACCTCCCTTAGAAACCGGTTGAGCAATCTAGTTCCACGTGACCCAAAGTATTTTACCCTCTACCATGGGATCCCAAATGAAACTAGAAAAAAATTCAATAAATTTTTCTGATAAAACCTTTTGGGAAATTGGCTAAAGATATAGTATGAATTAGGGTGGCAAATAGCATGTTATTCACCATTGCAATTTTTCCACCAATCCACAGGTAAATTCTTTTCCGTTTGAGTACCCTATGAATGATTCTGATTTTTTGAGGATAAAATACTAATAAACAGAGACTTCTTGAGGATAGAGGGGCCCCAAAATACTTAGTGGGAGACTCCCCTATCAATATATCATGGATATGACCTACAGAAGCAATCCGGCTCAAATGGAAACTGTTGGAGATAAAGAAGATAATTTTGATTTTGTTAACAATCAATCCTCTCTAATGGAAATAAGTATCAACCATCCTACACATTCTCTATAACGATCTACTCACAACATTCATGAATATTGAACTGTCATACGTGAACATAATACGAGACACCAATGGGGAACCCACTCTTCGACGATATGAGAGAATATGTCAATTATTCATGCCATTGTAAAGAATACAAGTAATAAAATACTAGGCTATTATAAAGATAATCGGGGGTATGGGTTCCCCCGATTAAAGTCTCTTTAGTTTCCTTAATGAATCCATATGATTTTCCCATAAAAGATATAGTTATTCAAGACGAGCTAAAACAATGAAAAATAATTTCAATATTATATGGTGAGAACCCCATACATGTCATGAATTGGTCAATGAAACTACATTCCCTAATATTAAATTATTTTTTCATATCATACATAATAGTCATACTGGATATGCATGTTTTGAGATTGATATTGAGGATCATTTATTTGTCCAAGTCTATATCCCTTGAATAGACCACACCATCAAAAAACCATATTTTTTCATGGAAATCCACTAGGGGAGATGGTTTGACTGCCTAGAATAGATTATAGTAGAAATAATATTATATGGAACATTTCATGTGATAATATCTCAAAAATGTAGGATGGGGGTAGGATTCTTATATTTTGGAATTAGAATAACATTAGTGGAACTTTTGACCTGAGGCATGAGAACACCCCAAAAGAAATTTGAATGTCCATAACTAGATCATCTTTAATAGTCTCCCACGAAGCTCTATAAAAAGAAGTATGAAGCCCATCCGGATCAGAAACAATACACTATTTTAGTTTCATCGTTACATTAAAGACCTATGTCTCTTGTGGGAGAGAACCCATCCATTCATTATCACTATCAGAAGTATAGTATGGATTCCCATCAATGAGATATGTAGGTTCCACCCAGGTATCCATTGAGTAATTGTGAGTTAGGTCCAACAAGAAGTTATTTAAGGTACTTATTAACAAGGGAACCAATACAATCCCAATCATTTATAAACGAACCATCCTCTAGCCTAATGTTTGGTTTAACTATATTTTTCTTTTATTTAATACATGTATGAAAATAATCTATATTTTTAGCCCCTTCATTAAACCACATTATCTTTAAATTTTCACTATAATTATGATACTAATTTAGTAGTACATCCTCTAGATATTCTTTCTTATAAACTAGATCCTCAAAAACCTAATCATCCCATTCCTCCTCTAGACTCATATCATGATGATCAACATATTTCATAGTGGAATCCAGTTCCCTATCCAAGGGTGTATGATCCCTCAACCACACTTTTATCCCACTCTTAAGATGCCTTAGTTTGTTATGGAAATCCACCTATAAGTGCACCTAGGAGTAATCTCCCCAAGATGATCAAACCATGTCAGGATAACTAGGATCACTAACCCAATGGAAACAATATTTAAATATCTCTTGATTATCATTTTCAAAATAAATATTGATTATGATTTGGGAGTGATCTAAAATACCACATGTCAAGTGTACCTACCTAGTATTTACATACATTGAAATAGAATGCATGTTTACTAGGAATCTATCCATGTGGCTCCATGATCTATGAAAACCTATTTGATTATTGCACCATGTGAACTTATCACCTTAATATCAAAGATACATAAGGCCTTTTCCCACCATGTAATGCGTGAACTCTAAACTATCTCTCCTAGGAAAAGGCTCACGCCCCTTACTCTCATCTGAATTCACCACGACATTGACATTATCTCCTAAAAATCACATGATATTGTTGGAGTTTAACAAAAAATTTCGTGAACCTAATTTCTTGTTCAAAAATTTATTCATGGACCTAGATTTAATTTCCAAAAGAGTATGCATGGACCTAGTTTTCATAACCATAAGTTTATGCATAGAACTAGATTTCATATCCATAGTTTTATGCGTAGAAATATATTCCATGCCCATAATTTTATGTGAGATCATAGTTTCTTAAATTACCATAATTATTGAACGTGATTATATTTATACATGTTCATAATGTAATGAGATTCTGTTTTTTTTAATTATTCATATTTTTAATTTATGATATCATGGCTCATGTCTCTTGATTTCATTATTATTCTTGTCTTATTAACCGAAAAGAATTATCCCATGACTCAGGATTATTTTCTGTGATATGTACAGTATGGATTTGAAATGATAATATCATGTTCTTATACCCATATATTCATGCAACGATTTAGTGACTATTGATATCTCCAACTCTTCCCTTACTAAGAATCAAAGCTCTTTTGTTTTTATGTTTCCTTTCCCTAGGTCACAAGTAATGGAATTAATTAAAATATTTATAATAAGAGAGCTTTATTGGAAGTTATTTTTTATATATTTTGATGATATTTCATGAAATAATATGACTGAGTATATAGTCTCTAGATACACTAAACATTTACGGTCCTCATGAATGTATTTGTGAAATATATTTAATATTCATATATTAAGTTATTAGATTTACAGAGGAAAATTATGGGTCACTATAATTTCGATCATATCCATCCGATAATAAATTATATGGTAGTTTCATTCCCTTTTCCTTTTATTATACCCATATTATTATTTTATGTAAAGGATAATAAAAAAAGTTTCACACTAATTATTTTATATTCAATTATATATTATAATTGGGACAAAAAGATATTATAAATGAATATAAAAGATTATATAGAATATAATGTATTATTTAGAATATAAATAAGTTATTTATTTATGATAATTCATTTTAATTTTTAGTGATTATGTAATTACCATAAAAACTTATGTATCATTAAAATAGTGCACGGCCATGATGTCGAAAAATTATGGAAATGATTTTATAAAAAATACATAAATTTATATGATTTGGATCAATTGTGTTATTCCATTAATTTAATCATTAATCCTAAGTTATAAGGAATTTTAAAATTTTTTATATTAAAAACCCATTTTTTTATTTATGTATTTGATGTCAATTTAAATGTCTAGTCTCAAAAATAAATTTTATTATATTTTATATTTTATATGATTTAAAAAATATATAATTCATGAAAGAGGATGGGTGGAATGTGAAATGGATATAAATCCCATACATGGGTCATTTTTTATCCACTTTTCACTTTAAAAGTTAATTAATAACACTTAATGGCTATAAATGTGTAACAACAGTTGAGGTTAAAATTGGTTTATGAAGTGGTTAAATAAAATGATAAGTTTTAGAATGACAAAAACATGACTTAATTTTATTGTATGATTATATATAAAACTTTTTATCATTTTAATGAATCCATTTCTATTTTGATTCATTTTACTTGATAAAGACATTAATTATATATAAATCCATTAATCAATTCCAAGTGTTCCCTCGATCACTTATAAAAGGGAAAATAATCTCATCCCCTATTCAAAATGATTGATATATCTAAAATAGTTTATCCCTACCCTAATTACTAACTATATTTTTTCTATTATTTATTTATCTTAGGTTATTCTCTTAATACCGTCCTAATAAGGCTTAAGGTGTAAGCCAAAGGAGGCCTCTCAAAGAAGAGGTAATTGTTACTATCAAATATTTCAAAGTTTATTTCTCTGTGTAATTTCTATAAAGACGTTATATCCATCCAAAAATAATTAAAAAATATCATAAATATACAAATATGTTATTATAATTATGGGACAACCATTTTCTACTACCTTTCCATCATATGAGAAATGAATGTACTGGTTGTGTGTATGTGTGGACTACTACCTTCACATGTCAATGAGATTTATTTTACATAAATTCTTATCATGGTTTTTTATAATGGTATATTTATAGAATATATATTTTATTTAATATAAACTAATAATTCTAGGATGAAAAAATATTATCTTTTTCGTATTAGAAAATTAAATTATCGTTCATGCATACACATGGACTACAATGTCAATGAGTAATATATTTCAATTTCAATGTATTGTATTTATAGATGATTATAAAATTCTATATAATGAATATATATAATAATTATTAAATTAATAATCTTATATAAAAGTTATAATGATATTATTCTTTAGTATGTTCTTACTCACACATTTATTATATCATGCTCTTATTTAAATCATTTTTACCACCTATATGACTGATGTTATATTATTTATAACATTAATAATTAAGAAATGATTAATATAGGTTTTATTATATAATAATATGATATAAATGAAACTATTATAATTATATAGATCATATAATCATTTTCAATGTTCTAGGACTAGAACTTCCTAGTCAAAGCATTCATGGAAAACAAAAAATTTATCACCCAGAAAATAAATTTTAATAATTGAATATTAACTAAAGGATTATTATAAATAGATGATAATTGATATAATAAGTATTAATATAGTTATGTAATATATTTGTAACAAATTTAAATTTATTATACATGAGTTTACAATTGCTTAGGGGGAATGTCACACTTGATGCAAGGGTTCCCCATCTCACTTTTGTTTCTATAAGACTCTTTCCATATTCCATAATTGTTATATTAATTTGATGTATATATTAACCCATTGATATGTTATATAATAAATATATTTGTATTAATGGTATCTAAATATTCATTTAATCTTATTTTGTTCAAGGTGGTAACAATTTTAAAGTTTCTAATGTTGTAAGGGATTTATGATTCAATCTCATTTTATTCAATATTTTTATACTTTAATTTATATTTATGGAAAATATATGATAATTATTTATTATCCCTATTATATTTCTAATACATGGGTTATATTTATAGTTTAATAGTTTTCTATTCATCCTACCCTCGTTCCTACTTAATATGATTGATTAAATTTTTTTTCAATAGAAGTAAACCTTATTTCCTCTTTCGTCGACAAAAATCATTTTCCATGTACATGTTTCAAAATATGTTTTAAGAAGTGTTATTTTATATTATAAAATTATTATTTAACATCAATTCAAACATATTTGACTTTATATTCATGTTTTTAAATGGAATATTCTTTTCATTTTTCAACCAATTTAATTTTTAATTTTTACCAAAATTGTGAAAGGAATCAGTGTTTTATCATTTACCACATATATAGATTTTCATACTATCATAATCGTTAATTTATTTAATTATTTCATTATAATTTACCATAAATGTACTCAAATAATGAGAAAAACAATATTTATAATAATTTGTTTAAATGTTATCAAAAGAAATGTATAATTTTCTCACATTTCAAAGAATGTTTTAAATTTATTTGAATTTATTTTCATATATATCAATATATTTTAATGAATATTATGAATTATTAAATGTAAATATTAATGATACAATCCACTATATTACTCTATAGGTATTATGATCATGATTTTATATTTTTTACTAGGTAAAAATATTAACATTCTATATGATAGATTTCAAATATAGATTTTTATCCTGATTATGTACTGTATTATTTATTAACCCATTTCATATCATGAATTCATTAGACATAGATAGTGGCAGGAAGAGCCCTTTATATACCATCAATGCATTGGTCGCTCTCATGAGACAAACTATTTTCAGTATTTAGAATACTCCTTACCAATTTATGGATGATTTATTGGAATGAGGAATTGATGGTAATATTATGATGTCTTACATTATATAATATTTAATTATGAAACTATTTATTATTATATATGTGATTATTTATGTTGATGTTTCATCCATGTATATAGTCCCCTTTTATGATATTAAATATATAAAATATTTGATTATTGTTTATTTAATCCATATTATTATTGCTTTATTAATTTTATGATATATTATGTTTTATACATTTCATTACTGAGAATATCAGATTACATTTTATTTTGTTTTCCATTCCCCTATATACCATGAAAGGGTTTTATGAGTGATTTCATGGATATTCTAGAAGAAATGATAAATTTACCACTATAATATTTTTTATATTCCATGTTTTTAAATATAATAACAGAATAATGTGTATATCATGTCTCCCAAAAATATGAAACTATTTGACCCTATTAGAATCGACTTCTTATGTTTTGGTCCAATATAGTAATATAGCTAAAAAATTTACGTTACTAGAGTTGAGGATTTTTACATACTATTAATATCATTTTAATAAGTTATTTTATCAAATTAATAATATAGAGATGGATTCATATTTTTATATCATCCTTATATTAAATGTCACTAAAATTGTATCAGTTCAATATATTAAAGGAATGATTAGAGTTAATTATTGTTTATTTGATAGTTTGGAAAAATTCCATTGAAATTGTTTAAATTTTGTAACATAATAATTTAAATAATTGTTTTTTTTCAAAACCCAAAATAAGAAATTACATCAAACAGTTCCATCAAAAACATATAATTGAATGGTTTTTGGGTAGGGACATTGTCAATATTAAGAGGGAGCTTACCACTATTGTATTTTAGCATTCGTGGGAAGGTGTGTATTGGTTATATTTAATGATCAACCTCACATGACTCATGTTATATGTTTGAAAAAATACAACCCATTTTCAATACTCTGCATGGAGGTTTGTCAAATAGAACCATGAATGTACTCAAATAATGAGAAAACCAATATTTATAAGAATTTTTTTAAATGTTATCAAAAGAAATATATAATTTTCTCACATTTCAAAGAATGTTTTGAAATTTTTTTAATTTATTTTCATATATATCAATATAATTTAATGAATATTATGATTTATTAAAGGTAAATATTAATGATACAATCCACTATATTAATCTATAGGTATTATGATCATGATTTTATATTTTTTACTAGGTAAAAATATTGACATTCTATATGATAGATTTCAAGTATATATTTTTATCCTGATTATGTACTGTATTATTTATTAACCCATTTCATATCATGAATTCATTAGACATAGATAGTGGAAGGAAGATCCCTTTATATACCATCAATGCATTGGTAGGTCTCATGAGACAAACTAATTTTTTTATATTTAGAATACACCTTACCAATTTATGTATTATTTATTGGAATGCGTCATTGAAGGTAATATTATGATGTTATACATTATATAATATTTAATTATGAAACTATTTATTATTATATATGTGATTATTTATGTTTATGTTTCATCCATGTATATAGTCCCATTTTATGATATTAAATATATAAAATATTTTATTATTGTTTATTTAATCCATATTATTGTTGCTTTATTAATTTTATGATAGATTATGTTTTATAAATTTCATTACTGATAATATAAGATTACACTTTATTTTGTTTTCCATTCCCCTATATACCATGAAAGGGTTTTATGAGTGATTTCGGGGATATTCTAGATGAAATGATAAATTTACCACTATAGTATTTTTTTTATATTCCTTGTTTTTAAATATAATAATAGAATAATGTTTATATCATGTCTCCCAAAAATATGAAACTATTTTACCCTATTAGAATCGACTTCTTATGTTTTGGTCCAATATAGTAATATAGCTACAATTTTTACATTACTAGAGTCAAGGATTTTCACTTACTATTAATTCCATTTTAATAAGTTATTTTATCAAATTAATAATATAGAGATGGATTCAAATTTTTATATCATCCTTATATTAAATGTCACTAATATCTTATCAGTTTGATATATTAAAGAAATGATAAGATTTAATTATTGTTCATTTGATAGTTTGGAAAAATTCCGTTGAAATTCTTTAAATTGTGTAACATAATAATTTAAATAATTGTTTTTGTATAACCCCAAAATAAGAAATTACATCAAACAGTTCGATCAAAAAAATATAATTGAATGGTTTTGGGTGGGGACGATGTCAATATTAGGAGGGAGCATACCACTATTGTATTTCAGCTTTTGTGGGAAGGGGTGTATTGGTTATATTTAATGATCAACCTCACCTGACTCATGTTATATGTCTGAAAAAATACAACCCACCTTCAACACTCTGCATGGAGGTTTGTCAAATAGAATAACATTGTGAGTCTAGCTTATTTAAATGTTCCTTCATCTTATATAAAAGATACAATAGTTCAAATGAGTATATATAAATTATAATCCGTAAAAATAATCAAATAGTCATGTTAAGTCATTATTTTTTCTTATATTCAACAAAAATAATCATTTTTATCAATCACAACATATCCTATAATCATTAAATTAATTATGATAATTATTATCCAAAATCACTTATATATAACTATATTTAAAAATTGTTAAATATGAATATATATATAATAATTTAATTTTAGTTAAATGTTGGCTGGGCCAACCTCAATAAAAAAGGTACATCACTATCTAATTCGACTTAAATAAAAAATAAATAAATCACCACCATGTTTGAGGTAGTTTTCAATTTTTAAAATGGGTCTGATTGTGTTGGGTTGATTTATTGATGTTACAGTGTCATTGAAAACCCCTTGCAGGTGTGGAAAACTATAATTGAGGTGATAATGGTGGTCATTAATCAGAATTGACCTGGAAGTGCTTTTTTATGTCTTAGTGTCCACCATTTGATAATCAATAATTTTATTATAACTTGTTTGACTTATTTTATAAAACCACATATGTTTTATATTATATTATATTAATATTTAATCGATTCAATATTAATATAAAAATATTATCACATATAGGTTTTTATTCTATATAAAATTGATGTGAAAATGTAATATATTTTTAATCATATTGATAATGACATTGTAGTTCCCCTCTATAATGAGAACCTTGAAATGTCATGATGATATTCGTAACATTGATATATAGTTTAATAACATTACATGATAGGGAACATAGTATATAGATCATCCTGTGTGGTTACTCCTAAGTGGATTAGGATTTTTCTCATGAATTTCACACTTCGTAATCTCTAAATCGAAGATTATGAGACAAATCCCACCAGTAAGAATTATTAATTTAATTTTTCATAGCTATTCTGATTTATGAACTTGTGTAATGGTCCTTACACATTAATATTATCATTAATTCAATTAATTACTCACACACCTATTTTTTCTAATGAAAACTATGATGAAATATGTTCATGGAGAGGAGTGTATGTTTGGTGCATCATGAATGACATATTGTCGGTGGATATTTGAAGAAGGTTTTTCCCATCCGTATTCATGAAAGTCGATATCTCAAACTATTGATTGGAATATAATCATTTCATTAAATTTCCTGGGAAAGGTGTAACGATGTGTTTATTTCATGTGTTCAAATAAAAATATACGGGGCACATAGGTTGATGAGGCAAATGTGAAACCCGCTTGGTGAGATATGGAAATAATAGGAATAAATTACGCAATGAGTGTTCATATATAGTTATCATCATTATGATATTATATTATTTCTATTTGGTATCATGACCCATATATTGACTATAATCATGGACTTTAGTAAAGCTCACCAAATTCCAATAATAAAGAATCCCATGGTGGTACCAAATATGTTTTTTCATTGATCTTGATTAAAATCTATTTGAATTTAATTAATATTATAAATATTATTCTCAAATCCAAGGATAAATTTTATTCATGATTTATTGATAACAAAATTAAATTATTATTTAATCACCATATTCGGAATAAAACATATTCATTTATTTTATTTAATATATAATAAATATATATATTTAATTTATTTGGACTAAAATATTTATATAGGAGAATAAAATATTTAATTGGGTATTCAATAAATTTTGAGGAGTTCGAACAGACCAAGACTGCAT
This sequence comes from Viscum album, assembly GCA_963277665.1. Classification (NCBI taxonomy): domain Eukaryota; kingdom Viridiplantae; phylum Streptophyta; class Magnoliopsida; order Santalales; family Viscaceae; genus Viscum; species Viscum album. Next base: position 1,575,410,893 of record OY728119.1, on the reverse strand, counting down.
CCAAAAATGATTATTTATAATCAAGCCATTAAATAATATTCATCATTGAGCAAGTTAGTTCACTCCATAAATAATAACTATAATATCAATATTATTTTTTGGAATGGAGTTTTATATTTTTTTTATTTAACTGCTCGTAAGAAATATAATAATATTATAACATATACCCTAGATCCATAAATCGATGGTTGTTTTTACTATGTATAATTAATTGAAATATGGAGAATTGTTTTTCATAATAAATTATATATTGTATTCATTTTTCTATATCCCACTCAAAATTGAAAAATGAAAGATAGATTTCTTCATTATTGAAGGAAGATCAATAAACATGAACAATGTTGGACAATTGACTCACTACACTAGCTCCATAAAATCAATTAGTATTTTTCAAGGATTGAATGCGAATGTGTGGATCCCTACTAGGGAGATTCTACCCCTCAATCATCACATCTTAGCCAATGCAATAGGAATAGGGTCTTTCATAATATCAAAAAAATAAACAAATAAGTGATCCTATGTCAAGGTATTAATTTTCATCAAATATATATAAATTTATTATAAATTTAACTTGAAGGATAATCACACATGGTTTCAAAAAACCAAATATTAATAGAAATGTTAATATATTTACCACCATGTAATACCTCCACTCCACCAAAAACCTACATTACCTACATCAAAATGGTGGTCACATACATCCAAAAATATGATTGTTCATATTCTATGTTGTTTTTTCCAATAAATATAAATTATTATTGTTCACTATAAGGCAATCACTAATGTTTTATATGTTGATAACTTAAAAATATTACATATTATCTCTAAAAAAATAAAATATACCAGAGTTTCATAATAAAAAATTCATATATTATTATAATTTTTTAAATATATATATAATCTTTCAATTACATAATTAAATAGATTCCAAATATGTTGATCCACATATAGTTCATATTAATTAATTTGAATTTTAATTACATTTTAAAGTTACAAGTCCTATAATATAAAAATTCAAATATAGAAATTTTAAAACATAAAAATGATAACTGACTTTGTTTTTAATATATATATATATAATATTTATATATGAAATGTATTACTTTTATTTTTAAAATGATTCTTTAGATAATTCTAAACATATCACACATTAGATTAATGATAATATTATTCCTATATGAATCAACTAATGTTATCCTTGTTGTCACATGTTTTTATTAATAATTGATATCACTTGTTATTTTTTGATGTGTATTTGTGTCCATGTTTTTTTCTAATTACCCAAATTCCAAAAGTGGGAGGCCATTAAAATGAACTACCAAAAATTAAAATTACATGTCAGGTTGAGAGTATGTGAGTTCAAATATTCCCATTTATGATCTTTTTACATAGTTTGAGACTATCTTATAGATTTAATACATATTCATGAAATCTTTTCATATAATAAAACCAGTTACCCTTTTTTGAGTAAGATCTATTGAAACTATGAATTAACATGAACATACATATGTATCTATGTACTTTATTCTATATTTATTAGAGGTTATTCATCACACCAAAAGTTGGTTGTATATTTTATATTTTAAATCCATCTAGTCGAGAGCACTGAAATTTATCACTATCCTGGGAGGTGGAAAGTATTTTATAGTTAATATTTCACCCATGAGAAGGTATACCTATATATCCCTAAAAATGGAATAAATCTAATGACAAAAACCCTCTAATGTTATAACTCATAATTAATAAATGATGGAATATAGATAATGACCTCCCAAGTTCTACCTTCAATAGGCCCAGAGTTGGAGACTAGCACCAAGGGTTTAAAAATCTCACAAATAGGAGGCATCAACCTCTATAATATTAGGATCGAGATATAGGATAGTAAAATACAAGTAATTACGTGGCACCATATAATAAAGGAATCTAAAATCACTCCAGAATGCATGAATAAATAAAACATATATAGGTAAAAGTCTATAAATAAATAACCAAATGAAAAGATAAGGAAACAACACAACAATATCCCAAAGGAATGAGAAATAAAAGTCTAGAATGGCCCACGTAGTCCACTTGAGAACCTTAAAGTAGTTTTCATATATACAATGTCAGCATACAAGTACACTCAGTAGTCTCATACCCAAATTCTCTCATGCACATGTGAAATATTCTTACCAATGTACCGTTTGAAAAATAGAAGAAACAAGAAACCAGAAATATGTAAATTAACCAACCCCATCCTCACTAAGGAACACTAACCAAATAATGAATTCATATATAGTAATGTAATAATAAGAATATTAAAAATGGTACCCCCACATCCTTTTCCCACTAGGATGCTGGTCTCACACCCCCAATGTCATGCATCCTGTTGTTACCATCTTTGTAGATCATTACATCCGGAAAGGCACCCCGAATAACATTTTTCTTCACATTACATCTTTAACAAAGATACATGGGTTATCACATCATATCTTTCATGAATACACACAGGTCATCCAACCACATCTCGCTCAAAGACACACAAGCCATGACACCACATCTCATTTAAAGTCACAAGGTCCATCAAATCACAATCAAAACCAGAATAGTAGGGTATCATGAACATAAAGTAAATAAATCTCATACCGTCTTCCTGCCATACAAGATACCCATAATATTTTATATGAAAATATCATCAAATTAACACAACCATTTAAACGTTTCTTTCTTTCCATCCTAGAGTGTTCAAATCTATCACTCCTGGAAGATATATAGGGGTAATAAAGGGTACCCATCAATCCATCCTCACAATTGAGATGTTCGGAAAACACCCTAAAAATATCTAGTTGTTACCTCAAGGTGATCAAAATTGATAGGGTGTGTATAAAAATCACAATTAATTTACAAGGTATATATATAATATCAACACACAATCCCATGAAATGGGTACATAATAAGATCACCAAATGACTCAGAATATTTCCGATGAACCTCACAATATCTTTCACCTTCCTTTTCACCTCCAAATTCACAAAAACACACAACATACCACAAAATTCAATCCAAATTTCATCTTATTTTTCAAATTAATCCATTTCCCATATTTCCCATTACCGTCCAATTATATTTAAGTTTCCCATTCATTTAATAATTCCATCCCATTTTAAACAATTTATTCATTAACAATTCAAACCATTTAATTAGAATTCATATTAAAGAATTTGATACAATTATTACCCAAGAAACTATCATAATTAATCACCACATAAATAAATAGTCCATCATCTTCAACAAAACCAGCCCACACATCCACCAACACATAGTGACAGCCACCGCCTTATCACAACCGCTACATCACCAACACTATTCATTCAAAACCACCCCTAGCATGACTACACAACTCATCACATCCACCCCGAGAACACATCCAACTATCACAACCACACATCACACCTTCACACATTCACCTAAGATTTTTCAAATTTTGTTAGGGGATCATCATCACTTCCACTTTTTTATTTTAATTACATTATAACAAAAACCATAAATTCCATGGGAAAGAATTTAATTAACTGGATGAAAGTGGTTATCCAATTAAATTAAATTTTTGGTAAAATAATCACGCAACATGGTTCTCGAAACAAATGAATTTTTAGTATGAATAAAGGCTCCTAGAAACCATAATTTTTGAAAAATCAAAATTCTAAGAAAATTACAAATCAATGACACATATATCAAAGTGATAAAAGAATGTGACCTCCATCCGTTCCACTTTAATTTCAAATAACCTATTTATGTCATCATTAGGATGGTGAAAAATATATTCCCAAAGATAAACAACTGAGTAACCCCTCTCACATGATACCCTACATGATAAATGAAGGACCCTACCACAAACAAATATTTCTGATATAATGGACAAGTTTGAACTAAGAGGAAGACAACCAATGATCACCATAATGAAGGAGAACACCCTTACCATCCTAGAACAAAATAACCACACCATTCCCATACTAAAAAGGTCATTAAAATCAATATTATCAAATACCATCCCCTCCTAGATAATTTACTAGAAGAAAATAGGTTGAAGAGAATAGGGGAACTCAATTAGAAAATAAATGTTCACTCTCCAATGTTTGGGGTCAAATCCACTAAAAAGGGGATGATAGACCTTCATGGGCCGCACCTGATTCACACAAGAAATCATAGAAATCTTTGAGAAATGATGGTTATTAATGTTATTTCAGAATTATAGGTAATATATAAAATAAAAAAACCATGATTTGGCCACCCTTCAACACACCATAGAAGGAGAAGACTACGACCCAATGGGGAGAGCAATTTCGTAGATAGACTATTCAAACTGGCGTTTGAAATCCATAGTCATTTATATTATTCATATCCTATAAAATTGCTATGAGAAAATGGAATAGTCTAGAACACTACACCAAATACCTATATAAACTATAAATATTGCCATGATAAAACCCATTTCCCATAGTTCAACTACCTTGAAAACAATATAATTCCCGAATCACCTCCCCAAAAACTCAATGTAGTATCAAACACCCTCATATCGCAACCCTCAAATGCCAAGAAGGGGCTACACTACAACCAATTCTATATAGGTTATCTACCCCTAAATTTTTATTACCTCTAAAACACATTCTATAAGCTTCATATGTCATAGTTATATCATCTACATTGTATTTTCCACCCCTACAACACAACCAATGGCTCCATACATCAAGACTCCTCCCATATAGATGTTATAGCTGCAACCTCTTCTCCAATGTCCAACTCCTCGAGACCTCCATTTAACACCTCCGCCACTATAATTACCATAATGTAATGGTTTATAAGGTTTGGTCTATTACATCAGATATCTCTCAAACAATTCTCATCCTGAATAATCAAAACTATCCTAGAAATAGAAAAGGGGAAATTGGTATGAACAAGCATCCTTTGAGATACCACTCAAGGATATCTTTATAACAAAAAATCTACCCCAAACGAACACAAAAAACCCATCCAAAACATTAAAAAAACCGTGAAGCCACATTACTACACAATTTTACCATCTACCCCACTAGGCATAAACCACATCACATACGCATGACCACTTACACCACCATTCTATCCCACACAATTCCTGACCAACCGTCTCCACAACCACTACAAAATAGATCCCCAAGAAAACAAGTCAATGAATTTCACCTCCCATGTCAAGATATTTTCTACATTTTATGGTTGTGACTCGCTTGAATAATTTTAATTGTTTCATGGTGTAAACCATCTCGATAAATAATTAGGTTTTCTATTAATTATATTCATGATGTTATAAAGCACACAACACTTTAATGAAAATTACATCTCATAAATTATAAATATTTTGGATATTAAATTATCAAGAAAAATATATTAATAAATAACAAGTCAAACTTAAAATGATCCAAAGTACTAGGAAAGAATTTGTAACCACCACTCCCAAGTACTCTCTGAATGGCCACCATACCTCCACAACACACAAACCAAAGGAATTGTACCTTATCTACGAACCTTATCATTAAGATTCTGGATCACTACTTGCTACATTAGGAATGTATAATTATCCTAAAAATACAAATATACCTAGTAAATTACATGGTATTACTCATAAAGATACCGACAGAGCAAGAATATGTGGAAGACATCGTGAATCGGGTCTAGTCATGATGGGTGTTCCAACTAATAAGTCACCTCACCAACACGCCCCAACACCTCAAAATGCCTACAAACCAAGATAGGAGGTTGTTCCCCAAACAAAATCTATGATGAAAACGTTGATGGGAAATATTTAAGAACACATAGTCTCCAACCTCAAACTCCAAGGGCTTCTTCCTCTACATGGGGTAGAACTTATTCATATCCGGAACTTCTTTCATGCTCTCACAAAAAACCAAAACCATCTCTATCATTCTTTATACAACATTGAAATTTAGAACTAATGAATATATTACCATAGTAAAGATAATGATGTATCCACAAATATAAATCCTCAAAATGGGTTAGGATAATGCATAATTGATATTTTTTATAATAAAACTCAACCAAAAGGAAATTATTTTTCATAATATCCACCAAAATCTAAGATATATTCTGAAAACAAATCTTCTAGTTTATTGAGTGTCTACTCCATATTCCATCAATCTAATGGTGGAAAATAGTGTTTAGGTGAAACTAAGTTTGAAAAACATACTACAATTTAATGTAGACTCCCAAGATAAAAAATTTCTCATAGAATGAGACAATGGACTTTGTAACTCCATGGATCTACACCACCTCATACACATTTTTCATTGAACACCCATCCATGGAATCTGACTACATGATTTCAAGGAAGTGATATGATATCATCCAGAGATCCACAATTACTCAAAGGGATTAAAAATATCTTTGAGATTAGGGTTATTTTTGATGAATTATAATGATATGTTTCCCCTTTTCAACATCGTAACATCCAATGAATTTAACAAACAAAAAAATACATGATTATCTTCATTTAGCTACTAAAACAAATAATCAATCCATAATGTCTTCCATGTCCCAATTCATCTCAAGCTACTAAAACTTCATCATCAATCTGTGGTACGTATTTGACACTTCTAGGTGTATTGCTAATGGTGATATGTGAAACTAAACAATTACTAGAACAAACATGTAATGACCCGCGTTTTGAACCGGGTTAAAAAGTGGGGGAAATTGAACTTTTTTAAATTCAGAACCAGTCGTTTTTAGAATCGGGCTTCGAAACAAGGTTCTGAAGGTTTGAACCCCTCTTTTTAATGTTTTTGGTGTTGGGTGAAGGCCTGAGGAGTTCCCTAGTGTCTCGAGGTGTTTCGGGTGCGTCATACCTGAAGGAGTCTGGTTTTTGAAGGAATGACAGAAGGAGCATTGTTGGAGCACAACCACCCAAACCATGTGGCCCAAACCGTGTGGCCTAAAATAGGGAGGCAGAGGAGTCCGCATGTCCTGCGCACGGTTTCCCCAAACCGTGCGGACAGCCCGTGCGTGGTGCCTTGGGTGTCCAGTGGGTTGTTGCACGGTTTGCACACGGTTTAGAAAACTGTGTGGGATAAACTATGCATCGCACCTAGGTTAGGGTTTTTAAGATATTTAAAATTAAATTAAAATAAAATAAAAACCTAAAATAACACTCCCTTGCCCTCACTCGTCAGAGCCACTCGACCTGCACCCAGGGAGGGATCTCCCTCAAGCCGTGAACAATCCTCCTCCACTTCCTCCCCTTATTCCTCCGGTTCCTCTCGATTTTTGGAGGTTTCTTCTTCGAAACTTCAAGGTAATCTCTCTTTCCTAGTCTCCTCCCCTTATTGGCCGAAATTAGGGCTTCCCTTTTCCCTAATCACATTCGGCTGTACACCCTAGTTTTAGGGTTGTTGTTGATTTTATGTTTTCCTTTGTTTCTTTTGTTATAAGGGGATGTGGAAGGTCACTCCGGACATCGTTGGTGTGCGCACAACATCTGCCACCAAAGGCGTGGTAGATTGCGGCTGTTTCAAACCACCAGGTTGTTTCCGAGGTAAGATTTTTCTACCATTGGTTGTTTTGTAGCTACCAATTAATATCTTTAGTTGTTCTAAGGGTTCCTTGTGTGTTATGGTTAGTGTGTTGGTGGTTTTGGTCATGTTTCGGGTTTCTAGAGCTTAGGATACTTGCCTGTGTAGGTATAGGTACTTATTTATATGTACATGGGTTCCCCAGATATGCGTATATTTGTACATGGCATTGAATATACACGTACGAGGCTAGTTGTCCCCATTTCATATATAAAATTGCATGCACAGGTGAGCGGAGACTGGTATATGTGTATAAGAATATGTGTAAGGATCCGCTCGCACATGCTCATGTCCATGCAGATCATGTTTATAGAGGCTACGTGTCCTTATATATATGTTAAATCACATATACTTTGTGGGGAGAAGTGGAAACTTTAGTTAGAAGGTTCCAAGAGCCGGAGTGGGTGGATGGATCCACCTTGAGGTAGTGTCCCTCTCCTACCTTTTTATTTAAAGTGAAGTTTAAATGAGTTCATTTATGCAATGCCTTAGCAATTTAATTTTGCATGTTCGTCTTGAGTAAATGATTCTGTGAAAACTACGTGAAATTTCGGAACAAGATAAAAAAGGTTTCCTGCAAACTAAACTAACGATTTAATAATAAAACCCCTCGATTAGAGGTACGCTGTCTAGAAGATAAAAAGTATGAAGTAGATATTTATTCTTTCCTACTTTTCCATGACTTTGTGATAATTACTGAATGGTATGTTTGGCTTCTGGTTTCTTCTTTGTTGAATTTTCCCAAGTGGGAAAATTCTATATTTCCATAAAGCCTCACTTTTCACTTGAACCCTTGGACTGCAATTTCCCTTAAGGTAAAGGTGTTAATTGAATATGATTAGAATGGATTAAATGAGATGGGGTAACTAAGTGAAATGCCTATGATGCTTGTTTTATTAATCATCCTTCCAGTTTTAGGCAACTAGATGGAATGAACCTCATGTGGAACCATTGCCCAATTTTCCATGTTTAGAAAATTTGGATAAAATGACTTTGAATAGGGAATGTGCGCTGAATGACATAATTGAAAGGGTTGGGTCGTGACTTTAATATGGTTAATTCGAGTGCATGATAGGTAATGCCTTCTGTGTTGTTTGATTAGTATGAATGATGGTTTAACTGAATAGCATACTAGATAGGGTTAGATCATGACCCTAGTGTTTATTGTTATGATTGGGAATGAGTGCCATAATTGATTATGGTGTTTGTGAATATGGAATGTCTGTTTGAAATACATAAGAGGTATTGCCTTATTCATTGTAATATAATGCTGATAACAAATGTGTGTGGTTATGTATAGGAGGAATTCATCCCCCATTCCATATACTTTGAATGATTATGAATGGGAGGAATGCATACCCCATGCCAGCTTACTTGAGTATGGGTTGAAGTCATGACTACCCCCATGCCAGATGAAATCTCTATATGTGTTTGGAAGGGAGGCATTTATACCCCTTGATAGTTTACTTATAAGGACGAGAGGCATTCTTACCTCGTGCCTGTTATTATCTATACATTTATGGAAGGGAGGAATTCATAACCCTTTCCATTTGACCGATAGGGACGAGAGGCATTCGTACCTCGTGCCCACTAATCTCGAATGATATAAGAGAGGCATTCATACCCATTTCCAGTTGACCTATTGGGACGAGAGGCATTCATACCTCATTCCATCTATCTTCAGCTGATGGGTGGGAGGAATACTTACCCCACACCACTTTTATAAATATTTATAAATGTTACTGTAGTGGCATGATAATATTGATATCCCAACAATGAGCCGAAGCTAATATAGCCGTCAGGTTTTCAATTGGGGAAACCTGGACAGGTGTTATCATTCTATATTATTTTGTTTATTGAATCCTACTATACCTACTTCCAGTTTAATTAAATACACACTATCTGGATTGGGTTATAAACTGGTGGTTTTGGCCTGTTGAGATTTATATCTCACACCCTACTCGGGCCGCCAATGCACTGGGGTACCCGAGTATACCTTTCTTGATTGCAGGACCTAGGTTGGTTGTTGTATTGCTTGTTCCTGGGGATAGGAGCAATGGACCGAGCGGGATCTTGGGATGCTCAGGAGAACGCCCGTCGGGCCTTGATGCCTTTTCTTTATTCTTTTACATTTTATTGTAAGCATGATGTATTGTTTCTTGTTTTCACATTGAATCGTTCATCATCCATGTATCATGTTAATTGGATTTGGCCACCTTTTATAAAAATGATCACTATTTGTCTTCTGCTGCTATTTGTTCATTGTTTATCTATTACTTCTTCTGCTACTTTTGTGTTTCACTCTGATAATGACATTGTGAAACTCTAATAAGAGGGTATAGTCTCCCCACTATCACCTCCTGAGACCCTCGCTGCTTGTCGGCAGCATCTGGCATACGGGGAGACGTGCTTGAGGCCATGTGACCTACCGGTCCAGCCACCGGTTCGATGGGAAACCGGGTTGGGATGTTATAAAGTGGTATCAAGGGATTTTTCTCTTCTGATTAGTTTACTGTTTGGCGACATTAGACAGGGATAGGAAGGAATTAGAATTTGGTAATGAGCTATGTCCAAGATTGGCCACCCCGTGAATAGGGAAAAGCCAAATTTCCTCAAATGCAAGTATTATTTTAATGATTTTGATTTTTACAGTTGATTTGATTTCACCGTTGGGTGACTCACATGGTTTCTTTTGATAATGTTGATGCAGTTTTGGGTTCAATTTCTGTTGTAACCCGATGATACGAGGGTTTGCCACCTCATGCATCATATAAGCACATTGTTAGAAATCACATGTCATGCCATCTAGGATGCTTTTGTAATGCCTACTATTTTGATAAGTACTATGGTAGTTATTCTATGATTATGTGATATAGCATGTTCTGTGTTACTACTTACGATAACATTCTATTTTTGATTAAGATGAAATTGGTTTCTTTTGTTAAATTATTTGATTGCGATTATGATGGGCGCCAATTTTCAGTTATAAGGTGTATGGGTGCCTTATGGCTGGGAAAGGGTAACCTTTGTAATTGAATCACCATATAAAGAGTTGCAAAATTTTAAAATGTAAAATTAATTGAAATTGGTTTTAAATGTTGGGAGCCAATTTTCAACTCATGGAGTGTATGGGTGCTTCATGAGTTGGGGACTGGCAACCCATAATGAATGTGATAAAAACGTGCTTTTTCAATTGCTTATGTGTGTAAAAGCTATTTGATTTTAATCTGATGTGTTTTGGATCGTTGCGACCCTTGTAGGACTCCTAGTGGTTAAACGGAAGTTGGTTGAAACTTTCCTGTTATGCTTTGAGTTGTTTGTTAAAATGATCAAGTTCATAATGAAATTTTCATTTTAAAGGGGTACTTGATGTGTTGAATTTAATCTTTTAAAGTGATTAAATGATAAATGTGAATAAATATAAAGGGCTTGGAGAACGGAACCTACAGTGGTGTCCTCTGTTGAGACCCCGTGTGTGGGTAGGTTGAGTCTTTCTTGTGAGTTCCTTGGAACAGAGCATTACACATTTTCTGTAGGCTGTTTTGTTTTAGCAATGACGTTAAATGTTAGGCTTTGATCCCGATGACTTTTGTTGGGCGTGACCAAGTGTTTGGGTAGATGCTTGTTTTTCGTGAGGGGATAGCCCCTGGTAGGTAGCGCCCTTAGAGAATATGTGCTTGGCTTGTTCGGTGAACTTATGAAGTATGGTATTGTTCGGGTACTATTGTCCAGTGTATGACTTCCAGTTCCAATGAAACCCTTGTTTGGACGGGTGGTCATGCTTCTTTTGATCTTGTTAAGGGATTGAGCATCGGGTAATGATCTGTCTCAGTTGGTTAAACATGCCTTGGTTATGGTCGGTCACTTTTTTGGTCGTTCGACCCTTTCTTTTGCGTAGTAATGGATGACTTGACAAGTCATAATCCAAGAGAATGGACATATGGGGCAATTTGGTGTTTGGCTGTATCTTTTGTGTTGTTGTTTATGGTCTCGGGTCATCTCTGTGGTTGAGTGACCTGAGCGTTTTTGAATCAAGTTTTCCCAATGCTCGGGATGATTTCTGGAAGACGCAGGTGGCAGACACACCGGTCTTTTTTCTTTGGATTCCTTATACGTTTGATGTGGTGATCATGACTCGGAGGAGCGACCCAAGTCAGTTCTGCTAATTATGAACAAGTTTTCTTATGAGAAGTTTTCTTTATCCTTTCGATGACGCCGAACCATCTAAGGCGGGGAGGGTCGTGCCAGTTGAGTAAAGCATTTCCTTCCGGGTAGAAGGAACATGCCAAAAAAATCATCTTGGAAAACAGTTGGGTTTTACTCGAATTCTTTTGGTTTTAGTTGGTAAGGTTGATCGATGAATTCCTTGTGTGGGAAGAGGCATCTTGGTCAGTTGTAAATCTTGATGTGTCGATGGGTGAAGCCGAGTTTCTTCTTTAGAGTCAACTAGGGGTAGTTCGACTGATCTCTTTTCTAGTTTTGGATACAAATAACCGGAATCTATTTTTCAATCCTCTTAGTGTACTCTTCTACGTGACTAGATTTTCCCCTATATTTCTTTCATCCTGGATGCGCTGAGAGAGTGTCGGTCTTACACCATGGAAATGTTTTAAAAATCTGTTGATCTTGGTTGGTTGTTCCCTTTCGGCGTTGCATGCAGCATGTTTGGTTTCGTTCATGGTTTGATCTTTGAGAAATCACAGAGAGTCAAGTATGACCTTTTTGGTTAACGTCCTCGTGGTGAATGTGGGATTCCTTGGGAGAAGGCATCTTTGTTCAGCTTGTAAAGCATCAGCCGCCTAAGACGGGCGTCTTCTTGAATTGTCATCCGGAGTGGCTTGACTCTTTTCGACTTGTGTTTTGAGATCGATGGGGAAAGCAACCATTTGATCGTTTCAAAATCATGCTTGGTGCATCATTGGAACGCTTATAGTGTTCTATTGAAAGACGGTTCAAATTGTGGTGGAGCTGTGGTTTGAGTCTTGGCCGTTTAATGTGAAAAGCATAAGGTGTGAAGTACCTTTGATTAGTTTCTTGATGAGACCATGGTGAGATGGTGTCTCTGGTATGACGGGCTCGGGTAAGAGTCGTCTGGGTGTTTTGGTTAGAAAACGAGAATTGGCTCGGGTGTTGACGACTTATGTGTCATGTGCTTAAGTGGATGATCATGGAGTGTTGAACTTTTCGAAACATAACTCGATCGTTGGACGAAGCTTCACAACCCTTGTTTGTCGAATGAAGTGTGTGTTGTTCCCAATGGCTTCTCATGGATGAGAAGTTCTAAGGTGGGATGGTTGTAATGACCCTCATTTTGAACCGGGTTGAAAAGTGGGGGAAATTGAACATTTTCAATTTCTAAATCGGTCGCTTTTAGAATCGGGATTCAGAATGAGGTTTCGAAGGTCTGAACCTCTCTTTTTAATGTTTTTGGGGTTGGGCGAAGGCCCAAGGAGGTCCTCTAGTGACTCGAGGTGTTTCGATTGCATCGTACCAAAAGGAGGATGGTTTTTAAAGGAATGACAGAAGGCGCACAGTTGGTGCACGACCTCCCAAATCGTGTGGCCCAAACCGTGCGGCCTAAAATAGAGAGGTAGAGGAGTTCGCACGGCATGTGCACGGTTTCCCCAAACTGTGCAGACAGCCCGTGAGTGGTGCACTGGGTGTCCAGTGGGGTGCTGCACGGTTTGCGCACGGTTTGAAAAACTGTGTGGGATAAACCATGCATCGTGCCCAGGTTAGAGTTTTTAGGATATTTAAAATGAAATTAAAATAAAATAAAAACATAAACTAACACTCCCTCACCCTCACTCGTCGGAGCCGCTCGATCCGCACCTAGAGAGGGATCTCCCTCAAGCCGCGCGCAAGCCTCCTCCGCAGCCTCCCCTTCTTCCTCCAGTTCCTCCCAATTTCTGGAGGTTTCTTCGTCGAAACTTCAAGGTGAACTCTCTCCCCGAGTACCCTTCCCTTCTTGGCCGAATTTAGGGCTTCCCTTTACCCTAATCTCATTCGGCCATACACCCTATTTTTAGGTTTTTTTTGATTTCGGGGTTTCCTTTGTTTCTTTTGTTGTAAGGGGATGCAAGAGGTCTCTCCGGACTGCGTCGTTGTGCGCACGACATCTTCCACCAAAGGCGAGGCGGATTGCGGTTGTTTCGAACAATCGGGTTGTTTCCGAGGTAATTTTTTTCTACCATTGATTGTTTCGTAGCTTCCAATTAATGTCTTTAGTTGTTCTAAGGGTTCCTGGTGTGTTCTGGTTAGTGTGTTGGTGGTTTTGGTCGTGTTTCTGGTTTCTAGAGCATAGGAAACTCGCTTCCATAGGCATAGGTATGTATTTATATGTACGTGGGTTCCCTAGATATGCATATATTCATGCATGGAAGCGAATATACACATACAAGGATAGTTGTCCCCATTGCATATATAAAAGTGACTGCGCAGGTTAGCGGAGACAGGTATATGTGTATAAGAATATGTGTAAGGATCCTCTGGCGTAGGATCATGGCCATGTGGAGCGTGTTTATAGAGTATAGGTGTCCTTATACATATGTGAAATCACATATGGCTTTTGGGGGAGCAACGATAGCTTTAGTTAGAAAGCTCCAAGATCTGGAGTGGACTGATGGATCCACCTTGAGGTAGGGTCCCTCTCCTGCCTTTTTATTTAATGTGAAGTTTAAATAAGTTAACTTATGCACTACCTTAGTACTTTAATTCTTCATGTTATTCTTGAGTAAATTCTTCTGTGAAAAACATGTGAATTGCAGAAACAAGATAAAAAGGGTTTCTTTCTAACTAAGCTAGCAATTTAATAATAAAACCCTTCGATCAGAGGTGCGCTGACTTCAAGATAAAAAGTAGGAAGTAGACATTTATGCTTTCTTGCTTTTCCTTGCCTTTAGGATAATTACTGAATGGAATATTTGGCTTCTTGTTTGTTCTTTGTTGACTTTTCCCAAGTGGGAAAATGCTATGTTGCCAAAAGCCTCACTTTGCACTTGAACCCTTGGACTGCAATTTCCCTTAAGGTAAGGGGGTTAAGTGAATTTGATTAGGATAGATTAAATGTGATGGGGAAACTAAGTGAAATGGCTATGACACTTGTTTTATTAATCATCCTTCTAGGTTTAATAAACTATATGGAATGAACCTCTTGTGGAACCCTTTCCCAATTTTCCATGTTTAGGAAAATTGGATAAAATGACTTTGAATAGGGAACGTGCATTGAATGACATAGTTGAATGGGTTGGGTCGTGAGTTTGATATGGCTTATTGGAGTGCGTGAGAGGTAATTCCTTATGTGTTTTCTAATAAGTACGAATGATGGTTTAACTAAATAGAATACTAGAGAGGGTTAGAGCATGACCATAGTGTTTAGTGTTATGATTTTGAATGAGTACCATAATAGATTATGGGTGTTTGTGAATGTGGAATGTCTATTTGAAATTCATAAGAGGTACTGCCTTATGCATTGTAATATAATGCTGATAACGAATGTGTGTGGTTATGGATGGGAGGCATTCATACCCCATTCCATCTACTTTGAACGATTATGGATGGGAGGCATGCATACCCCATGCCAGCTTACTTGAGTATGGGTGGGAGGCATGTCTACCCCACCCTAGATATGATATCTATACGTGTATGGAAGGGAGGAATTTATACCACTTTCCAGTTGACTTATAGGGATGAGAGGAATTCTTACCTCGTGCCTGTTATTCTCTATAGGTTTATGGAAGGGAGGCATTCATTCCCCTTTCTAGTTGACTGATAGGGTTGAGAGGCATTCATATCTCGTTCCCACTAATCACGAATGATGGAAGGGAGGAATTCATACCCCTTTTTATTTGACCTATAGGGATGAGAGGCATTTATACCTCATGCCCACTATCTTCAGCTGATGGGTGGGAGGCATGCTTACCCCACACCACCTTTTATAAATATTTACATATTTAACTGTAGTGGCATGATCAAATTGATATCCCGGCAACGAGCCGAAGCTGGTATACCGTCAGGTTTTCCTTTGGGGAAACCTGGACGGGTGTTTTCATTCTATATTATTTTGTTTATTGAATCCTTCTATACCTTCTTCCTATTTAATTATATACACACTGTCTGGATTGGGTTAGACACTGGTGGTGCTGACCTACTGAAATTTATATCTCACACCATACTCGGGTCGCCATTGCACTAGGGTACCCGAGTAGACCTTTCTTGTTTGTAGGACCTAGGTTGGTTGATGTGTTGATTGTACCTGGGGATAAGAGCAACGGACTGAGCAGGAGCTCGGGATGCTCAGGAGAACACACGTTGGGCCTTGCTATCTTTTCTTTATTCTTTTACATTGTATTGTAAGCATGCTGTATTGTTTCCTGTTTTCACATTGTATCATTCATCATCCATGTATTGTGTAAACTGGCTCTGGCCACCTTTTATAAAAATGATCATTATTTTTCTTCCACTTCTATTTGTTCATTGTTTTTCTATTACTACTTCCACTAATTTTGTGTTTCACTCTAATAATAACACTGTGAAACTCTGATAAGAGGGTATAGTCTCACCACAATCACCTCTTGAGACCCTCGCTGCTAGTCGGAAGCCTCTGGAGTATGGGGAGATGCACTTGAGGCCATGTGACCTACCGGTCCGTCCACCGGTTCAATGGTCAGTCGGGCGGGGACATTACAAAACAACCTCCTAGAAATAAAATCAACTTCTTGACATCCCCCAACCATCCCTCCAAAGCATCACCAAGGCCAACTAGAAAACAATCATCATCTCTTCCTTTGATTCCCCTCCCAATATGACTCTTCCACCTACTGTATTAGTGAATATTTTATAATTATCTAAAATAAAAAAATCTCTTTCATCACCCACCCTTAAATCTAAATACAACTATTCCATCTTCTCTATCACCCATTAAGAATCTTCATGTTCATGAAAAATGTCCTCACATGAAAATTTTATTCCCTAACATTATGATTTCTGGTGGTTTAGGTTATCTCAAAGTCATAGTCTAGATGATTATCCATCTACTTACATTGTTGTGGATTTGGGTCACAAAATGAATAGATGTATCTGAAATTATTAGGATCGTTAAAGATTGTAATGTTCTCCCCAATGAGTTAATTTTCCCCCCAAATTTATAAAAAAACCAATACTACCTCTATATCATGAGTGTAGTAGTTACAATCATGGAAATGTGAAGCTTTAACCCATAAGTGGTCACCACTTTCTTCTTCATCAAGACACATCCCAAAAGAAATGAATCATCAAAAAACACTTCAAACAACACCGCTCCTCTAAAAAATAGAGCACAAGAGAAATAATGAATTTCCAAAAATGTTAATAAAATGAAACCGAACACTGATCAATCCTTAAATAATATCTTCTTTTCTTGTCAATTCTTTCAAAGGGGGTGAAATCTATGTAAAATTGGAAAAAAACTATGGTAATAGCTTACTAGATCAAGGAAACTATGAACCTCTAACACATTCTTGGGTGATTCCCAAGATAAAAACTAAATTAATCTTAGATATCACCATGGACACACCCTACCGGGACACTAATTTACAAAGTAAATTCACATATCTTGTACAAAACTTACACTTGTATATCTTCCTATATAGTTGGTGGAATCGAGGAACCTGCAAGACATCTCTATGATGATCAGAATGATCCACCTCTAAATTTTACTAGATCATGATTTCTTCAATGAATAAGAGTATGAAATGGTATACGAATTAAAAAAATAAGAAATTAATGAACCCCATGAACACATATAGGGAATTCGTGATAGTAAACGAAATGAACATGAACTCAAAGTTCCCATACCTACATCTGAAGGATGTATTTAGGATATTTTCCTCCATCACCCTCAACTAGTCATACCCCGACTATAGTTTTATCTTATGAAACCAAAAATATATACTCAACTTTTTGAAAAGTTCATCAATCTAGAAAATAGGGTAAAGATTCTTTATTATCACTTTATTCAACCTATGGTAGTGTATATATTCACTCAGACTATCATCTTCCATATTTTCAAATAACACTAGAGCACCCCATGATGACATACTGAGTTAGTTGAAACCCTTATCTATCAGATATTTTATCTGAATTACCAACTCCCACAACTCAGATGTCGTTATCTAATAAGAATCTATCAAAATTAGAGAAGCATAAGTATATATTCATATCCAGAACGTAACATCAAGTTGACGGGGTAACAACATAAAATCCTTATGAAAAACATCAAAAACTCCCCATGCTTTTTTGGTAGCCTCCTCCACATTAGCATCTATTTACTTTATAGACAATTAATCTATAAACTAATTAAGGGGATCCTAAAATATACTAAACATATGATAACTCCACTAACCAATGAAACAAACATTCTATTCATCCACATCTGAGAACATAACTCTCATCATAATTCATTCAATAATAGTATTACTAAAATATATCCATTCGATGATGATAATGACATAGTCTTGTAGAAATCGTTTCAAGAATAGATACCCACCTAACTAATGTAACCCTATCATCAGTCTACACCACAATCAAACATTAAAAAAAGTAGTTTTGTCACCTATATAGTGTATTCAATACCTAGGGCATAGAAATCATCTCTATGTCTAGTCCTAGAGTACAGACTAGAGAGGGGACAACAAATGAGTGTGAATCTCCCAAATAAAACAAATCATATAAAATGGTAGATGACAAGTTATTATAGCTCTAAAAATATATGGCCCATCCGAAAGTGACACCACCACTACATAAAACAGAACATGCCGAGATCCTATACATTGTTGTTGATAACCATATCCATTTAAACACATCGGATGTGTTCATTGAACACATAGAACATTCTGATCCTGACCTATTCATGCTCTATCTCCCCTCTATAGAGATTAATCACACTACCCTTACAGCTGAAAAAATATCACTCACTTCTTTTATTAGGGCTGATGGTAAACCTATCCACTACTATGATATTGATCATGAAGAATCGTTTGGAACTGATTCTCATGATGGTAAAAAACCCCCCATTGAAAAAAATATAATTTCCCAAATCTGACAGCACAATCAGGAAAACCATTGGCCCATGATTTCCAAAAGGGATGTTATTGAGGTCGAATCCCTTCTGGTCATCCTCATCTGAACATACATATATGTTTCCACTATAAAATGAGTTACTGAATAATAGATATAAATATGGATGTTCTCCAAAAAAATCCATTCACCAAACTCCTAATTTAAAAAAAATCAAGGGTGAAACAAAAAAGGTCCTTAAACATGATTCCTAGATCACAAAAAGACACGATTCCCGTATGAAGATAGTGGAGTTCATAAATCTTTTCTTTATTTACTGTAAAAATATGAACAATTCTTAAAAATAATTAAAACATTTGACCCATGAAACATCACTTTCCTTCTACTAACCAAGATACAACATCCACTACTAATGCATAGCTTCCCACATCTGACTGACTTTCAATGAGACCCAATACTCAGTTAGGATCTAGGAAAAACTAAAGGTTATTCCAAGATCCTATAATTAGTTCTCTTTATATAGATTAGAGACACTTCCCTCTTACTACCTGAATTATAGTACTAAGAAGTGTGCAACGCCCTATGCGACTAATCATTCTACTCAATCAGATCAACCCTCTAGAGATCAATCAGATCATATTATTGAATCTTAATTACCAAAACCACATGTGGGAAATGACCAAGATCTATAGAATAAAAGGGATGTTAGTATTTCCAAAGCCATGTAGTATTAATTTTTATTAAGATATATTTAATTCTTGTCATCATCCCCCAAACCCACCAATTCCTAAATAAAAAAAGTTAATCATTATGTATGTGACTATCTAAGGTATATACCATGTAAGTTGTTCCACTTCACTTGGAATGTTAGTAGCCTCATAGTAATTTTTTACAAACATTGGAGGCCCTAAAATATCATGTTGTTTCCAGTATTCCCCAATCTATGTCTTGAACCAAGATCAATTGACAACATTTCCTTACCAACCCATGAAATCATCATTATTCCTTACTCCAAAGTCCATCCTATCCATCAACCAATATTTTTATACCACTAATTCATGACCCCCATCCCTCAAATGGTATCCCCCATATTTTGGTAATGAAGGAAGAGAGATAATGACATCTCATTCCTACCTCCTATAGGAACTAGGTTAGAAACTAGCATTGAGTGTAAAAAATCTCCCAAATGGGAGGAATTATCATCTATAATAATAGGATTGGGACATAGTGTAAATAATCTAAAAGAAACTACATGACATCATTTAAAAAGAAAACTAAATCTATACCATAATATGTGTATAAATAAACTATATATAGATAAAACTCTTTAAAAATAACAAAAACAAAATATAAGGAAGAAACACAACAATAACCCAAACTTCTGGGCTAGAAATTTCTAGCACGGTCCAAATAATCATCTTGAAAACATTAAATTAGTTTTTCTATGCATAGGGTGATACTAAAAGTATGATAAGTAAGATCATACCTAATGTCTCTTGTGCACATGTGAATGAAGCATAATAATCCATCAATAAGAAAATAGATGAACCAAAAACACCTAAACATGATAACTAACAGAACCCATCATTACCAAGGAACTCTAACCAAATAACAAATACAAGTATAATAACATAATATGAAGCATATATAGAATGGAACCATGTTTCACTTTCCAACTAAGATGCTTCTCTCACACCCACAACGTCATACATCCTGAAACTCCTACCACTTCTAAACACCACATCATTTCAAGAAACACATGATCATCTTTTTATTTCATCACATGTCACATGAAGACACCTGGTCCATAAAACCACATCTCACCCAAAGACACTTGGGCCAACACACCATGTATCACCTAAAGAAACCTAGTTTTCTACATCATATCCATAAAAAGAATAGTAGGATAACATGAAAATGAAGGTCATTAACAACATGCATTCCTCCTACCATTCAATCACCATCATAATCCATCTTATTACATTATCAAATAACCATCACCAATTTAATTTTGAGTTTTTCACATCACAACTATTTCATATATAACTTTCTAGGAATATAGAGAAGGGAATAGAGTGTATCAGACCATCTATCCTCTCTATATACATGTTGATAAAAACACCCCCAAAAATAGCTGGTTGTCGAGACATGGTACTCAAAAAGTATAGGTTTCATATAGAAAACCCAAAGACTATACAAGGAATATATATTTATTTATAATCCCCACACTTAAGGACAACTAATATGTTCACAATAAGATAACCAACAAACTCAAAACATTTTCTCCACACCTCAATACATCTACCACTTTTGCAGCCACCATTCAATACAGATCACCACACAACATGCCACAATCTGCAATCCAAATTTCATCTTCCATTTCAAATTAATCCATTTTTCATATTTCCCATTTCCAACCACATCCATTTAAGCATCACATTCACTTTCTATTTTTGAATCATTTTAATCAATTTATTCATTAATCATTCAACAGATGCCATTACAATCCACTATTTACATTCAGTTTTGTAGCTTCCCATGAAACTACCACGACATTAAAGAAAAAAAACATCACATCATCCTCATCACTACAATCCCTCACTATAAATATTACACAACCATATCCACATCCTCATTGAAACCACCACATCACCACCATATTTCTATCATAGCCTCCATATAAATCAACCACATTACTCATCACAGCCACCCCCTATAATAAGACCCCACATAAAAATTATAACTCATATATTCACAAAATAACATAACATATAATTATTTATGAATGGGTTTTTATCACTTTTACTTATTTATTGTTTGGTTATTCTCACAAAATCGTTAAATTATATGTAAATCCATTTAATTAACCTGATATAAGTGGTTATCTAATTTCTTTTAAAGTATTTTTAAATAATAATAAAACAAGATTCCATAAACAAACTTATTCTCAGTCCGAATTCTCCCCAAATACATTATTTTAAGTGGGTAACCAACACCATATAATTAATATCAATAATCATAATATCAATGTGTTAAAATAATGAAACTGTATCCCCATCCCCTTAAATTTAAAATTACCTATTCATAACAACATTAGGCTAAAAACAAATATCTTCCAAAGGATAAAAAATCATAACCCCTCCTTCATGATACAATATACGTGAGACTAAGGACCCCATACCTTAATCAATGATTTATAATCCACTATAGATGATTTAGGCAAGAGGAAGGAATCCACTAAAAAAACAACAAAGGAGAACACCATTATCATCCAAGAACACAAGAACCACATAATTTCTTTTCCCCTAACATTATAAAAACCAAAATTTATAGTGATCATCCCCTTATTGATGAATAACTATAAGAAAAATAGGTTGAATATATTAGGTATAATCACCTAGAAACACCAATATTAGATCACCCAAGGATAGGGAAAATCCACTAAAATTGGGATGAAATACCTCCATTGTATGAACGCGAGTCTCCATGGAAACAAAATAAAGGATAGAGTAATGAAGGATTATTAGGGGATTTTGAATCCATTTGTAGTATGTAAAATACATGAAAATATCTTATCCACCATTCACTATGCCGTAGTGGGAGAAGCCTTTGAGACAGTTGGGAGAACTACACCTCCATGTTGCAACCCTCATCTTCCATGAAGTTTATACACTATATCCAAGACCCCATGGTGAAGCTACGCCCAAATTGGATGTATCTTGAAAACACCTCCTTTCATCCCCAAATGCCACAGCTAGTTCCTCCGTACTTCAATAGCTACACCAATAGTTCCTTATATGGATCCATTCCATAGGACACCCAAAAACTATATTTTCCACATAAAACCTCTCATCAAATCTCAAACTCCATGGGATTTACCCTAGACACCTATACCACATTATTTTTCACAAATTAATGTTCAGGAAGGTCCATGTCATTTTAATAAAATTATAGATAGTTTAGTTCCATTTAATGAGGTATATAATACCATTTTAGTATATATAAAAGGGACTATTATGGTTCCTTTTATGTTTTTGAGGTTGTGTGTCTATAAACAATGACGATCATTTTATAGTATTATATGTAGGACTATTAATTCTTTTATTTTATCTTCAAATGAATGGGAACTATTCTATGTGGGTTAAGATAATAAAAAATATATTATTGAGTAAAAGATACATAGAAATCGATCTTGTGGGACTTAAACATGAACTTCAATTTCTAGTTTTCACCTTTTACTAGTTAAGTAGACAAGGAAGAATGGTTGGACTAATGGGTGATGTGATTCAATGAATATGAGTTAGGGATTAAATTGAATTGGTATAAAATTCATATATTTGGATTTTTTTTAAAAAATTGTAAGATTGAATGCTTGAGATGTAGAGAATCCAAGATGAGTTTCTTTGTTTGGGAAAAGTGACACTAATCTCTTAAGGATATAGATTAAAATAATTGAAGTAATATGTGTTTGTGTAAAATCTAAGGACCCAAACAACCACGGTATAAAAATATATAATATCTCTCACTTGATGCATCAATTTAGTATTAAAAGAATACATGATTTAATAGAAGTATGAATATTTTCATGGTGTTTTTATCATTTATATCTTCTGGATTTGGAGGATTCCTTATTAGAACATAATTTCTCGTGTTTTAACATTTGAAAAAAGGGTTCAAATATATAATTTTATATAGATTTGAGAATTTGAGTACCCAAATAAGGAATCACTTTTTGGAAGGAATTACATTTATTCAAATTTTATATGAAGGTGATCAATGTAATGACCCATGATTTTAATATATATTTTCCTCTAATTAAGTAAAATATGTTTGATTGCTTTATTCACATGTAACACCTTACCAAAACTAAATTTTTCTATGTTTAGATTACTAAAACCTACTCTTTGTATTAACTAGTATGAATAAGAGTAAAACAATTATGACAAATATTAATATATATTTTTCTAAATGATATTTGGAATAAATTTACATAATTCATTGTGTTTAAGAATATGTGTTTTTATGTGAAGTAATTTTTATTAAATAAAACTGTGAATATAATTATTAAATGAAAATTTTAATAAAATATAACATTTATTTATTATTTAATGATTTATTAAAGTTTCATATATATTATTAATAATAAATACTAGTACATTAAAAGTAATCATTTTCCTATAAAAACTATTGTCTCCATGATATATTTTTTAAATTAAAATTTGCATCTATAAGTTTTAAATATAAATTTTAAAAAATGAACATAATTTTTAGATTTTGAATGAACACATTAGATTAATATTAATTTTTTTAAATAATTAATTTTCATGTGTATAATTAAAATAAATATTTTATTAATACCATAACTTTTTTAAAATTATTTTAATATATGAATATATTGAAATTTTTTGAAATATTTTTAATATAAAAATTATATATTTATAAAGTAAAATTAATAATTTAAAATAATATTATGAATTTATAAAACCAAGCTTATCATTTTGGGAATTTATGTAGTGTTTTTATGCTAACTATTTTTTTCTATTTATAAAATGATGTAATAAAGTTTATAATTTATTTTATTGCTATATAATTATTATTTCAATGATAAATATTATTTTAAATTAATTTATTCAATTTAATTGAAAATTATATCCTAATAATAAATCTTTATACTTGAAATAAACTTATTTCTACAAATGGGGTTTTCGTAATATATGCACAAATAATAAACTTATATTTCTATTCAATGATTAGAATTTTTATTTTGTAAAATATTGAAATATTATAAATTAAAATTTTTAACTTTAAGATAATATAATTTTTAATTTTGGATATTAAAATTAGTTACTAAGGCTAAAAGTGGAGTTAAAACAGTTTGGTTAAATTAGTGGGAAATAGTCTGAACCTTAATCAGCTGAATAAAAAATAGGAAAAACATTTATAATATTGATTTTTTGAGGGATTTTATGATTTTTTTTATCCTCACACTATTAGTTTCCATTTTTTATACTTTTATCTTGAATAATGGAGTGATATCATTGAAAAATAATGAATTTTCACAAATATTCCATTTTCTTCTCTTATAAGGAGATACCCCTTCTACCCTTTCAACGTTGCACCTGCCCTTAAAATTCATCCATGAAAATATACTATTTTTCTCCAAATATAAACAACTCCAAATTATTAAATATATTGGAAAATCTATATTATCCTAATAATTTCAATTCCAAAGAGTACTCTAAATAAATATCAAGTCTCTAACTTGAGTATTATTTCCTATTATGTTTTTCTTTTTAATATTACACTTCAAAATACCCCCATCAACATAGTAATATTATGACTTCATCATAATTATTATACTGGAAGGATGTTATATTTATGGTAAAGTCCTTATTTTTTCATTTTTTCAACTTAGAAAAAAAGTTGTGTCAACTGTGCTTTTGAGCAGACATCAAATTTCAAGAATGACATGTTAAATTTTACATCACACAATTAAATGGTAGTTTAAAAATGGTTTTTTAATTAAATAATAGGATATTATTCACACCTATAGTATTATTTTATGATAATATATTTAAATATATATGTAATAAAAATAACCTATAGTTATATTAACTTTATCCTCTTTAAATAGAATTTTTAAGGCACCTTTCTTAGTTTGGAACTCTTTCTACTTAAGAAAGGAAAATATATAATTATTGTAATAATAAAATAAATTAGTTAATATAACTCCATAGTTATGGATATCATGATGTTATTTTAAGAAATGTTTTACCATTTTCAACCAACATGAAGTGTTTTGAACCAATTAACTAAACATCCTCAAGTAATGGACATAATCGATAACTATATTAAAATAAATTAAAAATTATAATAAATTGGATTTTTAAAATAAAATATAGATAAATAAGGTTCTTATTTATATATCTAATAAACTAAATATAAATATGTATTAAGGTGAGTTCATGTTAAAAATCCTTTCATACATAGATAATGATTTCATCTCAAAATATCCTTCCTGGAGACATATATTATTTTATAAACTTAATTTCTTTTAAATGGTTAATATAATAATAATTGGACATATAATATAATTTATTATCCTATTAATATTATTTTAACTCTAAATTAATGCTATATTTATTTCAAGGGGTTTTAATAGAATGTTTCTTAGGCCACATGGGTTTTCAGCTCAGTTACCCTTTATTGAGATATGTTTTAATGTAATGCACCAATTTATAATTTATAAGGAATATATTGTATATAATAATGTATTTTGGAATATTAAATTATTTAATTCATGGTATTTATAGAATCATATGATTTTTAAACTTCTAATAAAAAGTAGTTAAAAATTAGTAAAGATGTAATGTCTTTCATAACTTAATCTGATTTCATAAGTTCTAATTTTTTTCTCTTAAATTTCATCTTTAATTTCATATGGTGTGCAATATTTATATATTTTGATATAATATGTTGAATAAAATTTTCCTTACGGGTGATTCATGGTCATTATTGTGAATGTAACTATATTAAGAATAATTCATATTTATTTAAATGGTGGTTTCCCCCTCCTTGTTTATATTTTACATTCCCACAAATGTTCTCCATTTTATTATAAAAAAGTAAGTGTTATGTCTTGTAAAATTAATATTTACCTTATCATATTTTCAAAAAAATATCATTTTATAATATGATGTCATTTTTCATCAATGTTTATTTGAAACAGAAAAAAGGATCTTCCATACCTCCTTCGGGGCTCTTGAATCATGTATTCCCATTTATTTTCTACAGTTTAATTAAAATTTTCCCCTCCTATATATATTATAGTTTTTATATATCTGTCTCTTATATATAAAATTTTTTTCATATAATTTTCACTACTTGTGTTATAAAAGTTTATAAGTTTCCTTTGAAATTATAAATTTTAGGTAAACCTAGTTTAAGTGAACATTCCAATTTCTGATCTCATGTTAAGTATTGACATAATAAAATGTTTTCATAAAATGAATAAATTATAAAAAAAATATTATATATATATACTTCTTGGTTCAATTATTGTTTTACATAATATTATATTCTCATTTTATATTTACAAATATCCTTTACTTATTTTATAAATTTTCTATCAAGTAGTTCACTTTATTTATTTCTTCACTGGATATTTCACATGAATATTAGACATTTGAACTTCATGTTCTATAACTCTAATCCTATCTCAATTATGAAATTTAAAAATGGTATAGTCACTTATTCTCTTTTTAATACTTATGATATAGAATTTGGTTGTGTCTTAGATGAGACTGTGAAACCAGATTTTTTCTGAAGGGTTTTCTCAGGCTTATGATTTATGTTTGGTTTCATTTTCTTCTTATATAAAACATATTATTGTACATATTATGATGGAGTTTATCCTAATATGTGAAATTTGGGTCCTATTAAATCCCTTTTATGTATTGGGTAATGTTAGTATCTCAATAGAACCTATGTGAGTGATTTGAATGTAAACCAATTACATTATGATGGCCTAAGGAGTAGTGCGTAGAATATTATGATTTCGTTGGGAGTATTACCTAGAAAACGATGATGGTCTAGGGATTAAACCTCAATATATGAAGATAGAATAAGGAATAATACTTGGAATATGATGATGACCTATAGTGTAATCCTAGGTATATGATGGTGACCAAGGGAGTAATCCTTGGAATATAATGATGGACATGGGAGTAATACTTGGAATATGATGATGGAATTGGGAGTAGTGCATAGAATATCATAATGTAATAGAGATTAATCCTTGGTATGTGCATATGAATTCATGTATTATGATGTTTCTCCATACTTATGATTCCATTATCTTATGTTATTATTTCTTTATACCATGTTTCCATGAATATCTCACTCAATTATATCATGGTATATTTTCATTATTTTGATATTACATATCAATCCTTCTGGATTTATAGAAAACTCTTATTTTTTTAATGTCTCTTTAACTAGAAAAAGATTTATTCTGTTGGTTTTTCATATTCTTGTGATCTATCCTTTGATTCCATTATTTTGTTTCCCTTACTTATAATTTGATCTCACTAATTTCTTATGATTACCTTCCCCATGTTATGAAGATAAGTATAACATATAAGAAGACTAAAAGGGGGTTAGAAAGAGGTCTACTCTATAGAAATGTTCACGTGTTTTGTAAACATAGTTTCCATTGAAACAAATTCTCAAAGACTCTTGATGAAAAGGATCTCTGAGATATGTGATATTATAGTGAAATGTATTGTTTAAATTATGGAAATGTTGTAAACTATGGATATGATTATTGTAGTACGTAATATTATTCTAGGAATATGGCTATATATACAATGAAAAACTCATATACTATATAAAATCTAAGTCCCTATGTGAATGATTAGAGTCCATAAATGAGTAATGAGTTAAATTTTGGTGACTCAATCTGAATTAAATATAGAACCCTCTATGAAAAATACATTTTGGGTAATAAAAGTGGCTTCTCTTGATGTTCTTACATGAATATTCCAACAGGAATCTTATATGGGCGAGCATGGAAGTAAATATTCTATATGGGAAGGCACCCTTCTAAATAATTATATATAAATTAAACTTATAGTTTTAAACTATGAGGAATTTATAATGAATTGTTTACTCATAAACCAAGAAAATTTCTAAAAATTATTTCCTTATGAAATTCCATGTGTATTTTAAATTCATTCCATGGGGTATATGGGGAAAAGTAGTTTAACTACTCCACTGAGACATAGGGAACATTCATCTGGTAATATTAGTCTGTGAAAACATATATATTACACTACATAACCAAAAAGGATTAATATACCATATAATATTATGGGGACCACCATGTAGAACTTATTAATTATTGTTAATGGTGACCGATCCATATACAATTAAAATGGTCATGGGAGATATCCCTCATCTAGTCACAAACAATTAAGCACCATGTAATTATTCTATGGTCCTGGGTAATATCCCTTCAGCAATCTCAAGATAATTTTAATTCCACATAAATTCACTACAACTATGAAATTACACCCTGGTCACCAATTTTAAAATTTATAAAATTTTCTATAAAATAATTCCAACTTAAAATGTCCAAAACTAATGATTTTTATTTTCGAAGAATAAGATATCTAATTAATTATTAATAAATTAATATACCACTAGATAGTACGTCCCCTCATTGTACATGTTTACACAAGTCAAAACTATCCATAAACACTTAAAACAATTTGTTTTTAATAACCTTATCTTTAGAAGTAGATGAAATAAATGTCATACCTCTAGTATGTGGGTTTCACATTCATGTACCTATAGTAGAAAATATTTTTTATTATTCATCATCTATCAATTATTGAAAAATAACATGGATCGCGATGATTTTAATTTCATCTTCTACAGGAACATAATTACTTTTCTACACAAACATGGCTTATGTCATCCGAGTGAGGACTATATCAGGTCATATACTGTAAAGAGTGTGGAGCACATTTCATTCTTCCAAAAATCTTAATTTTTTTATGCAACTCTTAATGTATTGTTAAAAATGATTTATAATTATTAATGGCTACATTATATAATCTCAGTATATTAGATGTTAAAATAATATATGATTTTCTATTATATTATATAGTTTAATCACAAAATGGTATCCCAAATTATAAATAAAAATTGAGATATTTTAAATTATTATTGGTCATTTGATACAAATTCAACACCTAAAAATAGGTATAAAAACGTACTTTTGGAATTTCTATAGACATTAAACATAATACTGATGTATAGTTTACTGTAATATGTCACAAATAAATCAATGACCAATGTTTTAAATTTCCACGAAATATTCAGTTTTTCATAAGATTGAATATTATAAAAAAATTCCAAATTTAAAATAAATATTAAATATTAAAACTTATTTATAATCATTTTTACTATGTCATATATCTTATTCATGTACTGTTCATCCATATATATAAAAAATGACACAATATTCATTTTTATAAGTTTTTTGTGATGATCAATGTTAAATTTACCATTTTTGATCTTTTGATTATTAGAATGAATCTCTAATTAAAAAATTCAACATTAGGTCATTTTGATAACATTAGACATCAAATTTATATATAGTTTCCTCATTTAATTAAAAAAATAATATTATAATTTTACCAATTTTTTTGTAAAAATTACCTTATATTTCTAGTTCTTAAATTTGTGTAGACATTTTTTAGAAATAAACAAATTAATAAATAAAACACAATCTGTATTATTACAATAACTTGTACCTTATTCAAGCCATAATTACATAATTTATTATAAGGATTTCACATAATAATAATTCAGGGTATTATTTTTTTAATTGATTTAGATAATTAGGTAAAAAAAATTCATAAGAATGTTGAGACTTTCACACAAAATACATTTTCTATAAATATATAAATTTATTTTTATACACTTGTTTCATTCATGTCGCTTTTCCTTCATTTAAGATAAGTAACCAATGTGTAACCCTTGATATAAATTCCACTAATCCTTATATAGTGTGTAAAACATTTCAAAATTTGGGGATGTCAAATAAATATTTATGAGGGATATAAAAATAAATGAATCTCATTAGCCAATTAAAAAACAAGATAACTCATGAAATTGATTATCTTTTCATAATAAAAAATTGTACACATAAATAAAACATTTTCCCAAGTGAATTGTTTTTTTCAAAAACCACCTTTAACCACATTATAAATTTTAGAAATAATTTAGTACATGGGAAATCATTAAATTATATCTTTGAAAAAAAATCACCATTATAACTTCACAGCCTTTTCTAACCTTGTCATGTCAAAATATTTCCTCAAAACCAATTTTTTACATGAATAATATAGGAAACTCATATCATAATAATAAAAGTACGTGTTAACTTGTTTTTAACCCATTACATAATAATTGAATCTCTTTTGATTCAATAGGATTAACCTACAAGGTTATCTACCCCATTTTTTAGCTTCATAAAATATTAATTACCTAATGTATTGTAGAGCTATGTCATGATCACCCATTATCATGAGTTCTATTAGGCTCTCCATTAATCACCACTGATTCTAAAAAAAATATAGTAAAAAAATATTGTTAATGTTTTAGTATTTTATTATAAAAAACTTAAAGAACATATTTTAGCTCTCAAGAAAAATACTTTAAGATATCCCATAAAGATAATAAATAGATTATTTTTTTAGAAATGTTTATAAACATAAAAAATATAGAATATTGAGAAAAATATTTTATTTAAAAATTAAAAGGGAAATATGTAAAGGATGGTTGAAAATAAATAATGGCTATTATTGTAGGTGAAAATAGTCCATTCATTTACCTAAAAAATTTATTTTTATACTTTTGTTCAAAAAAATTAAATTCAACCACATCAAAAATGTTAATAAGATTGCATTATAAAATCATGTAATGAACGAAAAATATCTTCAAAAAATATTTAAAAAAAATAAAAACAACTATTATAACATTCTTGAAAAAATGAATATAAAATGGATATGGAAGAGTAAGTGTTTAAAATATTTAAAACTAAATTTTAAAAGAAAATCACATACCTTCAATCCCATCTAGCTTTATAAAATCTATAACTATTCAATAATAAAATTGTATTAGTTTTATAATTAATTAATGAAGTTTTTATTTTCATTCCATTTTCATTATTAATTTTGATTCATTTATTACCATGACTCATTTAGTTACTAATATGGTTAAGTTCACATTATACTTTTTCGGGGTATTAGGTTTATAACCTTAAAACCACATTTGTGTATTGAACGTAGTCAAATGGGTCCTTATTCAATTTGATCCAAAATCATAATCTTTTTAAATTGATCATATCTATAAAATAGATACATGTTTGAATAAAACCATGTAAAGTGGTCAAGAAAAATAAGCCATGTTGTTTTAAGGAGATGGTAGTCTGCACTTATGCATGAACATCATTTTAATTTTTCTAAAGACTAGAAAAAATTAAATTGAATAATATATTATTTCTATATAATCATAAATATGATTAATATATCATATTTCTTCATTAGATCCATCCGTATGTCCATACTTATGGGGTTAAAATAAAAAATGAATCACATCACTTCGTGGAGTGAGTATTCCACACGAACGCATGAGAGACGTTATAAATTTCCAATGGATGAAAAGGGTAATAATTTAAGTAATATATTACTTTTATTGGAAAAATATTGATTCATAAATATCATATATATTCATTTTTACATTATATTAGCCAAACATATGATTCAACGATGATAACTGAGACATTTCTCTTCATGATGGTGTTAGTCCATACATACAGGTGATATTTTCATTTCTAATAAGATGGAAAATGAGATAAAAAGATTTTTTTCCATAATAATAATGACATTTAATTATTTTTTATATACTTATTCTATTATTTATTCATGATTTATGAATATTTGAAGGATGTTTAGTAACAAATGGACTTCAAATAGTTCAGTTAGGACTTATACCCACTCCTTAAATATCTCCCTTTTCTATACACATTACGCCTACTAAGACTAGAATTTTCAGAAAACCAGGACCTTTATGAAGTAATTAGGTATATAAAGGATAGTTTTGGATAATTATTTGATAAAATAGAGTTCTAAAATGGTGATATTAATGGAGGATAGGAGGTTCTCTTTCATAAGTCAGGGGAGTGGCATCGATCTAATTTTTTGTAAACTTTTAAATAATATAAAGTCTTAACCCTTTGAAATTGGATCAAAACCTATCCAATTTAGATGTTAATGTGGTTATTTTGTAAATCCCACAATCCAATAAAAATTAATATAATTTTTTTTGGCTTTATCACTTAATTTTTTATCTAATTTAACACAATTTATCCATTATCATAGCGACACATTTTTACTATGATTATTATTCATAATGATAAAAAATGAATTTGAAATCATTAATAAATTCGAGCCTATTAATTAAAAAAATAAATAAATATTTTAATAATTAAATTGTATAATTTTTAAAAATATCTTCTAAAATATATTCACATAACATAATGAATCACAGTTTTAATGAAATTGTGTTTTTAATCAAAAAAATTAACTTATACCAGAATCAAATATAATATTGATTAATATGGAAATATTTGGATTATATATAATAAAATGTAAATTATTATGATTTAAAACATGATAAAAACTATACTTTTAAATTATGATATTTAATGACAATAAATGAAATTTTTGGAAGAAAATGATTTTTTCATTATTCACTCAAAAATCATTTTTTTAAAATCATCCATGGTAATAATTGATATTTTAATTCAAAAATATAATTATTTTTATTGAATTTAATTTATCAAAATCAATAAATTTATCTTCTAAATAAAATATTTTAGTTTATAGGGAAATAATTACTTTAAATGAAACTATTTATTTTTTTATGAAAATCTTTTATAAAAATATTTATAAAACTATGAAGAATATAAATCAATAAAATTAAATATTTTAAATATTAATATTAATTTATTTCCAATATTATATGGTTTGTGGCATTATTCCCCTTTTAAAAACTACATATTCACAATTTCTTACTTACTTAAACGTGTTTGGTTATTTTTCCCTTATGGAATTTCGTGATTCCCATATTACTTCCTCAATCTTGTTATTTTTTCATTAAACTATTACCTATTGAATCACCATATTTCAAATTGAATGATCTCTATGATAAATAATCTGAACATCATTTTCATCTCAAGATATATTCTCCTCTAAAATTTTCAATTTATGGATAAAAACATGAGATGCAATATGTATATACTCTCAATGAAAAGAAACATGAAACAAATCATGTAACTCATATAAACTAAAAGGTAAATCTTATATATAATAAATAGATCCAACTTTTTCATGAATTTTATATGAGCCAATAGACCATATATATAAATTTCTCTTTCTTCCCAAAGGAATAATATTTTATATAGAGACAGTTTTAGGAAAATATGTTTTCCTACCTGAAATGAGAGATCATTCATCTCATTTCATAAAAACTCTTATACTTCTTATTATATGTCCTCATGTGCTACTAGATCATCATTACATTCCTAACATTTATTTTAAGAGTTATGGTAAAAAAAATCATTTTACTAAAATCATCCCAACATTATAGACTCCGCACAACTTTCTATATAATTATTTAAATGGTTTTTTGGTGTAATGGAATGAAAAAATGTTACTATAAGGATATTACACCAATTAATGTTTTTTATGCCAACTTCCATTATTATCTAATATTTAATCCAGATGAACGTCTTCTAAATTATTATTTTTTACATTCTGTATATCCATCATATTTAGGATGAAATGTTGTAATAAAATTTAATTCAATACCCAATGACTTTTAAATTCTTTTAAATGATTTTGAGGTAAATATAGGATCATTATTAAGGAAAATAGATAGAGGAAATAATTGATATCTGATTATCTATTTATGATATATTCTATGATGTCGATATAATAACATAGTTACTCTAATAAAAAAATGTGTATATATTTATTAAAATGATAAAAAATAACCCAAATTCAATTGTTACATGAAGATGTATTTTTGTAATCCCATAAAAAAATCCATAGATATATTATCCCATTTCTATTCATATACTTGAAAATTCTAAATTGTTGACTTTGGTACATTTTTGACAAATTTGACTTCCTAAAAAGTCAAATGTTTCATAGTAAATTTACTAATATCTTTACTTTTACCATCCCACCAATAATATTCTGGAATATTGTTGTACATATTAGTGTCATTGGGATAATAATTCATTCTATAACTTGGAATCACTTGGCACACACAACCTATTTCTAAACAAAATAAAAATATCTGTATAAATATTATATGTAGGAAAATTATCCTTCTTGATCGATTAAAATCATTATTATTTAATATAGTCATCTTTTCCAACCTCCTTATTTGATTCTGAAACATATGACTATACTAATACCTAAGAAAAAGAAAAATAAATTTCAGAATAAAAAAATTCTAGGATAATATTCATTTAATCATTAACTAAAAGTTCATGTTCTAGTCCTAACATATATAATGATGAATTACTTTTTCAACTCATAGAAGTAGCTACATTTTTTTTATTTACCTGAATGATAGTAAATTATGAAATCATGATCCATTACAAGGTTTATCCATCTTATGTACCTTATTTTTTACTCTTTTGTAGTTAATATATACTTTAAACTTTTATGATAAATATATATTTCAAATTTATCCCCATATACATTATTCCATTATATTTTTAATTAAAAAAATACTATATCTAGATTAATTTCATGTGTATGATAATTCTAATTATGTGATTTCAATTTATAGAATTCATATTTGATAACTCGATCATTTTGAATCAAAACTCAACCAATTACATAAAAAGAATCATAAATGTTAATAAACAATTCACCGTTTTTTATTTTCAAGGCCATCACTGTATCTTTGAAGTATCCACTTTTCAATTTCTGAAAGGAATCATCGCAATCCTTTTTTAATATGAATTTAACTCATATAAGAGTTAACTTAGTTAGTTAGCTAGATAACTGAGAAAATGTTTCAGAAAACCATTAGTAGTAACATATTGACATAATGAAACATAAAATATTAGTGACATTTTTAGGAATTGGACAATATTTCACCACACTAGTTTTAGAAGGATCATCTGTTATGGAATTTTATAAATAACATGCGCATGAAAATATGTTTATTATATCCAGATTTCACATTTACTCAATTTTCCCTAAAAGTAATTTTCTGTTAAGGATTTAAAAACCATCATTTTGTATTTATCATGTTCCTCATAACATTAATAATAATCCAAAATTTCACAAATTCAAACAACCAAAAGTTTATCCAAATACTAATGGAACACTCTACTCAATAGATTCAAAAATATAGTGGGTATGTTTGTTAACCTGAATGGTATAACCATGGATATATAATTTACATATATTATTCAAAATGTATTCCTTATAATTTCGTCATCCTTCATCATTACATGGTGATACCCATACCAAAGATCAATGTTATAAAAATATTTAGCACCATGGATCTGATAAAACTAGTGATCTTTTTGAAGAAAAAAATATTTATTCTTTATAGTGATATAATTGAATTCACTATAATAAATGTAATGTCTCATTGAACCATCCTTATCTTCAAAAAAATAAAACATGATCACCTCAATGGTAATTTATAGAGTGGTTTAAATCTTTATCGAAAAAATTTGTAACTATGTTTTTTATTCTAATGTCTCAACTAAATCCATTTTATAAGGAGGTTTTGAAATTAGCATATCATTAAGAACTAAGTCAACAAGAAAACTAAAAATTATTATTATGAATAACACATGGAAAATATTTAGGAAATACAAACATATATATTTATTAATTATTGGAACATCTCAAATTTAAAAAGTTCATTTCCTTTTAATAATATGTGGAAGATGAATTTTACTTACATATTTTATCAGTATCCTAGATTCATGAAATTTTATTAAATATATGAAATCATTTTTACATATTTATTATATCTCACTTTAAAATTTTAATATTAATTATTTAATTATGTAAACTATCTTATCATGATAAAAAATCCAATCCATTGTTATACTAAGATCAAACTCTATAATGGTCCAGAAAATAAGGTCTGTATAAAAAATATTACACATATGATAATAGGATGATTTATATAAGCTATTTTTACCTATATATTACTCCCATTCATTATTACCAAAATTTATGTTTTCATTTATTAAGATGTTTTTTCTATTTTATTTGTCAATTTCCCAAATATGAAATAATATATCAATCCTGAATCAAACAATACATAGGCATAATCTGAGTAAAAAAATATATTTACCATAAAAAACATAAATTTATGTTATATAATCATCTATAGTAGAATAAACATACTTTATAACACATATATTCTTTAGTTATTTATGATTCCCACCATGAGTAACAAACATTGAACATACATTAGCATAATGACCTAAATCATTGCAGCTAATCATATCATTGTTGGTTGACTATCTATTTTCCCAATTTTGGTCCACGAAAAACTCATTTCATTTCTTTCACATGACAAATAACCAATATGAGTACATTATTAATAATTTTATAGTCCTACTAAAAATTATTACAAATATATTTTCCCACATTTGGATCATTTGGGGGGGCTTACTTCCATATTAATTATTTGACCACTTTTGTATTTTTTTCACATTGACAAGTTCATAATTTTTCATAATGAAGTAGTAAGATCCAGAAAACTCCATATGAACTTTATAATCACAACAAATAACTTTCCAACAACTTTTAAATTTAGGAGATTACAATTATCCTCATAAAATTCGTTTTAGGAATGTGTCCAATCTATCAATTTTACTCTCATGGGGTAAAAAAGACTCGTGTATAGATAGATAGCTCGGTAGTATTTTCCTAACAAATTGAAATAAATATTATTACTTTTTTGATACCTTATAAATTGTATTTCCATTCATTTTTAGAGAAATTTATGAAAATAATTCTCAAAAAATATTTCATTAATGTATGTCTACTCGATCGTATCAATCTCATCATTTTCCTTAGTATTTCGAATTATAGACCATAGTGAATCAACTTCACCTTGAAAATTAGTAATACAAAGAGATATATTTTTATGTTAAAAACATACTAAATATTTAAATATCTTTTCTTGATCATTGATCTATCCTTCAATTTTCACTGGGTTTGGAGATCTTCCGAATTCCAGAGGGATATTTTTCATGTATCACTCTACTATAGGCATGTACCTATTTAATTATGTTTTCCACTATCTTTAATTGTATAAATTGTTAGTAACTTATTTCAAATGAGTTAAAAATAATAAAAACCATTGTATTACAACTATTCCAAGTTTTTTATTTCAAAGGATATTATCCCCTTTGTGCCTTCCTATTCTATTCACATTGTTTTCTTTGTGAAAAAACATTCTGAACAAACATGTATTAGATAATGAAAATGGAAATATTCGAAATATGTCTCCTGAAAATATAAATATAAATTAGATTCCATTTTATATTCCAATTAAAATTATATTAACCTCTAAAATGCAACTAATATTTTCATTCATAACAACTATAAAAAAATTTCTATTTTCAATGAATGGATACATGATTTATAATAGGGGTTGAACCTTTTTACTATTATATTATTATTTTTATTTTAAATTTAAGATTAGTTGTCGTAGAAGAAGTCATATCCTTTCTAGAATTTCATTTCATCCTTGGATCTAATGAATAATCTTTATAAAACTTGGGATGATAAAAAATATCATTAAGGGTTAAAAAACATTAATCTCATTAGTCCGATAAAGAACATGAAAACATATTATGACTTTTACCATTTCATAAAAAACATTGAGAAAATAAATAAAAAAATTATATAAGTGAAAATAAATCATTGATCAAGGAAAACCCTTAAAACCCATAAAACATTAGTATTTATAGGTATGTGGGAACTTATGAAATCATTCATTTAAAAAGGAACATGTCACCATAAAAAGCTCATAACCTTACCTTACCTCAAAAATCAAAATATTTTCTTAAAACCCCATTTTGAATGAATAATATAGGTATCATGGAGAATATTATACATGTATTTTTTTTAGTCATTATTAAAAAATATTAGAATAAATAAAACTATGTTAATTGTATATGTGTAACTGCCATTGTTATCTCCATAAATTTTTACCTTTAAATACAATTAATTACCCAATTCATTATAGAGATATATCCGGTTCAACCATTGTTATGAATTATATTGGGCTCACCCATAATCATATATAATTCTAAAATACCTTATCATGATTTTTTTTTGTAATATTTAAATTTTTAATTATAAAAACCTTGATTAAATCATATGAACTCATAAGAAAACACATTTAGTTATCTAATAAATAAGAGAATTTTTTTGTTTCCTTAGAAATGTTTTAAAACTAAAAATTTAAAAAACAATGAGAAAACTATTTTACATGAGAAAAAAAATTTCTATTAATATAACTAGTGTAAAAAATAACTTAATCTTGATAATGAATAATTTCATTAATAGTGGAAAAAATGATAAAACTATATACATTAAAAAACATTCTTTTTCACATTTGTAAAAAATGTTGAAATTAATCCATATGAAAAATGTTAAAAAGATTTATTTTTAAAATATTATAATGAAATTAATATAATGTAAAAATTTTCCATTAAAAAACATTATAACATAAATAATAACAATCTTAGAATAATTATAAAAATATTAATATAGAGGATCATGAGTTTAAAACATTTAAGACAATGTTTTAAAAGAAAATACCCTACCTTAAGTCTCATCTAGCTTCATATGTTCTCTCAATCCGAAAAAAATAAAATTATTTTGGTTTTATAATTTCTTAATAACATTTTATATTTTCATTTCATTATCACAATTCATTTTGTTTTATTTATTAATATTTTTTATTTAGTAACTAAATTGGTAATGTTCGTATTGGACATTTTGGGTTCACTCAGTTCATAACATCAAAACCATAGTGGTTAATTGATCATTGTCAATGGGGTTAGTGTTACATTATCATCGTATTCTTAAAAACGTTTTTCTATCTTATTTATACATTGGATAAACTATTAATATCAACCATGTAATGAATACATGAAATATGAAACACAACATTTCCTGGAGATGGTATCCATTTGTATTCATGAAGGACGTTTTCATTTTTCTACAGAGTAAAAAATAATTACGGTAAATAATATTTTACATTTAAATAATCATAAATATATTATACATGTCTTATTTATTCATTATTTATATCCGTTTGATCATCCTTATAATGTGAAAATGAAAAATGAATCACATCACTTTATGAAGGTGGTATTCCACACATACACACGAGCGATGTTATCAATTTTCAATTGATGGAAAAGGATATAAATTCAGTAATATATTAATTTTCTAGAATAAAAATGTTTCTAAAAGTTTCATATATATTAATTATTTTTATAATTTTTTCCATCCATATGATTCTGTGATGAAAAATAAAACATATCTCTTTTTGGAGGTTATCTTCCACACATATTCAAGAGTGATGTTTCCATTTGTCATAAGCTGGAAAAAAGAGATTATTCTATTTAATATAAGCATAAAAACATTAAAGTATTTTTAATATACTTATGTTGTTATATAATTATGGTTTAAGAATATTTTAAAGAGGTAGAATAAAAAATAAACTTGAAATATATCTGTTAGGACTTATATATTATCCTCAGATATCTCCCATTCACTCAATCCATAAACCTTCTAGGATTGGTTTTTTAAGAATACCAATATATCTTGGACATTGGGATGGATTTGGGGAGAGTTTTTTGTGTGTATTAGAGTAGCAGGAGTTCCCAAAATGTGATATCAAGGGAGCAGATGAGGTGATCTTTTATAAGAGAGGGGATTGACACAATTGTAATTTTTCGAAGCTTTTAAATGATATAAATTTTGAATCATGAGAAACATGGTCCAAAACTATACAATTATAATATTATATCATTATATTCTAAATATATTCTTTAAATAAAAATTAATATTATATTTTTTTTCCTTATCACATAGGTTTTACCTAAATTAACCAAATTTACACATTAATGTGGTGACTCATTTTTACCAAAAATACTATTACAAATTACCAAAAATGAAATTAACCTCATTAAAAAAATATATCCTCAATATTTATTTTTTATAATTTTTATAAATTCTTATTCGGAAATGTTCACAAAACACAATGAAAAATGATTTTAGAAAATTATGTTATTAAGAATTAAATAAACATATACTCAAATCAAATTTAGTGTTTATTAAAATTGAATTAATTTGATTATATATAAAAAAATTATTAACAAAATTTGAAAGCAAATAAAAAATATAATGGTACTTTTATATAAAATTATTTAATGAAAATATGATAGTTTTTCCAAAAAATGGCATTTTTCTATTCACTAAAAATAGTCCTCTCAGAAAAAACAACCCTAAAATAATACAGAGTTATATTTGATGTGGTTATTAAAAAAGTAATTCATTTTCA
The DNA here is from genome assembly GCA_963277665.1 of Viscum album. NCBI lineage: Eukaryota > Viridiplantae > Streptophyta > Magnoliopsida > Santalales > Viscaceae > Viscum > Viscum album. Next base: position 1,575,370,031 of record OY728119.1, on the reverse strand, counting down.
TCAAACTGATTTTATAAAATCATTAAATTTATCTTTCAAATAAAATTATGTAATTCAAAATAAGTAATTTTTTTAATTTGTTTTCTAAATGTAATCTTTTACAAGATTATTTATAAATCAATGATGAATAAGAATCCATAAAATGAATACTTATAAATTATGTGATTGATTTGTTTATAGAATTACCTTGGTTCTCACCACTGTTATAATGAATTTTATTATTTAATTCATTCGATGTTCAATTGTATATTTCATATATTAATTTTATTTTATAAAAATATAAAAACATTTATGATGGTTAAATATATTAATTATTATATATACATATGAAACTTATTATATAAATATATTAAATGACCAATGATCATATATAGTTATTTTAAAAGAAAATATTCATATATAGACCATCATTTACATTTTAATGTTACCATGTTTATTATATTATGTGACATAATATGAATTAAAAAGATATTATATATGGATTTATTAAAAATGGTATAGTTTATATTATATTTAATTTTAAATATGGATTGGAAAACAATGAATATTAATAGGGATGTGGATCTCTAAAGTGGAAAAGATAATGTGTAATTATATTATTCCATTTTTGTCCTTAATTTATAAATATTACTTTAATTTTTCAGGACTTCCATATATTGGAAATTTAGTTTCTTTTTTTATATCTAATTCAAACACTGCATAAATAGATAAAAAACACCAAAAATATTCTGCACAAAAAACATGGTCCATGGACCCAAACCATCACATACCATTCATAAATAATGAATATATTACCATTATGGAATTACAACCAAACATAGTGATATCAAAATAAGAGACTCGAATAGTAATATACTAATAACACTTTTTCTAATATCAAAAAGAAACCAAGATGGTTGTGTCTATTTAATGACACCTTAACATCTAACACTATAAAAACCCATGGATAAACTCGTCTAATGTTAAACCTATGTAGAAATTTTAACACTAACCATGAAACAAGTCACCCAAAACATTTAAAATACAACACTAATCCATCATTTAAATATAGACAACCATAGTTTTCCTAAATGGATATTACATATAAAAATAAGACTATTCATTATATAACATTTTGATATATGCCATAATAATTCCGGTCCATATCATTGGAATCATGGAAACATAAACATCTTTTTCAAAAAAATATCTGCATCATATCCCAATTATTTCTTTAAAACTAGAATGCTTATTAGAGATATCATAATTAGAAACATTATTCATAACCAAGGAAAATAAACATAAGAAAGGGTGAGCTATAATTCTTTGTAAGGGTAAACAAGGATGATATAAATGGACATAAAATCATGACATATGAAAAAGGGTATGAGAACATTATCTTTACATTTCAAAACCATACCACATATATCATAGATCATAATCTTGAGTCATTCAATAAATCTTGGTAGTTTCTATGAAGTTAACCATAAAGGAATTATATAATATTATCCATGATATCATAACATTAACATAGGACATGGAATGTCGGCATATACATTACTATATGGAAGCATTTTCTTAGTAGTAAAGGATCTTTTTTAAGATTATCATAATGGAAAGGTTTCACTCCCCAACCCATCGTAGTAGTTAAATTTTACTCCCAAGATTATCAGAGTAGTCAAATTCAATTTCTGAATGGGGTTCACTTCCCATTAGAGTTTAGTTTATCTCATTAGATATCAATCCTTACCTAATAAATTAGACGAAGATATAGGTCCCACCCATCACATTATGAAAATCATAAATATTTGTTCCACAAGATCATAAACCGTTAAATATATCACAAAAACGGAAAATAAATGGTCTTAATAATCCTTTAATCCTTGCATAACTTAGCGAACAAAAATTATTTTCATAAACATTTCATCATTTAATCATAGCATAACCCATGGAAAAGAAATAGGTTTCGTAAACACTATGTCATATTATTTAAAAACCATCTTGAGAAAGAATAAGGATGGAATCATTGGATCATATTACCCTTAAATATTAATTGAAATCATGGTTTGTTAACTTTGATGAATATAAATACCATTAAAACAACATACATACATTCTTGAAGAAAATACTATATCCCATTTGAAATCACAATTTATAAAAACTCAAAAAATATAAAAAACAATTCTTTGACAATAACTTATTATCCACTAAATGAGACTAATATTTATAGTTAATAAATATAATATTCATGTGTTTTATTATTCATAAACACCATTTTAGTGCATTTTACACTTCGAACATCATTTCACATTATGATTGTAAGTCCTTCTTTATATGCACTATTATGTGGTACATTTTTTAACATCATTTAAAGTACTGAATGATTCATATGTTTTTAAGGTATATAATTATAGATATTTTATTTTGATATTTTGGTAAATTTATCTACACTTAAATATGAACATGCTTCATTCAGGGATCAATGAAGAATTCATGGAAGAAGAGGGGGATATTTTTTGATTAAAGGAAGCAATTCTTGAGAAGTCAGATTGGACACCAACCCACTGATGAGAATGTGGGGCCCAACATACAGCCCCAATGATGCCCAAATTTCGTGTGATGGTATAATTCCTATATACGAACAAATAGTTCGTCAGGAGGTAGTGCTAATTCGGCCTCCATTGTGATCATTAGGAAGACCCAATGTGGAGATAGAATTCTGGGCCAGATTCTGCGGCCCAGCAACAAATCCTACCAATATAATCATATCTCGTAATCCACAACTCCAAATGGGACCAAATTTAACAGGCGGTTAGTACACATCATTAGATCAATTTTATTAATCTATGTAGCACTCTAATTCGTCCATATAGAGGGACTTCCAAGCATGTCTATTCGGTGGTTTCATGCCGGTTTCCACCTCGGGTCAAGAGTGGAAAAGTCCATGTTCTACAAGATTTCCACCACCCTAGGCCTACTATAATCAGTTGGGATGCTTTATACTATTGGATTATGGAACCAAGGATCCCAAAATTTCTAGTTAAGGTAGTTTTGATGTAGGATTTTTTCATCTTTGAGCTTTGTTTTCATCTTAATGTTATGCTGCCAATTTGTCTTCATAACGTTCTTCCTTCACATGTAAGTTGTCTTAATTCATCCTAGTTTCTTAATAAATGTTCCTATTTTACTTTTATTATATTATTATACATATCAATTTTATACCATTTCCTCAAGGTGTGAATTTATTCACACCAAATATTGTGAAATTATTCACACAACTGTGGAGTGATTATTTTCTTTTTATTGTTTTATTTACTTCTTCAACTCCTACCTCATGAGTCTACTTCTCGCTTTCATTAAAAACATAGCATCAATGGAGGGATAACCCACATATGGGTTGATCCATGGGAGTAGCAAGGGTATGGATTGGATATTATTTATCACCCCATTAATGTATACTCACTTCTTTTAATTGATATTTTTATTTGATAACTTTAAAACATCTTCGTCCTTGTTGAATTTTAAGGCCACATACATCAAGTGGTAATACAAACCTCTACCTTGGAGTGATCATAAATTTTATCCTCCAAGTGCATATGTTATTAGTATTATGGTGTGGGTATAAAATCAGAAATTGATGAATTCTTTTTGGTCTCCTTAAATGAAGTCAACTCAAATATAAGAAATTGAAATAATTAAAAAGTGAATACATCCAATCCACCCCAAGTGATAACCTTGGATCAACTCATTCTATTAAATTGAATTAACTTAAATATATTAGTGATCTTTTAAACCCATATAAAATAAACCCTTTTTTTCCACTTTATAGCCAAAAACAGTCCATAGAATGCACGTGTCTGTAGGTTTCTTCTTATTTCTCTAAGGATTCGACAACCCAAGATAAACTATAGGGACTGTTCTACCTTCATCTCTTGGGTAAATTTGAGCATGAATCAAATTTTGGTGTCGTTTCTGGAGACCCAAGTAAGTCTTCTAAACGCATATTCTAATATCCCCCATTTCTTCTTTTCTCATCCAAATTCTCTTATCATGTCCCTTTCTCATTTTCATGGCGTATGTCCACCTACACCCGTGATCAATCAAACCGTCTAGTTAGGGTGGATAGCCCTGGGGGTGGGGAGTCAAGTACACCAAGGGAACTATTTACATTAGATACTAATATCCCTAATACTCTAGAGTCTAAAATTGAGCCTATTTCAATGGAATGTCTTCAAAGAAACCAACTCATAAACCCGGGTGGAAACCAAAATGGAAATCCAAATGATGTAGCCCCAAACTTGGGGAATGCAGTTGATCAAACCATGAATGACTACCTCGCATCTTCCTAGACCAATTACCCCTCATGCATTAGACACAACACCCTAGGGTATTCTATCTACATCTTTAAACCCCATGTCCTAAACCATCTTCCCACATTCCATGGAATGGAGTCCGAGATGCCCTACCTTCACATTAAGGAGTTCAATGACATTGTGGAAACCATGTGTCCCCCACATCCACTAGAACCAGATAAGATTGGGATATTTATTTTTTATTTTAAAGGATCAAGCTAATAATTGGCTAAACAATTTGAGACTATCATCCATCAACTCTTGGGACCATCTATAAAGAGAATTCTACAAAAAATTCTTTCCCCACAACAAAACAATTTCACTTAAAAAGAGCATCCAAAACATTTTCGAAAAAGAGGGAGAGTCATTCTATGAAACATGGGAGAGGTTCAAAGACACTCTAAACATGGCTCCACACCATGTTTTTTCTATTCCTGAACATGTGAAAATTTCCTATGAAGGGTTGGGTCTTGGGAACAATCAATTCATTGACAGTATGTGTAATGGAACCTTTAAAAACAAAGCCCCAAATAATGCTTACGAGTATCTAAAAAAACTTTCTAACAAAAAAAACTTGGGGAACATCACCTTATTATGAACAGACACAAATAACTACTAGAATTCATAAACTTATATAAGAGGAAGGCCTTAGGGATGAACTTGAAGCACTCTCTAGGAAGGTTGAAGAGATAGACATTAGGAAAGTCCATGAAATCCAAACTATAGACCATTATTGAACAATTTGTGACAAACATGACCATAAGAGAGACAACTGGCCAACCATTCCATCCATCAAGGATGTTAATTTAGGAGGACCCCCGGCAGAAGTAAATTCCTTGAGCTTTCAAAATCCTCAATACCAAAACACCTTCAACCCAAGGTATAAAGACCACCCATGCTTCCACTGGAAAGATAACCAATAACCAAGCCAACCACAGGGACAAAACCCTTACCCCCATCAAAACTACCAAACCCATAACCATTTTCAAACCCAACCTATCCAATACCAATATCCACTAGTCCAATTTCAAAAATCTATCCCACCTACAAAATACACCCTAGGATAATCCAATCTTCTCAAGCACCAACACAAACTGTTCTGCAAAACCTACTAGAACAACTATGCAAACAAATGGAAAGGATGAACTCAGAAGTATCTTCCCTAAAACAAGAACTTCAAACTATCAAAACATGAAAGTCACCCATGCCTACTCAGGCGGTACCATCCTAAAATTTAAGGGGAGAGTCATGTTTCACTCAAACAACTCCTGAACAACTAAAGGCTGTGACTATTTTAAGAAGTGGGAAATCAATTGAGAAACCTGAACAACTAATTCAGAACCCATCTGATGATTCACGCTTGGATGAAAATTCAAGCAAACCACAAGATCAAACTGAGGAAACAAATAACAATTTGAAATAAACAACACTTCAACAAACAACCCCACAACTTGGACCATTTTGTTAACATGTGAGGGGAAAAACCAAGCCTAAATTGAGTGAAATGTTGAGGGAAATACTCTCACAAGTTATGTAGAACATTCCTCTTCTTGAAGAAATCCAATCCATAACTACCTACTCGATGTACCTTAAGGACTTGTGTAATTTTAATAGAAAAGTTTCACATAAAAACCAAGTCCTTTTGGATGCTATTGTGATTACAACCATTCAAGGGACAATTTCTCCTTAGTTGAAAGACCCGAGTTTCCCTTAGATAAATGTTGAACTAAGAGAGAGAAAATTTATCAAGGCCTTCTGTGACCTAGGTGCTAGTGTCAATGTCATCCCATATGCTATGTACTGCTAGTTAGGCCTAGACGATCTCCATCCCACATCTGTCACACTTCAACATGCTGATCGTAGCATTAGGGTTCCAAAGTGGATTTTAAAGGATGTTCTAGTAAAGGTTGAAAACTTTATCTATCCTGGTGACTTCCTTGTCCTTGAAAACCATCCAAACATAGGAAATTAAGAACAAACCCCAATAATCCTTGGTCATCTCTTCCTTGCAACAATCAACTCTATTATCTGAGTCCGAAATTGGATCATTACCATAACCTTGGAAACATGAGTCTAGGCTTGAACATCTATAATGCAGGCTCACAAATAGGGGAGGATTGGGACATTCATGAATTAAACATGATAGGAAGCATTGATAATGAATCCATAGAACATCAAGGAATATTTGATGGATGTTTAAGTCAAGATGAGATTGATTTCCTTTGTTCACATGAATGATGTTTATCTCCTTGGCCTGAATCATTTTCAAATTTATCTTATGATGAAGTCTTAGGTCCAACAATTAGTGAAAAATTTCACCAAACCACATTCATGGAGACCAATCAAAATTCCTTCTATAAATCTGATCAAACCAATCTTGTTACGAAAAAATTCTGTATGTGGGGAATAAATACTATCTGAAACTCTAAAAAATGAAATTGATATTGATCCAATGTCCTAATATTTTTCTTGACTTCTGAACCAACCAAATCTTGAATTGATGGAACTTCCCACTGCACTCAATTATGCCTTCCCAGGGGATAATCAAACATATCATATTGTCATTTCTTCTTCTCTTGAATCCAATCATGAGAGTATTCTTCTAGATGTCCTTAGGAAACATAAGAAAGACATTGGTTGGACAAGGTCTGATATTCCTGGGATTATCCCACTTAATAAGACTCATAGGATTGTTTGTGAATCTAATTCAAGGTCATGTCGTCAACCTCAATGGTGAATCAATCATAATATCAAGGATGTACTGAGGAAGGAACTTCTAAAATTGTTAAAAACCGGTATCATCTATCCCATAGCTGAGACTGAGTGGACGAGCCCAATTCAAGTGGTTCCCAAGAATGAAGAAATAACAGTGATAATCGATAAGGATGGAGAGATTCTTCCAACTTGGGTGAGTAGTGGATGGAGGGTCTGCATTAACTATAGGAATCCAAAATCATTCACCACGAAGGACCATTTCCCCTTACCATTCATTGACCAAGTCCTTGAGAGAGTGGAAGGACATGCCTTATACTATTTCATAGATGGGTACTCCGGGTATAATCAAATTGAGGTCTCTCTAGGGGATCAAGTGAAGACTACATTCACATGTTCAGTTGCTACCTTTGCATTCAACTGCATTCCCTTTGGGTTATGCAATACCCCTAGCACCTTCCAACAGTGCATGATAGGAATATTCTCAGACATGGTAGGGGATTTTATTGAGGTCTTCATGGATGACTTTTCTGTGTTTAGGGATACATCTGAGGGATGTCTGAGGAATGTGGAGAGAGTCTTGTCAAGATGTGAAGAAAATAATATTGTCCTACACTGGGAAAAATGTCATTTCATGGTTAAAGAGGGACTAGTTCTAGGACATCTGGTCTTAGGTAAGGGGATTGAAGTTAATAAAAGCCACGTTTGACATCATTCGTCACCTTCCATCACCAAAAACTGTCAAGGAAGTGTGGTCTTTCTTAGGAAATGCTGGTTTCTATAGAAGATTCATCAATGGCATTAGTTAAATCTATCGTCCCCTTTGTGCTATCCTAGTAAAGGATGCTCTATTTTTTTTGGACAGAAAGCTATGAGGGTTCATTCTCAACCATAAAATCTTCTCTCACCTCTCCTCCCATTATGAAATCTCTAAATTAGAACCTTCCTTTCGAACTTATGTGTGATTCCAATGACTTTGATGTAGGAGTTGTGTTAGGACAACCTTGTGATAAAACTCATTATGTCATTTCTTATGCAAGAAAATCCTTAAATGATCCCCAAATCAACTACACCACCACTGAAAAAAAAGTTAATTGATATTGTGTTTTCCTTAGATATTTTTAGGTCCCACCTCTTAGGATCCCCCATCACTATGATCACTAGCCATTCTACACTAAAATACATCTTCAAAAAACAAGATGCTAAGGCTAGACTGAATAGGTGGGTCATTATCTTGCAATAATTTGACCTCACAATCAAGGATAAATAGGGTGTGGAAAATGTTTTAGCTGATCACATCTCTAGGATGGAATTCAAAGACAACTCAAATCAAATTTATTTGTATGATTCATTTCCTGATGAACACCTATACTCTGTGAGTGACTGCCCTTGGTATTCTGACATGTCAAATTTCTTAGTTATAGGAGTCATTCCAAAATTCATAGGGACTCAATCTCGAAGGAAATTCCTTTATCATGTTAGACACTATATGTTTGATGATCTGTACCTCTATATGTTCTGCCATGTCCAAGTCATTAGGAGGTTTGTCTCAGAATGTGAACAAGACTCCATCCTTAAATTCTGTCATGGTGAGGCATGTGGAGGTCACTTTTCCTCTAATAAAACTTCTGCTAAGATTATTTAGTGTGGTCTCTTTTGGACCACCCTTTCAAGGGACTCCTACACATTTTTTCAAATTTGTCATAGGTGTCAACAAGTAGGGTCCATCACAAAAAGGAATCCAATGCCACTAACTCCCATCATAGTGGTTGAAATCTTTGACTGTTGGGGAATTGATTTCATGTGTCCTTTCCCAAACTCTAGGGGATATCTTTACATTCTCTTAGCTGTTGATTATGTCTCAAAATGGGTTGAGGCCATTCCCACAAAATCTAGTGATCATTAAACTATGAGTATATTCTTAAAAGAAAACATCTTATGTTGATTTAGAATTCCTAGGGCTATCATTAGTGATCGTGGAACTCATTTTCTCAATAGTCCATTATCATCACACATGGACTAGTATGGAATTTCCTATAAAGTTTCCATTGCATTCCATCGTCAAATCAATGGTCAAGCTGAGTTAGAAAATAGGGATATTAAAAATATTCTTCAAAAAACTGTCAATCCTTCTAGGAAAGATTAGTCCAAGAAACTCTTGGATGCTCTTTGGGCATATCGTACAGTAGAAAAAACCATCCTAGAAATGTCATCATATAGGTTGGTTTATTGAAAAACATGACATTTACCTATTGAAATTGAGCATAAGGCCTTTTGGTAAATTAAGAAAATAGATTATGACCTCTCCTTGGCCGGATCAAAAAGGAAATTAGATCTCAATGAACTAGAGGAACTAAGGATGGAGGCTTATGAAAATTCAAGGATCAATAAAGCTTGAGTTCAATCCTACCAATCTAGGAATATCGAAGTCAAACAAATTGTACTGGGTAAACCTATTCTTTTGAATAGTTAAATACTTATTTTACACTAGGGAATGTTGAGGTCTAGATGATCTGGTCCATACATAGTGCATAAGGTCTACCCCTATGGGGCTGCAGAAATTCAAGATCCCAGCAATGGTCAAACCTTTAAAGTTAATGGTCATAGAGTCAAACCATTCATAGAACCATTCCAAAAACATGAAGTTGATGAATAATTTTGTGAAACTACCTTATATGATGAAAATAATTGATTAATTAGGGGTCTAAGTCGAGCTAATGACGTTAAAAAAAGAGCTGCATGGGAGGGAACACATAGTTTTCATGTTTCCAATCATTTTGTTGTTTTAATCAACTCTATATTTTAAATAGAATTAAAGAATAATTTTGATATTTTAAAAAAATAGACTGTTGACATGTTCTTCTATTATGAGTATAGATGTGTATGAAAGGGGAGCTCCATATTTATCTGCATCACATGGTGTGATCCTTGAGTAATACCTTACCCATAAATTTAAAAAGAAAACAATGAATCATCAGTTTATTTTATTTTATTTTTTTTGTTTTTATGTTAAAATAAATAAATATAAATATATATTAATAAATAAATAAAAAGGACATGTCATAGGTCATTGGTCAAACCCCGTCACAACTGGCGAAGCCACGTGGAATCGAACTCGGGACCGAAGGGAGATAAGGGTGCGCGCTTACCACTGACCTATGACTTTTTGTGCTTCCTTATTCAATAATTTTTTTATATATACTAATATTTTACTTTATTTATTATATATATATATATAGTTTTTTGTTTTGTTTTTTTGTTTTTTTGTTTTTACACTAGGGAATTCTCAGAGTGACATCGAGATCAAGGGACTCAATTGGAGCAGCAAGAACTTCAACTTCAACCACCAGGTGACTTCATTCAATGATCCTCATATTTCAATTTCCTTTTTGATCTTCCCTTATTTGACTTTACTCCTTCTAAATTTTCTTTTATTCAAACACTGGGGACAGTGTTATTTTATGTTGGGGGGAGATGAAATTAAAATTTTTCATTTGTGTGAAAAAAAAATGATTTGAAAATAAAATGTGTATAAATGGAAGTAAAATTTTCATTAACTTTGAACATGGTAATACACATTGCACACTTTGAAACTGAATATCAAATAATTTAGCATGCCCCAATTCTGATTTTAATCCATGTATAATTTCATGAGAACTGATTTTGGAAAGTGTGGTTGTTCAATGTGATATTTCATTGTTTATATTTTCATCCAAAAAAAGTTCACAATGCACGTCATTTAGATAGTGGGGTATTAGTTTGAGTTCATGGGGTCCCCAAAATAAATATCACATGTTTTGTGATAATTTTAGTTATAATATGAGTATTCAATTAAAAAATTATTAAAAAACCATAAATTTATGAACAGAGCAATGAAATGACATAATGCATCGCTTTCGGCACTTGGGGATCGTGACTCCATAGTTGTCTGGCCCAGAGTTAGTAATTTTATCTCTATTTTTGGTAATTTGATATAATTTTTTTTTGAGTTAACTCGATATGATGCCTGAGTATATGATCTTTACTTGGTGCCCTATGGTCTTTGAGCCTGAGAGTCATCAGCAATGTCTCTCTATAGGGGTTGAATATTTTGAGTGCAATTTCAATTACCATGGAAAAATTGCAAAAAAAATACAATATAAAAATTATAATACTCATATTAATATTGAAATTTGATTCCACCTAGCACTTCCATCATTTACCTCTTGAATAAATATGAACCCCCATGTCTAATGCGATGCACAACACATCATCACTCTTAATTGTTATTGAATGAAATATGATGATGAATTTGAACCAAGGAATGAGATTGGGATTGGAATATAAATATGAAACTATATTGTATTAAAATATTTTTATGGGTTTCATGATTGTTTGGTATAATTTTTTTTGGTGTTCACTGTGTATTAAAATGTTTTTGGAAAAATGAATTCAAATTTCATATTATTGAGACATATTTTTCTCAAGACTAGAAAAACACATGTTAGGGGGTGTGATTATCCACTAAACGAGAATAATATTTATTGTTAATATATATAATATTCGTGTGATTTATTATTAATAAACACCATTTTAGTGCATTTTACACCTTGAACATCATTTCACATTATGATTGTAATTCCTTCTTTATATGCACTATTATGTGGTACATTTTTAACATAATTTAATGTACTCAATGATTAATCTGATTTTAAGGAATGTAATAATCCATATTTTAAATTGATATTTTGTGAAATTGATAAAAACTTTAATATGAACATGTTTCATTCATGTAATAATGGAAAATTCTTGGAAGAATATGGGGTTATTCTGTGATTAAAGGAAACAATCCTGGAGAAGTTATATTAGACACCAGCCCACTGATGAATGTGTATCTCCAAACATACAGGCCCAATGAAGCCCAAATATCATGCGATGCTATAGGAAATTTATAGGAACAAATATTTCTTTAGGTGCCAGTGGTAATTCGGCATCCATGGTGGTCATTAAGAAGGCCCAATGTGGAGATAAAATTCTAGGATAGATTCTATGGCCGAGAAAACAATCATTCCAATATAATAATATCTCGGAATCCACAACTCAAAATGGGCCCTAATTTTACATGATGTTAGGAGACATCAGGGGATCTATTTTCTTCTTATATGGTCCACTCTAATTCGGCCATCTAGAAAGAATTCTAAGAACGTCTGTTCGGTGGTTGCGAGCTGGCTGCCACCTCGAGTCAACAGTGGAAAAGTCCATGTTCCACAGGCATTCCACCACTCTAGGCCTACCATAATCCAGTTGACTGATTTATACTATTGGAGGATCTACCCAAGGATCCCAAAATTCCAATTTAACGTAGTTGTGATGGAAGATTTTTTATCTTTGAGCTTTTTTTTCATCTTAATGTTATGCTACCAATTTGTCTTTGTAACGTTCTTCCTTCATATGTAATTTGTTTTAATTCATCTTAGTTTCAAAATAAAAGTTATTCTTATACTTTTATTCTGTTCTTATCTACATCAATTTGATACCATTTCCTCATGGTGTAAATTTATTCACACCAAACATTGTGAAATTATTCACACAACGGTGAAGTGATCATTTTCTTTTTATTGTTTTCTTTACTTCTTCAATTCCTCCCTCATGAGTCTACTTCCCGCTTCCATTGAAACCATAGAATCAATGGAGGGATAACCCACTTATTGGTTGATCCAAGGGAATAGCAAGGGGCTGGATTGGATGTTATTTATCACCCCATTAATTTATACTCACTTCCTTAAATTGAGATTTTTATTTGATGATTTGAAAACTTATTCATCCTAGTTGAATTTTATGGCCACATACTTCAAGTACTAATACAAACCTCTACCTTCGAGTGATCATAAATTTGATCCTCCAAGTTTATAGGTGACTAGTATTATGGTGTTGGTATAAAATCTCTATGTGATGAATTTTTTTTGTCTCCTTAAATGAACTCAAATCAAATATATGAAATTGAAATAATTGAAAAGGGAATACGTCCTATCCACCCCAAGTGGTAACTTAGGAGAAACTCATTCTTTTAAATTGAATTCACATAAATATATTAGTGATCCTTTAAACCCATCTAAAATCAACCCAAGTTGTCCAATTCATAGCCAAAAACAGTCCATAGAATGTACATGTCTGTTGTTTTATTCTTAGGTCTCTGAGGATTCGACAACAGAAGAAAAAACTACAAGGACCGTTCTACCTTCATCACTTGAGTAAATTTGAGTGTGAATCAATAATCATATTAACATTTAATGTATGGTTCAAAGAAAAAACTATTCATAATGGTAGGAAAAGTCATTCATTCCGTGTACATTAAAAAATATTTCTTCTATAATTATATGGGAGAAGTCACAAAGTACCTCATTTAGAAAATGAAAAAAATCATTTTGATCCAGCTTTTAAAAAATCCAAAAGCATAAAAATGACTCTAAAATTTCAATAAGAATGTGATAACAATATTTATTTCATTTTTATAAAACAAGGATATGAAAGAAAATGGTTTTTCAATCAAAGAGAGAAATAATGTCTATTTTTCTTAAAAATTTATTTTCAATATCATGAGAACATATCCTGAGGAAAATTAAAAGAAAAACCTTTTAAAAATAAATAATTAGATAATAAAAAAATCAGATGTTTCTTGAGAGGTAGATCATAATAATTCATCATTAGAAAATAATCATAAAAAATATCGATAAACCATGAGATAGTAAAATAAAACCCATTAGCTCAAGTTCGAATTGATTTAAAATCACTCTAAACTCCAATATAATAAGATTAAATTTTTTATAATTCTATACTAGAGTCATTTTTATACTCATAATATCATATATGACCCCTTTATATCATTTCAATACCCCCTTTTATTAATTAATATTTATTAAAATTTTCATTTCTTAGTGTTAACTATTTTGTTTTTCTTGATTATTTATGTTTAGTAGTTTTGGTCATTCTAATTATATTAATAATTATATGAAAATATTAGTTATATACATATTTATATTCATCCATAAATGTTATAGATTGAAAAGTTAATTACACCATTCATGGATAGGGTAGGTCTACTACTGGCAATTTGGCTTTTTGCAACGTGCTATTTGGGACGGGACCCCATCACAAAAACTCATTTGTGACGGGGTCCTGTCGCAAATAGCCGGTTGTAGAAAATGTAATTGCAATCAGTATGTTTTTGCGATGGGCTCATCGTAAAAAAAAATACTATTTTTGACGGGACCACTTTCCATCGCCAATAGATCTCCGATTAAATATATTATATATACAAGAACCTGTTTCAGCAGGCCCGTCAGAATAATTAGTTGTGAATGGACCATCGTCCAGTTGTAAATAGTAATCTATTTATATATGTTATATATACCTAAACATTTTGTGATGGTCCCATCGCATAAAATTATTTGTGACGGTAATGTAACCAGTCACAAATAAGTTTTAATGAATATATATATAATCTATTTGTGACGGAGCCCTGTTGCAAAAGGCATCATTGCAAATAATTAATAAAAAAATTAATAAAATTATGATTATCAATAAAATAATATTAATATTTTTAATATAATAAAAAATAAAAAATATTTAAATTCTCAATATTAGCAAAGAAATCTAAAAAATTAATAAATTTATTATTATTATTAATATAAGTTAAATAAACAAACATGAAAAAATATAATAATAGTACTAAATAATAAAAACATAAAATATAAAAAAAAAATTAAATTATGAAATATTCATACAAATATTAAAGGAAAATAATTGTAAATAGTTCATATTACAACAAATGTTGAATTCAAATGTTTTAAACAGAACAAAAAAATAACTTGGGGTAGTATTATTGAGGAGTTGGAGGAGCTGGAAGACATGGTGGAGGAGACTCCATCCCTAAACTAAGAGTCAGATGGCACATGTACTCCATATTCTTGTGCTATTGTTGTTGTCATTGATGCATGTCCTCCTCATGCTGTTGTTGTTGCTTCTGCTACTACTGCTGATGCATCTATTCATGTTGCTTCTGAAAACTCTCTATAATATTAGTTTGAGCTCGCAACTTCTCCTGATACTATGACCCAGAAGAAGATTCCTCTCCCTGAACTCCTCTCGAGCTGGACGCTGACATCGCAGCAGTACCATAATAAGTCCCAGGAGTCAAATTAGAGTTGATACCAACTACTCGGCCCTTCTTGAAGGAATACTGGGTCACATTCATCCATGTCGCCTCATCGAAATGGTGGGCACTAGTATAATCATCCATCTCGGGCTGACTGCATAACCGTGTCAGAGAGATCCCAGACTCATATAACTCCTTTAGTTCCAATTTCAAATAGAAATAGTGAAAATATTATATGCAATTAATTTTCAAACTGAAAAAGAAATAATACTAACCACAATCTGATGCTGGTGATGTCCTATAATCTATCCAGTGATTGGATCACTGTACATTCTACGATAAACATCAAACTCCGTAATATAAGGCTCCTCTACTTCCTTTATAAATATAAAATAAACTGTTTATATTTAATTTTATATAAAAATTTTAAAAAAGATACATAATAGATTCTATATATGCGCACTGAATGTATAGTTACCAGCTCGATGTGTCACCTCATGTCTCCCCTAGTTCTATCAGCCCAATGAAGATCTCCTATGAAATCCACCACTCATCCAGTGTGAAAATAATCCATCCCAAACATGAGATAAATTTTACTCTAGTCTGGGGGTTCTATATGAATCATCAAATACTTTCACTCCTTCTTTCTTGTTGGTTGATCATCTCAAATTATGTAAAAACTGATGGAACGCACACCCATAGACACTTCCCATTCCTCAAGGATAGCCTCACGCATGGTGTCATCGATGAGATTCCATTAACCCTATAAATAATTAATAATGTCATGTTATTAATGAAATAAATTTCTAAATAGATATTATATATTTTTGTACCATCCAATGATTGAATATTCCAATACACACATCAATAGGAATTTATTCCCATGTGATCCATGGTTGAGAAAAATAATTGCATAAGATAACGCTCCTCTATCCAATAGCTACATGTGTAAATCTGTGAAAACAGATCAAATAATCAGAAATTTAGTATATAAATAAATTAATTAAAGCTAACCAAAATATATAGGTTACCATATCTCAACGTGCATGGATCAAATCCAAGACATGGACGTCTCTCGAGGATATGATCAAGAATCATCAGTCACGCAAGACTGCGCCCCCTCTGTGGACTCCCTGAATCACAAGTATGCTGAGAGTCAGATGATCCCCAATCCTCCTCATCCAATAGTAACTCAGCCTCCTCAAACTCATTAAATAGACCAGTTTCTATCTAAACCACAAATTTATTGTTGTTAGAAGATGGTTGAAAATAACTATTACAAATAGATATATATTAGTTATGATTATAACCATAATAAAATTG
Organism: Viscum album; assembly: GCA_963277665.1. Classification (NCBI taxonomy): domain Eukaryota; kingdom Viridiplantae; phylum Streptophyta; class Magnoliopsida; order Santalales; family Viscaceae; genus Viscum; species Viscum album. The sequence continues at coordinate 1,575,353,531 of OY728119.1, read as the reverse complement.
TGTAAATGTTAAATTTCAACATCATCTTTATATCTGATGATGTGAATGCCTTCATATTCATCATTGGCATCATCAATATCCATATGAGTTTTAGTTTCATCATCTCTTTCCATTTCAAATTCATTTGTAACATCATTAACATCATCGACCCCATCGACCCTTAATTTTGGGGTGTCATCATCGATATTCAAGTCTCTTTGTGAAAAAATGGATTTTCAGTAGTCTCTAGAAAAATTTCATTTCACTGTACTACATCGGAACCACATTCATTTTGAGTAAAACAGATTTTCCTATGATTTCATTTTTATTATTCTCCACCAATCACTCATGTCTCTTAAAGTAGAATAGTACTTTGCATAATGTATTTGATGTGCCTATTGAGCCAGAAAAAATTGTTCATTTACTGCAAGAAGACATTTATATTTAATATTGACGATTCTGTGAATCATAAGAACATGAAAGTCTCTCTCAGTATCCAACCACCGTCATATAAACATTATTATGTAATTTTTTCCCAGATAACACAGTTCAATAATTTCAACCAGCATACTCCAAATGCCAGCATTATTTTCCTTATGATGTGATCCTCTAAATAAAAATCCATTGTTTATTGTTTTTTATTCCCCATATACACATGGATGAAATCAAAAACCATTCACCACATAGACATTATAAAATTTCACCCTTTTGGATGGTCGGTTACTCAATATACATAGTCGCTTATCAATTTTATCAACATGTTAAGACACCTGAAAATTTATAAAACAATTATAAATATAATACATATTAATCTGAATTCATATGTTAAACCATTAATAATTTATGTTACCATTTTATGAAACCATTAAAAAATAATTTGTCAATTTTTATCAATAGAATCTGCTATAATTTGTAGAATTTATTTCGTGATATGATTATCATATAACCTAAAAATAATATAAGTTTACTTACTTAAACACAAATTATAGAATAAGTGATAGAAGCACTCACAATACAAATAATTTCATTTCTTCACAGTGGAGAAGAATACATGTATGAGATTTGTGATGTTCATCATATAAAAGCCATCAAAAATGAAATCCACTGAAACCAAGCTCTAGATAATTAAAAACTAATAATTGATTTTTCATTTCATCATCAAAATTACCCTCATTCTATGCCATGTGGTTGTGTATTGAGGGATATTCTGATTCAAAATAATGAGAGCAGAAAAAATGATTTTTTTTTAAAATAAGTTTCGTAAATTGAGCTTACAACGGATTCTTTTTTACATAATTTTTTTTCAATGTCTACATGCATATCTTGAATGGGAACATCCATCAAAACTTTAATGGACCTCCACATTTACCTTCATTTGGAAAATTTAATAGCAGATGTTTCATTGAGTCAAGAAATAAGATGGAATATTTTTCTTGTTTACATATAATTACATCAACATCTCCTTCATGTTTGCTTAGTGCATCATAGTCTGTTGTCACCACAAAAATGTATTAAAACAAATTTGATATTTCTGTTATCGAATCCCAATACATAGAATTTGAAAAATTTCTTAAATCCAATCTGCATAAGTCTTTCATTTATATCATGAAAATCATGACTTTATAACCTGGTAATATGACCATTTTTAACACATCTTCCCAAATTGGAAGCATAGCCACCTGAAAGTCTCTAATATGTAATCCACTGAACAAATAATTAGTGACTCTCTTTGGATAGTGTATTAGCTTCTTTTGGCATTATTAATATCTATGATCTGATATTTGGAAACAGTTCAAGTTCCGGTCATCTTCTTATTTGGGAAAGATCTATTCGTGCCATTACATTGTCTTTGGTATTACCTGGTGTATAAAAAACTATGTGAAATAAATAATCAAAATATTTCTTCTCAATATGCATGAAATCCAACATGTGGAAGACCAACATTTTAGAACAATTTTAAATATCACAAAAATACTCTTTTTATCCAATTATGTTCTTTCCCAAAGACATGAATTTTATATTGGTTTACTGTAGTACAAAATCTCATAGGAGGTTTTGAAAATGCAATTGATTTTAACTCCGTACCTGAGATCATTTTTGCAGGATCATCCCTTTCAATTGTTCCTTTTCTAAAATGAGATTTCTTCCTCTGAAATCAGTTTGAAGAAATCTGTGATGACATTCAAAATAGAAAAGTTTTTTTCATTTATGAGCATAAAGGTTTTGTTTTCTTTCATACAGTAAGGACATGATTTTGGACCATGTGTACTTTAGCAAGGTTACATGCCATGTGTCGTGAAGTCACTAATTGTCCACATCAATGCAGATTTTAATATGACATTTTGTTTCGCAGAAACATTGTTTGTACTAACATCATTACACCAAAATAAATTTAACTAATAAATCAATGGTTTCAAATAAACATCAATAATCTTTTTTAGATGTCTAAGCATTAATAAGGACAAAAAGATATAGGGATCCTTTATCAACATTCACAGTGGTAAATTGTACAAAGTTATAAAGACAGGCCAACAAGAATACCGACTACCATAAGAACCAAATAGATAGAAACTGTCAGTAGAAAGTCCCAATCGCACGTTTTGGGATTCTAAAGAAAAAGACTAACGCAATCGGTCTAAATGTTTCCATGAATCACCATTATCTAGATGATTCATGCTTTTATCGGTTGAAATCATGGTTTTGTGACATGAAATCATTGGCGCTATGTTCTGAGACATAAATTAACGTTGCAACCTGGTTGTAAGGGGGAAATATCTCAACAGATTTATAGGAATGGATCCATACTTCCCCAGTTAAGCTTCTTTATACATTGATTTTCCACATGTGGGACAACTATCCAACGACTCATTTTCACCAGAAGATAAGATGCAATCATTTTCACATTCACAAATCTTCTGATAATAAAGGCTCATATTACGAAACAACCTCTTGCTCTCATAGTAATTTCCAGGCAACACATTTCTTTATCGTAACATTGTTTTAACCAAAGAAAATATCTGATAAAAATAGTTTTTTGGCATTGAATTTTCTGATTTAATAACCGTAAAATTTTCAACCACTTCTAATTTTCTTATCTTGAAACTAGGATATAATGCATCCTTACCAGACCTCAACATCTCATAAAATTTAGATGGTGCCAGCTCAGGAGTTAAATAAATATCATCTTGAGTTATATATTTTTTGAACAGATGGACATGCAACATCATGTACTAAATTTTGAAATTGTGATGGATCCAGAATCATGTTATTAGTATCTTCTACTGAACTACATTAACCGTGTTGAAACCAAAAAACATAATATGGTTGGATACCAATAAGTAAGAGATGTCCCCCAACCTTGTCAAATGTGTCAAATGTTCTCAGAGCACATTTTTTACAAGGATACTTAATTGTGACTTCTGAAAAAAATTCTGTTGTTGATGATTCAAATGATAAGAAATCATCAACACCCTCAATATATATAGGATTTAAACCAGAACCATTTGGATTTCAATGTTGATTAATCGAAGCGTGTTCATTTAATAATGACTGTTTTCGACTTCCTTTTCCATATTTTTATAAAAAATATAAATTCATTAATATTTTTTAATAATTTGAAATTATAAAAAACACTATCCAAAAATATTAGATAAATAATTATAACTAATTATTAATAATTATCATTAATTACGAGAAACACAATTTCCTATGGATTTATGGATACTCTTTTGTCTGATGGCTCATTTAATTGCAACTTTGCCACACTTAAATCACAATGAAGAATCTTCTTAGAGGTACTCATATTCATTCTCGTGTATATGAGAATGTATAAGCATAACTTTGAGAATATTCTTCATTGTGATTTCAGGGTGACCAAAATGAAAATAAATGAGCTGTCGGATAAAAGAGCCCTATTTTTGTCGATGAATCAACTTTATGCCACTTTCACCGCCTAAAACAAATTATAGAAAATATGGTCCTATGATTGCATATTTTTCAAAGAGCCCTATTTTTCAAAGTTATTACTATTTTTTACAATTGATTTTATTCTTAATTATTGTTAATTATTCCTAATTATTCATAATTATTTCTAATAATTCATAATTATTGTCATTTATTCGTAATTATTTCTAATTATTGCTAATTATTCCTAATTATTGGTAATTATTACTAATTATTCTTATTTATTGGTAATTAATGCCAACTAATCATATTATGGGTAATTATTTCTAATTATTGTTATTTATTGGTAATTATTGGAAATTATTTTTATTTTTTGGTAATTATTGCTAATTAATCATATTTATTAGTAATTAATGCAATTTATTTTTATTTATTGGTAATTATTCCTATTTATTGGTAATTATTTCTAATTTTTCCTATTTATTGATAATTATTAAAAATATTTTCTAATTATTGTAAATTATTTCTATTTATTGCTAATTATTTCTATATATTTTTATTTACAGATAATTATTGATAATTATTAGTAATTATTACTAATTATAGTTATTTATGGGTAATTATTGCTATTTATTGCTAATTAATGGTAATTATTGCTAATTATTGCTAATTATTTTTAATTATTACTAATTATTTCTATTTATTGCTAATTATTGATAATTATTACTAATTATTATTAATTATCCCTAATTATTGCTAATTATTGCTAATTATTGGTAATTATTGCAAATTATTGAAAATTATTACTACTTATTGCTAATTATTTCTAATTATTGCAAATTGTTGCAAATTGTTGCTAATAAAATGCTAATTATTGCTAATTATTACTAATTATTTCCAATTATAGCTAATTATTGCAAATTATTACTAATTATTGCTAATTATTACTAATTATTGCTAATTACTTCTAATTATTTCTATTTATTCTTATTAATTACTAATTATTGTTATTTATTACTATTTATTACTAATTATTACTATTTATTACTTTTTATTACTATTTATTACTATTTATAACTATTTATTACTAAGTATTACTAATTATTACTAATTATTATTACTTATTACTAATTATTACTAATTACTACTATTTATTACTATTTATTACGATTTATTATGATTTATTACTTTTTATTACTAATTATTACTAATTATTACTAATTATTACTAATTATTACTAATTATTACTAATTATTACTAATTATTATTAATTATTACTATTTATTACTATTAATTACTATGCAATATTATTTATTACTATTTATTACTATTTGATCCTATTTATTTCTATTTATTACTATTTATTACAATATATTACTATTTATTACAATATATTACTAATTATTTGTATTTACTACAATTTGTTAGTATTTATTACTAATTTTTACTAATTATTACTAATTATTACTAATTATTAGAGTTCATTGCTAATTATTAGCATTTATGACTAATTATTAGTATTTATTACAAATTATTACAAATTATTTCTAATTATTACTAATTATTACTAATTATTACTAATTGTTGCTAATTATTTCTAATTATGACTAATTATTACTATTTATGACTAATCATTACTATTTATTATTTTTATTACTTTTTATTTCTAATTATTACTATTTTTCATTATTTATTACTATTTATTACAAATTATTACAATTTATTACAATTTATTATGATTTATTACAAGTTTTTACAATTTTTTACTATTTCTTACTATTTAGTACTATTTATTAGAATTTATTACTAATTATTAGTAATGGATACTAATAATTACTATTTATTACTATTTATTAGTTTTTATTACTAATTTTTACTCTTGATTACTAATTATTATTATTTATTACTAATTATTAGTATTCATTACTAATAATTAGTATTTATTACTAATTATTAGATTTTATTACTAATTATTAGTATTTATTACTAATTCTTATAATTTATTATTGATTGTATATATTTTGTACTTTTTTTTACTAATTAATGCAATTTTTTAATTATTACTAATTAGTGTTAATTACAATTAATTACTATAAAATACAGCTACTACTTTCTAATCACTGCTAATTATTTATATACATTACTAATTGTCATTAATAATTAGAAATTATTAGTAATTACTAAGAATTATTACTAGTAATTTAATTTTATTATTACAAATAAATATAGATGATAAAACAATTAAAATCTAAATTAATTACAACTAATCAACAATAGTTAAAATTAATATAAGGAATTGAAATAAATTAAAAATTAAATAAAACATAAATACCTTTAAACTTGATCTCTTATAATTGTATACGGCTTCACAAATTATTCGTAAAAAAAACTAACTCTGAAAAATTACACTCTAAAATTTGAGTTTAGAGCAGAAGAGAAAGACAGAATTGAGGAGGAAATAAAAAACAGATGGGGGTATATGTATATTAGAATAGTTGCGACGGGACCCATCGCAAATACCTTCGGCCGTATTAATTACTGTCGATTGTTAAAAGGTTATTTGCCATGGGTTCCATTGCAAAAGGTAACCTGCCGAAAAACTATTTGCGACGAGACAACATCCCATCGCAAATAGTTTTTACTGCCGCTAGTTATTTGCGATGGGACCTATCGCAAATAACCTCCGGGGCCGAACTAGATGTGACGGGGGATCCCCCTTCACAAGTAGTGTTTACCACCTCCCAGTATTTGCGACGAGCGGTGCCTACCCATCGCAAAAAATTAGTTGTTTGCGACGGGTTGATTTTCTCGTCCCAAATAACCATTTTGTCATACTATTTGAGACGAGATTTATTACCGTCGCAAATAACCCGTCGCAAAAACCATGTTTTCTCGTAGTGGTCGTTGGTATGCATGAATGTTGTTTTCATCTTTTGACAGTTGTAATTAAATAATTTTATATAATAATTTACCTTTAAAAATAATTATATTGTTATATATATCATATATATTCATTAAATATATCCTAATTACCATCAAAGTAAAATGGAAATGATAAACCAATCACATCGCCTCGTAAAGGTGGTACTATACACATATACACGAGTGATGCTATCATTTTCCAAATGTTTTTGAAGTATGTAAGAAGATGTTATATTATAATTCCAAAATTATATTTATGTTTTAAATATTATATATAAAATCCAATCACATCAAAATACCCATCCATAAAATATCTTGTTAAAAAAATGAATTTTATAACTACGTGGAGACAGTATGTCATAAGTATGCACGAGTGATAATTTCAGTTCTCATTTGATGGTAAAAATGGTGTATAATGGTTATTTCATAATCATTATAAAATTTAATTATATTTAAGATACATAATATATTATTTTATAATAAATACTGTATATTTATATTAGGTAAACTAGAGTGGAAAAGAATGTGACTGGTCATGGAAATTACCTCTTCTTTGAAATGACTTCTTTAGATCCCCTTTGAAGTACTATAGGGTTGGAATTTTGGTAAGAACAGAACCACCATAATGCATATAAGATGTTTATAAGGGAAATAGGAAGAGTTTTTTCGATCTATAAGAATCAAAATGTTTTAAATAAGTGAGGGATGGGGTACCATTTTATAATTGAGGCGAGGAAACTTTAGAAATTTCTCAAAAGAATAAATTATAGTGAATTCATTCTCAATAAAAATTCAACATAATTGTTAGGGTTTTGAAGATAATTTTGTATAGGGTTATAATCACATAAAAAATAGAATTTATACAAGTTTTATTGTCATGTTAAACATTACCACTTTTATTAACCCTTAGACAATCAATTTTAATTTTAACTATGGTAACAAATCTATTAATATTAATGGGTTGTAATTTTTTATTATAAGGTAAAATTTATCCAAAAAACTACCAATTTATGACATTTTGGACCCTATTATAACCACCTTGTCTTATTTAAATATTTTTTATAATTTTCAAATAGTTTCCTAAGAAATTTGGTAAAATATCATTATTATGAATTTCAAAAATATTAATTTAATTTGACATAATGGAAATAAACTAAAATTTGTAATTTGAATATAATATTTTATCAAAACAGTAATATTTTATAATCAATAATAAAATTTAGGGAATACTATAAAATACTCTTATTATATCAATTTTATTATTTTCAAAATCATTTATTTTATTTTTCCATTAATTGAATAAATATTTTTTTGACGTTGAGTAAGAATTCAGGGTAACTATATATTTCCCAAAATTAAAAATAAATCACCATAATAAATATAATTTAATTACTCCAAAAATTACTATTAATATCCATTCATAATTACTTTTGTGTCTTTATGTGAACAAATAAAATATATTTATAACTCTCAGAGTCAGATTTTATAACTTTTTTTGGTTGAAATAATATTTAAATCATTATCATGGAAATATGTCCATTAAAATAATAAATTTCAAGAATAAGTTTTCATGGTTTTAATTTCATTAAACCAATAATAATTAGGTAGGAGAATTATGGGCGTATTATTTATTTTTAATCCTAATTGACTTGATTTATCCTGTATAAGGGTGATAAATTTTACGACAGTTACTATTCACATTTACAAAAAATAAAATGGTTCAATTTACCAAATTTCAACCTCATAATTCTAAATATATAATTCATTTTATATAATTAAATATAAATAAATTTCACAAATAAATTTTAAATTTTGTCTCTAAAATAAAACAAAACATATTTTTAGGCATATATAATTTTAAGCATAAAATAAGATTTAATATTATCCTAGGATTAGAAAAATATTTCATGCTAATTTAAAGCTTTTGATCAATGAAATAATATATAATTTCATTTAATTCATTCACTAATAATGATTAATTTATTTTTATAATGTAAAAATTCATTTTATGAGTAAAAATAATAATTCAACAAAAACATCACTTTTATTTTCAAATAATTTTTTTAATTATAACCAATTGATAATTAAAGAATTTATTTTATAAATCTATAAAACACACTATTTTCGTAATTTATTTATTATTATTCATAGTCTCCAATCTAATGACTTTGCGGTGGGAAAAATAATATTTTTATAATGTTACATTGTTCCTATGAATATTTTGTTTCATGTAATATAATCTATCAAAGAAATAAAATAATTTGAAGAGAAATATATCCTAAAAATATTATGGTGTTACATTATAACCCCCCTAAAATTAATTTATAACTGGAAATTTATTACCCTCATAAAATAGATGAGGATACTTTTTCTTTATCACATTCTGAGGTTCCCCATAGCTTCCTTAAAATGGTAGTTTCACCGCACAACTTTGACCAGGTGAGTGGTCTGGTTTCATAGAACATTATCTCTAAAATATATAATCTCTACCAACTAATCATCATATGAAAGATCTTTCTCCAGTGGTATGACCTCTGAGTTTAGTACATGGAAAGTATCTAGTATGTACATTCATAGGATAAATACATGGAACGCATTTGGAACGCAAGAGGTATTCAATAAATGCATCAGTCGTTAAGCTTTCTTCCTAAAAAGATCAAGAATTTTAAAAGGATCAATATGCCTATGGAATATATTTACCTTCATTCCAAATATATTAACCCTCTTGTAAGATGATATTCATTGGAAGACAGTATCACCAACTTCAAACTCCAGTTCTTTTGGACTATTATCAGTATAACTTATTTTTTTCAACTCTTAGAAACACTTTTTTGTTATTGTATATCTCTAACATTCTCTGTCATTTGCTCAACTAGATCAGGTCCTAATAGCATTACTTCTCCAACTACATCCAAACATGTTGGAGTTCCACACATCCTACCATAGAGGGCCTCATAAGGATCCATCTAAATGTTGTATTAAAAGTAATTATTATAATAAAATTACACCAATGTAATGAGTTAATCCAACCCACATTTATATCCATTATTAAATCTATCAACATGTCTTCTATTTTTTAAATGGACCTCTCAGATTGAAAATTTTTCTGACGATAATAAGATGTACTTAAACATAACTATATATCAAGGCACAATTAAAGACATCTCCCAAACATCAAGGTAAACCTCATATCTTGAACAAATATAATTTATAGTGGTACACCATGAAAACATACCACATTGTAAATATATAACATTTTAACATGATCAAGAGAGAAACATTCTCTATTGGAAATTAATCCGGCTTACATCACAAGGTGTTCGAATACAACCCAAATATCAGTATTCCCTTTAGATGTTTTGGGGATTCCAATGACACAATCCATGGTGATTTTTCCCATTTACATTCAGGTAAGGTTAATGGTTGTCACATCCCTTTAGATATCTATCTCTTAGACATAACATGTGACTTCCCATGCACTGAGAAAAATACTCTAGGATATATCTCTTAATAAAATCCCATTAGAACTACTCTTCCAAATCTCTATACATCTTTTTACATGTAGAATGAATATTGAATAAAGAACTATAGGCTCTATCTAAAAACTCCTTCATTAAATCTGGAACATAAAGGAAACATACACAGTTCTTGGACCTTATTTATCAAAGATAATCATGGTTGATCTCGGGAACATTTCTCGAACTATTATAAATTCCTCCTATACCAACTCCTATATCCAAACGGTTTAGAAGAAATGTTGGGATAGGTTTCCTATACCAATGGTATTTCAAAAACCATTAGTATGAAAATTTTAAGAGTTTATTTTTCCAATGGTTTGAATAACCTTTGGGATAGCTCCTCGTTTTCTCATCAGATTCAAAAAATTGTTGGGATAGTGGAATGTGTACCCACTATGCCAACGGTTCATTGAAACCTTTGGGATAGGTTTGATAATAGGTCCCAATGGTTTTAAAAACCCATTGGGATAAAATGCCACAAAAAGAATCTAAAAACTCTGATCTAGATCTACCCAAATTGCGCCGTAAACAAGAGTTCCATTTTGTATAGTCTGCAAAAACTTCTTCCCAGCAACCGATTGTTTGTTCTTCCACAGCAAATCTGTATGTTATAACTATGTTTTTCGTTCTACCTCAATTTCATCCATTTTTCATTAGATTTATTTGAAGAAAATGTTGTTTTTTGTTTTTTTATTATCCCTAAACAAAATCTCCACTATTATTTACAAACCCTTCTTCCCAAACTATGAACTATCCTTGATTCAAGTATGTGTTTGTTCATACACCTCAAATAGATGTAGCGTATTTACCCTAACATAACACATGATTCCTTTAGTTGGATATCTATTCAAATGATTATTCCTCTAGGACAGAAACTTGTCTTCAGGGAAGGTTATTCCCTTTGATAGAGTTCCTTTGAGCATCATTCCACTACATAGAGTTATTTTGAGGTTTTATATTGAGTCCATTTTGATTAGAAGCAGGGTTCATGTCTTATAGTGATATTTTAGTGATGTCCTATTATATTGATCCAACATGGTAGTGAGTTCTTAAATTGTAGGGAGACCTACTATGGGTCTCTATTTCATAATTTATTTTTCAAGGAAATGGGAGGGGCTGTGTAGTGGGAGGGTGGGGGATTTGAAATGGGAGGTGGTTGGCTATGGGGGGTGTAGTGGGAATGGGGGTGTGTAGTGGGAGGTAGTGGCTATAGGGGGGGTGTGTTGTGCGGGATGTCGGGGGGGTGGGGGGTTTAGGGGGTGGTAGTGTAGGGTGGGGGCTGCAAGGGTTGAGGGGGGTTGTGAAGTGTGGGGGGTGGGAGTGGTAGGGGGAAGTGGGGGAGGGGATGTATGATGGGAGGGGGTTGTATGGGGCTGTAGGGTGAGAGGGGAGGTTGGATGAGCAAAAGGAGGGTTGTGTAGTGGGAGGGCGGGGGCTGTGCAATGCGAGGGTGGGGGTTGTGTATTGGAGGGGGACTGTAGGGGGAAGGGTTATGCTGTGGTAGGGGGTTGTAGGGGGTTTGTAGTGGGAGTGGGGGGAGGGGTGGCTATGTAGCGGGAGAGGGGTGGCTGTAGATGGGTTGTGTAGTGGGGGTTCTATAGGGGGTGGCTATGCAGGGTGGGGGCTGCAAGGGGTGAGGGGATGTGCAATGTGGGGGTGGGGGCTGCAGGGGGAGGTGGGGGAGGGGGACTACAGGGGGTGGCTATAGGGGGGGCTATGATGTGGTAGGTGGTTGGCTATGGGGGGATGTAGGGGGTGTGCAGTCTGAGTGTTGGCGGGGGGGGGGGGTATTTGTAGTGGGAGTGGTCGGCTATCGGGGGAGTGCAGTGGGGGGGTAGTTGGATTGGGGGGTTTTATAGTGGGATGGGTGTTGGATTGGAGGGGGGCGGCTATAGGGGGTGGTTGTGCAGGGTGGGGGTTTTAGGGGGTGAGGGGGTTGTGAAGTGGATGGGGTGGGGGATGAAGGCAGGAGCTTCTAGAGGGGGGATTGTGGGGGGGGGGGTTGTGCAGTGGTAAGGGGGCTAAGACACCACTAGTCATGGCCTTTTATGTGAAATACTTTATCCATACCCATCGTCTACCCCATTTCCAGTGTCGCATAATCTACGGAGGTCTCCACCCACAAAGAGTGTTCAACACCACCTCGATGGATTGTATTCTATGTGCACATGAATGAGATGACTATATTGGCTAACCATAGTGAGAGGCATCAAAAAATCATAGGCTACAATTTTGTAGAGCCTCTGTCACCCCCTATGAACCATTTTTTCCAACAAAAAATATTCCAAACTATATACCTTATCCTAAAAAACCATGTCACCTCACTTCTAGTGATTAACATCACTCATTGTCACACGAGGCTTTCCAAACACATACCCTTGGAAAGAGGAGTACACTACTAGCTCAGCAGAATGGGAAACCATAAAACCCCATTTTAATATTACAATAAACAACATTTTTCTTTCTCATAGAACAATTCATAGTGGTAGTTGTATATTTATTCCAAGGGTCATCAGGACCCCCCTCTTTATAACTACTTCATTCCATGGAACATAGTGTCACACTTTGAATTGATATAGACCAACATGAATCTCACAAACCACTTCCTTGTTCACTCCCAATCCTCAAATATTTTAAATCCATGAAAAATACATGTGCCTTACTATATACCAAACATAAAATAGCTAATCCTTATGCTACTTTGGCTATACACAGACCAAAAAACACCTCCATATCAAGTTCTTGATCTTCATTGTCCCAAAATTTGATAAGATGTCGAATGTAGATGTATCATTCCCACATGCCTAGAATACCCCAACAATTCATTATAATTAATCGATTCCTTCTGTGGGAACTCCCCCCATAGTAATTACCTACCTCATCACTTCAAAACCCAAGGTATCAATATCTAGGTGGTTCCAAAATAACCGTCATCCCATAACACCGATATTAGAAGCATCATACACCATCATTTACAACATCCCATCATATTCTCATTTCATAATCAAACCACACCTTATTCCCATTAATTACCACACAAAACTAAATTCTCATACAAGTCATGCATCACCCTTGATGCCCATATATTAACCACACTTTATTAATTCACTTATCACACATACACATCATGAACTAATTTCCATAATAGAAAACAAAAAACCATAGTCACGTGATCAAAATGTAAAACTTACTATCAATGGATCTTTAAAATGTGAGTGGCCTCTCACTTTGGATGCACATCCACCCCGACATCCCCACTCCCACCCCCTGGACACCCCCGACCCCTATGGATAGCCCCCCAACACCCTGGGCATCCCCAACCCCTAAACAACCCAACCCTATAGACACCCCCAACCCCCGTGGATAGCCCACCCACCCCCTGGACACCCTATACCCCTTGGAAACCTAGCCACCCCCATGGATAGAACGCCCACCCCCTTGGACACCCCTAACGCCTTGATAACCCCACCACCCCCGTGGACAGCCTACCCACCACTTGGACACCCCTACCCCCAAGGCTAACCCTGCCACCCCCGTGGACATCTCACCCACCACCTAGACACCACGTACCCCCTGGACACCCCGACACCCCCGAGGACAGCCTGCCCACCCCCCCTTGATAGCCCCCAACCCATGGATAGACCGCCCACATCCCGGGACACCCCGTACCCCCTAGACACCCCCAACACCACTGTGGGCGGCCCTTAGAACCCTCGGACATCCCCTACCCCTAGAACCCCCCCCCCCCCCAACACACCCTACCCCATAGACATCCCCTACAACCTCGTGGATAGCTCCCCCACCCCCTAAACACCCCGTACCCCCCTAGACAGCCCCAAAACCCTCATGGATTGCCCGCCCACCCCATGGACACCCTGTACCCCCTGGAAAAAACCTCCACCCCTGTGAATATCCCACACATCCCCTGGACACCACACACACCCTGGACAACCTTACCACACCCGTGGATATCCCTTCCACCCTCTGGACACACCCTACCCCATGGACAACCCTACCACCACCGTGGACAGGCCGCCCACCCCCCTCGACAACCTGTACCCCCTAGATAGTACTGCCACCCCCGTGGAGAGCCTTTCCACCCCCTGTACACCCCCTACCCTCTGGAGAGCCCCCTCCCTCGTGGACAACCTGCCCACCCCACTGGACACCCCATACCCATGGACATCCACCCACCACCCACATGGACAACCCACCCACCCACATAACACCCCGTACCCCATAGACACCTCCATCACCCCTCATGGGCAGCCTTCCCCCATGGACACCCCTACCCCCTGGACATCCCCCACCCCCATGGACATCCCACCCACCCCCCTGGACACCCCTACCCCCAAGACAGCCCCTCCACCCCAGTGGATTGCCCACCCACCCCCCCTATACACCCTGTACCCCCTAGACTGCCCCCAACCCTTGTAGACAACCCCACCCCCGGGGATAGCCCACCCACCCCTTGGAAACCTCTTAAGAGCCTTTGGTTAATCTAAATTATTTCTATATGGGATGACATAGAAAATAAAAGAGAATTAACCAACACATAAAGGGTGTACATTACTTAACTAGACATGTGATACCATTTTTAAATTACACAAATTAGGGGTTGTATAATATATCTCTCATAAATATATATTTTATTTTTTGGGTTACACATTAGTTATCCTTTTATAATTAATTCCATATTTGTTTTCAAATACAGGAAATGAAAATAATTGAAGAGAAGTGATGGAAAAAGATGATGGACAACAATCGTCACATGGCTGAGATGGGAAATCCACCACTCTTGCATATAGTGAGTATTGTATTTCATATATATATATATATAAATAATATATAATGTCACGTGATTAGTTTATTTTTAAACATTTTTGCAAGATCCACCTCTTAGGAGACAACTATTTGATGAGCAGCCTAGTAGTGGTATGCGTACATAGAGTGTTCATACAGGGGGTGGTACAAGAGCTAGCCGATCTAGTCAGCCTACCCGATTAGACCCTACCCCTCCCAGTGACATACCATATATCCCACATTCTGATCCTGGTGTGTCGTTAAGTATATATAAGTTATTTAGGCCTCCCATGTTTTCACCAGCCTTTACATCTCAGTCTCCTCACCCTTCTATACCATATCTGATGATGATTCACAATCCCCATCCAACATTTGGCCAGTCATATGTGCCATCTTCTTTTATATATACTTCTCTTCGATCTTTTATATTCTATCTTCTTCGATTACTGCTCTGTTAGATACTATCCCAGTGAAGCATACATTGGGACCCACCCCACCTACACAGGGTGTTCTTTCAGTATTTGTGGATCCAACAGTGCCCAATGATTATACAACCGAAATTCTATTCATAGAACCCTATCAAATTTTTATAACATTATTTTATTTATTATAACATGTATTGATAAAATATTTGTTTTTCATTCATGAAAAATACATCTACTGATAGAAGGTGGATGTGAGGTCCTATAAGAATGAGTGATGTGTGGAACCACTACATGTAGTCGATGGTTGACTGTAATGAAGATAGTTAGATGATATTAAAAATAGGTCAACTATGTTATAGTTTTTTTACAATGCTTGCCAAATACTCAGAAATCATTCTTGTCATCCCACTTTCTTAAAGACAGTTTCAAAATGATGTCAAAGATAATGCTTGGGTAGAGATATGGGGAAAAATCTGTTTTAATTAATGCAATATATTACTTTTTGTAATTATACGAATGAATAATTTAGTGTTAGCTTCGCTTTTTTCCCTAACGGTGAGGGTGCATAACCAGCACGTTTAAAGGATTTATGTGAGTATTGGAGAGACTATAAGAATGAGTTTTATATTGGTTGGTGTGCTAGAGTAGGCACAGAGTTAGAGGCAATCCATTACATTGATGAATTTTTTATTGAACAATATCAATAGATGATTACTTATTGGACATCTACTATGTTTATTTTTTTAATAAAATTTGAGGCATTTAAATGAAAAAATTCATATTTTGTGTTAATATTATCGTTATTATTACTGAATTTTATTTAAGAATAACCAATAAGAAATAAAAAACCTGGATGCTAAAAAATACCTCCACATATTGGGACGTACTACGATGCCAGATCAAGAGAGATAACAGGTATGACAGTTATTTATAATTTTTCCTTATGACTTGCACATTCTGTTATTTCATCCATAATTTATTTAATTTATAAAGTTGTTATATCATTTTAGGTATAAAATTTATCATTGGAATCTTATATTTAATTATGGTTACTTACATTCAATGTCATTATATAGGAAAAAATTAAATTTTGAAGGATGGGTGCGTCGAGCAATTTTTTTTTGCTTGAGTCGAATGAAGAAACATGGAAGTGTGGTTAATAAACCGACTCACCAGAAGATTGTATGTTTTTAGATGTTGATTTAAAATTTAAATATTTATTTTTCAAATTAATAATCTATTTATAATTGTAGCAGGATGCTTTAGAGGCCCTTTATGCCCACGAACCTGATAATTTGGTGCCAAACAATCACTTACATCAGGTGTTGGGAGATGAGCACCCTGGAAGAGTATGCAGCCGACCTGGGAAGAGTATAGTTTTAAATAGATATTTTCCCTCCTCAGGTACAAGTTGTAGTGCCACTGAGTTCTAGCAGGTTAAGTCACTGGCAGGACAGGCTGAAGAACAGGCCATAGAGATGGCGGAATAGTCTGTTAGGGGAAGCACTGCATTTATGAAACTGATAGATGTTATGCATCCAACAATTCCACCAGAGGCCAAAACTACATGTGATGAATATATGAAGTTGATGAGTTCTATATATGGTGCACCAGGTGGGAGTTTAAGTGGTGGTCTAGATGATGGTGAGAAGGAGGATGAGGCAGAGTAGGAGGGAAATGAGGAGGGCGGGGAGGAGTACGAGGGCGCAGAGGAGTCTAAGGAGGGAGAGGAGAAGGAAAAGGAGGAGGATGAGGAGGATTATGAGGTTGAGGATGAGGGAGTCGAGGAAGGTTATGATGATGATGAGGATGATGATGAGGACAAGGGTGAGGCTAAGGATGATGGTGATAATAGTTATGGTGATGAGGGACATATTGATCTGTTACATTTTTTACTGATATTACAGATATATGATATTTGATGATTTGTTGTGATTGAATATATGGGTGATTAGGTAGGTCAAGTTATCTTTATTTCAATATCTACAATTAATAAAAAATGACTTGATGATTTTCCGTGACTGATTCACCACTCCTCTAGACACCCCACCTCCCCACCCCCCTAGACAGCCCCACCACCTTCCTGGACAGAGCTGCAACCCCCGTGGATAGCCCGCCCACCCCCTAGACCCCAAACCACTTTGGATAGCCCCCACCCTTGTGGACAGTCCACCCACCCCCTAGACACCCCATACCCCCTAGAGACCTCTTACCCCCTGGACAGCCCCGCCACCCTCGTGGACAGCCCACCCACCCCGCAGGACACAACCTACCCCCTGGACAGCCCCCACCTCCATGGATAGTTTTCCCACCCCCAAGACACACCATACCCATTGGATAGACCCTCCACCCCTATGGAAATCTCTCTCACCCCCTGAACACTCCATACCACCTGGATAGCTCCCCACCCTCGTGGATAGCCTTCTCACCCCTGGAAACCCCATACCCCGTAGATAGCCCCACCACCCCGTGGATAGCTTGCCCACCCCCTGGACACCCCCACCCCCGGGACAGCCCCCTCACCCCCATTAACACCATCTCACCCCTGGACACCACCCCACCCCCTTGGACTTCCCCCAACCCCCTAGACATCCACCCCCCAGACAACCCCCACCCCATGGACACCCCTCACCCCCACCCCTGGACAACCATGTACTTGGACATCCCCTACCCCATTGGATAGCCACCCCTGTAAAACCACCCCACCCCCATGGACACCCATACCTCTTGGACATCACCCCCCCCCCCCCCCACCTCGGGACACCCCCTAACCCCTTGGACATCACCCACGACCCCCTGGACACCCCCACCACCCGTGGACACCCCCCTCCCATGGACACCCCCACTGGATTCCATATTTTTATTGGATATCATGATGTTTACAGAAAATTTAGATATTCTATTATCAATTGTATATTTAGAAGGTAAATTTATGTATATTTTATTTATGTATGTTGAATGATATAAGAATTTATATATTATTGATTAATTTCAAAAAATGTATTTATGCCAATGGTTTATATTCCTAAATATATTTTTTTTTATTTTTAGATAAATGGTATATAAAAATGTGCTATTATATTTAAGACTAACCACAAACATCACTTCCATGTTTAATGATGTAATGAAATTAATGATGGAAACAATGGAAAAGTCTATATATGAATGATGGTAATCAAGATCCTAAATAATATCTTCTTAAGTGTGTAAATATAGTTACTAAATTATGTTATCATAGAATGTATATGTTACATTATAAGTTTCTAGAGAAGGTAATTCCTAATATTACCCCCACCCCTTGGACACCCCCTACCACCTTGGAGAGGCCCCCAACCCCCCCTAAATAGCCCCCACCCTTGGAAAAACCCCCACCACCCTGGGCACACCCTACCCCTTGGACATCATCCCCTACCCCCATGAACCGCCCCCAACCCCCATGGACAGCTCCCCCCTGGACACCACCCCACCCACTTGGACACCCCCTACACCTTGGAAAGCCCCCCCCAACTCACTGGATAACCCCCCATCCCCCTAGACACCACCCCACCACCTGAACACCCCCACCGCCCTAGACACAGCCAACCCCCTTGATAACACCCACCCCCTTGACACCACACTACCCCCTGGACACTCAAACCCCCTAGACATCTCTCCCACCCCCTAGATAGCCCCCTAGAACAACCCCAAAGGAGAGCCCCCACCCGGAAAGTCCACACCGCCTCCCTAACAAAATATTACTATTATCTAAAGAAAATATTTTCTAGTTTTTTTCTTTTTCTATTTTTTATCAGGAATTATTTCGTTCATGCTCATTTTCATCAAATGGATGTGATTTTGGAAGAAAAATGAGGGGACGAAACTAGAATCATGGGTGGATCAGAGTGATGGATGTAGTTCATCGACTACCCAGTCTCAAATGTTGAATCATGGCAGTTTTATCAATTGTAATATATAACTTCCATAAATTGATATTCTCCACCTGGACCCAAAAATTGGTATCAATTCATGGTTATAATTTATTTTATAACCAAATTACCAAGACTTAGAATTTGAGTTTGGATGGAAGACTAATTGGTTACCCATTTTAGGATGTTTTTTATGTTTCTGAAAGGATGTTAGCCACAAAATAGTAGTGTTGTTAAGGAGTTTGGGTTTGAAAACTTATTTTTAATGATTATTTTCAAGAGGCATATTACCTTAATAATTGGGTGAATTGTATATTAATTGATAAATACTTATGGATTCATGGAAGATGGTCCTAATAACATACCCTTTTCAGATTCAGTAGCATATGAATGATTATTGATGATAGTGTTTCAACACATAGGTTTCAACTTGATTTTTTATTGTATAATATGTAGAAAATATAGGGAGTTGGATCTATTATGATAGAGAGTTAGTATGTTCTGTAGAAAGGTTATTCATGTTAAAGTGATGTTGTAAATATAATTGAAAACCATTACAAGAAATGACTAGAAAATATCCTGAAAGATCTGTCTAGAATAAATGGTGAATTATGACAAAGGAATAGGATTTTAGAGATAAAATAGAAATAAACACTATGGGAAAATTAAGGAGAATAATTAATGAGAAAACATTGTGCTATTACCCAGTTTAAGTATTTAGTAATGTGGAAGGTGAGGGTTTGGAAAGTAACAACTAAAAATATGAGGAATATTCTTAAAGGTTAATCTTATGGTGAATATGTAATATAGTTTTTACAATGTATTCAATGTTGGAGTTTGGTGAAGGAAATATTTGATTTTATGTGCAAGTTTATTGGATTGTGTCTACAGGTGTATTTGATTCGTTGTAGGTGTATTGAAGTCTGCTGTATGCAATATTTGATGCTTTTGTATATTGGATTCTACGTGAATGTGATATGGTATTATTTGTAGTGTATTAGCTTAGGTGCATTGGCTTCCCTATTGGTGTATTGGGTTCGTCATACAGTTTGGGCACTGGGTTCTGTGAAATCTAGGTGAAGGATATAACAATGGTTTATAACCATGTTTATACAGCTGAAAGAATTTTTAATACTATACCAACAGTTATAAACCATTGGTATATGTGTGAAATAAATGTGAAAGGTATACCAATGGTTACAAAACTATTGGTATATCAATGTATGTCTGAATTTTAACAACGGTTTTATGAAACTGTTGGAAAAAACAATATACCAATAGTTCAAAAATTGTTGGTAAAACACTGAATGCTCTATAAACCAATAGTTTAAAATGATTGGTATATATTTTTTGCAATGGTTCTAGGTAACCATTGGGATGTTTTGATTTTGTTTCATCATATACCAATCGTTATTTAGAAACTATTGGTATATATCTATACCTACGCCGGACTAACAAATGGTGTTCCAGACCATTGGTATATTGTATACCAACGGTTTTTCCTTCTATACCAATGGTTTTCAACCATTTGTATAATTTAACTTTCCAGCCATGTCACCTTATTTTATAGCTCTATGTCTTCCTTTTGTGACTCTTTCATATTTACTTCGATAGATAGTTGAACACTCATTTGAGAACGATAAGATTTCATTCATCCATTAAATATTTTACGATCAATAATTTAAAATTCCTTAAATATTGGATATTTTATGATCCTCATCATAGTTAAGTTAGCATTATCCTTTTAACATAGAGCATATTCCACCTTGTTCACATTTCCTGGGTGGTAATGTATTGAACAATCGTAATCTTTAATCAGCTCCAACCTTATTATTGGGTACATGCCCATCTATTTTAGACTGAAAATATACAGTAAAAGTTTCTGATAAATATATTTTTCAATCCTTTCTCTATATATATAAGCCCTCTATATCATTAATGGAAAAATTACTACAGCTGACTCCAAATCATGAGTTACATAATTTATCTCATGGAACCTGAATTATCATGAGGAATAAGTAATAACCATATTGTTATTCATAATGATACGTATCGGTCCCTTATTTTATGAATCAATGTATATTAAAAACACTTATCTTCTATAAGGCAGTGTAGGAGCTAGTGCACTAACTAGCCTTATCATCAGTTTCTTAAAACATTCCTCACATTTATACGTAGAATGTAACTTGGATACTATCTATGTTAACATTTTTAGTGGATTCATTAATAAGGAAAAATTATCCACAAATAACTAATAAAATCAATCCACACCACCAAAACTATAGATCTCATCCATAGTGGTTGTTTTGGCAAAATATTCAATAACATCTACCTTTAAAGGGTCTACTAATGTACCCTCACTTGAGATTAAATGACCCACGAATGAAACTTTCCAATGAAAAAATTCACACCTAGTGTTTTAAAAAAATCATCTCCTTCCTTTGGATCATCACCACAATCATCAAATGATCTTTATGTTTTTACTTTCTCATTGAATAAATATTAATATCATCTTTATATACTACCACAAAATATTGAAGGAAATACCTAAATACTCTATTCATTAAATCAATGAAATGAAATGTGGAATAATTAAGACCAAATTTAATCACTATAAATTCATAGTTTCTAAACATTTATGGAATTTTTTATTGAGAATATAAACCTTTTGGACCCTCATGTTATGATTTCTAGAAAAAAATTAATATTAGAAATGATTTGATATATACAAAGTTGATTAAATAAGTGAGTAATATGAGGTAGATGATATTTTTTTCTTGATACTGATCTTGTTAAGGTGTTGATAATAAATTATGAGTCACATTTATCTATATTTATTCATAAAAAATAAAACAGGTGCTCTTCAAGGTAACACACAAGGTTGAATTAATCTCTTTTCATGATTTTCATGGAGTTTCTTTTCTAATTCATGTAACTTAGTCATGGACATTCTATATAGTGTCTTGGAAATAGGTGTATCAGTAGGAATGAGTTATATTGAAATCATAACTTTAAGATTCGGTGGAAAACTAGGAAACTGTTCCATAAATAAATTAATAAACACTGCACAATAGGCATAGTTTTGATGTTGAGTTTCTCCCCAACCATATTCGATAATCACTCCTTTTGAATAAGAATTATGGCCCGTATAATAGCTATAATATCCATCAGATGTTGGTTTCTTAAATAACATTGATATGATATCATAGGTTGGTTCATAATATCTAACATGACTTCCCATCCTCATAAATTGTTATTGGATTTTTGTAAAAAATTTAATCCATGCCCTAAATAAAAAATATTCAACTAGAGGAAGAATGAATAGATTTGTATGAAACACATTCCCATAAACTTCAATCATATTTGAATTATTGAATTATGATGGGATTTCCATACCATTATGGGTTTATACTTCTAACTCAACATCTAATTTTTGAGTTGGCTCTGTGATACCCTAAGAAAAGTCATTAGATATACATGTGTGGGTAGATCCATGATAAAATAAGAAATTAGTAGTTCTAGAGATCATAGTAGTTATACCTTTCTCCATGTTTTTATTGTAACCCTCTTTAGAAATAGTGATCACATGATATTTCATTTCTTCTATAGACATTATAGTTTTTTTATGTTGATCATTATCATTAAATTTTGAATTTGGGAACTAGTTAGTGTAATGCACATAATCCATGCATTTAAACCCCTGTAGTATGGTGGTGCATTCTAGTGATGTTTTTCTTTATTCTCATCATTATTTAACATACTGTCATATATTTTTCATTCCATTTCTTGATGACCATCATTTTCAAACTTGAAACATTTACTAGTTCCCTTAATAAAATATCCCTCATGTTTTCATCCACACATATATCATAAATTTTGGATGATTTTATTATCTATATCGTTTCTATAATTACATATAAATTCCAATTTTCTTTTCTTATCAAGAAAATGATATTGATTGTTAACTCCAATGTCGATCTATGACTTTAGATCACATACTAAAATATCATCATCATTACTAATGTGCCTTATGTATAAATTTTTTCAAAGACTTGGTTTTATGCAACTTGAGAATTGATAAACATTACTTTTGGGTTGGATAATAATAACAAAAGAATACCACATGAGGATTTTGATAATTTTATCATAAATAACAATAGATTTTTTATCATTCTTATTTAACTTAAGGAATTATTATTCCATTTTCATATGAATAATATGAGGAAACCCTTATTTAAGAATATATATTGAAATTATTCCCACTTTATATATTAAAATTTATTCTCATTCTCCAATATTCTTGGTAAAAGTACCCCACTATTAAGATTCACTTTCCAAATGATAAATATCCAAAACAAATTTCCCATGTTCTGAAAAATGAAGAATGGAAAATAAATGTTCAATGGTACTAATTCATTACATGGCGAGTAGTGGATTAGTTGATGCACTAATAGAATGCATATTTTGACTAATAAAGGAATCAATAGAACATTATTCCCTATTTTTATTTGTTCTAATATTAGTATGATTCAAATCATCAGAAATTTATTTGATCATATAAATAATATTTTTCATTCAATCACCCATAATAATTTTTTTCTTGGGATTTAAATCATTTAATAGTCCAATTCATTATGCATTAACATGATTCCTTTAGCTTACAACAATTAACTAAATTAAAAATATTTTTTTAATCAATATAAATCATATATATAAACCACATGATAATGGAAATTCAATTATAGTATTTCTAAATTGTGACACTGTCTTTTATGACAACATAGGTTTAACACATACCATTTATAATCATTACCAAAATAGTAGTGTTTTATCCAATACTTGGACATATCACAAGAGTTCTTACGAAATTTTTCTTATCCTAGTTTCCAAATGTTAACAATACAGTATTATGATACCAACTATAGAGAACCATACTTTTTATAAAAAGATATTACATATATAGAGATAAATATTCATTACATAACATTTAAATAAATGCCAGAATCATTTAAGTCAAGTAATTTTAATGACTTGGAAATATAAACAACTAGTTCATAAAATATATCCACCATCTTCCAATTATATCTTAATAACCAGAACCCTTAATATATTTATCACACATAATACCATTATTCATAACCTGGGAAAGGAAACATAACTAATGGTATGCTCTGATGCCCAGTAAGGGTAAACAAAGGATATATTAATGATCATATAAGTATAACATGATTTTTGTTTGAAAACATGATATTAACATTTTAAATCCATACCCTAAATATCATTGAACATAATATTGAGTCATGATATAAATATTGTAAATTTATAAGACATGAATAATAAATGAGTCAAAAGATATATTCCATGAGAGTATAAAATTTGCCTAAGACATGTAATTTTGGAATAAATATAAGGATAGAAAAAACATCCATTATAGTCAAGGATATTTTTCAAGAATATCATAGTGGAATTTGATCAAACCCCAAACCATCATAGTGTTACATTTTCACTCCCAATACTATTATATTGTAAAATTTCCCTTACTAAACTGGGTTTAATCCCCATTCCATTCACAATTTTCTCATGAGATACCAATATTTTCCAAATGCATTATAGGGATATATATGTCCCACCCAACATATAATTAAAGTCATACCTATGTGTGCCAAAATTTCAAAAATAATTTATCATATCAGAACTCATTAAAATAAATTGTTTTTATAAACATTGTTTCATATCATGACCCATTGAAAATAAATGGTATTCATAAACATTTCATCATTTCATCATAGAATAATATGTGAAAAAAGAAATGGGTTTTATAGAAATTGTGTTACTATATTAATAATCCATCAAGAGAATGAATATGTATGGAATCCTTAAACCATATCCCCGGTAAAAAAAATTAAATCAATGTTTTTTATGAATAGAAATACTATCAAAAGATCATTAATTTTTTTTGAATAAAATAACCATTCAAATTTGAAATGAACAATTAAAAAATATTGAAAATATAATAGAAAATATTTTCATTGAAAATAAACATATAAACATGTAAAGTAATCTTCAAATAAAAAATTAATCATAATGGTTGTAAAATTTTTTCATTCCCTATAAGTTAAAAAAATATTCCTTCCATATATTTGTCGTAAAATTCATAAACATCCTCATTTGGAATACATAATAAGATTCATTTCAAAATATTTTAAAGAAATTACAAATCATTAAAAATGACTTTAACAAATTATATAATAATTGTAAAAACCTTCATTAAATGTTTTTTTATAAAACCTTGATATGAAAGAAAAACGTTTTTGACTAAAGAGATAAATGAATCCGCTTTTACTTAAAAACATATTTTCTGTCTCTTGAGTACATTAGATGAGGAAAATGGAACGAAAAATTTATTTTAAAAAATAAATAGAGGATAAGAAAATTCATATGTTCCATGAGATTTAGATCATAATATTTCATCATCATATCTTAATCATAAAAATCCTAGTAAGCAATGAAATTGTAGTATAAAAATCATTACCTCTAGTTCACCTTAATTAAAAAAAATTATACACTGCAATATGATAATTTAAAATTTATTATAATTCTATACTGTATTCATTTATATACTTATAATGTCATATATAATATTTTTATAATATTTCAACACCACCTTTTATCAATAATTATTTATTAAAATCATCATTTTCAGGTGTTAAATGTTTTTTTATCATGAGTATTTTTGTTCAGTAGTTCCAGTCCTTATATATTTATCCCAGTTCCATCATTTCTAGAATATTAAAAATGATATATTTATATATACTCATTATATAAAATTTTTTGGTTGAATTATGAAATTCAAGAGGGGTGTGAATTGAGTTCCTATAAAAATTTATATCAAAAATATATATCTAAAATTACTTCAATTTTGAAATACAAGACATCCCAGTTAACCAAAGTTGTAGATTTATAGACAATTTAGTAATTTGATGGATTTCTCAAAGATTGATTAGTTATAAATTAAAAAAAATATGAGTTATTATTTTAAAATATTAAAACTTTCTACTAAATATAATTATAATACATACACTATCCAATATTAACTATCAATGTGAATGAAATTTTTTTATAAATAGATAAATCAGTGGAAGAAAAAAAATTGAAAGGAAAAATAGATTTAAAATAAGAGGTTTAGTCTCAAGTAGATCCTAAATTTTTTTTATGTTTTGATCACCTTAAAATATGATGTTTATATAAAAAAAACATTGATCCACACCATGGATCAGGGTAAACAAAAACATACAATGATCTAGGTTAACTAGACCTGTTCCATTGTTTTTATGTTATTAAAAAATGGGCCTCTCATGAACCCCTTCCATAGTTATCTATGGGAGTGTGAGGTGTAAAAGTATAGTTTTTGAAGATAACTATATATTTTTCAGTTTTTCATTGGAGTCAGTGTGTGTTAATAAAATAGAAATTCACCCACTTCTTGTCATGTAAAAATTGTTCAGAAACAGAGAAAAAATAGATATAATATAGTTATAAGGATTTATGCGATTGGAAATGCAGCTTGCACCTCTTGGAATAAATCTAGAAATGCAGCTATAGTTAACTTCCAAAAACATACAGTAAAAAAGAGATTCATGAAAGCTTTTGTCTTATATATCTACTGTGGGTATTGATGTTATCACTGAGTTCTTCTCCTTTCTTAGTTTGTTTCTTCAAAGTGTTCATTGTGTTGGGAACTCATTATTTTACTCATGTTTTCAAATATATAATTTCTCATGTTTTTTCTTAGTTGCACGACTTATGCTCACACTACATGGATATAATATTTTTTGACCAGGCATTTGGGTTATATGCAACTGCCAACAAGAAGAATGATCTCAACCACATCTAAGTACCTCGTACCTTGTACTACAGACTGACATCAATTTAAATGTATCCTATAAAGGATAGAAAAATCCATTAATATAATGAGTAGTACTATGTTTTATAAATTATATAGTTACGGGGAAATTTTATTTTTAATTACAATGGAATAATTGACGGTGTCTGTGAGTAGTGTCTCATGAATGGTGTCTCAGATTTAACACATTTTGTAAATGGGATCAGGGAGTAATGTAGCAATGACTCAGGAACGGTAGGTAACTCCAATGGTATGTCCACTTGATGGTGAATCATTCTACTAATAACTCATACTTAGATAATATTATCAATATTGTTAAGTCATTATGTCAGTAGCTCAATGCAACAGTGACTCATCCTTTGTGAAAATTCTATAATGAATCTGTTGGTAGTTTGAACAACGGTGTCTCTTACTTTATAAGAATTCAGTATATGAACAATCATTGAGATAGTTGATAGTGATACTTATTAACGGTATGCCTTTATTACTAGTATCTCGTACTTTTCTAATTTTCAATCATCAGTGAGTTGTCTAATTGTGAGTTCTATCGGTAAGTCAACCATAATGGTGAATGTGATTCCACATTAATGGTGACTTTTACTTGAATTTTTTTCAACCAATAATATAATTTAAAACACTAACAAAATATATTAATCATATATGTATACATAATTAAACATTAGTAAATATAATATGATTAACCATTATTAATAAAGATTTATGATCATTAAAACTAGGGGAGGCCCACAATATCCCCCTTTTTATGATCCCAAATCATGGAATTAACAATTCATTCACAATGATCAAAGTATAAAAATCATACTTATTTCAAACTATTATAAATAAAATTTCATACAGATTTTTAGAGAATAAATTATAAGATAACAATAATCATGTAAAATTAAATACTATACTTAATCTCATTGTCAGGTTAAATGCAATTCCTATTCCCACATTTCGGTATTTTTAACATGAGAAAAAATAAGGGATGATAAATAAAAAATAAAAAAAATAAAAGATCGATGAAAATAGATAATATATTTCGTGATAAATGCGAGTTAAATGGATGATAAAAAGTTCAAAATACATCCCTATCAAAGAACAATAAAATATCAATTCTTCTCCAAGGAAGGATCCATGAATTTTTTTCCTTTATCTGCAGAAAAAGATGGATATTATCTGGTATAAGTGGAGAAGATGTATATAACTAATTAATGGAAACTATATAAGGTACAGTAGGGGTAAGATTCTAAGTATATGAGGTAGTAGTTATCAATTCCCAATAGATCACATGCCTCAAATGTCTATGAGACTGAGCTGGAGACATGTGAAATAGTTTAAGGGTAATATAAAGAGGGGGGAAAGTGTTCTAATTTACAATAGATCTAAACTGAGGATCAACTGATCGATATATTTAAATTGAAGGCAGGTTCTTAGTCATATGTCTTATGGGAAAGGTATATAGTTCTATAATATTTGTTCTCTAGACATGAAAATAGGGATTCATATTTTTGATAAAATACATTATAATGTACACACCTTTCTCGATGGCCTTAGGGAAATAATATTTGTTCTCCATTAACATATAAAGTACAGGAGTAAGCTCTTTGAGATGTTTGACTTGTTCTTTGAATTCTTGGGTAATAGGAGGTATCCTCAAAGTTTCCACGATGTAATTAATGTTACTATAAAACTAATGTATTGTATAAACCCTTATGAAGTTGAAATATACTTTATTGGTGATATCTTCATGAGAATTATTGGCCCCATTCATGTAAAACCACAACATGTCATCAATATGGTCATTATTTTGTCGAATTTTTCTTTAACCTCTCTAGATCAACGAAAACCATCCATGACTAAATAACTTCTTATATCACTTTTTTGATCATATCCCTATCAGAAGGCTAATATGGAGTAGTATAGGATGAGTTAGATTTTTATACACCTTCTAAAATAGATCATAAAATCTCCAGATCATGATTTGGAGATAGAGGTGAATCATTATTTAAATATTCATAAGTGATGTCTCCAAGGGTTTTCACTACCATGTCCAAAGACTCTATATAATCAGATGAAATTCATCTAATAATAGGTAGAAGTGATTACAACTCATCAATTAATATTTTATTATCCATACTTATATCTTGAAATTCTTAATCTATTTGAGATTGAAGCTGGGAAACAACATTATCTAAAACCATAACAACAACTTCTTTTCAAAGACTGGATACTTGTATAGGTCAAGGTTAAAGGATGTTTTCAAAAACTGATCACAACTCTTCTATAAAATATTTTAGATCATTCTGACACACAAAATCACCAATAAAAAGTGAAAATTAAGGAGTAGGAGTAGGAGATACTACTTGAGCTATTTCAAGAAGAACATTTGAGCATGATCTAACTTTTAAATTAGTGATCCCTTAGGATCAGATGCCTCATAATCTTAATCAGGACATTCTAATCTAGGATTCACATATCCAGGGTATTTATCCCATTCCTCAACTATCTCATAATATTCCGTAACAGTATAAACTTTAACTCTTTTATCCAATTACCACAACCCCCTCGACATATTATTTCCTATCAATAGGTGTTTTCTTTCTATAATAAAATAGTTCTAGAACTTGAATATCTAGAAATTCTTCCTCAACTAAAAATTATTCTATAAAATTTATAAATTTCAAAAAAAAATCCAATTATAAAGAAACATTTTCAAGAATATATATGGGTTCTGCAACATGCCCTTGATCAATATTAGTATGATCATCTTTAAAACCATTTCAACCGTCATTTTTCTCACTTTCTTATTTTTTTTCTTCAGATGCATCACTTTCTTCCACTTCATCACATGTTTCTTCTTCCTCGTCTTCATCATCATCGGGATTTTCATTTTCTTCTCACTCATCCCTTTTAATTTCATTATTATGTTCGTCTTCTTCACTACTACATCCACTAGTATATTCACCATCCTTGTATTTATTAGTTTCCACCTCCTCATCCTCATATAGATGACATTATATGATTGGAAGATATTTTAGAGGACTATGAGGTCCATAAGAAATTCATTGATGGATTCCTACAACATCTGGGTCACTAATTTCATCAACAAGAGATTACTTTCCTTTATCTGCCTCAGCTTCAATTTCCTCTTCATTTGAATAGTCCTCAACTTCATCCAGTCCATGACTAGGGTCAGACTTATCCTTTTGTCTTTAATGCTGTTGAATATGATTGAATTCTTCATAAACTGTCTCATTATCATAGAATCACTATCTCTTATAGGGGTTCCATTTTATGCACATCTTTTTGTATATATCCTTTGCGATAAAAAGTTCACCACAATCTATCAGAGTTTGTTCATCTTTATTCACTATTCTTTTAGATTTCATCATTTTAAAAATCATCTTTGAATAAAAAAATAATTTTATTTTGAGTTCTGCTTAATCATCTCACTCATATTAAACATGAGGTATCATAAATGGTTGATATTGTTTCCTTCATTCACAAAATACAAAAAATAAACATCTTGATATTTTATGAAATAAAAAACCCTTTCCTTAGGAGAAGTTGGTGCTGAATAAACATAAATACTAACCTACATTCTTTATCCAACTCGTTTGTTATGAGTCTCCAAAGAATTCCATCTTTGGTAAAATAATTAAAGGATATATAATAACTAAAAATATCACTATATGGGGGAGAAATTCCTTGACAACACTCAAAAATTCCTTCATGAGGTATATTAAAGCAATCAATGCACTTCTTAAAAGAAAAACAAAACATTTCATTATATTATTCACTTTATTCCAAATAATTATATTCCCTCAAGAATAAACTCAGCATATGGGTAAAACTCAAGAAATATCTAAGGATAACTAAGTCGTGTGAGGTTTGAAATCCATTCAATATAACCTTGTTCTTCTAACACTTTTATCATGAGAGACTTACTTTATAAGAGCCATTTTGCATGAACTTTATTTTATGGAATGACTAATTGATGTTCAAGGTTGGGGTTAATAGGTTTGATCTTTAGAGAACATGATTCACCCTTTTGTTACTTCTAATAATGAGACTCACCCCGATATTTCGCAGAAAATTTCTTCACTCCATCCTTTACAAAGATACAAATTATTCAGTTTTAGGGAAGAAGGAAATCGAGGTTTGGTAGAGAATTGTTTGAAATAAAGTGTGTGTAATTCATAAAGTTATTTACATCGATTCGATTTTTATAATTTATGTATTTCAAAAACATAAATCACAAATGTAGTATAAAATAAAATTAAATAAATAAAACAATGATTTTAAATCCGAGTGAGAAAATTACCAAGTAAAGAACCATAAGTCACAACGGTAAGTCCTATCTGTGAGTCGACATCGGTGAGTCACAACATTGAGTCATCAACAGTGAGTCATCAGTGTTTATTCATCAACGATGACTCATCAATAGTGAGTCCCAATGGTGATTCATCAATGGTGATTCCTCAAAGGTGAGTCATTAACTAATGAGTCATCAATGGGGAGTCATAAACTATGAGTCATCAACTAGTGAGTCATAAACGGTGAGTCATCAACGGTGAGTCACTTAATGTTGATCATCCCAAACTCGTGTTTGATGTAACTCATATTCTAAAAATTTAATGGTTTTGTAAAAATATCAATAAGCTGATGTTATATGCCAAAAAATTTAAGAGTTATGTCACCTTTTTGATAATGATCTCCTAAAAAGTTATGTCATACATCAATATTATTTTTTCTTAACTGAAAAAATTGATTCCTAGAAATGTTAATAGAACCTTTGGTGAAAAAATTATTAACTAATGTCTAATAATGTGTGTTTGATATAGAAATTTTGAGCACAAAAACTACCATCATATATGTATTCCGCTTCAGTAGTAGATAATGTATCGGAGTTTTATTTATTACAAAACTATGAAACTAGAGAATTTTCTAAAATGTGAAGAAATACATATTTTTTTCTATATAAATTGAAAAAACAAATTCAACTTTAGAATAACTAACTAATTCAAATGGTTTTCCTCTAGGATAGAATAGTTCTATGCTGGTATTATATTTTAGGTATTTGAAAATTCTTTTAAAAGCCAGTTAATGTGACTCTTTTGTATTTTCATGAAATCATACACACACACACACACTAAACTTAATTTTAGGTCGGATATAATTCAAGTAAATAAGACCTTAAATAATACCT
The DNA here is from genome assembly GCA_963277665.1 of Viscum album. Classification (NCBI taxonomy): domain Eukaryota; kingdom Viridiplantae; phylum Streptophyta; class Magnoliopsida; order Santalales; family Viscaceae; genus Viscum; species Viscum album. The sequence goes on along the minus strand of OY728119.1, from coordinate 1,575,320,961 downwards.
CTATAATTGGTTTGATATACTGATTTTCCATTTTCATCAAGATCAAATTTATATATAGTACTCATAAAAGTATCACTACTTTTAGTGTTATAGAAATTAAAAAAATATAAATGTTATTTAGTAATGTTACATTGATTTAAAATAATACCATCCTTATATTGAAAAACATGAAATCAAAAAAAGAATTTGAGTTCACCCATTAAACTCATTTCAAACACATTTTGCATCATATTTGGAAATTCAACACATAAAATTTTTTTTTATGATCAAAAAATAATACCATCAACAAATACCTAAAAATCTATAACATCATTAGAGATTATTTTTATAAAAAGAGTAGGATCATCTATACCTTTATAAAAACCTCTATAAATGAGAAATTTGTTATGCCTATCATACCAATATCTTAGAGCAAAATTTAAACCACACAAATCTCTTGTTAATTTGAAAACATGATTTGGAAAATGAGTATTTTTAAAAATGTGGGTTATTATAATGGATTTATGTTGGGCCAAAAGTGAAAAGGTTTCTTCATAGTCTATTCCTTATTCTTGACTATAACGTTGTGAAACTAGTCTAGATTTATTTCTTTCTATTGTGCCAGCTTCATCCACATTGTTTCCAAACACCCACTTAGTTCCCATGTTCATTGTGTCTTTGGGTCAATAAATACATTTCCATACTTTGTTTCTTTAAAACATATTTAATTCTTCTTTCATATCAAACATTCGGACTTAATCATTGATTCCATTTGTTACGTTCTTAGGTTAAAACTCTGAAAAAAAAAGATTAGATGTTCAACCTGCATTCTTAGAGATGATATAGTCAGTGTTACTTTATCTAAGTCTTTAACTATAGCATCTAAAAAATAATTATTATGAATTTTAATAGGTATATAAAATGAAAGGGATGTTGACTATTGATTCATTTATTGGATCGGGTTCCACTTGGTCAAAATTTAGAGATTTTCTTGAACTATTTTCTTATTTCACAAAAGAATCAATAGATTTGGTATTTTTGTCTAGACTGGATAGATTATCCTCAAGATTTTATAGGGAGTTTTTGGATTCATGTGGATTTGTTTCATCCTATTTTACATGCAAAAAATCTTCCACACAATAGGTTCTCTAATTAAAGACTCTATAAGATTTACTAGAGACTGAAAAACATAGAAAAAATCAATCATCAAACTTAGAGGAAAATTTGTCACAATTATCATTGTCTATTGAGAATAAAAATATTGTAACTAAAAACATTTAACTAAATAATCTTAGGAATCCGATTTTTCCACATATCATATGGAGTTTTCTTTAAGATAGGTATAATTAAAACACTATTAATTATATAAAAATATGTATTCATAACTTCTACCAAAAATAAACATGTAGATCATATTTATTAAGTATTGTCTAGGATATCTCTTGTAATGTTCTATTTATCCTTTATAAAACTCCATAATATAAATATTTATTAGGAGAAGAGAAGTTATGACTATAGTCATTATGTGAGAAAAAATTCAAATTCTTGATTTCCAAACTCATGTCTATGATAAATTCTGAATGATTTGATTCTAATTCAACTTAATTTTTCTAGTAATATAATATACTTACTGAAATAAGAAAAACATTCAATTTTTGAGATAAAAATAATATTCAATTATACCTAGAAAATTCATCTACTAAAAAATATACATATTGTTTTCCATTTAAACTCAAAACTCTAGAAGGTCCAAAAAAATCCATGTGAACTAACTCAAGAGGTTGATAAGTAAAATCTTCTTTCTTTTATTTGAAATATATTTTATTTTTTTCATTGTTGATAAGGATTGCAGACATTATCGTTAGGAAATTCTAATTTAAGTAGTTCCTTGACTAATCTTTTTCTAGTAAGATTTTTAAGAGAGTGAATGATGCAATTCCCTAGTAACATATTCTAGAAAAAATACTCTTATGTATGGAACATAATAAATAATAATTTTATGAATATAAGGATTATAGATTTACAGAATAAATATTTCTATTTCTGAAAGCAGTAAGGATTAAATCATTTTACGAATTAAAAATATTAAAGTATTATTTTGAAATTTTACAATAAATCCATTCTCACATAACTGTGAGATGCTAAGTATATTGTACTTTAGACCACAAAAATACAACATTATAAATTAAAAATGAGTTAGTTTTATGGATTTGCAAAAGGCCAATAGTTTTTCATTTTTTATTATCACCAATGGTGACATCTCTGCCATCAATTTTTATGAGGTTCTTGAAGATAAAGTATTTCCCGGTCAGGTGTCTTGAACACCTGTTGTCTATGTAACATAGGTTCTTATAGGAACTCTTCAATAATCCATCCAAAAAAATAATTTAAGAAAGAGTTGAATTTGGTACATAGATTTTCTTGGGTCCTGTAATATTAGTAAATAAAGCTTTGGGGACCGACATTTTCTTCATGGGTTTCCTATAAAAAGTTTTTAATGTTTTATAAAAATAAAATTTCTTGGGTACAGATGATCTAGATGAAATAAAAGATGTTATAGCACTAGAACATGAAGAAAATTTATATGATATATTAATAAAACTAAATTTTCCTGATTTGGATTCAAAATTGTTTTTAACACAACTTTATTGTCTATGTTTATAACCAATGCCAGTATTAGATTTAGGTGAAATGTTTTTTCACATAATTTTAACTAATGTATATTTACTATTTGTAAATTTCTCTATATATTTATTTAATTTCTCATTATAAATGATAAGTGTAGTTTTCTCACTATGCAGTTGAGAAGTTATCTATTTTTCTATGATGAGTTCAAATTAAACGGTAGTAGAAATAGATTTTTATTTCTTGACAAGTCTATATTTATAATTTATTCTATTTCAATTATCCTAATAAATTTTATAGTATTAAAACATTTCGTTATTGGTTTTATTTTCAGAATTTTTATATTTGGAATCCCCTAAAGAATAATAATAATTTTGTGTTGGATATACTAAGGTCACTTCAGATGTGATTTTCATAAAACACATGTTGGATTTTTCTGCCTTTTCTTCATGATATGATTCAGAAACACTATATTTTTCCTCATAATCCCTTTAGGTAGCCATTATTTTCTTCTTTTACTTTATATCCTTATCCTCAAATATCTTATTGTACCTTATATTTGGACAGTTATCCTTCACATATCCTTTTATTTTTTATTCATAGCATACTATCTAATTTGTATTATCAAATTTTTTTCCATACCTTTTCCAATTGCCTTTATTGTATTCCTTCCATATGTAGTTAGTATTTCTAATGAACATATTCCTTATATATAATTTCATAAATCTCATAGATAATTGTTCAATTTCTACATCATTATCACTTGATAAATCAGCATTTCTAGAACATTCTAAATAAATTGAATTTTATCTTTTTTCAAGGATGTAGTGGTTTGGAAAGCCACTGACTTCATTCTAGGTTAGTCATCTTCTTCTCTCTTAACCTTCGTCTCTTCCTCTTACATAATCAGTTTTACAATCATCTACTTTACATGTAGTGAATCGATGTCACAAAATCTCTAATTGATATTGAGGACCCTATCTATCTTTTTGGAATACATCACAATATTTTCATGATCTATTCATTTACTATTTTTCCCCTATGAGACCATTGTATTTACAATATCATTAACCCTAAGGTAAATGTCAGAGATAGGTTTCCCAAGAATCATTTTGATGTTACCATATTTAATATTATATGTGTTAAGACTCATTTTCTTAACATTAGGGGTTAATTCTTGTGAAATAGCCAAAGTATTTCAAATTTCAAAGGCTGTTTTACGTGCATAAATCTTATTAAATTACTCATAACATAGTGCAAAATATAGCTAATTCATAGATTTAAAATTATTATCATAGGATCTCTTATTTGGGTAACCCAAAGTGTTTCTATCAGTATTAGGAAAATTTATACTAGTAACCTATAGTATACTAGATTTCAAAACACATGCTTCCAAAATTCACTTTCATTTTTGTTTTCCATTGAGCATAGTTTGTACCACAAGTACTGGGGGTATTTTGGTAAAAGAAAAATCATATTAATTATCAATGTTAATGAATAAAAACATGTTTTAATTAATTGTAATTTTTGAACTGACATACATTTTGAGATCTTTAAAACACAACTAAAATCATAGCTGAAAATATTTTAGATCATTGAAAATGTAGAAACTCAAAAAGTAAATTCCTATAATAGAAAATGTTGGTTGGATTATTACATTAAAGGGGGGGGGGGGGTTTAATTGAGTTACTATAAAAAGTCTTATAAAAAATATTTATCTAAAAGTCCCTAAATTTTGAAATACAAAATGGTCTAGTTTACCAAAGTAGCATAATTAAAAAAGATTTGGTTGGTTGAAGGATTTCTCAAAGAGTTACTAGTTACCACATTAAACAATATGGTTTATTATTTTGTCACTTGGAATTTTTCTACTAATGAAAATTGAAATTTAAATACTATCTATTATTTACTATCAATGTTAATGAAATTTTTTCTTCAATGAATAGATAAATTAGTGAAAATAGAACATTAAAAGATGCAACATATTTAAAATGAAATATTTAATATAATGTATGGAATTAATCCTATCCACTTGGTGATCACCTAAAACAAAGTAGTTTGTAAAAATAAAAATTTATCCACACCATGTATCAGGGTAAAAAAATTTATACAACTGTCCTGGTTAGCTAGACGTTGTCCACAGTTTTTGTGGGACTAAAAAACAAAAAAAGACCTCATAGGGACCTCTCCAACTATTATTTATGGTAGTATAAGGTGTAAAAGGATATTTTGTGTACATAAATATGCATCTTCCATTTTTCTCAGGATTCAGTGTGTGTTCCTATAACTAAGTTAGACACAGTACTTGTAATGTAAAAACAAAACACAAAATGAGGAAAAATAAAGAGAATATTGTTATAAGGATTCGTGTGATTGGAAATGTAGCATTCGTCTCTTGGGAGATGTATAGAAATGTATCTTGAGTTGAATTCTAAAAATGATAGAAAAACATAGCATCATGAGAGACTTTGTCTTCTATTTCCATTATGGGTATTGATGTTCTAGATGAGTTATTCTCAATTATTAGTTTATTACTACAGAGTGTTCTTCTGTTGGAAATTCGGTATTTTCTTCATTTTTTCATAGTTAGCAATTCATGATTTTTTCCTCAGGCTCATGACTTCTCCTTACAATACATGGATATAATCCCTTTTTATTGGGTATTTTCTTTATACATTGAAACCGATAAGAATAATGATCTCTATCACATCTTGGTACTACATACCTTGTGCTTCTGTCTAAAATCGATTTAAAAGATATCTACCAAGGATAAAATTTCCTTAATATAATTAATAGTACTATGTTTCAAAAATATGACCATTATAAAAAAATTAATTTAAATGTAAGATTAGTAATTGAAGGTGTCTCTGAACGGTGTCTTGAGAACGGTGTACCAGGTATAACACATTCTTCAAATAGGATCTATGTGTCATGTAGCGGTGACTTAGGAATGGTATTTCACTCTGAATGTAGGTCCACTTGATAGTGACTCATTATATTAGTAGCTGATACATATGAAAATCCTGAAAATTGATAAGACATTCTATCAGTAGCATTATTCAATGGTGACTCATCCTTTGTGAAAACTATGAAATGATTATGAAGGTAGGATGGTCAACGGTGTCTCTTCATTTTTCCGAATTCATTATATGTGTTAATGGTGAGATTGTAGAGAGTGAGACATATTAATGGTAGGTCTGTATTATCAATAACACATACTTAGCCAATTTATATTTATTAGTGTGGTGTCTAATAGTTTTTTCTATCGATAACACAACCTTAATGATGAAAGAGGGTCTACCTTAATGGGGACTCATAGATATCCAATTTTTTCATCATGACATATATGTTAAAATACCAATAAAATAGATTAAGCTCTTATGTAGACATAATTATACATGATTAAAAATATTATCACTTGATGAAGCATGATTAAACATGATTTGTGAGAATTAAAACTAGAGATGTCCAACACATATTATTGTAATGTCATAGATTTTCCATGTAAAATTCTCAAAAATTAAATAGGATTATTTTATGACTAGGAACTATGATTACACGTGATTTTGAGTCCCATGGTTCCTGAAATAAATTTTCAAACAATTTTTTATGTTTATTAAAAAAATATCATGTGTGTGTGGTTTTAGTAACTTCTAAACGGGTGCCCGTAACAAAAATATAAGGGAACCGTTTAGCTCAAAACATAGAGTTTTCCTTAGGAGGGACTTAATATTAGCATACATAGGTTAGATGTAAAAGTTAATTTATAGATGATTTAATAGAAAAAAATATACATAAAAATTTATTTTATTTTATTTATTCAACATTACGAAGCGACATAGTAGCACTATGATTCAGTGACTTAGCGAAGCAGCAACACATCATGGTGACACAGATACATATTTAAAATTATGAAATGTGTTAATTTGTTTTCTCTAATAAACTAAGGTGGGGACCGGTGCTAGAATTTGTAATACTTGAGAATTTTCCCTACATCCCTGAACTTTCCCAGAGGAAATGAAATGGAAGCTCTATTGTCGGCAACAATAGTTTGGAGATCAGAGATCAGATCAAGAATCAACGAATGAAAAACACTAATGAATGACAGATTGAGGACATTCATGGATAGATTGTCATCAGGGATAAATTTTATCGACCAAATGATCCTCTTTATAAGAAGGGGTTTCATTTCGATGTTATTTTCATTCCTGTTATTTCCCTTAAAAAACGAACACAGATCAACCCATGAACAGTTCGATCAGTGGGTGGATCATTCTTACCGGATGGGGTCTTCTGTTGTGGGTTTTTAGAGGGATAAAAATCTATGTGAATAATTTTTCCCCCTTTTTCTAATGAGATGAATGAAGGTCTTATGAAAAATCCCTACGTTCATTCTTCGCACCTTATTGGTGATTTCTTCTATCATCATTCCTGTGTTATTCACTGGAAAACCTCTATGGCCATGGCACATTTTTATGGGAAGTTCCAAACATAGTCGGTCCCCCATAGTGGTGGAAAGAAGAATCTAAGGCCAATGAAGTAAAGGTTGAGACCTGAGGATCACAACTGTGCTTCTATCTCAAAAAACGGAGCAACATGGTGATGAAGGTGGCCTACATAAGGGGAGAATCCAGCGATAGTGTGTCCACCTAGAAGTAGGTATCCAATAGCTTGATGGTTAGTGACAGAGGATCCCATAGTGGTGTCCCCATGTCTAGGTCATGCCAAAATGGTGTATAACAGTGGTGAGGTAGAGCTCCGTGTTGACCAGTGGCTACACGGTCCCACAGACCACGTACAGGGGGAGCGATCGGCTCTATGGACAGACCCGTTGACTAGCTGGGGACATTGTAGTCATCTTGTCTTGGTGAACCAAAATAGCCTGATCCACTAGGCCTGGCCCAGCCAGGGTGGGTAAGAACCAGTAGATCGGTTCGTCGAGTACTGAGTTGGGTCAGTTCAGTTCGTCTGGGTTGGACCGCACCAAGACCTCCCCTACCCCTTTTTACATAAATACTAATAACTCTCAAACTATAATTTCATTTGAAAATGTATTTGTTGAGTTGGGACCCTTGTGATGATGAGGTCCTTTTGTAGTAGTCAATGGGACCATTAGTGTAGTTTGGAGTATTTCCTATTTTTCTTGAGTAGTATGTTCTTCCAGAACGAGCACGCTAAGAGAAGAATACTACAAATGGCTATGGAAAAGACACGGAGTTCATCTCCTATGATGACACAAATTTTGTCTCTTGTAAAGATGTAGAGTTAATATCCTAGGAATACATGGAGTTTGTATCCTGTGAATACCTGTAGTTGGTATCCTAGGATGACACAAAGTTGGTCTCTTAAGAAGATACAGATTTGGTCTCCTGTGAAGACATGGATTTGGTCACTTACAATGTTGTGAAGTTGGTATCCTATAAAGTTGAGGAGTTGACTCCTATGAGGGAGTGGAGTAGATCTACTGTGAGGGTGCAGAGTAGGTCTCGTGTGTAAATTTAGACTAGGTCTCCTTAAAAGATTTTATGTCTCATTGGATTTGGGTATGCCAATAATTTCGTATTATATGTATCCTAGTGTGAGAAAACACTTGTAACTCTCTTGACTAAACTTCTTAGAGGTTACACTTCGTGAACATCTTATCTGGTCTTTGTTTTGTATTTCTTTATAGTTTACCTTTGTGGGTTGAGGTATCTACCAAGTATTGTTTTACTCACCCCGCCACTGGCATCGCCCATATGTGTCATGTCTTCTTTTAGATGACTGATAGCTTTAAAGGAGTCCATGGTGGTCTAGAGACAGTTTCTACTTCAGGGCGACCCGATGGACATGGTACTCTTAAGTCACATTCAGACAGATTACTATACCTACACATCATGTAGGGTTTTATATGGATGAGATCCAGGAGCTTGTACTTTTGAGTTTCAGTTGGGATTATATTATGACCTGTTTACTTTTTAGTTTTTTTCTACTACTCTCAATGGTTGTCTTAGTGCTGTGAATACCTATTTTCTTAGTGTTTTTAGTTTCATTAATTTTTATTGGAAATTGGTTCGTGTATATATGTTCTTAGGTAAATACCTCCCCTTTATGTGATACACCTAATCGGTGTTAGTCGCCAGCCCTCGGCCTATGAGAGGAGGGATTAGGATAGTCACAACATGGGCCCCAGTGGACAGGTGTTGAAAATTATGAATCATCTAAAAATGTTATTGATGGAAAAATGAATTATGCCATTCATGGCGATGGTAGGTTGTACGTACACATGAACATTGTTTTCATTTATTGACAGATGTGAGGAATGAAAGGAAAATAATAATTCGCGTTTCCAAAATCATTAAATTGTTATATATATTATTTATATCCATTAAAACTATACTTATAACCGGTCAAGAAAAATGGAAATGAAAAACGAATCAAATCTCTTCATAGAGGTGGTTGTCCACACGGACGCACAAGCGACATTTTCGTTTTCCAATGGATTGGAAGGTAAGTATATAGATGTTTTATTATAATTAGAAAAATATAATTATGTCATAAATATAATATATAAACACTAAACCAATCATAATACCCATCCATAAAATATGGTGATAGAAATTAATTGTCTTGATACACGGAGATAATAAGTCATATGTACCCACAAGAAAAACATTCACTTCTTATTTGATGGGAAAGAGAATGTATAATGGTTATTTATCAATCATAATAAAATTTTCTAATATTTAATGTGATGTATTTGTTATTTTATTATTAAAAAAAATTATTTAGATGAAGAAAAAAAGAGTATAAAAGAAATCAATTGGTTAATGCAATTACCACTTCTTTGAAACAACTCATTTAGGTATCTTCTAAAGGGCTCAAGGGTTTGCCTTTTTGGAAGAAAAAAACCTCTATAATGTAGATAAGTAAATTTATAAAATAAATTTTCATATTTTTTATGAGATAGATTGCTAAAAGTGGTTTAAATTAGAGAGGGAGTAGGTTCCCTTTTAGGGATTTGGTGAGGGTCACCTTTTGGATTTTTCAAAAGATTAAATAATTATAAATTCATTATCAAGTAGAGTTCCTAAAAATAGATATTGATTCAATGATAAGATAGGATAAGGTTGTGATATCAGGAACTAATACAATTTAGAAATGTTTTGTTTTCAATTTAGATATAATCATTTTTTGTTAACCCTTAATTAACCAATATTATTTTTAACTATGGTAACAAGTTTTTAAATATTAAAGAGTTTTAATTATTACCTATAACGTGACAATTGTCCCATTAATGGCTAATTTATGATATTCTAGTCCATATCAATACATCCTTATCTTATTTAAAAAAATATATTATTAAATTATTTAATAATATTTTATTTTGATAAAATATAATTATTGTCAATTTTGACACTATTCATAAATTTTGACATAAATGAAACAATGAAAAGCTTGGAATTAGAATATAATATTTTAAAACAATAATAATAATTCCTATTGACCAATATAATTTATGAAAACTATCACTTTGTCAAATTATATATGACTTTTAATATTTTCAAAATCATTTACTTTTTTCAATTAATTGAATAAATATTAATTTTGGCATTTTGTAAGAAATTAAGGTAATTACATAATATCTCATAATTGAAAATAAATAACCATAATAAATATAATTTCATATTCACAAAATTACAGTTAATATTCAAACAAAACTAATTTTTTTCTTGATATAAATTTATAAGGGATATTTAAAACTAAAAGTGTAACATTTTGTAACATTGTTTGATTTAAAATATATATAAATATATTTCCTAGAAAATTTTATATTAAACTAATAATTTTGTAGAATAATATTTTTATATTTGAATTAATTAATTTTATAATAATTAGCATTAAAAATTATTGCATGATAACTTATTTTTAATCTAGATTAACCTCATTTACCCATTATAGAGGTTATAAATTTAACATGGTTACTATTAATAACGATAAAAAACAAAATGAAACTATTTACATTATTAGTACCTAATAATGGTAAATTTATATTTAATTTTATATAATTAAATTTCTATATATGCTATAATTCAATTCAAAATTATGAGTTCAAAATGAAACAAAAAATTCTTTTTTTAAAAAATAAATATTAAATAATTAAAATGGATTTATTCTAATCATACACATAGAAAAAAATTAAATTGTTAAAAAAATAATATAAATTTTTCATTCAAATTATTCAGAAAAAAGTGATTAATTTAAATTATTAATAAAAAATTACATTACATAAATAAAAACATTTTTTCAGAAAAAGAATAACTTTTATTTTTATGTTTTTTTAGTTATAATAATTTGATAAATAATGTTTTAATTTTATTAATATATAGAATATATGTTTTTATAATTTAGTTTTTACTGTTTATACACATAATTAATATGGATATACAGTAACAGAAAAATATTATTTTAATAATGTTATATGGTTTGTATAAACTTGATATCATGTGTAATGAAATTAATAGAAGAAATAAAATTATTTAAAGAGAAATATTTCATAAAAATCATAGAGTTTTACATTCAATGTGTTAAAACACTAATTAACATCAAATCATGTTTTATTTCATCAATTTATATAGCTTCACTTTTTCAAAACATAATAATACTAAAAGAACCAGATATCATAACTCAAAATCTAAACTAGGACCCTTATAAAGAACCTCAATATAAATTTTTTCAAATAGAAATACAAAAAAAATCTAATGAGAGAGATTTTAGAAGAAAAAATCACATATGAAACTACCTAAAAGATCCACTAATAAGAACCCTTGAAAAAAATCTATGATCTGGTAAACATGTAGCTTTCAATATCTTCCACTCGGCCCTTATAACAATTAGTGGAACCAATAAATATATCTTTCTCCACATGAAACTTGAGAAACACATGAGAAAGGATTGAAAATGTTCTTCCGCTAAAATCCCCCATACCGAGCATGAACTATTGGTGTTTTTTATATGATATAAAAATTAGTACATAAATCCAAAAAATTTCAAATTTTATAATGTTTGAAAAGATAATATATAATATCAAACATGTAAAAAAATTAAAATATCTCATGTTTATTACCATGATTTACAAAAAATTATATTTTTAAAATTGATTTAAAATATTAAATTTCATTTGAAATATTTATTCATAATTTTTTTTAAAAATTTATTGAATTTTAATGTTAATTTAGGACATTGTGAAAGGAAATTTTATTTGAATAAAAAAACTCATTCTACTAGTGGTATAAAAAAATAAACATTTCAGAAAAAAAATATGTAATATACTTTACTTATAATATTTAATATACTTATAAAACATATAGGAATATTAAATATAAAAATAATTAAAAATGAATTGAACATATACATTTTCAATCATAGAACATAATAGAATTGAAATCAAAAAATATTTAAGACACATATATAACAAATAGATACATAGAAAAAATTTATTATACATAATTTTTTATGTGTTGTGTACAAAATATTCTCATATTTAAAAAGAATCAATTGAGAAACCCCATAGAACATATAAATACATAGATAAAACACAATAATCTAGAAAATAAAATAAAATGACACACAAAAACGAATATATATATATATAACAAATCTTATAAAATATGTTATGTTTTATATATAAAATTTTTAAATATTATTATAAATATATTATAATTCCAGATTATTGAAGAACATGATTACAAAACAAAATTATAATGATTAAAAAATTAAATTTAATAAATAAAAATATTTTTATTTGAGAAAAATCAAATAGTATAATCAAAAGATGGAAAGATAATACTTTCCATAGAATATTATAAATATGTTTTATGTTGGTATTATAACATAATGTCTATAATTTATTCTATATATTTATTATAAACAGAAAATAGTATAGTAAAATCATTAATTCCTAAATTAATTTAAAAATAAAAAATAAAAAAATAAAGATATATATTATGAGATAAACACTATCAAACATGTAAAAAACAATGTGACTATGTAGAATAGCATGTATAAAAAATAGTTTTTATGATGTATAGAGCTTCCTTATACCAAAAAACATAATATTAAAAATAAAATGAAGTTATAAAAGATTTTATGAACCAATTGGAAGTTGGGATGAATCCATTGTGGTTTTACTTTAAAATATACGTCCACTATAAATAATCCTCTTCTATGATTTATGTCACAATCCACTCAAATATTTAACTCAACCATATATATTTAGTATTAACAAGAAACAAGAAAAGGCATATGAAATTTTTTCATGGTTTGGACCAAGGGAGGGTTTCAACTCCTTTCCATATAATATATTTTTATAATAAAATAAAAGTTGATAGGTCGGGTATCATCCTATAGACTATTTTATGAACAACATTCTATAACTTATATAATATCTTACGGGTTACATTGAATCATAAAAAATGGAAAATATCACCTGAAGCTTTAGTTTTTTTTGGAAATAGATGAAAATATTCATCAAGAGAAATCATAATATTTAAAACAAAAGACTCATTTATTTCATAAACTAATATAATTTTACTTCTCAAATATGAAACTAAAATTTCATTTACTGTATGATCAATTTCAATTATGTATCAATTATAAGATCTAAACTTCTTACAGTAAATACTCTCTTTATCTTGTCAAAAAATTTCTCACATTTTCATTGTTCATCTCTCACTACCGAATTGCACCAACTTTATAATTCCACCATGTTACCATATTAGCCTTATTAAACATCTTAAATGTAATTCAATTTAATAACATTACATTTCCCAATAAAAACACCATAGCCACAAATGTAAATAATAAATAAATAATTTTTTATAGAAAAAATCATTATATATTTAGAATTTTTATTTTCCTTCTATTTTCTTTAAACATACCATTATATTAAACCAAGTAAAGTTTCTTTAAACTTATATAATCAATAATTCTTTGCATTAAGATATTTCAGCTAGTAACTTGTTCTTCCTACTCGAGATACAATAGAACTTGATGAGAAATTCATCTTATTTAGTTTTTTCTTCATGAATCAACAAAATAAATATCAATATTCTATTTTAATTAAAATATATATTTTTCAAACAAGATTACTCAAATTTAATTTTAAAACTCATAACAATTACTCATATAGCAATAATTTTAAATCATAAGGTGCTCTAGTATCTTAAGACAAGTACAGAACCATAAAAATCAACATGCATTACCTAAATATTTCTATCAAACAACATCTATTTTAATAAATAAATAAATTTTCAGTTATTCCATGAATTATACTTAAATAAATATTAATAATAATTATACTTTTCAAAATCACACATGAATCTGCTTTAATCACATTTTAGATGTGATATTTTTTATTTATGTTTTGTTTTTTCATTTTCGTGTTTAATTTCATCAGAAAATGATAATTTTTGGAAAATGAAGTCTTCACACATCATAAACTCATGAGTTTTCTATGTATTGATGATTTACACTAGGTACTCTGATTCCTATAAATATAAAATAATTTTTATTCTGTATATATATTAACTTAAATACTTACATTTTTTACTTCAAAGGTCTATTCATAGAGACATAAAACATTATAATAAGTCTTAAAGACTTACTCAGAGACATAATGTTTTCTTACCATTGAAAAATTATTACACTCATGGATAAAGAGTTATAATTAGTTATCAAAGTGAAATGTTCAGAATAAAATCATTATGCTCAGTAATTTTCTAATTTCTCAGTTTATTTAGATTTTTATAATGACTAAATACTTTTCCAATCCACCTCCTTCCCTTTCCAACACTCTAAAAATCATCTCAAAAACTATCACTAATTCTCAATCATGGATGAACACAAATTCATAAAAAAAGTCAGTATAATGAAAAAATCCAAGGGGTCTTAAATATTCTTTTTTATGGAAACTCCATTCAACTCATTTTAAGAAACTCATATTTATCTCATAATTTATTAAAACTCATTGTAAATGTAATTTCAGTTACATTCTCAAATTTTAAGTATCCCACACCACATTACTATATAAGGTAATGTTTATTAAAACATGAAAACGTAATAAAAAGTGTGATTAAGTGACATAAATGAAACCCCCTCAGACCATTAATAAATTTATTACTATCAAACCACTCCCTCAAATTTCAATAATAATTGATTCACGTGGCAATGTAATGTACACTCCCAAAAATATTTATATAACACTTTTATAAAATGTGTTCCATTGTTTCTCCCCATTTTTTAACACAAACTAAAGGATAGTGGGGTGGGAATTATTATCACACTACCTAAAGAATTATGGGAGGGATATACATTATTTTTTAACTAACTAAATTCCAAAATATAATTAGAAATTACAATCATAAATAATTGTATGATGTAATTCTTATCACAAATATATTTAGGCTTTAAATCACTACATGCCACACATTATTAGATGAATTAGTACCTAATGTTGATTTCTTCAGATCTTTTGTGGAAAACTGGATTCAATGATATATTAATAGAACTTATATTTTCACAAAAGTTTAGTAATTATTTTTTAATAATCATTTTCAAGTCATCCAAAATCATTTTTATCCACTATATCTATTTTTGTCATGTGAAGCTATGACGGAACTAGAAAATATTATACTTAGATCCACTGATTATTGCTTATTAATATTCCATATTTTAAATCTCTCACCAAGAAAGAATACTCCACCAGTTGTGGGATTCTAATCAGTGGATTATCCTTCTCAATTTTCATTTGTGTACCCTTGTATGTGTAGTTCTAATCCTCTTCTATAAAATAAGATACTGCTGAGAATTCATTTTTTATATCTCAGAATCCTCCTAGATTCCTGAATATGATATTTTATGGGATCACTCTAAAATTTGGAACATAGAGTCAATGTACATAAAATATATAAACATGATGCAACAATATATAGAAGTTTTTTAAAAGTTGTTCAGAAATAATTTTTATTGATATGCTTTTCATCCTGATATTTAGTCAAATTTTTTCTAATATCAATGGATGTGGAAACCTCCTCTAGGAAATTTATTCCAAACATTATGAATAACAATTTAGTATATATTTATCTTGAGATGAAAATGTACAATCATCTCATTGTAAAAAAAAGTAACCAAAAAGTATCTTCTCTCACCGATCAAATACATGTCCAAATTATATTTCATTTGGTTTGAAAATTCCTCATATAGATTCTTTGTATCTCGTTAATATATTATTTTATTATAATAGGCCATGAAAACAAGATTACATATGTAATATTATTTAAAATATATGTTTTTATTATAAATTTAATATTCATCAAGTATCCATCCTTCATGGAATACCAAGAACAGAATGTTTCTCTTCATTTAAGGATTTATTAAATTTTATTACCATGCTACCATATTTATCAAGAATGTTCCCATAATCATACTCAATAATATATTACTCTTTAATATATTCATCTAGTAAAGAATAAATTTTATAAATTTAGTTGCTCTATATTTTTTTAGACAGGACTCTATAAATAACATCAAAATGGATTCCATCTGGTCAACTTGAAAAAATATTTCTTCATAATTGATTCCCTATATTTGAGAGTAGCACATGGAAGTAAGGCAACATTTTTTTATTGACACCTCTAATTTATAAATATTTTTGTTTCTAAAAAAACACTAAGGACTAATAAAAAATTTATTTTCTTTCCATGGAAAGATATTCAAGTGGATTATTCTCAAATTTATTTGTCTCCTTATTCAATGAAAAAATATACTCTTTAGGGTCTACTACCTCTAAAATAGATTTCGGTTCATTTTTTGAAATGAGAGAAGTCTGTTTCTCAAATCTCACTCTCATTATAGTTTAGATTAGTCCATCTAGAGTGCTAATTGTATTTTTAATATTAACATGATTCTCCATCTATGGTTTACTTATTTAATGAAAATATAAGCATCATCATCAAAAAAATTCTAATATGAAACCAAAAACTTCAATGATATGCATATTATCTTCTTTATCAAAATACAAGAATTTTATGTTTCACTCATTTTATAACATTGAAGAATAATATTCATAAAAAACATATCATCCTATATTACAATAGATATCAATAAATTTTAACATAATAAAAGTCATTGGGTATGTGAAACAATTTTTACCAACACTTTTACCCACTTTTATTCCAAATTTAACACATGAAAATTCCATCATCTACTTTTACATCTATTTTTCCCAGACTATCACTTTTTATTTTTATAAAAAAAGGCCTTAAAAAAGTTTTAATTATTTAATAGTAGTATTTATTTAGAACAATATCTCAAAATGTGTTTTATTTTCATGAGGACCCATCAGATATCTATTCCGGATATGGAGAGTTATACACACTACTTCCCTCTAGAATTCATTAGAAATATTGTGCATAGATAACATTATTACTTCTATTTAGACTAGGATTTTATTCTTCTTCTCATTTATACATTTATACTGTGGTGTTTATGGACTAATGAATTTATTATTAGTTACTTTACCTTCTATATAACTCTAAAATAGTTTGAAAATGGATTCATTCTATTCTATGTTCATAGATTCAATATGTACACACCCAACTCTTTATCAAATAATATCATATTGATTTTGAATAAGTTAATAGCTTAAGACATGATATTCATATACATTATTTTAGTAATTAGGTAGAAATAATTGATGAATATAATGAAATAAAAGTCCCATATGGTATATATGTATTCCTCATGGGACCATATATATCATAACGAATAAGTTCAACTTGTTTTAATGACTGAATATCCACTCTTCTATAAGTATATTATAATTGATTCTTGTTTTTGAATGTTTCAAAAACATGATATCTTCCCCTTTTAAATTGGGTATGGTCTCTTACTAAGTTATTCAATTTAATTTTACTGAAAATAATTTATCAATATTCAAATTATTCAATATAAATAATGTGTCATGAGTTAGTTGAATCAAAAATTTGGAACATGTTAAAACATGTTATTTCTCCTCTTATGATGATACTTTATATTTAGTTTTTTGACACATGAGTTTCTTTGAGTAGAAAATCATTACCTTAATAAAATTGTTGTATTATAGTGAAGTGATTTTGAATAATTTATTACACATAAATATATCCTTCCAATTTAGTTTATTTTATTTAATCATAGGTTAACCAATGCCTTCGATTCACAAATAACTATCATTTAAAAAGGTAACTACTTTTATTTTAGGGTTTTAAATATTAATAATGATTTTTTATCATGTAACATACGTGATCAACAACCTTTTTCCAAGATCCCTATATTTCCTCTCTTGTTATATTTTAAATATCCTTCAACAATTATGGATATTTTTTATTAATATACTTTACATTTTCCTTTTCCCTTTGGAATAAGGATGTTTTATAGACAAATTGGTCTCTAATATTTATCTCTACGTCCTTGTTATTCACATATTAAAAAACCATTCATCTATGAAATCAATTCTAGTTTATGTAGCTAGATGAATTGTTTTTCCATGTTATCATATTTCCCTCTACGGGAGTATCTTTTCTTATCATCATAACTTATCCCCCATTCCACTTCAATTCTACCTAGAAAAATATATCTTCCAAGTATGAAAAATACTTGTGGAAAAAAATACTACATCACCAATAGTAGACATAGAGTTTGAGTCTTCTATAGAAATATGATTTTTTCTAGAATTTTGATATGATTGACTCAGCATCGATGCACATTGATTCTAATTTCGGGTTATTATGTCACTTGATATTATTATATCTAAATTATATGAAGGATATGATTTATCATCACATACATATATGAAAACATTTTGAGGTGGAATCTTCTTGGTTAAGAAAACAATTTACAATCATACATATCAGGAAACAATTTAACATTCATTATGGAGTTAAATTTTTTACAATACTATGATAAATAAACCTTTGTCTATACATATTTTTAATAATTTTTTGTTATATTCCCTGATTCTATTTCATCATTAAAATATTTGGATTGAGTATTTTTGAGATATTTTTCTTCTAGTTTTATTTCCTCATCAATATCTCTCATAATACAATCATCTTTTAAAACATTCAACTTGATGATTTTAATTTCCTTAATTTGAGTGGTTTCCCATTTGGTAAACTCATTATGTGATTTTTCATTATTTTTTTCCTCCTTTAATATTTTTGTTTTAATATTGAGTCATGTATCCATATCTATTAATTACACCAATTTAGAATTTAATATATGTTCTATATAGGATATTTTATCGTATTTACAATTTTTTCTAGAACATTATTCATGTTTCACTACATGAGCCATGATGTTTGTGTTTTTTTCATATTCTTCATCTAATTGGATGAAATAAGATTCACATAATTTTCCTCCATTCTTAGCATATTTATTTATTTTCTTCTTGGAAATTTATTCTTTTTGATCATTTGATTTTTATGAATCATTTGTGAACTTACTCCGTATATTCTTTTGAGTCTTCTCATACGTAGTATAAAACTCTACATATTTATAATAGTGGATTCATGTATAGTTTTATGAATAATTTGTGAACTTAAATAATATTTTCATTACATATCTATCTTTGTTTTTAAATATTTAATTGTTTTTATTTGATATGTAATGAAAATATTATGTAGCTCATCAATGGTAATATCATATATATCTTCTGTAGATGAGATATCTGGATCATAAATTCTAAGAATGTATCTCACCAAAATATTTATAATAGTGGATTCATGTATAGTTTTACTAAATCCTAGGACTTTATTAATAATATCACTATCACTTATGAAGTAGTCATTAATTTTTCGACTTCAATAATTGTTTTATCTTAAAATTAACTCCTTCTGATTTATATCTTAACTTCATTAACATTGAAATTTACTTTAAATATTCTTTAAATATTATACAATAAATATTTCTTGATTTCCAATCCCATCACCTTAGTTTATACTTTATCATATTGAGATATAATAATTTTGTTTATTTATTTCTCATATGTACCTAGGTTTATTTTATTAGTAAATATCATCTAAATTTATCTATCAAATGAGGGAAAATCACCTATAAATAAATTAACAACTTCAAAACTAAGTGATGAAAGAAAAATGGAAGTATCTTATTCGTCCAACCATGGTATTTATTGGAATCTAAGATCCTAACACCTCTATTATTGAATGAATTAATATTATTTTTCATAAACTATTTTGAAGATCTAATAATGAGAAATAGGGTTCCCTAATACAACTTAAAGTGCCTTATGAACTGATGCACCACTAATAGGGTGTTGAATTAGTGGTGGTTGTATTTTAAAATTTAGTTTTATATCAAACAAACCTCAATTTATGGTTAATACATGATAAAATAATTAATTTAGCTCGTCCATACAACTGTGGAATGTATAATGATGCAATATAAAAAAATAAATTTTTGAAAATAGTTCAGAACCCATGTAGGTTCCTACCCCTTGCTGTGTTTGACTCCCACCAAGGCATGAATTATCCACTAGATTATTTTAATCATATATAAGTATATATCCCATGTATCTTCATATAGAATAGTTCATCAACATCCTCCAAGAAAATTCATAGTATCCCATTGGTTACAATGAATCAAAACAAATGAGAAATATCAATTAAATATATATGTTTATTTGGAAACATGTGATAACCTTCTCCATGAACCTACATGATATTCATAATAGTGTGCTCACATGTTACAGAATCTGATATAGATGTACTTCTGAAGTATATATCTAAAAAACTCATTGATTGTATAATTGAGTTAAAGTTTGTTTAGTTTATAATATATGAACCTTTCAAACCAAACAATCTATTTCTATTCTTGAAATATTTCTCACTATATTTATGTTCTTCTATCACTACTCGATTTCATAACCTATTTTAATTTTCGAATATCTTATCATATTCTTACATATACCTTTTAAAAATTCATTCTATTCATGTGAATTAAATGGATCCCAACAAACATAGTATCTATAAAAGGAAAACAATAAATACATTAAGGTTGTCAACAAAAAATAATTATAAAATTCCTATTAATTGTTTCTTTTAATTTTTTTTATAATTATCAATAAATTAGAGCACATCAAGTTACATTTCACTTTGATTTAAAATCATTTGACCAAAAAAAGTTTCATACAAATATATTTTGTAGTGTATTATTATTTATACTCATGATATAATTGAACTAGATAAAAAACTCATCTTCTTCATTTTTTACTTCTTGAATCAACTAACTTAGTCTCAATATTGAATTTTATTTTAAACAACTTAAGGGATTAATAGTATTTCTCAAATTTTATTTTAAAAAAAATCTCAATAACCCCTATTTAATCACTTCTCGATCATTATGTGATTTAGTACATTATTAATAGTACATTATCATCACAAAAAAAATTCAATATGTAATATCTGGAGCATAATCTCGAACTACTTCAACATAAGGAATCACATAAATTTTCATCTTTTCAAACTCAAATCATCAAAAATATAATTAAAATGTATTTTCAAAATATCCGATTAATTATATTAAATAAAATTTCATATATGATATTTTTTCTATTAATATATTTTTTCATACAAAATCATGTTTTTTTCATTAGAAAATTTGATTTTTAGAAACATGATTTTTCACGCAATAGAAACTCAGAATTTTCCCATGTTTTGAAGCATAATACTTGGAACTGAAATTCTTATTCCTATAGAAGAACTATGATAATGTAAATATATTTAAAAGAACTACATTTTATTATTGAAATTTTTTCACTAAGAGACTTAAATCATAACAATCAGTTCCAAAGACTTACACTCAATGACTTAAAGTATTGTGATTAATGCCAAAATATTACGCTCAATACTAAATACTTAGTCTAATCTATTAAAGCACTATGTTCATGCCAAAATCCATATTCTTGGTATAATGCAATTTTTTTTATTTTATCTATATTTCTAAAATTACTATATAATTATTCCATGCCACAGCCATCCCTTTCCAACTATCTCAAAAACATTTCAAACACTTCTACCAATTCTGAAACAATTTTGGAAATGAATTCAAACAAATATAAAACAATATTGAAAATTCATGTTCAATTTATAAAATAAAATTTTAAAAAACAGGTAAAATGTTAATGTAAATAGTATAGTATATACAAATCAAACTATACAAAATGTAAAACAATATTACAAAACACTACCATAGAATCACGATTATTTAGTGCTACACTTTTATGAAAACATTTTATAGTGATGATAAAAAATCACCCTTTTATGTGCTTTTTTTACCTCTCATAAAGGTACCCATTTTCCAATACTTTTTCTTAGTGCTGTTAATGTTCACTCTTTTTCAACACTTATTTTATTGGTGATAATTTCCTCCCATTATCAGTGATTTTTTACCACTGATAAAAGGTTACCATTATCATTTCTTTTCTTAGCACTGGTAAAATAAAAATATTATATGTTTTTAAATATATTATTTAAATATGAAAATATAATTATATTGATATTAATATTATATTTTGTTAAATAAGAATTATATAATACTAAATATGTATTTACACATAATATAAAATATATTTAAAGAAAAGTGGTTTAAAATAATTAATAATTAAAATTAAGTCCCAATTTTGTAGATCATATAATGTAATATATATTTAAAAGAATTTTTTATATAAAAATAATTTCGAAAACAATTAATCTCATAAGATAAGTTGAAAATAAGTAATGAACTTTAAACATTCATAAATTTTGATCTTGGTGTCCTTTTGGACTCTAGGAGATGTAAAATAATTCCTTTCCAAGGGATCTACACAAAAAATAATTTAGGGAACCCAAATATTTATAGTTTATTTTTCAATCAAAAAAGGCCCCAAAAGGTCTTAAAAATTGATATTTTAGTTATGATACTCTATTTTTTAAAAATTTGATTAAATTTCAGCATCATTTAACAGGGTTTTCTTATATTTTTTCAATGGCAAGTAAATTTATTCTCACGGTTTACTTTCATATGGATATTATAGTGTTCAAAATTTATAATTTTTTATATTGTAATGAATTTTGTATTAAAATATATAAATTTAGAGATATATATAAATTTTCATATACATATAAAAATTTAATCTTATAAATAAATATTTAAACATATATAAATTTATATACCATTTTAAATATAAAAACCAAATATAAATAAAAAATATCCATTATATTTATGATAAAAATTAATCTGTTTTACTTATGATAAAAATTTATCCATTTTATTTACCTTATAAAAAATCATGAATACTTATATACTTATAAAAATTTATACATTTTATTTATATATAAATATGGGTGTGTAGTTGTGTGTGTGTGTTGACAAAAAATATATAATTTTTGTATATATTATAATATATCTAAATAAATATTAATATATAGTATATTTAAATTAATATAAATATATTATTTATATACATAAACACACATAGGGACATATGTTTATACACATACATATATATATATATACATATGTAAACACACACACACACACAAATATATTTTCAAAATATATTTAATAATAATTAAATATATATATATAAATATATGAACATATATATAGATTAAAAATATTTATATAAATATTAATTGATAAATATATATCATAATATGTAGAAGAAATCAAGATAGAGAAGTGGTAAGGGAATTCCCCTAGAAAATGTGGATCCCATGTTTAAATTCAGGCATGTGTAGTAGAGCAGGAAAAGGGGAATATCCGATAAAGGAGGGTAGTGGGCATCACTCCTGAGTAGGAGGGACTCAGGACTGGGGGATAGTTCTGATAAGGGGGGGGGGACGAATAAATGTTGGTGGGTTTAAGAAAAGTTAATAAATAATTATAAATATATATATAGTTTTATTAAGGATTAAATTACTATTGATCAATATGCCATTTATCAATGATAAAAAACAACTAATAAAGGGTGCATTAGTTAGTGAAAAAAAATACCACATAAACGAGGCCTTAATTAATTATTGTTACCATTGATAAATGGTCTCATTATCTATTATTTCTCTCATAATAATAAAATTGAACAACATTATCATCACTTAGCGCATTAGTGCTTTTATATCACTAACAATGGCCATTTTGAGACACGGTAAAGGGAGGTTCTATAAGTGGAGCATGTTATTATTATGATCATATTATTTTATCCCTATCCCTTTTAATACAAACATATAATCCCTTCTAACATTCCATCGTAAAACCAATCAGTGATAGGATGAGTAGACCGTCCAAGATTATATGTTAGCCTCCACTCTACATAGAAATAGATGTGGGATTAGTTTTTCACCCAAAAATACTCCCCTAAAACCAAAGACCACATATATATCTTAGACCCACCCTATAATGATAATCCGCCATATCCAAACATCTTCCCCATAATTTTATCGTCACTGGTACTCATCAGTTGACCACTACTATTGGGATAACTTTTGGTACACGGAACCACTAATCCACATGGTTCAATTGAGGATGTTTTTTCATTACCATACTTGTTTGGGTCTATTCCACCCACATCCCAAATGTTTTACACAATGGATCTAATTCCACTTTCTACAATAAAATTCCTTCAACCATATCCCTTCAATGACCAACACATAATCTATTCTGGGAATCCATCCAAAAAATAATTAATGATATAAGAAATATCTCAACCAATCATATATGTAATCCTATAATATTCATGGAAATTAATGTGGGATTAGGTTTTCACCAAAATTCCATGCACGTAATAAATTCAAATAAATAACATTAAATTTAAAATAAATAATAGATTAAATAGAATTTTTTACAGAACAAAACTATTAAATTATAACACATAAATTTCACATGAAAATTATATATAATTTCCAATAAATTTAACTCAGTTAAAAATGATACCAAAAATTCTTACCTATATTTATGATTTTTCACATTTATTTTAATAATATACCACTTATATAAATCACATGTTTCAGCACAAAATATGTTGTGTGGCCATATTTAAAAAAATTTATTTTCAATTACTAGTATTAATAGATATATATTTCTAAATTATATATAAATGTTATGTAGAATATATAAATATTATGTATTTTATATAATTTTTCAAATAAATAGAGGTTACAATATATATATATATAATTTATATTTAAATATATTTTCGGTGTTACGTTTAAATTAGTGTTCAATGTGTTATGTTTACTGTTTTGTATTTATCAAATATTTTATATATATATATATATATATATAATTTATAGTTCTTGTATAAAATATTATGGGATTTGTTGTGATTACATGTTTTGTGTTGTCTTTTTGATTATATGCTGACTTTGTGTGTGTAAAATAAATGTTATGTTGTGTGTTTATATGAGATATTTTTTATATGTGTGTTTTGATTTATAATATAAAACTGTAATGAATTTTTTTATAAATTTTACATGTGTTCATGTGTGTGTTTTTTATGTTATATATATATATATTGTGTTTATATTAGCTATTTTCATGAAAATTTAATAAAATAAAAACAAATCCATTGGAAATATCTCGTGAACACAATAAGAGAAAATTTAATTAATAAATAAAATGAAACATATTTTTTGAACCACTCAAAGAACATAAATATTTTTACAATTAAGCAAACAGTTTCCCTCAAATGGATTTATAGATAAATTTATTAAATAATAAATCCATGAAAATTATTACTAGTTTTAAATATAAAAATTCTCAAATCATGCACCTAAAAAATTAAAATTTCTCAAAACTATATTTATTCATTCATAAGAGTAATTTTTATTGAAATATTTCAAAATATTAAATTTAATATACTAAAATTATTACTAAAATCATTATAAATGTCTATTGAATTTTTTTATTTATTTAAGAAATGGGAATAATTATTTTTAAAATTTTTTTGTTTGCATGATGAAAAATCTTTAGTTAAATTATACATTAAATTTCATAAAAAATTAATCTAATAACATTTTCATTATAATATAACTACTGAAAAACAAACTATTCTAGTATGCTTATTTTTTCACATGGTATAGGTTTATATAATTTTAAAATTATTTCAGCCTTTCTCAAAATTATTTCACGAATTGGCATCTATTAATAATTTATTGGGATTTGGTTTACTATTCTATGGTTATTAAAATCTAACATAAAATGTTATTTTATAGTAATTTTGAGTTTTTTTAGTAAGAAAATTGGAAATTTTTCAAAAATCCTCACTTTTGGTAGAGTAATAATCTTTAATCTTATGTTAAGAGAAATTACGGAGAAATAAATTGCCCTCCCATAACCACAGTATGTGCAACGTTGGAACCTATTTTCCTTCCTCAATGATTTTGGATTTTTCTAAACTCGTTTTTAATGATTGAAATTTGTTGGTGCTTTGGTTTTTTCAAGATCTTATCTTCGAGAAATTGGGTTCTTGGTCACTTCGGGTACTAGTTCCGGTGATGGGGGAGAGCGCATCTGAGTTTGTTTTTCATGGATGATGGGGTTTCTATGTTTTCGGTTCTATGGTTATCAGCGCTGGTTATGATTTGGTGGAATCGTCACTCTTTTTCTCTTGAAGTTATAAAGTGTTGATGAAGATGGTGAATATCATAATGGTGGGCGGTGTGATTGGCAGTTGTGGTTCTCATGAATCGAGGTCTCCTCGAGTCTTGTGGCGGTTTTGATTTTTAATTTTTCATCTTGATCCTTTGAATTCAGATCCCGCATTTGGTGTAAAGTGTTTTGGGGTATTATGTTGTTGTGGTTACTGCTCACCCATAAAGATGGTATTTTGAATATCAACAATAGAGAATTTTCAGCATTAGATTTTATTTCCTTAATAAATCCCCTAAATTTATCATTGAATTATAATTAGTAAATTATTTATTCAAAGAGATGATAAAGTAAACGACAATAAAATATATATTTATTGGGAAGACATTAGGATCTTGATTATAGAAAAAATGATTTCTGTATTTGGGATAGATAATTTGAATTTGTATAAAGGGGCCATACATCTTTACTGTGGGCAACACCCACCTCTGTTGTCACATTTATGATTCATTTTTTAAAACCTTATTCCCTATAATTAGTAAAAGTAACAAAAGACAGACCCCCTCTCTTATTATTATTTATAAAATGTGAAACAATTAGGGCGAAAGAAGTATAATACGTATTGAATTCCAAATCTACGTTTCAAAAAAATGAATGTCTTCATTTTCAACCAATTAATGAAATCCTCCTTACCATTATTGATACAAACCCATCAGGGAGTATCTTTTATAAAATCCACATCAATAAAGAATATTTTGGTTCATAACCTTGATGAAACTATTGTTGAATAACTTAATTTAGGCATATAATGTATGGTACTAGAAATATTCATTATAACATTAGATAATAAAGATATAAATTATAATGCTATTGAAGGAAACCCAAATTTGAACCAATGAAGAAATAAATCTTCCTAACATTATAGGATTATATCTAAATACATAAATATTGTAGTCAAGAACCTTTCAGTACCATTGATTATAACATATATATAATTAATCTTAATTGGTGAAATTATGAAGGACATGATCTTACAATAATAACCCCAAAATGGAATAAGAAAATCCAAAAATATTTAGAGTGTGCTTGATTGATAAAATATTTGATCACCTTCCACCAAATATGCTAACAAATGTAATGTGTAAAACAAAATCTAAAAATCTAATGACATCATAGGGAAATCAGTTGTTGGGTAACACTCAGAAGGGAAAATGTTTTGAAAGGGAATGTAGGATCTATACTCCAATACTCCAACTAAATATAAAGTTTTAATATTATTTTCTAATATAAATACCATTGTACTATGTGTTTTATGTTAAACAGACATGTTATGTAAACATTTAAATTTAAATTTCAATATTGAAAGAAGATGTATATATATATATATTATTTAATATGGATTACAAACTATAAACAACACACACACTCATGATCTATAGTGGGCCAATCCTCATCCCTCCCCACAAGGAATGAAAAAACCCCAAGTTTTCCTATTTTATTTCATATTTATGACATTAAATTCTAGGGTCTTGATGGTTCAATGGCCCATTTGGGTGTGGTCCAATGTTCCCTGAAGAAAATGACTTGATTTCCTAATTGAATAGTATAAATCAAGTTGTCTCACAAGTTATGCCCCCCAATTATAGTCATTGAATCATGTTTCCAATATGAAAGTGGTGGCTCCCTCCCCATTCTAAGAAATTTTCTGATGTACTCCACTTTAAAGCTTCACGGTAAAGCACCCCTCCATTTGAAGTTGTAAATCAATGTGGGAAGTGGTCCAAATGATAGATATTGACACATATATCTCTATTTTGAGTTTTCTATCCTGTAATTATGCAATGAAACCCTTCCACATTACCCACATTTCATGTCACATTACAAGACTATGTCGAGTGTTTAGATAGTCATGTGGAAGGTTACCCCTCTGTATTACATCATAATTCCATAAGTAATAAACAATGATGAATAAGATCCAGTACACCCATCCTTCTCTTGAGGTCGCCCATATGGTGGCCTATGAAAGTCACCATTCTACACCACCTTCCTTCTATGTTCATTGGTGGACCTTGTTCCACCATAAGACATATTGCAGTCTAAAGTTGTCACACAAGCCTTTGATATCCCAAATTACCTATAGCTGAAAGCCTAAAATTTATGGGCCAAAAAACTATATATTTTTGAATTTTAAAAAACATAGATATTTTCCAAAAACAAATATTATTTCAATAAAATATTCACATTAATGTATTATAAATTTTTTTATAGAATATTTCTATGTTGATGTTCATAAAATGTTACAAATTAATTTTCACAAAGGATTAATATATGTGTGTTTTTTATGTCCAAAACACACACACACACACACACATATATATCATTAAATATTTAAATAAAAAATTTCACATAACATTTATATAAAATTTTCCACAAAACATTTAATTTAAACATTCACATAACATATATATAAGTATATATTTTCAGGTGTTCAAAAAAATTTATATTTATTCAAATAGAATATAATTCTAATATACGAATTTTAAAAAAAAAATACATTCATACATACACTCACAGAGATTGAAATATATAAACACAAATCATATATACATAGGTAATATATTTTAATATATATATATATATATGAGTGTGTTTTTTTTACATATATATATATAATATATATATATGTAAATTTTTATAAACCATTTATATAAAAAATGTTTATAGAAAATTTATATAAAAATTTTTATAGAACACTTAAATATTAATATTTACAAACAATTTAAATAATAACATTTATATGACACAAGAAAAATTAACATTTCAGAACATTTAATTTTATAACAAGCACAAAACATGAACATTATGGACAGAATATTTTCAGTTTATGACATATTTTATCTACAAAACATAATATATATTCACCTAATTTAATATCAAAGAACATAATATATATAGTAAATAAAATATGGGTTATTTTCCACCAAAAAACATGATATATGTGGGTGAAATATAATATGTTGATGATAATATTACAATAATACATAATATATCTTTATTGAAGACAATCATTTTTCGTTGGACATAAAATGAACCTTTACAATATAATAAGTTTATTTATAAAACATTTTTTATATATGGAAGTGAATTTCTTTTGAAAACATAATATATTTTGACTGAGCATGATTAATTTATCAGGTATATTTTTACATTGAACATTTTATATCTTTATATATTTTAATATCACAGAAAATAATACCTATATGTGTCACAATAATTTTAATTTTTTACCCTGAACATGAAATAACTATTATATATTGATATTTTTTAGGAAATATTTTATAAGAAAAACCTGATTTAACATCAAATTTTCCTATATATATATATAAATATTTGAAAAAAGATATATATATTATATTTTTTAATTTATAAACCATACAGAAATAAACATTTATTATCTATTTTAATGAAAATAAAAATTTATCAATTTTATTTACCTTATAAAAATTAATGAATAAATACATTCATATAGAAATGTATATATAACATATATATATAAATATATACGGTTTTATATTAGTATATATTTATATATATTAATAATAAATGTATATATATTAAAATAATTATATATTATGAAATAAAAATAAATCTATATAAATTTTTCAATATTGAATAAGTGATATCATCCAAGCCAGTGGTAAGTGTTCATGTTATGTGCCAATAAATATGTATGTAAAATTTTATAATGGAAAAAAATATATTAAAATATATATAAATTAATATGTATATATAAACGCGCACACACCAACACAAATATATATATATACACAGACAAAGGAAAATATATATATTTATAAAGAGAGAGATATAAACACACAAACACACAGATATATAAATATATATACTATACATATATTCTTTTTCAATACATATTCATTTTATAAATACATTATGCAAAATATATTTGTAAATATACTTCATAAATAGACAAATATATATATATATTAATATATTAATATATTATACATATGTATTTAAAAATAATTATATAATTATTAATATTTATATGAGTAAATATATAAATAAAAATATGTAAAAATATTTATAAAAAGGGATATGTCATAAAATATCGATGAGAACAAGATGGAGACGTGGTAAGGGGATTTAGTGTGCATAATAAGGTCACTGGTTTGAATCATTACAGGTGTTTGTGATTGAGAAAGTGGGTAGAATAAGAACTGATAACAAGGGGCACTCATCGAGCTGTTGTGGCACTTAAATTTTTTTTAAAAAATTTTAGTTTTACAAATTTTCAAAATTTTATTTGATAAAATATTCCTTTATTAGTGTGTTTTTAGCACAAATAAAGGCTATTGTTGCTGGCACCCATGATTTTTGAAAACAAATCCTACTTTTACGAGTGCTATGAATAGGGTTGATCAAATTCTTATCAATCATCACTAAAAATAAATCCCAATAAAGGGGCCCCATTTTTAGTTATTTTTTTAGAATTGATGAACATTTTCTTTTAGTACATTTTATGCATTACTAAAAGAATCTTACTTTTAAAGGAACCGAAACCATCACGATTTGTTTCATTGATAAAATCAATGACTACTTGTAGTAAAATGTTGATCTATTGTAGTTCTAATATATAATAGAATTAAAATTTAACAAAATATTATAATTTTTCATTCATAGATTCAATTTATGTTTTATTTTAAAAATCACATAACAAACATGTTTTTATTCATTCTATATTGATATTTTTATTTTAAATATTTTTAATGTAAAGAATAAAAAATTAGTAAATTTTATTTCATTGTGTGAAAATATATAGATATGATTTTTCTATATAGATTACATTCATCGTATTTATGATCATTATATTGGTGTTTTAATAACATCATCAAAAGATGTGACGCTTTTCAAAATTTATTAGATGATGATAATGATTCTTCCAATGCAATTACAATTGATTATGAAGAATGTATAATATCAACAGTTAATATTTTTTGATGAATTTAATTATATATTCATGTAATGGAACAATGAAGAATTAATATATGATATTAATATGAATGTTTTAATAGCTTTAATTACCAATAGATTATTGTCATTAGTGTACATCAGATTGTATTTTTTATGTGTTTCTATTAAGAGCTATGATCGTGTGAGGTTTCCTTTAAAAATCAATTAGCATATCTTATTGTAATCATTATTTTGTTTCATATCCTTAAAGATCGTGGTATTTAAATAATAATATAGAGCCTATGATGTGAGGATGTAGAGATACCCTCAATCTGAATGGTGGAGGGATTATGGGTTTGGAATATAATGTGTATAGGTTTGGATGTTGATACCTTTTGATAGGATATGTTAAAGGAATCTAGTGGATTGGAAGAAATCCCTTAATATTGTTCAATGTTAAAGACACCTTGAATTGGTTTTAGGATTCCACTTGGTCTTTACGTAAAGGTAAACATTATAATATCCTTGAAATAGTATTTCATTTTTTAATCACTACTCCATGTTTCATTAAATTTTATTTTTCCTATAAGTTTTTACTTGTTTGTATTATCAATGTGCTACTGATTTTTTAAAAAAATTATAAAATTTTGACAACATTAATTTTCATTATGAATACTTATTTTACTAAGATATAATGTGATTTTATATTTTTCGTGTTTATTAGAACATCTTAATTACATTTGTTTTAATAGTTTTTGTGGGGAAAAATTAAAATAGATTTTTTTACTAAAATTATCCCCTCTATTATAGTTTACTTATCATGGTAATCTTGGGAACAAAACGGAACCATATTTGGTATCTACGTCTGTGACTGTTCGTGTCCTTACTTTTTAATTTTCATTACTTAATTATAATTTTATATATCAGTTTCTTTACACATAATAGTTTGGTAGAGAAAATTATTTTTATTATAATAATTTAAATTGTTTGTATTGAAAATATTAAAATGATTCAACCTCTTATTTATTATGGAAATGATTTTGAATACTGGACATATTTTTTAGAGTCTTTTTTTATTAACACTATTATGATTAATTTTCTTACGCTTATCAGATACTATAATAACATAGAGAAAAAATATATTACATTTACTAAATAGGATAAATAAAAAATTCATTTTAATTTTGGAGTTGGAATAAGTTTTTTTACTATTCATATATATATATATTCATGTTTCATCTAGTCGAACAACTAATGAAATTCGGATGAAATTGTAAATTACACAATTCAAAATATCAAAATTTCTTAAGACTTAGTGTTCCATAATTATGGCTAATTAAAAAATATTTTATTTATTACCAAGTAAAAATATCTCATATGCATCAGATGTTGATGAAAATCATAAATAAAATATAATATTGAAGAGAAACTACTTTAAGATGATCGACTTATGGATAAATTCATAAGCATAATACCTAAGAAGTGTCAACCTAAGAGGATTGGTATAGATTATAAAAACGAATCACTAAGTTTATCACTTATTACTTGATCAGAACATTAATGAAATTTTAGAGTCACTTGAATTGAGATATAGATAAATAAAATAAAAAAATAGTTGTGCATTACATCCACAAATTCATGAAATTTTGCTGTATATAATGATATGTCAATTTCATACAAACGTTATAGTTGTCTTGATCTAAGAGAATGAAAAATTGAACAATTTTATAGAAGGATAAATCAATATATGGGAAAAAATTTCTAGAAATTCTAAAATATTTTATAAAATGAGAATAATAAAAAGAAAGATTCGCCAGAATCCATTTTCAATGAATGATGAAAGCCAAGTCATTTACAACTATTTTTTCTAGAGTTAAAAAAGGATAGATAATAATACATTGAATAAATATTATGAGAGAGAAGATAAGAAATGTTCAGAATCACTAGATATGTGGAGTGCAAGTAAAGTAGATAATACTTCTAACAGTTCCTCAGAATATGGTGATTATAGTTGAAAGATCCCTAGTTTTTATGATAATATTTCATATATTAAAATTTTATTTATATAAAAGGTGATTACAAAAGTACTTATAAAGATGAATCATAATTCAATTTTTATAATGATGATATAGAAAGTATAATTGAATATAAATATTAATCTCTTACAACTAAATATATTTCTTTTTATATTACAGTTTTTGGAAAGAAAAAAATAAGAGTGAAAAAATGAATGTGAAAATTTAGTGAAATGATTTTATAAACGTACTAAAAATTATAGTGATCTTAAGACTATTTAATTAGAATATAAGGAATAATTTCTTAATACTGTATATGAGCTTTATAATGTAAATAGGATGAATGAAATTATAATATTTTAATTAGAATATTTTATGAAAACAATTTCTAAGTATACCACTCCAAAAATGAAAAGGATTTGTTAGTTCATCAGAACATCATTCTATGTCTTATCAATGGAAGAATTGTAATTATGAAAATAAATTGAAATATAATGAAGATAAAAATTAAGTTTTTAAATTGACTTCACATATTGAAATTCTTTAGAATCTTCATAACAATATTAACCACACAGAAAAAACTATTTAAAAATTCGAAAGTTTAGATGAGATCCAAAACAAATAATTTTATACATGAATGTAAATTCAATGTTTGTTCTACATATCAATCAATATTATTTTGTACCATGTTTATCAGTGTCTATACAATGTGTCAAATAGTATTCCATTCGAGGGAAAGGCATTCCTTCAATAAAATTCAATCGTTTGAAAAAAACCATTATTTTGATAGTTTTTTCTACTTATGAGCACCAAAATACCAAACAATAATGGGTTCCATTGATCCTTTTTGAAAAAATTTCAAGACCCAAAAAAAATATATTCTAATGATTTATTTTTAAAATAAACAAAGTCATTGTCTATCGAAAGGTGAATATGTTTCAGTGATACCTAGTAACTATTTTAATATCAACCATAATATACTTATTTTATATGTTTATTTGTTTGAATGTTTCAAATGTATTATGTTTTTCTTAATATCATGATTTAATTACTTATATTTATAAATATATAGAGTTTAATGTTTAGATAAATTTTTAAGATGTATAATTTTAATTTCTAAAGGGTTATTGTATTTATGTATTTTTTTAGAAAGTACCCTTGGAAGAAAAAGATCAATCCATTACATCCTGAAGATATATTTCATTAAATTTTATTCTTTTACAACAACCATCATATTTTTAGAAGAACTACTTTTTAAAACATCATCTCACATTTTTAAACTTTCAAAAAATTTACTTTCTAATGAAAGATGCATAAATTTAACAAATAGAAACAATAGAAAAATTTAATTTTTATACATTTAAATGATGTATTAAATAAAGGAATTTGCAACCACTAGGGTATAGTGTAGAGACACAAGATTGACATACATGGGAAGTTACATTACTCTTATAGAATACTTAATACATAACAAAAATAGACACCCAAGGAACATAATACTTTACTGTCTTTGGAAACATAGAACATAATCTTATAATCATTGTGAAAGATCTTCAACGTCTCCCGTAAGGATCTTTCCCATTTCTTTTACAACATAAAATTGTTCCTTATATCCTGGGGAAAAGAAAACATATAAAAGGTGAGATCAAATTCTTAGTAAGGGTATACATGGATAACATAACACAATCCATAAACATTTGAATGTGAAAACATTAACATAATATTTAAACATCAAAATCACGAGAAATGACAAAAAACATTGCATTACATAAAGAATAGATCATAAAAAACATTAATCATGATAAAATAGCATGGAAATAAAACACGTAATTGTGGAAAACCATTAATCCCATGATATGATTTCAATAGTATCTAAGGAATTGTTCCCAGGACTATCAATGTGGATAAAGTCCATTACTGAACTGGGTTTACTTGCCATTCTAACCCTATATTACAGAACCAGATTTACTTGTTGTTCCAACCATGTATATATCATGAGATATAAATATTTACCCAATTTATTAGAGGGAGATATATGTCACACCCATCTCATAATGAAATATTTATTACATATTCCACAAAATAAACATAAATAATTCATCATAACCCAAATAATAAAATGGGTTTCATAAACATCATCACATATTAACATAATCCATATAAAACAAAGGGATATAATTTCATCATAAGAAAAATAAAACCATGTAAATATTAGAGACATTATACTTGAAAAATAATCATACTAAATAATGTCATCTTAAATGTGAAATAGTTTTGATAAAACACTTGAAATTAATTCTTGAGGAAAATATAATTTTTTATTCAAAATCATTTTCTTACAAAATTTCATTTAATTTTAAAAGAATTGGATTTTTTTTTGAAAATAATTTTGTAATCATGTAGAAACAACTTCATGAAAGTTATGCATTATGAAACCATTAAAATCCATTCATGCTGTATAAGATAAAAAAACATTCTCCTTGTACTTTGGCCGGAAATGTCAAAAAGTATCTCGTATGGTAAAAAAAAGAATAATTCCTTCCATACCATGTGGTCAAAGTCATAAAAGGGTAAAAATGAATTTAAACATACCTGGAAAATATTAAACATTTTATAAAAACATTTTTTAGAAAACATGGACATGGATGATAAACATAACCCCAGTAAGTACTTACGAATATACAATCCCAGATAAGAATGAGATTGGAATAATTAGCCTTTACCATTTATGATCGGTGGAATAATATGTGTCATAAAATAACAAAAATAACATGCATATGTAAAATATCATATCCTTCATAATAAAAATCATAAATCATTCATGGGAAGCGTAAACACCATAAAAAAGAAATAGACGGTGATTAAGGGATATGTCTCACAAAAATAAAAGTCAGACGAAATAATCCCTTACCTTATGTCCAATTTCATCCATATGTGTCTGAGACTCCTATATAGTGGGACTAAACATATTGTTAACTTTTAATAGAACAATAAAAATATTTATGATATCATATATGATTCACTTAGGTCTTTATATTACTCGTTCATTTGTTAATTTAATGTTATAGCAACGTTTTGGGTAATAATCATTTCATTTATCATACGTGTTTGGACTTTTTGTTCTTGATATTATTATATATATCATGATTTAATTACTTCCAGAATGTAAAAAATTATTTATATATAGTATATTTTCATCATATCAATATATATGATATATTGATAAATGGAATGAAATACATAGTTCATGGAGACAGTAGGCCATACGTACGCATGAACGCTGTTTTTGTTTCCTTAATAAATTGAATGGAAGTAAATGACATATATATATATATATATACATATAAATCATGTAGCATTATTATTTCATATATTTCATTATTATCTAACATATATATATATATAATTTATAATCATTCTTGAATGGTTAACATAGAGAATGAATCAATTCGTGTCGTGGAGACGGTAATCCGTACATACGCACGAGCCATGATATCATCCCCATAATTATTGATTTTAATTTGAGTAGATGATATAATATCTTAGAATCAGTATGATTTTATAATAATAATTTAATTAATTAGTCCCACAATTATATCCATCCAAGTATGGTGGTTGTGGAAAAACAGATTACAGAACTGTGTGGAGACGGAATTTTGTACCTACGCACACTCGGTGATTTGTTTTTTCGTATGATGGATATAAAGCGAA
Organism: Viscum album; assembly: GCA_963277665.1. NCBI lineage: Eukaryota > Viridiplantae > Streptophyta > Magnoliopsida > Santalales > Viscaceae > Viscum > Viscum album. The sequence continues at coordinate 1,575,283,999 of OY728119.1, read as the reverse complement.
ATATGACTGATTCATATTGATAATAACATTTCATTATAAAATTTATACTTGAGTTATTACTTAATACTGAAATAACTCATATAGAGGAAATAGAAGAAGAAATAAATTTGAAAGAATCGGTAAAAGATATTACCTCTTCTTCGACGCGCCTCTTTTAAACCTCCTCTTAGGGCACTAAAGATTGACTTTTGAGAAGACCAGGACTAGTATTATGTTTCTAGGGAAGTGGAGAAGGTAAATGGGTAGTGTTAGGACATGATTTAAAGCTAAAAATGGTGTGAGGAGGAGAGGGAGGATGTGCCCTTTTATAAGAGAGGAGAGGGGCACTTTTGGAAACCTCTAAAATATTAATTTATAATAAACTCAAATCCAACATAAAAACTTCAAAAAATGACTAAATTATAATATTAAATTATATAGGTTTGTAATATCATCAACCAATAAAATTTATACTTGTTTAATGTTTATTTGAAACCTTATCATTTTGATTTATCATTATTTAATCTATTTTATTTTATTTTTGGTAATAATATTCTAAATTTTAAATTGTAATAATTATATACTTATATGTTGTCAATTTTCCATAATTGGATACTTAATAAACCTTTCGACCATATAATTTTAAATTTTCAATTTTTAAATATTTTTTTGATTTTTAAATAATTTAATAATATGTTATTTTTATAAAATACCAATAGTGTATATTTTTACACTATTCATTCATTTGAATTTAAATAAATACACACAGAGAATATATTCGAACCAAAATATTGTATAGGTTCCTAAAGTTTCATATTCATCTAAAAATTTCACGTAAAATATTAATTAGTTCATACAATATTTATTTTAATATTTTTTAAAAAAATTATTTGATATTTCTCTTAATATAATAATTACTACAATATTTTTGTATAATTATTAAATATTATTATTTTTTGCATAAAAATAAAAAACAAAATAATATGATAAATATATATCTAATATATTTCCTAAATATACTTTTAGTAGAATTTATCTTCAAAAACACCCAACTTTTAAAATGATATGTTTATTAAATTATGAAGGTGACAACTTTGACATCATTTAAAATAAATTAATATAAGTTCCATAATCTCTATTATAATGCTCTAAATGGTCATAAATTCGACCTTTGTATGCTTAAGGTTTATATGAACACGACCAATAAGTTTTTGTTAGGTTGGTTGGAATTTTATTGAGTATTATTAGATTAATAAAAACTATATTATTGATTTTTCACTAAATAAATAATTTCTACATCGTTAATGTATAAGATATTAAAGTAATTACATATTTCTAAAAAATTAAAAATTAATTACCATGATAAAGAAAAACGTTTTATATTTTAAATGAGAATTTATAACCGAATTTATATTCTATATGACCTTATATTAAAAATTATTTAATTTAAAGTTTGAGTGAGACATATTTCCCATTCAATTAAATAAATTAAATTAAAGGTCTTAATCACATACAAGTGGGTCTAATAGATATCATATGGATGCAATTATATTTTAGGACAAAATATAATTATCCAATTATATTAAGACAAGTGTTTGGGTAATTTTATAATATTATTTTTACCCTTAATTACCTAATTAACCTTTAACTGCGGTAAATAAAATTTACCATAGTTACCATTCGTAATGCCCTGAAATAAAAAATAGCCTATTAACATAATTTCAACCAACTGATTAACAATATGGAATTAATTTTTCCAAATTCAAAACACAAAATTTGTAGTAATAAATATAACATTAATCCCATTGTCGAAAAAACGGGTTTTTATTTAAAACATTGCAAAAGATTGAAATGTTTTTACCTATGAATTCAATGTAAAATTAATGATAATGACAAACATTATATTAAATGGTAAAAATATATTCTATTTATACTTCAAAACCATTCAATAATATAATTTAACCTTATAAATTATCTTGACGAAAAATATGTTTTTAATTAAAATCTAGAGTATTTTTACTATTCATCAAAATATGAATGTTATCAAAAAAATATCAAAACATTATCCAATTTAATTTTTTATATACTAATTCACAATAAGATGTTTATTTTTTAAAATTTAACTTATAAACATGTTAAAAATTATATTTCAAATATGTGCTCCATTAAAAGGTGGAAAAACATCATTTTTTAAAAAATACTTATTTTACCCGAAAATTATATTTTGTTCTCATACCATGATCTAGAAAATGTGTATGATGAATGATAATGTTATAAAATTCAAAATGTGGTTAATACTATTCATAACATCATTTACAAAATAATATTATCACAATATATCGTTGTTTAGTGAAACATGGTATTGCGTACAACACATGTTATTCAGGAAGGTCGCTTTTGTGTGCAACACAAGCCAAGTATAGTGTTTGCGTATAATACAAGAAGATACAGTGTTGCGTATAGTGAAAGATAATCTTGGTGTACAATAAAACACAAGACATCAAAGTAATTAAAAACAATACTTCTCATAAAATCTCGGGGAATTACATTCTACCCCCATTAAAATGAATTTCGCCATCAAAATTCGTTGGGTTTATAAATCATTTATTAATTGTATGTTTCTTTATTAGAAACCCACATCGTAAAAAGGAATACTAAAAATTAATTTTAAAAAATAAAGTAAGAAATGTAATGGTTATCCAAATTAACTTATCACTGGGTTTCCACATAAGAGACCATTGGTGAAAACATGGATATGGAAGAGAAATATTACCATCTAGTTCTGATGGAGAGTGGTAGAGAACATGGTTATGAAAATGCCAAAAATCACAAATCCATAAGTTTTTGATGATCTAATTTACAATCTAATTCATCAGATATGAGGGTACTAGGACAGAGTTTTTGGTTTTCAAGATCATTTCCCTAAAGTTGATGAATTTTTTGGCATAAGGATAAATACTTAGCTGATTTCTGTGTAAAATCATCATTGGTCATTCCATGAAAATTTTTAATTCATCTATTATTTAATGAAATGATGTTTAATGAGTCATTCTTTAAGTATTAGTAGATCATCCAATATAATGATAAGTCATTTCATATCTCTTTATCACAAAAAGGTTAGCACAAATTATTAAATATACATAAGTCCATCTATGGTGTATATGATTCCCAAAATGGACTTATACTTTATCTATCATGCCACTTAATTAAATAAAACTAATTACTACTAACCATAGACTTCCTATAGGCCAGTGGTATGCGATAAAGGCATGTCGTACTTCTGTTGTGGGTACGATTCCTACAAACTTGTTCGAAGCGATGGGTTTTCGCCCATCCTATGGGTTATTCTTTTTCTAAAACAATACTATTATAACATTCCAAAAATAATATCAAAAAGTTCTAGAAATAAACAATACTATCTTATGTCTTAATTAATACATTCCAATATTTAGGCTTATCCAAAATACTTCTATCCAACATCATAATATAATGAAAAATATTGATTGAGAGGCCATCTACCAAGCATGTAAATACCATCATTTATCCCCCATATATCATAAGATATATCTTTTTGGTCACATTACAAACATGTGAATACCTTAATCATATATTCTCTTAAAACATGAATTACCATAGAACCTTAGTGAAATGATGAATGCTGTCAAAAGATAATTATTTCCACATACCAAAATCCCAAAAATTCTATATACTCAAACCATGATGTCACTTTTACCTTATATCAGTCATGAGATCATTAATACTATCAAATATCTCATTATCACTTTATCCCATCATTATGCACATATCACCTTCTTTCCAAAAATATTTCAATCACTTTTCCTGGTTACCGGTACAATATTCTTATGGAAAACCACAACAGACCAATACATAGATATTTCCAAATACCATAAAAGTACCTCAAAAACATTATTCTTGAATTACAATACATAAGCCCTCCAATACATCCTCTTCAATGATTGGCATATAATAGGTCCTTCATCGATATATAAGTAACCTCTTAGGTCTGGGCATTGAGTTGGGTAATAACCATGTTTTCCACAGATAAGACATTGAACTCCAAAACAGTATATCACTCTATGACCCTTTTCTCCAAACAGATAACATCTTCCCCTCCATTTGAGGTATTCCTCAAGGTTTTTCTTACCTTATTCTTGATATGTAGAAAGCTTCATCTTCCTTCCTCTATGTTCCTCTCTATGAGAACATTCATAAAAGTACATCTTCCTCTTATTTGATGACTTAGGAATACCACTAAAGTTCACCTTGTTAATCATATATCATGATGACTGATTCAAAATAATCACAATATCTTTCTCTCTAGGCATTATGAAATTTGTTTGCTCATAGTAACCAATTTTTTCATCGTATTCATTGTTAAAATAATTCCATCTTGATCCCTCCATTAACTAAAACCAGAAACTATAGTGTAAGAAACGGTTAAAATAATGAGGAACCACATAATAATAAAAATTCACTTATGGGATGTCTAACATATCACATGTTAATTAATCCATGACACCTTAGGTTCACCTTAGGTTATTCATGATCTTCAACATAATTCAAGGACTGTAACATATAGTTATACTAAATCTTAGGGACATCCCTATACATTCATTATAAATATCTCTAGGGATCTCAATAGAGTTTTCACATCCTATTTTACAAAGGTTAACCAAACCTTTCCTCTGATACCAATTTTAGAGACCCAAGCTTGAAATACCTAGACATTACATTACCATTCCAGAATATTTAATAAATAACAAAAACAGACACCCAAGGATTGTAATTGTCTAGTGTCTTTGGACACTCGGAACATAATCTTTTAATCATGTTGAATGATCTTCAACATCTTCCATAAAGATCTTACCCTTTTTTTCTTACCTATAACCGTTCCTTACATCCTGGGGAAAGGAAAACATATAAAGGGTGAGCTCAAATTCTCAGTAACGGTAAACATGGAAAATATAAAACAATCCATAAACATTTGAACATGAAAACATCAACATAATATTTAAACATCAAAATCATGAGCAATGACATAAACAATTGCAATAAATATGCCGTAGATCATAAAGAAACATTAATAATGATAAAATAGCAAGGTAATAAATCATTTAATTGTGGAAAACCATTAAGAACATGATATGATTTCAATAGTAGCCAAGGAATTACTGCCAAGATTATCACAGTGGACAATGTCCATTACTGAACTGGGTTTACTTGTTGTTCCAGCCCTATATTACTGAACCATATTTACTTGTCGTTCCAACCATGTTTATCCCATGAGATATAAATCTTCACCAAATGAATTGAAGGGAGATATAGGTCCCACCCATCACATAATGAAATCATTCTTACATGTGCCACAAAATAAACATAAATCATTCATCTTAACCTAAAGAATAAAATGGATTCTGTAAACATAATCCCATCATAACATAATCCATATAAAATAAATGGATATCATTTCATCATATGAAAAATCAAACCATATAAATAATAGAGACATTATACTTGAAAATAATCATACGAAATAATTTCATCATAGATGGGAAATAGTTTTGATAAAACACTTGAAATGAATTCTTGAGGAAAATATCCTTTTTTCTTTAAAATCATGTTCTTTTCACTAAATTCTATGTAATATTAAAAGAAAATGATTTTGTTGAAAATAATCATGAAATCATGTTGAAAAAACTTCATGAAAATAAGGTATTATGAAACCATAAAAATCCATTCATGTCGTATATGTTAAAAAACATTCTCCTCGTACTTTTTCCGGAAAAGTCATAAAGTACCTCGTATGGTAAAAAAAAGAACGATTCCTTCCATAACATGTAGTAAAAGTCATAAAACGGTAAAAATGACATTAAAAATACATGGAAGAATATTAAACATTTTTTGAAAACGTTTTTTAGAAAACATGGACATGGATGATAAACATAACCCCAATAAGTCCTTATGAATAAACAATCCTGGATAAGAACGAGATTGGAATAATTATCCCTTACCATTTATGATTGGTGGAATCATACATGTCATAAAATAAATAAAATAAAATGCATATGTAAAATATAATATCATTTATAATAGAAATCATAAAACATTCATGGGAAGCATAAGCACCATAGAAAATAAATAGATTGTGGCATATGTCTCACAGAAATAAAAGTGAGACGAAATAATCCCTTACCTTATTTCCAATTTCTTTCGTATGTGTTTGAGACTACTATATATTTGGATTAAACGTATTAGTAACTTCTAAAATAACCATAATAATATTAATGATATCAAATATGATTCACTTAGGTCTTTATATTAGTCGTTTATTTGTCAATTCCTTGTTAAAGCAACGTTTTGGGTAATAATCTTTTCATTTATCATACATGTTTGGACTTGATGTTCTTGATATTAATACTTATATCATAATTTAATTACATACAGAATGTAAAACATGATATATATATATATATATATATAATATATTCAGAATATAAATATATATAATAGATCGATAAATGGAACGAAATACACCGTTCATGGAGATGGTAGGTTATACGTACACATGAACGATGTTTTCATTTCCTTATTAAATTTAATGGAAGTAAATTACATATATATATATATATACATAAATCCAGTAGAATTATTATGTCATATATTTCATTATTATTTTTTATATATATACTTATGTAGCATTCTTGAATGGGTAACATGGTGAATGAATCTCATCGCGTCGTGGAGACAGTAATCTGTACCTACGCACGAGTGATGATGTCATCCCCATAATTATTGAATGGAATTACAGTAGATGATATAATATCTCAGAATCAGTATGATGTTATAATAATAATATCTAGTTATTATTCCCACAATTATGTCCATCCAAGTATGGTGGTGGTGGAAAAACATATTACACCACGGTGTGGAGACTGTATTCCATACGTACGCATGCGCGGTGATTTATTTTATGGTAGGATGGATAGAAGTAAAAACCTGATAGTTTCATATTCATAATAACATTTCAGTATTAAATTGATACTAGAGTTATTGCTTAATAATGAAACAACTCATATAGAGAAAGTAGAAGAAGAAATAAATTTGAAAGAATCGGTAAAGGATGTTACCTCTTATTTGACGCACCACTTCCAAACCTCCTCTTAAGGCACTAAAGATGGCCTTTTGAAAAGACCAGGACCACTATTATGTATCTAGGGAAGTGGAGAATGGAAATGGTAAGGTCTTTGCTAAGCTTTAAGGCTGAAAATGTTTTTAGGAGGAGTGGGAGGAGGTGCCCTTTTATAAGAGAGGAGAGGGGAACTTCTGGAATCCTCTAAAATATTAATTTATAATAAACTCAAACCCCACTTAAAAACCTCAAAAAATGACTCAATTAAAATAATAGTTGAGATAGGGTTCTAATATCAGCATAAAATAACATTTAGGCATGTTTTATGTTTACTTTAATCCTTATCATTTTGATTTATCCTTATTTAATCTATTTATGTTTATTTTTGGTAATAATATTCTAAATTTTAAATTATAATAAATATAAACTTATATATTGTCAATTTTCCATAATTGGATACATTATAAACTTTTATACCATGTAATTTTCAATTAGTAATTTCTAAATATTGTTATGATTTTTAAATAATTTAATAATATGTTATTTTTATAAAGTACCAATAGTTTAAATTTTCACACTAATCTTTTATTTGGATTTAATTAAAATAATCAGAGGGAATATATTCGAAAATAATATTTAATAGGTTCTTAACATGTCATATTAATATATAAATTTCTTGGAGCATATTAATTTGTTCATTTAATATTTATTTTAATTTTTTTAATACCATTTATTTGATATTTCTCTTAAAAAATAATTACTACAACATTTATGTATAATTATTTAATATATTTATTTGTTGCCTAAAACATAAAAATAAAATACTTTGATAAATATATATCTAATAGATTTCATAATAATACTTTTAGTCAAATTTATCTTCAAAAACCCCCAACTTTTAAAATGTTATGTTTATTAAATTATGAAGGTGGAAACATTGACAACATTTAAAATAAAATAATATAAGTGTCATAATATCTTTTATAAGGCTCCAAGTGGTCAACAATTTGAAATTTGGATTCTTATGGTTTATCTGTACATGACCAACAAGTTTTGGTCTGGTTTGGTGGGACTTTTATGGGTATTATTAGTTTAATAAAAACTATATTATTGATTTTTCACTAAATAAATAATTTCTACATCATTAAAGTATAAGCTATTAAGGTAATTGTAAATTTTTAAAAAATTAAAAATAAATTACCATGATATAGAAAAATACTATATCTTTCATATGATTATTTATAACTAAATTTATATTTTTTATATCCATATATTAAAAATAATTTAATTAAAAGTTTGAGTGAGACATATTTCACTTTCACTTAAATAAAGTAAATTAATGGTCTTAATAACATACACGTGGGTTCTAATAGATTTAATTTTGACCCAAGTATATTTTAGGACTAAATATAATCATCCAATTATATTAATACAAGAGTTAGAGTAATTTTATAATATTATTTTCCCCTTAATTACCTAATTTACCTTTAACTATGGTAAATAAAATTTACTGTAGTTACTATTCATAATGCCCAAAAATAAAAAGTATCCAATTGACATAATTTCGACCTAATAATTCCAAATATGGAATTAATTTTTCCAAATTCAAAACACAGAAGTTTCAGTAATTAATTTAACATTAATCCCATTGTAGAAAACGAACAAGTTTTTATTTAAAACATTGCAAAAGATTGAAATGTTTTTACCTATGAATTCAATGTAAAATTAATGATAATGACATAAATTATATTAAATGGTAAAAATATATTCTATTTATACTTTAAAACCATTAAATATTATAATTTAACCTTATAAATTATCTTGATGAAAAAAGTTGTTTTTAATTAAAATTTAGTGTATTTTTTCTATTCAACAAAATATGAACATTTTCAGAAAAATGATAAAACATTATCCAATGTAATTTTTTATATACCGATTCATAAGAAGAATTTTATTTTGTAAAATTGAACTTATATACTTGTTAAAATTTAGATTTAAAATATGTGAACCATCAAAAGGCGGCAAAACTGCATTTTTTGAAAATTACTTATTTTACAAGAAAAATATATTTTGTTCTCATAACCTGATCTAGAAAATGTGTAAGATGAATGATAATGTTATAAAATTCAAAAAAAATTTAATAGTATTCATAATGTCTAGTTAATAATAATATTATAACAATATATTGTTGTTTAGTGAAACTCGATATTGCGTATGACACACGCTATTAGGGTAGGTCGCTCTTGCATGCCACAAAATCCAAGAATAGAGTTTGCATATAATAAAAGCTAATACGGTGTTGCGTATAGTGAAAGATAATATTGGTCTAGCGTACAACACAAGACATCAAAGTAATTAAAAAGAATATTTCTCATAAAATCTTGGAGTGTTACACATAGCCTAGTCAAAAAGGGATATGTGGGGTGTCAGGGAGGTATCAGGTTCAAGTCTCCCAGGCTTTCTGCATGTCTGTGTTTTAATTTTTATTTTGGTATCGTTGTTTCCCTTACCCAACCATTTTTAATATAAATATGGTTTAATAGGAAACATTATAGACCATATTATATTATATTATCAATTATTTTTGTAATAAACATATTATTCTTATATAAAAGGGCGTACTCAGAGTTGGTTATATTCTTTCAATTCTAAGATACCATTGAAAATTTTCAAAAAAGGGAGTTATATTCATTTTTTAATTGAGAAAGGGCATCATCTGGATAAATCCCAAGAAGGTAGATCATCCATGAAAGTTTTTTAGATTTTTATTTTTCTAACAATAAAATGTTTTTACAAAATTAATTTAGCATGATTCAATATTGGGAATATATTCACACGGAACAATTAATCTAGGATTATCTCTAAGCTCACAACCATCACTTATGCCTTTCATCTGACAACCTATCCTTATGAGGTTTTTGGAACCAAACCTCAAATAAATCCTCTTGCAAACACTTTCCCATCCAAAACCCCAATCAAATGGAATCTAAAGGATTAAATGATTCCACCATAACGATATAGATAACAAATATTATAATAGACTACTCATAGGTCCAATTTTGACTCAAGGGTAAAAATAGGAAAAAACCCATGGTAGGAAAAAGTAAATTGTGTGTTCTTTTGGTAAATAGTGTGTACCCACTAAGATCTACCTTAGTCAAGTTCATGTGGCCACTCAACATGTTATTTTCCAATGTAAATGGAATTTTTTTCCATACAAGGTGTATACCATCATATGGATACCTACCCATGTACCTCCTCCCCCTCTCAGTGTGTACATTGTTGACTGCATGGAGTGCACCACCCATATAATTTGAATGTACCCCAAATGGGGTTCCCTTCTATATTCCAAGACATGAACCCCCACATACAATATGGCCTAGTATAGTAAATGACCAATGGTTTTTTTTCCCTCATGGGATCTGGTCGTGTACCCTATATGGCCATGTGCCCCCGGCACACCCTGAGTCTCTACTTTATGGAGTTTACCCCTAGTATCAAGTGTGCATACCCAAAACAACATCTTCTATAAATAGGAAGAATGCATGGAATATTTTCTCAAACTAAACTCAATGTACATGGATTTTCCCAAATAGAAAACCCCAATAATAACCTAAAATTCCTGATTCCTCTATGAATTCCATGAAGAGCCCCCCATATGGGTCCTCAGGGACCCAAAAAATTATTTAAAATCTTAAACTAAGATATAGGTATTTATGGTAAAAAATAAGAAATGGACTTACCTCTGGGTATAAATTGTCGACTCTTCATGCCAAATCATCAACTGAAAACCATCACACTCCAATATGGAAATTGGATGATCCCATTATAGTTCATTACCTCTTCCCCTATCCCATTTATCTTCATATAACTCTATTTATTTGTGATGAACAAGTCATTAAGATCGTTCATTTGAATCCAAATTTAAAATATCGGAAATAAAAATGGGGAAAATAAAAATGGGTGAAAAAAAGGAAAAGAAATTAAAATGTGCCCATGCCTACCCCCAACACTAGATGCAAGGTTACTCATTAACTAGGAAAACCCCCCATTCTAGACTCAACTATAGAGTTAGAATCTTAGTCTGAATGTCTGTTTGAAAATTATCACCATACAAATTGGAATGAATAAATAAATATTTAATTAATTAAATATTAAATATTTCTTTGATAATTTTAACAAATTAGAATTCCACAAAACTTCTAACCTATGGTAAACACCGTATTCTAATAAAAAAAGATTTTTTGAAAAAATTATCCAATGTAATCTTATAAGAGAAAATTCTATTTTTATCCTGAAATACTTCAGGGAATAAAAAATCCTATTTATCCTAGTTTTTACAACCTTGGACGGCACAGATCATCAAAGACTACCCAGTATAAATACTTTTCCCCCACCACATAGCCTCAAGGGATAACCAAGAACCATGTAATCCCCCAAAAACTGTAGAAACTGACATTACCTCAACTTTCCAATGACCTATATTACAACATTAACAACTCTCCCCCAATATGAGGGAAAGTTTACCCTGAATGATCTCATGGTCCAAAATATAGGAATGTTCTTACTGTTGAACATCTTCTTAAATGGAAAACCAAACTATACACACTATTCCCATGATCGAAAATAGTGGATAAATGTGGGAAAAAAATCAAACCTAAGCACCATCATGAAAACCACAAAAAAACATGCTCAAAACCCCATATAAAATGAGGTTCAGGACCACCAATATCCTATCGTGTACTCCCCACCATAAGGAATTCATTAAACCTTATCTCAAAATCACAATCGGAATCTCACTCAAATGTGACCAGTCCTAATGAAACTAGGCTAACACGCTTAAAACCACTAAATACTCTCCTTATGTGAGTCGGTTTCGATATACTATATCAAACTTGACACTCCTCAATTAAAAATAGAGGCACTCTCGTAGTCCAAGATCACCCATAAAAAACCATCCACTCAAGAATCAATCCAAATTCACAAGATTCCAACCACGCTTCTATTGTGCCACTGAAAGTGTAACCAATAAGTGTATGTATAGGTGTTTAAAAAAAATTCCCTCTTAAACCGTTAATATGATAGGTATAAATCCTAATGCTCTACTTATCAAAATGCATGAATCGTCATGCCTAACCACATCCTAATGAAATCTTACCTCTAAAGTCGCACAAATAAAGAAATGTCATTCCCACCCAAGCCATCGGGGATAACGGCCACACAGACCCCACTGTAATACCTGAAAAAAATGCTATTAGAATAGCTCTCTCCCAAGGAATAAGAACCCTGGAATTTTGGGAATGACCACCTCAGGGAATCTTAAGCTCAATCCAATGATCCCTTAGGAATCCTTTCCCTCATCAATCCACCAATAAAGAACTTATAGGCCATTATCATCCCACAAGGGCCTCCATGCACCCCTTGATAAATGTAATGCATCTATATAATCTTAAATGGTCTCACCATAAGATCCACATAGCTTCTTTTCATATGAAAATATTCACATGTGGTTAATTTTAGTAGAACTACCCCAATTGCATATATGAGAAATCATCGTATGGGAAGTTTCTGATACTTTAAACAAATCAACATCCCTAATCTATATAAAGACTATAGATAGGAATATATCATGTGAATCCTACATGGCTATAATGATGGATGAACATTTCCCATGTTCCCATGGGAAAAGATCTAAATGCTATAATAAACCATAAATCCTCAAACTCAATTTCATCACACTATGTGAAATCACAAAACTAAAAAAAAAATCCATGAACAGCAATCCTATACCCTAAAATATTATAATTCCTATTGAAAAAGGTTTTCATGATACACTAGTCTTATATCTATCAAAGTATCTAAAACATTCTTCCACCACATGTCTACCAACTCCCCAAATCATATAATCAAACCTTACTCTAATATACTTTTGTAACAATCCTACCTGGATAAACATAACACGCCACCCAACATGGTTCTCCATAAGGAAATAATCGCACCACCCTAAATGAAAAAGGATTCTAGCTAGTGGTGAGGGACTTAAAGATATTGTGGGGAGATATACCCTCTGGTCATAGTGAAACAACAAATGAAATAAATAAACTCATACACATGGATAAACATCAATGTATGAATAATAAATAATTTGAATTAAAAGAATGTGATGGTAAGTGGATTTCAAAAAATATTCATATAGACTCTCAGGAATACAAAACATATAATAGGTGGTATTCCACTGGGCTGAACACATAACCAAAATAAATAAAATGATAATAAATATATTAGGATCTACTAAAAACACCGATCCAAACCACATAATTTGACTCCACACTAGTGGCTCTTCTCGACCAAGAAACACTAGGTCTCAACCCCATCCATCATTTACATTATGTTCTAACATGAAAGAATACATTAGGTTTGTATGCACACCGAGGTGTGCATATATGGGGGAGAAATAAATATCAGTATGCCACCCCTAATAGTGAACCGATAACATTTTTCATAACAGCTGAATGAACATGTGATATGGCTGGCCAAGATGAAGAATAATAAATGTTAGTATAAAATAAAGTACATAAACCAAATGGATAAAAAATATAAGAAAAAATACAACTATAGGTTATGTCCTTACACAGAAGGTAAATATTCCCCAACTCTGGCCCCTGATAGAAGATTTATAGCACACGGGTCACCTATCCACAAAACAAATAACACCTCCACTAAATCATAACAAGATATCTAAGAAGTATAAATTAAAAGGAATAAATTCTAGACCCCATGGAATAACCATGAGAATCCACATGAACAAAACACATTTACCAGGATCTAGGAATCGAATAGCAGTATCTGAATTGGTGACATGAACATCTAGGTTGACAATTCAATTCAACGATAAATTTTTATTTAAAATTAAGGAATATGGGAAACTAAGGGAAACAATGACTATGGGTTTTAATGTAGAGGAAACCAAGGGAATCCCCTCAAATAAAATTCACCCCTTTTGGTTTGAGGGAAGAAACATTATTTAAGCATGTGACATTAGAGACTTGATCCACCAGAGAGGCCATGTGGTCTGTTACATTGTTCCCCTCAAGCCAAATGTGAGTGAACTCTATATTTTGGTTTAAAAGTAGCTTGCATTTCCTAATAATTTATGAAATGGACCATGGAAAAGAAACCTATATCTTGTAAGGAGTCATAAATGACCTTGGAGTCTGTTTCAACTTGGGATAGATGTATGCTCTCCTGGTTGCAAATAAGGAGACCAGTAATAACATATTTTTCCTATCATAGTATAGAGGTAACATTGCCATAATATGCTATAAATGCTAGCCACGCACTGTCCCTGCAATCCTGCACAACTCCTACACTACACCTGATACCATAGCTACAAGAACTATCTTGGTTGAACTTGAGGATAGATTCTAGGGGACCCCCACCACACCCAATGGCCCTGAAGCTAAGGGAAAAGAGGATGAGCCAAAGGGTAAGAGGCATGTATCATCCAAAGGGAGGGATATTCTTACCAATTGGAAATTAGTGACACCATGTCCACCAGACGATTCCTCACCCTCACAATGATCGACCTACCAAGAGTAGGACACCCCTCATAGCGAGACCTATTGTGGGCCATCCATAAACACCAGCACCCAGAACTAAGGATCATAGTTCTCACCATATTTTCTAGTACTTCTTCCCATAAACGGTTGTACCAGAATTCAAGTAAGGGATTATTTCTTACCTCACTTGAAGAGTAAGAAGTAATCTCACCGAAGGCCCTCCAGATATCTTTCTTCCAATCCCCTTCAAAATATTTTTGGATTGTCTTCTCATTGATCTTGTTCATACAAAAGTGACAGTATGATATATGGATGATCATAAACCTCTTAACATTGTCATCCAATGGTAAGGCTTTGTTCCTGATCCTCTAAGTGATAAAATTATACTTTATTGGAATTTTATTGCACCAAACTCTAGAGTTCCAAAGGTCGCTCTGAAGAAGTGTTTTGGAAGACCATCAGATGTCCTTTGAGTTGATCCTCCTAGAGTTTGAAGGGGTGAAGACATGTCTGGAAGGATCCAAGTTGATGGAAATGAGATCGAACACCTATTTTTGGTTCATGTCCAGGACTATCTTGAAAATGGATGGATGAAGGCATGCCTCCTTGAATGATATGGTGGGAGCAGGGCATCCTAAGTAACCAGAAATATTGGCCTCCCATTTATGATACCAAAAAAGTCTCTTTACCTCCTCTATAATCCACTGAGAGTTCTTCTTGAGAGGTGGAAGGAGAGAACCAAGCTTAGAAGAGAGGTGATAGATGGGGAAGAAGAGTATGCATTACCACCCCAGACACATGACATGGATTTCCCCCACAACATTCGGCCATCAATGATTTCCCATGTGAGTTTCATGTGCATACAGTGGATGGTCTTTCCTAGGCCCTTGACATTGATCCATCCTTCGATAATAGAGCTTTCCATTTTCCACCAGGAAACCCTGTGGTGCTTCCCCTTCAATAGTACCTCCCATATAAAGCCTGCAAGCACTTTGTCAATGGAGTTGATAACAGATTTATTTACCAAGGTGGAGGACAGGGCATGGACCGACATGGCTACAAATATGTTGTTCACCCGAGAAATTTTGACCCCAAAGGATAAGAAGTGATTCTTCCAGCTTAAAATTCATCCTGTTATCATGTTCACCACATGATCGATGTCACGAAAAAGGAGTCTACTTGATGATATAGGAGCACCAAGATACTCCAGGGGGAGGGAACCACAGTGCATGCCCAAAATAAAACTAATATTTTCGACTCTGTTTTCAGTACATCATTTCAAAATGAATAATTTTATCTTATCCTTGTTTATTTTATGTCTGATCCAGTGGAAGTATTCATCCATATTTCTAGTGAGTCTGCGTAGAAACCTCCTTCTAACATTCATGAATATGAATGTTCCTTTTGCAAACATTAAATGAGAGATGAAGGGTCTGTTCCATTTCGGTTGGTATGGGATTATATCACCATTCGTCATTCCCATGTTAATCATGTGGTTGAGAGTGTATTGAATTAAAATGATGATACTAGGGGATAAAGTATCTCCTTGTCACATACCCCTTACTACTTTAAAAAAACCCATAAGAGTATCCCATGATGGAACTTCCATCCAAGAAGAACTAAAACACCTGAATATGAGGTCACATGCCCACACAAAGAATCCCTTTTTATTAAAAACCCATATTTATGTAACCCTATTAAACCCTATCTAAAGCCTTGTTCATATCCAATTTTATGGCCACGTTATATCCATGGGACTTGGTACCTCATGAGCCCAAAGACAGTCTTTCTAGGGAAAGTAATCAACTAGAGGGGGTTTCACCCGTCCTGATCATCCAGTAGATCTCTAATTACATCTAACAATATCCAATAAATGATGTAGTGACCCATCTAAAAGCTCAGATAAAATTAATCATCAGGGAAATCCCAAGGGTATCCTTCTCAATTCATGGTTCTAAGCATATACTACCTCAAACGTCATGTCCACTGAACAAACAAACATTGGATGATCTAACCATGATCCCTCCATCTATATAGTTGAACTATAACTACTATTACACTCATAGAAAACAAAAAATGGATCCTCTCATGGAACCCTGGATCTCATCATTCAATAAAATTTCCACCATGTGCTTTCAACAATCCACCTTAGGTCCAACCGAAAGTCAAGGCACCCACAATTCATAGCGTCACCGCCAAAAGTGATTTCAAACTAATGAATCCCATGATACACCAAAGTCGTCAAGGCATGCACATCCAAAGATCAAAAGATGGACCAAATTTCATAAAAAAAAGAAGAAAATCATATAAGGGATTACTCAATATTATCAAAATTCTTTAGACATGCCCAATGTAAAAACTAACCAAATCACACACATTAGCCTCCAATAGATCCTCAATCATCAATGAACACAAAGGGAATCCAAATGTAAATAACACTAACTAGGGAATTCACTATGGCCCTTGTGAACATCTAAAAAAGAGGAGACCCTCCACAAGGGATCCATTGAAAAAATATAAATCATGAAACATGAGAATTATCAACGGCCACCTGTAGTCGATGTACTCATATCTGGGCCTTAGAAAAACTCCAAGAGGAACCTCCTCCCTTTCCCTATATTTTTTCTCTCCCTATACCTCTCTTATATTCATTACAACAAATCCCCAATGGTATATCATTGGAATCCAAATATAAAAATATTAAATAAGAAAAAAAATTAGAAGAAAATGAAAATGTAAAATTAGCCCAGCCCCGGCCCTAGTGGTCGATATAATGTTATGCCTTTAAGAAGAAAAATACAACCACTTTTAGTCAATCACAAAGATAAAGTCTCAATATGAAACTATATTTAATGTATATCACTAATGAATACACATGAAAAAATTAATATTTTAATATTTTAATATTATATTTTCTATGAAATTTAAAATGGATTAAATTTCAATAAAACTCCTACCGTATGGTAAAACAAATCTACCAAGACCATCTGTGTGGCCATAAAAATTATACGATATCATATTAAAGGATAAATTACCATTTTACCCTTAAAAACCATGAGGAAAAAAACTAAAATTTCTCATGATTTTCGCAACATGTGATGTCATGAATCATCACAATTTGGTGTCTATATGTGGTTGTATTTCAGATATGTTATGATAATAGTTTTAGTTTTAGTATAGTATGTTAGACTACTGATTTTAGGACTGTTCATTCTATAATATTTTATAATTTATTATATTTATTATTATTTATTACACAATACTACCTAGATTGGATAATGTGAGTTACACCCATATAAGGTTTTAGGTTCCATTTTATTTCCCTTAAATCTAAAATAGATATGATACAAATGGGTGCCTACTATCCATTATTCTCTCCTTATATTTTTAACATAGAATGGACAATAATGGATTTAATTTATGATACAGACATTGTCTATAAAGGATTGAGCTTATTGTCTATATATATATGATTTAGTGTCCTGTAGATATGGTATGTTATGAATTGGGTATGTTGTGTGTGTATAGATGGAAGGAGGATCTAAAAAGGTTTGTCTAAATCATGAGTATGTAATATAACATGATGTAATTTGTAGATCTGGTAGTGATGTGTATATAATTTATGGTATGTGGAAAAATATTTATTGTTTGGGTTGTGGTTATGTGGATAAAATATGAGGTTTTTTAAAGAAGTGACAAGGATATGGAAGGGATTGGAGCACTAGGTTGTGTGTAATTGAGTATCTCAGTGTCTATATAAGTGGGAAGTGGATATGGGGTATATTTTTTGTATACACGTTTTTATGATATTATGTGACTATAATTTTGTGTAAATTTAGGTGATTGATACATAGAAAGGAAGGGGAATTAGTTGACTCGGTATAAGTAATGAATTGGTTCTAGTGTTTATTTTCTGATGCATTAGACTACTTAATCAACAATTACATGATGATTTTGGGGGAGTATCCCACTTAGTATAATTATATTCAAATGTTTTTATGTTTTTTAGGTATATAATATGATTTTGGTGAATGGGTTGGATATAATAAGATTTTGGAGGTTTTTGGTGTTAATAGGAGTTCATAGAGTTGCTGCTATAAGAGTTATGTCATATTATTTCCTTTGTAGCCTCCAGTTTTTGTATGAAATTCATATATTATTGGATGAATTTATTATATTATATTATGGAGTTGATCAATTTTAATTTGTTTATTCTTAGGATTTATTAGGATAAGGACTCCTATATGTTCTTATTATACTCTCAATGCTTATTTCCAATCATTTGCTATTAGATATGGGATTAGGGGTTCATAAAAATCTTCACTGTGAGCCTAGGATGGATTTAGTATTGGATGTTCATGGTAGCTTGGTATTAATAAATCTTAGTTAAAATTTATCAGGGATTTTATAGTTAGGTATATGTGAAGATTTCAAGGGTTTAGTAGTGAAATATTATCACTAAAACATAGTACATGATATAATAAAGGGATATCGACTATAATATATGTGACTAGTGGCCCTAGTGATCTTACAAAAAGACCATAATTTTATCGGACATACAAAGTGTGATGATGTCGATTCTAGGTTAGTGATTAATGTGGGGATAATTTGTCCCTATAATTACACATCTGTTAGAATAATGAAATATTGGGAAATTGAAATGAATTTTATATTAAATATTCTTAATAAAATCTATTTTTCAATGAATAGGTGTACACATTGCCCTTATATATGAAAAATGGTTTTAATCATTAGGATGATAAGGCTGATAATTTATAGTATGATTCTCTAATAGATTATCAAAGAGTTTATTCTGATGGGTATGATTCTTGAAAGAAGAAATTGTGTTTGTTTCATTATTAATGCTTACCAAAGTATACGGGGTATGTTACCAATCAAGAGATAGGGTTATGATTGGGGGGTTATATATATCTTTTTTGGTTAAACCATGCTAGTAGGGGGAACTAGATTCCATTAAAAATTATCTTTTTATATAGAAATTCTTTTCAGTGGTTGATATTATTTCTCAGTGATCATCTTAATTCAAATGTATTTTTGGAGATTAACCTTGATTTTTTTCAAAATAAGTTCAGTTATTTGACATTAAAGGTGGTGTTATGGAAGTAGTTTCTTTCTCTCTAGTATGGTAGATCTATCATATGGGAATTTTTAGTTTGGTTCAAGAATTTTCTTCTTCACACCTCTAACTTGTTTTCACATGATGTGTCTAGGGTGAAACATTTTGGGGAAACATTTATTCTAGATATCTAGTGTTAGGTCACCAAATTTTCATGTACATCATATATTTATGTGATTGAAATAGATGATATAGTAATGATGATGCTATCACAGAATATAACATATCCTGAGGGTATGTCATCATAAATTTTGGAGGAGAAATTTTATTGATAAAGTCACTAGGTTTTCTGAACTATTAATTATTTATCCAACAACGAATCAATCTCATATTACCTTTTCTTATTTTTAAAGATATTTTTGTTATCAACTATATATATGGGTTTTTGACATGGTTTTTATTTCATACATAGGTCATGGGAATCAATATTTAACATCTCTACCCTTACATTGTGGGCAGTACTGAATGTGCATAGTCAGAGTATTGTATCACTATAACGGGGAGGGGCAAAAGCAGTGATACTCTTTTTCATTTATGTTTCTTTTCAATTGAAACAACATTCGACTCCTGTTAAAGATTTTAATTCCCAGATGAAAAACAAATCAATACACATCCAAAGAACAAAAAGATTTACAAGGTTCACTATTCAATAATAATAGAAACATCCTTCATATGGTTTGGTAATGATACAATAATATACAACCTACTAGAAATCAATCCTTGCATTAAAACGAGTTGAATGTACTATTTCACTCATGTAGCACTATGAAACAATACTACTACTGCATGTGCACCCTCATAGAATATTATGATAATAAATTTATTTTGTAACATCTCATGTTACATGTGCTTCTTTTCAATTCAGAAAATTTATTTAATCGTAAAAAAATTCTTATTTTCCTTACACAAATGAAAGGTAGGATCCTCTTGGACTATATAAAAAAATCTACCTAATTACCTTGAATATGATTCTCCCAGTCCGATTCTTCTTCATCCAATCTTTCAATTGAATACAATAGAATAGAATCAGCACCACTCTAATACTGTCATATAATAGTTAAGACAAATAGAATCAACACTACTTTAAAATATGTATGTAATAGTCAAGATAAATAAAACTAGTGTCACATAAAAATATGTATGCAATAGTCTTAAAAAATAGAATCGACACTACATAAAAACCTCGTCTTCTCTCTATAAAACATAGAGCTTATCTCTCCTATGATATGAATAGTTCTCGTTGGAAGAAAGTAAAAAATACCTCCTCATTTTAAGGTGATAATTGGTGGGAATATAATATTTTTTTCTTGTTCACTCAAAATTTTACAATTTTGAGTTTCCTTCAAAAATTAGGGGATACCTTTTGACATCATCAATGATTCTTGAAGATTCTCGAATATTATCCATACTTGATCTCAATCATTGGATCATTCATTTGTATCTCTATACCCATTTCTTATTCTATAAATCCAAAACAATTTTTCTTTTATGAAACCATAAATGTGGGTACTATTGTTGAGTACGATTTTTTCTAATTAAAATGGTCTTTAATCGACATCATATCCATTCTTTCACTTTCACCAGTGAATCCAATGTGAAACAAAGTCATTACCCTATCGACATGATAGGTATCATCTCTTTAATTTTTCATTCCATCAGCATGACTCTTTCTTATTTTCCATTGGCATGAATCATTCCTATCCCATCGGCATGACTCCTTCCATTGGAATGACTATTTCCATTGGCATGTCTATTCTATCCACACAATTATTCCATCGGTACAACTATTACATCAGTACAAATATTCCATTTGAATGAATATTCCATTGGAATGACTATTCCATTGGAACAACACTAAGTTAGATGAAAAACAAATTCAATATTGTGTCAGAATGATAGATCTTTTCTTCTTTCATCTGCACGAATTTTCCATCAGCATGTCTATTCCATCATCACGAATCTGAGTCTAATATGAATCAAAGTGAATATTGTGTCGTCTTGAAAGATCTTTTCTTCTATCATTGGTATAAAATCTCCATCGGAAAGAATATTCCATCGTCACAACTATTACATTGGCATAACTATTCCATAAACACAACACTATGTCTGATGTAAAATAAAGTGAATACTGTTTCGTCTTGACTTAACTTTTCTTCTTCCATTTGTATGAATTTTTTCCCATTGGAACGACTATTCACTGATTTTCAATCGTTATCACCATTTGCATCTTTTCAATAGTTGTAACCATTCATATCATTCTAATAGTCGCCACAATTCACATATTTTCAATAGTCACCACCATTCACAACTTTTCAATAGTCACCTCCACTAACAGCTTTTCAATAATCACCACTATTCACATCATTTCAATAGTAATCACTATTCACAACTTTTCATCAGTCACCACCACTCACATCATTTCAATAGTCATCCCCATTCACAAAATTTCAATTTTTACCACTATTCACAGCATGTCAATAGTCACCACCATTCACATAATTTCCACAGTCACCACCATTCACAACTTTTCATTTGACACCACCAAATTTTCATTCCTCTTTATTTTATGAAGCTTGCATCATAAGTTTTATCACATACTTATGATTTGTGATAATTCCTAAACAGAAAATCATCATCACAATTACATTGGAAAGTATCATAACATTCCATTAAATCTAGTTTCTTTCTTTCCTACTCATCCAGAGAACTAACTTTCTGAAACCATGAGTCTGATCCTTTTAAAAAAAATCACAAAAAAAATGTTTCGATAAAAAAATGAATTGATTTACTTTCTTCAAAACAAAACATGGAAACAAAACACAACACATGAATAAAAAACATCTTCATCATCATCTTGGGCCAAATAATCTCTCTTTTTGGATTTTTTTGTCAACCATGTTCCATAAATCATTGAACATTGTAACCTCAAGTAATGGATTACATTTCAACAATTCTAAGCCTATGCAAGGTAGATCATTGTAGGAAACAAGAATCATTAATAGAAAAACCATTCTATCCAAAAAATGTGATAATAAAAACCACTTTTTCACTTTAATTTCTTCATTCTCTAAGGAATAAAATATAATTTATTCTACTCTAACCACTCCAACAAATAGTTAGAATAGTTCTCAAAAAAACAATACTGAATTCAAAGCTTACCCTCAACTATCTATTTTGTGAAATAAATTTATGAACAAAAACTATTATGCACCATGAGAAAATAGTCCAAAGGTTTGATGGGAGAGGGCATAGATAAAAATACCACAACCATGTAGATAAATAGGTTGGACACCCATGTTCAACCTCATATTTGAAAATGACTCCTTCAATAATGGTTCTATGAAAATATCATCAACTCATTCCAATTCTAGAACATACTCCAGCATCAATTACTTCTTATATATATACTCTTTGATGAAATGATAGTTGATATCAATTTGTTTTGAATGAGAATTTCGCATAGGATTCTTGGTGAGATTAATTGTACTTTGATTTCCACAACCCTATTACAAGGTTAACATCTCTTCAAAAAGTAATTCTTCCAATTGTGTTTTCGTCCACATAAGATGAGTAATGGATTGAGTAGTAGTTACATACTCATCTTCTTCCATAAAAAGATTTATTGAATTTTGTTTCTCTAAATTCCAACTAACATAATTCTTTCCCTAAATTAATACACCACTATATGTGGATCCTCTATAATCAACATTTTCTTCCTGATCCGCATCTGAATACTGAAACAATTCAATATAGTTAGAGCTATCATATTTGATTCCAAATATTTTTGTCCCTTTCATGTATCTGATAATTATTTTTCTATAAAGTAAATGGAATTTTTTTTGATGACATTGAAATCATGCACATAAGGTAACAACATACACAATATCGGGTCTTGAGATAGTCAAATACAATAGACCTATAATAAGATTTCGATACTCTTTCTGATCCACTACTTTTCCATGTCCATATTTAATCATCTTTGTTCCCATTTAAATTGGGGTAAAGATGGTTTTTTATTGTTCCATGACAAACCTCTTGAGATCATCCTTAGAATAATTTTCTTGAGAAAAAAAAATATTATTTATTTTGAAATATTTGTAACCAAATTATGTATTTTATTTTCCTTAGCTTGGATATTTCAAATAAATTCTTCATTTCTTTAGAAAATCTTTCATATCTTCCTTCATAATTCCCATTAAAGATAATATTATCCATATAAACAATTAAAATTAGGGAATACTCTTTACTTTCTCTGATACAAAAATGGTTATCAACTATTACTTCCATGAAGTTCATCTTTATCAAGCAAGTATCCAATTTGGAATACCATGCCCTCATATATTATTTTAACCCATTCAAGTCTTTCTTCAATCTACATACATAATTCTCATCTTTCCCAACAACAAAGATTCATGGTTGTTCAATATAAAACTCCTATTCAAGATCACCATATAGAAGTGCATATTTAACATCCATTTTAATGATCTTCTATCCTCATTGTGAAGATATAGTAGGAAACATTCTTATTGATTCAAGTTTTGATACTGGATAAAAGGTTTCATCAAAATCTATACCCTCAATATGTGAATACAATTTGAAAACCATTCTTTCTTTATTTCTTATAAATGCACCTTTATTATTTAGCTTGTTTTGAAAACCCCATTTTTTTTCTAATGATGCTTTTGTTTTCGGGCTTGGGTACGAGTTCCCATGTATCATTCATGTCAATCTGAACCAATTCATCATTCCTGGCTTGAACCCATTCTGAATGCTCAAAATCTTCTTTTACATCAAACAATTTGACTTTTGAATAAAAATAAGTATTTGTAAAAGAACTAGTTGTTCTTGTTGTTTGAACCTTTTGATGTTGATGACCAATTACGTTATGAGATTCCACTTGTATCCTCATCTTGGGATGATTTTTTTGAGTATCATATTCATCACTTGAAAAAGATATGTGTGATTATTCTTCTTGAGAAGGAATCCAGTTTTCTGTATCCTTATCAGATTTGTTTTCTTCAACTTTCTCATCTTCATTGTCTTCCTGAACATG
This sequence comes from Viscum album, assembly GCA_963277665.1. Taxonomy (NCBI): domain Eukaryota; kingdom Viridiplantae; phylum Streptophyta; class Magnoliopsida; order Santalales; family Viscaceae; genus Viscum; species Viscum album. The sequence goes on along the minus strand of OY728119.1, from coordinate 1,575,259,121 downwards.
TTTCTCTTTCTCATATACGTCAATCACTTTTACATTAACTGAATAAAAAATTCTTTTTTTTCTTTGTAGTAGCATTTATATCATCTTCCTTCTGTAGAGTAGCCGAGAAAGATTCCATCCTCACCATTATATACTAACTTACCATAGTTTCCACATTTCATCTTTATAAAACAAGGACTCTTGAAAACTCTAAATTTCTTCAGACATGGAGATTTTCATAAAAAATTCATAGAGAGTCATACCTTGTTGAGGCCTATAGAAAAAATGGTTCTAAATATATACTGCATTATGTATCGCTTGCCTCCAAAAGTAATGTCAAAGGCCATGATCAAGTAACATGGCTCTTCCTGTTTCCACCAGACTACTATTATTTCTTTCAAAAACCCTATTTTGTTGCGGAGTGTTAGGAGAGCTATACTTATGTTGAATTCCATATTTCCCATGATAGTAATCAAACTCTTGACTTCTGTATTCAGAAACATTATTAGTTCTCAACATCCTCACAGAATACTCAAAATCATTCTCATCTTTTCTTCTTAAATGTTTGAAACATTCCCAAATGATATGATTTTTTTCATGTACATAACAAAAGTAATGTGAGAAAAATGATCAATGAATATAATTAAGTAATTATATCTATGAACTTATTGTTTTCTAATTGTCCCACATATATCGAAATGGACTAGGTTTAGGGGTTGTTTTGAACAAATATCAACATTCATATTCACATAATTTGTATTCTTTCCTTTCTGGAAGATAGTGAAATACTAATCACTTCTTCTGGGAAAATCAAGAATTTCTCAAACAATATCTCTTTTAGATAACATGATAATGTTTCTTTGAAACATATATCTAATCCTTATATTCCATATCTTATTCTCTTCCATGATACACTTGTAACAAGAGTATTTTGAATTAGCAACCTGAAATAAATTTCATTTCTTATGTTGTTCTATTGTAACAATAGTTATATCTTCATAAATATTTACAATTAATCCTTATATATTGAAAATAACCTTGTTACCCTCATCACACAATTGTGAGACACTTAATAGGTTGTGTTTCAACCCATCAACATATTTTTTTTCATAGATTTCAACTTTTTTTTCAATAATAGCTGACCCAACACCATTGATTTTCAATTATCCATCATTTCCAAGTGTCACTATTCCTTCTTTATACTCTTTCATATCCTTTAACAATTTTATGTCTCCTGTCATGTGTGAAGAAAAACCACTATCAAGTATCCTGGGATATTCTCCTTTCATATATTTTAATGGAGTTTCGACAACAAGCGCCTTTTCTCCATTCTTTTCATTCTTTACCTTCAGATTTTGAGAATTGACAATCTTTTGTTGAGCGAGTAATAAAACAAGACATCCTTTTACAAGGTTTTCATGTTGTTCACATATTTCACAAATAGTTTCCAAGGCTTCAAATCTATTTTCAATATTTAATTCATTCTTTTCATATTTCTTTATGAAAACATTCTCATTCATCCTTATTTGAGGAGATTGAATCCCACTCAATCTCTATCTTCCATAACATGTGGGAAAATAGAAATGTTGTTTATTAAATCAACACATATTTTTTGTGTGTATTAATCCCCTTTAATACCATAAATACCCATAGAAAGAGTATTTTCTTCTAAAACCTCCATACTGAACATAATTGTGAAAACATTTCTCAACCATATTTTTTTCACATTCAATTAAATTATTCTTATTCTTTTCATCCTTTATAGAATCAGAATTATTAGAAACTATTCTGGATCTAGATAAAACCTTTTCAATCTCAAGTTGTTTTGTAACTTTTTAATTCTTCACATTGACCACATACATAACTTTTCATGAATTTTTCTTCTCAGACATAGTTCCGTTCTTATTCTCACCATTTAAAGGTATATTTTGTTGAACTTACTCATGTTTATCATTATGAGAAAATTCCCCAAATTCAGTGATAGAGTTTTTTAAACATAGACTTTTATTTTCATCTTTAGATAGTTTTTTTTGGACAAGTTCCAACCCTTCATCTTTTTCCTTCATCTTCACTTCCCAAAACACATTACAATTCCTTTCATCTTCAAAAGACTTATTCAAATCATCAATCTCTTAAACCAGATTTTCTTTCTCACCAAAAAAACATTCATGGATGATTGAGCATTCATATTCCTTTTTTTTTCAAGTCTTCTGATATTTCTTAGAAATTATTTTAACTCTTCGTTCAAATGCATTTCAAGCTAAGTTTCTTCTTCTTCTGAAATATTACTTCAGAATTATTCATCATTAACTATTGAAATAAAATTATTTTATTTACCATACATAATGTATTTTTCATATTCCTTATCACTCTATTATTCTTTATCAACTTTTGACAAGAATATTCTTTTTTTTATTTGAATAATTTCTTTTCTATTCCTTTGTTAGTCATTTTCTTCCAGGATCATTGTTTCTTTCATTATTCGAGGAAAATTAGCCACATAGAGAACAACATATCCACATTCAAAAAAAATTAATGGTAATATTCCCTTTTTATTTCCCTATACCTATTTTCACATTATTATTGAACAAGTTTAGGATTTAATTGATATTTTTACATACCTCATTTCTTGAGTCAGAATCATCAGCTTCACCTTGAACAATAATATTCTTTGAATTTTCTTCCTTTAAATCTATGAAATATATTTCTTTATCAAAATTTGTTTTGACCATTATAGAATTATCTCTTCTCATTTCATAAGTGATAATAGTTATATGTAAATCATCAAGAGATAATGTTTTAGGTTCTTATCTTCTTATGAAGAAACTTTTGCATCGAATTTGTCAGGTAGGATTTTCAAGATCTTTTCAACAACTTTAGAGTCGTTTAGATTTTCACCAAGACATATAACCATACTCACAATGTCATTCACCCTGGAGAAGAATTCACCAACAGATTCATGCTCACCAATCTTCAAATATTTAAACATAAATCTTTATATTTGTATGTATTCCTTATTTACTATTTTATTTCCTTCATTTATGTTTTTCAATTTATCCCATATACCTTTACCTATTGGAAAACCCTTTACTCTCAATAATTCGTTTCATAATGTGATGATAATATATCATTCTTTTCCCTTCCATAATTCTCACAAAACTTCATGTCAACAGGTGTAAGTGGAGAACTATCGTCAATGGGAGGAAACTCAACTATTGCAGGTTAAAGAACATCATAACTTACATACATAATATATGGAAGCATTTTCTCTTTCCAGATACAATAGTTATTTCTATAATATATCACAATACCCATACTGTTCACACAGTTCACATTCTCCATAAGCAAATAATAGTGAAGGGAATCTCCCACTGATACCATTTGAAAGATCCCAATCAGAGTATTGTATCACTCATAAGGGGAGGGTTCAATTAGTGATACTCTTTTTATTTTATGTTTCTTTTCAATTTAATTGACCTTCACCTCCTGTTCAAAATTTTAATTCCCCACTACAAAACAAATCAACAAACATCCAAAGGAACTCACATATTTAAAAGGTTCATTATTAAATAAGAATAGTTACGTACTTGGAATGGTATGGAAATGAACTAATACCATACAATCTACTATAAATTTGTAATTTTATTACAATGAGTAGGATATACCCTTTCACTCATATAGAACAATGAAACTATACAACTAGTGCTTGTGAACCCTCTTGGAAAAATAGGGTAATACATTTGTTTTGTAACATCTCATGTTAGCTATGATTCCTCTCAATTAACCAAATGTATTCAATTGTAAAACAATTATTCTTTTCCTTATCTAGAAAAAAGGTAAAAACCACTTGGACTATGTAAAACAATCTATCTGAATACCCTGACCACAATGCTCAAAGTCCAATTATTCTTGGTCTCATATTTCAAATGAATAAAATATAATAAAATAGGCACCACACTAATACTAGCATACAATATTCCATGAAAATATAATTAGAACCACATAAAAACATATTTTTAATTGTAAAGACAAATTGAATCATCACTATATCAAAACAGGTATGCAATAGTCTTGACAAATAGAATTGACACTACATTGAAACCTCTTCTTCTCACTATAAAACCCAGAGCATTTCCCTCATCTAATGTGAATATTACTCTTTATCGTGAAGTAAAAAATTAAATCCACCCATTATATGTGACAATTAATAGGAATCCAAATTTTTTTCATAGTCACTCAAATTTTCCCAAATTTGAATTTCCCCCCTGAAATTATGCGATACATTTTGACTTCATCAAAGATTCTTGAAGATTCTTTATTCTTCTCCAAACATCATCTCAATATTTGGATCTTTAATTTGTATAGCCATACCCTTTATTATTCTATAAATCTGAAAAAAAAATTAGAAAACCAGAAATGTGGGTATTATTGTTGACTATGATTGTTTCTGGGTACAATGGTCATTAACAAGCATCATATCTTTTCTTTCACATTCACCTATGAGTCCGAGGTAAAAAAATGTCATTAACCTATCGGCATGGCATGCATCATCTCTTTAATTTCAATTTTCATCAGTATGAATTTTTCTTATTTTCTATTAGTACGACTCTTTCCTATTTCATGGGCATGGCTCTTTCCATTAGCATGACTACTTCCATTGGGATGACTGTTCCATCAGCATGACTATTTTATCGACAGGACTATTCCATCAGCATGACTATTCCATCTCCATGAATATTCCAACGGCACGACTCTGAGTCCAAGTAAAAATAAAGTTAATACTTTGTCGACATGATAGATCTTGTCTTTTTTCATCGGCATGACTTTTCCAACCGCACGACTATTCCATCGACATGACTCTAAGTTTGATGCAAAACAACATGAATACTGTGTCAGCTTGACATATCTTTTCTTCTTTCATCAGGATGAATTTTACATCGGCATAAATATTCCATTGGCACGACTTTGAGTGTGATGAAAAACAACGTGAATACTATTTTGGCTTGACAGGCTATTTCATTTTTCATCAGCATGACTTTTTTACATCATCATAACTATTCAAAGCTTTTTCATCGTTATCACCTTTCTAATATTTTAAATAGTATCACCATTCACATATTTCCAATCATCTCAAGCATTCACTGCTTTTCAATAGTCCTTAATATATATATATTTTCAATAGTCACCACCACTCACATATTTTCAACAGTCTCCACCATTCATAGTTTTTCAATAGTGATCGCCATTCACATCATCATCATCATTAGGAAAACATTTATTCAAGGAGAAGAAAGGGGCACACAAGGGGCCGCACAAGAAGTATGTGGAAGAAGAGGCTACTGTGGTCTAAAATAGTGAAGGATGAGGGAATTCCCTCTAAGAATATTTATCCTTGTTGGTTTCAAACATTGAGGGGTGTGAAAGATAAGAGCCTCTGGTTCATAAATATCAAGTGAGGCAAGGTAGTCCACAATGCTATTTCCCTCTCTCCAGGTATGAGACACTATAGTGTTGATGCTAAGGATACCCCAGCACTTCCAAATGATATACTCAATATACCAAAGAGCATTGTTGAGGCCCTGGAGAGCATTAGATACTATCATTTAATCGGTTTCCACTGCCATTTGGCTACACACATAGAGACCTACCAGAATGGTCTTCGTCTCTACAATAAGTGATGTACCATGACCCAACCAGATGGAAAACGTAAGAATGGCTGAGCCATTTCAGTCACAAATGAGACCCCCATCACTCATGTTTCCTACAATAAAGGGGTCGTCATTGTTGAGCTAGAAACCGTGTTGAGGGAGGGGTTCCATCTAACCTAATTTACAGAAGGAGAAATGTGGACCGGAGGGGTATTTTTCATTGTAAAATAAATACAATGAAGGGTGGGAGGCTCACTCAAGGTTCTTAGAACATAATTCATGTCATGTAGCAGACTCTTTGATTGAAAAATGATCATTTGAATAGATGAGAACACCCCTTCATCCAGGTAATCATTTCGTGCCCGCCACATGCACCAGCATCCTGCGTGCAACACCAGAGAGTGTGCTCTTCTATCTAGCCCCTCAACACCAAATATTTGAAATAAGAAGGCATGGAACAATTTATCTATCATGGATAGCATAGAAAAGCCAGTTAAATCACCAAAAAACTCCCAAACCTCTTTCAAACAATTGATCTTGAAGAACAAATGATCTGATGTTTCCACCTTGTGACACTTACATCATACACATTTGGAGGCCATTCTCACCCCTAACTGTTTGATGTTCTCATATGTAGGAATGGATATGTGATAGATTCTCTATGTGAGGAAGTTGATTTTTGTGGGGATGGCCCTATCCCACAGAACTACGATCCAAACATCAACTGCAGCTTGTGTGATAGACACATGATGGAAAATCATTATATGTGAAGAGGACATATGAAGATGGGGTGAACATGAACCTATCGGGAGATGTAGTCAGCTCGATGAGGTGGAATAGATCCTTCTTGACCATTTCAAGAACAACGTTGATAAAAGGTGGATTTTTTCTAGCCTCCATGAAGTAAATGATGGTGACAGGGAAAACCGGGTATCCAATGACCTCCCCACACACTAGTTATCATTCAAAAAAGAGGCATCCCTTATTCTGATGATCCAGTGAGAGTGAAGTACGAGGGATTTATCCAGAGTATTAATCTCATTCTAAAGGAGGGATGTATGTCCATACATGATACCTCCATTCCCAATGTAACATGCCTGCATGGTCATTCCCCTCATCGTATGTTTCTCCAGAACTTCCAAGACCATTTTTTCTTGCATGGAGGTAAGGGAATCACTGAGATTTCGAACGTTTATACCACCTTCCTGGACAGGCCACACCAACTTATGCCAATAAACCTACTACCTTCTTCCCTAATTTATGTGGTCCCATATGAATCCAATAAAGATCATATCCATGTCGTGGATAGCAGACTTAGGGAACATAGTAGTATATAGATCATGAATTGTGGGGCCCTGAGAAAACTGTTCACCAAGATGATCATGCCTCCAATGGAAAAAATAATGGCACTTCTAGTTAAGAAAACTCTCCATGATTTTACAAGCAATGGAATCAAAATCGTGAATATATAGAGGCTTGGGTGAGATAGGGGCTCCTAGATACAACATGGTAATATTGCCTTTGTGCATTCCTAGAATATGACCCACGTTGAGGAACACCAGTTAGAGAATGTACTAGAGATATAGATGCTTCTCTTACTCTTGTTGATGATCTTATCCCTCAAACAAAAATATGCCTCCAATTCTCTATTTAGGCTACACAAAGACCTGCTGAATGAATTGATGAAAAAATGGAGTCATATGTAAACATAATGGGAGACACAGATGGGAAGTGTGTCCCTTTTGATAAGGGCATGATCACACCACTGGAAAGATTTCATTGAATAAGGAATCTAAAAACTTCCTAAGTGGGGATAAAGATACTCAGTGAGATTGGATCTCCTTGACGAAGTCCATAGGTTTCTTTGTAGAAACCGAACAGTTTTCCCATGAATGAGATCAACATCCAAGCTGAAATGCAGCAATAGAAAATTATATCAATATTCCATGGAGAGAGGCCCATACCTGCCTGCACTTTGATAATGAAGCTCCACTCCACATGATCATAATCTTTTCTTGTATCCAATTTAATAGACATTTTGGATCCCTCTGTTTTAACGCCGAGATCTTTGATCATTTCCTGTGAGAAGACGATTTCCCTTGGATGGAACACTCTTTGACAAGTCCATGTTTTTCCTTAGAGATGAACTTGGAAATATGGATGGATATCCTTGACTTAATGATACCTTAGAGGATTCTGTAAGGGAGATTACACATGCTAATAGTCACCACAATTCCTTGATTTTCATTAGTCATCACCATTCACAGTTCTTCAATAGTCACCACTATTCACAGCTTTTAAATAGTCACCACAATTTACAACATTTCAATAGTCCCCACCACCTTTACTTTCCCATTTATTTTATCATGTTTTCATCATAAGTTTTACCATGTAATTATGATTTTTAGAATTCCAAAATTGAAAATAATCGTCACAATTACATTGGAATTTATTATAACCTTCTATTTATTTTAGTTTCTTTCTTTACTTACCATCCATAGAACAAATTTTTTGAAAACATGAGTCTGATCCTTTTCAAAACAAAGCACAGAACAAATTTTTTCAGAAAACAAAGTGAATTGATTTCCTTTCTTCAAAACAGTCCTTAACAACAAAATAAAACACTTGAATAAAAAACAACTTCATCAAAATATTGGTCCAAACAAGTACAGGTGTAGAAACCCACCTTTTGTGCATTATTTAAAACAAATCCCTTGGAGAATTTTTCAGTAGTAGTAGTATCATCCTATAGAATTCCTATAGTAGATATAAGATGGAATAGGTAATGAAAGACCATATTTTGTTCCCAATCCTCAATGAAATATTGTTGTGAAAATTTGTAGGTGTGGTCATCATTAGTGTTAGTTTGGTAGCAGCATGGTGTGTTTGGATGTTATAGATTTTTAATCCTAGAAATAGAATATTCCATTTCATCTAAAATCTATTTATCATATACCATTGTATATTCTATTTATTATTCAGTTTCTTTACACCCATTTGTTTCACCTATCTTAGTACAAGATTTATAACTCAAGGTGGAGAGAATTATGTTGCCCTTGAAGATTAATACACTTGTTGAAGGTTCTCCTAGCTAGTATTAAGTTTTGCAAGGTTGTGAGAAAAAAATGGGGAAACATTTTTCATTAGAAAAATTAATATTTTCAAAATTATATTATTATGATTTTATACATATCCTTGATTGGTTGTATTTAGTGTAGGATATTATTGATTTCTTCTAGAAGATATAATTTTTCTTAAATATGGAAGGCAAGTTTTAAGTGGTTTGGGAGTGCGAGAGTATAATATTGATCATTGGTTTGTAGATAACCTATCATCTTAGATACATGAGTTTATGCTGAGATAATTATATATTTAGGAAGTATTGTTTTCATGATTTGTGGAAAAGTTGTCATACATCTTCCATAGAGATGTTTTGATTCCATCTCCTTGACATGATATCATGTTTGGGATAGAGGTATAGTTGCGAATGTCTTTGGTTTGGATGCATGAATATAATATTATTCCATCTAACTTCTTGGTGTTTTTTAGTTATATTTATGATTGATTCCAGAAAATTTGATTCTATATCATTGTATCTCATTAGAGTGATTCACTGTTGTTCATGATGAATGAAAATTGTAGATTATGTTGTGTATCACATACCCTAAATTGTATCAAGTGATGGAAGTGATCCATTACCCCTTACTAAGGAATATAAATTTATTAAATCAATTGAATATATATAGTAGGTTCTCATTGATTGATTTGTATATTGGATGTCAGTAGAGGGGTGAAAGAGGAAGATATCTAGAAGCCTTATTTCAAATATCATTATAGACACTGTCAGTTCATGGTTTTTATTTTCTGCGTTATAAAACCCCCATCTATTTTCATGGGACTAATTAAATCAGTGTTTTAATGAGTTTTAGGATCAGTTTGGGGTTGTTCTCATTGATGATATTCTCTCATAATCAATGTCTATGGAGGCTCATACTAGGGCTCTGAGGACTTTTTTTAAAGTTTTTCTATGACATCATCTCGATGGTAAATTTTCTAAGTATAATTTTTTATGAAAAAAGGTAAATTTTAATGGACATGGTGTATCCCAATCGGGAAAGACCATTTATCTATAAAATATTAATGTATTTTTTATATTCCCTATAATAAATATAGTATTTAACAACATTATTATCGATTTAAACATTCATGAAACATGGTATTGGGAAACATTTCTTGATGGTTTTGAAACAGAATTGTGAAATGATTTAGTAGTTATTTTCAAAACGATCACATAATTTTTTTTGGTAGTTATTAAATTTTTTCAATTTTTTTTAAAAAATTATTATTATTTTTTATTTTTTAATATTTATTAAAAAAATTGTAAATATTTTCATCATTATTATTTATTACTAATTTTATTATATATTTTCATACATGTTAATTTTTTATCTTATTATTATTTATCCTACCATGGATGCATATGTCAGGCATGCCATGCTTAAATACAGTATATATAGGTGTTGGGTGAGTGGGATTTCACCCTCTAAATTGTTGGTTATTCTATACAGACTTTACCACTGTATCAATATCTTCATGTGGTGTGTAAATAAAATTTAATAAACATATATGTACATAAAAATACCTATAAATAAGTATATATAAATAATAATTCTAATGAATAATAATAATAATAATAATTCATAATAGATAAATACATAATAAATAATTTATAATTTATAAATAATATATATGTAGTAATTTAAAAATAAATTACTAATAAATATTGAACTAATATATAATAAATAATAAATAAATAAATACTTAATTAATAATAAATAACGAATAAGTAAATCATAATTCATAAATAATAACAAGTAGTAAGTAGAAAATAATAAATAATAAATAATATATATATATATATAATTACGTACAAATTTATATAAATACAGTTATATATATATTATAAAAATGTAAAAATATAAATAAATTTACATAAATGTATATAAATACAAGAACAAATGCATGCATGCACACCAACACCAACCAAAAGAATACATATAAATATATATACCATCATCATATATATAAACATACATTAATGTATATAAATATACATAAATAGATATAAATATATATAAATATAAGTTAATATGAATAAATAAATATAAATATCTATGTATTGATGTAATTATATATAATTTTAAATAATGGTAAATTTACATAAATTATATGTAAATATAGAAAAATATATATACATTTATACAAATGTGTATATAATAGATAGTAAATCACCAAAAGAGGGAAAACTGTAATAATTGAAACACCATCTAATCAATAGTAATGTAAACCCATGGAATAAAATCATAGATGACCCAATAAGAATATAAAGACATACTTAATCAAAGCTAAAATCACAAAAAATATTTAAAAATCATTGAATCTGAATAGAAAAGTATGTTTTACCAGACTTTCTAGAATTTTTTCCTCAAACAATGTAACCATGATTCCTTCGATCAACACAAATAATGATACTCAAAATATATGATTAAATATTTGCTATAGATCTAACAGAAACCTATATAAATTAAGTTCGTTTTTTAATGTTGATGTTTGATTTTCATCGTTTCATAAATTAATATTGAATTTTATTCAATTAATTTTTTATAATTCATTATCTAATTTTGTAATAATCCATTTTAGAAGATTTTATTTTACTTATTATAAAGATAAAAACAACAACTAGATCAAAATTCATGGTTATTATATGCTAAAGATTGATTTTTTGCATATCCAAAGAAAATTCATTATTTTTAGTACCAGTTTAATGTAAATAATCATTAATTCATAGTAATTTTTCAAAACATCAATTCTAAAAATAATTTATTTTTTAAAAAAGGTAATCATATTTAGTGGATGTTTTTTAGAAACCACTACACAAAAAATGATGAAGAAATATTTAATGGTGGTTTTGAAAATTTATGTGCATTTCAAAGTTTCAAATAGTGGTGTGGTTTCCAAGAATAATTCACAATTTCAAAGTATCCTTGGACTTATGAACTGTTTTGCGTGTATGTATCTATTTTTATTCATATTGTAACACTATTTATTAGTTTTATTTGAAATAAATAGACTTTCATATATAAATATAGTGTTGGGATGTGTTTTTGTTTCTAAAGGAGAAGATGGTCAATACCCTTGTTCTTCATTTACTATAGGATGGATTTATTTTTTAGGTGTGTTGATTGTAGTGAAATACTTAAGAGTGTGGTGAATTTAGTATCCATATTAAATTTATATTTAAAAATATTTATAAAAAAATTCCTAGTTTAAAATTTACCTATTAAACTAATACAGTAGATATATTTAATTTAATTATTTTAAATAACCTCTCATATGTTTGATCAAAACATAGTTAGAATAAATTTGGGATTCTTTTAATATTTTGAGATTACTCTACATTCCTTAAATATAATAAATATCACATATATAATCTATCCATCAAAGTACTATTTTTTTCAAAATATATTTTTATAAATTTTTTTAAAAATATATTAATAAAAACATTAAATCACATATAAAAATTTACAAATACATGATTTTTAGACACAAACTTATACATAATCCTATCCACTTGATATTCACTAAATAAAAATAATTTTCATTTAAAATAAATAGATGATTCACATTCTAGATCGAGAATAGGTTAAAATGGTGCATAGGGATTTCTAAGACTATACAAAAATTCTTCCATAGTTTTCATGGGAGTAAAAATATAAAAAAAATTAAGTAAGTGTCTCTGAGTACTCTTCTATTCCCTATAATATTTTTTACTTCTTCATATTTATATAAAAATAAATCATGAATCAAGTGTAATAAAAACAATAAAAGACATTCTTTAAATATTTATACATAAAAATATTAAAGATTAGTTGGTTTTCAAATGTATCATATCTTTTCATAGTCTCCCATCAGTTATTAGAGAAGATGTGATGATAAAAGATTTTTATCATATCATGTGATGAATATTAGTTGAAAAATATATCATATTATTAAGAACATATCATTGGTTCATGTTTTTTCACTCCTGGAATTTCTCATTTTATCTCTGACTTTAGTATTCACAAAAATAAGTCTTCCTCCAAAAATTTCATTCAAAATCCATAAATATGAATCATCATACTCAGCATGAAATATAGAGTTATTAATTTCTTTTGAAAAATTATTTGATTTAGTATAAGAGGTTGTTGGAATATATTATATTAAAATACAATTCCCAAATTTTTACATGGCCACATGAAGTGTTTCATGAAAAAACATCCATGATCGCTCCAATAGTGAATAAACATTCTGGTTGGATTCCCTTGATAAATCGTGTGTTATCTTCATTCAATATTAGGGCGATCAAAAACTTTTCCAATTTTCAGAATTCTTATTTGGTTAATTCACTTCAACATGGGGTGGACTAATGTCATAAAAAAGCTCTATCATTTTTTCAAAACACAACATTTTCATACGATCACATTATATCATCATGTTCTCAACTAGGTGGAACGTGTGTTTTCTTCAAAACATTATATTTACTGATAGAAAGGATATACCATGTGGCTAGTATACATAGTGTGTGGTATCATGATGATTTTAAGAGAAATCCACCATGGTTGATTAGATAAGCATGTGTTCTAACCACATAGTCATGCAGTCACTTCAACCCTTACCAAAAATGTTGAGACCCGTTTAGTCACTCTGAGTTATAATTCGGGTTAGCCTTATTATTCAAGTGGATATATTACTACGTTGATGGATTTCTATACTGGTCAATCAGAATGACTTATAGTTAATGCATTTTTTGTGTTGTATCATTAGTACATTTTGAATTTTACCACCATCATATTCTTTAATATTGTTGATAAAAAGCCTTTATGTGGTCGATCGAGTCCTTTTAGTCTCTTCAGTGCTTAAAAAATGTTTATCAACTCATGATCACTTGTTTAGATAGTCTATATTTATTGTAAATTTTATACATATGAAATTTTCAATTATTTCATGAAAAATATTTATCTTCCATAAAAAACATAATAGATTATAAAAAACATAAAAATTATTTGGGATTTTTAAAATGAGTAATTACTAGACTTAACAAAAAATATCCACCTTTTGATGATAAAAAATCATGAAATAAATAAATTAAAACAATGAACTATGTGACCAAATAAATATTACAATATTCTATAACATAAAATCATACAGTCCATTAAAATGACATACTTTACCACCCTTTTGATATTATCGAAAATATTTTCATAAAGGGAATGAAGGTAAATGTAGATTCAAAAGAGATAAAGTAGTGAAAATAATGATAAATGAGATATCATTGATATTCAAATATATATATATATATATAAGGCCTTAACAGAGTTTCTAATATGAATATATGTCATCAGAGTCTCAAATGGTATAAGGTTCAATGGGGTCTTTCCCTTTCCCAATAACTAGATTTTGGGAATGTATAGGGAGAGGAGGAGAGTCATCTCAAGGTATCACAAGGGTTTTGGAAATTATGTGTATTTGGTTAAGTGATTGAGGAATTCTAATACCAAAAGGTAATTTAGGAGGTTCAGTAGTTGAAGAAGTGGATGAGGGTAGAAGTGTCCATAAAAGATGAAGTAGAGGCAGCAGTTGACACTCTGGTAGGAGAAGGGGACTTTCATGGTATAGGAAGAGATGAATGTGTGAGAACTGGACCATTGAATACTTATATCTTGGGATCCATGATCTTTTTATTGGAAATCAAATCTCTGGAGGGATTATAAATACTCTACATTAACCCATTCCTCTCTAACTAAAATTGATCTGGTAGTTGTTCCATGATCAATTTCTTTTCCATTCTAGCTTTTGATGGCTGTAGTCAAGGGATAAATATTATGATATTAAGATAAGGATATAAATTAAACCTTCAAATATGGATCAATAAAAAATTTGTTGATTAAATAATTGAAAACTCCCTTAATGACATATTTTTATGTGGAAGTATTCATTATTTCTAGTTTGACCATGTCATTATGTTTTTCATTATGGGAATTAAAATCCTTATGTACTTAATTCCTTGTATCCTTAACACTAACCAAAAAAATTATATTTATTCTTGAACAATTATTCTCATATGATCTTAGCAATGGAAACATATGATTGTTAAGGATTAGAAGCTGAATTAGATGTAAACAAAGAACTGATGAATACATAGATACATCTCATATCCATATTAACTAGCATATATATATAAGTATTTCTAAAGAGATCTTTTCTGTCCATATAAAACATTTGTTTATGATATAAAACATCAATTATCATGATATATATGATCTAGTTTCAAAAAAATATGTTGAATATGAGAAACCATACTCTCAATAGTAATGGAAACATATTCCTACCTATTTTATTCATTATCATTGTTGATACAAAAACAATTATTCAATGCTTCCAAAACTTCATGTTTAAATCGAATTAAATCAAATAAGGTAATAATTTAAGTATAATTGGTAGTAGTTGGATGAGATACATTATATATATCTGGAGTAGATGAAGCATATATAATGTTAGTATTTGAGTCACTAAACTCTATTTAAGAAAATATAAACATAGACCCCTTATAATCTTAAGAGAAATACTTTGAATTCTCATTATCTTAAACTGGATCATCTTAATATTCTATAATTAAAACATCATTCCCAGATGATGATTCATAAACATTATCACATAGAAATATTTTTTATTTGTAATATCTGAGAGAAAAAGGTACAATTATTCCTTTATGAGTAGATAAAAATAACTCTTATAAAAGAAATAGGTGACAGTTTTTTACAAGAACTGGAAAGGAACAAGACTAATAGACCTTCTCTGAGGGACTAGGTATAATAGAAATGGATAGTCCTCTAGCTCTTTAAGGACCATCACTATTGTTATCATCCCCATCATTATTAGGATTATGTGGATCTATGTTAATCTAGTAGATTCAAAAGTTTTAAAACCACAAATTTGTGTTCCACATATCTCAAACATGGGAGGAAACTCTATATCATGATTCTCATCCTTATCAATCTCAGATTCAGTGATATTGGGTCTGAATAAGAAATAACTAGGGGTCTTGTCTACATAATGATTTGATACTACATACAATACTTATTTGACCTCTTTTTAAACTTTTGGATCCATGGAAACATATGGACTAAGAGACAATCCCATGCTCCTTTTATAATAAATTTTCGATACATCATCAGTATAATTAGTATCTTATGATCTGTTATCATCATTTGAATAATCATATTCTACAATCTCATCTATATCCAAACCTGGAACTATTTTATCCTTTGATCTGGTAGAGATATTTATAGGATTTAAATACTCGTAATGCTCATCCTTATTTATTACCCAACATATTTTTCTATGGATACTAGATTAATTTTATCATCTTGAAAGTGGTTTCATTAAGAAAACAGCCAATTGAAAATACTCAATTTTATACTCCCTCAATAAAAAGATTCTTATGTTCAAGTAGTTCTAAAATAAACTTTGGATAAGCCAATAAATCTTGGGGAAGTCTTACCCAACACTTCCATATGCACCATAAAAAAATTTGTATTACTAATATGAATCAATTAAACTATAATATTGTGAAAGAAAATATCTTGATTCCTAATAGTGTTTAAATAACCCTTTCTTGGGCTTATGGTATATTGTATAAACATTAGAAAAATCCTAAAATTAATATTTAGGTCACCATAACTTGTCCTTTAAAATGTTCTATCACTAACTAATTAATCTATATAATTTCAATCATAAATGTTTCATTATTTAAAGGATAAGATCTTTGGTAATACCTATACTCGCATTGATCTGGATGTTATAATCTCCTATCCCAAATAATTTAAGAAGACTCACATTCATGATTGTCGATATTTTTTCAAATTAGATCCAACTGATTATCTAAATGAAACATTATATTCACATAAAACTCATTTACTACCCAAGGGTAGTAATGTCTATTATCATCCAAGGACTATTTAGTTCTTCCTTTGTGACGAAAATATCTCTAAATCGGAGAGTGGATTCTTATAAACCACTCAACATGTACTTACATCTTTGGAATGAAATTATGCTAAAAGAGATTCATCTTTGAGAGTTTGTAGTTAATTTTGTGCTTGAATTCGATCTTTTAGAAGCAATAGATGCTTTATGATAATTTTACACAAATGATTGGTTCATCATCACAACTTACAACTAAGACTATGGGGTCAAAAGGAAAGGGCATGGTGAAGGAAGGTTCAAAAGAGGGCTCATCTTGCGTAGGAAAGGAACATGATGATTTAGATTCTATTTCATAATATTAAAATCATTTAGGGTAAGATGTATAATAAAATATAGGAAATCAAATAAAATATACATAAAATACTCAAGATATCTTTAGAAGAAAATAACAAAAATACTATGTATTCCACATACATAGATCATAACATTACATATTAATTGGATGAAATTCATAAATGAATACCTTAATTATATAACAAATAAAATAATTAAAAATGATTGATCATCCCTGAATCATTGGTTATATTATTTAACCATTCACAACACATAGGATTTATAAAAATATTAGAATTTTGATGTTTTATTCTAATGAATTCAAGAGTGAAAGTCCTTTTTTGAAAATGATATCTCAAAATGTGATTTCTTATATTGATTCTATATTTCCTATAATGAGATACATAATTTTCATAACTATCAATACAACTTTTATTGTTAAAATTTATAGTTACATGTTTGAATTGATATAAATAGTATATAAAAGTACGTTTTATCCATATAATATATGTACAACAATTTTGTTCAGCTATGTACTCAGCTTCAATAGTTGATAATGTAGTCAAGTTATTCTTTTCACAACACCAATTTACTAGTGAACTTCAAAATATATTACATATTTCATAGGATATTTTTCTATCTTACTTATAGTCAACAAAATATGAATTTTTATATTTAATTAAATCAACTTAATTACCTTTATAATTAAATATGCCAAAATTGGTTATACTTTTGAGGAATTTAAAAATTATCTTAATAGTTATTAAATGAGATACCATATATTTTTCTTGAAAACATTACAATATATAAACACAAAATATAATTTTAGGCTGACATAAAATTAATTAATGTAATCTCTTAATCATACCTTTATAAATGGTTTGGTTAACTACTTTTTTAGTTTCATCAAGATCCATTTTTTAGTTGGTTCTTATTGGAGTATCCCTGTTTTTTGAGTAATCAATTCCAAAAACATTTAAAATATCTTCCGTATAATTACCCTGTCATAAATAATTCCTTATTTATTTTGAATGATCTAAAATATGATAATGAATCTTAGTACACACATTAAACTCATTTCAATTTCATTTTTCATTAATTTTTGAAATTTTAAATATAAATAACTTCTTGAAGAAAAATAAATAATATCATAAAAATATATTTGTTTAACATAAATATATTTTGATGTTATTTTAATAATTAATGTAGTATATGAAAAAACCATTTTTAAAATGATTTTAAATTAAAAAAAATTATGTATATCATGAGAAGATATGTGTCCTTATTCAAAAAGAAAATTTTCAATTTAAAAATATTATTTGGAAAAAGACAATTTAAAAATACAAGGGGTTGATAAATAAAAACATAATAAAAATATTATCACTTATAAAAACAATCTTGATATCCATTTGAGAAAATTTGATATTTAGGATGGATACAAAAGTAAAAAAATCAAAATGGATTCAAGTCTATCTACAGGAGAAATTTTCTCTTCATAGTCAATTATTAATTTATAACTATATCCTTATGTTATCAATATAGCTCTATTTCATATTTTATTTCTAGATTCATGAGCTTTTGTCTAATATACCCATTTAGTGCTAATGATCAATTATTCTACAGGTCTCTTAAAAATTTCCCATACTCTATTCCTTTAAAAATTATTTAATTCCTATCAATCACCCAATGTTTATCACTAATTACCTCATTAATATTCTTGGGTTTAATATGTGAAAAAAGATCTAATGTTTCACTTGGTTTCTAAGTGATGATCAAATATTAGTTCCTATATTTAAATTTTAATAATTTAATTTATGGTTGGTCAATATGAGTTCTAATAGTTCATTCTATACTATATTTATCTAGGTTTTACTTAGGTCCTTGATCCTAGATTTTTTTTTGTAATGGATTATGTTTCAAGAAAATGAGTTAAAATATCACTGGTCTTGGTGCTGTTATTTATATTTAAATTTACATATATTCTTCCATTTTTTTAAGGAAACATTGGGTTCACGTAGATCTTTTTTATTGAATATGATATGAACATATTCTACCACAACATTTTTAATTATAATAATGACTCTATAGGACATAAAAGATCTAGAATAACCAATGAAAATTCCCTCACCACTCTTTGATGAAAACATATCTAAATTATCCATTGCAATAAGACTATAAACTTTATTGCCAAAAAATTGAAATAATTTAGATTAGGAATTATCCTATTCCATAATTCATAAAAATACTTCTTAAAATGATTTACTATCATGACTATGTTAGTTACATAGAAATCAATATTTATATCTTCATCCCAAAAAGATACAAGTGGGTAATATTCATCAATAATGGTTTGAGCTATCTCTTGAAGGGTCTTATTCATTCTTTTAACCACCCCATTTTGTTGTGCTTTTGAAGGAGAAGATAAATTATTATTATATCAATATTTTGAGCTTATGGATTCAAAATAATGATTTTCAAACTAATGACCATGATCACTTTTTCAAACTCTTAATGATAAGTCCACTATTATTTTCTATAAATTTTTCATACTTTTCAAAACAAGTAAAATACTAACTTTTATGAGTCAGTAAATATACACATGTTTACCTTGTATAGTCATTATAAATTACATGATCATAATTTTCCTATATAAAAATAAAAACCCAATAGTCTAAAAAATTCATATGAACCAGTTCAAGTGGTTAATAGTTGGAAACACAATTTTCGGTTTTAAAGAAACTTCATGTTGTATTCCAATTTTTAAGGGATTGTAACCTTTTTATTTTGTGAAATAAAGATAAGTTAGATCATTAACTGAACAATTTTTAATATATTTCTAAGAGTGTATATATTACAGTGTCCTAATATCTTATTCCAGAAATAATATTCCTAGTTAAAGGAATTTAAATAAGAAAAATTTTGAGAATATAAATAATTTAAATTGATTGTACAATCATTGTCATTCCATGAAGTAGTAAATAGTAAATTAAACATAGAAACACAAATATATCAATCATTATTCTTAAATGTTACATGAAATAAATCATCACATGACTAAGATATTCTTATTAGATTACACATTAATACATCAACAAAAAAATTATAATTTAAATAGAGTGTAGAATTTCTAACTTCACCATGGTTAATAATTTTCCCATTTACATTTTCACCAAAGGTGACATGAACAGCAAATACTCTGGTCAATCTTTGAATGTTTGATGTCCCCTATCATGATTCTTGAACACCCACTATCTTAATACTATATCATTGTATTATAGAAATCCAAGTAGGATTCCTATAATTAATCAAATACACATTGGTTTTGGTACCATGATCAATTGGTCTAGAAATATTAGAAATTAATGATTTCGAAATCCACATCTATTTGAAAAGTTTATTTCTAGATTTATAAAGATATTTTGAAGAATATAAATACAATCACTTTTTGGACCAAACTGGATAGTTCCATATTTAGAAGTTCAGGCAATATTATTTACTATAGACTTATTTATAGAATTTGAACATAGAATAAAATTGTTTTTATTAATTATTTTTTCAATTGGGGCTAATAACCAAACCCGTGTATTGATTTAGGTGTAGCATGATGACCCGAATTTTTATTTAGGGTTTCAATTCATTCTAAAAAACCATCAATATATTTATTTTATTTCTCATTTAAAAAATTTAAGTCACTATTATTGATAAAATATATTTTTATTTAATATTTTTTGAAAATAAATGACATTACCTCCTCACATTCTGTTAAATATGGTTATTTATAGAGTATTTTAAATTATATCATTTGTTTTCTAGTTAAATGAAAATTATAATTATGATACTTTAATGTTTAATATAGTTTTATAGTCATTAATATTTTTATATAGATTTTTCAAATATGGAATTTTGTTAAATTATTCTTCACTTAATTTTATAAAATGTTAATTTTGATCTGGCAATTTGGATCATGAATATGATTAATGTAATTGGGTCATGAATTCAAAGTTGGACTGGACTCTTCATATTGGACACAACATCACCATTTAGGATATATCCACTTCATAAAGGCATTGACTATTCTCAAATTTGGATATAATACAGAGGAAACAATTCCTCTTAAATAATACATCTTATTGGTTTATAATTTTAGTTGTAAATATGTTACTGAATATTTTATTGAAATATTTGGCATAATTTTTCATTCCCACTAAATAAGTCATGAAACACTAACATCCCCTTTACTATATAAATTTGTTTTTTATCATTTTTAAAGAGTTGGATATGCATCAGTAAATTAAGTACAATGGTATATTTGTTTAAATACATTTATCTAAACATGTAAAGAGGGATAGATCTTGATGTAAGGATCCCTTCATAGAAGCCATCTTCTTATTCACCAGGATGAAATGTTTGTATTTTCATAATAATATTCTTAGTTTATCATCCATTTACTATGATTTGTACCATTTTTTTATTATTAAATTCAGATTTTTGGTCTGGAAATCAACAGTTGATATGTGATTGCGTTAAACACTTTCTAAACCATTTCACATAAAAAACATTTCTATGATGACTAAACCTCCCATGGAAGAGTAATTTCTCTTTGAAATCAATCAAATTGTAAACTTATTATATTTTTTTAATAAATGAATAAATGTAATTAAAAAATAATATATATGAATTGGGTTTTTAAATTAAAATAAACTAAAAAATAAATTGAATAATTAACACAAAATAAGTGAGTTTAAGCAATGTGTGAATTGTGCGAACATGATATCAATCGGAAAAAAATAACACGATAAAATTTTTAGAGTTAAAATATAATCAAAAAACTCAATTAATCATCACATAAAATACAGATATGATCCCTAATTCACTATGAAACATAATCCATCCTTATAATGACAATTCAAGATTGTTTCTATGATTTAATGTTCTAAAGAAATCCTAGGGTTAAATTCATTTCATCATTAATGTTGAGTAAAATTCTTATAGGGTTTAGAGATTAAAAAATAGAGGGATAATAATTAATTATATTTATATTTGAATTATAATTATTACAAATTATTTTAAGTTTTATAGTTATTATTCATTCTAAAAATATATTATAAAAAAATTCTTCTCCTTGTATTTTACCAATAAAATTTCAAGAAAAAATACAACCTTTTTCTATTATAAATATTCTAAATTTATTAATGTAAACCCCCCACATATTTTTATTAATATGTTTCATTTACATTATCTTAATTTCAAAGTATAATTATTATTTTTTTAATTACTCTCCCTTGGAGAAATGACTTTGGTCAGCCACTTTGTTGCACCTACGTACCCAAAAACCCCACATCATTTTATATAACCCATGGTAGTGCCTTTAAGATTTATATTTATTTCAGAATGGAATGTAATTTATTCAACCAATTAAGGTATTTTTTTAATTTTTATTTCATTCACTTATTCTATTATTTATTCCTTCTTTCCCCTTTATCAATTTTTTGTTACTCTTTTTTTGGACCATCAACTCAAATTTTCTATCTTTTTATTATTGTACATTTTTCTTCATTCCATTTTTTTATTTGTGAAATTTAATAATCCCAAGGATATCCTATAAGTTGAACATTAGATTGAATTCAAAATTACAGTTTGAATCAAACAGTCTCCATCTACAGGAAGATTCAACCTTCACCTAGTTGGGGAATTCCTCAATTCTAGAAACCATAAAATTGGAATAACTTATAAATAAAACATAAAAACCAAACCAAAGGGTTCAAATAAGATAAGTTTAATTAATAAAACCATTCCATAATTTTATAACACAAAAAATAATTATCAACCAAATTTTATTGCATACTCAAACCTTGAATCAGACTGTTAATTAATATATGGATTATTACACCTTATTTCAAAATTTCCGGGACTCTCTAGTGAGGATCCCAAAAAATATTAAAAAGAATTTAATGTGGTTTTATAAAAAATGATACCAAGATATGTATCTAGAGATCAAATAAAAATAAGACAATTACCATGATCACTTTATGAAAATTCAAAATATTGAATGTATTATTTAAAACATGCATATATAACATGTTTGAATGATTTGAAACACCTTTTTGTAGATAATGTTTCTACTATCAATGACCATTGAAATTCAAAATGGTATTCTTGTAATCAATAAATCCTGAGGCAAGTCAATGTATGACTAATGGGAGTGATTCAATAATTTTTGTGCAAGCATCCCACATCACCGCATTAGCGAGAAACTCCTCATCCAATACATTTACAAAGGCCTAAAGCTTATGTAGGGTAGTATAGTTGATGTTTGGGATATAATAGGATTGGTAAAAAACAAATGTAATTTGAAATAAATTGATCAAAAATATGACATTAATCTCTCAACATTTTGGTGATTGAGGTAATCCACATATTAGAGGAGTAAATCAGGTATATTTATATTCCTTATAAAATAATTCAATTAATACAAATTTGGATGAATTTACAAATATAGTGAGACAAATTTCTTTGCATAAAAAGGCATCCCAAACAACTCTTATGAGGCCTTGTGTAATTTTCATTGAAACAATACACCCACCAAACTATATCCCACAATTACAATATACATAGGGTTGTGCAACCGTAATCCCTGGGAGACCTTATCAGTAGAAACAACAACCACACCCCTAGATGATATATGATTCCTTTTCACCAATTTATGGTCAATGATATAAAGATAAATCAAACATGATGTATTTATCTAGCCAAAAAAATACCCCATTATCAACCAAACATCTAGTAGCCTCTCCCTGACTAATAGGGTTTTCAACAACCCCCATGGAAATTTAAATTTCAAGCATCAAAAAGTCAACAAAAACAATGGAATTCTAAACCAAAGGTATATTCTAATTCAGATGACCTTTTGAAAAAAAAATTATTAATAAATAAAATGAGTTGAAGAGTTAAGGATCATAGTTGAGGGAGTTAAAGACACAATTGAGCAACATTTTCACCTCCCTCTATGAATTGTTACGTAACAAATCCATAAATTTCTCTTACCATCATACTCCAAATACAATGGGAAATGTCAGTTCCATCAGATCGAGAACTGGGAAGAAAAAATTGATACATCTACTTGAATCATTAAATATGTATTCACAACAATCTCATAGATTCCCACTTCAAGACCAACTGATGAGAAAACTAAGGATAAAGAAAAAGGTAATAAAATTATTGATGGTATTCCCCCAAAAACCTTTCTATTTCCAAATATAGTTTTATAAAAAAATAATATGGATAATGAGGTGATCAAAAAAAGGTTATAGATAAATTAAATCACATTGAGATCATCATCCCTCTACTTGAATCAATCTTTATATTTCAAAGGTTTTCCAAATTATTGAACCAAATATGTAATAATAGAAGTTGTATAAATGTAAAGGAGCATATCAAACTTGGGAGAAATGTATGTAAAATCATCACTCTAACATTGAAGATTCGTACCTAGTATAAGGACCCCATTCCATTCACCATTCCATACACTATATTGGAGTTTCATTTCTTTAGTGCTTTTTGTGATTTGGATGTCTTTATTAATGTTATACCTTACATAGTATTCTCTTACATATAGGTTTCAAAGCTGAAACATAATAGGGTTGGGGTGAAACTAGAAATTAGGTTTATAGCATATCTAATAGGAGTTATATCAGATTTCCTTTTTTTTGTAAGAGACATGATATTTCCTATGGATTTCTACAAGATAAATATGGATGATGATTAGGTATGATATCATGCTCCCATAATTCCTAGAATACTCTTCCTAAAAACATCCAAGACAATTATAAATTCCCATGAGGTAACACTTTATACAGAGGTTTGAGATGGAATGGAGATATTTTATATTTTAGACTCCATGATGTTCCCCATTGGGGATTATTCTTATTTCTTTATCTCCCATTCTGACCCATTTTTTAATGAATCTCTCAATTTTTATTTTCATTTTTTTCAAAATGGGTATCATTCCATGATTAGAGAGATATAGAGGGTTTTTTTCTAGTTTGATGTTGCAATATACTATCACACCTATTTCTCATGACCAGGCAACACTCATTTCTTATTTTTATGTGGATTATTGTTTTGATACTACGAATATATTTTATTGTTATAACAAGGTTGTCAATTTTTCATATGGATTTGATTCATTATTCACTAACATTGATGATGTATATTTAAACCCCAATATTATCTGTGAAAATGTATATGTTCACAACTCATTCCGATCAATCAAAAATGCACCCAAACTGTTAACTAAATCATTGAATCCTAACATAAAATATTCATATCTGTTTAATGATGAAACAATTATGATGAAAATTTATAATAATTTACTTCTACTGAAATAAACATAAATTAAAATAATTTAATGTATAATATTAGGGTAATTGGGTAGGAATTAGCATACATACCATGTATTATCCATTCTTTTTGTATGCATTGGATATTTTTGGAGGATGTGTCTAAAATAATTTAGAAACCACAAAGAATACTTAACCCCCCACAGTTAGAATTTCTGGAAAAATGCGGTGGAATTGTTTTTTTAGGTAGTTATCATTTACTGCATTTTTTACTCTCAATGGGTCAGACCTATCCTGGTGGTTCCCAAGAAAAATTACTTCACTATTATAAAGAATTAAAATGATGAATTAGTTCTTGTGAGATTAGAAAATAGTTAGTGAGTGTTTACATATTATAGAAAACTAAATCAATCCACACATAAGTACCACTAAAAAATTCAATTCATTGACCAGATTCTTGAGATATTTATAGCTAAACATATTATTTTTTCTTGGATAGATTCTTTGGATTTATTCAGGTTCTAATTATTGTAGAGGATCAAGATAAGATGACATTCATGAGCTCGTTCAGTGAAATTACTTATCAATATATTCCATTTGAACTTTGTAAAAACCTTGTAACTCTATATAGATGTTTGGTAAGTATATTTTCTGATTTACTTAATACGTTCATGGAGCTATTTATGAATGATTTTACTATTTATGGTTCCTCATTGGATGAATGCCTCTTATGTTTGGGTAATGTGTTTCATCATTCCATTGAGAAAAAACTAGTTTTGAACTTTAAAAAATGTCTCTTCATGTTAGAAAGGGTAATTTTCATATTTCATGTTGTGCCATAGCATGGAATTGGGGTTTATAATTATAAAGTAGACACCATTTTGTCATTTCTGTAACCTATATGAGTGCATTATGTTCAATCATTCCTTCAAAATGTTCCTTTTTGTTGACGCTTAATTATAGATTTCATTAATATTACTCTACCAATATATCAATTTCTTCAAAAATATATTGAATCATTTTTTGATGATTTGTGAGGGGTATCATTTACAAGGTAAATAAGAGTCTCACTACACCTCTAACCATAAATGTCCAATTATGGAACCCCCCATTAGAGTTTATATGTGATACATCAAACATTATGGATGGGAAAATATTTTCTAACAGGGGGGAAGGGTGGTCCCATTGGATTTCTAATGCATCAAGAACATTGAATGTAACAACCGAGGTACTTATAAAATATTTTATTTTCATTCTGGAAGTAAATATTTAAATTAATTATAAATGTGTAATGAAATAAGTGGAATTTATAAAAATTTAGGAATCTATAGTAATAGAAAAATATTGTTACCTATGAAATTATATAAAAAAATTATGTATCTTATATGTGAAATAATATTGTATTTATATCATGAAATAAGTAAATAAAGGTTTCGATATTGACAATTTAATTGTTTTTTTTTTTGACAAATAAATTTTCATTTAAAATTTTATAATTAATATAATGATTTAAAAGAAAATAAACCTCCATAAAATATATTAATAAATTAATATTTGTGTTATTATGATTATAATATAATTTTATGAGACCTTAATTAATTTTTCAATGTTTTATAAAATCTATTATATTTTTAAAATTGGTATTTAAAGAGTAAATGTTGAATTAAATTAAAATGAAAATTTATAATATCAAGAAAATTATTTTCAAAAAAAATCATTCTTTATTTATACATGTTCAAAAATGGTTAGAGTGAATTTTTGTTATCTGTAAAAAATAATTGAATTTTTTGTGAATAGTGAAACATGTTAATTTATAGTATTTAAGTACTCTATCAATTATTGGGTCATAAATGATGTAAGGTTTATGTAATCACTAAATATAAAAATAACCTTAATTTTTTAGTATATTTAATGATAATTCTCAAAAAATTCATAGTCGTGATCCAATATAATAAACTGATGAATAAAATAATAAAAAACACCTCACTCCTCTATAATAAATACTACCCCTCAAAACCTATTCTCCTCACACCACAATGACTTTTAGCTTGATTAATATCTTCCCAATTACCTTCCCCTTCCTTTTTCCCATATTTAAGACCAGCTGATCTCACCCAAAGTCTAAATTGAAGTGCCTTAAAGAGGTTCTCAAGGAGGATAATTCAAGAGGTAAAATACTCATTCTTTTTATTTGATTTTCTTTTCAATTTATTTTCTTTTGTTATTCTCTCCTAACCGAACCTTATATAAAATAAATAAAAACTATATTTTATATTCTATAATTTAATTTTATCATGTTTATGAAAAACTTCAACATCAAAATCATTCTCTTCTCCCTCTTATTCAAAAAATTAGAACACCGCCCGTGATGTGCCGATTTACCTCTATTAGGGATGATAGGTTGTGATTATCCATTACCAACATAAAGATGTCGAGTCAATAAGTTTTCCTTATGACTTTTCCATTCCTTCTTGTTTTGAAAATAAAAAACACTCTATCTTAAGAAAAATTTATTTTCCCCTATGTTTTATCTTTATAAGAAAAAATTTTCTTCCCCAAGGAAATTTATCCTTACCATGCTTTCATTGTTCATATTATAATCTAACTCATTTTTTTTCTAAGTATAAAATTTGGATTTGTAACTAAAACCACAGAATCTTATAAATACTTAGATATAGAGCATTCTATTTTCAGGATCCAAATTCATGTTTTGAATTCTCTGAATTCAGGCTCCAAACTTTCTGAGTTCAGACTCCGAATTATTATGAATTTAAACTCCGAATTCTGTGAATTCAGACTCAAAACATTCTCAATCCAACTTTTGAACTATCTGAATTCATACACTAAATTTTCTAAGTTCGAACTCCGACTTATTATGAATTCAGACTCTGAATTTACTTGAAATTTAGACTCTGAAATTCTATATAATTTAGTTTCCAAATTCTTTTGAAGAATTAATATGAATATTCATGTATTATAGACACATAATGGTTTTTTGGTTAGACTCCAACCTTTTATTTCTTCCATACACTCCAAAATATGAATTTAGTTAAGTACCCATATTTTTTCTTACTCTTGTTTGATTTATAAAACGTTGTCATTCTTTCTATTTCTAACCAACCATTGTTTGAGTGAAACATGTATAGGTCCCTCCGAAATTCAATGGAAAATATGACTGTTGGAGGAGGGAGCTGACAGTTTGAGATGTGCCTATAAATAGGAGCTCATTTGAAATAGATCAAAAAAAACATTGATGAACTACTCTAAAACTCTAGTGCTTACATGTTGCTGAAGTAATTTCTAGAGAGATACTTTCATACTTTCTGCATACTGAACATCTTGTTCAGAATTGCATCGTGGAACTATGAATGTTTTTGAGTACATTCGAGGGATTCTGGGGATAGAAAGATATAGGTTCCGACTACCTTGATGTTTTAGGGCTTGCAGGGATAGCAAGACAGATTTCGATATTTGTATCTAGGTATTACCCTGATGTGGTTAAGAGATACTTTATTGAATGTAAAAATTAAGGGACCTTTATGCAAGGTTGTTGGATACCCTTCTCTTTACGTTAAAATATTTACTACCTGTTACTTGTATTGTTTCATGTTTTCCATAGAATTTTGGTTGTTGAGGAAAGTATAACTGTTTTATACTTTCTTATACTCGTACTCTGATTTGTGAGATTCTATACTCTTTAAGGTATAATCATTATCTTTTTAAACCTTTCTTAAGTTTTATTTCTGAAAAAATATTTCCCAAATCAAGAAATTTTGTAGAACTAAGAGGCTTCGTGAATTTACCTTGTTTAATATTGTTAAACATTACCATCTTTAGATATTCCAAATTAATTTTGTTAATGTATACAATTCACCCCCACCATCTTTTATATTGAGCATCTACATCATCATTTAGATCCTAAAATTGGTTTTAAATGAGGTATCTTAAATACTTATATTCACATATATGTTTTCTTGCTCATGTTTTTCAATGTTCTGTATTTTCCTTATGATATTTTTATCCTTGTTTACAAAATATTGTTACTGAAAAGTTTGTGTGGAAATATTTTCTTTAAGACAATTGGAATGAATGTTGGTTCTATTGACAATCGTAATCCTACTTGACCACCAATTTTTGATGGGAATGATTACGATTAATGGAGATATCGTATGAAAACTTTTGTTATTAACATTAGAGTGGAAAATTTTTTATGCTTACTAGAGACTACAAGATTATTGATAAGGATGTCAGAACTTTTACAAATCAAGAGAAGTAACAATATCAACTGAATTATAAGTTATGCAATAAATTATTGTGTTCCATGTACATGAATATATATAGTTATATTTCTTCTTGTAAAGCAGAAAATTGTATTCGGAAGAAGCTTGAAGTTACCCATTTTGGTAAATCCAACGTTATTTATACATGGAGAGCTTTTCTTAGAGCTGAGTACCATGGTTTTTGATTCCTTATGGAGAACCTATATGTAAGGTACAACATAGATTTTTGACTATTTTCAAAAGCTTAAAATCCATGGGGTGAAAAAGGATTGGATGATGAGGCACTTGTAGACAAGATTATAGACATCATGCCTAATGAGTTGGAATCTAAGCAAACAGCTATAGGTGAGAATAGGAAATCCTCATAGATCACTCTTGATGAACTTTTAGGAACACGTCTTAAACATGAGACTTGATTGAAGAGAGATGCTAATAATGTTAAGAAGAAGAATGGGAATGGAAGGGTTTCTTTTATAACTACTTAAAATTATATGAAAGCTAAGACTCCTAAGATTGTTACAAGATCTAAGTCTAAGAAGGTCGCTGTTTTATCTGAATCAATTGAAAGTGAGAATTCCGAGAATGAACTGGATAATCTTGATCAAAGGATAAACTGGATAGTTGGGAAGAAAGAATTTCAGTATAGATATAAGAAGAAATAAAGAAAGGATAAGAAAGACTCTAAAGTCACTTTTTCGGAATGAAAAAGAGATGGAAATATAAGTCCATATTGTCATATTCTTAAGAGAAAAGGTAGGACGGAAAAGAATTATGAGAGGAAAAGAAGTAAGTACTACAAAGATAAAGCTAAAAATGTTTTGAAATATAATGACACATGGAGTGCCAGTGGGGGAGACTCTTCAGATGAATCCTCAAATTATGAATCTTCTGGATAGAAGAATCTTGGTTTTCTTGCTAGACTACCTATTGAAAATCAGTATTTAATGGATAAGGTACACAATGATGAATCCATCAAAAATGTATCCTTGAATGGTAATTATAGTGATATTAAATACTATAAATCCTCGGATAAAGAATCTACTTTTGATGAACATAATACTTTACCTACCTATGAAGAAGTTTCTTGGTTTGTTATGCACCTTATGAATGAAAATTCTAAAGTCATGAAAAATATTGATAAGGAAAATTATTGAATTTATATTCTTACTAAGGAAATATCTTATCTTTCTAAAGATATTGATAAGAAAACCCTGGATTTTCAATGAATTTCAGAAAACCTTAGGGAAGTTAATTTTGAAAAGGATAAACTTTCTAAGGATCTAGAAAAGGTAATTTCTAAGAAAAATGTTTTCGAGCCTTACTCTAGTACTAAAACTAATGTCTTTAAGGATAAGAACATAGTTATTAGACCAAAGTCAGAAATATTTTCCTTGACGAAGTTTTTTTCAAAAATTACCTTAGGTAAGGAAAAAATTGATAAGATGTATTCTAAAATTCAACCTATAATGAATAATTCTAGATTTGGTTATACTAGTTCAAAACTGATTTTTAGTAACAATTATTTTGTTCCTCAAAGTGGTCCATTTGGCACTATGTGTCTGTGTGGTGGGAATTGGGAAAAAACTGTTCGTTAAACATAAAACAATCATTAGGTTTTCATAAAGCATATTTTTCAAAGAAAATGTGGATACCTAAAAATTTTCTTTCTGATGTTTCAGGATCCAATAATGTTTGGGTTCTGAAAGTCTAAAACTCTTATTTTCCGGTATGTAAAGATAGTACCAACATCAATACATAGTACATGGATAGTGGATATCCCCTGCATATGACTATTTACAAAAACATCTTGGAAGAGATTATCAAGATGAAAAGAGGAAAAGTAACTTTCAAAGATAATTCTAAGTGAGAAATTATTGGTATATGTAAAATTGTACTTCTTGGAAAAACATTAATTTAAATTGTTTTATTTGTTATGGGTTTTAATAACAACCCCATTAGAATATGTCAATTATGTGATGAAGGTTACCTTGTGAATTTTAGGAATGAGATGTTCTTAGTACACAATTACAAGGAAGAGTTTATTCTTTTTTCCCATAGGCAAGAGAATTTTTACACATTAAACATAGAAGACCATAGGATCCAAGATCTACCTTGAATTTGTGCAATGGAAGATCATTCTTGGTTGTGGAAAATAATGTTAGGACACTATACACATATTTACCTATTAAAACTATCTAAGAAAATACTAGTTAAGGATCTACTGGAGCATAGATTTGATTCTTCAAAAGTTTGTTATCCTTGTCAATATGGAAAACAGCATAAATAACATTTTAAATCAGTCGGTGAAGTCTTAACTACTGATGCCTTTCTATTAGTGCATATATATCTTTGTATTCCAACACAAACTAGAAGCATTGGAGGAAAATATTATGTATTTTTCTTAGTTGATGATTACACTATATTTATGTGGGTATAATTTCTAGCAAAGAAATATAACGATTTTTCTTATTTTTAAATTTTTATATCCCATGTAAAAAATGAGACAAACCTTTCTTTGATAACTATTCATATTGATCATATAGGAGAATTTCAAAATTGTGATTTTGAAACATTTTTTAGTAGAAAAGGCATTACTCATAACTTCTCAGCACCCAGAACACCCCAAAAAATGGTGTTGTTGAAAGAATAAATAAAATTTTTTAAGAGATAACAATAACCATGTTGTGTGAATATTCATTTTCTAAACATTTTTGGGCTCAAGATGTAAGTACTTCTTGTTATAATATAAATAGTGTTTTGATCAGACCTTTTCTTAATAAAACTTTTTATGAGTTATAGAATGGTAGAAAACTTTGACATTCCTACATCAGGGATTTTGGTTGCAAGGTATTCATTTTGAATAAAAAAGATAATTTACACAAATTCACAGCAAAATATGATGGAGGAATTTTCTTAGGCTACTCCACAACTTGTAAGACTTATAGAGTTTTCAATAAAATCACTTGTACTGTTGAACAAATAGTACATGTCAAATTTGATGAAACTGATCCTTTTTTTTAAACCTCAACCAAATTCTTTTGATGTGTTTTCAAAAAACGATTATCAACATTTTTTAGAAGATACTTCTGATAAGGAAAATGTTTATGAACATATTTTTGAATCATTTACCCCAGAAGACTTCCTACCCTATGTTGATGAATAGGTTTTACAAAACCCAAATCAGTTGTTTCTAAAGAATCATCCCAGTGATAATATCATTGGTGATGTAAATCAACCTGTAAGTACTATAATATCTTTAGGAAATGAAGTTGAATATCTAGCATTTATTTCATAATTATAATAAAAAAGAACTGATGAAGATTTAGGTGATGATTATTGGATAAAATCTATACAAGATGAGCGAAATGAATTCGGAAGGAATAATGTATGGACCTTGGTTGAAAGACCTAAAGATACTTCTCTTATTGGAGTAAAATGGGTCTTTAGAAATAAATGTGATGAAAATGTAATCATAGTAAGAAATAAAGATATATTGGTTGCTAAAGGCTATAGTCAACAAGAATGAATAGACTATGAATAACCATATGGTTCGGTCACTAGACTTGAATCTATTCGTATTCTACGTTCCCTTACATCATTCTTCAATTTTAATATTTTTCAAATGGATGTAAAATGTGATTTCCTTAATGGTTTTGTAAAATAGGATGTTTTTTTCGAACAACCTCTTAGTTTTGAAGATACAAAACATCATGAACATGTTTATAAACTTACCAAAGCTTTGTATGTACTTAAGAAATGTCCTCAAGCTTAGTATGATAGTGTTACAAGATTTTTTCTTCAAAATAATTATGTTAATGGAAATGCTAATCCAACACTTTTTATAATGAAAGATAATAAAAGTGTTTTTATTGATCAAATTTTTGTTGATGTAATTATTTTTTGTTCAACTCATAAATCTTTAACTGATTCCTTTGCGGATGTAATAAAATCTGGGTTTGAAATGAGTATGATGGGTGAGTTAACGTTTTTCCTTGGTTTTCAAATTTCTCAAAAACCTAAAGGAATCTATATATCCCAACATAATTATATTAAATATCTTCATAAAAAATATGGATATGACAACACTAAGAGTATATGTACTCCCATTGGTACCTAAAATTTACTTGATCTTGATGAAGCTAGAAAACCAATATATTAAAAAAATTAGAGGTATGATAAGTAGTCTACTTTACTTGATAGCAAGTCATCCATAATTAATGTTTTTAGTATAGTTATGTGAAAGATATCAATCCAATCCTTAGGAATGCCATTTAAAGGCAGTGAAAAGGAATTTTCTCTACTTAAAGTAACCCCTGGATCTAGGAATTTTTAACACTTCTGGAAATGATTTTATTTTAAAATGATTTTCGGATGCAAGCTTTGGTGGATGTAGAATGGATATTAAAAGTACACCCAGAACATTCCATTTCTTAGGTTATTCATTAGTTTCATGGTCATGAAAAATGAAACACTCAATAACACATTCCATTGCTGAAACTGAATATGTAGCAGTTGGAAGTTGTTGTGCTAATGTTTTGTGGATGAAACACACTCTCAAATACAATGGTATGAGTTTTACCAAAACACAAATTTTGTGTGTTAATACTAGTGTCATTGCCTTATGTAACAACCCTACATATCACTCCCTTGCAAAACACATAGATATTAGGCATCACTTTATTAGTAATCACACACAAAAAAGAGATATCATTCTTCAATTTATCAGAACGCAAGATCAACTTGCTGATGTTTTTACAAAATAATTACCCTCTGATAGAATTGAATACATTAAATAGAATTTAGGAATGATAACCGTAAGTTAATTATCCTTTTTAACTTCCTATTGAAACTAATCTCCTTAAAGTAACAAGCTCTTTTTCATAGGGGGGGGGTACATTTTCTTATTAGGTAATAATTTTTTTTTTTAAAAAAATTCTTAGTCTAAAACTTTTCGTAGTCGAAAAATTTTTCATAGTCAGTTTTTTTTTCAATTCTTAAAATTTTTATAATAAAGATTTTCAAACATAAAATTTTTTAATGAATATATTCGTACTTAAATTTTTCATAATGTAGATTTTTGTACTTACATTTTTTGTAATGGAGATTTTTAGATTGAATATTTCCATAATCAAAATTTTCGGAATCTAATGTTCTTCAAGAAGAATATTCCAAAAAATAAAAATCATCCTAGAAATCCAAAAGGTATTATTCCTTTCTTAAATTTCTGTAATTATCTTTTAAATTTTGGAATTTTTTTTGTATTTAAATTTTCATATTCATTTTTTTAATATGAATGTTTTTTCATAAAAACCATCAAAAGATCAGATTCTATCAAAAAAAAATTTCGGTTATCATCTCAATTGTCAGATCTAATAAAAAGGTTTTTCAACCATTATATTGAGAAAAGAAGTTGAACTATCACCTCACATGCCTATATGATGGACACAAAATTACCTTTCCACATCATAACTCAAGCTCATGCGTGCTGAAGCTCTGCCCTCCTACATAAGCCCGTTCCGAACTGCTCAGATTGTTCTCACATCTGAATGTCTACTGATGTCTCCTCTAAGAAAGATATGGAAACCGTTAAACCAATCTCTAAAT
This sequence comes from Viscum album, assembly GCA_963277665.1. NCBI lineage: Eukaryota > Viridiplantae > Streptophyta > Magnoliopsida > Santalales > Viscaceae > Viscum > Viscum album. Next base: position 1,575,223,916 of record OY728119.1, on the reverse strand, counting down.
GGAATATATACAGTGAAAGGATAGCTGATCCGAAGTTTTTTGGAAAGTATGATTATATTATTTCTAAGAATATAAAACTAAATTCATGGGAAAGTGTTTTCCTTTCAAAACCAAATGCTCAAGATTTGGTATATCCAAATTTGTTAATAGCATTATATGAGTCAGTAGTTTTCTTTATGGAGGGATGGAGGAATAATTTTTCCTTCAAGTGTTATGGAGAGACATATTCACTTTCTTACACCAAGGCTGCAATCATTGTTGGAATTCCCTATGAAGCTGAATTTGAATTTTGTTCTCATAAACTTCCAGATGATCAACGAAGTTTTGATAAGTTGAAGGCCATGACTTTCCTTTCTCTCTTAGAAGTTAAGACTTCGATGATTATTCACCAGACTAAAACTTACCAGATTAATGAATTTTGGGTTCAAGGATTCATCATACCGAGGAAAGGAGACAATAATACTTTGAAGAAAATTGATATGTACATTCAGGATTTCTTGGTAATCCTGTGGAAGATAAACTTGGTTAAGCATATCATTGATACGATTGAGAACATAAAGTATATAAATATGAAGGCTTAGATTATTATGTATCCATCCATTCTTTCAAAGATGATTGTTCAATATCTAGAATCCTTCAAAATCCCTTGCAAATCTAAGTCAAGAAATTGAAAAGTTATGCTGCTAAGTGATGACACTCTGAGAAGGATGAAAGTTCAATTTTCTAAAGAATCTTAAGAATTTTATGATTTTCCTAACGAGGAGGTAGAAGCCTTACCGAAAAAACAAGAGGTGGATGAGACATCTAAATACGGTGCAAGGAAGAGGATGTTGAATTTTATGCAATAAAAGTAAAAACCCCCAATGGCTAAGGAAACCCAATCCGCACCACCGAAGCCAATGAAGCAAAAATCCAATCCAGATAAGGTTGTGACTAAATGCAGAAAAGGCAACTAAAATCATAAAGAAGGGGAGTATAAGATTGGCTTATACCCTACTAAAGAAAAATATTTTGAGGGAGAATGTAGCTAAAGAGCTGGACAAGAAAGAGAAAGAAAAGAAGCAAAAGAAGATGTTTTCTGAGGATAAAATAGTGAAATCACTTCTAAAGGCTGCTGAGAAAGCTTCCTAAATATTCCGGTACCAGATTCCTTATTGATAGAATCATTAACAAAGACTCCAGAAAAAAAGTTTGTAAATTCAGAAAAACATCAAGAAGAAGTAGCATAAGAAGAAGAAGTAGTAGAAGAAAAATAAGTTTAAGAAGGAGATGAAGAAGGTCACGGTGATACTGAAGATTTGATAATGAATGTTGAGGATTTTCATGAGAAGTAAAGAATTTCTGAGAAATTATCATTTCGAACATATCAAACTGAATCATAAAATCTTTCTACTCCTATGAATGATGAAGAGAAGGCTGAAGATGAAGTAGACAAACCATATGAGGAAGAATGAATCAATTAATATTTCATTCACCCTGAGGATGCTGATGTAGGAGTTGAAAATGAAGAAGTTGGTGAAGACAAAATTGATCAGCTATCTGATAGTGAATATGAATCTCCTGATCTAGATAAAGTCAATCTGAGGGTTAATAAAGGAAAACAGATAGTATTTGATTCACCTAACAAGGCTATGGTAAAGAAGAATGATATTGGTGGTTCTTAAAAGAAGAAAGTTGTTGAGTTAGAAAAAGAAATATCACAAAGAAAAGTATTGAATTCGGAATCCTCATCCCTTGGAAATAATTTGGTGTCCAGTATTTAAAAAATATTGTGGGGAATATTCATTTATTTCCAATAATATACTCGAGATGCTAGATGTTTCAATACACCTCGAATCAAAAATCAGATTCAGTATCTATGGTGATGGATAAGCTTATCAAACTGGAGGCAAACATCAAGACATTTCTTATTAGCTATGATGATCATAAATGGTCATGCAGAAAGATGACAAGCTACTCAAGGATAATAATAGAAGACATGAGAATTCTTGATGAGTTAAAATAAAGCGTCAAAGATTAATTTGACACCGAAGATGTCAAGATCAAGGATCTGATAAATAGTTTTGAGGAAAAGCTAACTCTGGAACATAATTATCGGATTCAAGAAGGTAAAGATCTGAATGGGAAGTTGTATTAAGTTGCTCAGAGTTGAAAGAGGGAAATAGATCTTAGAATTGAACTAGAAGAAAAATTTTCTAAAAAATAATAAGTTCTAAATGGGCAGCCTGAATCTCTTAAGGCATGGGAATAAAAAATCAATTCCTTAGAGAAGAAAATGGAAGATTAGGATTACCTTCTCAAACATGCAGAGGAGGATCACAAGAAACTCAAGAAGATCAAAATCATAGTGAAGAAGTCGATGCAGAAGGAGAAGGAAATATAATCTTGTTTAAATTCCGATCTTTTATTGTATTCTTACATGTATAAATTTTTCCAATCGTAATAAAATTTTGGGTTTCTCTTTATATATTTGGTTTTCTAGTACTAATATTTCATGTACCACATTTCTTATTCCATTCCCTTCAATCCTTTTTGAAAATAAAAATGGGAGAGAAATGAATGATAAATAGAATACAAAGTAAACGAAGAAATTTCCCCAAGTAAGGGAGAGTTCGACTAAGGGGGAGTTATTATCAATGAATACGTTCATATGAAATAAAATGCTAAGTTTCAATATAGAAATAAAGATTACGATCCTTAGTGTATCCAAAGCCTAAGGGGGAGTTAGTCATATTCATCTTTATCTATGTGTTAAGGGAGATGAGTTTTATTTTCAAATTCTATAAAAATATTTTCCAAGTCCTTATATTATTTTTCTTAAGGATGTTTGTGATTTCCAAAAAAGTGGGAGATTGTTGAGACAACAAGGTTTCCTTATGAATTTTCCATTCCATCTTATTTTTAAAATCACAAACACTCTATCTTAAGGAAAATTTCATTTCCCCTATTTTTTATCTTTATAAAGAAAAGATTCCTTCCTGAAGTGTATTTTCCTTTCTCAAGGATTTTTTATCCTTACCCAGTTTTTCTTTCATAAGGAAAATTTTTCTTCCACAAGGAAATTTATCCTTACCATGTTATCATTGTTCATATTATAATCTAACTCATTATCCTTCTGAGTATAAAATTCCGGTTTTTAATTAAGACCTCATAATCTTATAAATACTAAGATATAGAGCATTCTGTTTTTAGGATCCAAATTCCGGTTTTAAAGTCTCTAAATTCAGACTCTGAACTTTCTAAGTTTAGACTCCGAATTCATTGAATTCACACACCGATTTTTCTGAATTCAGGTTCTGAATTATCTAAATTCAGAATCCAAATTTGATGAGTTTAGACTCCGAATTCTTATGAATTAAAATGCTGAATTTCCTTGAAATTCAAACTCCAAAATTCTATAGAATTCAGGATCCGAATTATTTTGAAGATAGAATCTAAATATTCATGTATTATAGACAACAAATGGTTTTTTGGTTAGACTCTAAACTTTTATTTTTTTCCATACACTCTGAAAAATGAATTTGGTTAAGTAACCATATTTTTTCTTACTCTTGTTTGAGTTATAAAATTATGTGGTGCTTTTTCTTTCTAATCAACCATTGTTTGAGTGACAAGTGTACAGGTCCCTCCAAAATTAAAAGAAACATATGACTGTTGGAGGTGGGCGCTGACCATAGGAGTTGTGCCTATAAATAAGAGTTCATTTGGATGATCTAAAAAAAAAATTCGATGAACTGCTCTACAAATCTATACATTACATGCTGCTGAAGTAATTTCTAGAGAGGGACTTTCATGATTTATGCGTACTGAACAACTTGTTCAGAATTACTTCATGTGACTATGAATGTTACTGAGTACATTCGAGGGATTCAGGGGATAGGAAGACAGAGGTTCTGACAACCATGAACTTTAAGGGCTTGCATGGATAGCAAGACAGACTCCGAAATTCATATCCAAGGCTTACACTAGTGTGGGTAAGACAAACTTTCATGAAAGTATAAATCAAGGGACCTTTATGCAAGGTTTTTGGATACCCTTCTCTTTGGGTTAAAAAATTTACTACCTATTACTTCTATTGTTTCAGGTTTTTCACTACATTTTGGTTTTAGAGGAAAGTATAACTATTTTACACATTCTTGTACTTTTACTCTGATTAGTGAGATTCTATAAGCTTTAAGGTAGAATCTTTATATTTGAAACTTTTCAAATGTTTCATTTCCAGATCCATATTTCCAGAATCAAGAATGTTTTTAAAACTAAGAGTCTTTGTGAATTTACCTTGTTTAACTTTGTTAAACATTACCATCTTTAAATGTCCCAAATGAATTTTTTAAAGTATACAATTCACCCCCCCCCCCCTCTTGTATATTGAGGATCTACATCATCATTTTGATCCTTCAAAGGGATGGTCATAAAAAAATATTATCGTTAAATAATATTTCATTACAAATATTATAAGATATTTAATTTTTTAGATACATTATATAAACATGATATTGAATAAATTGATATAATTTCGTGATGGTCGTTAAAAAATCCAAAATAAAATAAATCATTTTCATTATGTTCTTTGTTTAGTTCTTTATTATCTTATCATAAAACAAATGATGTATGGTACCATTTAGAATTATGAAAATATATTAATATCATTTCATTCCACTTGTGTAGTTTTCTTCAATTTTATAAGAAAATCCTTAATGAACTGACAATAGAAACTATGAAATAAATGCACCTAAAACAATGAAAATAATTACATATTTTTAATAAATGGGTGGAAATATGTAATAATAAGATCATATAAATAATTATAAATTTTAATATGGTTATTTAATATATTAATAACACCATTATAACCATTATACATGAATTTTGAACATGTTTGAAGTAAGATGAACCTGAGGTAAGGGAATTTTCATTAAAACCCCCCGTTGAATTTTCTATTATTACAAAATTCAAAAGGATATTTTTTATGATGAATGTATTCATGTTTAATGATTATGTTCTAGTTCATGTGAATTTTATATAATTAAGTGAGGTAACATTATCTCCCTCTAGTACATTGGGTATTTTTATTTTGGAGGTCTACCATATGGTTACTCAAAGTTTGATTATAATGGTAACACTATAAGGTAGTCATGAGTGTAATATTATAAGGTATCTGCGAGAGTTACAAATAGTATGGTATCCAAGAGGGTTACAGTCATAAGTAATAAATTCCCCATGTTAATTTTATAGTTTTATTGATGTTTTCTATATTTCATGGAAATATCTTGTTTTCACAAAGTAAACATATGATACTTTATGGTTGAGAAGTATTTATTCGTGAAAATGAATTCATATATTAATAAGTATTCATGGAATAACATGTTATTTCCTTATTTTTATTTCCCTTAATAAAATTTTTGTGATCATCCAAATTTTTAAAATATTTTTCACAGGGTTTATGGATGGGTAAGATAAAATAAGAATCCAAGCTAAATATTGTAAAGACGTTTTATGAAAGGATTTCATGTTTTATTAAAAACATTTGTATTCTGTATGAAATGGATACCATTTTAGTAGTACCAAGTTTTTTTATTTGCAGTTTTATATGTATGAATTATGTACTAATTTTATAAAACACTCCACCGAGAATTTCTTTCAAAATTTTAGGAATTTATTTTCAAAATAATTTAGTAGATTATGTAACATTCATGGTTGGGTCCTTATTGTTGTCATTAGAAAATAATTTATAAATATTTAGGGCTTAGGATGATATTAATAGAATACCATAAATTATTTTTAGCTTATTGTTTTGTTGAAATGATATATGATTTTATTTTTACCATGTTTCTTCATCTAAGATATTTTTTTAATGGTTTTCCAAAGAAGAAACAAGAAAGCTATAGTAAGAAGGCCCCGAGAGTTTGATATACTTCCAAATATACAAACATGGAATGGTGGGGATTGGAATCAAGAAGATTGAGATAGTTATAGATTAGTTTATACAATATATAAATGAAATTTTCATCCATACAAGACAAAAAAAGAGACACCACAAAGTAACATGATAATAATGGAACATTTTATGAAGCAACACCCACCTAATTTTAGTGAATCTTCAAAACCAGTGGTGATTGAAGGATACATTAAAGCACTTTAAATAATATTATATTTAACGGGTTGTTCATATAATCAAAATTTTAGTATTTATATTAAATATTTTCAATGTGAAGCTGCATATTGGTGGTCATTGGTCATGAAAATTAGAGAGAGTGAGAAGATTGAGGCCTGAAAATGAGAAGAATTTAAGAATCTTTTTTTTAAAAAATTTTTCCTTTGTTTTTTTTCATATGAAATAAAATAAATTCCTTGAATTGAAACAAAAGGATGAGGTTTCAGGGGTGGTGTATAAAAAAACTTCAATCATTTAGAAGTGTATGCTCCAAATCCTATTACGGGTATAGATATTAAAATCAATCATTTTACTCAGGATTGAATCCGAGATACCCAAGGGATTTGGCCTCATATGAGTTAGAACGTTATGATAAAATTTATGATGTGCTGATAGGGTAGAAATGACGTTCTTTGAAGATCTTGTGTACATTGAAAACAAGCATAGAAAGAGGTCCAGATAGAAATAAATGGGTAACAAATAATCAAAAAATTATCTAGGGAATAAATGGCATAGTAGACTCCTAAATTGATTCTCTATGATTAGTTGCAATAATATCACTAGATTTTTCCTTGATGCAATTTATAAGATAATGAATTTTTAATTTTTTGGTATTTAATTATTTATTATATTTTTACTTTTCAATATTTTTATTATGGATTGGGAAACCATAATATGCATATATTATCACAATTTTTTGGAATACATGACCTGTGACAATTCCCATGAGTGCAAGAGGTTTAGTGTGGGGGAGTTGATAAAACAAATTTTTATTAAATATTTTACTGATAATAAAAGAAATTATTTCCTCACAATGTATTAAATATGTTTATTTATTGAAAATTTATTATTAGATCACAAATTCTAAAATTTGATGAAAAAATTATTTTTTACTATTTAAAGTGCATTGTTTTAATTTATCCATTAATATTTTTCAATAGATTAATTTATAATTATAATTTTTAATATAATTACTCAATTTATATAATATTAATATATTTCCTACAATCTAGATCATACATTTTTTTGGAGTTAATGGTCCATTAACTCAAAATTGGAGTGGACTATCAAGATTGGACACCACTTCACTATTTGGTTCATATCCTCTTCATGGGGACTTGTATTTGGATAACATTTGGAAACTAGATAGAATAACCAATTACAAAAAAATACTTTATGTGATAGAATAGTTTTTCATGTGTTTTGGTGTTCAATAAGTCGTTTGAATTTGTATTAAAATGTTTTTCTAAATTTCCCATTTTCACATAAAATGTCTGAAAATGCTAGCCTACCCACTACTCTATAAATTTGTGAATTTTTCAATTAGAGGGTGTTGGGAATTAATTAATCGATTTAGGGTAGTGTTAATGTGTTTTATATCCATTTTTTCTTGAATTTAAATAGTGTATATCTTGATATAATGATCCTTCATTAAATACTTCTTCTTCTTTTCATTATAATGTTTGTGTTTGCACAATTTACTTCTATGTTTCTCTTCTACTTGTTCTATTTTTTTAAATTTTTTTATTAATTCCATTATTAATTTTGGATAGAAATAAATATTTTTAAAGTGATTGGGTTATTCCATTTATACAGATTTTCACATATAAAACATTTCTACAATGACTACACCACACATAGAAGATCAATTTTTCTTGGTAATCGATCTAATTATCACCTTCCTAATTTATTTATTTTGAATTATTGAGATAATATAATTCACATAATATGATATATTAAATTATTTTTTGACTTAAAATAAACTAATAAATAAAATAATTAATTAAAAAAAACACTTGAGGTCGAGTAAAGTGTGAATTGTGAGAGCACGGTATTAATCGGTGAAGAAACAATAAGAGATCAATCTGTAGAGTAAAAATATAATCCCAAAACATAGTTCATCATTAAATTATATAATAGATATGATCCATAATTCACTAATAACCATAATCTACCCTAATAACAATAATCAAATCACAGTTCAATGATAGAATGTTCCAAACCAAAACTATGTTTTAATTCATTTAGTCAATATGGTTGTGGTAAATTCTCAGATGGTATGGGGATTAACAACTTATGGGATCATAATTAAGAGGATTTTAGTATAAATTATATTTTTTAGTAATTATGTTAAGTGGTATAGTTAGATCAATTACAACTTCTAAAAATATTATCTAAAAAAATATTTTTATTTTTTTTATAAATCAGTTATCAAATAGAAGAAAACCAGAAAAATAAAATCATTTTCTGACATACATTTTCTAGTTTAATAAAATTTAAAAATACTCTTCCCCATAATTTATGTTGTCTGTGTCATTTATTTTATTTTAATTTCAAAATACCTTAAATATGTTTTTATAATTAGTTACTCTTTGAGATATGACCGTTTTCACACACTCTACTGCTCCCAGAGAGAAAAACACATACATAATTTGAGAGTTCCCATGATAGTTTTTTTTAATTTTATTTTAGATATAGTTTCTTCTTCTCTTTTGAAATGAAATATTATTTTTTTAAAAATTAGATAAATCATTATTTTTTATTAAATTATTATATTTATCTTTAATTTCATTAATGGTCTCATACAACATGTTACAATATTTCAAATGATCTTTTCTAAACATATCATTTTCAATATAATCATCATATTTTGAATGATCCTAAATTTGAGTTGATAAAATAGGTTATACCTATGGAGCTGTAACCATAAAGAATAAATTTTTTTTTCATTTTCTTCTCCTTGAATAATATTTGAGTAACTTATTTTTCCTTAGATTCACTCCAAGTGTCCTTTATTGATTTCTTGACTTTCTTCCATAGATTATCAATATTTTGATTTTATTTTAACCTTTTACAATCATCTTTGATGTGTCCTAGCCTTTTACACTCATAATATGTAAATTAAAATTTACTATCCATATATTAAACTCCTATATTATTATATTTTCCTTAAAATATTTACCTAAAAAACAACTTCATATTTTTATAAAATTTCGTGAATCTTATTTTCAGATGAAACATTTCATCATCATTGTCAGAGTCACCATCACATACATCAGTTATCTCTTCTTTGATTACTTTTTGTGATTTTGATTGATATTATTTTAATGTAATTTATTTCATTGTATTATTACCCTCACCATTTAATTTTTGTTCTTCCTCCTACATCATTAGATTTCATTTCAGATCTTTTATTTATAGATTAATCACATCACGTGATTATTAAATTTATATTGAAGTGCCTATCATTTATCTGGTAAGCATCACAGAATCTATAGTACTTGAGAATATCCATCAATAGTATTTCCATGTACATTTATAAAAATTTTAGTCACGTCAAACAAATGATAAATTCATGAAAAAGACTCATCGAAATTTATTATAAATGTATCGTACATCATAGTATAAGTATTTAGAATAATTTAATTGACATTAGATGTGCATTAATGAGACACAGATAAAGTATCCCAAATATTAAAAATTTAACCCATTGATATATGCTAATAAATTTTTCTTATCCTATTGGTTATTATAAAGAAATAATTTATTTAAAATTACACTCGTATATAACCTCATTGGAATCACCATATTTATCTCAATTAGCTTTAGGTTTTTCATATTGATCTTCAGTTACAATCCATATATAAAAACAGATACTTTCAATATGTATTTTTATTTTTATTTTCCGTTGAGTATAGTTTCAACCATTAAAAAATTATGGTCTATTTGACGTAATCCCCTCAAGTCTATTATTATCTATAATGATAGAAATATATAATTAACAAAAAATTTATATCATTTAGTTTAAAATTGGTCATACTTAAAACATAAAAAATAAAAATAAGAGATAAACAAATACTTTTGATACCAATGTTTTTTCAGAGTATAGTACTCACGAGGGGGTAAATTGAGTTTCCAATAAAACATTTTTAAAATAATTTATAAAAAATCCACTAGTTTGATGTTCACCAAGTAAAATAATTTATTAGGTATATATAATTTAATTATTTAAAATAACCTCTAAAAATATTGATTGAAAATTCATTAGATTATCTTTGAGGTTATTTTAATCTCTTGAGATTACTCTTATTTCATTAAATGATATAAATAGAACATGTTAAATCTAACAATCAATTTATAGATTTGGAAAATATATTTATAAAAATAGTTGTAGAAACAATGTTAAAAAAATCTCAATCAAATTAATGAATTTAAAAATACAAGAGATTAAATCTCAAGTTGAGGCATAATAATATCCACTTGAGTGTAACTCACTTACAATATTTTTTATTAAAAATAAATATATGATTCATTACCTTTATTGGTATTGGTTACAATTGTGCATACATATTTCTAGGAAAATAAAAAACATCTTCCACAATTTTTATGAGATTAAAAATATAAAGGTAATGAAGTAAGAGTATTTGACAACTCTTTTATTCTCTAAAAGTGTTTTTTCATTGATATATTTATATGAAAATAATTCACAACTCAAATGTAATAAAGATAAAGATATTGAGCGAGATAAATGATATATTGAAGTTGTAAAATCTCCAAGATTTGTTTTTTTTCATTTTCTTTTCTCTTCGTACTTTCTTCCTTCAGTTAAGAGATGCGTTGAAAAAATAGAAACTTTTTCTCGGATATTCCAATGAAGATCATATGAAATCAGAGCATAATATTATTGAGGGAAAAAAATTGTATGAAAAAATTAAATCAAAAAGTCATACTTTATTTCTATTACTTTATTCTTTTATAAAAATAATTCTCCCTCTAAAAAGATCCATTTCAAATACATCATTGGAAATACTCATACTCATCATGAAATCTGAACGCATTAAATTCCTCTAACCAAGCATTTAATTCAGCATAGAAGGTATTTATAATATATTATAATATAATATAATTACAACTTTTAAACATGGTCTCTTAAAGTTTGTTATATCATATTATATATGATAGATCCATCACAGAGTAATAATTATAGTTTGAATCCATTGATATATCATGAAGTGTCTTTCTATAAAATTATAGTTCATCCAATGCATTTTTATTTTTCAAAAATCTAATGTGGTCACTTCCCTTCAATGTATCATTTTTTAATTTAGTATAGATGCTCCAACTGTTTTTGAATATCGCAATTTTTTCACATAGTCTCTTTAATTCATTATGTTGTTGATTTCATACAACGTGTAGTCACTGAAATACTTTATTTTCTAATAGAAAGGATATACTATGTGTTGGGTTGACTTAGTGTCCAGTCACATGAAAATTTTAGGAAAAATCCACCATGTTTGATTAGTTATCCATTTAGTCAATCCACTTGTACATGCAATTACTTTAAATCATTGTGAATATTGTGAGACTATTTTGTTTTCTCTATGATATAACGATCTTTTAGTTTTAAAGTTATTTCATTTACTTGATAACATTATGATATTTCTATCACGATCAATAAGATGGTCATACAGTTGACACAATTTTAATTCATTCACTTTAATACATTATGAATTTTAAATTCTTCATATTCATTTATATGGTCAATAGAAGTTATTCATGTGGTTGATCTGGTCCTTAGAGTCTCTTGAGCACTTAGATAATTTTTCTCAACACATTGTCACTTTTTAGGTTGTTATGGTCGATCAGACAATTAAGACATTTTACTTAATTTTCAGTAAAATATATAAATTTCATAAAACAAAAAATTGATTATAAACAACATAAACATGATGTTTTGTTATTAAAATAATGAATTTATAGACTAATCCAACATTGTTATTTATGATTCTCTTATCTTTGATTTAGTTGTAATCTAATGTAGAAAATATCGATGGTCTCTTATGGCTCTCAAAATATATGAAATCATGAAAATTAATATGATATATGTGTTCTTTAGATCATGTAAATAGTGTCTTCCATAGATATGTGAGAAATTATCATGTCCTATAGTGATTTTTGGTCTTCGAGAATTACAAGATCCTATAATATATTTTATCTCTACAACATTTGAATATGTATTTTCCTTAATGGATATATTTATTATACTCTTATGACATAATTATACCCTATAAAAAGGGTTAAGAGGATATATATGTGATTTGGTGAGTATGATTTTATGTGGGGATATTTCATTAGAGTATAGATATTTGGGGATGTTTATGGATGAGATTTCATTATTGAATATTAATTTTCAGAAGTTGATGGTAGAAGATTATTATATTTGATGGGAGTGTAGTTATCCTTGGTGTAGAATTTATAAAAATTATGGTTGGGGATCTTTATGTGATGGTTTAAAGGGATATTATTTTTTATATATATTCTTTTGAGGGATATCCGAAGTATAATCAATATCAATTGTTTTTTTAGGGGATACATTTTATTTTTTCAATGGTGTGGGAGATTGTTCTCCTTGAGTTTCATAACTCACCTTTGGATGTGAATATTGAAAAAAATGTATTATTTATTGAGGAGTCAATTTTTTGGGATCAAGGATGAATATATGAGTGAAAAATTCAATATTTTTAGTTTTTCACATCAAAAGATAGAGGCCAAACATCATTTTTTCCATTTAATTGTTACAGTTACTAGATATTCCATAGTGGAAGTGTAAGGGCATATTAATTGTTTTAAATACTAACTTTCCTCATTCTATGAGAGGATTAAATGTTATCTGTGTTAGTTTTGATCAAGTAATGATGTTCAATATTTTTATTCTAATAATATAGTTTAGTATAATGGCTAATTTTTCAAGGTTCTATGTGGATGATATTTTGTTTCTTAATGGATTGTCAAGTATGATAATATTTGATCACAATCCTTAGTTTATCGTGAGAGTTTTTAAGGGTATTGAATAAACAATTGGATCTCAATTATTCCTTATAAATTTATTCCATTATTATATGGATAATCAAAAAAAGTGGGCTACATGACATAAAAATATATGTTGAGTGAATATGTTTTTTATTTTTGAGGTTCTTTGGTAAATTACCAACCCTTGGTTATGTTTTCATATAACAATATAAACCATTTTTCTATATGTATAGACTCATTTAAAGCATGGTATGATTGGAATTATAGATATATAATATTCTTGATTAATGTTGGAGAATTATTAGTTCTTGGACTAAATTTTGGGATAACCACAACATGGATGTTCAGATGATCCCTGAGTGGATGAAGGCAACTCAAGCCTATAAAAATTCTTATGATGATCGAAGGAGAAGACATATCATGTTCATGTTTAGTGATAAATTTTTTCTAAAGGTTTTTATTAATTTAGGTTAGTAGAGTTTAATTTGTGGGAGTAATATTTATCCTCTATTTTTTTGGACCTTTCATGAAATTGGACCATCTTCTCAAGGAGGATATCAATTGGAACATACTCAACTAATGGATCATTTCCATGGTCTTTTTTATTTGTCATTGTTTCATTGGTATGTTGAAAATTAAATAACCCAATATAATTTCTTAAGGTGTTATATTTATTATCAACCATATATGAGAGAATGTTTTTGAGTAATAGTTACAGATAAAAATATTAATTTCATGATATATGGATCTTGAAAATTTATTTTTTGGTGATCTAGATCCGTAACATGAAGTTACACTCCCCACAATATATCAATGTTCAAAAACCCAAAATTAGGTCATGGATAATAAAACACATTATTTTATTGATCTATTGATGAGGAAATGTATTTATTAATGATACATGAATCCAAAAGTTCATTTGATGAATTTGGATGTTTTGTTGATATACTACTAGAATATTAGTTAAAATATCCTTGATTTTTATAATAAAACTATAAAATGAAATTATCTTATATTAATATGTAATATATTTTTCAAATGTGAGGATTTATTAGTAGATAAAAATGGAAAATATTTGGAAGATTTCTAAGTATGTAGAAGTAACTCAAAGGGAATATAAAATTGGAAAATTGTACAGTTCACCGGGATTTATAAGTGTAATTATTTTTTATGTAAAAGTTATTTTTATGAAGAAGTGTTTAGTGGTTTGGAATATAGATCCAAAACATATGATAGATAATGTTATGATAATATTTTAAAGTCAAAAACATCACAGTGGTTCCACTATCAACTATGATTCATGATTATTTAAATTAAAAAATTCAAAGAATTTGTTTCAAAACATATTATAATAGAATATGAATTTTTTAATTAGTTGAAGATAAGTTATTTTTTGAGTTTTATGAGTTTTTAGAATGATGAAAGAATCATGAAAAGATAACATTTTTTAATTTTTTTTATAATTATTATATAAGAAAATTGTTATAATAATTTAAAACTATCTATGATTTGAAAAGGGAAATAATACCTAAATACTTACATTGAATATGTCAATATAGTGTATCTAGAAGCTATATTATTTAATGTTATATATTCTCGTGGTGTATCATGGATTAAATAAGAAAAAGAATAGTAACAAATGTATTTTATATTTATGAATCAATTTCATGTAAATCCTGATGTACCAGAGTTGTGATAGTGAAAATGTATAATCAAGATAATGTCAATTAAAATTAAAGCAGTAGAGGCGAGTGAAAATAAATATAATATAAGGGGTTAGTTGAAGAAAAATTTGAAGATTAGTTTATTTAATTCTAATAGATGTTTCATGTTTATAAATTCACATAATTGTAAAATATCTAATTTTATGAAGATTGTAATGGAAGATATTCTAATGTTGATATGATTTAATGTTATGACAACAATATGTAGAATAAAAAGTGTGGATGTAAAAATCCATAGTTCAAATAATGATATAGTGATATTAATGGAGAATATGTGATGAATGTTATTAATTCCAGGCTTATTTCAATTTTCAAATGGCTATGTTTTAATATTCAATGTGATTGAGTAATTCATAGGTAATGGTAGAGCCATAAGTAGAGGAGGAATAATGTATAAGTCAGAATTTCGTTGAGTTTAGTAAATCTAAGTTACCAAAATATGATAAGATATCTCATATAGAATTATGGGAAGTCAATATCAGTGTGATGATGTTTAGGTAGAAATCAAGATTCATGATCTTAAATTTGAATTCATGATTCTATCCTATATTTTTGGAGGTTTTAAAGGTAGTTGATGCCATGATTTGAGGTAGATTTGAAGAATCCAAATGATATTAGTTTTGGATGCTTTGATGGAAGATTACTGAAAAAATTATATAATAGAAATTATAAATTATATATTTTTTATTGATCAATATACCTTAAGATATATAAAGTGAAGATCTATTTGAATTTAAATGTCAATTGTTTTGAGAGTGAATATATAGAGATACCTAGCTAGTATGTTCTAAATAATTCATTATATCAATGAGGGGGAAAGTTGATTCAAAATAATTAAAGAGTCATGGATGAGGTTCTTATATTGTAGAATATATATTTTTTGAAAATATTAGAATCTTAATTTAAAGAAGTTAAAGATTCAAATTATTACTGTCTAGAATTTGAGGTTTTGAGTAGATGTTGATTTCTTTCATTCAAAAGGCTTGGTGGAAGATCAATTTTTTTTGCAAAATAAATCATGAGTAAAATTGTTCTTACATAAATTTTTGGTTGGTACCATTATAAACATATGTGAATATGTATAATAACATTTCAGGATATGGTATTTTTTGGAATGACTTTTTCCTAAAGGATGATAAATTTTCATATGTCTTGTAATCATTGATTTATTTTCATGGAAAAAATGTGCCTCGATCTAAAACTGAACATAGAATGGTGAATCCACCCATACTAAGAATGAACCTTGTAAAAATAATATGTTCCTTTCATTTAACATTATTTATAATGCATACAAATAAAGTTGAGAGGTAAATTTTGAGAGGATCGGTACTCTAACTTGTCACAGGGGTCAATAAAATTAAAAAATAGTGCCACTGATTCAAGGTAGCCACCCCCTGAAGGATACATAATATTAATGGTCATAATAGACCTCATCAAAGAAAAGAATATCCCCTTTAAAATATCCACACATTTTGAAATATAGAAACTTTAATTATTTGATAAGTAGGATAATTCGAAAATTTAATTGAAAAATTTCTGTGGATGGAAGGACATGATGTTTCCCTATCTTATTTCACATATCCAGGAATATTTTAATATGCCTACAATGGGATTTCCATTACTGGTGACTGACTCAATCTTAAATTTTATTGGTAAGAGAGCCTTAGAGGTTGATGTGAAGGAATTAGATTTTATTCTTATTTCTTTTTTAGATGAAGTATATATAAAAGTGTTAGGTACCGAAAGAATAAAGGATATTTGGGACAAACATGAAACAAAATTTCAATGAAATGTGAAGATTATAGAAGAAAATATAAAAATTTGGATTAGTTAAATGATGTAAGTATTGATGATAAAGAGACTATTTATGATTACTTCACAAGAATAAATGAAATTTTCAACAACATGACATGTTTTTAAAAAACTTGGAAATATTCAAGTATCTCATGGAAGATGGTGAGAAAATTCACTAATAGGTGTGATTATATGTCTCCTTAATTGGAAAATATATTTTATTCTTCTATTAATGAAGTAAATGACATACTTTTTATTTTGATATATTGAAATCTATGTAATTTAATAAGAATTACTAGGAGTATTGGGTATGTGAATCTATGAAAATTCATAAAATCGAAGAAGATGGAGATGAGTACAGAAGAAAAATAAAATATGTCGAAGAAAAAAAGATGATAAGTATAATAGGATTATATCTCTTATCTCAAGAAACACTAAACAATGAGAGGGTAAATATAAATTTTAACTCTCACTTATGTCTTTCAAGTGTGGTGTAATTAGTAATTTCACAATAAATTTTCCATGGATGAAAGTTTTTGATGATGATAGTGATGATCGAGGAGAAAATTTATAGAGAAGTAAAATGGGTAAAAAATCAAATTAAGTTAAAAAGACCATTATTTTCAAGAAATTCGTTTCTATAAGAAAAGAAAAAAAGTTAATAAAATTCAAGGAAGACTACTCTACCTCAGGTAGTCATTTTGAAGAATACATCCCTAAAAATTTTAATACCTTAATGGATGATTTAAAAAAAACAAGGTGAAACTTAAAAAAGAGAATAAGAGGAAGGTAATGCAACATAAATGGTTTATATGCTAAAATCAGAACATTATATATGCCCTAAAAGAATCATTAAAATTAATAAAATAAACATATTATTAAATAAACAAGGTGAAAATATTATGGAAAGGAATTATTTCAAAAGAAGGAAACTATTTAGATTGAATAAATTAAACACCTTTATGTGAAGGTTGATGAATTTGAAAACTTTTTGAATGATCTTGTTGGAAAACATTCTGTAAATAAAAAGAGTGGTGTAAGACAAAATCAATTTGTCTTCAAGAGAATGATTATATAAATAATATTGTTTAAAATTTCATCAAACCTATTGAGTTTAAATCTGGATCATCTTGATTTGATGATAACTTTATTCCAAAAATAAGGCTAGTATGTCTCCTATTTAATAAAAAATAAATGTTTGATTAATAATAGTGCAATATGGAAAATAAAAACCATGGATTTTGGGACTAGGAAAATCATGTGCAATATTATTCTATAAAGAGAAAAGTTAAGAGTTTATTATAAAAAATATACACATTAATATTGAAAAAGGATTCAAAGAATATTGATTGGAATTATAAAATTTTTCTGAAAAAAAACTCAATTACATATGGGAGATCATGGGAAACAACTCTGAGTTTCACAGACTAGATGGTGAGATCTAGAACTATGAAGTTTCAAATTGGATATGGTGATTCTTCATGGGTTTAGGTTTTTTTTGAATCCTAGCTTCATTTTTTCCAACATGGGTGTTATCTTAAAAATATGGGATATGAATCTCACCCAAAGATGGAAAATTTGAGGAAGGTATGGATTGATCTTGATCAATTGAAAGGGGGATTATTTTTTGGAAGTTTTTTCTAATTTTATAGATCCTCTCAAAGGGGATACTCTGAAAACCCATCAAATTACCATGGAATATGATTGTGTTATTCTATGGTTGTGCATATATAGGATCTTATAAAATGCTTTCTTCAATGTAAGTACTAACTCCTAGGTCATGTTACCTACACGAAGAAAGATAAACCACAGTATTTTTCTGATCATAAATTTAATATCAAGCATTATTGGAATATTAGTAATTGGAGAATAATTATGATTGAAAAATTATATTTTTTTTAACTTTTTCAATGATAAAGAGTATAATGGCCCGATATTGATTATTGGTAATATACATCTCAATGTGGGTTTCCCTGGGATTTATGATTTGGATTGTAATTTTAATCCATTCAAGAAGAAGAAATCCATTATTGGAATTTGGTTCAAGATTCATGTATTTAACTTTTTATATTAGAAAACAAGGATTATTAATGATATTTCTTTATGTATTGGAATCCCCTTTAATCTATATCAGTGAATAAATTATGGGGAGATAGTATTTAAAACATGAATTCTGGTGGATTTTAATCTGAAATCGTTGCTTCTGGATGTTCTAAATCTTATTGAAAATGAATAGAAAATTTATATCAGAGTTGAATATGAGAATATCTCTTCATTATTTGATGTATGTACGTTGATGGGTTCTTAATTTCTAATTTTAGGGTCATAAATAAGTTTTTCAAATTTGACTCAGATGCCAAGAAATAAAGAAATGTGAATAGAAATTGATAAAAAAGTAACTTGGTGACAAACAAAGCATAATACTCTATGAGGATAGTAGATAATATTTATAACTACCAGGATATTGTTGGTTTGAAATCTTCCCTGAATCCTTCGGGGTAGATATGGTGGAAGAAGTGGAAACTGAAAATAACACTCTATGTACTCACAATATTGATTATGTTGTGTATGAGTAGGTGGATCCTTTTTCATTTGATAATACTCTAAAACGTTAAATTCCAGTGTGTATACATGAGTTGGTTATTTTGTTGTAGAAAGACTCTCATGAATCTATCAAGGTCACATGATTTATGATATAACATCTACTAGAATAAATATTCTATAATAATTCCATTCAAATTAAACCACATAATGTGTTTTAATACTCATTTCATCTCCTAGAAAGGTTGATCTGAATGAAAAGAACAATTTATATCTAGGATCTCCTCTCTATTTATGGGATTTTGAGCTGGTCAAAAATCCTTATAACAAAGACAATGTGATAGATCCCAAACAGAATTAAAATTTGGATAATAAAAATGTTTAAAGACCATCCATAATGATTATATAAACTAATGATGGTTCAGACCAAAATCATTTAATTCATGAAAAAACAAAAGCATAGAAACCTTGTGTTAATTTCCCTGCTGATCAAAATAGATATACTAAGTCAACTCCCTCTATGAAGTATAAGGAAAAATATTGTAGAATCCCTACACAAAATTTTAAGGATGAAAATACTATTGAAATTCTAAATTTACAGGTGAATTGTTTTTTGGAAAACAGAGTATTTTATTGAAAAAAAATCATGTCGTAAAAAATAGGGCTCTAACCCCAATCTATATAAATATTAAGATCAATTTGTTGAATTGTTAGATTCTGTACAAATATAAAATAATACAACCCTTTATTCTATTAAATTATAAATATAAACCATCTTTTTTTAATTCCTATACCAAATAGTATTTTCCCTTCAATGATTACTTCTGTTCAAAGATTAATATATTATATTCTTAGCATAAATCGGATCTCTTTATAGGTGAAAAGTCTTTAGGTTCTGGTGGAAAAAAATCTGGTAGTTATATCGATTGTTAACTCTAGTAAAAAATGGTTACATTGATTTTTAAATTTTTAGGAGGAAATAATTATTTCTCATTCATATATCCATATTTTAGAAATCATGATATAGGAGTCTAATGGTAGAAAATTAACATTTTCCTTCTCAGGAACAAAAAATAAATTATTAATCATAAATAGAATATATGTTCTATAAATGATTCAATATTATCCTTGTAATTTATAGCTTCTATATATAATTTTAGTCTATTTGAAGTTAACCTTGTGGAGTCCATGTTTTCATAGAATATAAATAAACCTGATAAAATAGTGGCACATAAACACGACAGGGTTTTATTAATGAAGAAACATGGATATATGGATTTCTATTTCTAAATCCACCATAGTAAGAATTAATTATCATCCCATCTAATTATTTTGATTCTGAAACTAGATATGTGATTCCACCTTTCCCATTCGTATTTAATTATTCTTGGGTTGTAAATATTGAATCTAAAAAGCCATTTTGGGATACTTGGGGATCTATTGATTGAAGGGATGTTATTTTTGAATGTTTTTTTAATCTTAAGTTAGTTATGTAAAAATAAATGAATGGAGCATGGATCATCTAAATTATTTATACAAGGGAATTTATTCCCTTCAGTCATCCCACTAACTTATTCAAGAAGGTATCACTTATAGGGAACATTCTTGTTGTCTTGAGCATGAATTTGACGTATATCTTGAGCTTTCAAAAATTTTAACTCCTAAAGAGGAAATCTAAAGAGAAACATTAATACCAAATGGATCATGTGTGGGGATATAAATTCTAAATTCATTTATTCTATTAGAAAATTGTAAAGGTTAGTAAGAACTTGTCCTTACTTGAGGATGGTGACCAGTTTTCTGATAATAGAAAACCTATTATTGATCATGTTCTCTCCGGAAAAAAGGAACGTTATTATGAACCCACCAATAGTTTTGATTTATTCAAATATATTATTCATATTTTGGTGTTTATTGATGATAATTTTATTCTTACATTAGATCCTCTTTATGTTGAGATAAAATAAAGTAGTCTTAGACATTAATGTTGGAAAACTCTTCTGACCTTGATGGCGTCACCAACTATTTTGTCCAAATATTCTAGGAAAAAAATAAATATTATGTCTATTGGTTAGTTAGTCATTTCGTTATAGGATTTCTTCTTACCTAGTGTATCAAGGAACAATTTATTAATTTTATTCCATTGTGGGAATATTTTTTTGAAATAAATATTTTTTGGCATGTTGCACTTGTCAAATCTATAAACAAAATTAATAGAAAAATTCAGGAAAGGATGATTTCTGTAATCTATAATAATATTTTGTGACACCCCAAGATTTCATGAAATATATATTTCTTAATTAATTTAATCATTTTGACATTTTTCATTTCACGCATCACTAAAAATAATTAATTTAATTTTAATGAACTATGTTTATCTTGCGTTATATGAAAAAACCAAGTTAACCCTGAACTACACATAAAATCAATTTTATATTTCCCTTCATGAAACTATGAGTCTAGCTTGTTTTACATGCAATAATGAAATTCGTTGATGGCTTCTGTAACATGCAATACTGAATAACAGAAATGGTATATAAGTAAAATATTAAAACATATCTACTAGATTAGTTTTTATGAAAATGGTAAACTAACTTATGAAAATATATGGTTTCCACAAATATAAAATGAATTCATTGGTTAGAAATGAATTATAAATGAATATAAAAACTAATTTAATATAAAGAAAAATAATATAATTTTTATACCCACAAAGTTGTTTTACCCTAATAAATTAAATTTATTACAATTAGTTACTGATATTAATTTGATATATAAATATATATAATGTATTCGATAAAATATTTTTTTATATTCATGCAATATATTTGATAGGATTAAGATAGAAACAAACCAAACATTATGGAAAAATTACTATATTTTTATTGAGGAATTTTTACCATATTTTAATGGTAAACCTATCTTAAATTCATTTTTTTGAAAATTTATGGATTATATATGTTTAAATAAATTTCATATTTAAAATAAAAACATAATAATATTTTTAGAGTATATTTTTGGTAATTTTCAATGAAGCTTCATTTTTTACTGAATAGTGCATGCTTGAACATTATCCTTTTATTATGCAATAGAGTATGAAAACACATCATTGGAGATATAAATGCTATATAAAAAAGTGTCCCCTTAAAAACATCATATAATCATCTGGAAAAGAGATAGTAATAAGATAAACAATATTATTTACATTTGGGTTCTGCGTTCTTACCATTATGTCAAAAACAAAAGTACCTTCTCTTTCAATGTGTTTTACCTCCCAACTCTTATTGATAAACATCCTGATATTTCTAATCAGATATAACAGGTCCCAATGAAGATTGGATTCCATTTTAATAAAGCACACTATCACCTTGGAGTCATATTACACCACGAAGATATTAATATTCATCAACATGCACATCAACAGTTCGTTGGCCATTGCTCTCGCTTCGGCTCCAAAATAGAAACATAAACCATAAAAACAACTAAACCCAAAGATTGTGTATCCTCTTCCATCTCTAATAAGGCCTCCACCTATCTTATCACCTAAAACATATGATCTGTCAACATTTAATTTGAGACCCTCACTTCGAGGGTTATATTTTACCCACGACCCTTGGATCATTCCCTATCCCCCTTTTTTATCTAGCACAACTGTTTGAATAAGATGTATGAGGGACTTTGAGGTATATCCATTGACAAAAAGACCACTTAATTCAGAAACTAGAACTCTAAACTTAAAATTTGGATATACTATTTAGAGTTTCATTTCTCTTCTCTTATTTTTTGTGTGGTCTCACATAAAACCTAAAAGGTTTCTTCGAAAATCAGGATACAAGACTTCTATTCCATAGAGTTTTCAACAGCTCCATGAATCAAATATTCATTAGCCTCCATGATTGAATTTCCTAGAATATAAATTCCCATATCCTACTCAAGAAATGTCTAGATACTCATGGTCTAATCACCTTTGAAGAATAGGTACCATGTGGATTCAATATTTGGAGCATTGGAGCACCAACATCAAGATTCTAGAAATACCCCCTATTATGAAAATTAAATTTGGTGGTAATGGTTTGGTTTTGATGTATCCACACCAGAAAATTCATATTTGATGGTATCTCTTTACACCACAGGTTAGCATCCCAATCATCAGAGCCACTGCTTACATGAAACGTTTCCCATGAAACCTTGATGTTGAAATTTTCCAAGATGGCCTTAGAGAAAATACACCTATCAGGTTCCTCATTCATACATATACTACTGAAGATATTCTTTTTATTGATTATTAAGTGTAGTATTGATAATATTTTGAAAAACAATAGCCTCTTTAAATGTGATTTTTGGCATAGGGAATCCTAGAAAATAAATAATAACTTCATACTAATTAATTTTCTAGATATTGATCTCCCCACAGCCGATCATCCATCTAGTTTTCTCTTTCAATGATTCCAAATGTTCATCCATTATATTTATCATCCCCAAAAAATCCTATTTTTGGTCTTCTAATAAAACTAGTTCATTCCATTCCCAGTTCTTATAAAAAGATACCAATGATACTTACATTCAGTGATATATCAAGCCGGCCTTGCTTACATAACCATTATGGTTTTTCATACATTCTGAAGATTAATTCCTCCTTCCTGTAGTGGTTTCTCCATCCTCTATCATGAATCCTAGCGACATAAGCCATTCTGATTCTCATCCCAAATAAAATTGGGCAATATCTTCTCAATTCAATCAATTATCCCCTTTGGATGCTTTAACACTAACAAAACATCCATAGGTATTGAATTGAGGACCCTATTAATCAAGGATATTTTACCACTATATTAGAGAAGCTTGTTTTTCTAATTTTAATTACGCCCCATGATATTGCGGATAATGTATTCAAATAGATAATTTCTGATTTTTCTATCTGAAATAGGATCCCTGTGATACATCAACAGAAATTTATGTCTTTGCATTCCAATTTCTTCTTGAATCATTATGCTATGCCTTTTTGGACATTTTTTAACACGAATCTTTTCACTTTCCCTGATTAATTCATTGACAACTTTGTGTTCCATATTCTTCCATAATATATATCATCCCATCTATAAATTTCAACCTACAATTTTGAAACAACAATACATCATCAACTAATATAATTAGATAAATAATACTCTTTCTAGAACTATTCTTGTAGGGAATACTTTCCCCCTCTTCTGTAACAATTTTAATTCTTCTATGAGAGTATCTTGAGAAAGGATAAAAATACCTTGTGACAGGGAGTCACTTTGTCTTAGTCCCCTCAAGATCTTGAATAAGACAAAGCTTTTTCCAATCAGTTAAATAGAGATCCAATGGGTACCATAACATCTAATGAATATGTCACAATCCTCCTTTGAGAACCCAAATCTTATCATGACATTGACAAAAAATTCCTACTCCATCATATCATAAGGTTTTTCTATATCGATCTAAATGATAATAACGGAACGAATTGTCTTCTTGTTGATGTCTTCAACCATGCCCTTTGTTATCACCACTTCCCCTGGGATACTCATTCCTTGAATAAACCCATGTTGTTTCATCGATACCAGATTCCGGATAATATCACTGAATATTTTCTTGATGATATTTTTTTATTTTTTAAATGAGATTTAAAAAACAATTAGATAAAATTGATTGATAGATTGATGTTGAAGAATATTTGGAACCAAAAAAAATTGAGACACAAACTTAAATTAAGATATACTCCCCTGTAGATATCCCAAATAGCCACAATGATCTTTTCTTTAATGATATCCAATGCAGAAAAAATGGGTCCCAGGAACCCATATTTTCTAGGGTCACCATCCAGTTTCAAGATAATGGACACTTCTTTAATTTTATTATCATCTAAAAAGTTAAACAATCTGTCAGAATCTACCCCCTCCAACAGATGAGGAATGTATCTCATGCTATTAATATCTCTAGAAACACTATTTTGTGTTCTCTAGCCTTCTAAAATATATTTAAAATGGTCCAAAGCTATCTTTCTTGCAACTTCAATATCACTCATTTAATACCGATCAGACAACTTCAAAATAATTTTCCTAGTTTACCACTTTTCCTTGAGATAGGCCAGAAAATATGTTGTGTTTTGATCTCCCTCTCTAATCCAAGTCACCCTTGATTTTTCCAGGTAGACTTTTTCAATATCCAATATATTTTCATCTTGTTCACTTTTATTTCATTAAATAAAATAAAAGTGTCTCATCATCTCAAAACTATTATAGGATCTCTTATATATGACCAATATCAACTTTTATACCTTCTAAACTAATTTCATTTAATTCTCTTCTCAAAATCTATTCTTTGATATCTTTTTTTATGAGTTTGAGCATCAGTGTTAGATACACCCAAGTTTTTCTTCTATGATGATTCTCTCAAGAGTTTCTATCCATTTGAAGAAATCATTCAAATTATATTACATAATAGATAATACAAATATGTCCTAACTTTCATTATCCTTCATTATTGAGATCGCTATTGGGTTCTGATCTGATAGAGGGTGAGTAAGATGAGAAACATGGGTCTTGGGAAAGAAATCTAGCCGTTTGAAGTTCACCAGACATCGATCTAACCTATACCATATACAGTTATACCCTCTATAGTCATTTTACTAGGTAAGAATAATACCCACAAATCCTTGATCCATCCATTTCTAGTAATATAACTATTAAAATATTGAAGGGCAGTACTAGATTTCCAAGCCCCCTTATTTTTTATGAGATATCTCAAATTGTGTTTACATTCCCTACAATATTACACACTTTATCCTGAGGATTAAAATTAGATAAAATCTTCCAAAATATTGTTCAATATAAAACATTTCATTTAGAATAAACGAATGAAATTAAAACATCCATGCCCATAATATTTACCTTTGTTGTAATGTTATAAGACGACGCATCAACAAAAACCACTAAAATTATATGTTTCTAGAATATCTATATGGTTTATTTGAATGTGATTTCATGCAAAAAATATGATAATCTCATTCATCTAGAAATTTTCGGTAAATGTTCATAGTTTTTTTGGATTTCAAAATATCCAATAATTTAATTTAACGCCATTGTACATTAGAAGAAATATAGGATGTTTTAGCCCTCACCTTGAGGCTTATTTCATTCCATATCATTATAGAAGACATTAAAACTTGGTTCGAGTGTCCTTTAAACCAAAAATTGAACCAAAACGTTTACCTAAATTAGATTTAAGTGTATCTTTATACCTAGAATGAGTCACCAGCCCAATGTTCAAAGGGGACTTCCTGAACATTTCCATACCTTCCCCTATGGACTCTAGATGACCTGAAAGACCATATTTGGAAGATACATTGATGAATCTCAAATTTCTCATCTATTTTATAATATAAATAATTTTTTATAATCCTTAAATAGTGTTATTTTTTGGGTAATCATCACGTTTTTAGGTTTCAGTGGTAATTTGAGTTAAATGAAAAAAGTAGTGAAATCTGGAATTTTGATAGATTTTTATTATAGGGGTATTTTAGTCATTAATTTTAAAATATAATTCCAAATTGAGTGAACATTATTTTTTTGAAATCCTTTTTTTATTTCCTCCAATTTGATATTCTGGATAAAGAGCTGATTAGGCCATCTAAAAGGCCGAAAAATCAATAAAGATGAATATTTTTCAGGGTGGATAGCGGGGACCCCACCATTGTAACAGAACCATATCTTTCCCTACACACCTTCAATTCAGGTTCTTCCACCTGGGATAGCACTTGGACACATATGGGTGGCTATAAATAAAATTTGGGGGAATTTTAAGGTCATTAATATTGCCATTGGTTGTTATGTTTTTGAAGGAAGCTTCCTGGAACCTGCATCCAGAAAACAAAATCTCCAGTTAAAAATTAAGAAATCATTCAAATGGATTCCAAATAAGCTGAAATTTGGACGGTGAATAGGAAAAGTATTAAGAAACAACATTTATTAAGGGTTACATGCGTTAATCTTCCATTAATTACACAATAATGCATAAACATTTGGAGTACATAATTCTGCCTATAAAAAGAGGCCCTCGCTTCCTTCCCAAAGAATCCCATCATCCATTCCATTTCATCAAGGAACCAAGGAGGATATCTCAACTGAGGGAGTCCAGCTAAAACTATTCCCCCTTTATTTTTAATTTTTTTAATTTTTTAATTTTTGTTTTACTTTTCAATTGTAATTTGGATTTCTAATAGATTGATGTATTTTTTTATTTCTATGTCAACCCATCAACCCTGTTTTCTTCTTCATCTTTTTTACTTCCTCTCTTATTTAATTCATCTCTTATTATATATCATGACCTATTACCCTAATAAATGAGGGGTCAACCTGATATTTTTTCTAGCGAAAGTATGTGGCGATTTCATTTATTCTGTACTTATATTCCTATGTTTTATTAAGATTGTGATGAGAAAGAGTGATGTGCACGAGTGTGGCGATTTTCTACAATGAAACTAATCACAAACTCATTTATATTCATTTATTAAATATTTTCCATCCCATCTACTAGATAGATTCTCTTTATACAATGGAGATAAGCCATTTGGTGGTTGAAATGGAATATGATGGAGCGAGGTCTTGGAAGATGTGACACTCTCGATCGAGGTGTTCCATCAACCTTGATTATATGAGGAGGTGAAGTTGATATTTTTAAATACATTCATGATTTAAAACCAATAAACAATATAATAGTAATTCATTAATGACAGATCATAATTGAATTATCAAACACAATTTAAATACCCAAAAGGATAATGATGGGACCCACAAACCAACCCATAAAGGCTAAGTTCTTTCTCAATTAATTACATATTTCCATTTCATGTTAGTTTTATATTTTATTTAAATTAAATTTATTTCAATTAATATATTAAAAAAACAACAAAAAATAATTATATTAGTTAAATTAGATTAAGTGACTGAACGACTGAAAAATATCCTCAAAAGAGACAACCCTGGTCAGCCTCTATACTTCACTAGAAAATTTAAATTTCTTTTTCCACAACCTACAAAGGTTGTGCATCAAAACTGGCACAGTTGTCAGGGATACAATAATTAAATAGATTATCTTTTTCAATTTTTACATTCTAGATAGATTTTATTTAGAAAAACAAAAAAAATCATAAATTTCCAAAAAAATATATTCTTTATTCAAGATGTATTCAATTTGTGATTATTATGCATCTACTGACCAGTATCTCAAGTGCAAGAAAATTTATACAATGAACTTAATGCTCAGTTTCATAGTATTAGTGATAATGTTGAAAAACTAAAGATCCAAATAGAATTTATTGATGAATATGTATGCACATCCCAGGAACAACCCGAATATAAGTCAGAACCTGAACAATAATGAGTGTTAGAAGATATTTCACCAATATTTTTATGTTAAACAACCTCAGGAGAGTGAGAAAAAATTTCTAAAGGAACTAATCACATCATCTCAAATTCAACCATTTTTTAAGGAGGTCCCAGAAGTACACATTACATCTGATTCACTAATGGGAGATCAGCATTTTTTGGAAAAATCCTATTATATATTTGATGAAGATAACTTGAAACACGGTCTTCAAAACCATGATAATGAAATGTAAAAACCTTTCTAACTATCCCTTGATTTGGATGATAATTATGAATATGCACTTACTGAGATTGAGTTTCTAATGGTACTGCCTGAAGAGATCAATTACCACGCTGAATTACATGAAAGGGAAGATTTGTTTTTTTAATTCTTCATGTTTTAATATTATTCAAGATGATTTTTTTTCTTGACTTCTCTCTCTTTGTAATTTATGAAACATCACAAATGGATCATACCATGGATGTTAAAAAATGAGGCTACACAAGTATATAGGATTAGAGAAGAGGAGTTGGAAAAACATGTGGTGGAGCAACTACTTCCTAAAAAATAATTTCATACCATATGGAGGATAAAACAATGTATGTCAATAGGGAGAACCTCTATATTCTATTCCCTCCCACTTCAAACATCTAATTTCATCTTTATTCTTTATTGGGGGTTGGGAACTTTCTTATCTACTTTAGGGTTCTCTATATTCGGTGTTTAATCATGGACATAGAGAAAACTCACATGTGGTGGTTCATCTCAACGAAACCACACCCACCTTATGATTAGGGATAATCCACTGAAACTTCCTGACTAGGGGTATTAAAAACCTAGCACCCTCTTGTTGGTCTAAAAAAAGCATTATCTCTTTTTATTCCCTTTATATTACTTTATATTTATATTTCTTATGTATTTTCATTACTTTATTGTTGTTTTAAAGTGGTAGTTTCTAGGATCTTAACTCAAGGAATCCACTTCGAAAATAATTTCAAGTTGTATCATTCCTTCCCTTGGATTTTCTAACTATATATTTATATTTTATTGAATTGAAATAAGGGGTAGTAAAATTTAGGGGTTGGGGAGTGTCAACCTTCTTATATCTTCATATGTGCTTTTCATTTTTTTTATCATATTTTTAGGTTTTTTAGCATTAATAAATATTCTTATAACTTTTCAAAAATCATTTAATTTTGAATGAGTTGAAATGATTTTTGAAATAATGGATTTTAAATGATTGTTGATGTGAACTCTTTTTCCTGAAAATGGATTTTCATGAATTTTATGAGTTTGACTAATTTTTGAAATCCATTCCCATGAAACACTGACTGAAGATATTTTTTCAATCATGTGTGGTATTTTAAACCACTTTTACATATTCTTCCTAATTAACACAATTTCTTGAGAGAAACTTGGATTTTGTGTGAGAACCCGAATTTGTCAATATTCTCTTTTGAAGCATTGGATTTTATGGAACGTATTTGAAATGATTGAGCCATCACTTTTTCTAGACACATTTTACCATAAGACCCACCTTTATATTTATCCTTCTTAAGACAGTAGAAGACATGAATTTCCTTATAGGTTTAAGACACATTATACTTACCCGCACTCTTAGTATATTTGCATGAATATTTCAAGTTTGAGTGTGGGGAAAGGGCCTTTCATGTCCATTCATTGGGATGTGAATCATTTATGGGTAGTGTGATGTGTGTGTTAATATTTTGGACAGTGGATAATAACAGAGTTGGGTATGTGTTGTCATTTAATTGTGCTTTATTGGTTTCACTAATTTCTCCTTCAAAAAAATGAAAAAAATTGGAGATGAGCTTGATTTCATCATTGTACATTCTTTTATGACTCATGTACCTCACAAAATCAATGTCATGAATTGTCATTCATTCATTGATTTCAATTTTCATCTCGTCTTTCATGAAAAAAAGAAAAACAATAAAGATGTGTCTTTCCAGTGCCTAAAAAAAGAGTGAGAACATAGATGATATCAATGTTTGTAATCAAATCTTGGATCATGTACCATGTCATAAAAAGCAGTTGTGTTGTTTTTTACATTTTAAGTGAGATTGATAGAGGAATTATCTTTGTTTTCACCTGAATTAATCATGCATTGTACTTAAGGTTCCAACATCCTCTTTTTAGACTGAAACTTTTTTCAATCATTTTCCCACCAACCCTAATCCACAGAAATATTTGAACAATTTATTAAATCATTCATGATTGAATTAATTTTCATTCTTCATTCTGTGGATAAATGAAAATTTTTACAAACCTATTGTGATAAATGCGATTTTCAAGTATGAGCATAACTCTAGATTCAATTTATCTTGCGTGAAGAGTGTAACACCCCGGGTAAATAAATAATATGACATTTTAATATTTATCCATATTTGTGAATAAAATATTAATATGACTTTAAAGGGGACGCTATGCTCGATGGCGTACCCAACATGCAACAACGAGTTTCTTGGGAATCTTACGTTGCACTCTAATAATAAAATAATATTATTTTAAATGGTAGTTAACATGTAGCCGTTGTATTGGCGGGAATGGATATAAATAACTAAAATATTATTATATATGTTTTTAAATGTTTTTACATTTATCCAATAAAAGATAAAGGCATAAAATACGGAAATAAATCAATTTTAGGCGTATATGCCCTCGTTTTCACTAATGGTTCACTTATCGCCTTTTGATGGAGAACCGTCATTAAATATAGTTTTTTCACTATTATACATCCTTTTGGACCAAATAAAACTCTTCTTAAGAATTGGGACATCAAAATTTACTTTGTGTAAATTTTTGGTATCTTTCTGATAAAGTTCATTTTTTAATGAATAGTGTAAAATGTTGTATTTTAATTCAAAACCTCTTTTTAATCTTATTTATTTATTTTATTAGATTATCTTTTGAATTGGGTTTAAAGTGAAATTAGAATATATTTTTACCATTAAATCCAATAGCGGTCGTTGAAATTAATTTCACTTTGAAAACAGACTTAAACTAGTGTCAATCTTTTGAAACTTATTGTTTCATAAAAACACGCTATTTGCTCTGACAGCGGGAATTAATTATTAAATTAATTAATGTGACTTATATGTTTTGAATTTTGTAAAATAGACTTCACTTTTGAATTTGGAATATCAAATATAGCTTAGGGTGAATTTTTGGGATTTTTCTGAAAAACTTCAATTTTTGATGAATAGTGAAACCACTAAGTGGTACTTATAAAAACTGATTTTTCCATTTAAATGAAATTTTTCCAACTTTGTGTTTTGAATTTAAAAAATCCGACATACATGGTTGTCATTAAGAAGTAAATTGTGGTTCAATGGGATAAAAATATTTTTTTGGTGAATAGTAACTTATTAAGTTTTTAATCGAGATTAGAGGTAATTAGTTTAGTTTAAGGTAAACATGATGTTTTAATAATATGAAATGAACTTGAAACGTGTCCTAATCTCATTTTAAGTGTCCTGGCCGACCAAGACAACCCATGGGTCAACTGGGGGACCCCATGAAGCCACTTTGGTTGGAAAATGACATTAATATCTTTTTATTTAAAGTTAAAGTAAAAATGAGACAAACATGAAATGTTTTACTAAACCAATTTTTACATGGGGTTATACAAATCATAGTTTTGACTATGAATATTAATTGGAAATCTAAAAATATTTCCTACATCATAGTATTTTTTTTATAATTTTTAGACATTAAATAAATAAAATTATTTATGACATCATGATGATGCAGCGATGACCTCATTATTAAACGATTTAAATAAAATGGAAAGATAATGTAATTTCTAACACATACACATTTCCAAAATCTATTGGATGAGTGGATTTAGAACCATTATCACCTTATACTCGAAATTCATCAATTTGGGACCTTCCAAATCCGATACTCTTTTGAAAATAAAGTAACATTTTGTAACTTTACCAGAGTGCCCCTCCTCTCCTCTTATAAAAGGCCCCCACCTCTAACTCCTTACCCACACTCCCAAAGCCTTTGCCTCGGCCAAACTCGGCCCATTTTGTCTCTCCACTTCCCTCTTTTACTCCTTGAAGCCTTACATTGGGCATAAGTCTTCCCAAGGAAGCCTTTGAGCTCAAACCAAAGGGAGTTACCCGATTTTAAGATAATGTCTTCACTTGAGTCCTTTTGTTTTATTTTGCTTCTCCAACCCCCTAAACTCTTTTTATTCATTTCTTTTGTAACAAATACAGTATAATAAATATACTGGTATTTTTTTATAAGAATTATTCGTGCTACACTTTCACACACCTACATCTAATGGTTAAAGAACATACTGTTTCCGTGGATGGCGAATTTCGGCCTCCCGAAACGATGATTGTTCAACATTATTTTAACACCTTCAAAGGTGGCCATTAAGATGAAACTATATTTATATATGATATATAATATGTTTATGTTTTCCTTAAGCATCTGTATTTTTAATTTTGGGCATACCTTTATGGTTTCCATTATGGGTAAACGCGAAATCTTCATTTAAGGAAGTGCGGACTACCGCCCCCTCAAAGTGATGTGATTTGTTAATGCCATATGTGGGACATATAAAGGATGGATTTAATGATATTATATATGATACCATACTATTATTAAAATAATATTCTGTATCATTATGTTTTAATTCCATTAAATATGAAATAGAAATGGAAGTAGCATTCATCTGTACGTACGGCTTACCGTCTCCATGAATGGTACATTTCATTTCTTATCTCAAAATGTTATGTAATATTATAAGTACATATATATAATGGATATATATGTATTATATTACATCTAAATTATGGATATAATTCTGGAATTATAACATATATATATCTCTCTCATTTTTTTTTTATTCCATTAATATGACAAAAAATGAAAGTAGCGTTCATGCGTACGTACGACCTACCGTCTCCATGAACGGTGCTTTTAATTTTTATCTAAAAATGATATGGAATAGTATAAAATGAATATATACTGGATATATATGATATTTAAAACATAAATACTATTCTGGATATTATGTACCTATAACTACATGGAAAATTTTTTTCCAACAAGTTCAATTTTTGACTCATGTACCAAACATCGGAAAAAACGTCTGATATGAACTAACATTATTAAAAAATTATTATAACATTATAATATGTGATATGAACTGAATAATAATCTATAAAGGAGGTACTTAGGAAATTATTAATTGATCAAAGTTTATTATTCAAGAATATAAATAAACGAACAAGACAAGTTGGACTTGAGGTAAGGGATCTTACTCCTCTCTTTCTTTTTATGTACACTATTTTATGTCATTACTTCTAAGCTCATATTTCTTGTTATTGGGATGTTCTTTTACATTACTCTCACTTTAATTTTTATGTTAATATGATGAGAGACCCTACTCTCTCTCATCAATCCATTTTGGATGTTTTGAGTGGCGCCGTTAGGTTGCCGAATTTTCGTAAGAGATCTAACCTCTCTCTTTCTCTATAAGTACTCCCCTTTATGTAACTTATTTTAAGCTCCTATTTGTTATGATGGGGGATGTTATTTTATATTTCTATTGATGTACATTTTATTTTAATGTGATGAGATACCCTATTTGATCTCATCAATCCGTTTTTGGAAGTTTTAATGGGCGTCGTTAGGCTGTCGAGTTTTCGTAAGGGATTTTTCAACTCACTTTTATTCCAGTGAGATTTATGCTACATTTGCCACAATTTCCTTTGAGTGGTGTATGTACTGACCATTATTTTACTCATTGTGTAATATTCTTTCATTTATGATTATTTACATCAATGATGTATTGTCCTTCTTTCACAGGGTGTATGTTTCGAAAGATACCCATGTCGGTAAGAGAACCTTTCACCCTCCCCTTTTTAAAAGACTTATTTTGTTAGGTACTTTAATTCACATAATATTATTTTGGGATATTTTATTCTATATCCTTATTGATGAGAATTTTATGTCCAAGTGATGAGATACCCTTTTATCTCTCATCAACTCTTTTTCTGAATTTTGAAGTGACGATGTTAGGCTGTCTAATTATTGCAAGGGAACTTCTTAACCCAATTTAGATTATTTGGGATAAAATTGACCACCTTGAATATGTCGTTCTATGATTATGTGTGAATGTCCTCTGATTGTTTTACACTTAATACCCACTTATATTTCGTGTATTCATTTGTCACACATAGTTATGTAACTGATTTATCCTTAATCCAAGGATACTGTCTTTGTATGGGACTTCTTCTCAATCTCCTTTAATTGAGGCATATTTTGTT
This sequence comes from Viscum album, assembly GCA_963277665.1. Taxonomy (NCBI): domain Eukaryota; kingdom Viridiplantae; phylum Streptophyta; class Magnoliopsida; order Santalales; family Viscaceae; genus Viscum; species Viscum album. The sequence continues at coordinate 1,575,189,195 of OY728119.1, read as the reverse complement.
TTATACACAACCTTCATTTATATGGTGTATAAACCCCTTTTAATTTTACATTTATCCAAAAGGAATCTTTTTATACGAAGCGTTTTACTAAACGAAAAAAGGGAATGATTTTGTCGTACGTATGCGGCGACAACGACTTCTCCGCCGTCGTGACCATTATTTGAGTTCTGGCTTCCGCTACAAGACATACCTTTTTTTAAAAAAAGAAAAATAAATACCATGTTTTACTTTTCTTTATTTTGGTATTGGAAATGGTTTTCATAATGTTTTTATATCAATGTGTTGTATTGATATCTTGTGATTGAAAGGTGGAAATGTTATGTTTCCTTTATGCATGTTTTATGTGATACGATTATGTTGAGGTTCTTGGGCATTATTATGAAGACGGGTGGTTCCGTGATAGACTAAGGGCGGGTGAGCCCGATATAGCTCTCCAATTCATTGGGTAACGCGAAGGAGTGAAACGTTAAGGTTTCTCCGAATAGATTTAGGGAATATACTGTGATGGGTATTCCAAACGTATCCAAGAGGGTTACTCCATACGTAAGAATGTTATGAATGCCTCAAGTTACCTTTATGTCTTATGATTTATATGATTTATTCATGGTTTGATGAGGTATGTTAATGTGTCTATGTTTTATGGGTAAAGTATGATTTCATTCTTATGTATATATGAACTCATGTTTCCTTTCCATATTTTTATAACCCTTACTGAGCTTTTTATGCTCATCCCATGTTTTTGAAATGTTTTTCACAAGTCAAGGGAAAGGTACAAGATGTGATGATAGTTTCAAGGATGCTTCAAGAAAGAATCCATGTTTTATTTTCAATATGTTTCCGTTGATGGGAAGAATGAATACTGCCTTTTATGTAACCACTTTGTTTAAATGTGGAATGTAATGAAATTTTCATGATCTAATTCTCTAAAACTCTAAACCTGAAAAGATCCTTAATGTGTAATCTTGTAATAACTCAAGATTAAGTAAGGTTTAAGGCTGGGGCCTTATTGTTGGTATCATAGGTCGCTTTAGATAACTTTAGAGGTTAGGGTATTCTTTAAGCATAAGTGGCATTACCATAATGGTTAGGATTTCCGAAAGAGTCCTAGTTTTAGATAATGTGAATGAGTAAGTATATCTTAGTGTTCATCTTCCTCATTAGTACATGATGGTTTTTTTTGATATACTCACACTATCCTTTTTGGTTTTAGTAAATGGGTGGATCTAGCAGGCACCAAAGTAACAGTGGATGTGATGGAAACTGTGACAGTTTTTTGAGCAAGAAAATGAATGATATAGGAGCTGCAATGAGAACTCTTGTGATTATCCTCAACCAACTATCTGGAGTCATGATTGACCACCTAAACCTTGGTGATTTCTCTAAGGCATCATATATGCGAGAAACAAATCCCTACTGAAGTACAGGTAATAATTATAAAGGTAAGTGTGTTCAAAAACCTATGTGTCAAAGATGTGGAAAGAAACACCTAGGAAAATGTTTCAAAGGGACAGAAATATGCTATAGATGTGTAAATGAAGGTCCTAAAGCAAGAACCTGCCATGGAAAAAGGAAGCATCCAGTTGACTCGAGGAAAGGGAAATAAGTTCTTTCTGAGGGATCAATTGAATGTTTTAAATGTGGTGTGAGTGGTCATTATGCAAACACATTTCCTATGAAGAAGTTTCTTGAATGGGGTCACCAAGAGCGTACAAATATTCGTTTACCAATACCTAATTCCATTCCGATTGAGGATGAAGAAACTGACAATGAAGAATCAAAGGTATGTATTATTTCATGACTATTGTTTTCCTATTTTGGAATCTTAGGATATGATTCATGATTTTGTATGTAGGAAAGAGGTATTTCGGAATAAGTTGGAAAGGAATGGTTAATGGATCATGAAGAATGTTGAATGTGTAAGATGTCAACATATAAGGGCTTCAAGAGTTATGGTGATATTCTTAAGAGTATTAAGTCTCTTTTGATGATGGGGTTACATTAGAAGACTTTTTATATTATGTGTAACCCTGATGTTTAATATAGGAAAATTTTATTCAAGGAATATTTATCTTTTCTTTTGTGGACATAGTTATAAAGAACTATTTAGAGTTTATATGATCCTTACTTTTGAGGTAATTATGGGTTACTATATGTTATGATGGAAGTGAAAGGAATGAGATAAACTTGAGGTTAAAATATGTTATGATCATTTTTGAAGATTTTATCTCGTTTTGCGGAATGTTTTAAGAATTATGTTGTTTTGGAAAAAGGACAACACGCAGACCATGTGACAACCCGTAGCATCGGACCAAGCTGCGGGAATCGAACCCACAACCAAAGTACGACTGGTATTTATCGCCTACCACTGGACTACGTGAAGTCCCTGGTTAGTTTGATTGATTATTTTTAGTTATATGATTTTATGAATTAAGAGTAAGTTGATTTTGGGTTATCTATGGAAATTTATTAACCTATCATGGAGGATATGTTATTAGGCTAATTACTTTTCAATACGAGACTTTAGGAGTAACTGATGTTGTTTGGATATAAATGTTACGATTTAACTTGGAAGACTATGTGACTAAAACCTTCAAATATTTGGGTTTCAATATTATTTTGGTTTAGTTTGAAGGATTTTATGGAAAAATTGTTTATCTAATGGCCCTCATTGAACTTTGGGTTTGTTGGACAAATTTTGGAGATTAAGAATATATTTTCTTTTTATAAAGTGTTATCCTTTTCTGGATTTTCTAATCTTGTACTAACCTTTTTTGGTTTTCGTTTTGGGTAAAGTCTAAAGACATGGGAAGTATATAGTTCTCTTTTGTGGATTAGGTGATTCTCTAGAAGTTGATTATAGTACTCTTAATGCTAACAAGTCTCCCTAAATACTCGTCTTTTGGAAAAAAATATGAGTTTGATTAAGGGATCTAGTAAAAGTTGAAAGTCAACATGATAAGTGATTATGTTTCCTTATGAATAAATTCCTCAATAAAAAGTAACTTAAAACAAAAATGTTGTCTATTAACTTTTCCTACTGGGGAATCGAATACCATTTAACCCATCACAAGTTTGTGATTTTCTTATGGTTAACTTTCTCCTAGACATGTTTACTATCACTCTCCATCAGAACATGACCCTTTGTTTTCTCCTCCATATCCATATTTTCATACTTGGAATCCTAGTATGGGTTAACTCGGGTGACATTTGTACTTCTCTCCCATTCTTTTAAAGTGATTGTTTTACCGACTCTTGTTCCGATGTGGGACTTTCAAGGATGTTTCCAAACTCAATTTTAAAAATTGCGAGGACGCAATTCCCAAAATGGGGGAAGGATGTAACACCCCAGGTAAATAAAGAATATGGAATTTTCATATTTATCCATATTTGTGAATAAAATATTAATCTGACTTTAAAGGGGACGCTATGCTCGATGGCGTACCCAATACGCAACAACGAGTTTCTTGGGAATCTTACGTTTCACTCTAATAATAAAATAATATTATTTTAAATGGTAGTTAACATGTAGCCGTTGTATTGGCGGGAATGGATAGAAATAAATAAAATATGATTATATATGTTTTTAAATGTTTTTACATTTATCCATAAAATATAAAGGCATAAAATACGGAAATAATTCAATTTTAGGCGTATATGCCCTAGTTTTCACTAAAGGTTCACTTTTCGCCTTTTAATGGATAACCTTCATTAAATATAATTTTGTTCACTCTTATACATCCTTTTGGACCAAATAAAACTCTTCTTAAGAATTGGGGCGTCAAAATTTACTTTGTGTAAATTTTTGGTATCTTTCTGATAAAGTTCATTTTTTAATGATTAGTGTAAAATGTTGTATTTTAATTCAAACCCCCTTTTTAATATAATTTATTTATATGATTAGATTATCTTTTGAATTGAGTATAAAGTGAAATTTGAATATATTTTTACCATTAAATCCAATAGTGGTCGTTGGATTTAATTTCACTTTGAAAACAAACTTAAACTAGTGTCAATCTTTTGATACTTATTGTTTCATAAAAACACGCTATTTGCTCTGACAGCGGGAATTAATTAATGTGACTTATATGTTTTTAATTTTGTAAAATAGACTTCATTTTTGAATTCGGAATATCAAATATAGCTTAGGGTGAATTTTTGTGATTTTTCTGAAAAACTTCAATTTTTGATGAATAGTGAAACCACTAAGTGGTACTTATAAAAACTGATTTTTCCGTTTAAATGAAATTTTTCCATCTTTGTGTTTTGAATTTCAAAAATCCGACATACATGGTTGTCATTAAGGAGTAAAATGTGGTTCAATGGATAAAAATAAATTTTTGGTGAATAGTAACTTATTAAGTTTTTAATCGCGATTAGAGGTAATTAGTGTAGTTTAAGGTAAAAATAATGTTTTAATAATATGAAATGAAATTGACACAAGTAATAACCTCATTGGATGTGTCATGGCCGACCAAGACAACCCATGAGTCATCATGGGGACCCCATGAAGCCACTTTGCTTGGAAAATGACATTAATATCTTTTTATTTAAAGTTAAAGTAAAAATGAGACAAACATGAAATGTTTTACTAAAACAATTTTTACATGGGGTTATACAAATCAGAGTTTTGACTATAAATATTAATTAGAAAGATAAAAAGATTTCCTACATCATAGTATTTTTTTTATAATTTTTAGACATTAAATAAATTAAATTATTTATGACATCATGATGATGCAGCGATGACCTCATTATTTAACGATTTAAATAAAATGGAAAGATAATGTAATATCTAAGACCTACACATGTCAAAAATCTATTGGATGAGTGTATTTCTAACCCTTATCACCTTATCCTATAAATACATCAATGTGGAACCTTTAAAATCCGAAACGCTTTTGAAAATAAAGTAACATTTTGTAACATTACAAGAGTGCCCCTCCTCTCCTCTTATAAAAGGCCTCCACCTATACCTCCTTAACCACACTCCCAAAGCCTTTGGCGCGTCCAACCTCTGCCCATTTTGTCTCTCCTCTTCCCTATATTACTCCTTGAAGCCTCAATTTGGGCAGAAGTCTTCCCAAGGAAGCCTTTGAGCTCAAATCAAAGGGAGTTACCCGATTTTAAGGTAATGTCTTCACTTGAGTCCTTTTGTTTTATTTTGCTTCTACAACCCCCTAAACTCTTTTTATTAATTTCTTTTGTAACAAATACAGTATAATCAATATACTAGGATGTTGTTATAAGAAGGATTCGAGCTACACTTTCACACACCTACATTTAATGGTTAAAGAACATACTGTTTCCGTGGATGGCGAATTTCGGCCTCCCGAAACGATGATTGTTCAACAATCTTTTAACAGCTTCAATGGTGGCCATTAAGATGACAAATTATTTATATATGATATATCATATGTTTATGTTTTCCTTAAGCTTCTGTATTTTTTATTTTGGGCATACCTTTATGGTTTCCATTATGGGTAAACGTGATATCTTCATTTAAGGAAGTGCGGACTACCGCCCTCTCAAAGTGATGTGATTCGTTAATGCCATATGTGGGATGTATAAAGGATGGATTTAATGACATTATATATGATACCATACTGGAATTAAAATAATATTATGTATAATTATGTTTTAATTCCATTAAATATGAAATAGAAATGGAAGTAGCGTTCATGTGTACATACGGCTTACCGTCTCCATGAACGGTACATTTCATTTCTTATCTCAAAATGTTATGTAATATTATAAGCACATATATATAATGGATATATATTTAATATATTACATATAAATTATGGATATAATTATGTAATTATAACATATATATATCTCTCATTTTTTTAATTATATTAATATGACAAAAAATGAAAGTAGTGTTCATGCGTACGTACAGCCTACCGTCTCCATGAACGGTGCTTTTAATTTTTATCTCCAAATGATATGGAATAGTATAAAATGAATATATAATGGATATATATGATATTTAAAACATCAATACTATTCTGGATATGATGTACCTATAACTACATGGAAAATTATTTTCCAACAAGTTCAATTTTTGACTCATGTACCAAACAACGGCAAAAACGTCTGATATGAACTAACATTATTAAACAATTATTATAACATTATAATATGTGATATGAACTGAATAGTAATCTCTAAAGGAGGTACTTAGGAAATTATTAATTGACCAAATTTTATTATTCAGGAATATAAATAAACGAACAAGACAAGTTGGACTTGAGGTAAGGGATCCTACTCCTCTCTTTCTTTTTAAGTACACTCTTTTATGTCATTCCTTATAAGCTCATATTTCTTGTTATTGGGAGGTTATTTTATATTACTCTTACTGTAATTTTTATGTTCATATGATGAGAGACCCTACTCTCTCTCATCAATCCATTTTGGAGGTTTTGAGTGGCGCCGTTAGGCTGCTGAATTTTCGTAAGAGATCTAACCTCTCTCTTTCTCTTTAAGTACTTCCCTTTATGTCACATCTTTTAAGCGCCTCTTTGTTATGATGGGGGATGTTCTTTTATATTCCTCTTGCTGAAATTTTTATTGTAATGTGATGAGATACCCTATTTGATCCCATCAATCCATTTTTGGATGTTTTAAGTGGCGTCGTTAGGCTGCCGAGTTTTCGTAAGGGATTTTTCATCTCACTTTTATTCCCGTGGGATTTATTCTACATTTGCCACAATTTCCTTTGAGTGGTGTATGTACTGACCATTATTTTACTCATTTTTTAATATTCTTTCATTTATGAGTATTTACATCAATGATTTATTGTCCTTGTTTCATGGGGTGTATGTTTCGAAAGATACCCATGTCGGTAAGGGAACCTTTCACCCTCCTCTTTTTAAAAGACTTATTTTATTAGGTCTTTTATTTAACATAATATTATGTTGGGATATGTTCTTCTATATCCTTATTGATGTGAATTTTATGTCCAAGTGATGAGATACCCTTTTTATCTCTCATCAACTCTTTTTCTGAATTTTGAAGTGACGCTGTTAGGCTGTCTAATTATTGCAAGGGAACTTCTTAACCCAATTTAGATTCTTTGGGATAAACTTGTACACCTTGAATATATCGTTCTATGATTATGTGTGAATGTCCTATGATTGTTTTACACTTAATACCCACTTATATTTCATGTATTCGTTTGTCACGCATAGTTATGTAACTAATTTATCCTTAATCCAAGGATATCGTCTTTGTATGGGACTTCGTCTCAATCTCCTTTCATTGAGGAATATTTTGTTTTATACACAACCTTCATTTATATGGTGTATAAACCCCTTTGACTTTTACGTTTATCCAAAAGGAATCTTTTTATAAGAAGCGTTTTACTAAACGACAAAAGGGAATGTTTTTGTCGTATGTATGCAGCGACAACGACTTCTCCGCCGTCGTGACCATTATTTGAGTTTCGTCTTCCTCTACAAGCCATAACTTTTTTTAAAAAAAGAAAAATAAATACCATGTTTTACTTTTCTTTATTTTGGTATTGGAAATGGTTTTCATAAGGGTTTTATATCAATGTGTTGTATTCATATCTTGTGATTGAAAGGTGGAAATGTTATGTTTCTTTTATGCATGTTTTATGGAATACGATTATGTTGAGGTTCTTGGGCATTATTATGAAGACAGGTGGTCCCGTGATAGACCAAGGGCAGGTGAGCCCGATATAGCTCTCCAATGCATTGGATAACGCGAATGAGTGAAACATTAAGGTTTCTCCGAAGATATTTAGGGAATATACTGTGATGGGTTTTCCAAACGTAACCAAGAGGGTTACTCCCTATATAAGAATGTTATGAATGCCTCAAGTTACCTTTATGTATTATGATTTCTATGATTTATTCATGGTTTGATGAGGTATGTTAAAGTGTCTATGTTTTATGGGTAAAGTATGATTTCATTCTTATGTATATATGAACTCATGTTTCCTTTCCATATTTTTATAACCCTTACTGAGCTTTTTATGCTCATCCCAAGTTTTTGAAATGTTTTTCAGAGGTCAAGGGAAAGGTACAAGATGTGATGATAGTGTCAAGGATGTGTCAAGAAAGAATCCATGTTTTATTTTCAATATGTTTTAGTCGATGGGAAGAATGAATACTATCTTTTATGTAACCACTTTGTTTAAATGTGGAATGTAATGCAAGTTTCATGATCTAATTCTCTAAAACTCTAAACCTGAAAAGATCCTCAATGTGTAATCTTGTAATAACTCAAGATTAAGTAAGGTTTAAGGCTGGGGCCTTATAAAGAGTGACATAAAATTTAATGTGAGGTAGGTTTTTATTGGGATATGGATTGATTTATGAGGTTCAAAAAAATTGAATGATTTAAATGAAAATGAGAGGGAATTTTTTTCATAGATGATACATGATGGACTTCTATTTTGGATAACATTATTTATATTTTCTCATTTTTGATTGTGGTGTAGATTTGGATTTTGATGTAAGATGATTGCCTAGGAATACAATGTTTATGTTTGGGGGAGTGATGAAGCTTTCAAATATTTAATACTATAAATAATTGTTTATAATCCCACCATATTGTTATTTTATTGGAAATTGTTATGCTTTTTTGGGTTTAATGATAATTTGAGCTTAAATGCCAAAAGAAGTTAAATCTATAATTTTGACAGATTTTTATCATAGGCATATTTTGGACATTTATTTTAAAATATAATTCAAAATTGAGTGAATATTATTTTTTTTGGAAACCATATTTCAGTTCCTCCAATTTTGTCTTCGTACCTGGAGCAGATTCATCCATCTAAAGGGCCTAAAAAATCAATTTGGTTGAAAATGTTTCAGGGCGTACAACATAGACCCCACCACTATAACAGAACCACATCTTGGCCTACACACCGTCAATTGAGGTTCTTCTACCTGGGATAGCACTATGACACATAGGGCCGTTTATATATATCAAATTTTGGGGATCCTTGAAGTAATTAAGGTTTTCATTGGATGTTATATTTTTGAAGGTAGCTTCCTAGAACCTGTATCCAGAAAAAGAATCCTCCAATGAAAAATTCATAAATCATTCATCTGATGTCCAAATGGGCTGAAATTTGGAGTCTGAACTGACATCATATTAAGAAAAAATATTTATGAAGGGTTCCACGTGTGCATCAACCATTTACTAGGGCAAAAACATGAAAAAATTAGTATCACATAATTATGCCTATAAAAGGAGGCCATCACCTCCTTATAGAATACCATTCTCTTTTCCATTTTTTCAAGGCACTAAGGAGGAGATCTCAACCGAGGGAGGACAACCACAAATCATCCCCCTTTATTTTTCATTGGTTTATTTTATTTATTTTTGTTTTAGTTTTCAATTATAATTTATATTTTTTATAGATTAATTCATTGTTTTTATTTCATGTGTCCACCCATCCGCCATATTTTCTTCTTTATCTTTTCTATTTTTTTCATCTTTTATTATTCTTATATTATCCACCATGACCTCATACCCAAATTTTTTTTTCTTAACCCAAGATTTGGCCCGGGGGAGGTATGTGGCAATTTCATTTATTTTCTACTTAAATTCCTATGTTTTATAATGTTTGTGATGAGAAATAGTGATGTGCATGGGTGTGGAGATCGTCCAACACGAAACTGATCTAAAAAATATTTCTATTCTATTATTATATCTTTTCCCTCCCTTACACTATAAATAATCTCTTCATACGATAGATTTGATCCATTCGGTGGTTGAAATGGCATATACTAGAGCCAGGTCTTGTATGATGTCACACTCTCGATCGAGGTGTCCCATCAACCTTAATTATAGGGGGAGGTGAGCTTAATATTTCTAAATGCATTCAATATTTCACACCAATAAATAAAAGAATAGTACTTCATTAATGAGATATCATAATTAAATTATCAAACCTAATTTAAATACCAACAAGGATAATGATAGAACCCAAAAACCAACCCATAAATTCCAAGTTCTTTCTCAATTAATTGCATTTTTTCATTGCATGTTAGTTTTATAATTTATTTAAGTTGAATTTCATTAAATTAATAGATTAAATAAAAAACTACCATAAATAAGTAGTTTAGTTAAATTAGATTAAGTGAGTGAATGACTGAAAAAGATCCTCAAGAGAGACAACTCTGGTCAGCCTCTATGCTGCACTAGGAAAAATAAATTGCTTTTTCCATGTCCTATGATAGGCGTGTGTCAGGCATCACTATTAATGAGAAACCAAATGAGAGGTCCCTCTGAAGGCACCAAAAATTCATGTTGTATTTGATGTAGCTTGGGGTATAACAAGATTTGGTGACCCAAAAAATTGAATAGGTGGCACAAAACCCCTTCACCCTGATGTCTGAACTAAACCTTGCTTGAAAGACAAAAGAAAGAAATGGAACTCTTCCCTCTGGACAGAGGACATTAACTTGGGAGGAAACTAGAAAAGGATGACTGAACTCCAGATTTTCTACCAACCCATCTGGGACCATTAGAGAATCTATCATATTCATAACCCAATATTGAGACATGGTAAATTATTTTTTCTCACCAGTAACAAAATCATTTCTATAAAAAAACATCCTTTTCTAGCACCTTATCAACCGAAGAAACATTAGGATTCTACAACGACACTGTCACCCAACCCAAATCATGATCAGTGTTCTCTTAGGTTGATAAAAACTACATATGAGATATCTCTAAAAGAAAATATCCCTTTTACAACACATCAAAAGTCTTTGAAACCTCATAGACATGTAGGTGAGGTTATAAAGCATGAGAGATGCATCTCAAGTAAACAAAGAACCATTTATCAGAGGAGAACTTCCTCCTAAATCCAAGAAAATCAATGGACCTACTTCCAGAATAACTGTAGCCATTGGTGAGAGTTAAGAGGGAATGACATTTGGAACCATATATTATGTCTAGAACACTTGAGAAATGTTAATTTTGTGCCGACAGTAGTCTACTGAGTTCTCTTGTCTGAAACACCTCACATAGAAGTGATAGATATTCATAGAAAATAAATGTTTCCACCAAGAGATATTTGAGCCTGTTCTCACAAGCAGACTAGGAGGAATTCAGAAAACCAAATCAATTTCCACAAAAATCCTTGGAGAATACACTGACTGAAGAATTTGGTTAGCCACTTAAGAGCATAGTAACCTCCCTAAAGAATTACCTATGGTTTAAAGCATCAAGGGGTTATGATAATGAAACGACATCCCTAGAAGATTAATCGACAATGCAGTTATACTATATTATCTTCCAAAATGGTTCCCTTAGGACCATATTGATATGGTTAACATCCAAGAACCACAAATATGGTTTTCCTTGGACCCATCCAAAAAAAACATCTAGAGTTACCGAGTGAATGCAGAATTTAGATCTAGAAAGTTCATAAAATGGATGATTGATGAAGTAAATTCCACGAACTAATGAAATCCCTAAAGTAAGACATGGTCAGTTTTCATGCCTGAAAGTACCCCAGGGTTGGTTTGGGAGGAATTTTGTTAGGGAAAAAATGGTCGCACCTATATTGTTTTAATAAATGCCAATTTTTTCCCTCCCTTCCCTATAAAATGACACCGCCTCTCTCTCTTATTCACACCTCTAAAACCAATAACGTTTTAAAAGTATATACAAAATCCACTCCCCAACTTTCCACCCTTTCACTTTGAATACTTACTTTGGGATTAAATTAATCTAAGGAAACCCTTTGGTGAAAACTAAAAGTAGTCACCCAAAGAATTGGTATCATCCTTCCTCAAACTACTTTCTTTTATTTTCTATTATCCACTCTCTAAAATATTATTATTCCATGATTTTTTTAAAAACCATATCATCAGTATATTTAAATTTTTTTATTCTATGTCATAAACCAAATATTTTATACACATCCATATAATGAGTAATGAACATACTATTTAGGTGTACGGTGAACTACCACATCCCAAAATGATGAATGATCATTTTTCCCTTACCACATATCATGGTGAACATTATGATGGAAAATATATTTATATATGATATATATGTTATTTATAATCACTATATTATTCATTAATTTTTATTTATAACATAATTTAATTACTTCCATCTTTTTTAAATATGATAATTTTGGTTAAGGAAGTGTGGACTACTACCCCTCAAAGTGAAGTGATTCGTTCACACACTACACGAAAGATATTAAGGACGTTTTTAGTGAACATATATGATATAAATGACCCAATAATTCTACTATAATTTTATAATATACATATATACATATATATCATTATCTTTCAGCATTTTTATATGACAATAAAATGGAACAACATTTACACATACGTATGTCCTACAGTCTCCATGAATTGTGTATTCCATTTCATACTTCAATTTTATATATATTATTATAATACACATATAATGAATCTGAATGATATTTATATAATTTTTTACATTCAATAAATCATGATAAATATATATATGAAAAAAATACGTAACAAATTAATACATAAGCGAATATTACCCTTAGCATCGCCTTAACATGAAATTGTAAACAATAGGGTTATATAAAGTCATAATAAAACAATATATGGTATTATATATAATAATATGGTTCTTAAAAATATGTAAAATAATCTTAAAATTATTATAACTTTTTTTGATAGAGTACAACGATAGTGAAGACAAAAGGTAAGGGGAATTCATCTCACTTTTTATTTCAGTGAGATACATGCCTTATGAACCACTCGCTTATTTTGTGTGGTGTATATACTGGACATGAATGTATTATATAGCTATTATAATTATTGTTTTTATTTAAATATCTATTTTATAATCTTTCTCACATGCAGTTTATGTTTCAGAAGTTACCAAATCAGTAAGATATTTTTGTCTCAATTTGCCTTCTTGGAGACATATGTTTTGTTAAGAACCTACATAATCTTTTCGAGGTGTATTTGATAAGTAATATCATTAATATCCTTCCTTTAATGATATTTTAGGCATAATTTATTTTCATTTTCATACATGGGATGTATAATCCTAGGTTACTAGGTGTAATTGTATATTGAAACAATCCCATTATTTATCAGCATTGTTTATAATTATACTCCCATTGATGAAATCATATGATCCATATCTCAAAAAAATTACTGAAAATTTTTATCCACTATTTATTCAAGATATATTAATGTTTACGAGCATGATTCTATATGGGAATATAGGGATACCTAATCCCTTAAAATGAAAGGACTGTGATTGGGGATGATGTTGTGTCTCACCCAGTAGGTGTAGTTATCATGAATTTGGAAGCGCAATAAATATGATCTAGTAATGGAAGATGGGGAAACCCGATCCCTTGTTAGGAAAGGACTTGATTAGGGATGGTGGTGTGAACCTCCAATAGTTGTGGTTCCGATATTTTTTATTCATAAGTTCTAGAAATGAGTCTTAAATTATAGGGAATGATATCACATGTCTCTGTATTCTACAATTCCATGTATTATTCATATGATATGATTTTATATCATGAGTTCTTTATTTACTTATGATTTATTTCATATTAACTTCTATGATTTATGAGATTATTCATGTTTATGATCTTTGATATGAAACGTATGTTCTTATAATGTTATTATGAAATTCTCAAACCTCTATTCTCATGTTTACGATAACATGTCTTCTTTATTTTCCCTTATTGTGAATCTGATCTTACCACTTTTTATGTTCCCTTCCCCGAGATATGAAGATATGAATTATGTATTGTGTGTATAAGAAGGGTTTCAGTGATGAAGGACATAGTTGTAGATAATGTAGCTCGCTTATATATCAGTTTTTATGTTTACGTGTTTCCAAAGGCATGAGACCAATATGGTATTTGTGTGCCTTTTTGTTTAATGTTTTAAGTGTTCCACAAAAGTGATGTAATGATAATATATAATAAGTGAGGTTCAGTGTATTTGGAATCAGAGAAAAGGTTTAGTAAAACATTAGAGACTAGTATGATAAAATGTTTGTTAGATCCCAGGTTAATTAATAAGCATATATATAGGGATGTCTCTACGGTTAAGTATAATGATGTGGTAACATATAAGAAAATTTAATATATTTTTGATAAATAATAGAGTGATTGGTTTCATAGAAATATATAGCTATATGAATACTAAAAGTGTAGGTGGATCTATCATTAATGTACCTAGTTGTGACAACACTGACAAGGTGAATTGGTCTTGACTCGGTGAAACCTATTACATGAAAATGGGAATTGATGCAGACCTAGTTTGACACTCTCAATGAATATGATTAGGGAATTCACAAACTCTTAATGAACCATCATGAGGAACTTATATAGAGGATTATTATAAAAAACCTTGGATAAATATATGGTTTTATAAATTAAAGAAGTAGGTGTCCTGATTTGGACAACCATTAAGTAATTATATTTCATGATTATATGGTCTTCTACTATGATAAGTGTTTGTAACACTATGCTTTTTGGTTTTATTCAATGGTGTGGACCTGATGGAATTAGGTTAATGGTGAAAGTGATAGAATTTGTTTTTAGATTAGTCAAATGGGATGATCCGAGGAGTAAAAAATGTTGTGATAATTCCTTATCAGTTTTCATGGAACATGATTAAAAACATGTACCTTAACCAACTCTCAAACTCACCAAAAAAGATAAGGAAGTATTTAGCTTAGATTTTAGGTGATGGAGACCATAGAGTAAAGAATAAATGGTTTCCTTTATGTCAAGAATACATAAATAATAACCAATGTGAATGTCTATGAGGAACAATTTGGTGTTTTCACAGTTGAAAAGAAAGACATAAATAAAGTGACTATAGGGGAAAAATGAATAGTTTATTAACAAACTTTATGAGAATATTGATATACCAAAGAAATAATTGAAGTTTATGTGTTTTAATTTTGTAATAAATAGAAATTATATAACTCAGTGTCCCAAGATGAAAACTCCAGAAGAGAATCAGTAAAGTTGTGTGATTAATGGTTACATTGCTGATGATGCCGAGACAACAGATGAAATGTGAAAGAAAAAAGGAATTATGTAATTTGATGAGGCATCCTTGATAATTGATTAAGGATGAATTGAAATAATCTAATTTTTATTTATTTTGATTCATTTATTATGTTAAATGAATGGTAAAATATATAAGCATTGTTCAGTTTAGTTTTTCCGATTAGATTTACAAAAAAACTTTGAATAATTTTTATGGAAAACAAATATGATTTAATTTAAAGGTAAAGTCTATGGAAAAGACAAGATTAAGGGAAATATAAAACTCAATATGTTAATTATTTTAAGATAATTTTTTTATAAGGATATATGGGATATGAATAAGTAAATTGGATGGTACATATTACCTTGGAACTAATTACAGACGTATTGATGTGTTATATATAATATCACTGAAAAATTTTTCATCATTTTTTGGATTTACTAAATAGTTCCAATATACTTTGAAAAAGTAAACATGAATTTTTTTAATAAGAATTTATGTTGATTAAGTTCATTACCATGTTTTATGAGAATACTTGCAAAAGATATTCACATATTGGCAATGTGACAAACTAGAGCTGCTTTGTGATATTTTGGGAATCAATGTTAAGCTGATCTCATTAATTTATTTCTGATTTTTTTGGATTTTCATCTATAATAATAGTTATAAGTTTAACCGTTCATGAAAATTTAATTTTAATATTCGAAGGAAGTATTTATATATTGATATTTTTTTGAAAACCATAGTTAAAAGGGTATTTATGGATTAAACTTATTTTAATGATGTCCATATTTTTGGGATATTATTTTACTATGATTTTAGAAAAATAAATCATATATGTTGGTTGAAAAAAATAATGTCAAGAAAGGCTATTGTTCTTGAACCCATGACCAAAGGATGATACCGGTTTCACACCTACCACTAGCCAATGCGATGTCTTAGTTCATGTAAAATAATTTTCAATGAATAAATATTTATGAATAAATAATAGTGTTAATGTTTATGTTTTGAGATTAATATATTAACCATATTGATTTTGAAGTATATTTGAAGACAAATAGTTATACTTTTTATTCCTTTACATGTCTTAAGATCTTCTAAAATTTTATTTTAGTGCTTCGGGCATCAAATTTAATTCTTATACAACCATTTTTTGAAGTAATATATGAATTAAAGAAAAATAAAATCACAACCAAATAATTTAATTTAATTTATAAAAATATATTTTGTTATTATATTTCCTTATATTCTTTTTCAATAAAAGAATTACTCAAAGATTTTATAATGATTAAAAAAATTGACTTCCTAATACCCGAATTTTTGTTGAACCGATGGCCTTTTAAATCATCACAGATTTATGATATTGTGGCCCTTAAATTTTATTTGATAATTCAATTATTTTTTATTAATGACCTTAATCACTCACTATAAATATTTATTCTTTTCCCTGATGTCAAATATTCACTCATAACATGTGTTATACTATGTGGAAGCCAAGCTATATGTTACTTTGGGTAACTGTTATGGTTAAAAATTTCCCTTTTTAAGGGGTTTTTTAGTATTCATACTTACGATGTGGGTTTATAGGAATGAAATATTCAATTATTACCCTTTAATAACCTAGAAAATATTTTATGGTGAAATTAATTTTAATGGGGGTATAATTTAACAACCCAAGATTTTGTAAAATATTTTCTTCCAAATTAATTTAATCTTTTTGATATTTTTCATTACATAAAACACGAAAATTATTTTATTTTATATTAAATCACTATTTTTTTCTTGTGTTATATGAAAGACCAAGATAATATTTCCCTAAATGAAATGTAAATATTATCTTTCTCTATACAAAACATATATTTTAGCTTGTGTTAGATGCAACAATGACTTTCGATGATGGCTTGTGTAACATGAAAGCCCAAACAACAATAATAATATATTACTAAAATATTAAAAAAGGTAGTTAAATTAGTAGATATAAAATTGGTTAGCTAAATTATTAAAATATATTGTTTATAAAAATATAAAATTAATTAATTTGTTACAAAATAATTTGAAATGAATATGAAAATTTATTGAATATAAAAGAAAATATTATTATTTGTATACCCACAAATCTTTTTTACACTAATAAATTAAATTAAGTAAAATTAGAGTGTTATATTAATTTGATAAATATATATATATATATATATTATGTATTTAATAAAATAAATTTTATATTCATCCAATATATTTTATTTTCTTAAGATAAAAACATACCCACTTTTATATGTAAAATATTATATTTTTATTAAGGTGTTTTTAACTCCATTTAATGGAGATCCCATTTTAAATACATTTTTTGGAACTTTTATGGATTATAAATTTAAACATAAACATATTATTCAAATTATACACATTAATATTTGGTTAGTTAAAAAAAATTCTATGAAGTTTCATTTTTTAATGAATAGTGAAAAATACTAAAATTTAATTCAAAACTAGTTTTTCATTTATTTTTTATAAGGATAAATGATATTTTATATTTTTTT
Source organism: Viscum album (assembly GCA_963277665.1). Classification (NCBI taxonomy): domain Eukaryota; kingdom Viridiplantae; phylum Streptophyta; class Magnoliopsida; order Santalales; family Viscaceae; genus Viscum; species Viscum album. Next base: position 1,575,171,641 of record OY728119.1, on the reverse strand, counting down.
TAAAGTTTAATTAGATTTAATTTTTATCAATTAAGACAATTTACATCATTGGACTCAATTTCAATTTAATATTGACTATAAAAACATAGCATAATTTTGGAGGTTTTAACTTTGAAACCTTTCTTTGTCATCCCATCTACAAGATTAAATTAAAATTAATTTATATCACATATATGGTAAGAATTTGAAAAAAATTTATTCAAATAGTAGGAATAATAATAATTTTTATTTTTTAATACGTTCAAATTAGTTTTTTACCAAAAATATTTGTGAATGTAATTAAAATTAATTACATTGATTAAGGAAAAATTAAGCTTAATAAGGGACCAAACCATAAAATTAAGGACTTAAATGACCTATCAACTTTGGAAACACCCATATAATGGAAATATTTCATCCAAAAACATTGAATTATTGATTTTTTTTTGTTTCTAATGACATATTTTTAGATAAAAACATGGGTATAGATAACCTAATTTCAAAAATACCAAGTGTATTCCCTACCTTCCCTATAAAAGGCCACAACCTCTCCCTCTTTTTAAAAACTTTGAAACCTCTAATGATCCACCATGATCTGACCAATACACTCCCCAAAATATCTCCCGTCTATCTTGATGCCTCCATTTTAGATGAAATAAAACCATGGAAGCTCTTTGGTGAATCCCAAATATAGTTACCCAAAGAAGAGGTAATATACCTCCTTAAGATCCTTTATTTTATTTTTCATTATCCACTAACTAATGTCTTCTTACTCTATGATTGTATAAAAAACCAGTATAATAATTATACTAGGATGTCTTTATAATAAATATTTTACCTAAACTATAATAAACTTCCATCTAATGGGTAACAAACATATTTTTTACGTGTATGGTGAACTACCGCCTCATAAAATGATTATTGTTTATTTTTCCATTACCACCTATCATGGTAGAAATTATGATATTAATATATTTATATATGGTAAATATTATTTTTTTTTATTTTTTTATTCTTTTTTATGTTATATTTAGAACATATCTTTATTCCTTCTATCTTGTGTAAATATGATAATTTTGTTTGAGAAAGTATAAACTACCTCCCCCTCAAAGTGATGTGATTTGTTAACACAGTACATGCAATTTATTAACGATGGATTTAGTGAACTTATATGATATATTTGATATAATAATTTTAATTTAATTATGTTATATACATATATACATATATTTAATTATCATTATTTTTTTAATATGACAATTAAATGAAAACATCACTCATGCGTACGTACGACCTACCGTCTCCAAAAACAGTGTACTCTATTTCATAATTATATATTATATAGATTATTATTTAAAAAACATAATAAATATAAAATATATTTATATCATTTTTTACATCCTATAAATCCTGATATATGTATAAGTACCAAAGATATGTCAAATTAATACACAAGTGAATATTACCTAAAGCGTAATCGTACCATGAAATTGTTAAAATACTGGTAATATAAATTGATAATGGAACTATATATGTTATTAGATACAACAATATGGTTCTTTATAAACATTTATAATAATAATAAATTTATTATATAGTATTTTGTAATGAGTACGACGATATTCAATACATAAGGTGAGAGGATTTTATCTCACTTTTTAATTCTGTGAGATATATGCCTTTTTCACCACTCACTTATTTTGTGTGATGTATATAATAAAAATTAATGTATTATATTAATATTATACATAAATTTATGGGTATTTAAATATCATTTTTATGGTATTTTTCTCATGGGTTTTATGTTTCAAAAGCTACCAAATCAGTAAGATAGTTTTTTTCAAAATTTCCCTTCATTTTGACATATGTTTTGTTATGAACCTACATTATTTTTTCAACATTAATTTTACATGTAATATCCATAATATCATTATTTTAATAATATTTTAAGCTTTATGTAATTTAATTTTATTACATGGAGAGTATGATTCAAATTTACCATGTTGTAAGAGTATATTGAAACAATCCCATTGTTTATCAGGATTGTTTATGATTATGATTCAATTGAGGAAATATTTCAATACATATATCAAGAAAATTAAAGATATTTGTTCTCCTCTATTTATTCAATATAAAATCTTCTATTAGTACCCTTTTTACACTCTTTGGTAATGAATATTACTGTGTAAATGTTTTTTATGAAAGTCATACTTAACCTCTCTTTTGGATTGGAAATATTTCTTCCATCAAAACCATGTTTTAAAAAAGGTTTCAAAAAATAGTCTAATATTTTCCAAAGATACTTAAAATAATATCTTACACATTTTTTAACTTTTAAATAAAAGGCTTTTATAAAAGGAATATTCTTGTCATTTTCAATTCATGACACTTTTATATAGTTTTTACGGTGAAAAAGGATCGTTTGGTATGTACGGATTCACCATCTGTCATGAACATCATTCCATTTAAGCTTACATGAGAATATTACAATACTATTTGTCTTAAATAAAATGTTTTATTAATATTAAACAAATAATTTTTTATGTAGTTTTAAAAAATAATTAAAATTGTTTTCAATCTTCTTTCATAAGTTTTCAAGGAAAAAGTTATTCAAAACATTTTCACGATTTATTTATATGTTTTCAAAGTATTTTCAAAGAAATTGTTTTCAAAATATTATCAAGATTATTTTATATGTTTTCATTGAAAATGGTTTTCAAAATTTCTTCCATCTCACTTAAAATGTTTTCAATGAAAAGGTTTCAAAAATGTTTTCAAATATTTCATTCTATGTTGTGAATATTATTTTCAAGAAAAGGTTTTTCAAAGGGTTTTATTTTTTAAAGAAAATTTTTCAAATAAGAAAAGATATTTTTCTCAAGAAATGTTTTGAATAGATATTTAAAAATTATTTTCCATATAAGATGAAATTTTTTGGTATTTCTCATCCCCTACTAAGAAATGATATAATGGTTCTATTCATATTCTTTCTCTGATTAGTTTATATTTTGATGGAATGATGCTTATGATATCTCTTCCTCTTCCATGGGTTTAATTATTTTGAAACCCAATTACTTTCACTAGTTTGGATTTGATAAAATTATTATGAAACCTTTATTTTGTCATAAATTAATATATAATTACATGTTAATTAAAGGGGATAATGGTAGGATCTTATAAAACCTATGTCTTTTTATGGGTCATGATATGATGAATATTTTATTATCTTGATGAATATGTATGAATGATTTTATAACAAGATGAGTCGGACCTTTATTTCCCCGTAATTCATTGGGTAATGATTTTTATCCCATGAGATAATGATGTGAATGAAGTTGAAATACTTAATACACTACTGAATGATGGGAAAACTCGATTCCTTACAATGAAAGGACTGAGATAGGGGATGGTGGAGTGTCTCACCCAGTAGGTGTAGTCAACATAAATTTGGATGATGGGGAAACCCAATACACTATGGGAAGATGGGGAAACCTAACACATCACAAGTAAATTATCATGACTAGGGATAGTGGTGTGTCCATCCCAGTAGGTGTGGTTCTCATAAAGTGCCATGATATGTTCTAGAAGTGTGTTATGACTAATAGGTAATGATGTCACATGTCTATGTATGCCACTATTCTATGTTTCCTTCCAATGATATGATTTCATGGATTAGGTTCTTTATCTCAATGTCATTCATTTCTCATAAGCTGCCAAGATTTATGAAATTATTCATGTTCATTATCTTTGATATGCATGGTATGATCTTATAATGTTATGACCATGTTATCATATCCATATACTCATGTTTATGCTTACATTTCTTCCTTTTTTAGCCTTACTGATCATCTGATATCACCCCTTTTTACAATTCCTTCCAATGTTTATGAAGATTTTTATTAAGTATGTTGTGTCTAGAAATGGTTCTAGTCATGAATAACCTCATGGAAGATAATATATCTCACTTATATACTTGTTTTTATGTTTCCCGGTTTACATAGGCACTAGAATAATATGGTATTTGGGAATTTTGTTCATTATTGTTTTAAGTATTTTTTAGAAGTGATTTAATGTTAATGTATGAAAAGTGAGGTTCTTTATATTTTTCTTCCTTGAATTATTTTTGATTCATTAAACGGAGGCCCATCCCATATTTCCTCACAACTAATTCATAATTTTTTTAATATTCTTAGTAGATATACAAGAGGTGGAAATATTTCTTTTAAATGTGATCTTAAAAATTATTTTGACACAATGTATAGAGGATTTATTTAGATGGTGTTTGAAAAAATTATATTTTATGGAACTTTGATTAGCTGTATTTAAACAATTTTGGGCTCAGATCATATCTTAGTACATATTAATGTCCCTCCTGAGGAAATCTCTACATTTTTTAAGAGGGTTCATAATTCTTCTCCATATCAATCGTTTTCTTCTCTATTACATCTGATTATATAAGTAGGCTTCTACTTAGAAAGGTACAAAAATGGAAATACAAATTCTATAAAAGTTTATCAAGGAATTATTGCTTCATATAATTTATTATATGTAGACGATATCATACATTTCAATTAGTGATATTAGAAGAATGTTAGGAATGTCAAAGACTCCATTCTTCATTATGAAAGGATCAAAATGAAATAGATTGGATTGAATAAATCCATTGCATATGTTTGAAATAATATTTTAGATAGAAATTATACTTAAATCATCAATTACTAGGGCATCATAGGAGGGGTTTTATCTTTTACATACCTTGTTTTTTCCATGTTTTGGGTAGGCCTTGATCATGTCATTTCAATCATATTCTGGATCAAACCGGATGGAAAATAGCTTTATAGAATGGTAAATCTATATCAATGGATAGTAGGGTCTACCTTCTAAAATTAATTATCACAACTATGTTTTTTTACATACTCATGGTTTACAAATGGCTTGCTACACTACAAAAGAGAAATAACATATCTATGAAAAATATACCCGGAGTGAGAGTATTCTTAGGTGAAAAAATTATTATTGTGCCTTGGAAGAATAATTTCAGACCATTTTCACTTTGAGGTCTTGGAATTAAAAATTAATTCAATTTTAATCAATTTCAGCAGACACAATTTATGTGGAGGCTGATTAATGGAAAATAAAAGGAAATTGTCTTTGTTATATCTAGATTATTAAGAAAGTTAATGTTTTAAATATGAATCATGTAAATTCTTATTTTTGACCAACTCTCAAGGTATCCTTTTCCAGCAACTCTTTCTTTTCACACTAGTTAATTAATGAAGGTTATTTTTTAAAATATTAATATTTATAATTTGGTAGGCACACCATTTTTTAAACTCCTCAATTATATTGATCCAATGATAGACCTAAATTTTATGATCAAAGGAAAATTTTATGATTATGTGAAACCTAATGCTTTTTTAGTAGTGGTATGAAACTAAAATTTCATTAATAGAGATGATATTTTGATCTGGGAATAATCAATTAATGGTATACTCACCTCAATAGTTTTTTGTTAGAATTTAACTGATGATAATGTCCATGTATGGATTTCTAGGTTGAATAAAATCTGGATTACTCCTCCTAGATTCACACTCTTATAGAGGTTGGTTTATTATAATCTCCTAGTAGATTCTTGTCTTTGAGAGGTTGACAATGAATTATGTTCAATATATAATTTATTCTTCAAATATAGGAAGGAATTGAACCATATATTCATTATATATATTACTGTTTCAGTGTTTTACATTTTTAATTATGATAACTATGATGTTCGGCCTCCTTAGATATGTTATATACATGATTATCTAGAAGCAACTTCTTATCATTATATATCATTATAGATTTATAGATTATTTTAGGGGTCATATTCTGAAAATATTCTAATCATTTGTTATATATGAAATAAATGTATTCTTGAGTATTATACAATTAATATTTAAATTGTTTTAATAAATCATACTTATAGTGAATATTACCAATTCTCTTCAGTATAATTAGTCCAATACTTTTACGCATGAATTATCAGTTCTCATGCTTATTGTAATTGTAGGTATGTTTCATTCCACTTATATAACATTAGAAATTATAAATAATTGTCCATTTATTTTATTCATAAAATTAGAATTATATGGGTAGTTTATAAGGAATTCATGCCCTTTGATTTTAAGGTCAGTTTTTAGTAATCAAAATGGTGACATAATGGGTTGTCGTTTCAGAACCTATGGAATTTATTCATCTTTGGTGGATGAAATTACTGGTTTTATTAAAAAAAATCTTTAGAAAGGTGTATAATATGTAACAATTCAGGGATATAGTGTGGTTATACTACCATTGTTCAAGATATCAAAACGTACCACATTTATCTTTCAAGGAAACTAGCTTCTCAGTGGATTAGATTATTGGATATCTTCACATCCATAAGCTAAAATAATCCACATGTATACCATGAACCAAATTTCTTATATTAAGGACTTGAAAACAATGGGGTGAGTATTGATGGCCTCATTTTTTCTATTCTTTACTTGATGATTGTTTCCCCCTTTTTCAAAGAGATTACATAAAATTTCCATTCATTATACATCTGTAATATTTTTTTATTAACAAAAGAGAAATTTATATTCTGTAAATATCTCATACCTATTCTATATCAATTTGTGATATCAATATGCTGATGTTATTATTAGTGTTTGGGAAACATTGGGTACTTTTTATTCCAAAATTTTACTTCCTTGTAGGAAGCATGATTTGAGTGAAAGAAACACTGGAAAAAAATGAAGAAACCATGGGTAGAAAAATATATATTTATAGAAATTAAAATATATAACTATAAATAAATTTTATATGATAAATATGTAAAAAGTGGAAAATGGTACGTGGTGGTTACAAAAGTTTATATATTTATTCCACTAGGTCACATGAACTTATACACTCTGATTTTTATGGTGTGAAGAGGAATTAATCTATAAAATGTGAAAATTAACTTATCAAATTCATTTATGATTTCAAAAAGATGACAAATATGATTTTCCTGAAAAACTAAAATGAAGTTTTAGAGATTTTTAGCATATTAAAAAGATAATTTTATAATGATTTTGTTGTTTACGCCAAGAATTTGAGAACAAATAATAGAAAAGTGTTCACTGGTAATTCATTTGAGTTCTACCTTTCAATGTATGGGATTAAATATCATATAGTGATCCTTATAATCACCTGAAGAACAGAGTTGAAAAAAGGAAGAATATAATCTTTTTGGAAATATTAATTACCATTTTTTCTAAATAAGACTCTTGAAATACTTCTAAAGAGAATATCTAATTACAAAAATAAATATTCAAAATAGATTTTTATAGATTATGATATAAAATATGAATCTTTATGTTATGTGGTAAAAAATAAACCAATATTAAAAAAATTCATAGTTTTCAGAATCAATATTAATGAATATTAGGATTATATATTTTGGAATTTTTTATAAAAAATTCATGTATGGTGTAATCATGGGATATTCATTCAATGGTAGAAACAAGGGTTGTAGAATAAAACACCATGTATGTTGGTTTATTCCTATGATATGAATTTTATGAAAAATAATTTCATATTAAAAGAGAATTGTGATGGATAGTTTGAATAATTTAGGGAAGATAACAGGGAAAACTCCAAAAATATTCAGAGAATAAACGATGATAATTAACATTTTCAAGGTAATATAAACACTAATCCTTCTAGTGATGATAACTCTATTATTGAAGTTAAAATACTAAAATTTACAAAGCTAAAGAATCATGTTTAACCTATAGATTTTAATGGATTTTAGGAAACTGAAATATTGAAAAAAAAATAAACCTAAGAACTTAAAATAAAAAATCTCTTATTTTACTAGTTGAAAAAATGACCAATTTAAAAAGTTTTTGAGAATATGGAGTGGGTAAATTGAATGAAGGAAGACCTCCACCATATTAAGAAAAATATATTATTTTACTAGTTAAAAAATGATCATTTTAAAAATATTTTGAGAATATGGAGTGGATAAATTGAATGAATTAATATATCCACCATATAAATAAATATAACACCTAATATCATGTTCCTATACTAGGAGGAGAAAATTTTATAAGAACTAAATGTTCTTTTAGAAATAAACTCAATAAATAAGTAGGAATATAAATGATTAATCCCACATTATTTTATAATGTTTATTTTTATGTGAAAGGTGTAGACTTTGAAGAAACTATACTAAATGTTGTAACACTTAAAATAATCATAGTGTTATAGGATTTTTCATCTTACAAACACTAAACATTTTATCATATGAATATAAAATCATACTTTGCAAATGGAGATCTTTAAAAATATGATTGTATTAGAGAACTTAGAGATTTTTTACTTAATTTCTATAATACTATGATATGAAGGCTCTATAATGACTTATTGGGTTAAATCATTCACAAAGATACTGGTAATTGAAACTTGATAGTTTCCTAAAAAAATCAACATTTCTAAAACAAATGTTGAGATAAATTATTATATAAAATAGATATGTTTGGGTAATGTAATTTTTATTATCTATGTTGATGAAATAATTTTTTCCAATTATAGGGAGAATACATATAAAGAATTTTCATATCAAATAAATATAAATTTTGAGATTTATATGCTCAGTGAAATGAATTTCTTTTTGGGATTACATCATCTTTATAAAGAAAAATATATCTTCCTATCACATTAAAAATATTACATAGAATTTTTAAGACGTTTTGTATATGAGATTAAAGGGAATAATCTACACTAATAGCGATCAGATTGAAGTTAAGAAAAGTTATATTGAAAAAATTGAAAATCATATGAAATTTAAGAATTTAATTGGAAGGTTTATTTATCATATAACATCATAACTAATAAATTTTTATATTGTTGTTATTTTTTCTCAGTATTGAAATATTCTAAAGAAATCACACATGTTATAAATCAATAGTGTTTTAATATATTTAAAAGTGATATTGAGTTTTATTCTAATGTATAAAAGTAGTGGAGAAATGAAATTTTTAGGTTTTACTGACCCTGATTAGGATCGATATTACAACGAGAGAAAATAAACATTAGGAGGAACATTATTTATGAGAGAAGGTTTTATGTGATGAAATATTCTGAAAAAATTGTGTGATGTTTAGTGAAACTAGAAAATAGTGCATTTCTAACAATCATGCATGTGAAAAAAATTAAATAAATGTGTAGATAGAATATTTAATGTTGGATATAGAAAAGTCATGAAAAACTACTTCTCATGATGAAATTAAAATTAATATTTATAAGAACCCATTGCAACAATATAGGTACAAACATATTGATATCAATTATCATTTCATTAATCATACTATTTTGAATGGATATTTAATGTGAAATTGTATTTCAATAAAATAACATATTACTAATATGTTCACCAAATATATTTTAAGAGAAATAATTGAATATTTTATCCTAAAACTTCTTGTTCATCCATTATCTTTCACTAAAAAAATCAATGTAATTACCCCTCGTTACTTTGAATTCTGTTATCAAAGGGGGTAGATACATATACAACTCTCTTCAAGGTGAATTAAATTTAAAATGGTATATAAGTAGTTTTGGAATATATTATAACAAATTATTACTTATGTAATTAATTATAGAAAATAAAATTATTGAGTATGATAAATTCATTAATTGGTGAAAGACTTATGAAGGATTACCCAGAGATTTAAATTATTTAATAATGTTAAAACATGATCAATTTCAGAAGAATTTTAAGGTGTCTAATATTTTACAAAGTAAATAATTTCAAAAAAATGATCTCCTATTTTTCTATAAGGTTTATTTTAAAGCTGTATAAATAGATGTTATGGATTCTATGAGAGCATCCTCAACTAAGGGAAAAAAGAGGAAGTGCATGTAGTCAACTATGAAAATGAGTTTATTTGATGTAAATCCATATGTTTAATAGTTATAAAAAATTATTGACTAATACGAATTAATTTGAAGACAATTTACATAGTAAAGGCTAGTGTGTGAAACCCATAATGTGGTATATTTTATGTTTTTCAATATATAACAACAAAATATAGTAAAGTTTCATTATTTAATTAGGTAAATATGTGTTGATGAATAATACATTGGTAAGAAGTTATAGTTATCAATCATGATGATAATAAGAATATATTTCCTGATTAAAGGTGTTATTATGTGAAAATTATACGAGGATTGAAAGACCACTTTATGTATTATATGTGGTATGAGTTTGTTTCATTGAATTATTAGAGAATAATTCACATGATGGAAAAAATGTTTGATGTATTTGAGTTACTTACAAAGTTTCTATTTTATACAGATTATATTTTTATGGGAGAGGAAAAATATATATCATTTCATATTCCATTACCACACATATAGCTAGCCATCAGAGGGAGTTTCCAAGATCTAAGACAGGATAGTGAGGAAGGTTATAGGGAAGCAGAGAGCCATAATAGTTAGGTATAGGAATGAAGGAACTGGGAAACATGGTTGATAGTGGTTGTAGTATAGAGTGGTACCACAAATAATTTCTATCCATGACATTCCCTGTATATATTATTAACCAAGTTATGTATTTTAATAATAGTGTGATGCGGATTCAACAAACTAAATAATAAATTGAATAAATACATCTGGCCAAGGTGATATGGTCATTCTGTAGAGGATATTGTTGTAATATCCTGGAATTCCCATGATTTTTTTAAAATTATAAGGAAATATTATGAAAAATGTTCTCTGAAGGAACCTGATTCTGAGACCTAGTGAGACCAGAATAGAATTTTGAACTTTTTAAAATTATTTTAATTAAACATGCAATAAAAGTTTTTTATCTTTTAAAAAGTTTATCAGATAAGAATTCTAAGGGCACCGCTGAACACTGAATGGTGGGATTCACCTAGAAAATAATTAACTTTGACCAGCGATGGTTGACCAGAAAAGATAGTTTTTGAACATTTCAAAAATAATTAAATAGCAAAAAAATGTTATTTTATTTTCATACCTCACCATTGAGTGGCGGATTGCGGCACTATGGTGTAGCGATGAGGCACATTAAATGAGGCTCATTAATGGATCATTTTTGTACAGAAAAAATATGAATTAATTGAATCAAAATAGATACGATGTTTCATAAATGGAATAATGCAATGATGTGACCTCAAAGTGTAACAAAAACGATGCGATCAGTTTTATTTTAATGGTATAACCCATTGGAGAGTTGGGAATCAAAGGGTGGAATTTCTCTGATGAACTAATGGAGAGAATTCCCTCGAATGACAAATGAAAAATGCCATCCAATCATTAATGACTTCAACACATCTCAGAAAACGGGATTGGTGAGTGATGAATTCCTTCGACCTCTTGACTGTTACTGGGTGTACCTCATCAATGTCAAACTGCATCGAGTGATGGAGTTTAGTTTTTTTTATGTTTTTCCTGTTATTATGGTAAAACAATGAACACGGATTAACCAACGAATTGGTTGATCTATGATCATGGGTTCATGAGGGAGGGTGTTTTCCTTTGGTTCTTTGCGTTGGTATTTATAATTATCTTCTAGAACTGTGATCCCAAGCCTCCCCTATTTTTAAACATTTAATACGGAGGGCATGAGCCAACACGAACAAGACACGAGCCCCTCCTTCTTTTGTGTTCTTCATCTACGAGTATTCAAATTGGTGGAAAGGAAAATTTAAAGCCTTCAAAGGGAAGGAGACATCTCATAGGGGATGGAGGTGCAGGCATTGTGATGAATGAATTAGCTGGGAGTACATAGTAGTAATCAAAATATCTTTTCGGTTTGATGGAAGAGGCAGCCCATGGCGGCTGCCCCGGTCAGATGGCTAGGTACCACGACGGCAAACCGAAAGGCACCGCCGCATCCGGATCGGCCCACTATTGGTGGCGGTTGGATGGGGACACTCGGTAATGTCGGTGCCCCACATACGTGGCACTGCGCCACATCGAATGTGGCATTCCATGGTCAGCTAACCGCGGCTGAATCACTGGCCCCATGGACGACCCACGAAGCGAAAGGGAGTTGGACATGGCTTTTAGCTGTTTCATGCCCTGGTAGAACAGGTCCAACTATAGTGGATCATGTAGGGAATGTGTCGGACCCACCCCATTGGGCCAGGTCGGGTCAGGTCGGGTTGGCTATACCAGGTCATACCAAACCCGAACCCAACCGTCCACATTTTGGAAAAACGCCAATATCTTGTAAACCGAGCATACGATCGATGAGCTGTTTGTGGAGCTGGAACCCTCGTAATGAGAAGGGTATGTTGGAATACTATGTGGAGACTTTCATTAATGTTGAAATTTGATGAATGTCTTGGGGAGTGGTTCTCCAATAATCAAGTGCACTACGTACGAAAACCCTACTATTGTCTAAGACCTAATGACTGCTGACAAGTACCCCTTTGTGGATCAGCTACTATGGCCTAGTGGGAAGCTTCTTCTGTGTGGCCTAGAAGACCCATGGTGGGGAGTGGCTATGTATGACCTGATAAACCCACTGTACTCGACATGAGGAATACCTTAGTATGGCCATGGTGGGAAGCGACTTCTGTGTGACCCAGCATGATCACAGTGGGGATCATATTATGTGTGACCCAGCATACCCATAGTACTCATCATGGATTAGTACCAAAACTATCCAAGGATAGTGGTAAGTGGATTCTGTGTGACCCAGCATGCCCAATTTACTCATTGAGGAAGAGTTCTCAAGCATCCCATTGTGTTTAACGATGTGACCAATGGTCATACTTTTCTACTCTAAATTATACCTGGTGCGAGATGTCTTAATTCATGATAATTATTTTTTGTTTTTTTGGATTTCTTTATGGCCTTTCCTTGTTTTTTGTGGTACCCTACTAAGTATTTTGTTACTCATCCCTACACAGGCTTCGCCTGCATGTGTTTTGTATGGTGTACATGACTACCTTTTTGATGGAGGACTTGGTGTCCTAGGACCTCGTGGTTCCCAATGAGACCAGGAAGGTGGGGCATACTTCTACGGCTTCTAGTAGCTACTCTACACTTACCCATCAGGTGGGGTTTCCATCAAATGACTTTAAGTATTTTCCATGTACTTTCCTATTTTAAATTTATATTTTGTTGGGATTATATTCTAGCCCATTTGACCTACGATTTTTTCTTTTACTCAGTAGTTGTTTAGTAGCATGCATGTTTAATTTTCCAACATTGGGATGTGTTTTTGTGGGCATGTGTACAGGTGCTCGGGAAAATGCCTATCATTTTTAGGATAACACCTTCAGCGCTAGTCTCCAACCCCTAGCATTTTGGAGGCAGGCTTGGGGTATGTCACAGAACATGCCCTAGGAGATGGTTCAGGAAAAAGTGGTATCAGAGGTGGTCAGTTCTAATTTCAAGACTGAGAATCTGTTATTTTTTTAGGGGAAACAATGTTGAATGTTTCAAGGTCAATTTTTAGATTTGGGGACTCGAGTGTTGGTTCCCCAACTGATGTATCCATACACCAGGACACTGGAATTTGATATTTGGCTCAATACATGAAAACCATTGTTGTATAATTGTCTCCATATGATCATATTGAATATGTGTCTACTCAGTAGGTATAATATTATTAATGTGGTATATCTGGGACTATTTCAGGATGCCTCCACATAGACATACAGCTCGCATTCCAATACGTGATCATGTTGACAGCCCGCCTATTAATGAGGTGTCAGTTCCAGAACAAGTTCTTGAGATGGCCCCATTGGGTGGTGCACCAGTGTTTCCACCAACCATTGATCCAAATTTACTACTATCATTACTAATAGAGGATTTACATAGACTCAGTTCCATACAAGAGTTTCAGATAGAGAGACTTCCCATGTTCAGGGGAGAGACAAATCCTTAGGTTGCTGATAACTCGCTGGAGGTAGTGACGGGGCTCTTCTACTTACTGAGGACGCCACTGAACTAGATAGAAATATTATTTGTGATCCTTATTCAGGTATTGGCATTGAGATAGTTGAGTTTTATGATTAAAAGTCATGATGTTATGACCCTCCCCTAGTATGAAATCGAGTGACATTTACGGGAGGAGTTCTTCCTCGCGACCTTGCGCACAATGCGCATACAAGTGCTTCATCACGTATATCAGGGTAGAATGTTAGTGGTTGAGTACTATACAAGGTTTATATACCTCTATCTATACTCCAAAGACATGGTGAGGGTCCCATTCTTCAGGGCTCGGACATTTTATTAGGGACTCATATGGGAGTTCAGGGAATCCATGGAGTCTCTCAACATCCCCACTCAGGATAGAGTGCTGAAGCCAGCCCTTTCTATAGAGATATTATTATCAGAGTAGGCACTAACAACTGGAGCCACTAGAAGACATCAAGCGATAGAGTTTTCAATAGTGACTAGCAGGTAGTAGATGAGGGGAACCAAGTGGGTCATAACTTTTAGGGGATGACCCTAGAACTCTAGGTCAGTAGTGTGGGGATCCCATAGTAGAGGAAGTTATCAGGGAACCAAGTAGTGATTCACGTGTGGTGAGAAGGAACACTTGGCTCAGAATACCCGAACCATTCCACAAACGATCATAAGATGGTCAGGGGACCACCAAGTCATGGGTAGAGGTTCAAGAGAGAAGGTTCATAGGGTAGAGGATGTGGTATGGGAACATGCCGAGCATCAAGCAGTGGACGACGGTTCGAGGCACTAACTGCACCACCACCAGGAGGTCCAGCACAGGCCTAGGGAGCAGAAAGACAGGGGTGAGGACAGCTTCAGGCAATGGAGGCCTATGCCCACGGCACTCCAGAGATGATCAGAAGTAAGTTATGTGTCTTATTCACCTTAGATATAGTTCTTATAGACACATGTTCTAGTCACTCCTTCCTTTCCATGGATCTCATTTGGAACAATGAGATTATTGTGGAGTCATTGGCTTGATCCATACAATTGGAGACTCATACGAGAGTGGATTCAATGATTTTCCACTAGTGCTAGTAGTGTGAGATTACTCTAGGAGGAGGGAGCTTTGGCTGGGATCTCCTAATAGCGATGGTGATGCCATAAGACATTATCTTGGGTATATACCAGTTATTTATAATCCATGGTTAGATTGACATTATTAGGTGAATTTTTTGTGTTTTTATGAGGATGGGGTCAGGTTTTCCTTCATTGGTGAGAATGTAACATTTTCCACATAAGATGGACTTTTCTCTTAGGAGGTTACAGCTAATAACTCACGAGTTGGATATTGTCACTCTTTATATGGTGCATGAGAGGAGTATAATCTTTCCTATAGTGTTGTCTGATTTTGAGGATGTCTTTCTTATGGATGCTCTAGGACTACTTCCTCATAGGGAGGTAGACTTCAGCATTGAACTGTACCTCATGATGACATCGATATCCACACTAGAATATTGGATAGCTCTCACAGAGCTTCATGAATTGAGGGTATTGATGGAGTACTTTCATGACAATGGATTCATGAGGCCCATATTTTCACCATGGGCATCCCTAGTGTTGTCTTCCAAGCAATTATATAGGATTTTGAGGTTGTGTGTGGACTTACGATGCCTAAACCAGGTGACCATGAAGAACAAGTATCCACTACTGAGAATTGATGACCTCTTAGTTCATTTGAAGGGAGAGAGGTGGTTCTCGAAGATAGACCTTAGATTAGGTTATCATCATCTTCAGGTACGTGATGAGGATGTACCAAATACAACCTTTAGATGCAAGTATGGCCACTATGAGTTTTTGGTGATGCCTTTTGGAATGACCAATTCTCTAGGAGTGTTCGTGGGACTGATGAATAGAATCATATATCCTTACCTGGATCGTTTCATGGTGGTATTCTTTGATGAAATCATGGTGTACTCAGCATTGTAGGAGGAGCACTCTACACACCTTCGGATAATTCCAGACACACTTTGAGAGAACCAACTTTATGGTAAGCTCTCAAAGTGCCATTTTTGGATTAGGGATGTCTAATTTTTGGGAAATGTAATCTCAGAGGATGGAGTTGAATTTGATCTAGTGAAGATAGAGTTAGTCCTTTATTGGGATCCACCCAGGAGCATGACTGAGGTGTTGAGTTCCTTAGGGTTGGTTTGATCGATAGGAAGATGGTGCCTGACTTTTCCAGAGTAGCAGCACCATTATCATCCTTTACAAGGAAGGGAAATCCCTTCGTGTGGATAGGGAATTTCCAGTAGAGTTTCTCAGAGCTGGGGCGGAGACTGACTAGTGCCCCCCATATTGAGACTACAAAATTAGGTAGTTGGGTATGTAGATTTCTACAACACATCAGGGATCGGACTGGGTTTTGTCGTGATGAATGTGTGAGTAGTGATCACCTACAACTCTCAGTAGTTGAGGAAACATGAGAAAAACTACATGACACATGACCTGATGTTAGAAGTAGTTGTCTTCACCTTGAATATGTGGCAAAAATACTTTATGGGTGAACGGTTTACCATCTAATCTAACCAAAATAGTCTTAAGTATGTTTTCTTATTGAAGGACCTAAAATTGAGACAGTGGTGATGGATGGAGTTCCTTCAGGACTGTGACTTTGAGATATTCTATACTCTTGAGAAGGGGAATTTGGTCGCAGATGCACTCAGCAGTAGGTCTAGTCTATAACTGGTAAGTGAGGTGACATTGCAGCTATTCATGATACAGATATCACTCGTAGATAATTATGGAGCAGCTTACCTTTAGTCAATTATTGTCACTCATCAGATCTTGTATTGAATTAGGGATTCAAAACATGTGGATGTTGACTGTGAGGCTCAACATTCTTAAATATGTTTAGAACAACTTCCTAATGGATTTTCGATAAGTGGAGAGCATGTCATCCTTTTTAAAGGATGCACCATAGTACCAGTGACATTATGTGAGGAGGTGTTGAGTGAGTTCCATACATCCCATTTGGCGGTGCATCTGGATGTGGTGAAGATATACATGGACCACAAATGTTAGTACTAGTTGTAAGGGATGAAGAAAGTGGTGGAACAGTTTGATTCATGATGCCTCACATGTCAGCAAGTGAAGTCAGAGAATAAGTTCCTAATAGGCTTGGCACAAACACATGATGAAATAGAATGGAATTGGGATTGTACCTCCATTGACTTTGTGACGGGTTTATGATGGAAGTCCAGGGGCCGCGATTCTATTTGGGTGATCGTTGAACAACTCACAATGTTGTCTCACTTATTACCCTTCAGGGAGCAGGGATTAGTAGATGGATTGGGATGCCTCTACATCCAAGAGATTGTTTAGCTTGATGGGGTTCCTTAAACGATTGTCTTAGACCATGATACACTCTTTACATCCTAGTTGTGGAAAGGAACATATGAGGCATTTGAGACTTAGGTGCACCTGAGAACATTTTCTCACCCTCAGACAGATGGTGAGACGGAGCGGAGCATACAGACCTTGTAATACATAATTCATGCTTGTATCCTTGATTTTATTCATAGTTTAGAGGACCACCTACCAAAAGTGGAGTTTTTATAAAAAAAATATCTTTCACTCCACCATTGGCATGGCACCGATTGAATCCTTGTACGAGTGGCCATACCGATCCCCACTATAATGGATAGACCTAGTGAGGTTATCACTATGTGTCCATAGATGGTATGAGCTACCACTAAAAAGGTGGAGATCATCCAAGAGTGGATGAGGACTGCACAGAGCAGGAATAAATCATATGCTAATAGGAGGTAAAGACCCTTGGAGTTTGAGGTGGGAGACCATGTGTTTTTTTCAGGTCTCACCTGATAGGGTTTGTAGATATTTGGTAGGGGATGAAATTTTTCTTTAAGGTTCATCAAACATTTCCAGATACTTAGTACAGTTAGAGAGGTTACATACCACCTATCTCTTTGCCCATAGTTTCACCGGGTGCACGTTTTTTTCACGTGTAGTACCTAGGTAGTTATGTGCATGACCCATCACACGTCATTGAATGTGGTGAGCTGGACATTGATGATGGGGACACATTTGTTTATTTTCCAATGGAGGAAGAGGATCAACAATATAGGGTCCTTCATGGATTTTTGACTCCTCTGGTGCACATTAGGTGGTAACATGGAAATCTCTAGAAGAGAACATTGAAGAGGGAGGCTTAGATTCATTCTCAGTACCCCCATTTGTTTGTTTATATTTTTTTTTTCTTAGAAGGATGTGAAACCCGAAAAGGGGGAGTAATGTAATGTCCAATAGTTTCAATGTAATTATTTTAAATTATATGTAATTATTTCTAGACCATGTGCTCTGATGGAATCTGATTATGAGGTCTAGTGAGCCTGGAATATAATTTTGAACTGTTTATAATTTTGTTTAAGCAAATGTGGATGTGAGTTTTCCAAACTTTTAAATCAGTGCTCAGAAAAAGAATATGAGGTTACCATTGAACTTAGAACGACATGATTCACCTAAAAAGGACTTAACTTTGACTATTAAGGGTTGATCAGAAAATATAGTTTTCGTACATTTTGAAAAATAATAAAATAACATAAAAATTTATTTTGTTTTCATCCCTCACTATTGAGTGGCAGATGGTGATGTTGTGGTGCATTGACAAGGTGTATTAAATGAATATCATTAAAGGGTCATTTTTGTGCATTGTAACGGTGAATTATTTGATGTGTAGTACATATGATGTTTTATAAATGAATCAACATAACGATGTGACATTACAGAAAAACAGAAACATTGTTATGTGTTTTCTTTTAATGGGTTAACATGTTGGAGAGTTGATAATCAAAGGGTGGAATTTCTCTGAGGAACATACAATGAGAACTCTATCTAATAAATAATGATGACTGTTGATGGATCATTAATGACATAGAATTATCTAAAAAATGGGACCTGTGAGTAATAAATACCTTCGACCTCTTGAATATTTATAGGAGGACCACTTCAACATCGAACAGCTTTGAGGTAGGGGGTTTAATTGTTTTATGTTTTCCTCATTTTTATTATAAAACGATATACATAGATTAACTCATGGATAGGTTGACCCAAGGATCGTGTTTTCTTGTGGGAGGGTGTTTTCTTTGGGGTTTTTGCATTGGGATTTATGATTGTCCAATTGAACTGTGATCTCAAGCCTCCCATGTTTTTAAACATCTAATGCAGAGGGTGTGGGCCAGCACGAATAAGGATCGATCCCATTATAATTTTTTGATCTTCATGGTCAAGCATTGAAATTGGTGGAAAGGAAAATTTGAATCCATGTCGGGGAAGGCGATGTCCCAGGGGGGAGAGACATAGGTAATGTGAAGAACGAACCAACAGAGCAGACCTGATGGTCCTTATATAAAAATGATGGTGCACCGATAGTGGCGACAGCCATAGGAGGGAGGAGGAGTGCCACAACGGCGTGTTGGAAGGAACCTCCATGCCTCGCCCGGGCTGTGGTAGAGTAGCAGTAACTGCAACCGGGTGGATGCGGCCACCCGACGACATTGGTACACCACACCACACCACATGTGGAACTGCGCTACATCACACGTGGCATACCGTGGTCAAATGTCCGCGGAAGAAGCGTTGGCCTCAGAGATGACACGCAAGGCAAAAGGGGAGCAAGTCACAGCATCCAGCTACATCCTGTGCAAGTGGAAATGGTCTGCCTCTAGTGGACTGGGAAGGTCACGGGCCGCCTCAACATGCTGGACCTACCCCCATTGGACCGGGTAGGACATTCGGCCAATGGGTTGGACTATAATGGGCCAGGTCTAGGTTGGGTCAGCAGACCCGGGTCGGGTCGGTCCTACCAGGTGGTACCAGACCTGAACCCAAATCCTTTTCCAATAGTGATATATATGTTGGTAAATGATCATTTTCTGTTGGTAAAATGATTTACCGACAAAATTTTTCATGTCCCACTATTGGTAAAATCATTATTGCTAAAAGTTATTGTGATAGATAAATTGAATATTTTTATATTATAATAATACCAAGATATAATATAAATACGTTGGTAAAAAAAATTCAACACATTAATATGACTAATATATATGTATGTAATATTATCAACATTTATAAACAATATCAACAATTAATATTTGTTAATAAATTATACTATAAATGTTGATATTCCATTCTTTATAATTATAAATTTATATAATATTTGTTAATATAATTATATATAATATATTATTATATTTATTATATAAAATATTATTATATTTATTATATAATAATTACACAATTAACTTATATAAAACACTAAAAAATCATGTATTTATTCAAAAAAAAACACATTCCAATATAATTTAAATACTTGATCAAACATAATGAAAAGACCTGAATCTCTAATAAACATATTAAAATCATGTTTAAACATTTTCAAACACTAAGATACTTTACATGGAACTCAATAAAACTTCATTTTCAATCTATTTCTCACAATCATCAGACATCAATATTACGGAATCCCCAAAACAACACATGATCTATTATCTACTGTAGTTGATCAAAACATGCACAACTTCACCATCATCCCTTTGACTACAATGGACCACCCTTTTATGCATGAAGAAACACATGTCCCAGTTCCCTTCACTTTAGACATGCACCACCATGAGATACGTTATGATCACACACAAAACAATTGGAAAATAGTTTTCATTTAAATGAATGATCTAAAAATAATAACACCGGATATCAAACTATCATCTAGTGATCATAAAAATGGGATAATATTACCCGTGGAAACAAAAAATATAAGATAATATAACTAGATACTAAAACAATCATGAAATTATCCATCCTGACATGAACAAGAATATATAATGAATACCAAAAAAATTCCATAACATGTGATATAAAGATAAGAAGTGATTACAACAATATAAAAGTGACTAAAATAACAGATGGCTGCAAAAAAAATAAAATTTACCACATTTACAAGTGATATCTAGTGACAAGAACAAATGAAAATAAAAACGCATTGTTGGATAGAGTAGCGTGCTCATGAGGGGGGTGAATTGAGTATTTATAAAAAGTTTTGATTAAAAAATTATTCATAAAAATTTACCATAATAATTTTAAATATGTCCTAGTTAATAAATGTAATACGATTATGAAGGTTTTAGTGATTGAATAAATTCTTTGATGATTGATTAATTCTCAGTAATCTTAATATCAGTTATTAACATTACATTTGAAGTTATTATAATAAGGAAAAACAAATATAACTTCTTTCCAAGATTAACTATTAACATAAATTTAGGTATTTCTGAATTATATAGTAAAACAGAGAAAACTAAATTAAATAGCATAGTGGACATAAAATAAGTTCTTCAGTCTCAAGCCGAGACCTAATCCACTCCACTTGGTGATCAATTGACACCAAGCAGTTTATATAAATAAACTTGATCCACACCCTGGATCAGGGTTAACAACAGTACACAAGACTGTCCAGGTCACACGACCTCCCCTATATTTCTTCATGGGTATGAACTAATAGGTCACACGTGGACCTCTTCCACACTTATCCATGGGAATACACAAGTGTAAAAAGATGTATGAGAAGGGATATCATCTATCCTTTAGTTTAATGTAGGATAGAGTGCGTGTTTTTCATACAGACGCACAGAAACACTACTCAAAATATAAAAATAATACACAATAGAGAAAAAATGTTGATATAAGGTTAAGAGGGCTCTGAGTGTTAGTCTATGTAGCTCTGGACCTTTAGGATGAAGCAGATGCAGAAATCGATTCCTCTTGCAAAAAAAGTGTATCACAAGTTATCTAGATCATTCTCATGTTCTTTGTGGAGTTAATAGTGTAAAAATCATCTCATCTCTAATATTCATGTAGTATTTATGTGTTCTTCAGTAGTGTTAGGTTTAATGTATGGGTTCTTCTTTCATGAATGCTCGTGCTTCTTCGTTATCGTGCACACACTTGATTTTTGTTGTCACTATTATCACCCGTTTTTCTTCTATCCATGTTGATCTTTTTATTCATAGAATTTACGTGTTGGAGCTGAAAGGATGCATGTATTCTACATCTCATACCTCATACTATCAGGTGAAATTTCTACAAATAAACATTTATTATGTCAGTCCATTTAAAAGATTCAAATATGACCGTTTAAAATTAAATTGAGAAACGAGAAAACATATTAATAAACCATTTCACAGTCGGTCTGGAAATGGTGTCTCCATGAAATAGTGACTCCTTTAAACAATGCCTCCTTCATTAACTTTGAGTGGTGATACAATTATGATGGAATAGTTTTATAGAGATCAAGAACTGGTAGAACAGATGCGTTTTTTGATCATAGTGTCTGGTCATGGTGTCTTGATGGTCATAGTGTCTGGAGGGTCACAGTGTCTAGGTCCCGGTTTCTGGATCATAGTGTTTGGGCGACAATGTCTGGGTCATGGTTTTAGGGTCACGGTGTTTGGTAATGGTTTCTGGTAATGGTGTCTGGGTCACGGTGTCTGGTCATGGTGTCTAGTCACGGAGTCTGGGTCCTTTTTCTAGAAAAAAAAACTGGTGGCAGACTCACGGTTTCTCAAACTGAGATAGATATCTATATACAAACATAAAGAGTTATATTCATAGAATGGATTAGACATAATCATTTGTCAAGGAAACCCATTATTACACACACTCAAAATATTTTACAATCATTAAACACAGCACATATGATCTTGGTTAGGTTTATTTAAATCATAAAGAAACTAATCAACTGTATGTATGATTTTAGATAGATTAAACCAGATTAGCATAATTTACATAATGTATCAGATCTGTGATCCTTAAAACATTATTAACACATGAGGTGTCCAACAATAACCCCTTTATTATGATCCAAAATCATGTGAGTGAGATATTTATTTGTAGGTAATGTGTCTTTTCATTAATGTGCATATACAATACATATTTATCCCCTTTTGGGATTATCAAAAAGTGTAAATAAGAAATATAAAATAAAATTACACAATTCATCAGATGGATAAAATTTTTCATTACAAATAGGAAGTAAAAAAGAATACAAAAATCATTCTTATCAAAATATAGTGGTCAATTCTCTTCAGTAGTGGCTTATCTTCTTTTTTCCCTAGGCAGCAGCATCAAACGAAGAATCCATAGAAGAAGAGGTGGAAGTGGAATAAGGGAGTGAACCAGTGGAAAGAGAAGGTAAAATGAGTCCTTAAAAAATAGAAGAGGCTAAGGTAGGTATAGTGGAAGACCGATGCAACTGTTGATCAAGGATAATAGAACTGATTTGACTCAGTGCCTGAGAGATAGACATAGATATCGAGGCAAGGTTAGAATATGAGAAGGTAGGAAAACTAGATCTTAGGGGTAAAGTTGCAGGAGGGACAATGTCAGTACTTTGGACATGAAGATAAGGGCTCAAAAGCTTGATGAAATCAACAATGATGTCTTCATCGTACTACATGGCTTTCTCAAATGCATCCTTGTTCTCCATAAACTTTTCCAATAAAAGGAGTGAAATCATTATGATTTGGGACTTGAGTTCTAAAAGCTTGAGTGGCATGGGGAATTTTTATATTTTTGTATAGGGTTCTTGAAATGTTTAGTCATGTAATTCTCAAAGAAGATCCAATTGAATTAGAAATCCACCGTCTTAGAAATTTCTTGTTGAGCATCATTGGAAATTTTGGAATTAATTCTCACCAAATCAAAAACCCTTTCATTGTTCTTAAAAACATCAGATAGAGATTCCTGGTTAAAGCCACTGAGCACAGATTTAATTTATTCTTTGAAAATGTTCTGAGAAGATCACTATCTAAAGAGGGTTGATATGATTTTCCGGAGGTATGAGAAGTAGTAACAGCCTACGTATGAGATTTCAGTTGATTTAAAACATTCGGGAGACAACCCTTATACTCATCATTCAACTTGTTAAGACCAATGACATGTTCACACATCTCTTGAACAATATGTTTCATTCATTCAGCTGCATTTTTTTCTAAGTATGTGATATTAGGTTAAATTAGAGATACTTATTCCTCTGAAAGCTGACTAACAACATCCTCAAGAGGATAAGAAAAAGGTTCGGGTATGGAGTTCATCACTCTCTGCAAATCATCAACCATACCTTTGAGAGTCTTTACTTCATCACTTAACTATTTGTTCTAAACTCTGACCTCTTAATTTTCATGAATCATCTTGGGTTGAATATTCCATATAATCATTTCCAACAACAGGGAAGCATCTCTTTCACATAAATTGGTTATAGGAGTCGTTTGGGTATTCATGATTTTTTTCAACTCTAGCTAATAGGGTAGCTCCAAATGCTTTTAGATCATCATTATTCACCAGCTTTGGTGGTCCTTGTGATGGTTCATGGATAGAAGCTGAGATAGGTTTGGGATCTTTGGAAAATATAGCTTCAGGTGTAGATACCAATTTTAATTGAAACATAGTAGATATGTGAATACCTTTTACTAAGACTTCATGTGAATAATTCACACCAAAATAACTAGGGAATTTATACCTTTTATCCACTGAGCATAGATCAATGGGATTTGGGACTTCAATAGGTTCCAGATTCGAGTGCTTCTCCACCTCAACAGTTGCATCTTTCGCAGGACTCAGAGATTTAGATCCTTGATCTATTTCCAAGACATCATTCGTAATTTCCTCATCCATTTCCTTTCTATCAAATTGAAAGGATTTCGCCATTCTCTCTTTAGAAAATGGAATAATCTCAAGAAAAACTTGTTCCTCTAGGTGTTGATCAAGAGAATCTTTTGGAATAATAGAAATATCTTCTTCTATAAGCTCTTCTACAAAATCTTGTTTGTTTACATTAGCGACAGATTCTTCTTCATCAGTAGGTTGTTCTTCCAAATCAGTATCTTCTTCAAGAATATGTATTTCCTTCTCAATTAAGACTTGAGGAGCATAATCATTGCATTCCTCAACTAGGACAGTTTCTATTTTAGGAGCAATAACCTCTTCCCATTTTTACTCATCAGAATAATCAACAATCTCATCTGGTTCCAAACCAGGATCAGAAATATCCTTTAGTCTTGAAGAGTGTTCCACCAGATTAAACTATTCATAATCCCTATCATTATCTTCCACCCAAGATTTTATCCATGGATTCGAAATTATTTTTATTCTATTTACTGTAACTTTAAAGAGAAGAATACTCATAATCCGTAATATATTTTTCATCAGGTCCAACCAACCCTTTTTCATAAAGCATTGCTAAGATAATCCTTGAATAGAATAGTGAGGTTTACTTGGAGGTTGTTTTAATCAACTCAAACATATAGTGTATAACATATTCTCATAGGTTGGTCTTATGTAAACTTTTCATGATATGTATCAAAAATACATCATGGTACTTTAGTGTAGAAAAATCACATTTTTTGGGGCTAATCAGAATCTGAGAAAACTTAAACAGAATCCTGGTATCACCATCTTGCTCAGAAGCAGTGGCACTTCACTTTGTTTCATTACTAGTTAAGATTACCAACTCTTATTCCAAAACAAAGATCTTAATTGGAGGTGGAGGACCTCTCTGGTAGTCCTCACAAATACCCCCATGAGGTATCAAAAGGCATGAAGCCCATAATATCAAGGAAAACGTGCATCTATGGCCACTGATCCAGCTTCTCACAACATATCCATCTTCGGAATCAAAAGATAATGGAATGTACTAAAAAACTTTGCAACTAATTTTGAATAAATATGCATATCCTTCTTTGTGAACCAATCTAGCCATCCTTTCTCTTTTATCACTTTCAATACCAAAGACTTAATTAATAGAAGCCACTAAGGGCATATCTTTTATTTGGGTACCACTATTCGTTCTACCAGATTCGGATTTAGAGGACCTTCAGGTTCTATCTCCGGGCCTTATTTTCAATTTCTCCTTTGTAATGCTCTTGTCAGGAGTTGATGACAATGAGTGTTTCATCCTAGGAATTCAATGATAGTTTGATAGAGAGATAGAGAAAATAGAAGGGTTGAGAGAGGGGATATTGTTTGGGAGAAGAGAGATCGAGTGAAGAAAGAGTGAAAATTCCTTTTTTTATCATTTAGAGATATCAAGTGTTGTGGGATCAAAAACATTGGAATGTATCAGGATAAAAAATCATTTACCCATACACTAGTCATAATGTATAAATAGAATAATAATGCATCTTTATTGGGAGAACGTAATCATGTTTAACAGTGAGATCGAAATCAACATTCACTGTGAGACCATAACAGGCTTGCACGATGAGACCGTAACTAGCTTTCACGGTGAGACTGTAACTTTATTTCATGGTGAGACCGTAACTGTGTGATTTCTAAGTTGTGCGACCGTATTATTTGAGATAGTAAGTTTTAAGAAGTAATAGAGAAAGTGATATATATAGTAACTGTGAGACCATAAATTTACTATTTAAGATTTATACTTCCCAATTAAAGTTTGATGTAATCTATTCTTTTATAATTTAATGCATTGGTGAATATATCAGCAAGCTGATGGGGGTGTCCAAGTGGTGGGGGGATTTCCACGGGGGTGGGGGTGTTCAGGGGTGGGGATGTCCAGGCGGTGGGGGTGTCCATGGGGGTGGGGGATGTCCAAGGGGGTAGCGGGTGTCCAGGGGGGTGGGGGTTGTCCAAGGGGGTAGGGGTGTCTAGGGGGTGGGGGTGTCTAGGGATGGGGGTTTTCCAGAGTGGGGGTGTCCAATGGGTGGGGGTGTCCAGGGGGTGGGGGTGTCTAGGGGGTGGGGGTTGTCCAAGGGGTGGGGGTTGTCCAAGAGGGGATGAGGATATCTGGGGGTTGTGGGTTGTATAGGGGGTGGGGGATATCGAAGGGAATAGGGGTGTCTAGGGTGTGGGGGTGTCCATGGGTGGGGGCTACCCAGGGTGGGGGCATCTAGGGGGGGCTGTCCAGGGGGTTGGGGGTGTCTAGGGGTGGGTCTGCCTAGGGGGTACGGGTGTCCATGGGGTTGGGGGGCTGTGCAAGGGGTTGGGGGGTCTATCCAAGGGGGTAGGGGTGTTCAGGCGGTGGGAGTGTCCATGGGGTGTGGGTTGTCTAGGGTGGGGGTGTCTAGGGGGTAGGCCTGTCTAGGGGGTGGGGACTGTACAGGGGTTTGGGGGGAAGTCTTGGGGGTGGGGGGATTTCCATGGGGGCCGGGGTGTCTAGGGGTTGGGGGTGTCTAGGGGTGGGGTGGGGTCCAGAGGTCTGGGGTTATCCAGGGGTTGGGGGCTGTCCAATTGGGTTAGTGGGGATATCTATTGAGGTAGGGGTTTCCAGGGGATGGGGGTGTCTGGGGGTTGGGTGTTCTCCATGCGGTTGGGGTGGATGTTCCTGGGTCTAGGGGTGTCTAGGGGGGCTAGGGGTGTCCAGGGGTGGGGCGATCCAGGGGGTGGGGGTGTCCAGAGGAGGGGTGAATAATTCACGACATATCCTCAAGTCAAGTTTTATTATTTATATATAATGAAATAATGATAAAATTACCTACCAAATCACATGTATATTCAGGCACAAAATAATAATAAAACATCAAATGTTAGTAATATCAGCTAAAAATGAATGGATAAATCTATACCTCATCATCATCACTATCATCATTATCATCATCTGCCTCACCCCCATCCTCGTCGTCATCCCCATCATCATCCCAACTCTCCTCAACGCCCTAATCCTCACCCGTGTACTCTGCCTCGGCCTCCCCCTCGCCCTCCTCCTCTGCCTCGACATCCTCCTCCATCGTGGCCTCTTCCCCTCCCTTCTCCTCTTCCTCCTTGGCCTCCTCTATGCCATAATCTCAACCAACACTAGAACTACCATAATGTGAACCATATATAGAACTCATAGATGACATATATTCCTCACTAATTTTATTGGCTTCTGGTGGAAATGTGGGACATTAAAATTCCATCAGTTTCATGAATTCGGTGTTTTCTTTAGCTGACTATTCTTCCATCTCTATGGCCCTTTTTTCAGCTTGTTCTTATTGTTCCATAACCTTCTTGAACTCGGTGGCACTACAACTCATACCTGAGGAGGTCCAATACCTCTTTGGGACTATACTCTTCCTAGGATGAAAACGAACTCTTCCAGGGTTCTCATCTCCCAACACCTGATGTAAGTGATCACTTGGCCTAAAATTGGTAAGTTCCTAGGAATCAAGGGCCTATAAAGCAGCCTGTTACAAATATAAATAGATTATTAATTTACCAAATAGAGATTAAATTTTTAAAACAACAAAGTAAAACATTTATTCTACAGTTGAGTCGGTTCATTAACTGGCCTTCCATCTTTATTCCTTTGACTCGAGAAAAACAGTTTTTCTCGAGGAACCCATCATAATATTCAATTTTTCTCTCTATAATGATATTTAATTTCGGAAACCGTAATTAAAAATATGTTACCAATAATTAATTTCAAAGCTAAAATTATATTAAAACTTTATCAATCAAATAAATTATGTAGGAAACAATATAAAGTGCAAGTCGTAAAGAAAAATTATAAACAATTGTCATACCTACTTTCTCTAATGTTATATAACCATACTAATTCCCAATGTGTGGAGGTATTTATTAGCATTAATGTTTTCTTAATTATTCATAATGATTAATAAATAAAATTAAATAATAAAAAATATAGTATTAATGAAAAATATGAAATTCTTTATTTAAATACCTCAACAATGATTAATACCTTAATTTGGGTTGTCATCTAATGAGTAATCATCTATCGATACTATTTCACCAGATAGTCATCAATGATAGGGATCTCCTCTAACTATATGCCAACTCTATCATCCCATCTAATATACAACTTGTGCTTATAGGCTATCAAAATCTCACCTAATTCATTTAGAAGTGGTGGTCTTTCACCCTCGCCATTGGGAAAATTAAACTGAAGCTGACAAAAAAATATTTACTCATATAAATACAAAAAATAATATATTACATTAAATACAATAGAATTTTTTACCCATATTTCTTATAGAGCATTATCCTTCACTTCATTTGAAATATTTCTCCATGAGAGAGGGCTAACATGAATGATGTCGGAGTATTTGCAAAGTGTTGGCAAAAAAATCTGACATTACCGCCCAGTTTTTTCAATCATTTGATCGTCTTCATTATAGTCCACCATCAACTATGTGAAATCGTTTCACACCGCACACATGCATGTATGCCCCCTCCTCTTATCAGTATACATATCTGTTATGAAAGAAAAATATATATATTATCAATACATTTTATAATGAAAATAAATAATTGTATAAATTTTTTTAGGGTTTTTTAAATATACCTACGGCAGTCTAATCAATGGCCACTTCTAGATCTGCAGAAAATGAAGGAACTTCCTGTGCAGGTGGAGTGGGTCCCAATATATTCTCCACAGGGACAGACTCTGGTGGAGGAGGAGTGTAAGAATATGGAATATAAATGCTCGAAGAGAAGGAAGTAGAAGTAAAAAAATAATATGGCATAGATGACCGACTGAATGGTGGATGGGGAATGGGAGTCATCATCAGATATGGTAATGGAATGTCAGGAGACTCATATGTAATGAGTGGTGAAAACATGGGATTCCTAAATAACCCATGTGTCCCTAAATACACATCGGGATCAAAATGTTGGATAGATGGTATATCAGTGAGAGGGGTATGTTCTTATCAGGTACGCCGACTAGATCGTCTAACTCTCGTACCACCCCCCACCTTTGAACACCCTGAGTACTGGGACCACTTCTAGGCTCCTTATAGAATAATCTTTTCCTAAGATGTGTATCTAGAAAAAAAATTTAAAACAAAATTAATCCCATGAAATTATATATTATTTAAATATATTTATTTGGAATCAAATACCCACTACAAGAAAAAAGTGGTCAAATGCCCATCTCAGCCATGCGAATATTGTTTTCCATCTTCTTTTTCTGTAACCTCTATTCTATTTGTTTCATTTTTTTCATTTGAATAAAAATATGTAAGTAATTAGAAAAGGATACCTAATGTGTAACACAAAAAATAAAATAAATGAGAGGGAATAGGGGGATTCATGGAAAATATAACTATCCATTGTTTTAGGTGAGATTGAATTGATATATTAGGAATTCAATAAATCATACAATATATAATAATGAAATTTAATTTTTAGTATGATGGTTATTTACTAGAAAGACAACCCATTATATTGATAAGTGTTAAATCACTTGTCAAAATAAAGGAAAATTTTAATTTCATTTTCTCCCGAAGATGATGCAGGTTTTTATACTTGTTTTGTAGAATAATACAAACAATCATGTCCATTATCTAGTGACATGTTAAAGGGTGGTCTTAGAGTTATACTAATTTTATAAATGGTCAATAAAGCATTGTAATGTTCACCAACTTATAAATGTTCGTTTCATAGGATTTAATATAGTTAAATTCTAAATTAGAATGTGCAATTCAAAAAAAATTACAACCAATAAACTTGCAAAATCTACATAACGGTTAAGTCAAATACAACATATTTGTAATAAATATTAAATCAATTTGAATAGTACCAACCATAACAACCTAAGTTGAGCTAAACCAAAAGAATGGAGAAAATGAATGGATTATTTTATATATTTCCCACCAAAACATCTGGTACACAGTCAACACTGGCAATTGAGCTATTATAGTCATCAAAAGTAACAAATAGATCATTAAAAATGGTTATAGGGATGGTATCAATTTCATCATCACCATTAACAAAAATATTTCTTGAAATTACTTCAATAATGACACTAAATTCAGGTTGAACATGGTCTTTGACATAAAAAACTAGTTTCTTCGTCGATTCAAATACAAATAGTTCATCGGTAGCAAGAGTGTGAGTCGTATCAATTACTTGAAATATACAATCACTAATAAATGTGGCTTGCCTCATCATCGAATCAAAACACTAGAATTTTATTGTTGGGACTCATCCATAAGAATAATAACCCATTATTATTATTTTTTTCAACGACTCCATAATAAAATACATTTTCAAATCGTGGTCTATTATCTGATGTACTGGAATTACAGTCTATCCAAGGGGGTGAGGGATGTCCAAGGGGTGGTGGGTGTAAAGGGGGGAGGGGTGTCCAGGGGGTGGGGTGTCTAGGGGGCTGGGGTTTTCTAGGCAGTGGGGGTTTCCAGGTGGTGGGGGTGTACAGGGGGTGGGGGTTATCTAATGGGGTGGTGGTGTCTAGGGGGGTGGGGGTTGTCCTGGGGGTGGGGATGTCCATGGGGTGGGGGTGTCTAGGGTTTGGGGGGACGGGCTAGCCATGGGATTGAGTGGTTTCCAAGGGGTGGGGTGTCCATGGGGGTTGTCCAAGTTGGTGGGGTGTCTAAGGGGAGTAAGGTGGGGGTTGTCCAAGGGGGTGGGGGTATGCAGGGGATGGGAGGGGTTGTCCAATGGGGGGTGGGGTTGTCCAGGGGGTGGGGGTCTCTAGGGGTGGGGGTGGGGGCTTTATATGGGGGTGAGGTGTGTCCGGGGGGTCTATACAAGGGGGTGCGGTGTCAGGGGGTGGGGGTTGCCCAAGGGGGTGGTGGTCTACAGGGGGTGGGGGTGTGCAGGGGTTCGGGGGATGTCCAATGAGGGGGTCTATGGGGTGTGGGTGTTTATGGGAGGTAATACCCATATAATAACTTGAAAATTACCTATGCCTAATCCAACCAATATCACAATTCCAATCCATATCCCAACCAACAACCAATTCATCCTCGATATCACTACATGTTCCATTATTCCTTGATCAAAAACTATAAATACAAAATCCAAATCTAATTTTCCGTTAAACTAAAGTCTATAAAAACTACCATATCACCCCACTAAAAAATGGAAAACCACCAACACCACTACTCCACCTTTCCCTAATCCCTTCAGATGGACCATCCTTATATACATTACCCTTTACAATATTTGATTGGGGATACATCTCACTAGTACCAATTAGTTCATATGGTCACAAACTCTTCACAAAAGGAGTGGCTATAAATAAATCAAATAAAAATGAATCACACAATCATGACATTAGATGTGTAGAAAAAGAACAGAAAAAAAATCAAAGTGTTTGGTATATCATTCCACATAACACACCAAACTCTGGTGTAAGCCAAATTAAAATAGAAATAAAAATAAATTGATTCAGAATGTTATAAATAAGGTATCACTTACTAATTTGATGTGTAGAAATATAAACATTCATAGTTGAAGAAGAATCTATCTGGTGGAAGGAGTTTCTCAGCCCAGGGTAAAGAGAGGTATTCGGGAGAGCTTCGAATTAGGGCCTGCAATTGTATGGAAGGTGGAGAGGGGATACTGTGTATTTGGGGGGATCCTTTCCCAAAGCTTTTTAAAAACTATTGGGAAATATATTCTTTACCAACAGTTTTTAAAAAACTATTGGTATACATTAGATAAACTAATGATTTCCCAACATTTTGAGTAAACCATTGGGAAATATTTATTCTAAATTCACAATGCAAATGGTTTCTTAAAAATGTTGGGAAATGTTTCTATTTTTACAGTATACCAAGGGTTTTCTCAAACTGTTGGTATACAAGTGTTGGAAAATCTGAATTTCCACTAGGGTGATTTAAATTAAAAAAATGTACAGAATCAATTCTATAATATATTATGATGGATGTTGACTTATAGAATTAGAAAAAGAAAAGGAAATTATTATTTTTGATAGAGTCTATAAATAGTGAAAGAATAATGGAGAACTAAATTATATTTTACTTTTTTTTAATATAAAAAATGATATAATGCTAGAATAAATTTAACGTGTCTGAGTTTTTACAGAGGAAATAATATCAAAAACTGATACTTAGTGTGTTTGGAAGGTGTATCAATAAATGGGAGAAATTAATGTTGTGAATTACCTTAGATCACCATACACTAATGTAAAAAAAGTATAAGTGGAAGTAGTCAGTTATGTTGATGACTTTTTCTAGGTAAATCTAGAAGTGTTACAGATGTGAAATTAAAATTAAATAATCTTGATGAATTCAATAAAAATCAAAGTAGTATAGGCAGGAGTGAATCAATATTAGATAAAGAGGAATATGATTATTTTTTAGTGATATCTAGGTGATTTTTCGTATTTATTAATTCACATAATTACATAAGATCTGATGTTAAGAATATCATAATTTCGGTTGATCAGATGTTGAGATGATCAAAAGTCAATATGATCTGAAGATGAACTAGAAACTAGAATGTCACAAGATAAAGATGGAATGATGTATTAATCAATGGAAGGGGAAATAAAAAAGCAATAGAGGAATATTATTTCTAGAAAAAAGTTACAAAGTATATGTTGGAATGTTCTATAAAAATTATTATTAAATAGGTAATGATAGAACTAGATGAAAATTTAGAGAGAAAAAAATTCATAATTTGTTTGACTCTATAGAAGTTAATTTACATAAAGATATCCAGAGATCATACATATAATTTATTTGAATTAAATTTCAATATAATGATTTTGATTTGGAATTCAAGGCTAAAAATCAAGAAATTAATTATTTGATACTAACAGATATTTGTAGAATATTTAAATATTGTTAATATTGATATTTTTGTGATTATTTCATGAATTAAAATTACAATATTTATAGAGGCATGAAATTATTTAATTAAATCATTGAGTTATTGGTAATTAATTATTTTAGAGGTTGTATTTATTATATCAAATTTGGAAATATAATAAAAAACTCTACTTATATCCCAATGTTAATAATTTTTAGAGAAGTGATATGTAGATCCCCAACTGAAGAATTTTGGAATATTCATTAGGTTCAAAATAAAGAGTAGTGATTTTGGATAATTTAATAGTAGTGGAGAAAGAATGTACAATTTGGAATATTATTAACTTTAGAAGACTAGAATATAAAGTTCACATTGTTAAAGTTCTAGAAATATAAGATCCATAAATTGAGGTTGTGAGAAGAGGTTTATTTTGATTATTCAGAAGGCTATGACTAAAATTAGGTTTTATTATAAAGGAAGATGGTATGAAAAGTTAAATTAATCACTCTATTTCAATGTATCATTATAAACTAGTGAGAACAAGTATAATAAGTTACTGGGAGGCATTATTTTTAGGAAAAACAATTATGTAAAGGATTATACAATATTATACCACATGTAATCATTGATTGATTTTATTTGAAAATATGAGTCTCGGACTAGATCTGAACAAAATAAGGATGTAATTACCCACATTTGAGAAAAAACCTATCAGAATATTATTTATCATTCATTTACATTTATTTTAATACATATATGTAAGGGTGAGAAATAAAGTATTAGATGGTAAATATAGTAAAAAATCATAGTGGTTAATTTCAATTTAATGTAAATTATAAAAGAGTGGCATTGATTCACCCCACCACACCCTCACCCCCACCATCCCAATGGTTCATCATATTCCTAGGAACATTAATGATTACTATCATATCATAGATTAGGGATAGATTGAAGTTTATGATGATGGAAGTTTTTTGGAGAGACCCATTAAGAATTAAGACTATTAGGATATGGTGGTGTGTTGGAATTCTATTCCTTTGGTGTTATCCCAATTAGGTTAAATACCATGAGAGTGGGATGAATTAGGGTATGAAAGATTAACACAACCATACTATCAGATCATGTATTCTAACTAAAAAACACTCTTATCTCCCTTTCTTGTATCAATGTATGAACGGAATTGAAATCATGAATGTGACATGAATACCATCAGATCATGTATTCTAACTAAAAAACACTCTTATCTCCCTTTCTTGTATCAATGTATGAACAGAATTGAAATCATGAATGTGACATAAAAATAGAAATGTTCATATGTACAAAATCCACTAAGTCTCACAACCAAAATAAGGTTCAGTATAGATCACTTCTATATCCATTCTCACTAACTTTACAATGTTATGGGGTGTCTCACTACTTCCAAAGGTTCACTCCTTTAATATTTCCTCTGATGTCTCACTCCTAGTTGACTGTATCACCTTCTTCCTCTTCCATTTCTCTTCTAGAAAAAGGATTCATTAACTGTTTATGGACATGTAGGTCCCTTAATTATAAATAATGAATAAATTCTCAATTTTATGTATATGATTTGTTGAAGTTATACTTTTATCCACTTGATAAATATCACAATACCATGGTAATACTAGGAAATTCCCTTTCAACACTTTTATGATACTCACTGCTTTCACATTTCTTGCACAACCTTCACCAAAACTACCCAATTATTCACAAGTATATATTTCCTTTCCATTTCCCATAACATTCAAAAAGCTCAAACAGACTTTTTGAAGAATCATTCTTTTTTGAAGCTCAAACACTTTCATAAATCTCACTTAGACATTAGAAAGCTTACAACATTCATTTTCCTTTTTAATGATTTTTTGAAGAACAATATTTTCATGATGATTACAAATTTTTGTTAGCTTTTATTTCCTACATCAACTTCCATTCTACATGAATGTTTTCACAAAAATAGCCTTCATGAACCAACTTAGTGAATTCAGAGCCTTTGAATCTTTATTAAGTCATACACTATTAAAATGAAGGGATAGAGGAATATTTGTAGGTGTTTCCTCTCATTCAATAATATTCCATCCTCATCATCACCATTTTACAATTCTCTCCAAACTTGTTCATGAAGATCCATATTTTCTCAAACCACTATAGAAATTTTCCATTTGTGAAGCTTCTTATAGTCACAGAGAATCATTGTCAACCCACAAACACTACAATGTTACCGTGATGTTTTTTTAAAAAAATATACCACTTTGGGTTTGTTGAAAGTTCATCAAATTTTTATTCCTCATGAATTCTTATTTCATCCTATACCGACATTCACTTCTTCCAATTCCAATATCGATCAGAGATTTTACCCAACACCCACTCTACATCCACATGTGACATACTCAGTGTGAGAAAAAAGTCTAATATGAAAAGGTCATCAATAAATCAATTCATTCCAAAATAGTCAATGGCTTTCATCATGGATACCAACTCACATAATATATAACCATTGATCGATCATATTTAGTACCATCATATTTTAAACTCTCCATTTTCCCCTGATCCACCTATTAAATTCTCCCTCTATCTTGATTAAGTCATTTTTTCCATTTAAATAAATAATTTCTCCCCCTTTTTGAATGATCCTAAAGGTCGCTTAATTATGGTCTTCAATAGGGTAATGAAAATTTATCAACACATTAGGGAACACACATTATACCTCAAGGAGAGAGGGTCCCAAATCCACAAATTTAATAGTATGGGGAGTCAACTAAAATCCAAGAGCAATTCAATGCATCTAAAATGCCACTTTGGGTAAGGCCTTCATCAGAATGTATGTAACAACTACTTCTGTAGGCAGGTACTCCAACTTCCCAATGCCATTATCCATATTCTCTTGGATAACAATATACTTTATTTCAATGTTATTCATCCTTGAGTGATGCAATGGATTTTTTATATGGATTATTAAACATTAGTTATCATAATGTATTTTGAATAGAGACTTCAATTCAACTCACATGTCATCATGCAACTGCTTCAACCAAAATAATTTCATTTAAGATTATGTAGCTACAATATATTCAGATTTTGAGGTGATTAATGGAATAAAATATTTTTTCTTGATTATCATGGAAATAAAAAATAATCCAAGATATAATGAACCACCTAATATTAATTTTATATCATATTCTGATCCATCCCAATCTGCATCTGTATAGCCCAATAATTCTTGATGATATTTTTCATTATACTGAAAACCAAAATCTACTATCCCCTTGATATATAAAATAATTATTTTTACTAAATGTTTGAAGAATTATTTTGTGTTTATTTGATATCTTAATTCCTGAAATGTGACAAAAATAATATTACATCTTGTTGATGTTAGGTTCATAAGACCATCAATTATTTTCCTTTATTATTTGATATTAATGACATTTCCTTTATCATCCCATGATAGTATCATCTATTCAGCCACTAGATACATTATCTTCCTAGAATCATACATTCAAAATCATCTCAAAACATCCTTGGAATATATAGATTGGTAAAATAATGTTCTATTATTTTCTTGTGTCTCCTATAGACCAAGGGAAAATGTCAGTTCACAAATCATTAGCATTTCGAAATCACATTTCATGAATTCTATGAAATATTCCCACAAGGCTTCATCTGATCCACCAAATATTATTTATTGGAAATATACATGCATAACCATACATTATTAATATCATTTTTGACATATAAAATGTAAAAAATTCCACCACATGGAAAACTGAGTTTCCTAAAAAGCTAATATAGGGTTGTATATCATGCTCATGGTTATTTATTCAAATAATATAGCATGTTCCCCATATGAAAAACTATTTTCTCATAATCATGAATGGGAAAACCATTTGGATTCTCAATAAAAACTTTTTCTTCAAACCCCCTATTCATAAACTCTAGCTTGATATCTATCTGGGAAACATTGAACCTTCATTGCACTAATATGGCCCATAATAATATTATTGTATCTTGCCTCCCAATAGGTGAAAATGTGTCATCAACATCAATACCAGCTATTTGGGAGTAACCATAGTACACTAATCGGGATTTTGTTTTCAAATCACTATTACATATTCATTCATCTTGTTACGAAATACCCATTGGGTCCAAATGAAATTATATTTTTTTTTCACAAAACAATCTCTCAAATAGAAATATTTTCAATTTGGTCAAGATATTCATTCCTAGACTAAACCCAGTTGTCATATTTAGATTATTTATCAAAAAATTTAGGCTCTACCTGATATAGAAAGGATTTCTTCAATAATTACTTCATTATTTAGGTCTAAACAAAAGATTCCTGATCACCAATGATGTTATGTTTATCAATTTTATCTTGATTACTTGGCTTCCATTATGATATATATTCTACATATTCATGTTCATCGTCAGTATATTTTTCTATCTCCTTTCATTGAAAGATGATTTTGACCATCAATGGCCAGTTGTGGTTCATTTTTGTGATAACCGTCGTTTCCTTCTCTTTAGATATACATTAGGTTTCAGCAAATGTCATGGAAGTAGCCAAGCGGTGTTGGGGATCCAACTGCCTAGGCTTCCCCATCCCTTTCAGAACCTTTCCATTCTTTCAGGTATTGGAAACCAGGTTGGGTTCTTTCTTCATCCGAACAATGCAACTATCCACTTTGTGAATCCCTTCTCTACTCGTATCTACATGGACATGGGGCTTGATTATTCTCTGCCTAAGCGTATTCATCTTTCTATTGGGAACAAGGGTTTCTGGCATCATATCTTCTACGAATCATGAATAAGATTTTGTGCTACCTTTCACCTTCAACATCATTGGTCCGACTCCTACATTCGCACCGAACGGAGGGGTTGATCCCACAAGCATGAGCAGAATACATATATTCCTCCGGCTCTGATTCCATCCCAGATAGACAATGATGTGTCTCAAGATCAACTGAAATGTTTTCTTCAGTTGGCTCTTGTTCGTGTGTTTGAACGAGGAGAGCCATCGACATGTTCTCCCATTATTTAATTCTCTCATCAAGTAGGTCTCATGGGAAGCAGGCATTACCTTATGTTGCTACCATTGTGCCTCCTCTAAAGGCCTCGTCGGGGAAACTTTCGGGTCCAAGCTTAGTGGAAAGGGATTGTGGGGCAGAGGATCCGAGAAAGAGGGGTCTTTTTCATCAGGTCCTCCCTGAGTCTGAGTGGTCTAAATGTGGTGGAGGATAAACAAATTCCAATATGGTTGTGAAGAAAGCTCCCCAGTCCATTGTGGCTGAGCAAGTGTCACTAGGGGGTGTGCTTGGTGCTCAAGGTCCAGATGCACATCCTTCATCGGTTCTAATGGCTCATGGATCCATCCACACATTACCTGTTAACAATATGGGTATCAACAATAATTCTTCTCAGGAACATCAAGGTCTATTTAGCATTGACGATTCAATGGATCATGCCTTTGAGGATAATATGGTTAAGCAACCAATTATTGATGGAGAAGGATTCACTCTCTATCAAGGGAGAAAGTTCCAATCACAAATTTAATTTTTCTTGGAGGGAGGAAAGAGTGTTGGATTTGTGGCAGAATCTAAACGGTAACAAGGAAAATCCCATATTGATCCGAGTAGGGATTATAATTTGCATCTCACAGTTTCTGGACATCGATCTCCATTATGTGATCTTAACTCGAATGCCTCAACCTCCGTTACCCGTTTCACACAGTCCAAGAAAAAGAATCGGGAATCCAAGGATGATGGGAAAGCTCTATGAGTTTGGTTTTTGACTTCTCATAAAATGATTATTGGGACATGAAGGTAACATCAATTGAATGAATCTTGCTTTTAGGTCTCACTTTGGATCTCACGGCTCATGGCGATTTGGTGGTGGTGGGATCAATAGGTGATTTCAAAATCAGCAGTTTTTGGTAGGTTTCCGTTTTGTTTTTTGAATTTGAATAATGAAATATCATTGTTTTTTTATTTGAGTTTTGAAATGTGCAGTTACCACTAACCCTAAAGTGGATTTTAAAAAAATTAAAAAAAATGGATTTGGAGTCAGTATATCCTTCTAAATTATCATTTCCCACTTCAACTCCCCCTAATCTGCTTGCCTCCTCATCACTATTAGTAGGAAATTGGTCACAGTTAAGTTAAATATTCTTTTCATTTTCTACAATAGTGTCATAATTTACTTACACTACCTTTACAATCCTCTTATTTATTCATTTATATGTTTTATTTTTCTGTAAAATTCCAAAAATCACCCCTCATCTCCATGTGATTCAAATTTCATGTGTTTCTCAATGTTGAGAATAAAATATTTACTTCCGAAGATTCAAAATTATTTCAATGTATGATTATTTCCATACCACATCTTGTTAGAGTCTTTTATTCCTTAAAACACAATAGAGAACTGTTAGATATGTAGATAGATCTCAAGACAACTTACTTCCAAAATTTCTCTAGTAGGTCCTTCTTAATTAGCATTGTTCCTTCCATGTTTTTTATGCTCTGATGTCTCCTCACAACTACTCCATTTTGTTGAAAAGTTATCAATATTTTAAATTGAAGCCTTATCCCATGATTCTTGAGATAATAATCAATTATAATACTTGTTAATTACATACCATTATCAATATGAAACTTCATAATATTTTTTCCATGATTCCTTTCAGATTCCCTCTGATTATATTTTATGCAACCAAACATATCAGAATTGTGGGAAATGAAAAATACCCATGCAATCATGTTGTAATAATCAATGAAAAGAAGGTAATACCTCATCTTGCAGTGGGATCTTGGTGAGATTGGTATACATACATCTTTATGAACGAACTCAAGCACTCTAGTTGGCATTTTTTCTTTTTCATTATTTATTTTCGGATAATCTTCCATTGCTGACAAGAACCACACATTTGAGTATGATCACTTGATATCTTAGGGATATCATTAGATTCAACACAGTTGACTAGATCATCTATGGATGGTAGGAATAGGAAGCCCAATAGTTTATACAACAACCTTTTTTCTTCCTCTCTGAATAAAAATAACATATCTTCTTATCCACTTACAAGGTATAGATTACACTTCATTGTTTTTACCTATATAAAAACTGAACCATCACTTCCTTTGATGATACACATATTCTTAGTAAATCATACCTCATGTCTTGTGTCACATAGTTGACTAACACTAATAATTTTCATAATGAGACCTTCAATAACAAAGACATATAGATTCCTCATTTCTTTTCCCTCAAATTTGGATTTTCCCAAGGAAAAAAATTTTCATTCCTTCCTCATTTACAAATTTTAGAACCCCTTTATTGTAATATTGTATTCCTATAACAATAACATTATTACCTATCATACGGGATATTCATCCACTATAAGGGATCCATACATCATAATGATCTGATGGAAATCTCTCCATCCGCTTCCTAGTTAGTTCTTTTCTTTTTTAACCATATTTTGACTTCAAACCTGATATGGATTGATTATATAGATTTTACTTAGAGAATGATGGACCAGGTTTATCTTGTCGAACTACAAGTTTATTTTTCATTTTTATCTAATTTGATGATACATTGAGCTGCTACTTATGACCAAATTCAGTCTGCTTCATAACATTTCTCTAAATTATTGATGAGAAAATATATTTCCATTTTCTCAAATCCTAGACATATAAAACGCTGACCATCAAATGATGTCCTAAAAAAATTTATGTATATATGCCTCTAATGGTATTGTTCCCTTTAGTACCTCTTGGTTATGCAACATAAATTTTTTGATTGTCCCATATTTCCACCACAATAACATCTAATATGGGGTTCATTATAGTGTATCACTACAACACTACTAGTTTTCCCTTGGGTTCTCAAAATCTTGTTGTTTTGATTCATACCCAAATCAATATTCAATCGTGGAGTGGGTTTTTATGGTCTGACATCGCCCATTACTACATTCTGTTTTCAACCAATCCCCATAACAACTGTATCATTTGGATCTATCATTTTCTTCTTCTAATATTCCTTATTCTATTTCACTAGAACATTGAACTATACTTTTCTATTTTTATATCCTTTTAAACCATATTTGATGGAGTTAGGATTTTATCCTCATATTTCACATTATTTCCTAGAAAAAAACCTCTACCTCATTATTTTTTAAGATTTTTTTATATTTTGATGTGCTATTCAACCCATTGATCACCCTTTTATGTTCATCAACTTCTAACATATACGCACTAGTCATTTCTGAGTTCTCTTGAATTGAAGACTTATGCATTATAATTTCTTTCATCAACTCTGACATCTCTTCTTCCTACTATTATATTAAGAGTTTGGAATCCTGAACAACTTCATTGGATTTCATCGTTTTTGATATCAAAACATCTACCACTTCAAGAGTGGCATCTAATTCATCAAGAATATAAACTATTCTTTCGAATTATTCTTTATCATTTTCACTTTCTTCATTTTTTGAGAGAAAACCAAAACATCCCCCATAGCATTTCCTATATGATCTCTGTAGTTTTCAATCTATTCAACCACATATTATTTTTAACTTTAATTTTCTTTTGAAAGGTTATTATTCTATTTAAATAAATTTCATTTAAAATTTTTCTAAACTTTCACATATGTTTTGAACTTCTTCATGTTTATTTAGACTTCATCCCACTCATCATCTTTAAACATATTAAGGATTCTCACTGTAATATTTGAAACCATTTCACATCAAAAGAATCCAAGTGGGAGTTTCCCTTTGAAATTTCATTTTCCTCTTTGTAAATTTGATGAAAAGTAACTAAAATGTTTCTGATTATATCCCAAGGGGTGATGGAAGTTGGGGTTCAAGAATGGTGATTGCCACCATAGGTGGTGATGGCCTCCGTGGAGGTCCCTCCTCCCTTGGTGGAGAAGGGATTTTCACCACCCTCTAGTGATCGCCACTTTCTCTCTTTCTCAAACCCTGAATTCTAGCCTTCATTCCTGAAAGTTATTCTCTCCCCCAAGGTTCTTGAGTTACATGATGGGATCACGTAGCTCTCATTAATGGCTCAAAAAATTACTGATGCCTCATCCTTGCAGAACCTGATGTTGATAGTGCGCTTCATGCTGCGACGCCCATCCGTGGATCACTTTGATCATTTAGTATTTGTTTCGTGAAATCTAAAGGAGTGCGCCAATGTGGGTCTTCTTGATTAAAAACATATAATGGTTCACTTTCAGTTGGAGGATGATTTGATCCTAGCCTAGTCCTCTACCACATGTAACTGTGTTGGCTTCCGTTTTTCTCTTTTCCATTGTTCCTATGACTTTTATATGAAATGTGACGCTTCAATCATGGCTAATTGGGTAAGATTTCTGGAATTACTTCTTCCATTTCAAAATCCTACCATCATCTGCATGCTGGGAAATATAGTCAGTCATTATTTATGCTCAGACACCAGATCTAGGGTTGTTTGCCACTCGGTTTGACTGAGAATTTGTGTTGAAGTTGATCGATCCAAACCGCCGGTTAGGTAGTTCTTCATTGTTGTGAGTGAGTAGTTTCAATATAAACAGTCTGTGGGTTTTGAGTCATGGATTGACTACTGCTCTCACTGTTTCATGGTCGGGCATATAATGGTTGCATGTAGAGTTAGAAGGGTGTCTTCATAGGTGGCTTTGAAAAAACAGGTTATAGCCATGGTGGACT
Source organism: Viscum album (assembly GCA_963277665.1). Taxonomy (NCBI): domain Eukaryota; kingdom Viridiplantae; phylum Streptophyta; class Magnoliopsida; order Santalales; family Viscaceae; genus Viscum; species Viscum album. The sequence continues at coordinate 1,575,128,389 of OY728119.1, read as the reverse complement.
TGAAATCTCATCATGGGAAGCAGGACAAATGTACATAAAATTGGACATAACCATTTCTTATTAGTACCTATACAGTAAATGGCAGACAACTGGGGGCAGGAAAGGAGTTTCTGAATCTGAGGGTGAATAAGGTGTTTGGAATATAGTGATGTGATCTTGGAGTTTCTAACTCAGGAGGTGTCGAGGAAAATGTAAATCATGCAGTTCAAACTGATGGGGTGGCCAGTGCAAACCAAGCAGTGGTACACATTGGCGGTAATGAGGCAATGGGATGTCATGCTAATAAGTCACACGAAGAGGGATCTTTGAATGCAAATGGTTGTAGGTTGAGCGCCTCAGCAGGATTTTAATACCCCCATTCTTCCACGATACGCTTCTCTATGAATAATACAGTAGCATGTATTGTACACAACTTCAAGTTCAAACACACCACAACCAATCAAACTAGCTGTTATGAATAGTAATACCCACTTTTTGAAAATTTATAAATATTACTTTTCAAAATGGAATTCATTTATCGATTCGGAATATCGATCTTATCCTAGGGTGAATTTTTTGTATTTTTTTGAAAATATTCAATTTTTGATGAATAGTGAAAAACACCGAGTTATTAGTTAAAACCGAATATTTATTTAATTATTTATTTATTTTATTTAAATTTATTTTACATCAAAATTGATACATAATACCTATATAAGTTAAATGTAAATCATTGGAGTCAATTTTTGTTAATTTTAGATATATAAAAATTTTATTGAACTTTTCACCATCTTTTACCCACCTCCTAGGAGAATTACAAATTCAAATAAAACATAATTTTACCACTTCTGTGAGTATAATTTTGAAAATCTAACAGAATAGGTTAATATCAAGGTGTAAAATGTGCTTCAATAAGATAAAAATAATTTTTTATGAATAGTATCTTTTTACTTTTATTTACCACGGTTAAAAGTAAATAGGGTAATTTACTGTAAAAATGATATTATTATTACCCTAACACATGTCCTATTTCTATTGTATAAGTATAACTAGACCAAAAACAACCTTATAAATAAATTATGAAACTTTTTGTTCCACTTGTATTAGATTAGGACATTTATTATTATTTAATTCATAGAAGAGTTAAAAGAGTTAAAATCAAAGTTTAATAACTAAAACATTTTTAATATATAGTTATATATAAGTTAAATTCAATTATAAATATTTTGAAGAAATCTAAAAATATTTCCTACATAAGCTTATTTTATTTATAATTTATCGACATTAAATAATTTAATTTATTTACGACACAATGGTGATGCAGTAATTACCTAATTAGTGAAATATTAAAATAATTGATATTATAAATATTCAAATAAATGTGATTTTAGACTTTTTATGAATCTCGCTAATTCTATAGGTTAGTATTACATGTTAGGACTACTTAAATTAATTTTCTCATGTTCATAATGTTTTTATGACTTTAACAAAAATAAATTATTAAATAGTGTCAAAATTGACATAAAAGAGTTTTTAAACAAAATATTATATTATTAATTGATATAATAATCCTAAAAATCTAAGATTCGTCCAAAGGACTTATATGAAGATATTTATGTCATTAATGAACCACTTGGGGTTCACTTGGCAGTTTATTGTATGTTTATTAACCAAATAAAAAAATACAAAGAGACATGGTAAATGTCAAACTAATTAACTAAGAGTTAAATACAAAAGGTAACGTTAATATGGTAACCCAAACCTATCTAAAATCTATTGGTTGAGTGGTTTTAGACCAATATCCACCTAATAATTTACATAATCCAGTTTGGAGCCATTAAAAATCGAATATGAATTTATTATAAAATAATACTTTAAGTTCTTCTTAAAGAGCCCCTCCTCCCCCTTATAAAAGGGCACCACTTGAAACCAATTTTTCATACCTTCATAGCCTTCTGGATCAGCCAACCCATACCCAAATATACTCTCAACTTCCCTCGCTTTAACCTAGAGGCATTTTTTTGATTAGAATGCCAATCTAAAGATCCCTTTTGATCAAATCAAAATGAAGAACCCGAATAAGAGGTAATGTTTTCACCACCCTCTTTCAAGTTCCTTTCTTCTTCCACTTCTTATTTCTTTTTTATTTCAATTAGAAAATAATAAATACAGTATCTTCTATATACATTGATGTTATTATAAATATGGTACAACTATATTCAGTATTCTATCCATCCTTTGAATGACATGTCACCATACGTGCGTACGTACGACTTACCATCTCCACGTCGTGGTGTAATTGTTATTCAAAACCTTATTTTTTAGATGGGTATGTCAATGAAGTGTAATTGATGTAAATAATAAATATAACATGATAATTATTATTTATATATTATATACCATCCAATTATATATTATTTTAATATCAAAAGACTGATATTGTCACTTGTGTGTACGTACAGACTGCCGTCTCCATGAACGCGATCAGATTCATTCCCTATCGTATCCATTCAAGACTAATTTTCCTTTGATGATTAAAAATAATTTTTAAATACTTGATATCATTTTGGATATGAATAAGAAACATCCCATAAATAATAAATATGACTCTAATAACAATGAATATAAAGGAAAACGAATCCGTTAACACCCGAAATGACGATAATACTAAGATATTATTAACAGAACAATGTTAAAAGATCATATATGATATCAAATTAATTTATATGATTATTGAATAATTTAATAACAATTATTTCACCATTATAAAGGATGTTAACCTACCCTCAACCATGGAAAAGTACAAGGTAATGGTTAATTTCACAATCTTATTATTATCCGAGGTTGTTTTTATGTAAGTATCTACTATGATCTCTTTATCATCCACATCCATGTTTCATAAAAAAATGTATTTCAAAACATTTTTACTATTTACAAGACAATGGGTTAAAGTCATTTATACATTTATGTGTTTTGAAAGGAATATTTCTGTCTTTTTCCAAACAAGGTACTTTTTGGCCTTTTTGACAAATTTAAGTTATGACTGTTTTTTTAACTTATACGGTGGGTGCGGTTATTTTACGTCGTTATAACATCAAAAAAGATTCCCTTACAAGCTTATAAGATTATTTTAAAAATAAATGTTTTCTATATAATTATATGTCTCTTAAATGATTTCAAAATAGAAAGAGGTATTTGTCTAGAAAGGGTTTTGATTTCATCTATGTCAATATCCTTTTATGAATCTTAAGCTTATTTGAAGTTGATTTATTATGATTCAAAACTTCCATATTGTATTAATTTTTTTGTGATATGTTTGACAGTGGATGTGCTATTTTTATACCATTCATGGTTTCTGGTAAAGGTATTGAAATTTCATATTCTAGTTTTAATACGAATGTTTATGATATGTTTAAACCTTTTAATATGAGTAATGTATTGGACATAGTAAGTGACGGGTGGATCCCGCTATAGCTCCTCGATGCATCGGTAGGTCTAATGAGAAAAATAGATGTGGAATTGGAAGAGGCCCATTCCCAATTTGATATGTGGTTTTGGTCGAGGCCTTAATCATTTTTTAGACTTCTTGGTCGAGGCCTTGACAAAATGTTTCAGAATGTCTGGCATTATACATTTCCTCATTATGAAAAAATATATTTATGGTTCATGTGGTCATTTGACTAGTAGAATACCCTTGATTATGTTTTATTATGGAATTATTTACACAGTTCATATTTATTCCATAAAAGTATTCATGTATATTATTGGTAAAGGCATGTGGTTTTAATTATTCACCTTGATTAATATTTATGTTATCTTATGTTGTATTTCTTACCCTTACTGAGAGTTGAGCTCACCCCTTTCTTATGTTTCATTTTCCCAGGATATGAAGAAGTGAGTTATGAGTGAATTGCAGGCATAATCTACGAGGCTTGGATGTTCCTAATAGAATAAATTCACGTTGTATTTCTTTTCAAGTTGTAAAGTTGAACTTACGTATGATTCTTGTTTCCAATAATACTAAACCGGTCAGTCTTTTGAGACATGATTTCCTTGTGATAATGCCATTGTTATGTAATAAATCACCGACTCTAGGTAACTAGGGTTGGGGCATTACAGTTGGTATTAGAGGGAGGTTTAGTACAAACCATGGAAGCTAGATTTAGATATACTCTAATTAGAGCACATAGACCTAATAAGGACTTTGAGGATTAGTATAGAAGAACTTCCTATAATTTTGGTATTGTATAAATTTTGTGACTTTTCTGAGAAATACATCCCTGTTTGGATACGAGCATGTAGAGGCAGCTCTAGCTCATATTTACCAAGGTGTAAAACCTGAAAACACCTCTTTGAGCTAGACTCGAACGGGAACTAGTGCATGACAATGGGCCTTGGTTCACTCTTGTTTACGACACTCCCGGGGCATATGATTTGCATAATTCTCATTTTCTTTAAAATCCATTATATAGGGTCTATGAGTATATACTTACTCAAAGAATTTTTTTTATGATTATGGATTATATCCATAAACTGTTCAATTTATATTAAGTGTTTTACAAGTTTAGATTTATGTATTGTGATTCATAAACTAATCTAGTGTATGACATTGTTTAGAAATGGAGCCTAGTGGTAGGAAGGGAAATTGTATCAATGCACAAACTCCATTTAGGGATTTCCCTCCTACTTATGATAATTATAGTGGATCCAGTGATGAAACTGGTGCTGATTAGCTAATCACCATACTGGGACAACTCACTCAGGTTATGAATAATAACCTTACCTGTATTGAGCACCCTGATCCACAGATTGGAAGATCAATGTTAGATCGCTTCATGAGGCAACAACCACCGACATTCAATGGGAATAAAAATCCATTGGTACCTGAGCAATGGATAAGTTCCCTAGAAAAAATATTTTAGGCTCTAGGGAGTAGTGAAAGGGAAAAAGTTATCATGGTATTTTATCATCCCACTGGAGATGCTGATCAATGGTGGTCATTGATTCAAAACACAATGGAAGATGATGACGTATCAAATATGGAATGGAGGGAGTGTAAAGAGCTTTTCTTAGAGAAATACTTTCCTTGTGACCATCGAGTGGATATGGAAATCCAATTTCTATGTATGAGAAAAAAGGAGGATGAGAATGTTGAAAAGTATGAGGTTAACTTTAAAAGGTTATCAACGCATGCTTTTGATTATATATGTAACCCAAGAAGTCAGATTGATCATTTCTTTGATGGGTTAAAACCATTTCTCCATCGAGATTTAGTATCACAATCCTTCTCATCGTACGAAGATATCATATCATGTTCTATCAAGACAGAAAAAGAATTCTCTAAGTCTTATGACTTTAATGAAAAGCAAGAGAAGAAGAGATCTTCTGAACACTCTGGGAAACGAAATAAGGAAACAGGGAAAATTGGAAGAGTTGAATTTCCACCATGTGATAATTGTGGAAGGAAGCACCCTGGTGCCTATCTAAAAGGAAAAGGAGTATGCTACAAATGTGGATAGAAAGGCTATCTTCCCAGTGATTATAAGGGAAAGAAAGACACTACAAATGTTCAATGCTACAATTTCAGGGAAATGAAACATTATGAAAATGAATTTCCTAAGCATCAAGGGAACTTACCTCAGAAAAGACCAAGGGATCAAGGACAAGCTTATGTTATCACTACTGCTGAGGTAGAATCTCCAAAAGACATGGTGGAAGGTAATTTAATAGTTTCCTTGAGTTTAACAAATGCTTTATTTGATTCTAGATCATCACATTGTTTCATATCTTCCCAGTTTTCGTAGAAAATTAGATACTTCCAATTTGATTTAACAAGGAAGTTTTTAGTCAAAAATCATAATGGAGGTATCATTGAAAAAAAGTTTTGTGAATCAGTCCCTATTAGAGCATATAAATGTTCTTTATCTGATGATCTCATCGTCATACCTATGATTTAATTTGAATATAATTTTTGTTATGGATTGGATTTCGGACCATGATTCAAAAATTTATTGTATGAAGAAGGAGGTTACTATTTTTATGATGATGATAACAAACACCTTATCTTTAGAGCAGAATCGTCACCACCTAATTCTTATCTAGATCCACCCCCAGTAGCTCAACTAAATTCAATTATTGGGGAGGAAGAGAATGAAATAACTGTGGGTATGGAAAGGAATGTTCAAATAGAGGACGTACCTATTGTGAAATAATATTTTGATGTTTTTCCATAGGATTTACATGGACATCCTCCAGAATGAGAAATTGAGTTTTCCATTGACCTAATTCCTAGTTCATGTCCCATATCAAAGCCCCCTTATAGAATGGCCACTGTGGAATTAGTGGAACTAAAGAAACAACTAGAGGAATTGATTAATAAGGGATTTATTTGCCCTCATGTTTCTCTATGGGGAGGCCCTGTCCTTTTCGTTAAGAAGAAATATGGATCTATGAGGTTATGTATCGACTATAGGGAGATCAATGCTATAACAATAAAAAAACAAGTATCCCCTACCTCTCAATGATGATTTATTTGTCCAACTGCATGGAGTTCAATACTTTTGAAATATTTACCATCGATCTGGATACCTTCAGTTGTGTGTGAAGAAGGAATACATTTCGAAGACAACATTTTGAACCAGGTATGGGCATTACGAGTTTACAGTAATGCCTTTTGGATTGACTAATGCACCCTCTGTCTTCATGGATCTAATGAATAGAGTTTTCAAAGAATATCTCGATGATTTTGTAGTGGAATTTATTGATGATATCTTGGTATACTCCAAAGGCTACAAAGATCATGAAAATCACCTGCGCATTATCCTATAGACTCTTATAAGTCATGAATTATATGGGAAGTTTAGAAAGTGTGAATTCTAGCTTCAGAAGATTTCTTGTCTTAGCCATATTGTCTCTAAAGATGGAATTTACATTGATCCTTCTAAGACCAAGGCAATCCAAGAATGGCCAGCACTGACAAGTATAACTGAGATACGTAGTTTTATTGGTTTAGTAGGTTATTATCGGCATTTTGTACAGAATTTTTCCTGATTGGATAACCCATTAACTAATCTCACACATAAAGGGGTTAAATTTATTTGGACCAATGAGTGTGAAGAATTTTTTGAAGAACTGAATAAAAGATTAGTCAATGCTCTAATATTGACTTTACCATCGTGGAATGATGGGTTTGTTATTTATAATGATGCTTCAAAGAAAGGACTTGGTTGTGTCCTTATATAGAATGATATGGTTATTACCTATGCATCATGACAAATGAAAATTCATGAGAAAAACTATCCTACTCATGATCTTGAGTTATTTGCTATTATATTTGATTTGAAGAAATGGAGACATTATCTCTATGATAAAAAATGTGAGATATATACCAATCACAAGAGTTTGAAGTATATTTTCTCACAGAAAGAACTCAACATGAGGAGAAGGCGATGGATTGAACTACTCAAGGATTATTATTGCACGATAAACTACCACCTGTGGAAGGAAAATAAGGTGGAAGATGCTTTGAGTAGAAAGGATCATGGAGTTTTGAACAAAATGAGAGTTTAAAGGGATCCAATTTTCATGGATATAGTAAAGTTGGATATGGGAATAACCATGGAAGGTGACACATTGATACTTTTCCAAATGGTTTCCAAACCTTCTTTACTAGAAAGGATAAAGAGTTCTCAGACCGATGATAATGTGTTTCCAGAGAAGATTAAAGCTGTGAATGATGAGAGATTCAGTGACTTTGTGTATGAAGATGGAATATTGAAATTTGGGAAGAGACTTTGTGTTCTTGATATTCCTGATATAAAAAGGGAATTGTTGGATGATGCTCATATTTCCAATTTCTCTATACACCCTGGGAGAACCAAAATGTATAGATATTTGAAGGAACATTTTTGGTGGGACAACATGAAGGGGGAGATTGCTGATTTTATGTCAAGATGTATGGTTTGTCAACAAGTGAAAGCTGGAAGGCAACAGCCTGGAGGAGTCATGGAACCTCTTCCCATACCTGAGTGAAAATGGGATAATATCACGATGGACTTTGTTATGAGACTAACAAATACTCCTAGAAGGAATGAGTCAATATGGGTCATTGTTGATCATCTTACCAATTCAACACATTTTCTTGCTATAATAGAAGATTTAACACCTGAACGTTTAGAAAAACTATATATTAATGATGTTTTGAGACTTTATGGTGTACCCCTATCGTCTGTTTCTGATCATGATCCCCATTTTACTTCAAGATTCTGGAAGAGTCTTCAGAAGTCCTTGGATACTGAACTTCGTTTGAGCACTGCCTACCACCCTCAAATAGATGGACAATCAGAACGGACTATTAAAACCTTAGAAGACATGATGAGATGTTGGTCACTTAACTTTTAGTGTATGTGGGGTCAATATTTACCTCTGGTAGACTTTCCCTATAACAATAGCTTCCATTCAAGTATTCAGATGGCACCGTATGAAGCGTTATACGGAAAGAGATGTCTCACACCAACCTATTGGGATGGTATTGGTGAAAGAAAACTTTTAAGCCTAGAACTGGTGGAGGAAACGATGGAAAAGGTGAAGGTAATCCAAACCCACATCAAAGAATCTCAAAGTAGGGAGAAGAGCTATGTTGACAACCGAATGAAGGATTTGGAATTTTATCTAGGAGATCATGTTTTCTTGAAGTTAAATCCATCGAAGGGAGCTATATGTTTCGGTAAGAAAGGTAAATTGAGTCCATGGTACATAGGACCATTCAAAATTCTAGAACGAATTGGGGTTGTAGCTTACAGTTTGGCAATGCCTCCAAGTCTATCCAAAATTAACGATGTCTTCCACATATCACTGTTGAGGAAATACATGCCTGACCCAATGCATGCACTAACCTATGAAGAAGTATAACTTGAAACCGATCTGCCTTATTGCGAAGAGCCCATCAGGATTCTTGATACCAGAGAACAAGTGCTAAGAAACCGGATGACTCGTCTGGTAAAAGTTCTATGGAAAACCATAAGATGGAAGAGGCAATGTGGGAACCAAAGGAACTTATGATGAAGAACCACCTGAGTCTTTTTATGTAGTAATATTCTAGAAATTTCGAGGACAAAATTATTTGAAGGAGTGGATAATGTAACACCCCAATCTTCCACAATACGCTTCTATTTGAATAATACAGTAGCATGTGTTGTACACAACTTCGAGTTCTAACACACCACAACCAATCAAACTAGCCGTTATGAATAGTAGTACCCACTTTTTGAAATTTTATGAATATTATTTTTCAAAATGGACTTCTTTTTTGGATTCGGAATATCGCAATTAATCTAGGGTGAATTTTTGGTATTTTTCTGAAAACTTTCAATTTTTGATAAATAGTGAAAACACTGAGTTATTAGTTAAAACCGACTTTTTATTTAAAAAATTATTTATTTTATTTAAATTTATTTTAGGTCAAAATAGAAACATTATACCTATATAAGTTCAATTTAATTTATTGGATTCAAATTATATTAATTTTAGATATATAGAAATTTTATTGAACTTTTCACTGCCTTTTACCCACCTCCAAGGAGAATTTGCAAATTCACATAAAAAATAATTTTACCGCTATATGAGTGGAATTTAGAAAATACAAGAGACAAGGTTAATATCAAGGGGTAAAATGTGGTTCAATAAGAAAAAAATAATTTTTTTGAATAGTAACTTTTTACTTTTATTTACCACGGTTAAAAGTAAATAGGGTAATTTAGTGTAAAAATGATATTATTATTACCCTAAAACATGTCCGAATTCTATTGGGTAAGTATAATTCGACCAAAAAAACCTTAGGAATATAATATGAACCGCTTTGATCCACATGGATTAGATTTGGACATTTATTATTATTTAATTCAAAGAAAAGTTAAAAGAGTTAAAATCAAAGTTTAATAACTAAAACATTTTTAATATAGGGTTATACATAAGTTAAATTCGATTATAGTTATTCATTAGAAATATAAAAGTTTTTCCTAAATAATGATATTTTATTTATAATTTTTAGACATTAAATAGTTTTATTTATTTATGACACAATGGTGATGCAGTAATTACCTAGTTAATGAAATATTAAAATAATTGATATTATAAATATTCAAATAAATGTAATTTGAGACTTTTTTATGAATTTAACTAATTTTCTAGGTTAATATGACATGTTAGGATTACTTAAATGATATTATTTTGAATTAATAACGTTATTAAGACTTTAAAAAAAATAAATTATTAAATAGTGTCAAAATTAGCATAAAGGAGTTTTTAAAAAAACATTATATTATTAATTTATATAATATTCCTAAAAATATAATTTTCTACCAAAGGAATTATATGATTATAGGTATGTACTTAATGAACCACTTGGGGCTCTCTTGGCAGTTTATTGTATGTTTATTAACCATATAATAAAAAAATACAAAGAGACATGGTAATTGTCAAACTAATTAACTAAGAGTTTAATATAAAAGATAAGGTTAATATAGTGACCCAAACCTATCTAAAATATATTGGTTGAGTGGTTTTAGACCCATAACTACTTTATAATTTTCATTATACAGTTTGGAGCCATTTCAAACCGAATATTAATTTATTATAAAACAATAATTTATGTTTTTTCTAAAGAGCCCCTCCTCCCCCTTATAAAAGGAAACCACTTATATCCAATTATTCATACCTTAAAATCCTTTTGGATCACCCAAACCCTACCCAAATATCCTATAAACTACCCTCACTTCAACCTGAAGGCCTTAGTTTGATCAGAAAGCCAACCGAAAGATCCCTTTTGATCAAATCAATGGAAGAACTCGAAGAAGAGGTAATCTTTTCACCACCCTCTTTCAAGTTCCATTCTTCTTCCACTTCTTCTTTATTTGTTATTTACATTCTAAAATAATAAATCCAGTATACTCTATATACTTTTATGTTATTAGAAATATGGTACAACCATATTCAGTATTCTATCAATCCTTTGAATGACATGTCACCATACGTGCGTATGTACAACTTACCGTCTCCACATCATGGTGTAATTGTTATTAAAAACATTATTATTTGGATGGGTATGATGATGATGTGTAATTAATGTAAATAATAAATATAAAATTATAATGATTTTGTATATAGGATATACCATCCAATTATATATTATTTTAATATCAATAGAATCATATTGTCGCTCGTGGGTACGTACGGACTACCATCTCCACAAACGCGATGAGATTCATTCCCCATCCTATCTATTCAAGACTAATTTTCATTTTATGATTAAAATAATGTTTAAATACATGATATCATTCTGGATATGAATAAGATACTTCCCATACATAAACAATATGACTGACATAACAATGAATATAAGGAAAACGAATCCGTTAACCCCTGAAATGACGATAATACTAAGATATTATTAACAGAACAATGTTAAAAGATCATATAGGATATCATATTAATGTATATGAATCTTGTATATTTTAATAACAATTATTTCAAAATTATACATGAGGTTAACATACCCTCAACCAAGGAAAGGTACAAGTTAAGTGTTAATTTCACAATATATTTATTATCTGAGGTTGTTTTTACATAAGTATCTACTGAGACATCTTGATCATCCACATCCATGTTTCTTAAAAAATATATTTCAAAACATTTTTACTATTTACTATACAATAGGTTAAATTCATTTATTCCCTTATGTGTTTTTAAAGGAATCCTTCCGTTATTTTCCAAATAAGGTACCTCTTGACCTTTTCGTAAAATTTAAGGTAAGAATGTTTTTTTAACTTATACAGTGGGTGCGGTTATTTTCCACCATTATAACATCATCAAAGCTTCCCTTACAAGCTTATAAGAATATTTTCAAAATAAATGTTTTATTTATAATTATATTTCTCTTAAATGATTTCAAAATAGAAAGTGGTATTTCACTAAAAAGGTTTTTTATTTCATCTATGTCAACATCCTTTTATGAATCTTATGTTTATTTCAAGTTGATTTATTATGATAAAAAACTTCCATATTGTATTGAAGGTTTTGTGATATGTTTGAAAGTGGATGTACTATTTTTATACCATTCATGGTTTATGGTTAAGGTATTGAAATTTTGTATTCTAGTTTTAATACGAATGTTTATGATATGTTTAAACCTTTTCATATGAGGAATGTATTGGACTTATTATGTGATGGGTGGAGCCCACTATAGATCCTCGATGCATCAGTAGGTCTCATGAGACAACTAGATTTGGAAATGGTCGAGGCCCTTTCCCAATTTGATATGTGGTTTTGGATGAGGCCTTAATCATTTTTAGACGTCTTGTCCGAGACCTTGGAAAAATGTTTCAGAATGTCCCGCATTATAAGTTTCCTCATTATGAAAAAAAATATTGATGGTTCATGTGGTAATTCTACTAGTAGAATACCCATGATTATGTTTTATTATGGATTTATTTACTCAGTTCATATTCTTTCCATAAAAGTGTTCATGGTTATTATTGGTAAAGGCATGTGGTTTCGATTATTCCCCTTGCTTAATATTTACGTTATCTTCCACAGTATTTCTTACCCTTACTGAGCATTTGAGCTCACCCCTTTCTTATGTTTATTTTTCCCAGGATATGAAGAAGTTAGTTATCAGTGACTTGTAGGCATAATCTAGGAGGCTTGTATGTTCTTAATAGAATAAATTCATGTTGTATTTATTTTCAAGTTGTATAGTTGAACTTATGTATGAATCATGTTTCCAATAATACTAAACAGATCGGTCTTTTGAGAAATGATTTCCTTGTGATCATGCCAATGTTATGTAATAAAGCACCGACTCTGGGTAACTAGGGACGGGGTGTTACAGAGATTGAAGACACAGTCTTAGAAGTAGGTAGATAGTATTGAAATTAATAACTTATTTTCTATTTTCGTGAATGAAGAAATGGAGGTGGGTCTTGATCAGGCTGCCCCTGCCCTGTTTCATGGCCAGGTGTCTGTTGAAGATGTTGAACCTAAAGGTAGTGGGGTTTTGGGGTCAAAACAGAATTGTCATCAAAGTGGACGAAATATTGAGAAGGTGCAGGGGAAGGGACCTTTCAATCTTGTAAAGGACCTAAATCATGGGAGACACCCTCGTGTTGAGGAAGAACTCCCTAGGAGTGATAGTGGCAATATTTCAATTGGTTTGAATTCTCAGAATGATGTGTTTGGAGAAGGTGTGTCGCAGAAGGGGTGCCTGACGGTCATGAACTTGTGGAGCAACCACATTTTTTGCATTGATTGAAAATAACAGTCAAGCTAAGCAGGGGAAGGGAGTGAATGACAACTATAAGGAGATGATTACCCCTGGGAAATGGGGAGATATATCTGACAGTGATAAAGAGAATGTTGATGCCAGAGTTCATACCTCTTATAGCGATGTTGTTCAGCATGGAAAGAATTATGTGGAAGGGAATGAGGGAGATATGACCGCTTCACCAAGGAGAAGAAAGAAGAAGGATTATTATTCTATACCTAAGCCGATGCCTACCAGATCTTCAATTATCAAAGGAAAAGGTATGCCTTTATCTGTTGAGTTTTTGTATTTGGAGAAACCAAATCTCAGATGAAAGTATGTTAAGACTCTGATGTAGTATGAATGTTTGGAATGGGAATCGTCCACCTCAGATGAAGCAAATGATAAAGGGTATGTCGATGGGTATGACTTCTATGATATTTAATTTTCTATTTTGGTTTGTATTGTTTGCTTGATGTACCTTTCTTTTATTTTAATAAATGGTCATAGAAGTTGTCTGTAGCTGAGCCTTCCTGGTAATTTGATGCAAATAATTACATGACATGGTCTATCTATTCTTATTCCTAACCATATTTAATAGTGACCTTCATCATGGCGTTGAATTAAAATTTTTTAGGATACCCTTTTTTCATAGGCTCTTTATCATCCTTTCTTATATCGTATGCAACATGAGTAGTATGCAAGCTATCCAATTTCATCTCCTTTGTATCTTTATCTTCTAGAACATATAATTTTATATTGAACTAAGGTGGATGTTTTCTCAATATGTGCTTAATGATCTTTACATCTTCGATAAGTTATCTGAGTCCATTCATTACTTTCATAATAATATTCACCTAGTAAAATAATTAACATATAAACTCATTAGGTAGAATTATCAAATCCTCATTCTGGTTCCATAGATCCTACAGATTTTCCTCCTTTAATTTTGAGTCATCTTCATATATATTAATAAATGTTTCCCACATATCATGTGATGTTTTACATGACATCACCTTCCTAGAGATTTCAATGGATAGGGATACCCCAAATGCATTGATTCCATTGATGTCATCATCTAATTACCTTTTTCCATATTTTGGTAAAGAACCATTATCAAAATTTGTGGAAATACCATACCCTATTATAGTAAACACATCCATTCCAAAAGATAATCAATAGTTCTATTTCTGATTCTTTCATAATTGAAAATTATATCCATCGAAAATCAAAATCATTTTATGATTGACATACTCCATTGAAACCCTTTATATATAAAAGTTAAAATTAATCGTTGCCTATACTACAAATTTCTATCCCAACTAGGATAAATATCCTAAGAGGGGGTGAATTTGGGTATGACGTATTAACAAAATTTCCCCTTATGATCTGGTTTCTTCTTTAAAAACACTATTCTCTAACATTCCCATAGAAATGTATGATCAAAAATGAAACCATGAATGAGACACATCATTTTTACTTATTTTACACCCACTAGGAAACATCCAAGGAGAATATAATAAAAATGTGACAATGTACCAAATCCACTATGGATAACTATAAAAATAAGGTTGGGGATAAATAACTTCTATGCCTAGGATCAATTCCTTTATAATTTTTAGAGATAGCTCACTACTTCCCAAGGTTCAATCCACCAATTTTTCCTTTGATGGATCGCTACTGTTTTAATGGATCACCTTCCCCCTCTTCCTTTTCTCACTACTCCAACAAGTATTCATACATAGTTTATGGACATGTAGGTTCATTCATTATGAAAAATCAATACATCCTGAATTATAGGTAGATGGTCTATTGAAATTATAATTTTATCCACTTGATGAATATTACATTACCACAATTTTACTAGGAAATCCCTTTTCAACACTTTTATGATGCTAACTGCTTTCATGATTCTCACACAACATTCACGAAACTTCCCAATTCATGATAAGTATGCCTTTTTTAACCCCAAAACATCATGAATATCACCTCTTTAAGGAATCTCAAAATGCTTTTATGAAGAAACATACTTTCATATAGTTGAAACACTTTCACAAAGCATACTTATCCTTCATGAAGCTCACAACATTATGTTGGTTGTTTTATATCCTTCTCGAACATCAATAATTTCACCATGATTATAAATTTTAGTTATCTTTCATAACATTCATGAACTTTAATTATTTAAAAACCATTTTTAAAGAAATACCATCATGAAACACCTTTGTATATTTGTATCCTTTGAACCATTTTTAAGTCTTTCTATGTTCAAATGAGGGGAGTATAGGCCTATTTATAATAATTACCTCCCGTTCAATAATATTCCAACATTTTCATAAATTTTTCAAAAATGTCTCCAATCTCATTCACAATGCTTACTATTTTCGTTAGAACTGGGGAAATTTATTGTTCACGATGCTTCTCGTACTCATAGAGAATCACCATCAACCATTTGCACAATCATGATGTTCCACACATTAAAAAAACCCAACCTTCACGAAACTAGGTGCCTTTGAAAAAATCTTTACCTTCCCAAAACTCCAATAATCATGAAATTTATGCATTTTTGATATTTTTATGATACAATCCTAGAAATCCAACTTTCATGATGATTAAGGAAACCTTCAAATTTTGGACTCCACAAATTTGTCAAATATTTTGAAATAGTTCCACCTTGTATATGAAATTTTTTATACCTCATACAGGGCATCCATTAATTTTTCTTGGATCCTTATCAACATACTGTGGCAAAACCCATGATGGACCTCCACAACTAACCTTTTCTACCAACTTTTTCCACAAAAAAATCATCCCAATAACATTGTAATGTTACCTTGAAGGATTTTCCCCAATGTTTGGTTTGTGTGTTATAGATTCATCGTATCATGGAGGAGTGTACATAAGAACTTGTGCAACAAATATTTTCTCGGTATTCTATGTTATTTGATTTTTTATTCTTGTTGAGATGATGAGTTTGATATTTTCAAGATATGATTGAGATGTTGGTGTTGTTTTACTATACTTTAATTGAGGTTTTCCCCTTCCATGTGTTGAGTTATGATTTAAGAGGTGAAAGTATTTCTATTTAACAGGTATTGCATTGATTTTTGATGTTTCTTTGTTTTTTATCTACCATTTTTTCTTGTTTATTAAGGACAAGAATATTTTAAAGTTAATATAATATAGAGGTATAACCATCCTTTGTCCTCTAGTTTATGGGTTTTGTGTGTTATAGGTTATTGGAGTAGATATTAGGGGGATTTTGGATATGAGGAGATTATTTTTGGCTACAAAAGGTCTAAAACACCAATTATAGAGTATTTTTATGTTGTTATGGTCTTCTATGGTGTGTTTATTGGAATTTTGGGAGGCATCATCTTTATTGATTCTTGTTATAGGTTCTTTAAGAAATATGCAAGATTGGAATTCATATTTAATAAATCATAGTATGAAATTGGAATTTTTGGAGGGTTTTTATGTTGTGGTCACCCAAATTATTAAGTCGGAAAATGAATACTTTAATAAGTATATTCTTTTGTTTTTCATTTATGGATTTATGATTCAAGGGTAAAATAGAAATTTTTTAAATAGTTTTCTTGTGGTGAAGGTTAATGTAGTGTCCCTATAGTTTTTGGGAACTTATCGGGGATGTTGTCCATTTTAATGGTATAAAAAAATTGAATATATTTTTGTGTATGCCAATTATTCCATGGTGATGATTTAACAACACTATGGAGGGTTCATCTTGGATTTCTTATAAATTTAAACTCCCCTAGTATCATTTTACAATTCAGCCTTTTTTTGTAAACCCTGTTTGACAATTGAATCTCCTTGGATTATCCATGTATGAATTTTAATGGGTTTGAGGATCTAGATTTTTAGGATAACCTACATTAAATCTAAAGTTCCATATTTATCTGTTTCTCCTCAATTATTTTTTTCTATTCCATGAGGTTATTTAAAAAGAAATCTTAGATGTTTTTGATTTAGGGTTTAGTCTTGATGGCGTATTGTGCTACATGTTATTGGGAGTTATTCTTGAGAATAATTGGTTCTATATTCATCTATTTATTCTCATTTATTTATACTGATTATGGAATCATTTTTTTTTGAAAAATTGTATTCAAAATATCCCGTTAATTATTATTATTATTTTATTATTATAATTTATTTCGATAAATAAATGGAATTAAAATATATAAGATAGGTAAATGAAATTAAAAAATTAAAAAGGAGGTTCTATTCACATATTATTTATGTGTTATTCATCATATTGATCATATGTTGTTATATAGATTGATTGGTAATTTTATTTTTATAACATAATTTTTTTATTATTTATCATGTTAATACTTGGATAATAGTTTAAATAAGGTAATATAAAGGATATTTTGATACATGAAATTGATTTTTGGTTTAATTTATGTGTATACTTGTTAAATATATTTGCAATGTTAATGGATATTTTATATTATTTTTTTACTATTGTAATATTAGTTGACTAAATATATTAGCTACTTTCATTATTATAATTATATTATTATTATGATTATAATAGTAATGTTGGATGTGTTTATTATGGTAGAGGTTAGGTTAATGATTCATTTTTTATGATGTTTGTTTGATATAGTCGAATATGGGATAGATAAGTTAATTTTGAGAAATGATAGGAATAATGTTGTGACTATTTCAAAGAGATTATGTGATATTTTATGTTTTCATATAGAGATAATGATGTTTAGAGGTTTCATAGTTCTATTGATTTATTTAATGGTGTTGAATGATTGAAATAGATAACAATAATAGTTTATAATGATGTATATTATGTTTTAGTGAATGGATGAATGAATTTTTTAATATAATTTAACGAAGTGTAAATCGAAAAATATTATGATGTATGTATTTTTATTAATAAAATGTGTTATTTATAAGAAATTATATAAGATAAATTGATTATAATTAATTAATATGTAGTTGGTAATTGATATGTGATTAAAAATATAAAAATGTTGAAGATTTTTTATTAATAATATTTTAGTGATATATTATATGTCAAATAAGTTTATATATAGTGATAGTAATGGTATTTTTAGTTCCTTTTGTTAGGTATTCCATGTTATTTTGGGAAATATTATGATACTATATATTCATTGTAGTTGATTTTATTTTATACGCACCACCACCTAAGCCAGGTAACATGATCAAAACCAATGTGAGGTTTGGGGTATTGGTTATTTCCCCCAATATTAAGGATATAGATGAAATAGATGGCCAGATGTTACATCTTTCCCAAAATCTCTTCCATTTGTAGATAGTTTTGTAATGGATTGATGTTATGATATATATATATATATATATATATTCAATATTTAAAGGATAAGTGTTATCAAATATATATATGTGTCTGTGTGTGTTTTTTCATGTCATGAAGACATATAAAGTGATGACAATGGGGTATTACAAGGAAAAGGGATTTTATGAGGTTGATGTCCCTCCTAATTACATTTTATACCATGAGGTGATTTGTGGATATGGTATTAATGTGAAAATAATATGCAATACTTTGTTCTAGATATATGGTTTTGTTTTTGATTATTCCTTTGTGATATGTTTTCTGTGCATACAGGTATGTTGATGTATAAGGAATGGCAGAACTAAGAAATATTCCATTAGGTGTTAGTGTTACTATTTTAGTGGGGAATTGGATATAGTGTACCATTTTCATATATATGTTTTTATAATATTATATTACTATACTTGTATGTGGATTTAGTTGAGTGACCCCTATGAGGATGAGGAATTAGTTGACCTAATATAGGTAATGATTTTTTTCACTATTTATTCACTAAGGTAGTTTTATGCTTATTTTCTATTTTCTTGAGATGTTTTGGGTAGGGACTAACTAATTATAATTATATTGTCACTCCTATGAATATTTTGTACCTTTTCTTACTCCTTGGGATGAATTTAGTGAATAGGTTAGACATTATTATCCTTTTTAGGTTGTTGGTGTTAGATGGGTTTTATGGAGTTTTATCTATAGGAGTTTCTTTATGGTATTTCATTTGGAGATTTTGGTCAATATATAACAACTACGCATTATGGGATTTATATATTTATTATATTATAGAGTTGATCAGGGGTACATTTTGTATTCCTAGTATTGATGAGGGTAATTCCTTTTATATGGGTACTAAATAACCTTAGTGAGACTTTTCCACATGTATCCAATTAGAGGTGGAATTTTCAGGTTATACATATCTTCAATGTCAGTCCAGTAGGGGTGTTTAGTGGGGGTCAGATATGAAAAAATACCATATATTATTGGAAAAATATTCATATTGGTATATGAAACCAAATACATGAAATACATGAAGACTTTATATATTTTTTATTTTGATTGATACATACACTATATGTGAAATAGTATAGGTTTTTACATCGAAATGACATTGACTGTGGTTGGAATTTGAACACCCACTTTACTGTAATATTACCAATAATTTGTTTTCAAATGGTGTGATTTTGTGGTTTATTTTATCACCACATAAAGTTTCTAGGATGGATATTATTTTTTAATAAAAATGATAAAATAATAAATTTCCATTTAATGTCATGTTGGGTCAGGAAAAAACATCACCATTGAATCTAGAATAGATTGTTTCCCCTGAGATAATAATTTTTAATTTTTTTTATGATATTTTGGTGTAGGATCATTAGTGGTGAGTATATTCTGATGGTTTTAAAAGATGAAATATATTTTCATTAAATCCTCCATGACATATTTATCCCTATTATATTTAAACTTTATAGGGTGCAATATGGATAAAAGAGTTATTGGAGGTCTCCATTTCAATTAAGGTAGCCAATGAAAGGTAGAATTCTATAAAAGATCGATGGATTCAGGGGCCAAGGTGTGTTTCATATATTCAAGTGAAACATTTATTATCCTAAGCATATTTCATATGATTATCAAGTTAAATATTAGAATTATTACATGTTATTCAATAATAGTATTACTAATTTTGATAAAAAATATTTGTTTTTGAATTTATGAAATTTGTCACATGAATATCAATAAATAGTAGAGAAAAGTTTTCAGATCATAAAAATCACTCCATAGTTTATTGAATTGTTTTTTGAATTTTTTAAAACCCCTTATGGTATAGGTTCTAATTGAGTAAAGTAATCAAATAATTTGGATGCATAAAAAATTGAAACATGGATTTTAATATTACTTATAGATAAGCTTTAAGGAAAATTTTCCAAATATATTAATCAAAATTTATTTTTCTTACTAAGAGCATCCTATATTGGGAGAAATCACTTGATGATAGGTATTTAATTCCCTTAGAATCTAATAAACTGGACTTATGATTTGGAATAAATTATAAGATTTTTTTTTAGATTTTAACATTACCACTTATATTTCTCCTGATAAAAAATTAATCATTGAAAACTATGTTCATGATATGGATCTGAGGATCAATGATAATAAATCATTAAAATTTAGAGATCATTAAGGTTACTCTCTCTAGAAATCAATTGTTGATGGTAATTAGTGGAATAGATAGAGGAAACAAAATTACATCTATATAATTTTTTTAGATAGCATGAAAAGACCCCAAATATCGCTAGAAAATGGATGAGGGTGTGACTCTACATAATGTTTATCAATCTTACTAAACCACCCAAATAGATGATCAAGTGGTGTGGTAGGCACCCAATAATCCCTATCTAGTGAATAAATAATAGAAATTATTATGTGTGGATGATTTTCTGATTAGGTTGATCTGATATTACCCTATATATTCACCTTCGCTACATAGGTGTGTTATTTTACCTTTATTAGGGTTATCTATTCAGATTGGTCAAATTATATCCTTTGTGTCTACATTAGCCACATGGGAGATGGAACAGATAAAGCATATCTATGACATACTAGTCATTTTATGAAAGATATAATGGTCTATATTCCATCTCAAAAAAATTCTTCCATAATGATTTCAATGATATGATCTATACTTGAGTCCACACATATTTTCTTAGTCATGTTGAACCTTGAAATAAGTAAGCTACTCCATATAGTTCACATCATATAATTATTTATGGAGGAATGTTGTATTTATATCCATAAATTTTAGTTGAATTTCTTACAATGCAACCATAGTTAATAAAATGTAGATATTTTTGTTCTTAACTACCAAAAACATTTATTCAGGGAAATTTAATTCTTCCTTCTATTGAATGGATTTCACAACTAGACTGGCCTTTTAACTACATCTACTTTCCTCCTATTTCTTTATAAGATAAACCCATATGTATTAAATGATAATTTTCATAATAGGTATCTCAATCAGCACCCATGTTTTGGATATATAGAGGGAGTCATGATCACTCCTCATTTATAACACCCACTATTTATAATCCTTCAAACTCCTTAACACCTCCATGAATTCATCCTCTCAATAATCCTTTAAATTTATATGATGAAATGTACTCTCATACCTTTTCATCTAGAAACATTTTTTATTACATCTTTATAGATTTTCCTACAGCTCATCTACTTCTGGAATAATAATTTTTCTAGTGTTAACTTCAAATTCATCGAATTTATTAGTCCATAAACTCTCCAGCATGTCAAGCCTTCGATACACTATCAAAACATGATCCCTGTCTTTTAAACTCTCCATATTTTCCAATGTTTCCTGAATTCATGTGCTTCCTAAATTTAACAAAATAATTGTATCATCAAATTGACCATATTTGTAAACATAGTTTTATGAGTATAATTTTATTTCATTAGAAGTTCCCTATAGGTTTTGATCCATCCATATAATATAATCATTGAAGATCACAATTTTACTTCTTATTGATTTCCAAGAGTCCTTATCCCAAATACAAAATCCAAATTCTTACTTATCATATCCAACAAAGTAATAAACATGATTAATTTACTTCATTTTTTCATGTCCCATTGAATTAACATGAGCATAGGAGAGTGATCTAAATACTTTAATAGATTTCAGATAAACTTACCTTCTTGACTGACATTTCTCTATAATTTTCTATCCAATGGTGTATGATGGACTATTATTGAAAACGTTTGTTGTACAGTTCCCAACCTCTACCCAAAACACCTTGGGGAACCCTATGTGAATCTGCATGCTCTTATGCTTCTCCAAAAAATTTATATTTATTTTTTCCATGACATTGTTCTACTCTAATGTCCCTAGCACTGTGTTATCAAATTGAATCTCATTCCTCAAATATAACTTTATGATCTCCCTTCTTATATACTCACCACCGTTTTCTTACAATAAGAGAATAAACATACATCTAGTATCCTTATTCATCATAGTATTCTTAATAATGAAATTATATACCACCTTGAACTTCTTATTGAAAATGTAAATCCACATTTTTTGTGGCGGTTTATCTATGGATGTTATGTAGTAGAATAAATATCTGTGAGAATGCACTAGATATGGACTTCAAACATCTAGGTGAACCAACTCCAGACTCTAGGGCCTTGTAATTTTCCATTCCATTTTGAAAGACACATTACATTAATTTAAAATTGAAAAATCCCCTATAATTTCATAAACTATTATATCAATCTTCAATAGTCCCTTAATGCCTATAATATTTATCCCTTTCTCACAGATGTTCCCTAGACGGTCATGAAAATGTATAACAAAAGTAACTTCTCCACCATGCATTTCTCCAACATAATAACATGTTAGGTATTGGTTCGCATCAATAAATCCCGTTATTACAACCATGGATCCACAAGAAACCACCCATGTTCCCTTTATTAACATTTCTTAAAAACACAATTCATTTATTTACTCCACAAAAATTATATTATTCCTTAATCTAGGGAAGTATCGCACACTTTAAAAGTTCAATAATATTTTCTTCCTTTTCTGAATGGATAAATCCTACATTCCAAAAATCACCATAGATTTATCATCTTATAGATGAACTCTATAAAATATTTGAGATATATAATTTTTCATACTCCCCCTATCATATGTTTAATAGTACAATGATCCTAAATATATAACCCCATGAAATAAGTAAGTTGGTGATGGTTAATAGAAAATAACACATGTGTTCCATTATAGGGTACATATACCCACTATAAGAATTATATGTTATAATGCTCTCCCTCTAATTAATTAAATTATTTTAAAGGTGACCTTTCTTTATACAATTCCAACATAGAGGTGGACCACCCCTTGAGATATTCCTTCCCTATATCCTTTTATCATTCCTTTTTTTAATTTACCATTCCATCCAACAATATTCGCTCCTCCTTCTACATTATTGGAATTTTTGGAATATACATAGATATAATTCTTTTGAATTTATGAATTCATGATCAAGTCACATACATCTGTGAACATCAAAGAAATAATTCTTCTAAAAATATTCACAACTATCACTATCATGTCCCATGATACTAGAAGGGAATAAATTAACATAAGTGTCAAAATTGGGTCTTTAAATTCTACCTTTACTATTTCCATCTAACATAAGACTATATTGAATTGAGTTACATGATAAAATATAGACCTCCCTCCATATATTCACATGATAAATAATATATTTATAAATAATACCTTTTTCACTAACATGGTATTATCATACATATCATCAAAGGTCTTCATGAGTTCTGACATGATATTCACATTCTAGCTATTTAATATAAAAATACAAGAAAGTGATGTTAGAATTATACCCAATGTTTTATTATCCATCAAATCTCATTAATCCTTCTTATCAATTCTGAATTAACTCTAATGAAGAGAAGATCAATGTATTTTTACAAATTAAAGTCCTCTATATGTATTTTCTAAAACCCAAAAAACAAGTTTTTTGAACTTATCCAGCTCAAAATTTCATTAAAATAATTCCATTATAGTGGAAATTATTAACTCACACTCTATTAATTCAAAACAAAATAAGAGTTCAAGAACTTTTTACCAATATTCTTCTACAAGGAAAAGGGTACTATAATTCTTCTGAACTAAGATTTGATACACCTTCACTAGGATTTGATCCTCCAAAATCACTACAATCACAAGTTTTGTACCACTATTTGAGTTCACATCCTCCTTTCAGTTAATCCATAATAATATTTTACATTATAACATCATTTATATAGGAAAAAAGTTCTAGAATGAACCCCATGTAAAACACCTATATCATGGAAGAAAATACTACCAAAGATACCACACCATAATATAAAACAACCAAAAAAACATTGTAAAGACTATATAAAACAACAAGAATAAGAAAACATGAAATTCATAGAAAAATCAAAATAGATTACGTGGTTCAGTCTTTCACCATAATCCATAGGGGAATGTTTCTTCAAATTCATCAAAGAAACTAGAGTTACAATGTTCTCAATATATAAATCAAATGGGGAGTGTCCTCAACAAATAACCCACCACTTATTTTATATGAGGGTCCTACAGTTCTTCCATATATCACCTCCATCTGATCTATATTGGATAATGTCTAAATATCCCAAGGTTCATGGAGTAAACTTTCACCTGGTCAATGAATCCCATTGACCTCAACGTACCTAGTCAGTTTACTATTAATCCTCCTGATAAAATTGTAATATTTTTCTCTAGAAACATATTTCAATGAATGAACCTATTGTGGACATACTCTATATGCCCTGGTCTAAATATTATAGTGATTTAAAATCTAGTTGTTTTCACCCCAACTCCATTCATTCATCTGAAATAAGGACACCAAAATTTCTCCTTACAATGTTTTTTAAATTTTCAAATTTTGGAAAAATGACGCTCACACCTAAACATGGGGGGTAAAAAATGGAACCAATAGTTTTATAATAAAACATCTGGTTAATTACATTGTATAGATAAAATAATATTAGAATTGATAATTGTATTGGAAACCTATCATTATCCAAAAACCAATAAATCCCTATTTGAAATTTTTTAGTAACGTTTGGTAGATCAATTAAGCTAATTTTTATTAATTAAATGACAAAAAATATTATTTTTAAATATTAATAGTTGTACTTTGATAAATTAATGTGGTTTGGTAAACGATTTCCCTAAGACATTGAAGATGATTTAGTGAAAGGAATAAACTTGATGTGATCTAAATTACTAAAATTATGTGTTGAATTTTTTATGGGATATATTACCAGAAAAGCCGTCAGAGGATAACCCTCTGACCATTTATTAAAAAGAGAAAGAAAACCGGTTTAAGGGTTTCTGGTACCCATTACAAAACATCCCCGCACCATACATTTCAAAACAACTTTCAAATTTCAAACTCAAAAAACCATCCAGCTGTCCTCGATCAGCATGCCATCACCGCACACCTTTCCATGCCTCTACATCCCACCAACACCAGAATCCTATATATGATTTAGAATCCTATAGAAATAAAATAAAAGAAATTATATAATATGTATTGATGATTTATCAAATGACTTAAAATAGTTGATTGATTATAAAATTAAATATTAAATAATTAATTTTTAGTAAAAGGTTAAAAATAAAAAAACTTATTGTGGTGTAAATAATTAACTAAAACTAAAGAGGATAACATTATGGTTAAATTCATAAGAGTAGAATATCATATGACCAAAGTTAATGTTGAATAAAGTTCAAATATAGTGTTCTACTAAAATGTTATACCAAATAATTGGTGATCAATTTGTGTTTTTACTAATAAACTGAACTGGTCTAATTAACTGATAAAATATATTCATTTATAACAGGTAATGACTTGTTAATCACATAGATATATATTGATAGAGTGGTTAAATTATAATGGACTATTATGGTGACCACTATTTCAATCATTTAGAGATTAAAATAATTTTATATCATGGATAAAGTCATATTTTACAATTAGTTATATATAATTAAGAAACATTGAATGATATCAAAAGAATAAATTAGTGGATCTTCCAGATAAATTTTTTGGTGAGATAATAAATTGACTAGTAAAAAAAAGTGTAAGTGTTTGGGATCACTTTTTATATCACAAACATAACTTAGAAGGTGGGTAGTTACATCAACTAAGTCATGATGTGGGTATTCAAGGGGGTGGAAAAGGGTTTGTAAAAAGGGAAAAGAAGGCTAGAAATTCTCAAAAGAACCAGACTTTAGATATTCATGTTAGGGTATTTGAACCTTATATAAATTATCAGACCTATTTAGAGTTTCAAGAGGAAGCCCAAATAATAATTCTATTCTAGAATGGAAGTAATAAATGGAATATGAGTTCCATTAAAGTTTTTTATCACCCAATTACAAAGGTGGATAAAATTATACCTCTAAAAGGAAATTTTTATCTTCCGAAACTAATGGTAACTAGATCTACTTGTAAGGGTGTTTGTGTCAAAACCCTATCTCTATGCCCACCAATTGTCTTATGATGGTGGATAATACAAATAATTTGAACCTAGATGCATCCAAAAATTAAAAAGGTCACAATGGTGATAATACTAAGAATGTAGGTCTACTTGGTCTTCATGAATATCCAGTGTCTTCCAAACCCCCCTCTTGGATCCTCCTCCTGAACTACAAGGAAAAAATGATGGAAGGGGATTTCACTATCAAGTCTCCCAAGTTAAACCTAATATGGATGATGTAAAGGGTTTTGAATGTTAGTACCACAAACCAAATGACACGGATTAAAACTTATGACCACATTTTACATTGAGTATTTAAGGAAAGGAAGATCAAAACAGAGGATTTCATTTAGAGTTCAGATATTTGAAGAGATTTTATATGAGGATACTAAGTGGGATATATTTTATATCATCTGAATCCTTCTCCCCTTACATGTTTCTAACAACCTATTACTGCATAAGGATGGTAATTCATTTCCTATTTTGGGACAATACCTCACTTGATTGACTTAGTGGTGGATTAGGAGGTTTGATGACTTTTGGGTAGTAGTTCACATTCTAATGTAGGCGATAGAATAAAGCCACATTGTTTATTATTTGTCATAGGTTCTTGGTTAAAGCTTTATCACACTATAAATTTTTCTAGATTTTTTAGTTGATGTTTATTCTTATCATGGTATATAATGTAACAAAAGAGATATTGTTTAGGTTATCACTTATTCTTTAAAAGTGATTTTATGATAGTAATGAGTGTTGGATGATATGACTAGATGAATAATTCAATATCCTACATTTAAAAACAATTGAATTATTATAAATTTTTATGGACATAGAGAGTGTGGAATCCATTTTATATGTTACAGATGATTATTTTTTCTATATGGAAGCATTGTGTGACTGATAAGAGAATCCATTAGTTTTATATGGTGACTTTTGTGTGCCTATCTACATTGAGATGTGACAGATCCTGTAACTGATGGATATCTATGGTGATTAGATACAATAATGGATCATCCCTTACACTACCTCTTGATTGAGATGAAAATGACCTTAGATTTCTCACCCATTTAACTGGGTAAATATTAATGATGAGAAACATATACATTTATCCCTACTCACCCACAGCTCTGGGTTGAGTTAGATTAGATGTTGGTTATAGG
Source organism: Viscum album (assembly GCA_963277665.1). Taxonomy (NCBI): domain Eukaryota; kingdom Viridiplantae; phylum Streptophyta; class Magnoliopsida; order Santalales; family Viscaceae; genus Viscum; species Viscum album. The sequence continues at coordinate 1,575,100,536 of OY728119.1, read as the reverse complement.
TTAAGTAGATATGGGTAAGTACTCCAACATCTTCAGTATGGGATAGAATTAGATGTGTTGTTTCTCCTACATCATTAATAAGAGAATTTTATGGATGATAATTTTCTCAAGTGTTTGTGCTCTTTCACGCCCATAAGTCTAGGATCTTGTTAGATAACAATGCACCAAACATTATCTCATCTCCCACCCACAATACTAAGATTTAGTATAACTAGATATATAGTTATATCCTAGGGGATGTTTATTTTCATTAGTACCTTGGTTTATAACAATAACCTTTAAAATGTGTATTTCCTCTAGCGTATGGATATTTATATGAATTTTATATCTAGTGATGTTCATTTCCTTAAAAATTTACATATTATTGGAGACATTTATTTCCTCTAGGATCTCATAGATTTGTTTATCTTGGTTGGGTTATTAGGTGAGAAAACTATGTGGCATGTCATATCAGATTTTTTTATGTTGTTTATGTTTTATTCTTAAAGATACTTTGTTCTTTTGTGATATTAATAAAAGTGAGGTATGAGTAGACTAATAATGATTGATCCTGAAAAATAATTTATTTGATAATGACATTAGCATATTTTTGTTTTTCTACACTTAAATTATTATTCATTAATATAGCCACTTGATGGTTTGGGGGTATCTCATTACATGGGATGTCCATATTGATTATCATTTCACACCCCTATATGTGAACATACAAATATTTTTCCTTATGACCATCTAGAGAAATAAAAGTGGATGATAGATGTTTATAGATCCTAGAGATACATTATTAAAATATACAGCTAGAGAAGTTGAGATCTCATTATGTTGGCCACCATTATATTTTCATTACATAAACATACATATGTTTGGGATGTGTTGTTGTATCAGGTGATTCATTTTTATTAATTCAAATTTTATATGGAATTTTTATTTTATATGTGTTTGTTTCTTTGATCTATCTATTATTTATATATATATATATGGATTATGTTTCATGATACCAAGTAATATGTTATATCTAGAAGTAATTCCCCCATCATCTTTCATTGATACCTATATATTGGACATTATCCCATATCCTAATAAAAGTGGAATTTTGTAGTTTAATTATCAATATATCAATATGTAGTGGATTGAAATAAAAATGATAGGATTGATTTTGGATTTAAGTACATGTTATGATTCGTTCATATAGTTTAGGATGATTTTTAAAAATTATCTATTGTTTATTTAATCATGATAGAGGATTTTGAAAAGGTTACATCCACTAATATATTCCCAAGAATGATTTTATTTTCCCAGTTCTCCAAAATAATTACATTATAAATTTTTTGTGTTAAATTTTTTGATAAAAGGTTTAAATATGGTAGGGGTTTTAGAATATGTGATTTCTGCCTAAATTTTTGTGTCGTCGCCTGGCTAGTAGTATTGTATCATGAAGTGTTGGATAGAAAGAGGGGTGATCTAAGATCCATTGTGTTGCAACATAAACATTGGATTCATGGATTAGTTCTAGTGTTGCATCATGGGGTGTATGATATGAGGGTTTGGTTCCAATTTTATTTGAGGATGAGGTGTGTTCATGGGATAAGAGGTGTTGGTAATTTTTTGGTTTCTCCCTTGTTAGTTTTCTTAAATGGAAAAGTTACTACATATTATAATTATAATCAATAATGTTTTTGGTGTTGAATGTGGGTGCCATAGACCCAACTTGTATTGTAAATTGATTACCAGTACATGTATACAGGTTTTTATAATACAAGTGTTTATCTTTCCATAATAGTGTAGATAATTATGCATCCACATTGTTTATGGTAATGTAATTAGATTATATGTCTTGTCAAAGGGTTATAGAAAATCACCGGAAATAACGAGAACCCCGAGATTCCATGATAGTAATCTTAAAGTAATGTCATGTGGTCCAGTTACATCATTCTGAAAAGGACATAGATGATTTGTGACCATCAGGTGTTGGGTCTCATAAGCATTGATACTTCTTCTCACGATGTTCACACTTGATGATTTATAGTAGCTGGTAACATGAGGAGAGACTCACATAATAGTAACACTACATGTTTTAGGTGTCATTGGTTGTTATTAACTATGGACATGTGTAATGGTCTCCAGAATTGAGATCATTATCAATTTATGTCCTTTAATTACATACATTTTGCAAGGCAGAAACTATATCGATAATGTCATGGAAAGTTAGTTATTGTTGGGTACATCGTTGGTGAAATAACATTTATGGAATGATCAAGATATGATTTTCCGCTTCTGAGTTGAGGAAGATATATATCATCCATGTTTGATTAGGATTGTTGCACCTTCATTAAATCCATGTCCATGGTAGTGAAAGGTAAGACTATCTGGAAAAATCAACAAATAAAATATAGTGAGATATAGGATGATGACACTTATGTGCATTTTTCTTTGTTGAGATACTGATTACGAAAAGATTATATTACACAACCCATGTTCGTAGGAAGGTAGTCGTTTCTTTCACTTTACCTTATCTCTATAGGGGCCTTTATGGGTTGTTAGAACCAGCTCTTGTTCGGTGGATATTATTCTTTACTATTGAGATAAGGTCTTAGAGGGTCACACATAATGGCGCTTTGAGAATCCACCCTATTATGGGAATAGGAATATAGAAATTGGTGGGCCCTGCCAAAGGGTCCAAGTACTTTCCAAGTTCTATGGGTCACAATGTAATAAATAAATTATTTAATTATTCAAGCTTGGAATAATATGTTGAATTTATTTATAACATGTATTTACATGTGATTAAGTAAATATAAATATAAAATATTATTCTAATGGATCTAAATATCCAGGGATTGTTTAATATTTTCAGGAGATATGAGTTGAGTTATAGACTCAAGTTTGTCATGTGATATATAATTATTATATATATTGTAGTTAATGATGAAATTATAAATATTATTTGTGGATTTTTTTAATTTGACATAAATAAATATTTATAATACTTAAACAGATAATATATATTACATGGGGCCTAAGAACCCAAACTGGGTATTATAGATATCCCTTATATAAGTAAGATAGAGGCTCTCCCTATGTAACTATTCATGTGTCAAATTTGAGATCCTTTATATCGTACTAAATTTTAGAGAGAGATCCTCTCAAGAAGAGAAGAACTTCAAGATCATCCTTCTTGGATCAGTGGTACTTTCCTTGTGGTGATCACTACTTCATCGAATAGATCATTGGTGTACTGCGCTGTTACCTAGATTCAAACGAATGATGTGTGTGCAGATTAAAAAGTCATGTGCGGACAATCTAGAGGACTTCGACATTAGAGTATTCAAGAAACGGTCACCAACCTCCTATGATGCACTTGCATATTTCATATCCAAACAAGGGACTTGTTTGTTTTTATTTTTTGTGCTCTGTCAAAAACACACGTGTTCCTTAGACCATACCGAGATAGCTCACCGGACTCCACATCGCAACATTGTTCCAGTGATGTAAAAAAAATTAATTATTTGACCCACTAGCTTTCGCTACCCATCCTGGTACCTAGTAGTGTTATCAATGGGATGCATGATTTCTCAGAGTCAAAAGAAAAATTAAATTGCATTAAATTTATGTATGGTGGATTAAATCGTTTCCAACGTATCTGACTGAATATTGATCCATTTCCAAATGAACAAGTTAGGGCCATTTGAAAATTTTAATTGGATCGATTTCATCAGGTTTTAAATCTTCAGATTAAAATTTAATGAAGAACACATTTTAATTTTTTTATGAATTCTTCAAAGAACCAAAATCTAGCCACGCCCTAGCTAGAATTTTGTCACCTAAATTAATTCAGTAGGTATATTTTGGGGAGATAAATAAAATATATTATTTAATAATATTATTATATATTTCTCAAAAATAATAAAATAAAATAATTAAAAAAGAGGGTCTTTGAAGACTTGTGGTCAAGTATTATTCTAATTTATTTAATTTCTCTGGACTTTAAAGTTTATAAAAAAAATTGGGGACGAGGACCCCAAAGTGGGTCTTGTTCCTTTTAATTTATAATTAATAAAATGGGAAAAGTGGTGTTATTTGTCTAAAGAAAATTTCAAAATGGGAATAAGACCCTAGGTCTTCTTCCTCGCGTAGCAGCATGTCACACACATCCCATCGACCTCCCCTTTTTCTTGTCACACAACCCTTGACCACACACGCCACTAGTTTCTCATCTCCCTTCGAGCCTAGCCGAAGAGAGCAGAAGCCCTCGCCGAGCCGGGCTTCCCCTCTACTTGTCGCGCCGCTTGAAACCCCACCTAGCCACTGCTGGACCAGGACAGCTCACCTCGAGCCACCACTTCCTTGCACCTTCCCATAGGTTCCTTCCGGCCACCTGACCAGGCTGCGCCAGATAGCTCCCCAGATCGTATACTAGTGTTGAATGGTGCCTAAACAGACCGCTCCCCTCCTAGTCGCTACTGGATCTTCCTGCCCGACCTCCCTTCCTGCTGCACCGGATCTCCCCACCTCCATGCTTGGGGTTGCACCGAAACAGTCAGGCTACCATCCATGTAGTTGACCAGAGTAGCAGGTTGCCGCCCCTCACGGTTGGCCAGAACGGTGCCCTGCCACCTCCACATCTTGCCAGAGTAGTCTGATGCCGGCCATAAGGTGCTGCTGTCACAGGTGCTACTAGAATAGATATATACTCCATGGTCAAAACATGGTCACGCCACGGTCTCACTGCAGTCATGCCACAGTCCCGTCATAGTCATGTCGCGGTTGTGCCACTGTTACACCATGATTTGCCCCTAATCTAGTTAGACACTCATGGTGGTTCGCAGTCCGCCTGGACTCCTTTTCGATGAGAGGTAACCATGATGATATTAATTTTAATTAATTTGGTTTATTAAATTTAATTAATTAGAATGAAATTTGGGTTTACATTTAATTAAATATGAAGCAGTAATTTAAATATAATTATAATTAAATTATTAATTTAATTTAATTTTAGAATTAAAATTATATTAATAGTTTAATTTAATTATATTCTTAAAATTAAATTTATGTATTAATTTATTTTTTGGAATTTAAATTAAATTGAATTGTTGTAATTGATAAAAAACATAATTGAATTTATTTAAATTCATTTAATTTTAAATAGCGCCCTCATACTATTTAATTTTTTTTGCAGTTTAATTTATAATTGCGCATTATTATACCGACTGGTCTTCAGAAAGCGACCGAACCATGCATGTATGGTTTATTTGTTTTTTTTATTATCTATTCATTGCATGTGATGATTGTAATAATTAATTATATAAATGATAGTCTGTGAATTGTATTTTAATTCAAATATGTATAAGAGGATGTTTGTCCAATGCAAAAGATGTATTTTTTACCCTTAGACCACCTCGCATGTCTGCTAGTATATTTGTGATTAATTGATGATAACCTGAGATGCAGGCCCTGCCAAGTCAAGGTGATAAACCAAACACGAGCCATGTGCATTGCACTGGGGATAGCTGCGATGTGAGTTAGGTGTTGACTCAGGTATGGATCACCCTAGTTCATTATTGATCTATTATGAATAGATCTTTAAAAAAATCTCAAGAACAGTCTGATTTCATGATTTACCATTGTGAATTGTTTATTATTTTATGACATTTCATGATTATTTCTTGATCACATAGAATAGTAAACAGGAATAAAAACTCATAAAGAAGTGATGATTATATATTTCTATTGCATGTTCAGTTGTGAGCGCAACAATCTAGTTTGAACATATAGATATAAAAAGGATTATTCTTCAACAAATAATAAAATCCCTCAATGATATAATAAGTCCAAATTCCTTCCATTTCTCACATCTAAACAAAATCAGGTGTTTGGGGTGCTTTTCAACCATAGTTGAGAGTGCCTCTTACTATCAGGGCATTTTCCAGAGAGAACCAGGTTGAATTAACTAAATCGAGTAGTCAAGGATTTACCCTAGCTAATGTGCTATCACTTTAGAGGCAAGATGTTGAGGGAATAAAGTTCGGATTCCAATACTTGGTATATTACTCAACAACATAAGGAACCACAAGTCAAGTGGTTGTCCAGCCTCGTGCGTACCTTGACACCCTCTGAGTAGTGTCATAGCCATATCTTTTAGACAATGAGGGAGGTTTTGAGGATCCTTGACACTAGAATAATCATGTGACGGAGTATTATGAATCTAATAGTGAGGGTTATTTTTTTTTCTAAAATAGTGGGATACTTTAAAATGATATAATAATTTATTAATCATAAATTTCAAAAGGTAATCAAGACAAATTACTAACTACTAAATGTTTATCCTATGGAGATTTAATATGTAAATCACCAACACCACAATTACTTTATCACTGTGATAGATTTTGGATAAAGAAAATATTCTGACCGTCAATAACTTCCAGGAGTGGTACTAGGAATTGTGCATAGTACTTATCCAAGAAAAAAAGTTATATGTGTTGGAATCCCCAATTCATGCTGATCCTCCTCCGGGAGAAATAAAGGTGGAAAAAGATAAATATAGAAAGAATATAGACAATTCACTTGATGTACACTTCATCATGCTTCCACCCATGTCCATCCAATTTAAAAAAAATGCATGAGGATGAGGACGCCTACAAGATTCTTTCACATCTCCAAGAATTATATCAGGAGAGGGATAGTTAGGAAAGGTTTGAGATCTCAAGTTACCTTTATAAGTGCAAGATAGCAGAAGGGAATCAATCATATCCCCACATACTCATGATTATTGGGTATATGGAGAGTCTTGAAGCCCTTGGGTTCAAATTGAACCAATAACTAGCAGTGGATCTCATTCCTGCCTCTTTACCATCATCCTTCTCAACTTTTATTATCAATTATAACATGGATGATATGACAAAGTCACTTCAAAAAACTTTTGGATTTATGTCTCCAAGATGATAATGATATTAAAAATACCAATTCATTTATCCTTTTGGTGAATAAGAAAAAAACGGAAACGAAAAGGGGTCTAAGGTCAAGTCAAGGCCCAAGACACCAATGCATCATCTTGCAAAGAATACAAAGATTTAGAGTCAAAGTAATGTGTAAGAAGTTGTCTTCTTTGGATGTGGAAAGAAATTCCAATAGAAGAATAATTGGAAAACTGGGAAGAATAAGAAAGAATATGCTTCTAATTCAGTTATTTTTGTCATTGAATGAAATCTATCTTTATCTAAAAGTCGGGTATTGGATACGAAATGTGGCTCACAATTTTTTATTCATATACAGAAACAATGTAGGTTCAAGAAGATTTCAAAATGTGAAGTAGATATTTGAGTAGAAAATGGTGCATGTTTGGAAGCCTTCACAGTGGGAGACTATCACTTAACCTTGCCAAGTGGTTTCATTATAGTTTTAAACAGTTTCTTTTATGCACCATCAGTAACTAGAAACATAATCTCTGTATCGAGTTTAGACACTAGGGGTTTTTATTTCATGTTTTGAAGTAAATTTTTTCTTTTTTATAGGGATAACATATGTTATGGTATGGCACATCTTTACAATGGTTTATATATGCTGGAACTTGAGAACCCCATAATGGAAATAAATGACAAAAACATCCAACATGACTCATATATCACTTGTCTATGGAACTTCTGGCTTGGTCATGTAAACGAGAGGCGATTGTGAAGATTACATAAAGAAGGGTATTTAGAGTCAGTGAAGTTAGAACCCTTTGTTGTATGTCAAGATTTTTTATAATGAAAGATTACCAAAGCACCTCTCACTGTAAAGGAAGAAAGAGACAATGCAGTACTAGAATTAATACATACTGATGTATGTTGTCTATTTCTAGTAGAGGCAAGAGGTGGTTTTTCATACATCATGACATTTATCGATAACTATAATAGGTATAGAAATATCTACTTAATGTGATATAAGTATGATTACTTTTGGTTTTTAAGGAATACCAAAGTGAAGTAGAAAACCATCTTGGTAAAAAGATAAAATCACTCTACTCAGACTGAGGCAGAGAATACCTTAACCAAGATTTCATTGTTCATTAGAAAGAGTGTAGGATAGTATCCCAACTCATTCCTCATTATATACTACAATAGAATGGTGTCAGTGAAAGGATGAATAGGATCTTTATTGGCATGGTCAGATCATTGATAGGTCATACAACTCTTCCATTATCCTTTTGTGGATACACTTTACAGAAAGCAGCATATACCCTTAACTATATACCAATAGAAGTTGAAGATTGTTTTCCATAAGATTTATAGTATGAAAAGAAACCCATTCTAACACACATATATGTATGGCAGTGTGAGGTAGTTTTCAAGTCTTTACCATGTGACAAATTATCATTCATAATCACCAAGCCCATATTTTTAGGTTATTTTAAGGAAATTAGAGGATATTACCAATATAACCCTTTAGATAGACAAGTTATTGTGGCAAGATACACCATATTTATTGAAAGGGAATACATTTATATTGTAAATAGTGGGAGAAAGATTGACTTCGATGATGTTAATTCTCTAGATGCACAAGAGTTGGTAGATGAATAATCTCCACAAGAGCAAGTGGAAGAAGAAGTTATTCCTAAGACATAGACACTATATAGGTCTACGCAAGAGGTTAGACAACCAGATTGTTATGGTTTAATTTCACTAATTCAGGTGACACATTAGTTATTAAGGATGATCAACCTCTAATCTAGAAGGATTCGGTAGAAGGAAAGAAAGATTATAAATGGAAAGAAGCCATGAATTATGAGATAGAGTCCATGTACCAAAATCTAGTTTGGATTTTCATAGACCCTCTAGCTGGTGTAAATCCCATTGGATTAAAATTGGTATTAAAGAAGAAGATGGACATGTATGGTGAGGTTAATACCTCTAAATCAAGACTATTTGCAAAGGGTTTCAAGAAACGTCAACGCATTGACTATGATGGAATCTTATCACCAGTAGAAATGATTAAATTAATCAAAATATTTCTTGAAATAACAAACTTTAATGATTATGAAATTTGGAAAATGGATGTCAAAACTGCTTTTCTAAATTGGAAGTTGGTTGAAAACGTCTATATGACTCAAACCGAAGGGTTTTTCAAGTCAAAGAATTCTAATAAAGTATACAAGCTGTAGAGATCCATTTATGGATTGAACTAAGCATCACAGTCCTGGAATATTCATTTTTATGAGGCCATAAGAGATTTAGGTTTTGTCAAAAATGAAATCAAGCCTTGTGTTTATAAAAAGGATGAAGGGAATGCCATCATTTTTCTAGAGTTATATGTTGGTGACATATTAATTATAGGAAACAAGATACAAGTCATACATTTAGTTAAGACTTGGTTAAATGAATTATTCTCCATGAATGACATAGGTTAAGAATCCTATATTCCAGGGATTGACATCCATCGAGATATATCTCAAAGGATTCATGGGATAAGTCAAAGTACATATATTGACAAGGTACTCAAAAGTCACAATATGGAACAATGCAAGAGAGGATTGTTCCCTATCTCACATGGTATAAATATCTCCAAGAAAATTTGTCCACTAACACAGGAGGATAATAAAAGAATGAGTAGAACCCATTATGCCTCTTCAGTGGATTCTATCATGTATTCCCAGCTATTTACTTGGTTTGATGTCACATTTTCTTTAATCATGGTGGGTAGATATCAAGCCAATCTAGGAGAGCTGCATTGGACAACTGAAAAAAACTATCCTAATGTACTTGAGGTGAACTAAGGATATTTTATAGGTGTATGGAGGAGATTTGGAACTAGTAGTTAGGGGATACACTTATGCTAGTTTCTAGATAGATCATGATGATCTAAAATAATAGCCAGGTTACATATTTTTCCTGAATGGTGGTGCAGTGAGCTGGAGAAGCTCAAAGAAAGTTGTGGTTGCTAATTCTACAACAGAGTCTGAATACATTTCACCTTCTAATGTAGCAAAGGAATTAGTCAGGATACGTATCTTTATCTCAGACATTGGTGATTTTCCTAGAAGTGCATAACATGTTTCAGTATAATGTGATAATACTGCTACAGTGATGATTTCTAGGGATCCAAGGTCTCACCAACAGAAAAAATCATATTTGTTTAGAAGTTTCATCTCTTGATATATTTTATACAAAGAGGTGAATTCATAGTTAGCAGAGTATCCATTGAGGAAAACATGGTAGACCCCTTGACTAAACCCATTTCTTAGTAGAAGCAAGAATCTCATATGAGAGCTTGTAGACTAAAACCTATTAGAAGTTGGATCTAGTGCAAGTGGGAGTGTTTAAAGTGGGTTCCCTAAACCCAAATTGTATTGTACTTTGATTAACACTATGTGTATGTAGTTTATTATAGTACATGTGTTTATCTTTCCATAAAGGTGTAGATAAGTCTGCATTAACTTTGTTTTTGGTAATTTCCTTAGATTACATGTCGTTTCAAAGGGTTGTAGAAGATTCTAGGCTATAATGAGAACCCTGAGATTCCATGAAGGTAATATTAAATTAATGTCTTGTGGTCCATTTACATCATTCTAAAAAGGACACATTTGATGTGTGACCAGAAGGTGTTGGGGTCTTATAAGCATTGAGACTTTTTCTCATGAAGTTTGCACTTGATGATCTCAAGTAGTTGAGATCATGAGGACAGACCCACATAATAGGAACACCACATGTTTCATGAGTCAATGGTCTTTCCTATATACGAACATGTGTAATGGTCTCTAGACTTGTGATCATTATCAATGTATTTAATTTAATTATGTACTTTGATGCAATGAGAAAACTATGGTGAAAAATTTGTGGGGAGTTTGTTTGTGTTGGGTACATCATTGGTGAAAAGACATTGATTGAGAGATAAATATAGGATTTCTCACATCTGTGTTCAGGAAGAGATATCTCGGGCCTAGTTTATTAGGATTGTTGCACATTTATTAATTCATTTCCATGGTAGTGGAAGTTAAGACTATCCGGACAAATCAAAAAATAAAATAAAGTGAGATAAAGGATGATGAAACTTGTGTGCATTCAACATTATTGTGATATCAATGAAGAAGAGATTATATTACATAGACCATGTTCATAGGAAAGTAGTCATTTATTTTACATTACATTGTCTCTATATGGGCCTTTATGGGTTTCTAAACCCCAGTCTTGGTCGGTGGATATTATTCACTGCTGTTTAGATTAGGGCCTAGATGGTCACACACAATAGCACATTGAGAATCACCCCTATTCTAGGAATAGAAATATATAACTTGGTGGGGCCCGCCAAAGGGTCCGAGTAATATCCATGTTCTATGGATCACCAAGTAATAAATAAATTCTTTAATTACTAAATCTTGGAATAATTTGTTGAATTTATTTATAACAAGTATTTATATGTGGTTAAGTAAATACAAAGATAAAATATTATTTGAATTGATTTAAATACCTAGGGTTTGTTTAATATTTTCAGGAGAACTGAGTCATGTTATAGAGTCAGGTTTAACATGCGATATATATTTATTATACATATCGCAGTCAGTGATAAAATTATAAATATTATTTATGGAATAATTTAATTTTATATATATAAATATTTTTAATACTTATAAAGAGAATATATATTACATGGGGTCAGAAACCCATACCTGTTATTATAGATATCCCCTATATAAGTAATATAGAGTATCTCCCCATGTAACTAATAAGGTTATAAATTTTAGAGCCTCTCTCTCCTCATGGATTCGAGGGAGTGATCCTCTCAAGCAAGGAAGAACTTCATGATCATCCTTCTTGGATCAAAGTTTCTTACCTAGCGGTGATCACTGTTGTGATGAATAGATCATTGGTGTACCACGCTGTCACCCAGATTCCATCTAATGATGTGCATTATGGTTTGGAAGTCATGTGTGGATGATCTAGATAACTTTGATGTCAGTCTCTTCAAGAAACATTATCTGACCTCCTATGACGCACTTACGCACGTCAGATCCGAACAAGTTACTGGTTCATTTTTATTTTTCTGCTCTTTAAAATCCATGGATGGTCCGTAGACCATTCCAAGATAGCTCACCAGAGTCGACATCTTAATGTTGTTCTGGTGATGGGAACAGTTTTAATTACCTATCCCCTCAGCTTCCGCTTCCTGTTCGGGTACCTAACAATTGGGTTGTGAGTTTACCCTTATATATGAATCCTCATGAAATGAAGTGGTTTTTTCTTAGTGTTAAAAGGTATTTAAACATTTTGTTTCATTTTTAATTTTGTTCATATATAAAAGGGAAAATATTCCATTTAATGAATCCATGAGTGTCTGATTTCACGTTTCTTCATTTTTTGGTGAAATTTAACCACATTGATTCTATGGTGATGTGGATAAGTACAAGGTTTCACTTTTATTAAGGGGTCATGTTTCTTGGTGTAACCAATTTTGTTTCATCAATTCCTTCATTATATCTGTGGAGTTATTGTAGTTTCTTCATGAGATTTTATGGCAAGATAAAGAGACTGTGACATGATTTCTATAGGTGTTCTTGACATGTCTTTTTAACATCATGACCATGAACTATAGTTAAGATATAAATTTATAATACCTTTCATATTATTATATATTACACTATTTTTTATTCAAACCTAGGAAATTAAAGGTGTGTCTCTCAGGATCATTTAGTTATCATTGATTGGATTCAACACTTGGATTCAAGAGATCAACCACTTTGTGATACAAGGTGTGTTTCTATTTTCTTATATTACATTATATCCCTATATTTACTCTTGGATATGTTTTGGTGGTATTTGGCTTAAACATTATTGGAATGATTTCATGGTTCTAATTTAACTTTTTGTAACCTTGGTTATTGAATTTTTCCTTTTGCGTTCTAGAATTTGTGACTATCTCTCTCTCTCTCATAGTTCATAGTGATTATTAAAGATTGGGTTGATGTAGGGGATTCAGAAATTCAAATTTTAATTATGTCAAATTATGATGCTATCATGAATCTATATTTCATTTTTTGGATATAATGTATTAACCTAATAAATATAATAACTTTACTAATGAAATTAAAGAGGTGGAATAGTTCGATTGCTTGATATTTATATTAATTCATATTATTTGTATCTTTTTTTATTTCTTGACTGATTTTTTATATAACTTTTTACAATATATTGGAGTGAATGGATCTCTATTCATAAAATGATGACCAATTGAAAATGCTAAAAAAATCATTTTTGTGAAATCCATAATTAAAATGATACTGGTCATATAAGAGATATTTAATTAATGTGAATTAATTGAAGAAATGGGAGTTATTGAAGTGTTTTGTTGTTTTAAATGGGTTTGTTTTTTGTTATAATTTTTTAAGTAAATTATATTACTATGATCATGGTAGTGTGTTGTGGATAAAAATAAGTTGTTGATGCGGTGAGGCTGTAGTGGTGTAAATTTTAAAGGTGACACTTCATTATTATGGTGGATGTATTTATGATATTTATATGGAAAAATCTACATGGTAATTGTGGTTATTGGTTTAGAATGATGTGGTGGTTGTTGCATTTATCTCATGTGGTGGTTTTTTTGGTTATTGGTTGATTTTTTGGGGTTTTTCTATAGATTCTTGAAGATGTGGAATATGTTTTATGATAATGAATGTAATAATGGGTAGGGATAGAATTTTATAAATAATCGTATGTTAATGAACTATTGATGATTGAAATAAATGACTGATCAATGATAATTAAGGTGTGTAATATCTAATGAATGGTTTGGTATTAATTATAAATAAATTTATGTATATAAATTTAATGTAGCTGAAAAAATAGAAAATCTAGAAATTGATAATGATATTTTTATATTGGAAAATGTAAATTTTTGTATGGTTGTTTTTATAGATTGCAGGGCTGGTTTTTTATAGATTATAGAGGTTTCTAGTGAACTGTGGTGATAATGTGGTGATGGTTATGGGTTGTAGTAGTTCTATCTTCGTATGAACCATTATATTGGTATTTTTATGTGGATATAATTTTTTATATTATTATTATCTATTTTGAACCTAAAATGAGTTAGATAATATTATTGATGCCCAATTTTTTTGGGTTCTCTGTGTTTTCCTCATGGTCTAGGTTTTTCAAGGAATATATGATTGACTACTCCATCTTCCCTTTTCATAAATATATGTGTATTATAGGTTGTTATGGGACATGGGAGGTGTATAGAAATGGGATGTATTGGATTGAGGTTTTAGTATGTGTATATTACATGATTTATTTATGTGGTTGTAATGATGATTCATGGTGGGTGACGTTCTTGATGAGAGTATTTCATGAGGTTGATTGTATTTATGTTATCATTACCCTATTTTGATAAGATTGTGATGTGAGGTTTTTGGGGTGGTGTATGGTGATTTTTTTTTGTTTTGTCTATATAGTGGTATGTGGTGGTGGAAATCTAATAATGATGATATTATGGTTGTGGTATGCCGTATATGGTTATGAAATGGAATATAATGTGATACGGAATAGTTGTTGAGGGGATATGATTTTTGTGATGTTTTATTTTATGGTATGATAGAGAGAAACTAGAAGAAGTGATTTGGGGGTTCCTTCCTGATATATTCTCTCAATATTATATTATTATAATTAGATATGATATTGGGGGAGTGAACATTTTGTGTGGTTGAGTGATAGTTGAACTGAAATAGGTGTGTGTTGGTTCTTCTATTTATTTACTAAAGAATTAGTAGAGTTAATACACATTTTAGGGGATGTATTAAGGATTATCCTACTAATTATACATGTATGATTTCCCATATCATTATAAATATGTTTTCATGATTCCATGATGGATTGGGTGACCAAGATGGATTTGGTGACCATGATGGATATTTATATGTTAGAACATAAAGATTCTATCCTAGTTCTTATTTCTAGAGTCTTCTTGTTATTTTTTTGGGATTTCATTCTATATTATATTACATTGATTGTGGAATTTTTTATTTCATTTCATATTATGAACTTTATAGGAATATTTATTTATATGTTCATAATATTGTAAGGGTAATTCCTAATATTTGTGCCTTTTATATCCTAGTGTGTTAGATATCAACTCAAAACCTATTAGAGGTGGAATTTGGGGGGGTCATACTTGTTTTTCTGTTGGGCAAAGAGGGGTTCCCATTGGACTGGGTAATAAAAAAGAGGTATTAGATATTGGGTAAGATTTTGGATACATTTTGGAGTTAGGAATCAGTGAGGATTGCATGGGTTTGGTAGGGACACAATGTTATTCAAACATAGTGTATGATATAGAAAGGGAGAATAGCTAGTATATAAGAGATTAGGGCCCCTTGTTGTTATACATAAGGACATTAATATTATTGAAAACTTGGGAAATTTAATGTTTATAATGGGGTAGATACATGTAGATGTACATGCATCATGTTTATTTTCACTTGTGGTATAATTTGTGTGAATTTTTGGGAAATTAAAAATTAATCTAATTTAATGATCCTTAATAAATTCCATGGTACTTGGATTATGAGTTTTGTTTCCTATTTTTGTTTATAATTTTTGATCACCATTGAGAGTGAATCATATTGGTGAGGCACATCGAGATGATCCACTTCATCATAGGATGGTAAAACCAATTGAGGAGGATGATTCTTGGTGGAGGATGTTGTGTGAGTTCCATCATCAGGGTTTGATGAAGTGTGACGAGATTACATCTAATTTGGATATGGTTCTTTGGTTAGAGGATTTGTTGATTTCGTTTAGTTTATCCATACTAGGAAAAATAATTATGCCTTGTTGGTCGTCAATCAAATGGGAGGATAGGTTTCATTATGGTGGATCCTGTTACTAGGAAAGCATAATCAAGAATAGGTTTTATGGGATTATTTTTATAAGAAGTTGTATGTAGAGTTATTTTCATCAATGATGATGGTGGAAAAGAGGTTGGAGTTACTCTCCTTCAGGCAAGGTATCTAAGAATGTGAGAGATCAAAATTCTATTCAAGGACCTTCAGTTATTTAAACCTAGTATTTTTTAATATCTAGAGGATAAAGTAAATCATTTTGAGAAGGTGATATGACCATCTATTCATAATGTACTTACCTATTTTATGTAGTCTTCATATTTGGAGGTGATAATGAAGGAAAAGAGGGTTGAGAGGATGCATGTGAGTACTGGATCATATTGATAGGGGAGTACTTGTAATATCCTGAGGTGTAGGGATGTTGTTGGAGAGTCTTCGATATTAGGAAATTTAAGCTTTCAACCAACATGGATTAGGTCTTAGTAGTCTACCTCAAATTTTTATTGAGATTGTAGTTATTGTGCATACACTAGGAGATCCATTTGTGTGCTTCACTTGTTAAGGACATTTTCATTGATCAATTTATTTCCTTACCATTCTCTTTATCTATAACCATATAGGGGTTTGGTTTTTATTTCATCCCCAACATATATTTCCTTAGAGGCCTTATCAGTTGCAGAATCAATGAGCCTTTGTTCCTCTAAGGAGAGATATAGTAGGAAGATGATGGACCTATTATTTTATCCTTCCTCAAATAAATATGGATGAGGGTTTCCATGAATGTATTAATTTTAAATTCTATTGAGGCAACGGATCTAGGTGTGGCCAATTGTATAACATAGAGATTCTAGTGTTTGGATGGATGTATATTTTATGAGGTTCCATATTTTGATCTTATACCCTAGATTTCACTTTATCTGATTATGTAGAATCAAATTTCTTCATCACAGCATCCTTGATCCACACCTTGGTACTCAAGGTAGAGAGGATTCCAGTTCCCCTAGTGTGGACCAATCTAGTTAGAGGTTAGTCTAGTTTGAATGACAGTGTAAGGGTTATGAGTTGACAATGGATTAGTATTATTCAATGGAGAATTTATTTATACTATATATATAACCATAATACATCATTCTTAGTATGTATTGGTTTTATTTTTTTCCTGTTCTCATTAATTGATTCAAGGGAAGATTTTGGTTCTATGATATAGAAGGCTAGTATGTGGCATTCATTGTTGCGTAATGAAATCAAATGGGTTATAATCATTCTATGCATTTTTTTCTCAACTATATGAGTAATCATTATATTGGTAGATGAATATGTAGTGGTGTTTCCATGATTTTTTGGGGATTTCCAAGATGTATTTCTGGGATTGGTTATGGTGTTTCCTCCTTGACATGATATCAAGTTCAGGATAGAGTTGATTCGGGGTTCCTCTCCAATATATATGGATCCAAACTAGATGGGACCTTATAAGTTATAGGAGTTAACTATTAGGATTTATGATCTGATATAGAATGGTTTCATTTGAACCAATGTGTCACCATGGGGTGTTTTAATATTTTTCTCCCATCAGGTAGATGGTAGTCAGAGGCTATGCATAGACTAGAAATGGTTAAATCTTATAAAGGTAAAGAACCATTCTCCCTTTCTGATGATTCATGATTAATTGAAGCATTTAAATGGGGATATACGGTTTTTAAATATTATCATACAATCAGGGTATGATCAGATTTTGGTGGAGGAAAATGATATATTAAAGACTTATTTTATGTGTAATTATGGTCATTTATAGTTCCTCGTTATAGGATTTTTTTTTCATTGATACAACTATTATTTTCATGGAATTAGAGAAATATGTGTTTTGTGAGTTCAGAGATCAGTTCATGGTTGTTTTCATCAACAAAATCATTTTATACTCAAAGTTAGTGGAGAATTGTGTTGTGTATATAAAGGATATTTTATAGGTCCTTAGGCACCATCATCTCTATGGGAAGTTTTCTAAATGATATTTCTGGACATGTGTGGTATATTTTCATGAGAATTTTCTATCCAGTAAGGGAATAATAGTTAAAATTTCAAAAATTATAGTGGTTGTTTCATAGTATGTTCCCAAGAATGTTATAGGGATCCATATTTACCTTGGTCCTACATGATATTACCATAGGTTCATGAATCATTTTTTTATGTGTCATCCCTTAGAAAACCATAACCAGGAAGGACAAATTTTTTATTTGAACTGATTAGTTTCAAACTTCATTTGATTTTCTAGAGGTGAAGTTGATTATTCATCATTTTCATTGGGTTTCATTAAAGATATCCATGCTTGAGGTTTTCTATCACACTTATTACCATAATTTAGGTCTAATATTGATGTAGAAGAGGGTGGTTTTGTCATATGGGTCTAGGTTGGTATTTTCTCATGAGGATAAATCTTCCACCCATTATCTTCAGTTTGTGGAATTTTTATTTTATCTAAATTTTTGTAACATCACCTCATTGGTGAATGCTTTCTGGTCTTCAATAGTTACAAGAGGTTGAGGTACATATTATCTTGATTTGATTTTAATATTCATCATTCAAGGTGGATGGTGTTCTTTCTAGGATATGAATTCATGATCTATTATTATCTTAGGAAATCGATTTTATTTATTGATCAGATAAGTATGAATTCATGAGAATACATTGTTTGAATGTATGTAGATTCTTGGAGAGTTATTGAGGATATTGATGTGGTGTGTCTTAATTTGGATAAGGTTGGTGAGATCTCATGTACCAGATGTGGAGCAATCTCCCTTGATGTAGTAGGTAGAAGAGCCTCTATGGGGATACCCAAAGGTAGATCTGTTGTGTGGTTTTTTGTTTCATAGTGACACTCCTGGGAAGTGGTCGTAGGATTATCATCATTATATATTGTTTCAAATGAGGCTATTTTTATATTGGTGATAAGAAATGTGGTTCTTCATGAGTTTAATATATCACCCTTGGATGTTAAGCTTGTATATATTATATATATCATGCCTTAAGGTATTAGGTTTGGTGGAAAAGGATTTATCAGTCCATAGAAGAGTTTGTATTGTGATGATTAGTCTATCTTCGGGTGAAGGAAGGGCCTCATTTTCCTTGAGAGTTGTTGCTATTATTGGATATCAGTGAGGGGAAGTGTGAGGACATCTTCATGGATTTTATCATGGGATTTCCATGAGTTCAAGGTGTATGGGACTCTTTTTGGATTATTTGGGAATACTTAATAAATCCATCTTAATTTTTATAAATCAAGGATCCAACAGTTGTGGATATTTTATTAAGATAGTGTATATTATAGATAGTGAATATTCATGGGGTATTAAGTACCATCATTTCCAATTGGGATTCTTATTTTACATAATGTGTTTTGGAAGCCTTTATCATGCTTTTTTCGCTCCAATACACATTTGAACAATAGAAATACCATACAACCTCAATATTTTGTTCATATGAAGTAGATTATTCAGACATTGGAGGGCATGCAACATTAATGCATCTTGGGTTTTTGTGGATAATGGGTGAACTACCTACCTTTGGTTTAAGTTTAATATAATAATAGTTATCCCTTTCCCATTTTCATGGATTCGTTCGAGGTTTTTAATGGGCATAATTTTAGATATCCCTTCTGATAGAGCACAGTTGGAGAGTTAGTGGTCCATAGACAATATAACAACCCTTCTATTTATTACATATTAATTCATGATTTATTACATAATATTACACCTAATATAACCTTAAAGATTTATAATTATAGTGTATTTGTGAATTACTTATATTACATAATAAATTAAAATGGGGAATACGTAATCTTTATTGAAAACTTCATTAACATGATCCTAATATTCCATCGAACATAAAACTGCATGGGATGACCTAGGGACACACATAAAAAAGGTTATCTATAAAGACAATTAAGGGAATAGACATGGAATAAAATGAAGATAATAGTATAGGTTGACAACAAGAATATCAATGGGGTATAAAATGGGTGAGAATCATAAACATGGATAATAAGAAATGATATATCATGATAACATAAAGGCAATATGATAATTGTGGAAAACAATTAAAACACTACATCATATGCATAGGTCAAGGATAACTAAAAAGATATCATGGTGGAAAAAATATCATAAATTAATTATATTCACTACATGTTCCAACATAATGTCACATCATACTAAACATTACCCAATGTATTGTAGTGCCATATAGTTCTGGGTGCACCAATCAATTTCATTTAATTTTAATTCTTAAGTGTGCCACATAGATCACACCGCATGGATTAATTCATCATAATATTTTATTACATGATCAAGGCGTATGAAATATATACATGTATTACCCAATTCCTTGATTAATAAGTGTATAAATTTGAACACCCTTGATAGAAAATGGGTATGTTATTCACTACACAATTGTTTTGGAATGGAAAATCATTTTGGTATTTCGACAGCATAGCAGCATCACATATAAACTGGTTTCATAAGAGTGAAATGGGTATATCATAATTTTTAAATCAAATGGGTAGTAATAGGGATATTTAAAGACATATCTCAATATTAGAAATTGAAAATATAAGTAAAAAATATAATAAAGAAACATGAATAAATAAGAGAAGGTGAGGATCCCTTACTTTAGTGTGACTCCAAATACTTGGGAGGAGCTTATTGAGAGCTTGGGGGAACCTTGGTAGGACTCTAGAGAAAGGATGGAAGATTAAAAACGTGATGTAAGGTTTTTAGTTAATAGAACCTGTATCTTTGGTGGGATTACATTGGAAATGGATGGGGATTTCTTTGTTATTTATCAAACATAGGTTTTGGAATTTATAAAATAAAATAACAAAAAACAGAAACCTTTACATGTTTTTTAGCCATAGTTTCATCCAAATGGTAGTTTTATTTATTATTTTATAATATATATTGATTAAATTAATAAAATAATGCCCTTTATTAGGTGGAAGTGATTCACAATGTAAATGAAAAGATTTTAAATCCTTAAAATATATTAATCATTTTTGAGGATTCACAAATGCTTTATAAAATTAATAAAATAAACATAAAATTATATTATCCTAATGGTAAACATATATTTTTTCGTTTATACCCTTTATTATATTTATTATATCACTTTTGGTTCATTATGATGTCATAATACAAACTTCATTTTTATACCGTATTTAATTTCTACCTGAAAATTTGACTATCTCAGAAAATTAAGAAAAATTCACCATTGGATAATTCTGATGTTATAATTCAAAAAATAATATTAATATTATCTAAATTATTGTATAACTATCTTTATTTTCACTTTTGAACTAATAATCAACATTTATTGAGAAATGCGGGTTTTTTTTATAATAACAGTTTTTGAGCCTTTATAAAAATTACAATTTACTTCATAAAAATTATATGATAATTTATATTTGAAAAAAGTTATATAATAATAATATTAAATTAATAAATTATTTACCTATAAAATCCAAGAATTCATCAAAATGAATTGTTTAATTCAATTTAAATACAAAAAATACTATTTTTTGTATCAAAATAAAAATCATTTATAAAGATACAATAATAGTATGAAAATATATTAATTTTCCTATAAAAACTGATGTAAATACTCATATCACTAGTTTCTTGATACATATTCCTTTAATAAACCATAAAATACCTTATAGTTAAGGTGCATTATTGTGATAATTTTATAGGGTGGTTCGGTGTACATGGTTTGGGTGGTGATATTGATGAGGTTGAACTTCTCCCACAAATGGTTTCTCTCAGGCTTAAGTTGTTGGATCTCATATTATGCTTAATAAAGGGAAAATTCTAGATATTTTATCACCCTCATATGCTATGATAAATGGGATCTATAGGGTGTGATCTTATTGGTTGATTCCATCAATTCCATTCTCCATTTCAACAGGATTTGTCAAAACCCTATATTTATACTAATCATATGGTCACTATTAAATTAATATATTATCTATGGTAAAAATTATAACTGGTATTTTAAATCAGATATGATATAATAAAACCAAAAAAATGCATGTGTTTTTTATAACCATATTTCATAATAAAAATATAATTAATACACAAGTAGAACTAAATTTTATAATGGTTTGGGTCGTTACAATCTTTCCCACATCAGAAATATCACCCTTGAAATTTTTATTTCCCCCAGTAAAATAGATGAGGGTGACTATGTTTCATCATTTCCTTCGGTTCCCACATTGGTTCTTCAAATTTTTGGTTACTACACAAAACATTGACTAGGTTCATTGTCTTAGTTCATAGAACATTGTCTCTACTATCTAATTTCTTCACCTCCTAGTCCTCATATGAGAGATAATTCTCTAATGGTACCACATTTGGATTGACTACATGTGAGGGGTTTGGTATGTACTTTCTCAATATGGATACATGGAATACATCATCTACTTGAGATAGGTTAGCTAGGAGTTCAAGTCAGAAGGCAACCGCTCTGATGCAATAAAGGGTTTAAAAGGGGTCCCAAATCTCTTCTATTCAGATATGAGGAGGAATACCACATATCCTATATCAAACTATAACTATCATCAATTATTATAAGCATATCACTTCTTTCAACATTGAGATATCTTCATGTGTTTTTGAATGGTCTTAACCTTTTCCTCCTTTTTCTTAAAGTATTTCAGGACCTAGAATTTTTATTCCCCAACTTCATCCTGACATGCAGGTTCTGTATACCTCTTACTATAAGGAGATTCATAGGGAGCCATTTGGATTCTAGAGTGGAAACTATTATTATATGAGAAGTTGACCAGATGAAGATGTTGATCCCATCCTCCATTTAAGTTAGTTGATTATGCTATCAACATGTATTCAAGTCTATGGATAGTCATCTCATATTGGTTATCAGTTTGAGGGTGATAAGTCATTCTAAATTAAAATCAATATTCAAAGAATTTTGTAGAATCTTTAGAAACATGGTGTTAAATCTTGGGTCTCGATTAGATACAAATGATTGCGGCGTTCCATGTAGCCTCACCAATTCTCTAATATATATCCTTGAAAATTGATCGAGTGAGAAGTCCTCTCAAATTTCAATGGAGTTACAATTCTTCATAAGAAAATCCACCATTTCCCACATAATATTACGTCCATTTAATGTATTTATAATACTAGTGAAAAATTATATGGTGATGTTTTCCAATTTTCATATAGGTATGTTTAAGGGTTGTATCATCCCCTTATATTTTTTCCTTCATACCTTGAATTTCGGACATATAATACATCATTATTTATATTCTAAGATCTTATACTTCATATTATCCCATAAATAGTGTTCTTGGGGATCTTGATACGTATTTGTACTTCCAGGATGGATAAAGAAGGTTGAGCTATGTTCATATTCCAACAGATCGTTCTTTACCTCGGGATTTGATAGTGTGAATAGTCTTGATCCAAATATCACAAACCATTCATCATTAACATTGAAATACAAGGATTTACATTTTTTATAGTTACCATATTCTTCTGAATTCTCACATTATCTCTTTGATAATCCTTTATCCTCTCTAGTAGGTATTTTTGAACAATCATTTGTGAAGGGATTGATGATTTTACTTCATTGATGATTCCAATATCTGTACTTTTAAAATATCAGAAGATTGGATCTTTATTAATTCCCATTAATGATATAATTATCGTATCCTTTCTACTTAAGGAATCATCAACTTTACTCACTTTCCCATGATAACAGTGAATTAAATAGTCATAGTCCATGATCATCTTTAACCATCATAGTTTTTCTATATTAAGCTCTTTTTGTGTGAATATATACTTTGGGATTTGTGATAGGTATATATTTCACACATCTCTCCAAAGAGATAATGCCTAATAACACCGAATCCAACTACAGATCATGTGTTGGGAAGTTCTGTTCATTAAATTTCATCATACTTGAAGCATATTCTATGAAATTTTTATTCTACATTAACACACAACCCAATACCTTCTTCAAATAAATGCTAAATACTACAAAACATTCTCCACTAGTGTGTATTGTGACCATAGGGTAGTGATAAGACCCCTTTTCAACTCCATTAACCTGTATTCACATTAATAATGCTAATAAAACATGACTCCCTTCTGAGTTTTCTTAGTTATAGTGTTTGAAAATCATGAGACATTTCTCATAAATCTATGATAGTACCCACCTAATACAAGGAAACTATGGTTATTGATCACAGATTTTGGTCACAACTATCCTTTAATTTATTCTATCTTTGAACGGTCCACTATTATCCCACTGCATATGGTGATATTTCTTAATAATGTTACTTCCCTCAACCAGAAATTACATTTTTGTACTCAGAATAATGCTTATCATTTAACTTGGTCATTAGCACAACACTCAAATGATCCTCATGCTCCTCCATGATTTTGGATGGTATTAAAATAGCATATATAAATACTACAAAAAAATTGAGGTAATCTCTAAAGACTCTATTCATAAAGTCCATTAAAATGGATAAAGAATTACTGACTTCGAATGGATTTACTCTAAACTCATAGTGCTCATACCATGTACAAAAGGTTGTCTTGTGGATATCCTCTTTCTTCACCCTAACATGGTTACATCCCAACCATATATCCATCTTGTAGAAGTATTGTTCTTCATGTAGCTGGTCGAAAAATTCATAAATTTGTGGTAGTGGATACTTGTTCATTATCATGATCTAGTTGATCTCATTATAATCAATGAAAACGGGCATTGGACCATCCTTCTTCTTGAAGAAGAAGACTGGTGAAACCAATGGTGAATCCCTTGGGCATATGAAACCTTTGTCCATATTCCAGCGTATTTGTTTCTTATGTTCCACAACAACCATTTTATATAGAGTCTTGGATAATGGTAATGCATCGGGTATAATATCGATTAAAATTTTAAACTATCGGCTAGGAGGAAGACCATGATATTTCCTCAGGAAACACATTAGTGTGTTCCCTCATAATGGGAATGTATTCAAGGATGATATTTTCCATAGACTCAATCATCTGACCTAGACACTCTTCTTCATAGGGAAATAATATCAATGTTTGATATTTTGGTGCTAAAGAAGATTCATCCTCCTTGTACATGTATAGAATTGAGGGTCGATTCATAATATGAAGAGTGATTTCCTTCTCTTGGAAATTTATGTTGGATCTATACAGGGAAAGACAGACCATACCTAGAATTGCATCAAATTCCACCCAAGGGAGTATATAAAGGTTCACTAAAAATCTCATCCCAAAAATTTTGATAGGGGAAGGGTCATATACATGGGATGCAATAATTAACCCATTTTCATTTTCAAAGATAGCTCTACTTCCAAAATTTTTGGTGGTTTTTTGAATAGTTTTACTAAATGTTCATGATATAAAAGAATATATAGAACAATAATAAAAAAATACATTTTCTATTCCTGAATGAATGACTAGTGTACCTTTTACCACTTCTTTTTTGGGATACACCTTAATAGTTGTGATGGATAAATATCATACTTACTAACTTGAAGGTTATTTGTTGTCTCCAAAAAACCATTGGCTTAGTGAATTGGTTTACAAAGTTCCTTGGTTATTTAATGTTGAAGCAATGAAAAAGGTAATAAGGGTTGACCATAGCATTCCTCTCCTTCAATAAATTAATGGGTTTTTCATTTCAAAAATCCCTAGATAGGTTCTCTTTATTCCCACAACTAAATCATTTCCATGTCCCACTTAGGTAATTTATAGGGTTGATCATTTTGCACCTTTGATAAGTTGGGTATTGAAATTTATTGGCTTCATTAGATTTCTCCATCAGACTAATATAATTAAACTCCACTTTCCACTTATTGTCCCCATGATACCCTTGAGATTTGTTGATCTCTATCTTGAATTTGAGGGCACATCAAACAATTTTCTCATATCTATCAAAGTGTCATATCATGAGGGATTTTTTTAGACTAGGTTTTAGCCTACTATAAAAGTATTTAACCTTTCATTTGGGAGTAATGAAAATGTTGGAGGCATATCATGAATGAATTGTTAAGGTTTCCTTGTATATCATGATATATTCTTTATCTTTTCTCTTAAGGGTAGGAAATTCCTTTCCATTTTAAGTTGGAGGGTATGAGGAAAATATTTATGGAAAAAAATTCTAGAATTCCTTCCACCCCATCGCATCGATATTTTCTTCAAGATTTGTCTTCTTGATCAATGTACAATGGTCACCTTCTCCCTCCATATGATAAATAGCCAGTAGAAAATTCACTTGTTTGGAACATTGAATGATATAGAATATATTATCAATGATTTTGTTTCATTTTTCTATGATTAAGGGATTAGTTGATCCACTAAAACATAGAGGCCTTTTTTGAATAAATGTTG
Source organism: Viscum album (assembly GCA_963277665.1). Classification (NCBI taxonomy): domain Eukaryota; kingdom Viridiplantae; phylum Streptophyta; class Magnoliopsida; order Santalales; family Viscaceae; genus Viscum; species Viscum album. The sequence goes on along the minus strand of OY728119.1, from coordinate 1,575,074,313 downwards.
GAGGAAGGAATATTCTTACTTTCCCCAACCAGTAGAGACAGAATCTGCCAAAATATTGAAGGCCATGGAGCATAGAGGAGCCCTACTAGAAGATCTAAAGGTGACGAATCTTTCGTCCTGCATGTTAAAAAATGACCAGGTTGGGGCTGTTGGTGAAGAGGACATGTGGGAATGTGTTATTAAATATATGGAAGAAATATTAGAGGAATGGCTTCTGATCAACATCTCAAAAGAGGATGGAGTTAATATCACATGTATATTACTACAGGTGGTAACTAATGAGGTGAATATAGGATGGATAAACAAAAAATATTTTATTATAGTAAGAGGATTAAATAAAGGGAAGTTAACCATGGAGGATTTCATTCAGATGTGGGACAAGTTGGCTTATAGATTTAAATATCTTATCAAGGATAATCCAGATTTAGAGTTAAATCATCTTATTTGCAAATTAATTTGTAATACCATGTCTAACAGACTTAAATTGGATTTCAATGGCTCATATATCTCTTATTATGTTTGAATCATTGTTTTTGTACTTGATTGGGTTCTCACATTCCCTTAAACATATTTGAAAAAATATCAAAAAATTAACTTTCAAGTCAGGTAGCTTGCTCTTTGTTAGGGATATTTGGGTACTACTTCTGATACAAGTTTCTATTCAAAAACTAATTCTGTTGAGAGGGTATCATCACAATTTTTTTTATCCTCTATCCAATTAAGTTGGGCATCTCATTGCGGGTTGTCATCACATTTCCGGTTGCATTTATTTTTTTACCTGATTCATTCTATTTTCAGATATTGTATAGAATATATAGAAAATTATGGATGATTATTTTTAAACTATTAAATAGATAAATTTGAATCCAATAGAATTAAAGAGATAACTTATAAATTAAAATTATTTCCATAACATATGAATTTTGAGGATTCAATCCATGTTATCCATGATCTATTTCCTAAAAAATATTCTTATGGGTGGTTTTTTGTTCCAATAATAATGGTTTTTAATGAAATTGAAAATTTACTAAATAATATCCCATGGGTGTTTCAAATTATTTTTGTATCAAGGAACATTTTCATGCACCATTTTCTGGATGAGTCTAGATCAATGTGTTTTTTTCTTATTTTACCCATATTTACATTTGTACCAAATCTAAATCAACTTGTAGTATCCTGACAGGGATGTATTTTCTTGATAAACCACATACTCTACAGTTAACAAAATTTAGGTATGTTTTCTTATACGTAGTCTTATCCCTATGTCATTTGATTTAGTATTTGGATCTTAATACCAAAAATAACTAAACTTTTCCTTTGATGAAAACCATAATAGATCTTCTCTTTATTACATATTAATTAATGATTTATTACATAAGATTACACTTAATATAACCTATAAGTTCAGAAGAATAATTTATTTGGTAATTAGGTACATCACATAGCAGCTTAAAATAGGGAATACATCATCTTGATTGAAAACTTCCTTAACATGATCATAATATTACATTGAACATAAAACTTTATGGGATTATCTAGGGATATACATAATAAAATGGTGATATATAAAACCCAATAAGGGAACAAACATGTAATTCCATTAAGGGAATAATACATGTTATAAAATATGAATATAAATGGTTCAGAAAAGGTTTGATAATAATAAACATGAATATTAAGACATGATATTGCGTGATAACATAAAGGCAACATGTTAAATGAGGAAACAACTTTAAAAAACTACATCATAAACATAGTTCAAGGCTATATGTCAAGAAATCATGAGGGAAAAGTCCCATTAAGGAATTAGGTTTACACCTTATCCCAACATGACATATAATGAGACTAGACAATACCCAATGAATTGGAGTACTATATAATTTTGGGTGAACCCATCACTTTAATTTCATTCTCATGATTAAGTGTGACACATAGATCATTCAACATGGATTCATTACAATTAATAATGTTGGGATATATATATATAAATTTACTTATTTCTAACAATTTTGTTTCCAATTGATGAGATACCCATTTCATAGTCGTCAACTGTGTTTATGAATTTTTAAGTGATGTTTTTATGATGCAAAAATGTCACTATGATTTTCCATGCCAAAACAACTGTGTAGTGAATAACACAACAATTTCTCATGATTAAGTGTGACAAATAGATCATTCAACATGGATTCATTAGTCATCTTATTTTATTACAAGATCAAGGATTTTTGAATAAATTATTTTAATTCCAAATTTAATGAAGTATATTTGTATAAATTTGAACACCCTTGATGGGAAATTGTTCTTTTATTCACTACACAGTTTTTTTAGCACGGAAAATCACAATGACATTTTTGCATCATAAAAACATCACTTAAAAATTCATAAAATCGGTTGACGTGTATGAAATGGGTATCTCATGAATTGGAAAAAAAATTGTTAGAAATAAGTAAATTTATATATATATCCCAACATTATTAATTGTAAATAGAATGCATAATATAGTAAAGACACATGAATAATGAAGATAATGTGAGGATCCCATACTAGACTGTGTGACTCAAAATAAGTGAGATGAGCTTATTGAGATCATGGGAGTAACTTGAGAGGAATTTAAAGAGGTTAATGGTAGAGTAAGGAAGTTTTAAAAATATTTATATTGAAGATTAATGGGATATTTTATGGGTTTATATAGGAAATGAGTAGGGTTTTCTTTGTTAAACTTAATCTTAGGTTTTTGACTATATATAATAAAATATAAAACAAATCCCAAAACATACCATGGTTTTTTACCATGGTTTCTAAAATATGGGATTAATTTTAATTATTTAATAATGTAAAGCTCCAAAATTAGTAAAATTACACCCTTTATTATGTGTAGGTGATTCATACTCTTCAATAAACGATTTTAGAACCATAAAAATTAAATAATGGTTTTGGAGAATTCCCAAAGGCTTTATAAAATTAACCAAATAAATATAATTTCATATTATTTTAAATGGAAAATACATATTTTTTCATGGATACCCTTTATAGTATTTATTAAATCACTTTTGGATCATTATGATGTCATAATAAACACCGTAAATTTATACCTTATTTAATTTTTACCAAAAAATTGAATTGCCTTATTAAATTATGAAAGATTAACCATTGGATAATTTCAACATTATTATTATAGAAATAATATTCATTTTATCTAAATAAGTTCCAAAATATTTGTATTATCACATTTAAAATAAGAATCGACATTTAATAAAAAATGATGGGTTTTTTGACAATAACATTTTTTGAACCCTTATAAAAATTACATTTGAATTCATCAAAATTTTATGATCATTTATATTTGATAAAAATTATTTCCTTATAATACTTTATGAAAAAATTATTTATTTCAAAAATCCATTAATTTGTTAAATTTGTTTCCTTAATTGAATTTCAAAATTAACCCAAAATACTATTTATGTATTATGGTATCAAAATAAAAATCATTTATAAAGTAAGAATTGTATAATGAAAATATATTGATTATTATATAAAAAATAATGTACATACTCATACTTCTATTGTCTTGATTTATATCCCTTTACTACATGAGAAAACTCCCAAAGGGTAAGGTGTGCACTGTTGAGACATTCATGTGGTGGTTCAGTGTACATGGTTTGTGCCATGATCTCAATGAGCTTGAACTTCTCGGATAAACTGTTTGAATCATGCTTATGTTGTTGGATATCAGCTTGGGATTTAGTCAATGGAAATTCCAGAGATGTTATCTACCTTGAAAACATTGATAGATGGGCTTTAAAGGGTATGATCATAATGGTTGAGGTCATCTCATCCTTTTTTTTTTGTCAATTAGATTTGTTAAAACCCCTATATTTATACTAATCTTATGGTCATTGTTAAATGGCTATAATATCAATGGTAATGATTCTTAACAGTATTTTAAATCTGATAGGATATAATAAAACCAAATAAGTTCATGTGTTTTCTATAACCATAATACCTAATAATAAATTTAATTAAAACATAATGCAGAAATTTATTTATAATATTTTTCATCGATATAAGAAAGACGTGGTTCAAATCATAACCGAGAAGGTGTGGATGATTTGAGAGTTGATGAAGGCATCATAGGATCAAAAGAAGTGTTATACAAGTCATAGGATGATTCATCTAGAGTTAGAGGTTAGATATAATATGTCCCTAAGGGATTCCCATCATTATGTCCTGTAGAGGTTTGGCCAATAGAGAAATATGTATCCCTAATTTATCGGTCATTTTGAGAATATAAAGAAGGTTAGTGATATTTTGTATCAATTAGCGATTAATTAATAGTTATATAGGATCCAAAATATTTTCCATGAGTCATATCCTTATTGATATATCTTCACTATAGATCCCATTTTATTTATTATGTTGAGTTGGATATGGAGGATGTCGTGAAGTTATTTGAATGATTGGATGATATTCAGGATCATTTATAGAAGGAGTTTCATGGGTGTATCATTATATTGGTTAATATTTAGTTATGTATTAGTGGAATAGAAGAATTTATATGGGAATGGGATTCATATATGTGAACTCTATATCATAAGTAGTTCTAAACCATGTTTTTTATAAGATGTTGAGGTGGTCGATTCTATACTAAATTAATTGAGGTGGTTTTTTAGTGTCGTTTTAATTGATATTTTTTGACCATATGCTACATTGAACCCCAAGGATGGAATTATATATATTTTAGAGATATCTTCTAGGTAGTTACTAGATTGATGATTATTCATTACCTTTTAGGTTTTTTTATTTTCTAGGATGAGAACCATTTGAGAGGTGTCTAATGTAATGGTATCTGCCTTCTCAGTTCTTATATTTCATATTTTTTGTGTTGGTGATGTTGGGATAAGTTTAGAGGAAGAAATTGTTGAAACAATTTAGATCTTATCTATAAGAGGTGAATCCTATAGTTTACATTGGTGTTAAATTGTGAATGGTTAGCTAGAATATAGGGTAGATATGAGGCTCGGTATGTAGTATGATGAATATTTGATTCATAATATAGTTTCTATATCATGGAATGGGGTGTGAAACATGATATTTTAGTGTCTTGTTATTTTGATGATGATTTATGATCATTTAACGAGGAGTTATTTTCATAGCATTTCTTCTTCCAAGTCATATTTTAACAAAGGATAATACTCTTATTTGTTGTATTGCTTATTTTTATAGTATTTAGGATTTTGAGTTTACCCATACGCATTACTCTTCATAGTGTAAGGAGAGTTGGTTTTAATGGTAAATAGTTATTTATGTTTTTTAATATTTTTTTATGAGTGTAAATCATGATTTAGTCAACGTATCTTGGAGTTCCCCAAAGAGGCTGATTTCATTATTTCACTTTTTTAGGTGTCGTTGTTCCATAGAGATCATATCTTGTTTTGGCTTGATTCTGAGTATAAACTTACCTTTAGGGGGGAATTTTTAATGGAGTGACCACATTGGTTTTGTTACGGACTTAATTATACATATGGAATTAAGGGACTTTTTACTATGGGTGGGGCTAAAAGGGAGAACATGCTGTGATTTCTTGAGGTGTGGTCGACTTAACCCAGTCATGGTGTTCCCATTACCTATCATAATGTGATTCCCTAAATTTAATATTTGATTATAAACTCTATATAATATTCAAATTTTTATAGATTCCATCATTTTTTCTTGAACCATATATCATCATATGTGTGTCTTTGTACATTATTGAGTGATATTTCATTGGATTTGTCCCTCATATTCAAGTGATCAAATAATTTTAGGTACAAGGTGAGTTTCTCTTATATTCTTTCTAGTTTTCTCCCTACCTTTCTTCTTAGAGAGGTCTTGGTAGTGGTTGGATTTATTTTTTTAATCCATGGGTCATTTTTTTATAGTAGTTGTTTTTATCTAGGTTTTTGAGCTTTTATATTCATCTTACAATTTTTTTGGTTATATTTCTATTCTTATCCACAAATAAATTAAAAAAGCTTTAGTTGAGGTAAGAGATTCTAGATTTATGTTTTAATTATGTATAATTACTGAATTATCATGATTTTTTTAAAATTTCATGGATTTAAAGGATTCTCCTAATATAGATAATAACTAATCAAGTGAAATTTAAAGGGTGAAATAGGTAGATCTATTGAGCATTATATTAATTCATATTATTAAAATGTTTTGATAATTCATGACTGATATTTATGTCATGTAAAATATTTTTTGTTATTAATGTGAATAGATCACCATTAATAAAAGGTAAATCAGAAAATGATTATAATAAATTTATTATATGACATTTATAATTTCAGTGATTCTTCTCTTGAAATAGGATTTGAACTAATATGAAGGAATGTTTGAAATGAGGAGTTATTGAAGTTCTCTAGCATTTCAATTAGTATTTATTTGATGTTGTATTTATTTTTTTAAGTTGTTATGATTAATATGGTATTAGTAGTGTATTTTGGATAGAAATGAGAATTTAATGTGTTGAGTTTGTGGTGGTGGAAAAGAAACAGTTGATATTATATTATGATAATGTATGGATTTATGTTAATGATGTGGAAATGGTTAAATGGGTCTTTTGGTTGTTGGTTTAGGAATGCGTGGTGGTTTTTTATTTGAATCACATGGTTGTTCTTATAGAAATTTCTTGTGTGTTCTAGTGTTATCTTATATATCATGAAAAGTGTATAATATAGTTATTAATGATGGGTATGATAATGGGTAGTAAGCTGGAATTTAATAATTTGTGGGGTTTTAATGAACTTTTTATGATTGAAATGAATGGTTGATGGCTAAGAATGGACATGGGTGATTTATAATGAATACTTTGACACTAAATATAGGAAAATGATTGGTGCAATGAATTTAATTTTTCTAGTAAAATGATAAATATAATAATAGAATATTATATCTTTTAATGAGAAACAGTGAGTGTTATTATAATTATTTTTTGTGGGAGGTGAGGCTAGTTTTATTTTATAGTTGGAAATGGTTTCTTTTTAATGGTGTTAGTGATTTTGAGATGGTTATAGACCTTAGAAGTGTTTTCTTAGTAGAGTCCCATTGGTTGGCCTTATGTGTAGATATTATATATATATATTGAATATTATTTTTATTTATTACGCACACCACACAATTTAAATAACCTTACTGATGCATAACTTTTTTGAGTTCTGGTTATTTTCCCCAATATCATGGTTAGTAAGGAAATGGTATGTCGACTACACCCACTAAAATACTCTCTTTTATAAGAACTAGTACTTAACCGTGCATTCGCACGACAATACGTTCAATTCTTACTTTCAAGAAGAAAAAACTATATTGCAATATTTATAAAGAATTAAAATAAATAAATAGAATGTTTTAATGAAAATAAATGAATAAGAATGTTGAAATTACAACTTAGTTCATAGGATTTAAATAATAAAAAGTAACAGTAGACAATGAGTTGCAAAATGATTTTATCATTGGTATATAATATAGAATCTGATGTCAGTTCAGAAACAGATTAGTTGGTTTAAGTAGAAAATTACAAGATGAAAACAGTAGCAGTAACCATAGTTTTCAACACCTATAACTGTGCCCTTCAAAGTCCACCTATCATCATCAATATGTCTAAATCCTCTTGATTTCCCCTCGTATCATGTGTATTTCATAATCATTATACAGGATCTAACCACTATACAAGGAACGGAAATCAGAACCACTGTAATCAGTACATGAGAAAGCATAAACCGAGATAAATGTATAAATACAATGTAATTTTTGCTAAAAATTATTGTAGATACTGTATTTCAGTTAATATAAATAGACATAAAAAGAGGTTGTTACCTTATGTAGAAAAACATGGAAAAGGCTGTCACATTATGTAGAAAAACATAGTTGAATAAAAATGAAGAGTACATTTAGAAATTAAAAAATCAGAATATTTTTATTAACTCTGAGAGCTTCATAACATCTTGAATTGTTTTCTTTTCAACAAAGAAAAGGGATAGTTTAAGTATTTGACTGTGTTGAAGGAGGACTATCAAGTTGTGAGGGAGTAATATTCCAAGACCCGTCCAATGTAGAAGACGAAGCATTATAAGCAATCCCTTTAGGAAAATTCATGGATGATGTTGGTTTTCATAAACATAACAGATACAAATGCCAGATTCATAAACATTATACATGTTTCTGAAGTTATAAACAACTGGAATACTGCACATATGAGGCTATCTTTTTAGTTTGTTATAATGATTGTTTAAACAGTAAAATTTGTTTAAATTATCTGTTTAAACACTATAATGTGTTAGTTTGTCAGTTCATCAATTATACTGTATGTTCAAATAGTATAATGTGTGTCTGTTGAAACCCAAGAGAATACAACTAATATTATACTGTCTGTTTGAACAGCATAATATGTTTAGAACATAAAATTTGATGAAATAGTATAAACTGCATACTGTTTATTAAACATTTTAATGCATCTGTTTAGAACATTTTCATAATGACAACAAACTGTAAAATTTTATGAAACTGTATAATCTTTATATAATTATAGATATATTGACGACTTAATGGTCATATTTTAGTTGGAATATATGACATTCCTGTGGTTGAACACGAATTGTACTTTGCACTTGTAGTAAAAGGTGAACGGTTTGTTTGCATAATGAAAAAATGGAAATTATCATAAAAAATGAATATTATTGGAATTCTAGAAATGGTGATAATCAAAAAAAACACATATGCAAGGCCATAGATAGAATTCATCTTGGATTACAAACATGCATGGAAGAATCTCCAATTATGGATGAAAACAGAATAAATTCCCAAAAAATGATTACTTTTTTAATACACAACATGACTTAGAAACATTGTCAATTCCAGTTCTAATGTACTATAGTTGGAAATTGATGATTATTAAATTCAAAATAGGACTTAAACCAATACAAAGAATCTATCACTACTTCTAAATGTTACTTGCTCTGCTGGGAATTTGAAAAAGGCAACAAAATCATGAGGATTTCACATAAACCCAAAAATAAAAAATTAAAAGCAACAGATAAGATTCCAAACATTACCAAGAAAAATTATTATAGAGAATGATTACAAAATCCAAAATCTAAAACATATCTATGAATGAATGTTGAATAATAATTTGATGGAAAAAAAGATGTCACATAAAAACAAATTTTTTGGACTAATGGTATATTTATCAAAAATCTGGGTGAAAATATTAAAGATTCTGAATACATTAACAGCAGATAGTGACCCTCTTAGAGTCAAACAAAATTTATAAAACTGTGCTAGTAAAAACCATCAAGAAGTGGGTTCATGTGGCGCTGCAATGGACACTGGTGGTTGCTGGTTGATAGTAATCTAGTAGCTACACACATTACTAAAGTTGATAATAAAAACATTAGAATTTATACCTACTGGAAGGAAATTGGGAATGTTTTATTCTTTATAACAGAACCTAAAATGGAGTGTCCAAACTTCGTCAACACTTATTCAAAGGAAAAAAATAAACTTATGGTGTTTAAAACAGTAAGCATTTATGTGGATATTCCAAAAATGGGAGAGATGCATAAAAAGTTATTATAAATTGAATCCACAAGTGGATTCAATGATATACAAACTGAATCAAGGATGGAGAAAAGTACGAATATTTTTTGTCCAGAAATAAACTTAGAATAAATTCAAATCGAAATCAAGAAAACTATTACGAAATGTGGATAATTTTTTTCTCATACAGCACAAACAGACTGCGACAAACTTGTTTAAAATAAAATAGAAAATAAAATCAGCAACTGATCTCTTATGAACATGAAATAAAATATTATTTTTCTATCAGAAGTTCCTCACAACCAGAGGAAGCTTCACATAAGAGAAAACAATTACAGAGAGTAATAATCATGCAATATGATTACTGTATAAACATATTTTTGTCAAAATTCAAACTACATTCCCATTAATTATGGATAAACAGTATAAAAACAAAAATCAAAACATTATTCGATCAGAAAAAAATATAATGTCCAATTACAAAGAGTATAAAAACAATCAATGAATAATATAAAAACAATCAAAACATAATTCGATCGAAACTCATTTGGTCAAAACATAATTATGCAATCAATGTAGGGGTATATGCTTGCACCAATAAAAAATAATATAATAAAAACAGAATCGGATCCACAGAATATATAAAAACTTTTTACAAAGAGATTATAACAATAAGTCGTGAGCATAAAATATCTCCCACCAACAACATTCTGAAGATACATGAACAATTTAAAAGTTTTACATATAGTAATGATATAAAATAAAAATTTGATGTTATATAGTCAATCAATTAAATAATGTTTTGCAACAAGTCATGAGATTGAATGAAATTAATTAGAAATAATGTTTCAATTATAAGAATAAATAATCACTTTCATTTAAGTTTGTTTCATCCGTTCCCAAATAAACCCAAAGAAAGTATTTTTTTTTTCGAATACCAGAGAAAAAAAAATTCATACAATTTAATAGATATGAAATGTTAAATTCATTAGTATTTTTTCAGTTTGTCCGAGATGTAAATAAAGAGGAACTACATAATATGAAAAATAAACGATCTCCATATGGAAGAAAGTTTAAAGATCTCTAGGTGACAAAGAGTTCATCTACTCAAGAGTATTCTTCAAAATCAAAATCAAGTAAAAGAAAGAATTTAAAATAGGGATGGATTTACCATTTCACGAATGAAAATCTTTGAGGAGACACCTATAAAAATTCCAAACACAACCCATGTGGAAGTTGTAACAATCTCCTTTTATTTTCAGAAAATTGAAACCCACAATAAAGAAAACCGTAAAGCATATAATTATGGGTTTTTTATGTTAAAATTCCAAACATTGAAAGGAAGGCATTTGTGTTTAGAATATTACATCCAAGTATTCTTTTCATGGTTCCATAGCAGACCGTCATACAGTTTTGTTGAGTATCTTCCTTATAAGGAACTTGTTCATGAATAGTAAGAAGAGATTATTGAAGATAGATCAGTAAAGAAGTAGATCATTAAAGAATTAAAGAAAGGAATGAAACAAACCACAAACAGCATATGCAACATCTAAATCAGTCAGTCAGCTCTTGATATTTATATAATATTCAGATCACATACCAATAAGATGAAGAGGAAGGTTATCCAGACTGTGCTCCAAATAATCCAGAAGGCAACATTGGCCACTCTTTTTCTTCTTCTCATTGTTATCTAGGAACCTCTCTATATCAGCGTCTTGGTCATCTAAAGGAAAAAATAACAGTGAATGATCCAAATATGAAATCTGCTTCAACATAAACAGATATACCTCCATGATAATATATTTTAGAGACAATAAAAGTACCTGCAACTGAAATCTGCTTCAACATAAATAGATATACCCACATACATGGATGTTGGTAAATGAAATAGTTAAGATATACCTGCATGATAAGAGCCAGCATCACTGTGAGGGTGGAGGATAACCTAGAGTATGGTCTGAACCTGTTCGAGTCCAGTGTAGACAGCTGTGTAGAGTGGTTGGACACAAAGGAACCTGCCTCTGTGGTGTACATTTGTTTTAGCAGCCTGGTGAATCATGGGTTGGAGCAGATGGAGGAGGTTTCATTAGGGAAATCTAGTCTATTCGGAATTGAATTCCTATAACTAAGTAAACAACAACACACAACATAATAAAAAACATTAATTTCACAATATCTCCAACTGATATTACTGAAATACGTTCAATTTTTCATTGTACTAAAAATGAACAATCCCAGTATAATTCTTAGACTATTGAAAGAATCTATCCTCAAACATTTTTAAAAAATTCAGCTTCCTGCTACTCACTTTTTCAATAGAAACTGGATTTTTAAACATCATTATGATAGAGGTATTGTGATAAAAAATTAAAGCAGCTCCTCCTTGAATAAATCCATAGAATTCATGAACTAAATTCCATAGATTCAGCTTATATGATAAATATTGTTTTAAAGGACTCTTTCTCTCTGGTTTATAGTATTTAATCACTTGGCCTTTGAATAAAAATAAAGGGCTTAGATAAATTAAAGTGGTCAGTACTAAAAGGGTGATAACACTTATGATAATTGTTTTTTAATGACTAAAATTGAACAAAGTTTTAACATAAAAAATAACTAAATGCTTTATGTCATCATGGTCCCTATCATAATTACTATGTAAAACCAAACGCTTTTTGACTTTCTTATTTATTGTAAAATAAAACATAATTTATTTTGGAGGGACGAATGAATAATTTAGGTTGAAGTGGAAGCATGGCTAGGTGACATGTAGGAAGAATCCACCCATTTTTAGTATATATAATTGATGTCAATTATATTTTTAAAAACAATTATCATATGTGATAAATATGTTAAAGGAATTCTGCACAAATAGAAGTAATACTGAAACAATTCCATTCAATTTAATGGACAACTTATATTCCAGTACGGTATATACTGAAGAGAATCATATAACTTCAGCAAAACAAAGCAGTAGGAAATGAAACCATAAAATATCTTACCCATGATAAAATAGTTCCAGAATCCATCCATAGAATTCATGCAGCCCCTCCAAGGTACATAGCCTAGAATATTAATCATAAAGATTAATAACATAAGGATAATTGTGCTCTAGAGATGCATATCAAAAAAATCTACAACAAATGGAATTAATAAAGAAACATGAAACATTAACAAAATCATTACAGTAGTAAATTTTTATAGAGTGGGGTCATGGTCACATGCATTACAAGAAAGCAGTAGTTTAAATTATACTTCTATCAGTGAAAAGAATAAAATATTTTTATTTACTAAAATCAAAAAAGGAATATAAGAAAATGAGGAAGTGAGAGAAATGGTTATGATCCCGGGATTGAACCTTTTCATGTTCTGCTCTAAATGATTTCAAGAAATACATAAATTTAAAGAAAAATAAAAAATAGATGAATAGTGTAAATTTATACAGAATAGGAAAAACATATTTACTCTCTCTACCCATATTCATCAACAGGTTGAACATATGTCATGTTCATCAGAGAAATTCAACAAAACACATGTGATAGTCAATCAAAGGTGTAAAACATATTCTCTGTACTTACATTAAGAGATTCAGAAAGGAGCACACCTCTGAAGCTTTGTTATAAAATAAAGGAAACATGCCATGAATAGTTCTATAGAATGCTCACTCTCTTATCCCGGCCTCTTAAATCCTACACAAGAATTCCAATTATAAAATTATCAACAAAACTAAGCCTTGGGAAGTGTTCTCTATGCAACATAAAATTAAAAAAGGGAAAATCGTGTCACATAAGGATAATTGTTCTCTGGAGATGCATATGAAAAACATGTACAACAAAAGGAATTAATAAAGAAGCTTGAAACATTAACAAAATCATTATATTAGTCAATTTTTATAGATAGCGGACATGGTCACATGCATTACATGAATGAAGTAGTTTTAATTATACTTCTATCAGTGAAAAGAATAAAATATTTCTATTTACTAAAATCAAAAAAGAAATATAAGAAAAGGAGGAAGTGAGAAAAAGGGTTATGATCAGGGGATTCAACCATTTAGAAGGATTCATCCACACCTTTGACAATACATCGAATCTGTTAGGAACAATATTTACTCATTGTCAATGTCACATCTCCTTTAAAACATAATAATTGCATGTCACATTCCTCAGAGAAGCAACTAGTACCTACCAAACATATTCAGATAGTTGAATTTAAGCTATCATAAAATAAAAAAAGATCAAAGGAAATGAGAGAAGTTCATTTTGAAGATGAAAAAGTCGACCTTTCTTGCTAAAAAAAATTTGGAATTGAACATTTCTATACAGGAAAATGACCAAAACAACTCATACCTACCCATCGAATCCAAATTCAAGTATTGTCAAGTAAAACTCAAGAAGTACATGATTATCGATGTATCATTAACCCCTTGAGTTCTAAAAAATATAAAATTGATAAGTTCTTAACCATGAATCAAATTGAGATGAAGAATTAATTGGTAAAAAACATGATCAAACCTCCCTGAGCCATAAATTATATGTGTCTCTTATGTTCATCCTCATCTGTGCATGTAAATCGAAGACAATCATTCCATAATCCCATAAACATTCATGAGGATTTAACTTCTTCACTATGAGAGGATGATAAATATGAACCGACATATTTCAATTCTAAATTTAATATGGTCCTGTATATTTCAATTCTGAACCTGCATATTTAAATTTTGAAAAACATTTGAGCCTCCATATTTCAATTTTTAATACATATACATTACACAAATAATGTCTCTAGGAGGCTAAATAAAATGGAACATGATTTTTCCTTTGACCAATAATAAAATAAATGCATTAAAAGGATAAGAGTATCAACCATGACTTCACATGTATGCAGAGAGCCATCGATCTTTCCCAAACATGAATAGAATAGTTAAACCCATAAATCTCAAACAAATAAAGAGATTGGATGAGCTTACATAAGAAGCAGTCTAGTATTACCTGGTTCCAACATCAACTGAACCATCACATTCTCATTTATAAACATGCTTTTCCTTGTGAACCAATTTCCTAATGAACAAATGAATCAAAAAAGCATGTATGCAGTTGTAGATAAAACAATAGTAATAATTTTTAATTAAATGGTCTTTCACTGCAAATAAATCATGATGGGAAGTAGGAAATAAATTTCTGCGCCATTAAGATAATATACCTTCTGGGGAATTCTAGATTTTTTGGATCTCTGAATAAGCTGTCATAGATAGTAAGGGGTTCACAAAGATCCTGGATTCTGTCCACTGCAGTGTATAGTGATGCTGAAAATGGAATAAATGCCTAAGGAGAACCGAAGGAGAAGGCAACAGAAGTCACGAGTTAGAGGAGTAGGAATTGTACAGTTAATGAGTGCAGCTTGGAGAAGTATACCTTCAGTGATAAACCGAATGCATTGTTAGAGACCGAAGGTGAAGGGGATTTAAGGTGAAAGAACTATCAGAGGCGATGTTGCAGTAGTCGATCATCATGGATAACTCGAGAAATTTGGTAGACATATCTGAAGATAGAGGGTTGAAGATTTACCTACATCCCGAAGTAACGATTTGAGCTTCTAATATACAAGTTATTCAGAAAATGAAAATTCATCTAAAATCTAAAAGTTATTTAGAAGAACAAAAATATGCAATTTCGAATATAGGGTTTGTTTGTGGGTGATAAATCTTATATCGGGTTGTGTAGGTGATGAAAATTGAATGTAGACTTTCTTTAAGAGAAGGAGATAGTGGGATCCATAGGCGATAGAGGTCACAAGACTTGCAGTGGGAGCCGAAGTAGGAAATGGTAGTCGTAGGTGTGCAATATTACCCAATTGTATGCAAGATAGGATTTCTGGTGGATTCGGTGAGGAGGAGGTTACATAGATATTTTAGGTGAGGCATTGGTGAGGTATTCCATGGGAGGAGAGTGCAGGAATGTAAACCCTAACAGGGAGAGGGAAGACCGGTGACAGTGCGGCTAGGGTAATGAGATCGCGTTCGATGGAAGTGGAATATGTAGGGAGTAATTGTTAATTTGGTGATGTGGTAGCTCAGTTGGGCGACATGTAGGCAAGAAAAATTCCAACATTATAAGATATATAGATAGTATTGGTTTTGATTTATCATGGTAGGTATATGAATATGGGTTGTAATGGATAATGGTGTTAGTATGTGTGTGTGTGTGTGTGTCTTAGATGATTTGGTTATGTGATTATAATGATAATACATTGTCGTAGAATTCATAGAAGGGTAGAATGAGGTTGATATCCATTATTTTTGTGTAACCTAGATTTTATAAGGCTTTGAAGTGTGGTTGTAGTGTGGCATGCAGTGATTATGTGGTTGTGTCTGTATGGTGGTATGTGTTGGTAGATTTTTGATGATGATGATGAGGATGATTATTATTATTATTATTATTATTATTATTATTATGTGGCTATGGTATTTGGTATATAGTTGCGATATAGTATATGATGGGTGAGGGAATGGCTGTGAAATGTTGGAGAGTTCCAGGACATTTGTAATTGGGGTGTGAGAGTGAAAACCAGTGGGGAAGTGGTTATTGGGTACCTTCGTGTTATATTATTTCAATATTATGTTTTTTTCTTGGATCTAATATTATAGGAGTGATCATTGGTGATTTTTGGTTAGATTTTACCTAAATTATGCATGTGTTGATTTTTTAGTTTATTAACTTATGCAGTAGTATGCTTCCTTCAAATTATTCACAAGAGGGCTTGATTAGGATCCTAATAAGTATACATGTATTCTCACATCTATCTATATAAATGTTTTTTTCAGGTTTCCAGTATGGATTTGGTAGCTAAGAAGGGAATTAATAGCTTGAGGCTTCATGATATTATTGTAGATTCTTTCTTAAGAGTTTTTTTGAAATTTAATTTTTTTTGAAATTTTATTCTTTTTGACATTACATGAATTATGAGATTTTGGATTTCATTTTATATTATGGAGTTTATTGGAGTATTTATTTATATGTTCTCAATAATAAGTGGGTAATTCCTTCAATTTTTGTATTTTATATACTCAATGATAGTTTCTAATTAATAGCCTATTGAAATCAATCATCAGGGGGTCACACACGTCTTCACCACCATTCTAGGAGGGGTTCTCAATGGTGGAAGTTTATAATAATGATTCTTATTGATGAACCATGACTAAGGCCTTTGTGTGTAAACTAGGATTTCAAAGGAGATGAACATATATCATATAAATCATTATTAGGATTTGGTTATTTTATGACTCATTTGATTGAATTTAGGAATAGCCGTTGTGGGTCAGACTAATATGAGGTATATTGACATCAAAATCATTTTCTATGAGTTAGTGGTTGAGATGTTATTATGGAGATATGGAGAAAGGATTACTAATATTGGGGTGTTGTGCTTTACATCCATGGTAAAAATGATGAGCTGAGGTAGAAATAGTAATTTAAATATTGTGGTATATATCATGATAATGAATTTCAAAAGAACTGAGAAGAATCATATAGTAGTATCACTATGACAAGGTACATATTCATTATGGGATGAAAACAAAATTCATCCGAGAACTCTAAATATATCTATTTTGTGATATGAGTTAGTTGCAATTTGTAATTGTTTCTTGAATGATATTTGAGGATCTATGGACTTCTCTGTGAATTTAGGTGTAGTTAATTGAGTTCTCACCAATTAGAGTTTCATTGGTGGGTTATTTTTTCATGTTGGATATTTGTTATTAGGGTATCATAGATGGATCATAGTGAAATTTTGGTGCATTCTAGTGGTGATATAAAATATTTTGAGTAACTATTTCCATAGTAGGATTACTCATGGTTAACAGACATATGAAATTATTTTAAGGGAAGTGAACAATTAATTTATTCTTAGTTTTTATATGAGGGGACTTCACATGGGGATGTACTTTGATTATTACCAATCATTATAACAATATATATATATATGGGGTGGTATAGTTATTACAAAATAATTGGGAAGATTATTGTGAGGATTATAAGAATATGAATGGTGAGTTTTTTTAGCTTCATCAATGTTTATCTACTATAGTCATGAGTTATTTTTGGAGTCTAGTAGAACCATTTGTGTCCATTTTCATATAGAAAAGTTTTCCCACCTGATATGTGATGATACAAGTTTTGATAAACCGGAAACCATTTTATGTTATGGTAGGGATAATTATGGTACAAATATGAGACCATCATGATAGTACCTTCTAAGACAGAGTGGCGAAGGTTAATCAACCCTAATTTTTGTTTATTTAGGAAATACGACCAACATTAGTTGGTAGTAAATAAATTCTATAGAAATATATAATAGAGAATGTGGTGGTAAAATCTTGTTCATTGAGTGTTACTGTGGCGGTAGTGAATAAGAGAAGTGAATAATGTCTTGCCTCAATAGGAATTAAAAGATTTTAAGTAATCATATTATCTTAGGGATATATAGTTGTGAGTAAACAAAAATAAATATTTTCATGAAATATGTGATTATTATTCTTTACAGCCTAGGATTGTTATCATAATATTGCAGTAATTTACATGGAGATAAAGATCTAGTGTGATGAGATTATTTAGTACAATTGGAGATGGCTTATAAGTTTGAGTTAGAGTTGAGTGGATACTTTAAATGATTTAATTTATAATCCATGTTATAAATAGTTCATTTCATGAGGTATAAGAGAGGGTGATGAACCAACTATTGTGGTTTTGTGTTGTTATATTAAAATCATCACCATCTAAAATTTTATTATTCTATGATTTCATTTTACCTTTGATCATAGGTTCTGTTGAAAGGGTATAAATATTACATTTTTTCTATTTTAACCCATGGAGTGGGGATAAAAATAAGATTTAATGTTTATAGTATCATTTAAAAGATAAATCTAAGTGGTTTTGTCCTATTTTTTACATCTTGAGTAATTTTGATGGATTTTTATCTTATCTAATTAATGATCAGACTTTTGGTAAAATATTTAGGTTGACTAATAAGACATTTTGTGGTTGATATTATGGTTATATTGAGTTGGTATTCTTCTATTATAAAAGATCTTTGCGTTATACTATTAACTCATTCAAATATATTAGTGAGGAGTTTAGTCAAGATCAAATATACTTATGTTAAAACCGTATGATTTTTTTTAATACTAGGAGCTTTAAATGTTTTCTATAAATGGATGGTAAATACTGGAGAGTCATAAAATAATGTATTGATAAAGTATCCCTACTTTAAGTAATAATATATATAATATTATAATCTTTATGATTGAGATGATTTAAAAGGGGATTATTTTTGGTTGAGTGAGAGTACCAACATAGTTAATCCTTATGATGAATTATCCTAACATGGGCATGAATTGATTATTGAAATGTGATTTTTATATTAGGATTAGTTTTACAACTATTTTTATAGTGGGAAGCCTTATGTTCATTAGTTTAATGATGAGAGAAGTATTTTTAATATGTTCTAATAATATTATTGATTGTATTATGGTAGTTATATTTATCTACTATGATGCTCTTTGATTGCTATATAATAGTTCTCAATTGGATAGAGGGTTCCTTCTCTCCATATGGATGGTTAGTGAATGAATGTGTCGAACTATATTACTATAACTTAATCTCTTTTCAAGGGTGAAAATTTTTATCAGAGGGAGGATAAAATTTTACTAGTTTCATCTTATGAATAACATTTAATATGCTTTTAATTCAATACGCATTTTAGCATCATATAATTCATTTGCACTCATTTTAATAAAATGACGTGTTTTTTGGACATAATGGTTTCCATGGGATGATTCAGGAAGAAATAGTTTTTCTCAAAATTGGGGAAATAATAATTTCACATTTAATATAATGCCATTTCAGTATTATACTTATTTATTGATTTTGTTGTGGGGTGTTTCTTTTAGGATAGTATATTGAGAATTTTTAGATGAATCAAAGATGTTACATTTTTTATGGTAATCAATTTTTAACGCATTTTAAAAATTAATAATATTTTCATTAAACCATCTATTTCATAGTTTCCCCTAATATATTCAAACATTATTGGGTATAATAGAAATATACGGGTTTTGTGAGATCTCTATTTCCAGGGATGGATCCATCAAAAGAGAGGTTTTTTACTAGTGATTGATGGATTAGGTGGCCAATGTAAGTTCCTTTGATTTGAACATGTAATTTATTAGACTAAATTATATCAGCACGTTATACTGTTACATATTTTAAATATATCCTAAAATTCAAGTTTTTTATTTTTATTAGTGAAATAAATCTTCTGGTTTTTTAATTTTTGAAATCTATCACATAGATCATGAGAATTATTAAATATATATTTTTTAGATTGAAACTTTATCTCTTCAATTATTTGATCCTATTATAAAAAATTTATAAAACACCTATGGGAATATGTTCAAATTGATTAAAAATAAAATGGCTTTGTATTAATAGAAATTTAAATCATGGATTTCAAGATAACTTTTAGATAGGTTTTAAGAAATTTTTGGAAAATTTTTTTATAAACATTTTTATTATCTTATTCACTGAGAATAAAATATATTATTGGAAAACTCTTGACCACAAAAATAAGATTACATGGTAATTAACATCACTTGAATTATAGTTTTTGAGAAATTTTACATATTTATTAATGATATTTTAATTTTCTCTTATAGTTTTTTCATATAAAACTAATGAAACATTTAAAACAAAGATTATATTTTGGATCCTAGGAAGATGTAGAATTGGCCTGTGAAATTTGGTGATCATTATAGGTATTCTCACTATTTAAATCCACCATGGGAACTGGCTGATATAAAAAAAATTAGGGGCACAAAGATTTCATTTTGGTATACTAATTCATAATTTTATGGCTAGAATGGTTAAATGTAGTCTTAGTCATGGACTAAGGGTATGGCGAAATGTGGATAGGACTATATATTTATAATCCACTGTATAAAATTATTATCTTGAGTGAGATACTCTAGGTCAAACCTAACTAGGTGATTCATAATAGAGCTTGTGGAAAGAAGACGACCATCTAATCAGATTGATTATATGGTAACCCACATAGTCATATCAACTATTTGGTATTAGTTTATTCCTTGATTTGTGATATCTGATTAGATTGATCTGATGGCATCCCTTGTGGATATGTCAACCATATGGGTGATGTATTGAATGAATCCAAAACAAAAAATAATAATCACCCAATCAAATTTAATACATCCTATATTCCATCATGAAAATGAAGCTATGAGGATAAGAGCTGATATTATGGGTTGTGGGGGGGGGGTTTCACATGGAACGCCCTGGTTGGATGAGAGAAAATTTGAAAAATGTGGGAACATAGAAATGCTAATTTAGGAATTGAAAATTGCATTGGACTCCTTTAAACATCTCAAAAACAATGGTATAATGTTTGGAACATTTTGGGAATGATTGGTAGATGAATTAATCTAATTTTGATTAATTTCATATGATGTACTATTATTATAATTGGCATTGGATAAATTAAAGTAGTTGGGTATGTGATTTTCCTTAGACCCTATGGATGAATTTTAGTTATGGGGATGTGTTTGATGTTAAGTGAGTTATTTGAATGTGATGTCAAATCTTCTATATTCTATATAATATTAATTGAAAATAATAATATGTAGTGATATGTGACTCAGGTTAAATGAAGAGGTTGGTGTAATCACTTGATCATGATGCTTAATTGATGGTGTTTGAAAATTAAATATGATTTTATATTCAATTATGAAGTTAATTTTTTGAATATTATTGATGTAAAAAAAAGAAATCATGTAATACTTATTAATTATTCATTTCAGAAATGTTTATTAAGAATTGAGAGATTATAAAATTCATTATGAAATAATTATTAGCTATAAACAAATTAAAATGGAAGAAAGGTTTGTGGTGTAAATGTTTAATTATAACTAAAGAATATTTTATAATGTTTAATGTTAAAAAAAGTTTAATATAATATGAACCATGAATATGTTGACTGATTTTTTTTATGATTTCAGATAATGCGATGTTATTCTAATGAAATAGTGATCAATATATATATGTTGTTTAGAATATACTCAATTGATCTAACTGAATGATATTAATGTATTCATTTATATCAAATTAATATATTTAATGAGACAAATAAATGTTGATGAATAGGTTAAATTATAAATGTTAATTAAGGTAAAAAATGTGTGGGTAATTAAGAGATTAAAATAATGAAATATCATAAATAAATATATATTTTATTTTAAGGTATATATAATGAGGAATTATTCTATGTTCTATAAAAACTGAGGTAGTGGATCTTACTGATAATGATTCAGGTGATCTATGAGACTGACTAGGGAAATATAGTGTGAGTGCATGGGGTCATATAAAATATCATGAAGATAAATTATAATGTTTCGATTTATATCAACCAAGTCATGATGTGGATAATTGAATAATTCAATAACTAAAATTTAACTATAATTAATTTATTATTATATTTATATTATCCTGTAGAGTAGTGATTCCAATGAGGATGTCATAAAATTTATATATTGTTGTACATAAATTCATGTCTGACTGATAGAAGGATCCTTGATTGTGATGGGGTGATTATTGTTTTCTAAAATAATTTTAGATGTGATGCATCATGTGAAAGATGGATATCGATAGCGATGGGAAACTATAAGGGATCTTCCTGTTTACCCACTCTATAACTACGGATAGAGTGAAATAATAGTGACCTTAACTTTCTCGCACAATATTATCTATAGATACAAACAATGAATTATAATTATATTTTTTCTTACTCACCCACAACTCTGATTTGATGAGATTAGATATTGGTTAATAGGTAGGTAATATAACGACCAATACATTACATACAATGTTATTAAATCAAAATTTAAGCACACATATTACAACATATAACAAAACCATGAAAGGACCGTATAGGTATAGTGTCTTTAGAAACTGGGAAACCTAAACAACTGGTTCATAAATCATCTACATTGTCTCCCTTTTATTTTATCATATCTAGAGTGCCTTTTGGCATATCTTACTTAATACCCTTATTCCTGACCTGGAGAAAAGAAATCATACAAAAGGGGTGAGCTCAAATGCTCAGTAAGGGTAAAAAAAGAAATATCAATCATATCATATTCATAAGAACATAACATTTTGAAAATATTAACCTGCAAAAGAGATCATAATGTCATAACATGGGATAAATAATCGTAGTGAAATGTAAATCCCAATAATCATAACATGAAACTTTGTGGAATACACACATAATTATAGAGAATCATTTTTTAGTAGTCAAGACTCATTGTCAAGACTATCCTAGCGGACAAAGTCCATTTTCGAACCGATTTCACTCCTCAGTTCAGTCTTGTATCACTGAACCGGATTAACCTGTCATTCTTGCCATGTCTATCTCATGAGATATAAATCTTCACCCAATGCATTGGAGGGAGATATAGGCCCCACCCATCTCATAATGAAACCATTCTTATGTGTCCCGCAAAATCATAAATCATAGCATAACCCATGTAATAAAAATGGGATTCTTAAACATCATGCCATCATAACATAATCCATATAAGATAAAAAAACATCATAAAATTAATTCCATCACAACATAATCAAATCAATGTAAAAATATGGATAGAAACATAACTCTATATTATATTAGATGGAAAATAATTTTGATAAAACACTTGAACACCATTCTTGAGGAAAATATCCTTTCTACCTCAAAAACATTTTTCCTTTATTAGAATGTCATACAATTTTAAACTAAAAGAAGATGATTAAAAATAAACTTGAAAACTTTTAAAGGAAGCTTTATTTAAATAATGTTCTATTAAATCATAAAAATCCATTCATGTCGTATATGTTAAAAAAAATTCTTCTCATACTTTGGTCGGAAAAGTACCTCGTACTAAACATGACAAAAAATTAATTTCATATACTTTACTAAAAAATCAGCAATGGATAAAATTGGATTTAAAAAATTGTAGGAGGATATAAATAATATTACATATTAAGGAAACATGGATGTGGATGATAAATATTCTCCAATAAATTCTGAAGTATAAACAATCTCGGATAAAAATGAGATTGTGAGATTTTCCCTTACCTTAGGTCTGATTTGATTCGTACGTATCTCAACCTTATGTATAATGATTTAAATAATTTCATTGACTTATTACAGAATCATATTCATTGTTAAGATATCATATATGGTCATATTCTTATCTTCTTATTAGTAATATTTCATTGATACTTGTTATTCGGGTGTTTATTGCTTTATGTACTTATGCGTGTTTTGTCGAATAAATTATTATTAAGCTTTTTAGGTTATAGATAAATAATTTAAATAATGGTAGTAGTATAATATATATCCTATTTACTCATTCAATTCATTAATATAATCATTATTCAATGAAGACCATGTAGAATGAGTTGTGTCACATCGTGGAGACGGTAGGCCATACGTACGCACGAGCGATGATATCGTTCCCATGATCGTGGAATTATATTGAAGTGTATGTATACTATTTCAGAATAAATATCAATTTACAATAATCATATATAGTAATTATTTTCACTAGTATACCCATCCAAGTAAGGTGGTGGTGGAAAACAGGTTACACCACGGTGTGGAGACGGTATTCTGTACATACGCACGCGCGGTGATTTCATTTTCCGTAGGATAGATAGAAGGTGAGAAAGGTTTGTTTCATATTTATAATAACTTATCAGTATATGAGTGATACTGATGTTATTACTTCATAATGAAACAACTAAATATGAGGAAGTAGAAGACGAAATAAATTTGAATGAATCGGTAATAAATATTACCTCTTCTTCGACACGCCTCTTTGAAACTTCCTATTAGGCACTAATGTTGGTTGTTGAAGAATACCGAGACCTCTAGAATATTACTAGGGAAGTGGATAAGAGAAAGTTTTAGGGTTTGGCCGAGATTTAAGGCTCAATGTGGTGTGAGGAGGATAGGGAGGAGGTGCCCTTTTATAAGGGAGGATAGGGGCACCTTAGGTAAAACATAAAATATTATTTTATAATAAAGTCATATTCAGTTTTTAATAGCTCCAAACTGATTTATTTAGAATATAAGGTGGTTATGGGTCAAAATACTCTCAAATAATTGGTTTTAGACAAGTTCATATTACTATTTTAACCTTATCATTTATATTTAACTCTAAGTTAAATAATTTAACTTTTACCATGTCTCCTTGTTTTCTTACAGTATATGGTTAATAAACTTACTATAACAAGCCAAAAGAACCCCAAGTGGTTAATTATTAATATATATAACCTTATATATGTCATTTTTATGAACCTTATATTTTTAGGAATACATAATAAATAATAATATTTTATTTTATTTCAAAACTATTTTATGTCAATTTTCACACTATTTGGTAATTGATTTTTGTGAAAATCATAACATCATGATTAGTTCTAAAAACGTTACTTTATTCAATAATAACATGTTTTATTAACCTAAAAAAATTTTAATTTATAAAAATTCTCAAATTACATTTATTTGGGTATTTGTAACATCAATTATATTAATATTTCATTAATAAGGTAATTACTGCATCATCATTGTGTCATAAATAAATTAAATTATTTAAAGTCTAAAAATTATAAATATAATATAATTATGTAGGAAATCCTTTTATATTTCCAATTAATATTTATATTCAAATTTATCTTATGTATAACCCTATATTTAAAAAAATAGTTATTAATCTTTGATTTTAACTCTTTTAACTCTTCTTTAAATAAAATAATAATAAGTGTCCTGATCTAATCCAAGTGGACCTAAATGGTCATATTTTATTTATAAGGTTTTTTTAGGTTGAATTAAAATTATCCAATATAAATAGTACATGTGTTAGGTTTATAATAATACCCTTTTTACCCTTAATTACCCTATTTACTTTTAACTGTGGTAAATAAAATTAAAAAGTTTCTATTCACCAAAAATTATTTTTTTCTTATTGAACCACATTTTACTCCCTGATATTAACTGTGTCTCTCGGATTTTCGAAATTCCACTCACAGAAGTGGTAAAATTATTTTTTATGTAAATTTTCAAATTCTCCTAGGAGGTGGGTAAAAGACGGTGAAAAGTTCAATAAAATTTTTATATATTAAAATTATTATAAAATGACTCCAATTAATTACTTAGAACTTATATAGGTATTACGTATCAATTTTGACCTGAAATAAATTTAAATAAAATAAAAATTTATTTAAATAAAAAGCCGGTTTTTTAAATAGTAACCCAGTGTTTTCACTATTCATCAAAAATTGAAAGTTTTTAGAAAAAACCCAAAATTTCATCCGAGGCTAATTTTGATATTCCGAATCCAAAAATTAAGTCCTTTTTGAAATATAGAATTTATAAAATTTCAAAAAGTGGGTATTACTATTCATAATGGCTCGCTTATATAATATTTTAATAACATATCGTTGTTTAGTGAAACTCGATATTGTGTACAACACACGCTATCGTGGAAGGTTGATCTTGCGTATAACGCAAGCCAAGCTTGTGTTGGGTGTAAAGAAAGATTTTTTTGATGTTGCGTATAACATAAGACATAAAAAATATATACTTCTCATAAAATATGAGGGTGTTACATTCTACCCCCCTTAAAATTAATTTTTCCCTCGAAATTCGTCACTTCGTAACAAACAGATGAGGATACCTCTCTCTCTCATCATATCCTGAAGCTCCCATGTGGCTTATTCTAATTGGTGGTTCCTCCATAAAACTTTCACCAAGCTAGTGGTCTTGTTCTGTAGAACTTTTTCACTACTATCCAGAATATATATCGGTTGTTCTTCATAAGAAAGATCTTGCTTCATCGGTACAACTTCTGAGCTTAGTACATGTGAAAGATCAGGTATGTACTTTCTCAGGAGAGATACATGGAACACATCGTGAACTTGAGAGAGATTCGGTGGAAGCGCTAATCGGTAAGATACCTTCCCAACAGGATCCAGTATTTCAAAAGGCCAAGATACCTAGGGCTCAACTTTACCTTCTTTCCAAATATCATTACTCTTTTCCAAGGATATATTCATAGGAACACTTTATCACCCACTTCAAACTCTAGGTATTTTTTTCGGTTATCGACCTAACTTTTTTGTCGACACTAAGCTTCTCTTATGTGTTGTTGAATAGATCTTACCTTTTCTGCCATCTCATCAACAAGATCAGGTCCTAATAGCTTTCTTTCCCCAACTTCATCCCAGCAAGTTGGAGTACTGAATTTCTTTCCATATAGAGATTCATAAGGAGCCATATAAATACTGGAGTGAAAACTTTTATTATAAGAAAATTCCACCAAAGGTAGGTTTTGATAACAACCACCTTTGAAATCCATAGAGAAATCTCTTAACATATCTTCTAGAGTTTGAATTGCTCTCTCAGACTAACCGTCTATCTGAGGATGATAAGCCATGCTGAAACTCAACTCTTTATCCAGAGTATGTTGAATACTTCTCCAAAACTTTGAGGTAAACCTCAGATCCCGATCAGATACAATGGAAAGTGGTACTCCATGAAATCATACCACATCATTCACATATATCCTGGAAAGATGATCTAGAGAGAAATCTTCTCTAATAGCAACGAAGTGTGCCGACTTTATAAGACGATCAACTATAACCCAGATAGCATTATTGCCTTTGGATGTTATTGGAAGTCTAATGAAAAAGTCCATAGTGATGTTTTCCAATTTCCATTCTGGTATGGGTAATGGTTGTAACATCCCCTTAGACTTATGTCTCTCAGCATAAACTTGCTGACAAACCAAGCATCGAGAGACATATTCAACAACATATCTTTTCATACCATCCCACTAGAAGTACTTCTTCAGGTCCCTATACATCTTCGTGCTTCTAGGTTGAATAGAGAATTAAGAACTATGATCTTCATCTATTATTTCCTTCTTTAATTCTGGGATGGGAGGAACACAAAACTGATTCTCTAAACTTATTATTTCATAACAATCAATGTGAAATTCAGGAACATTTCTAACCTTCTTTTTTAACACTACATCTTCTTTCTGTGCCTCTTTAATCTTCAGATGTATAGATGGTTGAATATTCATTTGGGAAAGATAATATTTTTCCCCTTCCATTATAAATGCAAGATCCATCCTTTGTAAAGCCATAAATATTGTATCTTTTTTGATCCTCACCATGGATAATCTAGCATGGTATTTTTGACTTAATGTATCTGCCACCTTGTTTTCTTTCCCAGCGTGATAATGAATTGAGAAGTCATAATCCTTAATCATCTCCAACCATCTTCTTTGTCACATATTCATCTCCTTTTGTGTGAAAATATACTTTAAACTTTTATGATCAGTATAAATATCACACCTTTCACAATACAGATAATTCCTCCAAATATTTAATGCAAAGATTACCACAGCTAATTCCAAATCATGAGTTGGGTAATTTTTCTCATGGATTTTAAACATTCATGAGGCATAAGCTATCACCATATCATTTTGCATGTGAACACACCCCAATCCCTTCTTGGATGCATCACTATAGATCACAAACCTTTCTCCACTACAAGGAAGTGTGAGCACAGGTGCACTGTATAACCTTCTTTTTAACTCCATGAAATTCTTGTCACACTCCTCCGTCCAAACGAACATAACTTTTTTTCGAGTCAACCTGGTGAGGGGATTAGATAATCATGAAAAATATTTCACAAAACGTCGATAATATCCAGCCAAACCAAGAATACTTTGGATCTCAGTTACTGTTGTTGGTCTCGACCATCTTTTGATAACCACTGTTTTTCTTGGATCCACAAATATCCCCTCTTTTGAGATTATTTGACCCAAAAAATCTTTTTGAAGACAAAATTCACACTTGGTAAATTTTGCATAAATCTTTTCTTTTCCTAGGGTCTTTAATACAATTCTCAAGTTATCTTCATGTTCTTCCTTTCCCTTTGAATAGACAAGAATATCTTCTATAAAGACTACCACAAACAGATCAAGATAGTCTCTAAAGACTCTATTCATTAGATCTATGAAGATAGCAAGGGAATTAGTAAGACCAAATGGCATCACTATAAATTCATTGTGTCCATACCTTGTACGGAAAGCCATCTTTGGTATATCCTCCCTTTTGACCCTTAATTGATGAAACCCTGAACGAAGATCAATCATGGAAAAGTATTGAGCTCTGTGTAGTTGGTAAAATATGTCATCAATGCGTGGGAGAGAACATTTGTTCTTGACAGTGATCTTGTTAAGTTCTAGATAATCAATGCAGAGTCTCATTGATCAATCTTTCTTCTTAATAAGAAGAACAGGTGCTCCCCAAGGTGATGCACTAGGGCGTATGAATCCCTTATCAAGATTCTCTTGGAGTTTCTTCTTTAATTCCGACAACTCAATTGGGTCCATTCTATAAGGTGTCTTTTAAATGGGAATAGCACCCAGTATGAGTTCAATTGAAAACTCAACTTCACAATTTGGTTGAAGACCTAGAAATTCCTCAGAAAAGACATCATCAAACTCCCATAAAATGGGCATATTATTAATCATGAGTTTCTCACCAACCATTTGAGATAACTAACCTTCATTTATTAGAATCAAGACCCATAAGATAGAAGAAATTTCCACTAGAAGGTTATATTCATCCTTGCATCGATAGATGATCATAGATTGATCAGGAATATGAAATGTGACTTCCCTTCTTTGGAAATCTATATGAGCACCATATAAGGAAAGCCAATCCATGCCAATAATCACATCAAATTCCACTATAGAAAGAATCACATGATTTTCAGGATGCACTTTACCACAAGATTCAATCGGAGAAGAATTGTAAACTTTTGATGCGACTGTTGTGCCATTGGGGGTTGTCACAGCTAACTCAACATCTAATTGTTGAGGTAATATGGTGATAACCTTAGAAAATTGACCAGAAATAAATGAGTGGGTGGATCCATAATCAAATAAAACATTTTCTATTTTAGAGTGGATGGTAAGTGTACCTTTCACCACTTTTTTATCATACTCCACATCACTAATAGAAATTGCATGTGACATTCCTTTGTATTTAGCCTTAAGAGTTTGTTGATATCGATAATCATAAAAAACCCTTGGATTAGGTCATTGATTAGCATAATTCCCCATTTTTGTGCACTTGTAACATTGAATTGTATGAATGTGCACTCTGTGTATCCTTTTCATTGTTCGCATCACTAGACATCTTGTTCCCATCATTACGGCATTCAAATGTCCGATGACCTTCTTTTCCACATTTGAAACATTTACTTGTCCCTTAAAGACAACTCCCTCCATGTTTATTTCCACACTTTGAGCATAAGGGAAATATCATATTATTTTCAGTGTGCTCTTTATATTTTCCTTTGAATTCCATTTTCCTCTTCTTATCAAATGCATATGACCGATGGGTTACTCTAATCTCCATATCAACCTTGAGAGCACATCGAACGATTTTCTCTTAGCTATTTAATTCCCTTATGGCTAATTCCTTTTGAAGACTTGGTTTTAAGCCCCTATAGAATCGGTCGATCTAACTCTCAGGTTGGATAATAATTCTGAAAGCATACCTTCCAAGTCTTGTAAAATTTTCTTCGTAGGTACCAACATATCCATCATCCATTTCCTTTAGTTCAAGAAACTCCTTCTCCATCTTTGTTCGAAGAATACGAGGGAAGTACTTATTGAAAAATAAGTTCTTGAACTCATCCCATTCCATGGACTCAATTTCGTCTCTTTGCCTTGTATTCTTGATAAGATTCCACCATTTATCAACTTCACCTTCCAAACGATATACTACTAAGATGAAATTATCATGTTCATAACATTGAAGAACTTAAAATATCTTTTCAGTGGTACTGATCCATTGTTCAGCCACTAATGGATCAGTAGACCCGCTGAATGAGGGTGGATGCTGCCTCATAAAGGATTTAACATAATGTTTCTCTTTCCTTTTCTCATTTGGAAGTCCTGCATTATTCATAGCTTGAGAAATTTGTTTGAGCATGGCTATAAGATTTTTCATTCCAACTCCCATAAAGTATGGTAGTTGAGTGGTAAAATCATTGCATTTCTCGTCGCATTCAGCATTAACACGGCTCCTTCGGGTTCCATACATTGACTAAAACCAATAAGCATAGTGTGAGAAACACTAATCATAATAGGAAAACCACACAATGAAGAATAAAATTTCACACTTAATGTCTTATCATAGGTTATTCATGTCCATTTTTAAAACACTAAAATTGTGTTATATGCTTAGACATATCCTTAGGGTTATTACTAAGGCTTTCACATCCTAGTTTCCAAAGGTTTACTATACCGTTCCTCTGATACTAACTATAATGACTCATACATTACATACATTATTATTACATCAAAATTGAAGCACACTTATTACAACATATAACAAAACCATGAGTGGACTGTATAGGTATAGTGTCTTTAGAAACTGGGAAACGTAAACAACTGGTTCATAAATCATCTACACTATCTCCCTTTTATTTTATCATATCTAGAGTACCTTTTCACATATCTTAATTAATACCATTATTCCTGACCTGGGGAAAAGAAAACATACAAAAGGGGTGAGCTCAAATTCTCAGTAAGGGTAAACAAAAGAAATATCAATCATATCATATCCATAAGAACATGACATTTTGAAAATCTTAACCTGTAAAAGAGATAATAATATAATAACATGGGATAAATCATGGTAGTGCAATGTAAATCCCAATAATCATAAAATGAAACTTTTTGGCATACACACATAATCATAGAGAATCATTTCTTAGTAGTCAAGACTCATTTCCAAGACTATCCTAGTGAACAAAGTCCATTTCTGAACTGAGTTCAATCCTCATTTCAGTCCTGTATCACTGAACCGGATTAACATATCGTTACAACAATGTCTATCTCATGAGATATAAATCTTTACCCAATGAATTAGAGGGAGATATAGGTCCCAACCATCTTATAATGAAACCATTCTTATGTGTGCCACAAAATCATAAATCATAGCATAACCCATGTATAAAAATGGTATTCTTAAACATCATGTCATCATAACATAATCCATATAAAATAAAAGGACATCATAAAATTAATTCCACCATAACATAATCAAATCAATGTAAAAATAGGGATAGAAACAGAACCCTATATTTTCATAGATGGAAAATAATTTTGATAAAACACTTGAACTCCATTCTTGAGGAAAATATCATTTCTACTTCAAAATTATTTTTCCTTTCTTAACATGTCATACAATTTTAAACTAAAAGAAGTTGATTAAAAATAAACTTGAAAACTTTTAAAGGAATATTTATGGAAATAATGTTCCTTGAAATCATAAAAATCCATTCATACTGTATAATTTAAAAAAAACATTCTTCTCGTACTTTGGACGGAAAAGTAAAAAAGTACCTCATACTAAAAACGACAAAAGATTCCTTTCATATCTCTTACTAAAAACTAACCAATGGGTAAAATTTGATTTAAAAAATTATAGGAGGATAGAAATAATATTTCATATTTAGGAAACATGTATGTAGATGATAAATATTCCCTAGTAAATTCGGAATTATAAACAATCTCGGATAAAAATGAGATTAAGAGATTTTCCCTTACCTTAGGTCCAATTCGCTTCGTACGTATCCGAACCTCCTAAATAATGATTTAAATAATTTCATTTACTTATTATAAAATAATATTCATTGTTATTATATCATATATGGTGATATTCTTATCTTCTTATTAGTAATATTTCATTGCTACTTGTTATTCGGGTGTTTATTGCTTTATGTTCTTATGCGTGTTTTGTCGAATAAATTCTTAGTCCTCTTTTTAGGTTATAGATACCCCATTTACAGAATTGTAGTAGTATAATATATATCTTATTTATTCATTCAATTCATTTATATAATCATTATTCAATGAAGATCATGTAGAACGAGTCGCATCACATCGTGGAGACGGTAGGCCGTACGTACGCACGAGCGATGATATCATTCCCATGATCATGGAATTGTATTGAAGTGTATGTATACAATTTCAGAATCAATATCACTTTACAATAATCTTATATAGTTATTCTTTACACCATTATACCCATCCAAGTAAGGTGGTGGTGGAAAACATATTACACCATGGCGTGGAGATGGTATTCCGTACGTACACAGGTGTGGTGATTTCATTTTCCGTAGGATGGGTAAAAGGTGAAATAGGGCTTTTAATATTTATAATAACATATCAGTATATGATTGATACTGATTTTATTACTTCATAATGAAAAAACTAAAGAAGAGGAAGTATAAGAAGAAATAAGTTTGAAAGAATCGGTAACAGATATAACCTCTTCTTCGACACGCCTCTTTGTAACCTCCTCTTAGGGCACTAATGTTGGTATTTGACGAAGACCAGGACCTCTAGAATATTACTAGGTAAGTGGAGAAGATAAATTGTCAGGGTTTTTCTGTGGTTGAAGGCTCAATGTGGTGTGAGTAGGAGAGGGATGAGGTCCCCTTTTATAAGGGAGGAGAGGGGCACCTTAGGAAAAACATAAAATATTATATTATAATAAAGTCATATTCGGTTTTTAATAGATCAAAACTGATTTATTTCGAAGATAAGGTGGGTATGGGTCTAAATACGCTCAAGAAATAGGTTTTAGACAAGTTTAGGTTACTATTTTAACATTATCATTTTGATTTAACTCTATGTTAAATAATTTAACTTTTACCATGTCTTCTTGTTTTCTTACGCTATATGGTTAATAAACATACTGTAACAATTCAAAATAACCCCAAGTGGTTAATTATTAATATATATATCCTTATATAAGTCATTTGGATGAACATTAGATTTTTAGGAATAAAATAACAATTAATAATATAATATTAGTTTTAAAAACTATTTTATGTCAATTTTAACACTATTTGTTAATTGATTTTTGTGGAAATCATAAAATCATGATTAGTTCGAAAAAAGTTAATTGAATCAATACTAACATGTTTTATTAACCTAAAAAAATATTTTAATTTATAAAAAGTCTGAAATTGCATTTTTTGGGGTATTTATAACATCAATTATGTTAATATTTCATTAATAAGGTAATTACTACATCATCATTGAGTCATAAATAAATTACATTATTTAAAGTATAAAAATTATAAATGAAATATCATTGTGTAGGAAATATTTTTTATATTTCTAATGAATATTTATATTTGAATTAATCTTATGTATAACCCTATATTAAAAATGTTTTAGTTATTAATCATTGATTTTAACTCTTTTAACTGTTCTTTAAATAAAATAATAATAACTGTACTAATCTAATCCAAGTGGACCTAAATGGTCATATTTTATCACTAAGGTTTTTTGGTAGAATTAAACTTATCTGATAGAATTAGGACATGTGTTAGGGTAATAATAATACCATTTTTCCCTTTAATTACCCTATTTACTTTTAACCGTGGTAAATACAAGTAAAAAACTATTATTCACCAAAAATTATTTTTATCCTATTGAAACACATTTTACTCCTTGATATTAACCGTGTCTCTTGGATTTTTGAAATTCCACTCACAGAAGCAGTAAAATTAAGTTATATGTAAATTTAAAAATTCTTCTAGGAGGTGGGTAAAAGACAGTGAAAATTTCAATAAAATTTTTATATATCTAAAATTATTATAAAATGACTCCAAAGAATTACTTTGAACATATATAGGTATTTTTTATCAATTATGACCTAAAATAAATTTAAATAAAATAAATAATTATTTAAATAAAAAGTCGGTTTTTAAATAGTAACCCAGTGTTTTCACTATTCATCAAGAATAGAATGTTTTTAGAAAAATACAAAAATTTCATCCTAGGCTAATTTTGATAATTTGAATCCAAAAATGAAGTCCATTTTGAAAGATAAAATTTATAAAATTTCAAAAAAGTGGGTATTAATATTCATAATGACTAGATTATATAATATTTTAATAACATATCGTTGTTTAGTGAAACTCGATATTGGGTAAAACACACGCTATCGAGGAAGGTTACTCTTGTGTATAACAAAAGACAAGATAGTGTTGTGTTTAATGAAACATTCCTTTTATGTTGCGTATAACATAAGACAGAAAAAAATATACTTCTCATAAAATATCAGGGTGTTACAGGTAATCCATCCCGCATCATTGATATGGGATGGGTAGAGATATGTAATTCTAATATTATACATGATACTAGAATTTGATGGATGATAATTTATAAATGTTTTTTCACTCCTTCACTCTCATAGATCTGGTATTAAGGAAGAAAATGATGAACCCAATATTATCTCATCTCATAACCACAACATTTGGATTTAGGATCCCCAAATATAAAATTGTGACCTAGGGAATTTTTATTTTCCCTTGTATCCTTTTTTACATCTATATCATTGTAAATTTGATTTAATCTCAAATTTAGGAATATATATAGATACAAGATTTAGATATTTGTATTTTCTTGGGTACTATAAATATTTGTCGAGATTTTTATTTCCTCAAGTATCTCATGGATAAGTTTATCTATAGTGAAATATTGGGTGAGATATCTATGAAGGGATGTGAGATAAAAATATTTTATTTTGATGTTATTTTTGTTCTATACTAAAGAAATAAAATTTCTTTGGTGAGTGTGATGAATATAAGCTTTGGTTATCTTGATAATTTTTAATCATGAACATTTTTTTTCTGGAGATGGAAATAGGAAACATTATTTTTTCTACTATTTACTTATTTTTTATTCAAAAAGACACAACATGTTTTAGGGTTTGATCGCTACTTTGGATGACCATACTGAGTATCATTTATCTTCATTCATGTGCACCTATTCATTGTTTTCTTTGTTTTTATCAAGATAATAAGGTGGTAAGGATGGATTATCATAGATCTTAGCGATGGATGACTGATATTTGTATCTTTTTTAGTGGAGATAGCATTATGATGAGTATCCCCATATTTTCAATGTTCATACATACAACTATTTGTGTATGTGTTATTGTATATGGTGATTCATTTATATTATGCCTTATTATATATGGATTTTTAATTTTATATTATTATGAAAAATTTCTCAATATTTCTTGGTGGATGATTTTGCATTATTGTAGGTGACACGTTACATCTAATGGTAATTCCTCTATAATATTTTGTAGATACCACAATGTTGTTCACTACCCCATTTTCTATTAGAGATAGGATGAGAGATTTCATTTACCAATATTTCTAGATTTGAAAAATTGGTAACATTTTTTCTTATTACAAGTCCATTTCCCATATTTACATAATTTCATAGTTTACTTTTGAGATATCTATTTTTCATGAAGAAAATTTGGTTCAAATAATACCATAAATTTATCATAAATATTTAAAAGTTTAATTAGGATATGTTCATTAAGAAAATAATTAACATTCAATAAAATTTTGGTTTGTGCTGTATATTATTCAAGAACCCCTATAAAGTGTAACACCCCAGGTAAATAAAGAGTATGAAATTTTCATATTTATCCATATTTGTGAATAAAATGTTAATATTACTTTAAAGGGGACTCTATGCATGATGGCACACCCAATACGCAACAATGAGTTTCTTGGGAATCTTGCGTTGCACTCTAATAATAAAATAATATTATTTTAAATGGTAGTTAACACAAAGCCGTTGTATTGGCAGGAATGAATTTAAATAACTAAAATATGATTATATATGTTTGTTAAATGTTTTTACTTTTATGCAATAAATTTTAGAGGATTAAAATACAAATGAATCCAATCTTAAGCATTGAATACACTAATATTTTTAAAAGATTGTTTTACTACCTTTTGATGGAAAACCCTTTTTAAATCAAACATTTGACAATTTTATAAGATCTATTTTTCAAAATAAACATATTATTTATTATTGGGACATTTAAATTTACCTTGGGTTAATTTTTGGTATTTTTCTGACAATGTTCATTTTTCAATGAATAGTGAAAAATACTGCATTTTACATCAAAACTGCTTTTTCATATAATTTAATTATATGGTTATATTATCTTTTTAATTTTTTTTAAAGTGTAATTAGAAAATATTTTTACCATGTAATACAATTATGGTCATTGGTATTAATTTCACTTTGTAATTGGGCATAAACAAGTGCAAAACTTTTCATGAATATTGTTTCAAAAAAACCCGCTATTTGTTTTGACAACGGGAATTATTTTTAAATTAATTATTCCAATTTATGTGTTTGGAATTTTGTAAAATGGATTAAATATTTGGAATCAGAAGGTCCAAATTATGTAATTAAGACTCTTTTATTTTTGAACATTATGAATAGTAACGACGGTAATTATCTTTAATTATCTTGATTAATGAGTAATCAGGTAGTTAAAGATAAAAAAATAATATCATAATAATAAAAAATTACCACAACATGTGTCCTGAGGCTACTGGTTGTCTCATGGCCGACCATGGGATGCCTTGTTCCAAACTTGTGGGCCCCATGGAATCACTTTTGTGAGAAAGTGACTTTTTATCTATTTATTTTTAAAGAATGTTAAATGTAACAAAGAATGTATCACCTATGCAAAATATTTTTAATTTTGTCTACATAAATGATCATTTGGACTATAAATATTAATTGGAAATATAAAAAGATATCCTACATCATAGTATTTTTTTATAATTTTTAGACATTAAATAAAGTAAATTATGTATGACATAATGATGATACAGTGATGATCTCATTATTTAACGATTTAAGTAAAATGGAAGGATAATGTAACATCTAAGACCTACACATGTCCAAAACCTATTGAATGGATGTATTTCGAACCCTTATCACCTTATCCTCGAAACACATCAATGTGGGACCATTAAAATCCGAAACTCACTTAAAAATAAAGTTACATTTTATACCTTTCCAAGAGTGCGCTTCCTCTCCTCTTATAAAAGGCCCCCACATCTACCTCCTTACCCACACTACCAAAGCCTTTGGCTCTGCCAACACCAGCCCATTTTGTCTCTGAACATCCCTCTCTAACTCCTTGAAGCCTCACTTAGGGCAGAATCTTTTCCAAGGAAGCCTTTGAGCTCAAATCAAAGGAAGTTACCCGATTTTAAGGTAATGTCTTCACTTGAGTCCTTTTGTTTTATTTTACTTCTCCAACCAACTAAACTCTTTTTATTCTTTTCTTTTGTAACAAATATAGTATCTTCAATATACTAGTATGTTGTTATAAGAGGGTTCGAGCTACACTTACACACACCTACATCTAATGGTTAAAGAACATACTGTTTCCGTGGATGGCGAATTTCTGCCTCCCAAAACGATGATTATTCAACATTCTTCTAACACCTTCAAAGGTGGCCATTAATATGACACTATATTTATATATGATATATAATATGTTTATGTTTTACTTAAGCTTCTGTATTTTTCATTTGTGTCATACCTTTATGGTTTCCATTATGGGTAAACGCGATATCTTCATTTAAGGAAGTGCGGACTACCGCCCCCTCAAAGTGATTTGATTGGTTAATGCCATATGTGGTACATATAAAGGATATATTTAATTATATTATATATGATACCATACTGGAATACTATTATGTATCATTATGTTTTAATTCCATTAAATATGAAATAGAAATGGAAGTAGCGTTCATGCGTACGTACGGCTTACCGTCTCCATGAACGGTACATTTCATTTTTTGTCTCAAAATGTTATGTACTATTATAAGTACATATATATAATGGATATATATGTAATATATTAAATCTAAATGATGTATATCATTCTGGAATTATAACATATATATATATATATATATCATTTTGTTTTAATTCCATTAATATGACAATAAATTAAAGTACCGTTTATGCGTACGTACGTCCTACCATCTCCATGAACGGTGCTTTTAATTTTTATCTCCAAATGCTATTTAATAGTATAAAATGAATATATAATGGATATATATGATATTTAAAACATCAATAATATTCTGGATATGATTTACCTATAACTACATGGAAAATTATTTTCCAACAAGTTCAATTTTTGACTCATGTACCAAACATCGACAAAAACGTCTGATATGAACTCATATTATTAACCAATTATTATAACATTAAAATATGTGATATGAACTGAATAATAATAATTATAGGAGGTACTTAAGAAATTATAAATTGACCAAAGTTTATTATTCAGGAATATAAAGAAACGAACAAGACAAGTCAGACTTGAGGTAAGGGATCCTACCCCTCTCTTTCTTTGCAAGTACTCTCTTTTATGATATTTCTTTTATGCTCCATGTTCTTATGTTGGAGGATGTTCATTTATGTTCATCTTTCTGTAATTTTTATGTGATGAGAGACCCTATTTGATTTCATCAATCTATTTTTGGATGTTTTATGTGGCGCCGTTAGGCTGCCGAATTTTCATGAGAGAATTTTCATCTCACTTTTTGTTCCCGTGAGATCCATGCTACATTGGCCACTATTTACTTTTTTCATGGTGTAAGTACTGCCCATTATTTTACTATTAGTATAATATACTCTCTTTTATGGGTAGTTACATCTTCATTGTATGAACCTTATTTCATGGGGTTTACGTTTTCAAAGTTTCCCAAATCTGTAAAGGAACCTTTCACCATCCTCTTTTTAAAAGACATCTCTTGTTATGTCTTTTAATTTACATATTTTTATGTTGAGATATGTTCTTTTATATCCTTATTGATGTAAATTTTATTTCCAAGTGATGAGATTCCATTTTTATCTCTCATCAACTCATTTTCTGAATTTTGAAGTGATGCTGTTAGGCTGCCGAATTTTACCAAGGGAACTTTTTAACCCAATTTCAATTTATTTGGGTTCAACATGTAGTTATTGAATATGTCATCCTTTGAATATGTTTGAATGAAATTTTATTGTTTTACACTTAATATCCACTTATATTGGGTGTATTTATATTTTTCACACATAATTTTGAGATTGAATTATCCTAAATTTAATGATACCTTCTTTATAAGGAAATTCATCACATTTGACATTTCTTTTGAGAATTCATTGTTGTTATGCACCAATTCACTCTTATATGGTGTATATACTATCCTTTGGAATATTATATCATGAATCCATTTATTCTCATGATATTATAATGTTCTGACTAAATGTTATTCCTCAATTATTTTATTCAAGCGTCTCTAATTTTGGTAGAACCCCTTTAACCAAAATATCGCTTTAAATGTTTTAATTATTTGTTCTTATTAATATCCATGTTTTCAAAATGGTTTTAAGGATTTATTTATATGGATATTAATGGTTTAAAATTTTAAAAGCTTCAAGGTGGTATGGGACACTTTGATTCAAAAATCTCTTTATTAAATGTTTTAAATGGGTTTGGAAATGGTTTCTTTTTGAATGGATTCATTATTTCAATATACTAAAATGTTATATTGTGATTGAAATGTGGAAGTGTTATGTTTACTTTATGCATGTTTTATGTGAAACGTTTATGTTATGGTTCTTGGGAATTGTTATGAAAAGGGGTCGTTCCGTGATAAACTAAGGGCGGGTGAGCCCGGTATAGCTCTCCAATGCATTGGGTAACGCGAAGAAGTGAAACATTAAGGTTTCTCCGAAGAGATTTCGGGAATATACCGTGGTGGGTATACCAAACGTAACCAAGAGGGTTACTCCCTACATAGGAATGTTATGAATGACTCAAGATACCTTTTATGTATTATGATTTCTATGATTTATTCACGATTAGATATGCCTATGTTTGATGGGTAAAGTATGATTTCATTCTAATTTATATATGAACTCATGTTTCCTTTCCATATTTTTATAACTCCTACTGAGATTTTTATGCTCATCCCATGTTTTTGAAATGTTTTTCACAGGTCAAGGGAAAGGTACATGATGTGATGATAATGTCAAGGATGTGTCAAGAAAGAATCCGTGTTTTATTTTAAATATGTTTCCGTTGATGGGAAGAATGAATACTGTCTTCTATGTAACCACTTTGTTTAAATGTGGAATGTAATGCAAGTTTCATGATCAAATTCTCTAAAACTCTAAACCTGAAAAGATCCTCAATGTGTAATCTTGTAATAAATCAAGATTAAGTAAGGTTTAAGGCTGGGGCCTTATAGTTGGTATCAAAGGCTCGGTTTAGATAACTTTAGAGGTTAGGGTATTCTCTAAGCATAAGTGACAGTACCATAATGGATAGGATTTCAGAAAGAGTCCTAGCTTTAGATAAAGTGAATAAGTAAGTATATCTTAGTGGTTATATTCCTCATTAGTACATGATGGTTTTGTTGATATACTCACACTGACATTTCTATTTTTAGTGAATGGATGTATCTAGCAGGCACCAAAGTGACAATAGGTTTGAAGGAAACAGTGGTGGTTCTCTGATTAAGAGACTGGATGAAATGGGGTATTCAATGAGGAAACTCATGGTTGTTCTAAACCGACTATCAAAGAGTCCTGATCATCCACTTGAACCTTGCAATGTTCTGAAATGCATCATGTACGAGTTGACCAATCGATGTGGAAGTTCAGGTAATAATTATAAAGGTAACCATTAGAGTTTATATGATCCTTACTTTTGAGGTAATTATGGGTTACTATATGTTATGATGGAAGTGAAAGGAATGGGATAAAATTGAGGTTAAATTATGTTATGGTTATTTTTGATGATTTTATCTCTTTGGGGAATGATTTGAGAATTATATAGTTTTGGAAAAAGGACAACACACAGACCGTGTGACAACCCGTCGTGTCAGACAAAGCTGCGGGAATCGAACCCACAACCAAAGTGCGACTGGTATTTATTGCCTACCACTGGAATATGTGAAGTCCCTGGTTAGTTTGAATAATTCTTTTTAGTTAGATGATTTTAGTAATCAAGAGTAAGTTTATTTTGGGTTATCTATGGAAATGATTAACCTATCATCGAGGATATGTGATTAGGTTAATTACTTTTCAATACGAGACATTAAGAGAAACTGATGTTGTTTGGAGATAAATGTTACGATTTAACTTGGAAGACTATGTGACTAAATCCTTCAAATTTTTGGGTTACAATCTTAGTTTGGTTTACTTTGAAGAATTTTATGGACAAATTGTTTATCGAATGGTACTTGTTGAACATTGGGTTTTGTTGGACAAATTTTGGAGATTAAGAATAGATTTTATTTTTATAAAGGGTTATCCTTTTCTGGATTATCTGATCTTGTAATAACCTTTTGGTTTTGGTTTTGGTTAAAGTATAAAGACATGGGAAGTATATATTTCTCTTTGGTGGATTAGGTGATTCTCTAGAAGTTGATTATATTACTCTTAATGTGAACAAGTCTTCCTAAATGCTCGTCTTTTGGAGAAAATATGAGTTTGATTAAGGAATCTAGTAAAAGTTGAAAGTCTACATGACAAGTAAGTATGTTTTAGTATGATTTAGTAAAGCTCAAAAATAAATTCCTCAATGAAAAGTAACTTAAAACAAAAATGTTGTCTGTTAACTTTTCCTACTGGGGAATCGAATACCGTTTAACGCATCACAAGTTTGTGATTTTCTTATGGTTAACTTTCTCCAAGACATGTTTACTATCACTCTCCATCAGAAAATGACCCTATGTTTTCTCCTCCATGTACATGTTTTCCTACATGGAATCCTAGTATGGGTTAACTTGGGTAACCTTTGTACTTATCTTTCTTTATTTTAAAGTGATTGTTTTACCGACTCTTGTTCCGATGTGGGACGTTCAAAGATGTTTCCAAGCTCAATTTTAAAATTGCGAGGACGCAATTCCCAAAAGGGGGGAAGGATGTAACACCCCAGGTAAATAAAGAGTATGAAATTTTAATATTTATCCATATTTGTGAATAAATTATTAATATTACTTTAAAGGGGACGCTATGCACGATGGCGCACCCAATACGCAACAATGAGTTTCTTGGAAATCTTGTCTTGCACTCTAATAATAAAATATTATTATTTTAAATGGTAGTTAACACAAGCCGTTGTATTGGCGGGAATGAATAGAAATAACTAAAATACGATTATATATGTTTGTTAAATGTTTTTACTTTTATCCAATAAATTTTAGAGGCTTAAAATACAAATGAATCCAATCTTAAGCATTGAATACACTAGTATTTTTAAAAGATTGTTTTACTACCTTTTGATGGAAAACCATTTTTAAATCAAAAATTTGACAATTTTATAAGATCTATTTTTTAAAATAAACATATTATTTATGATTGGGACATTGAAATTTACCTTGGGTTAATTTTTGGTATTTTTCTGACAATGATCATTTTTCAATGAATAGTGAAAAATACTGCATTTTACATCAAAACTGTTTTTTCATATAATTTAATTATATGGTTATATTATCTTTTTAATTTGTTTTAAAGTATAATTAGAATATATTTTTACAATTTAATACAATTATGGTCATTGGGATTAATTTCACTTTGAAATTGGGCATAAACAAGTGCCAAACTTTTCATGAATATTGTTTCAAAAAACCCTGCTATTTGTTTTGACAACGGGAATTATTTTTAAATTAATTATTGAAATTTATGTGTTTGGAATTTTTTAAAATGTATTACATATTTGGAATCAGAAGTTCCAAGTTATGTAATTAAGACTCTTTTATTTTTTAACATTAATAATAGTAACGACGGTAATTATCTTTAATTATCTTG
Organism: Viscum album; assembly: GCA_963277665.1. NCBI lineage: Eukaryota > Viridiplantae > Streptophyta > Magnoliopsida > Santalales > Viscaceae > Viscum > Viscum album. The sequence continues at coordinate 1,575,030,866 of OY728119.1, read as the reverse complement.
ATTTATGAGTAATCAGGTAGTTAAAGATAATAAAATAATATCATAATAATTAAAAATGACCACAACATGTGTCCTAAGGCTACTGGTTGTCTCATGGCCGACCATGGGATTCCTTGTGCCAAACTTGGGGGCCCCATGGAATCACTTTTGTGAGAAAGTGACTTTTTATCAATTTATTTTTAAAGAATGTTAAATGTAACAAAGAATGTATCACCTAAGTAAAATATTTTTAATTTTGTCTACATAAATGTTCTTTTGGACTATAAATATTCATTGTAAAGATAAAGAGATTTAATACATCATAGTATTTTTTTTATAATTTTTATACATTAAATAAATTAAATTATTTATGACATAATGATGATGGAGTGATGACCTCATTATTTAACGATTTAAATAAAATGGAAAGATAATGTAAAATCTAAGACCTAAACATGTCCAAAACCTATTGTATGGGTGGATTTCGAACCCTTATCACCTTATCCTCGAAAAAAATCAACATGGGACCATTAAAATCCGAAACTCATTTAAAAATAAAGTAACATTTTAAACCTTTCCAAGAGTGCCCCTCCTCTCCTCTTATAATATGCCCCCACCTCTACCTCCTTACCCACAATACCAAAGCCTTTGGCTCGACCAACCCCTGCCCATTTTGTCTCTCCACATCCCTCTCTAACTTCTTGAAGCCTCACTTTGGGCAGAATCCTTTCCAAGGAAGCCTTTGAGCTCAAATCAAAGGAAGTTACCCGATTTTATGGTAATGTCTTCACTTGAGTCCTTTTGTTTTTTTTACTTCTCCAACCCACTAAACTCTTTTTTTTATTTTATTTTGTAACAAATCCAGTATCTAAAATATACTAGGATTTTTTTATAAGAAGGATTCGAGCTACACTTACACACAACTACATCTAATGGTTAAAGAACATACTGTTTCTGTGGATGGTGAATTTCTGCCTCCCGAAACGATGATTGTTCAAAATTCTTCAAACACCTTAAAAGGTGGCCATTAATATGACACTATATTTATATATGATATATAATATGTTTATGTTTTACTTAAGCTTCTGAATTTTTCATTTATTCCATACCTTTATGGTTCCCATTATGGGTAAACGCGATATCTTTATTTAAGGAAGTGCGGACTACCGCCCCCTCAAAGTGATTTGATTCGTTAATACCATATGTGGTACGTATAAAGGATATATTTAATTATATTATATATGATACCATACTGGAATACTATTATGTATCATTATGTTCTAATTCCATTAAATATGAAATAGAAATGGAAGTAGCGTTCATGCGTACGTACGGCTTACCGTCTCCATGAACGGTACATTTCATTTCTTGTCTCAAAATGTTATGTACTATTATAAGTACATATATATAATGGATATATATTTTATATATTAAATCTAAATGATGTATGTCATTCTGGAATTATAACATATATATATATCTCTCATTTTGTTTTAATTCCATTAATATGAAAAAAAATTAAAGTAGCGTTCATGCGTACGTACGACCTACCGTCTCCATGAACGGTGCTTTTAATTTTTATCTCCAAATGCTATGGAATAGTATAAAATGAATATATAATGGATATATATGATATTTAAAATATCAATAATATTATGTATATGATGTTCCTATAACTACATGGAAAATTATTTTCCAACAAGTTCAATTTTGACTCATGTACCAAACATCGACAAAAACGTCTGATATGAACTCATATTGTTAACCAATTATTATAACATTAAAATATGTGATATGAACTGAATAATAATCATTATAGGATGTCCTTAAGAAATTATAAATTGACCAAAGTTTATTATTCAGGAATATAAAGAAACGAACAAGACAATTCGGACTTGAGGTAAGGGATCCTACCTCTCTCTTTCTTTGCAAGTACTCTCTTTTATGACATTTCTTTTATGCTCCATGTTCTTATGTTGGAGGATGTTTTTTTATGTTCCTATTTCTGTAATTTTAATGTGATTAGAGACCCTAATTGATTTCATCAATCCATTTTTGGAAGTTTTATGTGGCGCCGTTAGGCTGCCGAATTTTCATAAGGGGATTTTCATCTCACTTTTTGTTCCCGTGAGATCCATGCTACATTGGCCATTATTTCCTTCATTCATAGTGTAATTAATGCCCATTATTTTACTATTAGTATAATATAACCTCTTTTATGGGTAGTTACATCTTAATTGTATGACCCTTCTTTCATGGGGTTTACGTTTTGAAAGTTTCCCAAATCGGTAAGGGAACCTTTCACCATCCTATTTTTAAAAGACATCTCTTGTTTTGTCTTTTAATTTACATATTTTTATGTTGAGATATGTTCTTTTATATCATTATTGATGTAAATTTTATGTCCAAGTGATGATATTCCATTTTTATCTCTCATCAACTCATTTTATGAATTTTGAAGTGATGTCGTTAGGCTGTCGAATTTTGCCAAGGGAACTTTTTAACCCAATTTTGATTTCTTTGGGTTCAACATGTAGTTATTGAATATTTCATCCTTTGAATATGTATGAATGACCTTTTATTGTTTTACACTTAATATCCACTTATATTGGGTGTATTTATATTTTTCACACATAATTTTGAGATTGAATTATCCTTAATTTAAGGATACCTTCTTTATAAGGGAATTCATCACATTTGAAATTTTTTTTGAGACTTCATTGTTGTTATGCACCAATTCACTCTTATATGGTGTATATACAGTCCTTTGGAATATTATATCATGAATCCATTTATTCTCATGATATTATAAAGTTCTGACTAAATGGTATTCCTCAATTATTGTATTCAAGCATCTCTAATTTTGGTAGAACCCCTTTAACCAAAATATCGCTTTAAATGTTTTAATTATTTGTTCTTATTAATATCCATGTTTTCAAAATGGTTTTAAGGATTTATTTATATGGATATTAAGGTTTTAAAATTTTAAAAGCTTCAAGGTGGTATGGGACACTTTGATTAAAAAATATCTTTATTAAATGGTTTAAATGGTTTTGGAAATGGTTTCATTTTGAATGGATTCATTATTTCAATATAATAAAATGTTATATTGTGATTGAAATGTGGAAATGTTATGTTTACTTTATGCATGTTTTATGTGAATCGTTTATGTTATGGTTCTTGGGCATTGTTATGAAAACGGGTGGTTCCGTGATAAACCACGGGCGGGTGAGCCCGATATAGCTGTCCAATGCATTGGGTAATGCGAAGGAGTGAAACATTAAGGTTTCTCCAATGATATTTAGGGAATATACTGTGGTGGGTATTCCAAACATAACCAAGAGGGTTACTCCTTACATAATAATGTTATGAATGCCTCAAGATACCTTTTATGTATTATGATTTCTATGATTTATTCATGATTTGATATTCCTATGTTTGATGGGTAATGTATGATTTAATTCTAATGTTTATATGAACTCATGTTTCCTTTCCATATTTTTATAACTCTTACTGAGCTTTTTATGCTCATCCCAAGTTTTTGAAATGTTTTTCACAGGTCAAGGGAAAGGTACATGATGTGATGATAGTGTCAAGGATGTGTCAAGAAAGAATCCGTGTTTTACTTTAAAGATGTTTCCGTTGATGGGAAGAATGAATATTGTCTTCTATGTAACAACTTTGTTTAAATGTGGAATGTAATGCAAGTTTTGTGATCTAATTATCTAAAACTCTAAACCTGAAAAGATCATCAATGTGTAATATTGTAATAACTCAAGATTAAGTAAGGTTTAAGGTTGGGGCCTTATAGTTGGTATCAAAGGCTCGGTTTAGATAACTTTAGAGGTTAGGGTATTCTCTATGCATAAGTGACAGTACCATAATGGATAGGATTTCAGAAAGAGTTCTAGTTTTAGATAAAGTGAATAAGTAAGTATATCTTAGTGGTTATCTTCCTCATTAGTACATGATGGTTTTGTTGATATACTCACACTGACATTTCTGTTTTTAGTGAATGGATGGATCTTGCAGGAACCAAAGTGACAATAGGTTTGAAGGAAACTGTGGTGGTTCTCTGATTAAGAGACTTGATGAAATGGGGTATTCAATGAGGAAGCTCGTGGTTGTTCTAAACCAACTATCAAAGAGTCATGATCATCCACTTGAACCTTGCAATGTTCTGAAATGCATCATGTACGAGATGACCAATAGATGTGGAAGTTCAGGTAATAATTATAAAGGTAACCATTAGAGTTTATATGATCCTTACTTTTGAGGTAATTATGGGTTACTATATGCTATGATGGAAGTGAAAGGCATGGGATACAATTGAGGTTAAATTATGTTATGGTTATTTTTGATGATTTTATCTATTTGGGGAATGATTTGAGAATTATATAGTTTTGAAAAAAGTACAACATGCAGACCGTGTGACAACCCGTCGCGTCAGACAAAGCTTCGGGAATCGAACCCATAACCCAAGTGCGACTGGTATTTATCTCCTACCACATGACTACGTGAAGTCCCTGGTTAGTTTGACTAATTCTTTTTAGTTAGATGATTTTAGGAATCAAGAGTAAGTTTATTTTCGGTTATCTATGGAAATGATTAACCTATCATCGAGGATATGTGATTAGGTTAATTACTTTTCAATACGAGACATTAAGAGCAACTGATGTTGTTTGGAGATAAATGTTACGATTTAACTTGGAAGACTATGTGAATAAATCCTTCAAATATTTGGGTTTCAATCTTAGTTTGGTTTACTTTGAAGAATTTTATGGACAAATTGTTTATCGAATGGTCCTCGTTGAACTTTTGGTTTTGTTGGACAAATTTTGGAGATTAAGAATAGAGTTGCTTTTTATAAAGGGTTATCCTTTTCTGGATTATCTGATCTTGTACTAACATTTTTGTTTTGGTTTTGGTTAAAGTCTAAAGACATGGGAAGTATATTGTTCTATTTGGTGGATTAGGTGATTCTCTAGAAGTTGATTATAGTACTCTTAATGTGAACAAGTCTTCCTAAATACTCGTCTTTTGGAGAAAATATGAGTTTGATTAAGGAATCTAGTAAAAGTTGAAAGTCTACATGACAAGTAAGTATGTTTTAGTATGATTTAGTTATGCTCAAAAATAAATTCCTCAATGAAAAGTAACTTAAAACAAAAATTTTTTCTATTAACTTTTCCTACTGGGGAATCGAATACCGTTTAACCCATCACAAGTTTGTGATTTTCTTATGGTTAACTTTCTCCTAGACATGTTTACTATCCCTCTCCATCAGAACATGACCCTATGTTTTCTCCTCCATGTCCATGATTTCCTACATGGAATCCTAGTATGGGTAACTTAGGTAAGCTTTGTACTTATCTTTCTTTATTTTAAAGTGATTGTTTTACCGACTCTTGTTCCGATGTGGGACGTTCAAGGATGTTTCCAAGCTGAATTTTAAAATTGCGAGGACGCAATTTCCAAAAGGGGGGAAGGATGTAACACCCCAGGTAAATAAAGAGTATGAAATTTTCATATTTATCCATATTTTTGAATAAAATGTTACTATTACTTTAAATGGGATGTTATGCACGATGGCGCACCCAATACGCAACAATGATTTTCTTGGGAATCTTGCGTTGCACTCTAATAATAAAATAATATTATTTTAAATGGTAGTTAACACAAAGTAGTTGTATTGGCAGGAATGAATAGAAATAACTAAAATACGATTATATATGTTTTTTAAATGTTTTTACTTTTATTCAATAATTTTTAGAGGCTTAAAATACAAATGAATCCAATCTTAAGCGTTGAATACACTAGTATTTTTAAAAGATTGTTTTACTACCTTTTGATGGCAAACCATTTTTAAATCAAACATTTGACAATTTTATAAGATATATTTTTCAAAATAAACATATTATTTATTTTTGGGACATTAAATTTTACCTTGGGTTAATTTTTGGTATTTTTCTGACAATGTTCATTTTTCAATGAATAGTGAAAAATACTACATTTTACATCAAAACTGCTTTTTCATATAATTTAATTATATGGATATATTATCTTTTTAATTTGTTTGAAAGTATAATTAGAATAAATTTTTACCATGTAATGCAATTATGGTCATTGGGATTAATTTCACTTTGTAATTGGGCATAAACAAGTGCCAATCTTTTCATGAATATTGTTTCAAAAAACCCCGCTATTTGTTTTGACAACGGAAATTATTTTTAAATTAATTATTGCAATTTATGTGTTCGGAATTTTGTAAAATGGATTAAATATTTGGAATCATAAGTTCCAAATTATGTAATTAAGACTCTTTTATTTTTGAACATTATGAATAGTGACGACGGTAGTTATCTTTAATAATCTTGATTAATGAGTAATTAGGTAGTTAAAGATAATAAAATAATATCATAATAATAAAAAATGACCACAACATGTGTCCTAAGGATACTGTTTGTCTCATGGCCGACCATGGGATGCCTTGTTCCAAACATGGGGGCCCCATGGAATCACTTTTGTGAGAAAGTGACTTTTTATCTATTTATTTTTAAAGAATGTTAAATGTAACAAAGAATGTATCACCTATGTAAAATATTTTTAATTTTGTCTACGTAAATGATAATTTGGGCTATAAAGATTCATTGGAAAGCTAAAAAGATTTCCTACATCATAGTATTTGTTTTATAATTTTTAGACATTAAATAATGTAAATTATTAATGACATAATGATGATGCAGCGATGACCTCATTATTTAACGATTTAAATAAAATGGAAAGATAATGTAAAATATAAGACCTACACACGTCCAAAACTTATTGGATGGGTGTATTTCGAACCCTTATCATATTATCCTCGAAACACATCAATGTGGGACCATTAAAATCCAAAACTCATTTAAAAATAAAGGTACATTTTCTACCTTTCCAAGAGTGCCCCTCCTCTCCTCTTATAAAAGGCCCCCACCTCGACCTCCTTACCGACACTACCAAAGCCTTTGTATCGGCCAACCCATGCCCATTTTGTCTCTCCAAATCCCTCTATAACTCCTTGAATCCTCAATTTGGGCAGAATCCTTTCCAAGGAAGCCTTTGATCTCAAATCAAAGGAAGTTACCCTATTTTAAGGTAATGTCTTCACTTGAGTCCTTTTGTTTTTTTTACTTCTCCAACCCACTAAACTCTTTTTATTATTTTATTTTGTAACAACTCCAGTATCTTCAATATACTAGGATGTTTTTATAAGAAGTATTTGAGATACACTTACACACACCTACATCTAATGGTTAAAGAACATACTGTTTCCGTGGATGACGAATTTCTGCCTCCCGAAACGATGATTGTTCAATATTTTTCTAACACCTTCAAAGGTTTCCATTAATATGAAAATATATTTATATATGATATATAATATGTTTATTATTTACTTAAGCTTCTGAATTTTTCATTTATTTCATACCTTTATGGTTTTCATTATGGGTAAACGCGATATCTTCATTTAAGGAAGTGCGGACTACCGTCCCCTCAAAGTGATTTGATTCGTTAATACCATATGTGGTACGTATAAAGTATATATTTAATTATATTATATGTGATACCATACTGGAATACTATTATGTATCATTATGTTTTAATTCCATTAAATATGAAATAGAAATGGAAGTAGCATTCATGTGTACGTACGGCTTACCGTCTCCATGAACGATACATTTCATTTCTTGTCTCAAAATGTTATGTACTATTATAAGTACATATATATAATGGATATATATGTAATATATTACATCTAAATGATGTATATAATTCTGGAATTATAACATATATATATCTCTCTCATTTTTTTAATTCCATTAATATGGAAAAAAATTAAAGTAGCGTTCATGCGTACGTACGGCCTACCGTCTCCATGAACGGTGATTTTAATTTTTATCTCCAAATGATATGGAATAGTATAAAATTAATATATACTGGATATATATGATATTTAAAACATCAATAATATTCTGGATATGATGTACCTATAACTACATGGAAAATTATTTTCCAACAAGTTCAATTTTTGACTCATGTATCAAACATCGACAAAAACGTCTGATATGAACTCATATTATTAACAAATTATTATAACATTATAATATGTGATATGAACTGAATAATAATAATTACAGGAGGTCCTTAAGAAATTATAAATTGAGCAAAGTTTATTATTCAGGAATATAAAGAAACGAACAAGACAAGTCGGACTTGAGGTAAGGGATCCTACCTCTCTCTTTCTTTGCAAGTACTCTATTTTATGACATTTCTTTTATGCTCCATGTTATTATATTGGAGGATGTTCTTTTATGTTCCTCTTTCTGTAATTTTTATGTGATGAGAGACCCTATTTTATTTCATCAATCCATTTTTTGATGTTTTATGTGGCGCCGTTAGGCTGCCGAATTTTCATAAGGGGATTTTCATCTCACTTTTTGTTCCCGTGAGATCCATGCTACATTGGCCACTATTTCCTTTTTTCGTGGTGTAAGTACTGCCCATTATTTTACTATTATTATAATATAATCTCTTTTATGGATAGTTACATCTTCATTTTATGAACCTTCTTTCATGGGGTTTATGTTTTGAAAGTTTCCCAAATCGGTAAGGGAACCTTTCACCATCCTCTTTTTAAAAAACATCTCTTGTTCTATCTTTTAATTTACATATTTTTATGTTGAGATATGTTATTTTAAATTCTTATTGATGTAAATTTTATGTCCAAGTGATGAGATTCCATTTTTATCTCTCATCAACTCATTTTCTGAATTTTGAAGTGATGTCGTTAGGCTGTCGAATTTTACCAAGGGAACTTTTTAACCCAATTTCGATTTCTTTGGGTTCAACATGTAGTTACTGAATATGTCATCCTTTGAATATGTGTGAATGACCTTTTATTGTTTTACACTTAATATACACTTATATTGGGTATATTTATATTTTTCACACATAATTTTGAGATTGAATTATCCTTAATTTAAGGATACCTTCTTTATAAGGGAATTCATCACATTTGACATTTCTTTTGAGAATTAGTTGTTATTATGCACCAATTCACTCTTATATGGTGTATATACTGTCCTTTGGAATATTATATCATGAATAAATTTATTCTCATGATATTATAAAGTTCTGACTAAATTTTATTCCTCAATTATTGTATTCAAGCGTCTCTAATTTTCGTAGAACCCCTTTAACCAAAATATCGCTTTAAATGTTTTAATTATTTGTTCTTATTAATATCCATGTTTTCAAAATGGTTTTAAGGATTTATTTATATGGATATTAATGGTTTAAAATTTTAAAAGCTTCAAGGTGGTATGGGACACTTTTATTCAAAAATCTATTTATTAAATGTTTTAAATGGTTTTGGAAATGGTTTCTTTTTGAATGTATTCATTATTTCAATATACTAAAATGTTATATTGTGATTGAAATGTGGAAATGTTATGTTTCATTTTTGCATGTTTTATGTGAAACGTTTATGTTATGGTTCTTGGGCATTGTTATGAAAACGGGTGGTTCTGTGATAAACTAAGGGCGGGTGAGCCCGATATAGCTCTCCAATGCATTGGGTAACACGAAGGAGTGAAACATTAAGGTTTCTCCGAAGAGATTTAGGGAATGTACTGTGGTGGGTATTCCAAACGTAACCAAGAGGGTTACTCCCTATGTAAGAATGTTATGAATGCCTCAAGATACCTTTTATGTATTATGATTTCTATGATTTATTCATGATTTGATATGCCTATATTTGATGGGTAAAGTATGATTTCATTATAATGTATATATGAACTCATGCTTCCTTTCCATATTTTTATAACTCTTACTGATCTTTTTATTCTCATCCCAAGTTTTTGAAATGTTTTTCATAGGTCGAGGGAAAGGTACATGATGTGATGATAGTGTTAAAGATGTGTCAAGAAAGAATCCATGTTTTATTTTAAATATGTTTCCGTTGATGGGAAGAATGAATACTCTCTTTTATGTAACCACTTTGTTTAAATGTGGAATGTAATGAAAGTTTCATGATCTAATTCTCTAAAACTCTAAACTTGAAAAGATCCTCAATGTGTAATCTTGTAATAACTCAAGATTAAGTAAGGTTTAAGGTTGGGGCCTTATATAAAGAATAAAAATGATACCCCAAATCAAGTTGGGGATTTATATTGAAATTGAATCTACCTCTATTATAATATATCATATAAAGATGATAAAAGATAAATTTAGAAAAATATTCTTTGATTTCTATTTTAATGAATATATATTTATAACATTTAAAAGGGGAAATAAATTAGCATTAATGGAAATACCTAGGAAAATTGCAATATTTTAACATATTGATCTTCAAACTAATATTAGTGTACTTGAAGTTTATAATTTCATCAATTTTGATAATTACAAAAATAAATTAATAAATTCCAATTATTCAAAATAAGTTATAATATACAATATAACCATTGTAAATGCAGAAACTAGATTATAAATCCTATAAGGATAACTAATTATGGAAAAAATAGTGTTTTCAATCTATTACTAATGTTTGGTTGACCACTTGGGTCAAAATACAAAATACCTCATCATGGGAAATAAAATCAACCAATGATGGTTTATAAAGTGAATGAATGTAAGGAAAATAGAATTTTTTTTGTCATAACATTTATATAGAACATAATGCACTTGAATTACATGATCATCATCTTGAATAAATATTTATAAATTTTACTAAGAGTAGAAGAATTTTTAACCACAAAAATACAATTATCGATGAAAAAGTTTTAATATCATGCTTGATTTTCTGGATGACGATCAAGAAAAAAATAATTTCTGAATTACTTTATAGACCAATAACATTTAACATTTATTAATTATTTTTATTAATTATATTCATATTAAATGTTACATTTATAATTTTTTATTTTTTATTTTTATAAAAAAATTATTAAAAAAAGTTTGTTATTAAATTATAATAATTTTATATTTTTTTAATTTTTTTATTAATTTTTTTTATATAATTTCATAATTTTTAAAAGCATTTTGGTTTTGAGATGATTTTTTGAATGTTTTCTATTTTTTCCTTTATTGATTTTTCATTTCACATTAATTTGAATATTTTTGAAACATTAATATTATTTCACCTTTTAATTTAAATTATATGATTTATTTTTATATATTTTTTATTTAAGGTATTTAATGAAATGGTCTTCCAATAAAATTTCACTAAATATGTAATTATAGTTTTTTATTTACATTTAATCAATGTTATATGATAAAAATAAAACATTTATTTTTTAAAAAAATTTATTGACAATATTTTATCCTCTATATATAGTAAATATGTTATATCCTTTTTTATTTATTTGATGTATATTTTTTTTTATAAAATTCATTTTATTTCATGTTGTTATTATTGTTAGGGACCTACAATTAACAATAACATGCACATTTGAGTAACACATCATTTATTTAGTATGATGAATTTATTATTGTTATCAAATGTTTTCTTTTTTTTACAAACTCTATGTGATAATATAACAAAAATATTTTTTATTAGTAGATTATAATAGTTCCCACCTATAATAGGAACATTGATGTCATATATCAATATTGTTTAATAATGTCCTCTATTCTAAACAAATAATTTTGATAGGACATAGATGATATATTACATGTAGGAGGGAAAAGTTTTTGGAGGGAAGGAGTCTAACTCTCTGACAGGGTTTTCTCAGGTGCTCTAACATGTGAGATTCTACAATGTCTTCCACAGGCATTCATCATGCATGAGTAGTGAAAAATGTTTCCCCATTATCCCTTATGTGGGTTTCTCAAAAGATCCAAAATAACATCTAATCCTACATTCTCAAAATTATATTATTTCAGGTTCTCTATTGATTATGCTTCTTCCATTTTCCATTATTTTTTAATCAAACCTTCGTCTACATAGGGCTTCATTAAAGATGGTGCTTATTAATGTATCAATATTATTCCCGGTTCATCTAGTATAATATTTTGGTTATCTCTTTTCCATGTTCCCATTATGTCTTTAATTGAAGTCCCTATGATGATATTAATTTTGATAATGGTGTTTGGGTTGTGTTTTTTCTTTTAGAAATTATTTTTTTCATAATGGGATAGTGTTCTTTAATCCAAGGGATTTTATGTTTTTTATTCTCTAGTCTTATGATACTCATATTATGGAGAATTATCTCTCCATATAACAATATTTTTTAACTCCTTTCCTGAAATATATTTTATGTGGATTCCATATATTTGTTTTTTTATAATAAGTTTTTTTGGATATGGTTGTCTAGTTTTTTGGGGTGTTTTCTCTATTGGTTGTAGATTTATTTTCATGGTGAAAGCCTCTGATGGGGTTAATTAAATGACTTGATGACTATGGGTGTTGTGTTTTGGATGATCTAGTTGTTAATGAGTGTTCCCTAGTGAGGTAATTTTGTGCCTCTACTTCTCTTCTAGCTACCTCATCAAATTCAATCCCAATTCATAACAACATTAAGATACATAAATGGTTGTAAATGCTGGTCCCTCTAAAACATGTTTCTATATGGTGGTTTCCTTATCTAATTTGAATCTCATTCCTCAACACCATTTTATCACCCCTAATTTATAGGTTTTCTAGTTGTACTATTTAATACTCCTTCCACAATTGAATCCACTGATATCCATTGATTTTGTACAGTGACGGTCTTGACAGCTTCACATGAATCAAAAATGAAATCAGGTAGGTTTTTGTATGTACTTTGACATAGATATCCATATGGGTGATGTGGGGCTATGTCATGTCTAGTGAGGGTCATGATTAATTTTACCTTTTGGATATTTGAGGTGACTAGAAAATGTATGGGTATAATGTGGGTTTATCTTTTGGGATTGGGTGGTTGAAGTCCATTTTACTCAGGTTCAAAATCAACACTTCATATGTTTTTTAAACAAATTGAAAAATAAATTATTTTAAGGATGTTTTATTTATATTATGTTTTAGGTTCTCATATGTATTAAGAATTTTTCTCATAAATATCACACTTGGTGATATCTAAGACACAGGGTCTTAAGGATATGGAAATTAATATGATCATTACATTTTAATGTGTTATAATATATTCCTATCTTTGAGTGTATGTAATTACCTCAAAATCCATATTTTTTTATTTTCAAAAATCCATTTTAAGGAAAAATGGTAACCGTACATTTCCAAAAACAAAACCAAATAGCAAGTTGTCGTTAAACCAAATTCATGATTCAAAACCGAAGTGCCAAATTCAAAATTTGAAAATATGGCCTTGGTCCTTGCACCATCGAATGCCTCGGGCCACGAGATCCTCGATCCACGCTCCCAGACACCAATCATCGTCATCAAGAAAATCCACACACACACACAAATATTACCATCAGCCACCGTCGTCAACCAAAATCCACAAGGATGCTGGCAAAAACCACAATCCATCGCCCTACTAAAGTTTCATATCACAATCATCAGAAACACCATAATCCTTGATGTTTTTCATCCTTGATGTCAACGGCCTCAACTGGTTATGGAATTTTGGAGTTCGATTTGGAATTTTATACTTGTTGGTTCTTTACATCTCCGATGTCCTGATTTTCGGTTCGGTATCCCTACAAAATGCTGCTATGTTATACCCTTCTTCAGCTCAACTCTACCCTGGATTCAAAATCCAATGCTCCTGTCCGAGTTGTCCTGGTGTGTTGGTTCTGATGGATCTTTGGGAGGTGTTGTTCGAGTGGTCGATGGCATCTCTGGAGCCACTGTAGCATGGGGTTTTCAATTTTTCTTCTTATATGTTGTTTTCTTTGGGCTGGTTCGACTCACAGTGGCTTTGTAAATGTGGCAAGGTTGGTTTTTCTGGATATGTTCTTCAGGTTTATATTTTTGCTTCGACGATGAGTGCTCAATGTCGACGAAAATGAATTCCGGTGGTTTATGGTATTTACAAACTAGTTTATATCAAAAAGTAAAATCATTTTAAATCAATATATCAAGGGTGATTATAAACATATAAATTCTACATGATGATATATAGGTATATAAATAGATTATATTACATAGTAACATTCATATGAATGTTTCCATCATTTTTTATATGACTTATCTCTTTCTATATGGGGGTCATGATGTGTTATTAGAAATATTTTTCTTTATGTGTTTAACTTTCTACTACTATGAAGAACAACTACAGAGTTTCACATTATGTTTATCTAAAAGCACATTAGATTAATTTAAATCTAAATATAATAAAGAAATTAGTTTTCATTTGTAAAACAGTTTATATATGAGTTAATATTGATCATGATCCGATCAAAAGTTATTCAAGTTTATGATAACTATGTTTATATTTATCATTTTTTATGAATGAGTTATTCTATATTATATATGTTCATATAATATTGATTATTTAAAAATCGTAAATATATTATAGTTTAGGGGTTTCAATAATATATAACTGAATTTGGTCTGACATAATGAAACAAATCCATTCAATAATTTTTTTTAGGATAAAAATAGTATCAAAATACTAAAATTTTGGGGAAAATTGTAATTTATCAAAATAAATCATACAATATTTCACAACCTCTCTAAGGAAGTTTATTGGATGAGTAAGAAAATGGTTATAATAACCTAGATAAATATTTTCTAACATGAAAAGATAAAAATATTAACATATAAAACAGTAAAAAAATTATAATGAATGTAAGGAAACATGGAAAAGATTTATAAGAAATTATACAGACATTATTCTTAAGTTTTAAGGAATTCATTAACTATACTACTGTTATTTACGGTATTAACATTAATGTAAAATCTGCTTTCACTAGACATATAATCCATCAACCATAAATATCTGAAAAAAATTTCCATCACTTATCCTTTGGAACCCTTAATAATAATTATCTGAATAACCTCTGCCTCTCTACCCTGAGATCCCTTGATCAAATAATATTATACACAATGTCTATAAAATCAAAAAAAACTGAAGGAATTTACAATGAAAAATTCACTAGTGTGTGATTTAAGGAACAAATTTCTATAGATTATAATGAATCATTCTCTAATAAAAAGATGTTAAAAAACTATTCACTATAACTTTATATAATTTTTTTAAAAGAAATCATCCACCGTGAATGAAACACTATTTATAGGAGGACTCCCAATGGTCTTATTTTTCATTTATCAGTTTTGATCACAATGGCATCAGATGAACTCCTTATTTATTTAGAAACTTTTGGGGATCATCTCTATCTGGGAATCTTAATGATTTACAACACTATAGTATATTAATATTCCATCCAATATAATGTATTAATTTCTCAATTAGGTAGGTTTAATGAAATTTAATCTAGTAGACATGTATACCTTTTTTTATAAATTCTATCTGGTAGACTTGCTAGAACTTATTATGGTGGATGTAGTTATACTACATCTTCTAGACATTAGAAATGTCTTTTTGGTTAACATAGTATATGTACACACAATATAAAAAGTACATGTTCCTATGATAAGAAAACATTATCCAATATCACATCGAACTTTCCTAAAAACATTTTATGTTCTTAGGATGTATAAGATTCTGAAATTTATAGACTTTTGAGGAATTGAATAGTGTTTTTTATAAGTAATTTTAGAATTTTTTTAAAGTATTCATTTGAGTAAACACTTTTAATACATATATATTTTTATAATGATTGTATGAGATTTATTATTTACATCACATAAAATGTTAGATATTTTAATAAGGGTCATATTTATATAATTAAATGTGATGAGGAGTATATTTTTATTTATATTTTAGGAAGTATTCATATGAAATATTCTTTAGCTTAATCCTATATATAAGAATATATATTTTCATCCATTTTATTGTAAAGGGTTATTATTTATCTAAGTCTCCTCTTAATACTTGGAGAACAAATTGGATAGAATTATCTTATATACTTACAATATCTAGAGAGATAGATAATGAGAAATATAATTAAATGATTGATCATATATCATAAAAAAATGATTTTTGACACTAGAACCCAAGACACAAATACAATATGTATAAATTCAAAGAACATGTGTGAATATTTCAAATTTAATCATTTTATGGATTCAAGAAGCAATGATTATGTCAAGCTAATCTAAGATGAAATCAAAAAAATTAATGAGAAGACGAAATTGAATTGTAAAACAAAACACTGGGGAAATTGTTTTATTTAAATAAGTAAATTATTTTTGATAATCCTATTAAAAGATTTTGTTGTATTTCATCTATTTTAGATGAAATAATTATAAACAGCCATCATGTCCGACTGCTTCTTCTACAACCAAGTATTTCAAGTGGTGTCAAAGTGGGAATAAATATTTACAATTATTTTAATGATTTTATTTGTTAAAATTCATCTCATGTTATTTATTATTGTTTTAATTGTCAGTAATGTTCATAAATAAAATTTTTAAGGATATAAATGAGTAAAAATAGTGAAATAATGAAGTTCATGAGGCTGAAAATCTATATAGAAGAAGAGGAGTGGTCAACTAGGAATTAATGAAAAACATTCCTACAAGATGTGTGAGAATAATTTTTTGAATATGGATAGTGTAGCCCTTTATTTTAGAAAATATTGATTAAATCAAGGACACATATTTCTAGAACTATCTAGTTTCCCCTCCCATTTTAAGTCACTGATTCATAATTAGTGTGAGTTATTTATTTATTTAATTAAATTTTAAAAAAAAAATCTTAGTGAACATGTGAGGGGTTTGACCCCCCTTCCTCTTTAAAATATATTTTTGTGTGTTTTTATATTTAAATATGGGAATAGTATCTCAAAAAAATAATTAATATTTTGGGAATTAATATGAATTTGTATGGCCATAATTAAAAAAAATTATAATTAAAATTAATTAAAATTGATTTAATTATTTAAATGAAACCATCTACACGATATTGGAGTTTTTTTATTAATTATAAGTGTTCATTCACTTTGAATGATCATGAAATTTATTTTCCTTTTTATGTTTATATTTTACATATTTAAATTTAATTACTAAATTTTTTAAATTTATAATGAGAATTATTAAATTAAAATATTTTATCTAAATACCATCCATATATATTTTATATTTTACCGACCATCATGTCTACAATTTTTTAATATAATATCTCATACACGGTTCCCATCACTTTCATTTGAGTAATATTGTAAAAGATAGTGATCCCTCAGGGTGGTTTGACATGACCTGACCCACTGAGGCCTTGTTTGGAATAGATGTAGGCTGACAGTGATAACTTGTCCCCTTCTAAAATAGGCATGGGGATGGTGACTAGCACCGAGTAGGCATATCTCACATTATGGGTGTCCTTAACCAATAATAATAAGAAAAACACATTTCCATTGAATAAAAAAATATAAAATACAACTAGGACAAATATAATCAACTGGGGATTATATAATATATTCATGAGATAAAAAATAAAAATGCATCCCATTAGGTGAATACAAGGGAATCAAAACATTTAACAAGTCTCTGAAACAAGATGTGTTCAGAATCTCCTCTGCACTACATGTACTCTTAAATCACTCTCTAGCTACAAAGTTCACTTCCACTATGCTAAATAACTATGCTTCAAAATATGTCTCCAAGCATCATCAGGTGTTGGCTATGAACAAGCCACCCCAACTCAATATTTATCTAGCGCATCGTTGAACCACTAAATCATCGTCAAAGACACAACATGTGTGGGAACAAGTCTTGTTTATGTATGAGTATAAACATACACTTTATGACATATTGAAACCAAAGTAGTAAAAAACAAAACAATAATTCAACTCGACTCTTTATACATTAGGTGACCAAGAGGAACGTATAGGCGAAAACTAGAACACCAGGCCAGCTAAAGATTCTGAACCTAATGAGTAACTAAATTAATTTCAGGGAATATTAATCGATATATTCTCATAGAATAACACATGTAACCCAAGAAAATATCATCTTTCATTGCTATCTATTATATAAATCTAACATGCAGACCTGTGAATCTGATACGTCGTTAACTAGAAATTATTTACAATCATTCGATGAATATTTGGGGAGGACATCACACATTTCAAGATCCCTGATAAAAATTAACTATCAACCATTGTAACATCTATATACATATAATAAAGGATCCCACTCCCCTAGTAGTTAAGGGGGGATATCAACTTTGGTGGGGGATCCCACACCCCACTTGAGCTTATTTGAAATAATGGATACCTACTTTGAAAAAACAATACCACGAACCTCATCATAGTGGGGGGTATACCGACCCTATATTAACTATTGGTAATGTATCCAAAAACCCAAACTTATTAGGGTTACTAACCCTACCTAGGTATGGTGATAGAAATTTACAATTTTACATAACCCTGCCATTAGGGGTGTTTTCCATTTACTAAGCATGTTCAAAAGTCATGTCTGATCTATGCAATGCAGAAGTAGTCTATCAAGACCATTTCACCACATGAAACATATATTTTTTCAAATGTAAGGACACCATCATGTATAATGAAAAAATAATTAATAATGGACTAATACTACATCCTAATATAATCCTAAAACAATGAAAAATGGCCCTATGATGGTTCTAGTAGTAGTACACGGTCTGCACACCTCAATCAAGGGGATACTGACCCCAATATCACAATATTGATCACACATAGGTCTCGTTGTTGAACCTATGTATCTTTAAAATTAAATATTTCTGTATCACATCAAAACAACCTTAGATGGACAATTAGACTACACAATTATCATTTATGTAGAAAAATACTCAACATATACTATTTACTTATTGAAAATAGATATCATATGAATATTGTGCAATTTATCATAATAAAAGTGAGGGAAGATGCATGAAAGAACCCAAGGCCTAATCCTTGAGTTATATTTATATATTATATATTGGTCTTGAATCACATATACTAATGCACAGGTAGTTATTGCACTAGAATATTATCATTTTGACATCGTGTGAAGAAGATATGTGAGAAAACGAGTTAATAATAATTGTATCATCATCATCATCATCACTATTATTATTATTATTATTTTTGTTGTGTTTGTTATTGTTATTATAGAATACAATGGTGGGGAGTAAATTCACACCTCCCTCCCTTCATGCTTATCACACCCCCGATCACCACCTCTCTCCAATCGTGTCTCTTTCACATGGTTTTGTTTTTTCTTTTATTCAAGTTTAATTTAATAATTCAATAATAGTCATCTGGTCACCCTGCGATCCTTAGGCATCAATTTTTCAAAAAATCATGTTATATCACATATCCAAGAACTAGTCACTGATCTTCATGTTCTTAATAGCCACCATCACACTAACCCCACACCACCAATACATCTCTCAACATTATCTACACTATACACCACTTTCACCAGAATGTTATTGACTGCCTCCTGTGAACCTCATATACATTAAGTTATCATCTCCAGAGCATGTTATCCATCTTGGTCATTTTATATCGATCCCTTGATTTCATTTTCCACCTCTAATTTCCATGACTCAAAAACCACATGTATGTGTAGGTGGAGATAATATAATATATAATAGAGGGAAGAGAATATAAAAATATGAGAGGAGGAATTATTTTTCCTTTATTCAACAATCCTCCATAAATCCTCACAAATTTCCATAAAAAATTTGTAATAACAAAATGACTCTAATATTAAATATATTTACATTGAGTGTGGACTTTCTATGAAGAGTACATAAAATAGGGATTATAATTCATTGATAGAAAATTATTAAATAAATAAGGACATCCTTTCATTAAACATAATCCAATAGCACCGATTATTATTATGAAGAACATGAAGAATGATGCAAGATATAATATTACATTCCCTACTTCATGGAAAATCACTGACACAATAATATAAACTTAGTATCATGATTACATTTGTTAACGTGGGATAAGATTATTAGTGAATAACATGTTCACACTGATGTCATTATAAATTTATGTCTAATAAATTCATCTCTAATAGATTCTCCATGATCACTTCGCCAAGTGATTTCTATCATGATGGTCATATCAACCCACTTAGGGTTTTACAACTAACCTTGGGTATTTTATTAAGGGATGTTTATATAGAGTAAATATTAGGTAATGTAATAAATTAAATAATTTAATTAATTATTTAATCCAACATTATAAATATTCCTACGACTTAGAACTATCATGATACCAAATGTGAATAAAATTTACATCTTTCCTAGGATTATTCCTCATTACCTCTCAACTATAGTCTTGTTCATCCCATATGTGGCCATGTTGAGGAGATATAAAAATTTTATAAAAATTTCATACGAACATAATAAAAATAATATAATATTTTAACTATATCATTACTAAGGCTCTTTAGTGATCATATTCTGATTCCAACTCAGGGATTTATCATGAAATACAACGTAGAAATATCTCCATGATAAAAAAATTGAAAATCAAGGTCATTGTATCACTATCGAAATAAAGAGATAATTATTATTTTTATAATAAATAAAATATTTCCCATAAAACACAAAATGATTATAAATTCACCAAAACACGCTCTATGAGTAAAAAATATATCCCAAGATCAAATAGATCATTTTAACTATTTTCTGAGATCATCTTATAGGTTTTATTTACAATTTTAACCTTAGATGTGTATCAGGACTCTAAAAATCAAAATTGAGCTACGTCTCATTCAAGAGAAACTCAAGACTTTACATACTCTACACCTTAATGACTTTTCATCCACAAAAAGAAAGCAACATGAGTTATTAAAAATATAATTTCATGTAACAACATCATGTGGAAACTGACACACCATCAATAGAACTTCATTTGACATCAAAAGTTTGAGCTCTAAACAAACATGGAACACAATTTCATACGAATGAATCATACTATTCCATCTAAAAAGATATTGGTTCCATCCATCAAAATGTAATAAGTATGTGGATACAATAATCTTCTCCATGTGATTATTATCAAGACTGAACACCCAAACATCTTCTTATTATAAAGTCACCCCACCAAAACCATGAACCACTAATACCCATCCTAATAGAGTCTATAAAAAATATTATAATTGGAATGATTTCTCATATGCAAATAGTTAAATAAAATTATAGGTGGTTATCATATGCAATTGGTTCCCTACGCTTCACTCCACCATCCCTCACTTCAACAATTTATACACTGGCACTAAAAAGGTTTCTATACAACATACTCATCTTGACCTAGGTCGTTTTATATATCACCTTCTACCTAGGATGAAATCATCATAATTTTCAATAGATTTTGGAACTAGAGTGATATGGTCCTTCCTATAAAACATAAATGCAAATATTTGTTTTTTATTCACCATTTTCCCCATGATATCAAACAAGCATGCATCCACTCTTGATGGTAGACTAGTTTTCTTTACATTTATATTTTATGAAAGATTCCCATAAGAAACATAGGCCAGATACATACCTCTCTCAAGTGCTTAATGTCACACTACTAGCTATCTGGTGGCCTAATAATCCCTAAATCATAGAGGATGGTCCTCAACATTATATGACCCTACATTTGTTTATCCAAATCCTAAGGATAACACCTTCATGAGAAACCAAAACCCACATCCTTCTAAGAAAACATATTCTCACATTACATATAAAAAGTTTATATGATATGGGTATTCCCAAAAAGATCCATTGGATGCTACATAGTAATGGTTTCACTTTATAAGGGTGGTGTCCCCTCAAGATTTCACATAATATTCATAGAATAATTGTCATGGTAAAACTCTATCCATCGAATAAATTGGTGGACGTACTCCCAAATTCAAGAAATACTTCAATTTCATCTCCCAATAATGTAAGATTACACTATAATATGGGTTCAGTTTCATCACCACATCCTCTATCACATATATGATGTTTCTAAGGCCACTACCATTGATTAAATGAGAGTGAATTTCCTTTAAATTGTAGAAAAAACAACCCTAAAAAAGGATAATCAAGTTACTCATTAATCATTTGGTTAGATATTCCTCAAGTAGAAGTGTCAAAAAAACATTCCTCTATTGAGCAACTCTGATCCCACCAACTACCATGCATTCGATATATGGAAGAGAAAAACTGCCACAAAAGTCCTTATTCATAAAACAAGTTTTTACTAAACATTTGGCGCTATCATGGAATGAAAATGTAAAATCCATAAAAACACAATAGCCTCCTCAACAAACCAATTCTTAGAAGGGTTTAATCTATATGTCCATAAAATCTATGAGTTTAATCATCATCCCACTCCATAATATTCAAACATCATCCTTATAATTCAAGCCAATGTATACAATTACCTTTTGATAAGGGTCGCCAATGGGTTACCAATCACAATCATCTATGTATTCCTCCATAATTAGAGAAATTGAATTTCTAATCCATATATATAACAAAAATCAATAACAACCCCAAAATAGGTATTTGGTATTAATTATTAATGTGTTAGCATTTCTCAACATACTGGAGGGGGACTTTCTTACTACTAAAGAAAGGACCAACCTCATCAAAATAATATCGTACTACCTCACAACACTATAAATAGATATCCAATACATTCATTTGTGGTTACTAGTACACTTCTTCTCTACCATGTGAAATTCTTTGAAAAGACCACTTTCTCTATGAAAGAAAAAATCACTTCCCTAGAAGGGGTAACTAAATGAATTTCACCATAAAAATAATCTTTCTATCCATTCAAGGTCTCTATAGATGTTCTACTAGAATCTAAAAAACCATAATATATGTTGTGGTATGATTATATTACACCATCGTCGACTAATACGAGTGTCTATGAATCAAATAAAAAAAACTTAGCCCATGATTCCCCAAATGATGTCCAACCATAACCATTCATCACATGTCTCATACTTTAGCTATGACTGGAATCACTTCATTCCCGATAGAAACTATCCAAACGTGTTGATCATGAAAAAATATCATACCTTGATAACTCATCCCCTCAAAGTCTATTCTTGAAGAACTAAGCTCAAAAAATTACACTATGAAACATGATTAGGTAACACCTCATGTGATCTGTTGTCCTTGATATTCACTAGGTCATGGGAATGCTTCCCAGTGGAGGGATCAACATACTTTTATAAAAAGTCATCACAAATAAATCCCCAAACTCTATCTATGATTCAGTAGAGACGTTATGAGTTTGAGAAAACAATTTCTACCAATTCCTCAACCTTCTGTATAAGAATCTAAATAAAAAATAAATATTGGATACATAAAATCATAAACCATGTGAAAATGTGAGTCTTAGACTCTATCTAAAATTATATCACTCAAGGATCATACTTTCCTTTTAAACTCCTTAATCTTATATCATTGAAAAAAAGTGGCACATTTTATATACAAGTAGTCTAATTCAACTTAATGGGAACTACCATTGGATCTATAAGAATGATTTGTGCTAAGTGTAAGAGGGATATAGATTTTTTGGGATCACTGGTAAAGTGTATCTCTCAACATAGTCTTAAAAAGGAATGAATCATCCCTCAATAATGGGTGGTGAGAGTAACAACTATAGTAATTGGATTTTCATAATCATGCCTTAACATACAAGATAGATATCAGTGGGTGAGACCCTTAATAGGAAAAACCCACAAGGATTAGAGAATATCTAGATGATCTGACATAAGAAGGAAATGAAAGATCATAACTAGCCACTAAATGATGAAAGAACCAAATTTTATCTACCTCATAATAAATGTATTTGATATTTGTTTCAAAAAATAGGTTATCAAAGTTCTAATGAAGGGAAACATCAATCACTGCACCTACACTAGTCTCTTTGGTATGATAACTAAATTGAAACCCCATTTAACATTATTTCCCTAATTCTTAAACTAATCCTCACATGACTACCAAGTCAAAAAAACTATCCTTATGACATACCCACTTTGACACTATTCTGACATGACCTATCCCACTAATTCCCTGCCAGGCCTTGTATTGGGATGATTGTGCCACGCCAAAACTACATCTAATAGGCAAGGGACTTGTGACTAGAACCAGGAATTAATATCTCAAACATGGGAATCATTAACTAGTAAAAATAAAAAAACACATTTATAATGTACAATATAATCCAAAATACAAGCATGATATATATAATCAACTTATCATTATATAATTCATTCATGACACAACGAATAAATTTATATCACAAAAGATAAATAAAATTGAAAATCACGCTAATAAAAAAATTGAAATATTATGCGAGATTAATTAAAATTCCTCCAAGAAAATTTCATGTCCTAATATGCCTTCAAAAGATAGACATAGAATAAAAATATAGACTAAGGTTCTTGTTTATCAAAACTCTAAGAATCTTCCCATTTATTAAGGATCTTTAGTAAATGGGATGTATCGAAATGACTACATTGGCCTCATGAGAAGTTTTCAATGTGGTCTTAGGGAAATTTGGAGGCACAAAATGATTAAATGTAAATATATTATTTTAAAATAAGAGATTCTACTCAACACATAAATGATCTATGAGTTAATGAAATTGTAAATAACAAAACCTACCTAAATACCTTTTAGTAGTAACATATAAAAATCAATACTATAAAATTTGAAATATGTATCCATTGTACTAGAATATCTTAGTTAAAATTTAATCCAAATCTAATGGGGATGGATATTTGGATTTGATAATATAGCATGTGACATAAATTATTAATTAGTCAATAAATCATACATTGATAATCAAGATAAATTAATAAACTAATAATGTTTTTTATTTTATATTCGGGAAAATAAAATAAAAAACATGATCCACATTAGAAAAGGAACAATTCTCCATTGGTGTTAATTTCTAGGATTATTATGGGTGAGACACCTCTAAAATTCAGTAATGGTGTGAATAAAACCTATAATAGTCACATGAATAATGCATATGATTCTTATTGCATCGTTTTTCCAATAATTTCCAATGATTAGAAAATAAATTAGGTGGACATAGATGAATACACTATGTTATCACATCTTTAGGAAATTTATTAGGAGAAAGTGAAGCTAGATTTAAATGAGGTCTTCAATACATTATTTATTTGTAATTTGGATGAAATAATCTATAATAGTCCTCATATATTCAAGATGATTGAGTATCTATAATGATTGACATTGTTATGTTTCAAGTAAAATAATGATTAATCTAGCCATCACATTATTTTATACTTACCTCTCATTTTCTCATGTTTTATTTATAATTATATAATAAACTATATACAGAAGACACTTCCATATCTTTTTGTAATGGTTTATCAATAAAATAAGGACAAGGAGAAATTAATTTCTTAAATTATTATTGAAAATTTAAAGGAACAAAAAGGAAATAATTCCATAGTAAGATAAAAGCATTAGGTACATATAAAAAAAAATTATAAGAATTAAATGACTAAGAGGGAGCGAAATCACCTTAAGGATATTTTCAATGCATGTGGAGAAATATTCCATTGAAATAGGAACTGTAAAAAAATCATGGGGATGCTTTTATATCAGTTAAATCCATCACAGGATCTAATCAATTTGTTCTGATATATCTTTAATTACCTAAAACTTTTATATCATGTGTTTTTATGTTAATACAACAACAAAAAAAATTCAAAAATATTTTTATAGATGTAGTGTCTCTCTAAGTTATTAATGGACGAAAACATGCCACGTTATATAGGGATGTTATTATCTAATATTTTATAATGAATTTATTTTTTGTATATAATTACTATTATTATCTCCTAACATCAGAAAAAAAAATTCAAAATAAATTATTAAATTATATTGAATGACACATATACAGGTTGAATTATATATAAGTAATCGAATTATTAAAACATATGTCAAAAAAATATGAACATCAAGTCAAATAACTCATATCAAACTATATAATGAATTTTTGACCAAGTCATGTAAACAATTAATATTTGAAAAAAGTTATATCAAGAAGATTATTTTGATTATTTTGAGTTAAAATCATTAAATAGATGTTGTTCTTATTTATAGGGTTGAATTTAATAGAAAAATTTTAGTTGAAAAGGTGACTAACCCACAGATATTTTAGAATTATTACACGTAGGTATAGTATACCATTTCATGTAGAACCTAACGTAGATTCTATTGAATACTATCTTTTAAATATATAATTAGTATCTGACATAGTAGTTTCCTGGTTATTTCCTAACATTATAAAAATTTGAGAGTACTTAACCCCACTTGTGTTTCTATTTCAACTTGGACACATCAATCCTCATATGTTAATTCTTACACATGATATTTAAAACCTCCTTAAACCTAATCACCTTGAATATTCATTGATCATTACTATATTCCCCATACTATTCCTTGTTTCTCAAAATCCTTTGGTGCTCAATCATTTCCTCATGTTTTTCTGTTCTTTGAAATTATCCTCCCATGCCAATCTCATCCACCTTCTAGTTAAGTTTCTATATTAGATAAGTATCGTCACATTGACCCACCAATCCTAAATTCAGAATTGCTCCGCGAATCCTTATCTCCATAAATACCAACCTTTTAATTATATTACTTAGATATATTTACTATGTTAAGAGTTTAATAAGAAAAAATCAAAATATATGGGGAGATAGTGTCCCTTTTTAGAGGATAATTTTTTTTTGATATTTTTATGTATAATTAGTTAGAGATAAATTAGATTCCTTTAATAGTTTTATTGAATATAGGATAGCATTATAGAATCAAATTGGTAATATAAATAAACTCTAATCAGATAATGGAGATGAGTATATTAACAAATATATCATTGATTATTTGAAAAGGTGTTTATAATATCTCAACCCACTCCACTATGAAATCCTTAGTGAATTTTGTAATTGAAACTATGAATAACACATTTTTATTCAAATTTAAATCAATAATTCTTTGTGAAATTATTTCATTACACTTTTATAAATATATATTTCAAACAATGAAATACATTGTTAACCATGTGGCAACCTAGGTGGAAAGCATATCACAAACACACATAACGAACCTATTAGTTTGTATATTAATTTATGTGTTTGTGAAACATTTGTTTAAAATAATCATAGGAATATTCAATCATTTAGAATATGAATTGAGTATTTTACAGTTACATTTATGTATTGATAATATTTTTTATATACTATCCTTGATATGGAAAAGTCATATTTCATTATAAGGAATATATTTTTAGAAATGGAGCACATATACAAAAGAAATAATGGGAGAGAGATATATATAAATGAATCTAAGTATTATGATGATCAAAATGTGTAAGTGTTGGTACAAGAACAAAATTCACATGACCCCTATAGAATAAATGTTCTAGAGACAAACGTAACACATTTGTTAACTATCTGGTTTAGTGAATAAGAAAGATATGAATTTCTTCTCACCAAAATAGGTTACCCCTTCATATAATGTCCCACATCTCATACACATAATATTAAATCATTTTAAACATAAATATCCATAAATTAGACCCAATGATGTAGAGTCCTAGTGTCATTGAGATATTAGATACATAATAAATCAACTTAAAAAATTAACTAATTCCACTCTTATTTATATCTTAACTTTAGGATCCAAGATTTAATCTCATTATATCAAAACATGGGATATCCTATCAACATATATAAAATAAATATTGGATTATAAATATTGGTAAGGTAATAATAAAGATAAAAATTGGAGTAAGACAACATAATATCCAATAATCCTAACATATACACATAAAAGTGAAAGATCATAATAGATTCATAGAAACATGGTGTGAGAGAGATGATAACATAATATCAGATTAATAATGGGAATAATAAATGATTATTATTTAAAAAATATTTCAGAAAAATATAAGTCAACTCTTACAACCATAACATCATAGTATTATGGAAAAATTTAACCCAATCATTCCTATGTATAACATTGTAGACAAATAAAACTACCTCACTCCCACACATTATGATATGAAGTGATATAAAGAATTAACCAATAGATTAGAGGACTATATAATTTAAGACCCACCCACCACATTATAATTTTTTTATAAATATATGTGTCACATTGAAAATAAATCATACCTGAAAAATAAACATGAGAAATGAAATATGTCACATAGTCGTGGTATAAAGTCTAATCAAATGAAGTATCAAAACAATTATTAAAAAAAGTAAGAGATTAAAAAAAATTGTACAATTATAATTTAAGAAATAATAATTTTTCATAAAAAAATATAGCTCAATTTAAATAAAAAGCATACGAAATTATGATGTAATGGGTACGAAAATGAACCTCTTAAACAATGTTTTAATATATGGGTAAATAACCATTAAATAAGACAAAATCATAATATTCTCTTTAGAACTAGAAATAAAACTATATATTTTTTCATAAAATAATTATTATCTTTACAAATAATATAAAATAAAATCCAATAATATAGTGATACATGAAACTAAATATGAAATAAAAAACGATCCCTTCTATTAGGATTTCAAGAATGAATATGTTGTGAGAAAAACATGAAAAAAAATGCATGTAACTAAAAAATAATGTAACAATAAACTAGGTATATATGTAGTAATAATATATATATATATAACATATAAGAATAATATGTTAATAATATAGATTGAAAGTGTGATAGAGATATAAAGAGAGTATAACCCAAAATAAGAAATGTGGTTTATGAGTTCCTTTAACATAGAAGAATAATATGTAAATCTTAATGACTTTTTTTGTTTTTAATATTTATTTTTGTGGGTGTGTTTTTTCTAAGAGACTATAACCCTATGGATTTTCAAATTCTATCCATGTTATTTATATATTTCTACAATCTCATTATAATATTTATAGCTTTATGTAGTGTATTTAGTCTTTATATGTATTGTTTTCTATTCAAGGAATAAAATATTGTTAATTTTTATATAGGGTCCATGTTATTAATTTATATAGTAGTGTATATTCAATATGGAACACATGTATATTAAGAAGGAAAATTTCATAAAGAAAATTCTGGGTCATTGTATTCTCTCACACTTAAGAACATTCTTCCATGAAATTTCAATGCATTCTCTATGACAAAAATAGATGGGGGTTCTTATGTTTCATTACATCCTTCGGTTCCACTGTTTCCACTTCATACTTATGGTTTCATAGAACTTTGACCAAGTGAGCTATCTTATTTAATTGGATTTTTCTATATGGTCTAACATCTTCCATGTTTTCTATATATAAGAGATATCATTCTCCAACTTCACCACATATAAATTAAATACACATGATGGATTTGGTATAAATCCTTGAGATAAATTTATAGAACACATCATATACTTGAAACATGTTTAGTGGAATGGAAATTGAATTGGACTCATCTCTAATGTGATCAAGAATATCAAAGTGGTCAATGTGTTTGGGAATTATTTGACACGTCTTCCCAAAATTCATAACACTTTTCTATAGAGATATAAAGAGGATCACTTTATATCCAACATAAAACTCTACGTCTCACCGATAATTTTTATTATAACTCTTATATCCACTATAAATTGATATATTGTGTTAATTAATAGCTTGGACACCTTTCCTATTTCATTTACTAGTTTGAGTCCCAAAAGGTTATGCTCTACAACTTCATCCCAACATTTTGAAATTTTCACTTACCATAGTGGTTTTCATAAGGATTATTATGAATTATTGAGTGGAAGATATTATTTTATTAAAACATGACCAGAAGAAGATATTTATCATATCCACCTTTAATGTTCATATATAATTAACTAAGCATATCGTCCATAGTTTGAATGGTCCTTTCATATTGACCATATTTCTGGGGGAGATATGCCATAAAATTTTTCAAACCTATGATATATTTCTTTGAAATACTTCTCAAAAACATGAAATAGCACCTTGAATCTAAATCTGATAAAATTGATAGTTGTGTTCCATAAAGCCTTTCCACTTATCATATTTATATATTTATATGTTGATTTTTTTAGAATTTTTCCTGAATAGAAACAAAGTAAAACGTTTTTTAAGGAGATCCATCAAAACTAGTATATATCTGTTTTCTTAGTTATCTTTAGAAGTCCTGTGAAAAAATCTATGGTGGTGTTCTCCCATATATATGTTGGTATGGGTAATGGTTACATCATCCCCTTGTACTTTTGACTTTTTTTTTTCCTTAACTTGCTTGCATACCATCTACATTGATGTATATTCAACAATATCCTTCTCCATATTGTCCCACCATATTTTCTCTCAAAGATCTCTAGACACATTTTTGATCCCTATGTGGATAAATAATTTTGAGTTATGGGAATTATATAAAATATCATTCTTTATCTCATGTTCTTATGACACACATAATTGTGTCATAATTATTAAAACTCTATCTTATCAATATTATACTATGAGATTCACCCATTCCTTATTTCTTATAAATTATTTTATATCTCCACATAATCTATTTAAGCTTCCATAGACATCCCTTGGATAGATGGTTGAGAGATCAATAATTGAAGGTATGATTTTGTCCCTCACATTAAGATTCCCATTTCTATACTTTGTATGTCCAAGAAAATTATATCTATTTCTATCCTTATTATGGATTGGGATGTAGGGAATTTTCTATTTAGATAATATTCTAATTTATTCATCTTACTAGGATAGTAATAGATTGAGATGTTATAGTCATTTATTAGTTCAAATAATTTTCATTGGTGATTTTTGATCTCCTTTTTTTAAAATATATAATTTATAGTTTTAAGATCAATATATAATTCACACTATTCTATATAAAGAAAATTCCTCCAATACATTAATTCAAATATTAAAATAAACAAATTAAAATAATTAATTAAGTAATTTTTCACATATGCCGTATACCATCTTGATGCATAATCTATCACTTTATCATTGGGCATGAGTACACAATACAATCCCTTTATTAGATAATCATTATAAATAACAAATCCTTCTCTACTTGAGGGAAGTGTGAGTTTAAGTGAAATGATTATAATATTCCAAATCATATTCAGACTTTATTAACTTTAATTATTCTACATAATTTTTTCTTTATTCCATGTTGACTTGGCTACTGGGTTTGAAAATCATGATAAGTCTAACGGTTTGTAACTTCTCAGCCCATTAAATTCCTGGATTTATTGTAAAAGAGTGTTATTAGGAGTATAGAAGAGGTTTAGTGGAGTTAGTTCTAAATAATAACTACATGATACCTTCTTAATCATAAAAGAGAAGTATATAGCATAAGTATGTGTTTTATAGATATTGTAGGCAGTAGTTTATTACATTTATAAACTAGACAGGTGGCCATAGAAAATGGTTTTATATCATAAAATATAATTTTATAGTGTGAATAAATTAATCCCTAAGCAC
Source organism: Viscum album (assembly GCA_963277665.1). Lineage (NCBI taxonomy): Eukaryota > Viridiplantae > Streptophyta > Magnoliopsida > Santalales > Viscaceae > Viscum > Viscum album. The sequence continues at coordinate 1,574,999,331 of OY728119.1, read as the reverse complement.
CATATTTTTTGGAATAAGTTGAGGTTTCAAGGGTTTTATGGCCTAAAGGTTGGATTTTCAACATAGTTTTTTGCAGACCTATGGATTCTATGATGTAAAAGTGTGGTTTAATTCGTAAATCAAGCGAGTTACTGCCTGTATATATATATATATATAGGTCTATTTTCCTCTAATTTAGTCATTATATATCTTAGTTTTGGGAAAATCCCATATGGTTTTTAGAGATCTTTCATCCCCTTTAATTTTTCTTCAATCAATGGGTTCTAGTGATCGTGTTATGGTGATTGGTGGTGAGTTCTTATTCTTTCACCATTATTTTCCATGCATTATTCTTCTGGGATATTCATTAAAACAATGTTGCTTGTGTTTGGGGTGATTTTGGGTTGTATTTTGATTAATTATTGGATGTGTTTTAGGTTGAACCATGGTTTCATTGTGTTGTTGTGAGTTTTGGTTTGTTTTCTCTTCTCCATGTGGTGTGTAGTGAGATTAGAAAGCCTCTTTGAGACATTGAATCCTCATTATCTTCTATTAATATGCACTTTGTGGGGATTTGATGATTTTTATTACCTTTATGTGGATAATAAGGGTTGGAATAATCAGATAATGAATTTTAAAAACATGAAAATGTTGGTTATGGAGAGATATCATGTGTTTTGACTACAATGATATTGTTTTTAATGATATTATTCCATGTTGTTTCCAATACTATAATTAACAGCTATTGGAATCTTTGTTTGTATTATAGCTGATATATTATGAGACCCTTGCTATGTTGTTTTTTATCACACCCTAAATAAAAGGTTCATATCAAATATTTCGATAATAAATTGGTTACCCATAAAAACAAGGTTTGTGTGAAAATTCTCTTGCTAATTCAATAATTAATAATGAATAAATCTCTTGAACAAATTGTGAAAGATAGTTTTTATTTTTATGGAGGTTTTTTGTGATTATTGTGTTTCCAAGTGTGTTTTAGGACACTGTGATGTATTAGAGGAGACTGGTTGGTATATGTGATGTGTGGGGATATGATGTAGTGGTTGGTTGGTATTGAAGCGGTGTGGGAAGTTGTGTGATGAGGTGTGTAGTGGTTGTGGTGAGAAGTGTTTGTGATGTGTGGTGGTTGTGATGCTTAGTGTTGAGATTCACAATGGTTTTCATGTGAGATTGTGGGGTGTAATGGTCATGGTGATAGGTGGTTTAAATGTGATAAGGATTTGTGCCTTGGGGAGGCATAATGTGATGTTACATTTGGATATTATGATGAGTTGTTTTTGTTGATGTGGCATGGAAACTATGATTGATGTGAGAAAGGAGATTTATTGATAAATATTTTGGGCATAATAAATGTTCTTTTACTGGGTGTTAAATTAAAATTAATTTTAATTTATAGTTTCTTGAAACCCTAATATATGTTTTATCATGTTAAATTTGTAATTAATATATTTAGATTGGTTTTTTTCCTGTATTTTTACCCCGTGACAGTTTTTAATTTCTAAATAGTTTCCAAAAGATTTTATCATGGAACCATAAACTCCCAATGGTTCTATATTTGAAGGGACCAACATTCCAAATACAGGTGCTCATTATGTATTTTGACCAACGATTCTTAAGAACTCACATTGGTCAAGAGGATGGGAGGTAGTTCTCATCAGACCCTTTTGGTGGGGAATTATTGCCAACTCTAAGACTCTCTTATAGATTTAAGAAATGATTGAGAATCCTTTATTAATTCGCAATTATGATGTTATTCATCCTAAGATTAGTAATAAATTATTAGAATATATATGTCTTAGAATCAACTGTATGTATCTAAGGTTCGTAGTCAATGGAGATATCTGTATGTATCTAAGTTTCTTCACGGATAATATCCTCTTATAAAATACATAAATATTCCTTGGTTGTTATTATGATGATATTGTTTTTCTACCCACACAATGTGGAACTCTAGAGTTTATTGTCATCTAGGGAGATAAAGGTCACTCTATATATTATCATCATCCATCAATACAATATTTGTTTTTATATTAGGATTGAGCACATATATGGGCTTCCTGTGTATCGTTATGAAAGAAATCATAATCCACAATGTTCAGTGCTTCTTAATGGGGAACAACATAACTTTAAGGTTGTGTGATAAGGACCTAACCATGCAGTTTAATTTCATGTGGGACGGACATTAGACAGAAGATTTCTATTCAATGTTTGGTGTGGGACTTATATCTAAACATCCCAAGGAAAATATAAGTAATATGAGTTTCCAATTTGAATTATAAACTGTTGGGGATATGGCCGAGAGAGAACATGGTTGATTTGGGAGTTCGGTTTGAACCATAGAGAGGATTCCAATGTTTCTATTTTGGATGGAAATCAAAGTCCACATAGTTTAGTAATGAGGAACCCCACATATAGAGATTATATCCTTTATCTTGAAGGAGATTATAAGCCTTTAAGATGATTAATTTGAAGATTATTATTGATGATGGTTCCCTATAGAAGGGTCCATGAGTGATTTATAATATCATGGTTATTTTTATACTTATTTGGAACATACTTTTAAAAAGGATTCCATGGTAAATTGGGGGTTTTGATTAAGGATTAGTCCGGAGAAAGATTCCCATTGAGGTCACCCCTTAGATAGGGATCCTACTTATCTTGGTTAAAATATGTATTAGGGTTCTCGTAGTTTAATCTTTTTTGTGGATCATGCGGGTGTCATGATCCCCACAAAACTCTAAGTTTATGTGAGTCATTATCATTGTGAGAAACAATAGGAAGTGGGAGATTTGACAAACCACACATTGTTTCTTCTCCACTGGTGGAAGAGGTTGAGGATATGATACTTTCCTCTCTTCTCATTATAATCGATGTGAGTCCAAGGTGAGGAATTTATGATGGTGAAGGATATGGTGGTAGAGATGATCAAGACTGAAACCTCCTAAAAGAAAGGCTAGGGGATTACTCTATGAGGGATTCCCTAAAACTAGTCTTGTAACGTGGGAGGAGGATGTAATTCTATTTCAAAAGGAAAAGAAATTTTGATCCTTATCCTACCTACTAGGAACCAGACACTCCATCCATAGATATGAGAAGGGTATGGCATGTTCCAAACACTTGTCCTCTTAAACAAGGAACATCCCAACATTGTTCCTAAGGTAGGGGTTCTCATGGTCATAGATATACCAATATACAAGTACCCTTAGGATCCTAACCATCTAGTAGGACTAGTTTGGGAAACCTTTGATCATAGAAATAAAAATCCAAATGGGAGACACATTGGTGGGACTTTCCCCATGGTTTTGTATGTCTGAAGTTCTCGGCGGTGGCTTCCACTTAGTCCCTTCTATATAAGGTAACCAAGGATAGAGTATCCCTACCATGGGTGTATTTGGAATAGGTCTCAAATGGTGACTCACATAGGTCATGGCCATAGGTTCTCGATGTTGGTAAGCCACATATGTGTTCCACATAGGGACTAAAAGGAACTAAAAGTGCCTCGTTCTGGGGGGAAAGCCTGCACGAGTTGGATATGCCTGAGTAAATTGGTCATCGAGGTGAAAAACTCATTTGAGGGTTCATCCAAGGAACCCTGGGTCTTTTTCGGTGTCCAAAAAAGGTCTCATGCAAGTCCTTGATAAAGGAGAGGGACATTTTATAGGTGGTTTCTCCTTATGGGAGAAGGGCCCTTGTGCAGGTGTCGTCTTTAGACCCTGAAGGGACTTTAATCTTTCTTATCCCCTTTAAATATCTCTTCTAATATATTTTGGAGAGATACATGATAAATTTCATGCATCCTAGGAGAAGGTTCTTCATAATTAGAGCTCTATGGGTTCTTCCAATTTTTCTTTTGTTGTAATGAATAGCCCTAGGGAGCTATTAATTGGAAAAGAAGGGACCACAGGTGAAGGAAGTTGTCCACATGGGTCAATGACGCCGGTCTATAGTGTAGATGTCTGTCATATGGGTGTTGGTGCATGTTGTTCCATGCAGGTCAATGGTGTAGGATCATGTTATAGATTTTTGGTATAAGGGTATCTATTCCTTTGATTCTTCATAGTTTCCCAATGTACGTATCATACTTCTTTGGTCTGCATAGGGTAGTTTCATGGGATATGTTCACATAGGTTTATGTTTACAAGCTATTTAATTCTACTTGATATTCTCTATCATTTTAATATACCCAAGGTTCTCTTCATATACATCCCATACTTCTTTATAAAAAGGAGTGTCAACAAAATCCCCCCCCCCACGTGATTGGATCCAAATGAAAGAGGAAGATCTAGTCCTAAGGTAAAAGAATTGGGAAAATACTATAAAGGAGTAAAGTGGTGGGTCACATAGGTTTGTCATGTAGGATTTCTACACAGGTTTTCCACATAGGGTTCTTATATAGGATGTTGGGTGTAGGTGATCGGCTTAGAACAGTGGTGCCTAACCCCCCCCCCCACATCATTTTCCTCCCATTTCAGCATTTGAATTTTTTCTCTCACAACGTAGGTTGTCTTTTTAGTTCTTATCATTTTTATATTAATTAAGGTATTTTGATGGTTCCCTCGATGTACAAACTTTTGAGAAATGGGGATATGTGGGCTCACCTTATTGAGGATTCTAGTAGAGGCATCTCATATAGGTGTCTCTGTAAATTACTTGGATGAAATTCTTACGTAGGAAACCTTATCGAGGGACCTATGTAGGAAACGTTATCAAGGGACCTACACAAGAAACCTTATCAAGTGATCTACATGGATTATTTCCTTTTCCAATTTTTTGATTCTCCAAAGATAAAATTTGGACATTATTAAGTTTATATTTCAACTCAATGAGACAATTTGGTCACTTTTTTGCAATTTTTCAATGGGTTTTTCAATGAAATCTAGTGGGGAAGATTTTGTGCGTCCATATGAGATGATCAAATCGATCATGCCTAATTATTATGATGTTTTTGAATATACTCTTCCTAATTTGTAAAAGTGTTTGATTCTATATCAATGCGAGTACCCGTGAGTTGAATAATTTTCTCTATATGGGCATGAACTTATAAATGATTCTCATATTCAAATATTTAATAAATACTTCCAAATGACTTGGTTCATGAATCAAATCAATTATATTTGTCTTAAAATCTCCTCGAATGGTACTTTTATCAAGGAAGGAACAGTCCATATCAGTTTTATTATACATCATAGTGGCTACACTCCCAATATGAAACTACATATCATATACTTGAGGCCTCATTTATATGACTAAAACTTTTGTTCTTCATAGACAAATAAATCGCAAGGTTTTATGAAATATTGGGACTTCCAATCGAGAGGGGGTTCTGGCCTAAGTAGATGTGGGAATTTTTGGTTTGTCAAACATGCATATTATTTAGAAATGAAATATAGGATGTTTATATTTATGAGGATATTTTTTAGGGCAGATCTATTATTATAAAAACCAAGACATCATTCCTAAATTGCTGAGCTAGTGTGACCGTAGAAAAATTCCATTCAATTAACGCTTGGTAAAGTTGGTATGAGTTTATGGGAGGTATACAAAATCTTTGGGGTTCATATCCTTAGATAGATTTATGATGAGTTTATCCTACTAAATTCATCATGGGGTGAAATAGAGAGGAAGCCAAAATTGGCTCATAATATCATCAAGATAGAGAATAAATTACAAGGGGATCAAGATCCTCTCCCTAGGGTTGAAGTAAATATGGGTATGTGGATGGAATCTTTATTAGAAGAAGTATTAGAGAGTCATACGTGATGGCTCCCCACTATTATCCCCAATACATAGAAATGGGTTCATTCAAGCACGTTTTGGCCTTTGTTGGAGAAGGAAGAGTACAAGCGTTGGGGTTACATGGTTAGTCCCATGATCGAGGAAAAGGAACACCTGGCTAGCTTCCTCTCTATGGGGCTGAGTATTTATCTACCCCCACTCCGTGAGTCCGATGGTAGCATGAGGATAAGGACTTTTATCATTGATCCCAAATTAATATAGGGGAAGTACATAGGGTTGGATTTCCCTATTTTCACAAGGCTTTATTGTTTTCTACTTCATACATACAACAAAAACCCACCCATTAAAAATTGCAGGGCCATTTTAGGTGTTGTGGGGGTGGATTGCAGCACACATTATCTAATATTTAGTGTTTATTCTGGTTAAAATCCTAAAAATTCAATTTCACCCATTTATTTGAAAAGTATCTCAGATTCTGCCTCTGAATCTGAAACATGATGATGTGCTGAGGGTGCATAATGTATTTGGATAATTTAATTTCATTTATTATGGTAACACAATAACCAAAACATTTACTGATGATGGTATGTAAAATAATTACGTGTTGAGGTCGTATATGATGGTATTTTGGGACAATATATTGGTATCTTGTATTGACCGTGAGATTATCTTTGAGGATTATGATTGATATTAGTTTGATCTCCATTTTTAATGTCTTCAACAATCAAGCACATTCCCCCTACGCATGATAGTCCTAAGAATCATCCAATGGTATCCTAGAATATATGGACCCTGATGGCTCTATAGGCATAAAAAATATCAATCATGCTACCACCATAAGAGGAATCGATCGCTCCAGAGATTGGATATTCCAAGGTGTGGATTTCTTCATACCCTCCTGGGGCATTTACAAATGGTACTTATTGAGTTAATTCCACAACAACTAATTTTCATGGTATTAATAGCAATAATTCATGATCCGAAGATGATATGGAGGTTTTGGAACCTTTAAAATGTTCTAAAAAAATACCACCAAATAGGCTAGAGTTGTTGAGATCATACTTATGATGTCATGGTGGTCTAGTCGCCACCATTGGGAGGAGGTATTTGTCTCATCCCCTCATTTTCTGAAAGAGAAAGGAGGGTTAAAGAGGCTTCTTGGTCAGAGGGCATCGATATTTCTCCCCATCCAGCCACATTGAATCCAAACAACATGTGACCCTTAGCAATCCAATTTTTGAAGATAATGACTAACAATGTCAGGGATTCATGGGAGTTTCTCTAGGCCGCCCTGAAAGTCCCAGAGTTTGGTGATATCATATCACCCTATGGTCTCCATCCTGATAAAATTTTGGTTTAAGTGACAAAGTATTTCAGGGAGCTGGAAGATCATATATATGTAACTAATGACCAAGTCATGGATTCAAAGTAGGTGTCTGATTTAGTAGACCAAGAAGTTCTTGAAAGGGTAACTATTCATGCTAGGAAAAAATGGTACGTCTACATTCACCCGATTGACATATTTGTCTTTTGTTATTTATTTTTTTTGTTCTTCCATCCATCATAATTAATCATGAGGGGATTTAATTTTGTATCCCATTATTGGGAAAGGAGTGGGAGGAGAAGCAAAAAGGGTTTCTAGGTCACCAAAGTATGGTCCCATGGGTACCCTAATTAAGATAGTGGATGAATCCCTTCAACACCTAGAGCTATCTCTTGGTTAGAAGACTATGATGGATGTGATGGAAGTGGTAAATCCTCATCCCCTACATTATATCTCTATTTCCATGAAGAGTGGTACAAGATCATCGCTATCTCAAGAAAGAAAGTGAATGAGGGAATTAATGTTTCTCTAAAAAAATGAATTATAGTAAGTCTTTGTAATTACACTCGACATTATAACCCATTTGAAACACATTTCTTACTGTGGTTATTTTTTCAGAACCTGTATGGTTGTCCTATATCAAAGGATCCAGTATTGGTCCTTCAAGGATTGAGTAGGATACTCCGAGGGAGTTTCATATTAATATGGATGAATCTGTCATCTTGATGGAATAAGCATCAAGAGGTGTGGCTATATCTACCCCTTCTTACGAAGAAGGGGAAGGGGGTTGAGGTAATTTTAGATACACTCCTTTATGGTATCACATAATATATCTGACTTTCACATATCCATGTCATTTAAGATATGTTTTCCCCACTAGAGGACCCTATAGTTGTCAATTATGAGCATATTTTCAACTCAGAAATGGATGATAAGGAACCGAGACTATTAAATGAAGGTGTTGATGATGACCCTGACTCTGCGAGGGATAACAGTGTTGTGACTACTGAGAAATCGGTAGAGGCGATTGATGGCAAAGTCAGTTTAGGTTCTAAGAAACCTACTTAGGATACCATTACTAATGAGGATTTTGAAAGGATTACCAACATTTATCATGAAATGAGGGATGTACTAAATCCATAAATTGATATTCTTGGTTTTTCTAAATATTATTGATACATATGTAAGGAATTTAAAGGACATGAATTTTATCATCCTTACATTTTCTAAAAATAGTTGATTTTATTTCACATGATGTCTTATATCAGGGCTCAACATGTGTAGATTTTATTCCAGAGAATATTTCTTGGTCACCTCAAGAATAGGAAATTAGAGTCCACCCTACTCATGTTGTTAAAGGATAAATAGTAGAGAATCCCAAAGTGGGGTATTCTAGGAAGTCTATGATTTCATTTGCTGAGAAAATTCAAGAAGATGCTCCTCGTCGGGAGGTCCTAGTCCCGAGGGAAAAAGCTGAGGGTGATGGAAAAGTGATGGTTCTGGAAGTTGATTGAACAATCGGTGTGTTTCATCAACCATTTCAGATTTTTTAACACCTCCACTACTTATTGATATTTGAATTTAACAAATAGCATAATTGTCTCCTCAAAGTTATCATCTTCAATGATTGGGATTGATATGTGGTAAACTACGCTATCATCACCAAAATTAGTAATGAAGGCTGGATATACCATTGGGGGAGTATAAAATGGTGTCTAGTTGAGTGAAATGATCTTAGATTACGTCTCCCCCTCTCAAATTGGCTCTGAATCATACCCAAATATATGAAAATCTTTGTGCCCCACTGGACTTATTGTCCGGTGAGATATCTTGAAGATAATCAGTGAGACACACCTTGAAGATATTCTATTATGACTTCTCTAGATTCTTTTGAAGATTTCCATATTAGGATATGGTAGGTTTGACTACTATGAGATCCTTGTTATGGTGAAGGGGATCATTCAACAGAGGGAGGACAAGAAAATTTTTTAGTATGTTGAGGTGGAACAAAAGGTTCATTTTGAGGATCTTGTAGCTACTTTGATCTAATATTACGTCATCCACTCTAAGGAGATGAATAAATATCACAAATCGCCTTGATGATAATCCTGTAAAAATAGGTCACCTTAAAGAAGAATTAAAATTCAACATGAGAAGAGGTAACCCAATTAATCGATCTTTGGAGAGGGATTTGGTAAAAAGGACATAAGTCATCGAGGCTAAACAAGTTAAACTTGATAAATCTCAGAAGGATGTTGCTTCATAATGGTCTGAGATTCATGAGGTTTCTATAGTTGCTCTGGGTTTGATTCAAATTCATAAATCATCCATTGAGGAAAAACTATAAAACATTTTGGAGTGTTATTACATGTGGAATATCTTTTTCCATTTAGAACATAAATGAAAAGGATTAATTTTCTTTTAAGTCACTTTTGTGTTCATTCTTGTTCTCTTCTTGTTATTGGAGAAAGAATCATTAAAAGTGATTAGTGTAACAAAACATACTTATGCTATCTGATTTTAATCAAAATGACAAGGATGAGAAAAAAACTCTGATTTATTCCTAATCCATAGGGGTTAGTGAGAATAGTTCAACTATTTATAAATTTGTATTGGAAACACCATACATTTTGTGTCTTCTATGTCATCAGCGTAATTTTTTTCTAAGTACAATATGGAAAAGACTTAGTGAGAGAGACATGGGTTTTTATTAGACCACTCATTTTGGGTTTTTCACCTAAATTGTTTTATGATTTTTATCTTTTTATCACTTTATATTATTTAGAATGTATAGAGTGAAGGTCTAGTGATATGAAACTCATCTTCTTTTCAGAGTTAATTTTGTGTGTTTTCACTCAGGTGAGTACTATGTCTCTTTCTTGGGGCAGTTCAGAGTATTGCAAGTGAGACTTGTGTTTTATGTCAAATATCTTTGACTGTAATTCCATATATAATTAACCAAACAAGTCTTGTGGGATGATAATGTTCTGACATTCTTAAGATATACATTGGGGAATATTGATATGTTAGGTTATTGTTACCAAATCTAAAACACGGTATTAGGGAATAAAGGAGTTCTCTCTTGAGGATGACGTTACCGCTAGTTGGAAAACCTGATGTGGGGGTTGTTTTATACAAGGAAAACTAGGATTCATACTACAAAGTTATGTAATGGAAGTCTTTGGATGACAAACCTGTTATGTGGTGACATAGGCAAGGACAATTGGGGAACACATTGCATAGTCAAGAAAAGGGTTCTCGAGAATCCTAAAATTCTATTACTCGTTGTCGATGTTTAAGATTCATATTTCTCCTGATCACAAGGGTTGTTTTACCAAGGTAAAATGTCTGAGATTAAAGGGAATGTATATATTTTTATAGCTCCTAAATGTAAAACCACTCCTACAAGAATTTAGTGTGTGAAAGAGGGTACATTTTGTTAGATGTTCAATGATAGGGGGAGAAGGCCCCATTATAAAAAATAGTGATGGAATCATGTTGTTAAATGTCATTCCACTAAGACATCGGTCATGTAGTTCAATTTCTAATGGTGAGGTCATTATGATTTGGAGTTTATATTCAGATCAAAAAGACATTATTATTTTCATTTAAAAGTCATATCACAAGTACATTATGTTTAGTTGTTTAAATTAATACTGTAAGGACATTACAGGGCTATAACTTAAAGTCGTTATCGTGGAATGATAAAATGATGATTCTTCCACTCATGGTCTAGAAATGTATTTCCAAATTCAGGAATGAGAGGAGAAATTTGTAAGATGTGATTTGGGGATTGTGAATATGAAGTGTGAAATGGGAAAAGATCTTATGGCATTAGATTAGGTCTCTCCTAGGGAAGAACTTACCTATTCTATAAAAAACAAATTACATGGGTGATTTTATGCAAGAACAACTAGGAAACATAATGGATAGTCAATTAGTGGAATCCTTGGGCTGAAAACCTCATTATGATCATGACATATGAAAATTTGACTAGGTTATATAATAGCATTGTCAGGAAGAAGAGTCACACAAGAATTATGAAATTCTATCTCTAAATGCCAATGAATGATTATGGAGATTTCAATCTCCTAAAGCACAATGTTCAGTTTGTGGAAAAGATTGCCTAAATATGGAAGGGGTATATCAAGATATGATTTCCAAATAATTGGAGGAATATGTTCTCTATGAAGGTCTGAAAAAAGCGTATGAATTATGGTGCCTATAGTTTTAGGTTTTACAAAATGAACCATAATATTATTAAAACAATAGATGATATGTGGTAAAATGACCTAAGGTTACTCTAGAATACATTAGAAAGATTAAGGGGGGAAATGTAAACCACAGTCTTAGAGAATATCAGATCAAAAGAAAGGACATGAGACAAATATGAAACGGATGACTGCAAAATTTGAATCATGGGTTCCATAATACCATCATCAAATCATAAAGGGTTGGAAGAGGCGTCTCTCAAGGGAAAATTACCACTATTTGACAAACCTATTTTTGGGTTGTTTTATGCAAGGCCAACTAGGGTACATACTTCATAATAAAACAGTGGCATCCTTGGGATGACAGTCCCATTATTAGGGTCATTTTATGAAAAGTAAAATGGGGAATGTTACATCATAGTTAGAAAAAATAGCTCTTAGGTATTAGGAATTCTGCTACTAGCACCTGAGGATAGATTATGCAGATCTGAATGTCTTCAAGAATTATTATCTAAAAATTGGAAGGCATATAAACAAGAACAAAGGAAGTGTTTGAACTAATATTGGAAATGATCTAGAATTCACTTGTATAGGTTTTTCTTATATATAGAAGGGGGACATATCCATTTCCTTTGTGGGACCCTTAATGAGGGGTCCCAAAATAAAAGTGCATACATGGATTTTTGATTGTATGTAGGAAAGGGGTATTTCATTTTTACCCCAAGGCTAGGACCAGGACTTAATGACCATGTGTCACTACATATCTCAATGATCTGAGAATCAATACATACATAGTTCTCTTTATACATTGTAGTTTAAAGTTGGGTGGAAAACACATTATCCATGCATTTTAATTTCATATGGTAAGGGTGAATATATTTCTATGTGAAGAGTAATAAAATATTGTGGTTGGACTAGGGAATAGGTCCCAAGTGTCACTATGTGTTTTTCTGACCAAGAATAAAGTTTTAAGTTGTTATTAAATAAATTTCACCACCCTGATTTTATTGGTTTCATGAGTGGGGGAAATTGGGGTTTTAGATATGTGTTCACATGTAAGGTGAGGAATCATGTTGGATCACCTCATGTAGATCTGACTCATACAAGGAAGACTAAAGTATTTTCCTGGTTATGTTGCAGTTGAATCCATGAAAGAAGATCTAGATACCACTACATATCTCATAGGTATGAGAATCAAGCCATGCGTATTTTTTGAGGAGGCTTCTTGTGCAGATATGATTCAGACATAGGAAAAAGTGTCTTTTTTCATGTCTAGGCCTAAGAGAGGAGATCTACGCATCACTATGTATCTCATTGAAATGATAATAATACCACACTTAGTTCTTGAGGGATATTCCCCACACTAATCAATATTTGACATGGTGAAAGGGGATCTTTTACTTTCTAGAACAATGGTTGGGCTTATGACTTGTGTTCTAAGTGTCACTGTGAATCACATTTGGATGAGAATCATGTCATATGACCAGTAAAAGATTCCAATATATATTTGGTTCATACATGGGGAATGAAATGGGGGTTTCTATTTTTGAAATCACAGCTAGACCCATTATTGGAGATATGGGCATCACTACATATCGTAGTCAAAAGTAAATCAAGTCATGCATAGTTCTTGAATAGACCGTACAGTTTATTGTCATACGATGAGGATGGTTGTCATGAAATTTATCGACTTGTGGTAAGGATGTGAAAATTTTGGGAGTTATAACTATAAAAATGGGGCACAAGCACCATTATGGAGTGGCATTGATATGAGTGGGACTTATGCATAGGGGAATCACATCTTTTTTCCACAATTCCAAGAAGGAATATTTACCCACTGAGGGGTTAGAGGTATGTGATTGGTACATACACATGAAATAGAGGACCATTTTTTAAGGGAACACGAGGGATATCATAGCTCATGATACACTATGGGTTTCTTAATGTTGAATGAAAATGAAGTCAACCATATAGTTTAATGTCATCTGGAAAGGAAAGAGGTTGTCTTGAAGTTTATTTTCATGCAATAGGGACATTGGACACATAGCCTAACATCATACAATGAGGACGTTATGCAATGAAGTTTAAAGTCAGACAACAAGGATGTTGTGTATCTCATTTTAATGTAATTTGACTAGGATATTGTTTCGTGCATTTTATGGTCATGTGATGAAGAACCACTATACAGTTTAATATCTTACATCTTAGATATAGATCATGTTATTACATGAAATATTTCTTTAGGATCCTTTCATTTTTGGGGTCTTATTTTGATCCCTATCCATTGAGATCAAGGAATATGATCCATTGGAGTAGACCATATGTATGGGATAAAGTATCTCCCACTTTGTAACAAGTTTTGGATGTTTCTTTCTTGGTATCATTGGAGTCCTAAGGACTAACAACAATTATCCTCAGTAGAAAGAGCACAGGAGAACCTTCTTGTTAAATTCATACACAATCTGATTTGGGTAGAACTACAAATGTTTCAAGGTGTGTAGTCTTTTTCATCTAGTCACTCCAATTCATCCATCAATTTCTGAGACTATTCATCTTCAGATAGCTGGTCCCATAAGAAAATATGGACCCATGGAAACTGAAAATTAATTAGAAAGACTAATTTTGTTCCATAGACCAATGAGTATGGGGTTGCTTGTGTTGCAGTATGGGTCATAGTCTAGTAATTCCACAGGGAATGTAAGATCTTATTATCCCAAGACATCTTATCTTTATTCATCATCTTATCGAGTATGTTTGGGAGGTTCTTGTTAAAATCGTTTATCAGTCCACTAAATACTGAATGATAATTGGTTGACTGGTTAGATTTGATATTGTACTCCTTATATATCTTAACTACCTTAGTAGAGTAGCAATTGGAGCCATTTGCTGTTAATATGGTATAAGGGACACCAAATTAGGAAATGATGTTAGTATTGATGAATCTATCAATGCATTCAGTCCCATATTATTCGAGCGGTACTACCTCATCTGATTTGGAGATGAAATAAATATCATTAAAGATTTACTTGAACTAATTGGCCATTGCTGGTGGGTATGGTCCCACAAAATCAATTCCCTATATGAAAAATGGATATGAATATTTTACTACATGCAGAAACTCCAAGTTATGAAGAATGAATTTGGCATACACTTGGACAGAATAAAGCTTCTTAGTGAAAGCTATGTAATCATGTTTCATTGCATTCCACTATTTCCCAAGCCTTCAAATTTGGTGGGAATTCTTATATCCATATTGATTGGTGACATAGGACCCAACATGTACTTTATCCATAACAGTCATAGTATCTTCTCTATCAATACATCTAAGAAGGATTCCATCAAATCCTCATTTTTAGATAATTTTTTAGTGATTCAGTTCATCATATATAGTGATTCAATCACTTCTTCATTAATATCCAATATTAAAAATAAAACCAAAGGGGAGACCATTCTATGATGGGTGATGGTGATGATCATTTCATCTTGATTTGGATATTCCAAATTCGTTGTAGCATTTTCGAATGCATCTGTTGGGAATTTTGCAATTGCAAGATGTGAGTAAATAGGGGTTCTGAGAGGAAACCTACCATAAATCCCCAGACATAGTTAAAAAGGGGTATTAGATCTTCTTTTCTAATGGTGTAATCTTTAATGATGAGTTTGATTACCAAATCTGAATCGTGTTTCACCTCCATGTGATTTACTGGTATATCAAATGGCAGTTCTAGACCCCTGATGAGAGTTTAATATTCTACCACATTGTCAGTACATCCTTATGACAACATGAATGTGTATGGTAATACTGACTTTATTGGGTAAATGAGCATGATCTCTAACAATTTTTTCTTTTCAGATTATGGTCTTCCATTATCTCCCCTATTGGGATCCTAGATGTTCCATCGAAATATATGTCCCTTGTTTGAGGGATATCCTAAATAGAGGAAACATATTCATCTATAAATTTAATATTTTATAGTGATTATTCCAAAAATGGTTGCTCTTTTAGAAAAATTGACAAGTCCTAGCCTTTAATTGATATCTACGACACACAATATATATCAGAATTTTTCCGAATAACCACCCATCATTCTAGAGGCCCTATCAGCATAGGATGACTGAGGATGTATTTGAGTGAATTTTTTCTAGGATTAGTTAGTCCTTATGGTGTTGTAGATAGTGCCTTAACATCTAAACTATGATGATTAATTCCAAACATCCCTTCTCAATATCTTATTGTCGGGTTTTTGCATTGATCGTGGTTCGACTAAGAAAATACATGTTCTTTTCATTCCCATCATCATTCTTTTTCACAAGGAAATCACCTAGTGATCACTCCTGAGCTGTCACATATAGAATGAGAAGATTTCCTTATACATATGGAATTAATACCAGTGGTCTTAGGATTTATTTCTTGACAATGTAAAATTATTCTTAATATCCATTGGTCCCCTAAAACATGACCCCTTTCTTCATTAATTTTGTAAAGGGTAAGAACTTTCTTATATGGTTAGCTATAAGACACCGGATGCAGGCAATGTTTCCTTGAACTCCCCATAAATATTTTAGGCTTAGAGTTGGTGGCATGCGAAGGCTATTTTTCATTTTATTATGATCAATTTCTATGCCATGATGGTTTATGAAAACTCGAGAAACTTTCCTAAGGTTACCCTGAAAGAACATTTCAAGGGGTTCAAATTGAGGTCATGTTTTCATAGCTTGTTGAATATAGTCTATAAGTTAGCTAGGTGGTCATAATTTTGTCAATAATTGAACACTACATCAACAACATATCAATTAAAAATTTCCCCATGAAGGGATTGAAGATGTGAAGCATGGAACGTCGGTATGTGGCACCAACATTCTTCAATCCAAAGGGAGTTACTCGATAGTAGAATACTACCTAAGGGGATCTGAATTTTATAGCTTATTCTTGGGCCATTTAAATTTGGTTGTACACTAAATAATCATCACTAAAGGATAGGGCCTAACAACTTGTATTTTCATCAATAAAGAGTTTTTTATTCGAATTGAGAAATCATATATTGGACACTTTTGGTTGAGATCTATGAAATCGATGAAAACCCAGATTTTCTCATTCCTCTTATCCATAGAAAAAATGTTGGCTATCCATTTTTTTGTATTTTACCTCTCAGATAAAATCATCCTTGCTGATTTAGTCCACATTATCCTCAATTTTGGAGGCATGAGTCGGGTGTGCCCTCCTGGATGCTTTCTTGTATCCCCAATGATCTTCTAGAAAACCCCAATGATGGAGGCCACCTTGGGGTCATGTCCTGGAATCTCTGTGTAGTTCTAGGAAAATACATCCTAGTGAAAATTTAGGAAGGAGGTATATACTGACTTTTCTTTAGGATTCATGGACACAATAATCATAGTGGGCGAAGATCTTCTTTTGTACCCATATTTATCTCTTTGAGTTAATCCATGGTGGTAGAGACGCCTTCCTCAAATGCTGGAGGGGAATCCCTAAGATCTTTTTCTTATTGATCTTCTTCATTCTCCACATCTATCACTTATTATTAGGGAGGATATGAAAAAACAGGTTCCTCAAAAAGAATAGGGGAGCTTCCATTTGGACATCTAGAGGATGGGGAAATCATTTTAGGCTCATTTGCTAGCATTAAGCCTTCTTGGAGTCCTAAAAGGGAAATGGGGGACTGCGAATGAGTCCGTTAACATTATCCTATTTTCATGATAGATTCTTCCAGCCTATAAGATATAACTAGTATTTGTTTGATCTTAGGGGATGAAATGAATACATTTTCATTCAATCTTTGACCATCACTCAGAGAGATGATAACTTCTTCTACTCTATTGGGATCAACTGTCATGATTGAACTCACAGATGTTTTTGAATGATTTCTTCAATTTGATCCCTCCCCTTAGATTTTATTATAAGGTAGTATGTGATCTTCACTAATATGCTTGAAATAGTTATCTGGGATACATCCAATCCATTTGGGGAATTGATTCGAGTAACATAATTATCCATGGATTGTTTCCCTCCCTTATGATAGAATCCAACATCGATGTATTGTTTCTCGCATGATTTGAAAATGTCTTTGTCACCATACAATGTCTCAATTTAGAATTGATACAATATTTGAGACATTGATGGTTTTATGAAGGAATATTTGTCTGCTGATGTGTCCTAGGTATTACCAGCAGAACATTGAAAGTTGTATCCTGCTAAACAACCATGAACTATGAGTCAGAAAAAAGATCCTCGAACTGAGTTCTGAGTGTTCTCTCATAGACATTTTCTTATTCATTATTTTCTTAATCTTGTAACATTATATTTGGGGGATACAATTTATATTCAATGAGACCATATTGATGATGTTTCTAAACTAGGATTAGGTTGACTCATGATCCACTGTAAATAAAGGCTCTTCAAATATTAATTTTTTTATCCTACCGGATATTTGCAAGGGTCTAACATGTCCTTATATGAAAACATCCTCATCCTGGTTAGTGAAGGAGATGCCCACATGGACTTCCATTGTATCATTCTCTACACGATATACTTCAGTAGCAATGACCAAAAATTCAAACTCTTATAGGCTTGATAGTTCCTCAATAAGTGTTTCTCTAAGGTCCTTTAATATACTTAGAGCATCATGGATTGATAACTTATCCAAAACATCATCAATTTGCATCAAGAAATCATATTTTTGGTTTAAGGCACTATTATTTCTAGCATGAATATTCCCTTTTGTAGGAACTTTATGAGAGGATGTTCCTGATGTGGATGTGTTTCTCTTTAGGGTGGGATCTAGAAGTCTCCTATTCATTGTGGATTAAGCCGATTGGTTTGGCCTACCCATTAAGAAGATGATATTGTATCCTCTAACTAGTATCCTAAGAAGACCATGTCATGGAAAACCCTATCATGCATGGAATAAGAACACCCTTGTTCCTATTCATCATATTGGAGATCTTTCCCACAATATTTGACTGCATAGACATTTTGTGCATGGGTTTGGTTAAAGTAGTGGGGCCTAGAATGACCACATCTTTTCCAGAATCCTCGACCTTAATGACATCTTCTCCTAGTTTCCCAATCAAGTGTAAGGAAATAAAGTTCATTATCAGAATTATTATGTGTGAAGAGATGTGTTAGGTGAATAACATTAATAGAACTAAATGTCAACTCTTTATCTAATGATGATTCTATTAGATGGGTCGACTCTGATTGTTCCATTTGGAAAGGAGGTGCAATTTCTATTGCGATGGTCAGAAAAAAGTCCACTAAATTGAAGGAAAACATTGTCCGTGAAATGAGATAAGTTTTTTCTTTTTTCCCCTTATCCTTATGGCCATGTCACTTTTTTTAGGATTGGAATTCAATGTAATAGGCTTTTGAGGAAGTTGACTTTTCAATATCATAAGGGGTTGAGGGAATAGTTTTTTCTTTAAAATTTTATTGGAGAATATCTTGAGTCCAGTAGATCATTTTTATGACCATCTAGTCACCAAACTTCTCCGTATTGTTATTTTTAATTTCCTTCCACTCACCTTCTTCCTCTAGATTGATAAAACATAGACATGCTACCTGGGAAGGCAAATTTTTCAGTTTCAATTCCTAGAGTCCACCATCTTTTTTAGGAGGGCTTTAAAAGAAATCAATCAAACATGGGGTGACCCTACATTTGATGGAAGGGGAAATAGTTTAGAATATCTTCGTTACCTTCTTTTCCAGGATTTCTAGGTTTTTAAAGGTAAAAACTTTTAATGCTGAAATTAAGTAACCATGGACTTGATCATTTAGAAAGAAATATACATTTTTTCGTCTCCTCAAATTCTTTTTACCTATGATCTCCTTGATTATCCTGATGAGTCTTCCATTGTTGTTGCTTCTTGGGAGGTGGATTCTTATGGTATGATGCAGAAATTGAAGTAGGAGTAGGAATATGGGAATTCATAAGTGTAATAGTAGTGGCTTCTTCTTTTCTGGTTCTCCTTCCCTGGGTTGATGGAATTACCCGGGACATTTTCTGGTCTCTATGATGGATTTTTTCACCGATTGAAAAATTCAGTCAAGGTCCCAAGAACCCTCTTGTATATTTTACAAAGATCAATAGTGTGCAAAAATAATCACAAAGATTCACCAAACATATGGGAAGAAACTATTCTCGAAGGAGTGGTGGGTTTAAGGAGTATGTCAATCATTTCCATTGAGAAATAAAATTTGAGACCCCTGGATTCTCTCATTGTTTTCATTTTGTGATATCAAAGGATTTTTCTTCTATAGTGTTGAGATGAAATAGAAGAGAAAATTATTGAAATAGATCTTCCCACCCAGTAATCGTCTGAAAATACAAACTTTTGTATGACATAATGTCTATCCCCTTCAGTAATTGAATAAATCACTTGACCTTCACCGCCTCCAGTTGTTCATGGGTACCCTATTGGATTGTAGTGAGAGATGAATTTAATCAAGTGCTACTCTAGGTCTCCTGCGCCATTGGAGATCAGAAATATTGTATTTTAAATGTTTGGAGGGGAGAGGTAGGTTCCACCCATTTGGGGTAAGCCTTATTTTATAATTGTATCTATGAATTCCATCCTTCTATAAATTCCAATCGGGTTGTTAATTACTCAATTGTGTTAATAATAATTTTATAAATACCTGGCTATGTTGGGTCCTAAGCAGGTGTGGCAGATAGAGCCTGAATGTTTGTAGTGATTGGTAGGACCACTAGTGGAGGCACAACTAGAATCTTTCATGGGTACCCTATAGGGACTAGGTTGTAAGGATTCACTTGAACCTACTCCGGTTTTATCTCCAACCGAGGGAATTCATGATTTTCTTTATATTTTGTGACAAACCCTCTTTGTTGAGGTGTGCCAACTGGAAGTGGAGGTTGAGGATCTGCTTGCAAATCATATCTACCCAGAAGGCTACCTCGAAGTAACTCTGCATTGACTCTCTTCAACTCTTTCATCTCATTCTATTGTTGAGAAAATATTTCCTTTAATGAAAGGGAATGACCCTCTTCTGGGGAAAGGTGAGGCATAGTATGAGTCTTACCCTTTTCCCTATTATATTTTGAGGTAGGTAAAGGTAGATTGTTTGACAGATTTCCTGGATTTTGAAAAATCCTCTAGTTTATGGTACGCACACCTCCTTCATTTGGTTCAATGTGGACATGATTCTGATCTAGAACTTCCACTTCTAACTCATCATAATTAATCTCTTGTTCTAGAGGATTTTCAGTGTTATCAATGATTATTTTCACAGATGTGTAATGTACCATAGGCATTCTATAGGTATCGTTGTGGGATCGCCTTCTTCTATTACCTCCATGACACCTTGTCGTATTCTTTGTTGATTTCATATGAGTTTTTTGGTGTAGAATGACCCTAAGTGAATATCCATTTAGTTCAATAATATATGTCCCCAATGATCACACTAGATCACAAGATAGCATAAATTAAAAGGATTCATTCTACATCTTTTTCCCAACCAGGAGAAAACTGATTCATGCTGAGGAAGGGATTTTTGAGGGGAAAATTCCCAAAATCTAAGGGCTTGGTCTTTTCCTATTAATCTTTTAGAACCCTTTAGGCTAATTTGGATGGCTCTAAGGGTGGATTTAAAAAATATACTAGGCTTGTGGTCTAGGGTTCCTCATGAACTACTGTGGAAGATATTACCGTGAATTCTCTTATGATATTACTAATTTAGTCCTAAACTTGGGTTGGGTGAAGCATTCTTCACTCACTAAAATTACCCTATTTGGAAGACTGTTATGTTATTTCTGACATTTTCACTATCTGATGGCTAACATCCTATAATTAGGATGCCTGCTCAATATTTTTAGATGATTAATTCAAAAGTATCTCAACAACCTTCACTCTTCTAGCCCGACATCGGTGAGAGTAAATTGGGGTCTACTCTTGTTGATTATATCATTGCAATAGAACAGATTCTATCTATTGGAGCCATTTTAGGGCTATCAAATTACATGATACCCACTTTAAATTTATTTTTTGTTTAATAAGTGTAGTGAAATGCAATGCTCCATGTACACCCCATCCATGGATATGAACACCAGATGGGGTATCCGTGATTAGTTGTTGTAACCTCATTAATGCATTAAGGAATACAGATTTAAGGTATCCTTTCTATTTATTGATCATTGGATGTAAGGAATCTAGGAGAGATGCCAAGTCAAATTGGAATTGTAACCCTTCTATTTCATTGACATGATTTTGACACTCATTATAGGGTAATGCCTTTTCTTTTGAGTGATGAATAGTTTTCTATATGTTGATGTGGATTTCATGCATACAATACTCCTCCAAAATCTCATGAATTCTATTTTGAGGGGCGGAAAAAGGCCCGAACATGACTAAGTAACCAGTCATTGTCCATATTTTTTCTCATGTTTAGAAGATCATCATCTTTCACCAGAGATCCATCAACCTTGTCTAACTAGAGTGGACACTCCCTGACAATTTTACCATAATCAATGGGATTGGTTTGGATTTACTTTACTATTTTGGAAGGAAAGTGACCCAAGGGTGGTTCATAGAGTGATTTTCTCCTTGGTGTGTCTTTAGGTTCATAAATGATTTCACCAAGCATTAACAAGGAATCAAACCTGAATAGCCTTGTGTTTTCAAGTGATTTATGATAAGAGGTATTTCTCACCACTACATTTCCAATTAAATAATTATATTGACAATGTGAATCATTACTGTAGAGATAACCTTCATAGTGAATGCCATAATGGGGAGAACCACCATGGTGGATTACCATAATGTGAATACCCTCTTTCCCCTTAGTCTTTTGGCCACACGAAGGGTTATCATGGATCTCATAAAGTGATAGGCTCTTGAGATTGGCTGAATTGTTTCCATGAATCCATACTTCATGGTGAATTTTATGATGAGGACCTTCGTAATTACTACTACCACTCTAATAATTTGGTAACATGAGGGCGTGTTCTTGATCTGTGATAGATAATCGTATGAGGAATTCATAAAATCCAATGTTAAGAAAATCATGATCATAGATTAGATCTTGATTTTACAATTATTTTTGATGAGGATTATTCTTATATACCTTATTATGAACGATTTGAGCCATTTCTGGGAGAATTGTTTTTCATTGGTAGGTGCTTGTGCTTGGATTAAACTATCCATTAGAATAATCCAATTACCTCTAATTAGAGCATATGGCTGTTCCTGATCCAGCTATCTGTATATTATGGGGGATGTTTCCCCATAATCCTCCTAGAGGATATCATAGTTGTTTGTCTACTCTATGTTTTCATGATCTACCCCATTTGTGGGGAAATAGTTATTTTTTTCCCCTCTGGAATTACTTTCATCGTTGTTATGATATCCTGGAAATACTATCAGTTATGGAAGGAATTTTTTGTATTAACTTTCACCATTTACAATATATTATTGGTGACATAAACATATTTAATGAAGATATATGACAATTACACATATGGAGTAGGTGTATGTGCCTTCTTCTATCCTCCCTTTCCTTCCATTGAATACAAATGGTACTTTTGTGTGGAGGCAAATAGTTGAGTCTACCCTTTACTTGTCATTGAGGCATTCTGTCTGACTTCTACGAGTGCTACAAGATGAGTCTTCTCTCATGATTTATGGGTCAAATTAGATGTATATTCCTTCTCATGATACTCTATTGAATTTTAGTGGTAGGTTTTCTTTGATTCCACTAGGAGAATCTGTTGGATGGCTAAATAAAGGTGAATGGTTGTATATGATTTCTCGTTATTTTCTACCAAACGAAGATGGTGGTCTTATTTGGGTTGGGAGGAGGTGTGATCCTTCTCCATGCTGGCCATTTTTCATTCCCACGAGGGTATCTTGCATGCTATGGTTTGAAGGACCTGAGTTGGTTAGCTGAAGATAACCCCATCATCATGTTGAGGGGTAATTGTCACAAGACATTGTTGGCGGTGATTACTGGAAGGATCCCTTTATAAGGATAATTATGACTCATGTATGGGGATGTATATACCCGCTTGATGCTCCTCTCTAAGGTATGAGAGGGACTGGTTGTTTCATTATAGGTATAATCTCTTTGAATCTTTGATTATGGTGTTCAGCGATGTCTTCTTTAGGACCACCAGTCATTATTGACTGGATGATTGGTGGTGTTGGTTGAGCTGGAGGTCTTATCGAGCTTCCACCAGGGTAGGGATCATACCATTTTGATGTTACTCCCTGAACAGGGAGTTTGAGACCCAGCAATTATGACACTGGTTTGGATATGATGTCCTTCGTGTGAATGAATACCCAACCTGAGAAAAAAGAAAATAGTTTATTAGTGAAAATTGAATGATGTTATTGGATTAAGGGGAATTTTGTGAGTGGGTTCTTGTATATATGAAAAAAAAAACAAACAAGACACTTCATCAAATTAGTATCTCATTTTAATGAATACATTCATGATTTATTGACTTTTTAACCTTCTCTTATCAATTGAAGAAAGTCCAGACTGATGGGTGACATTATCATTTTGTTTAATGATTCACGTTGGGTTCACTATTTTTTGTTTCCCTAAAGATTCATGCTCGAAGACAGTTTTTTATTTCCAAATGGTCTCCAATAGATTTGTTCATGAACTAGAAACACTTGATTATTTTATATCCAAAGGGAAATTCTTTCCAAAAGCAGGCGCTCATTAGGTGTTTTGAGAAATGATTCTAAAGAAATCGCATTGGTCGAGAGAATGGGAGTTCAGGCTCATCACACCATTTTGGGGGAATTATTGTCTAATTTGGGACTCTCTTATAGATTTAATAAATTTTCATGAATCCTCCATTAATTCTCAGGTATGATATGATTCATCGCAATATTAGCAGTAAATTATTAGTAGGTATATATCTTTCAATAATCTGTATGTATATGAGGTTCTTCATTAATGGAGATATCTTTATGTATCTAAGGTTTTACATGGATGGTATCCTCTTATATACTGCTTATAAATTCCTTGGACATTATTATGAATATGCTAGTTTTCTAGCCACATAGTGAGGAACTATGGAGTTTATTTTAATTTAGGGAGAGTAAGGTCACTTGGGATTTTATCTTCATCAATGGAGATGGGATTTTTTTTGATATCGATATCAAACCATAGATGGTCTTCCAAAATATCATTTTTAAAGGAATCATAACCCATGTATTTTAATTACACTTAATGGAAGAAATTATATATTTTAAATTCATGTGATAAAAACCTAACCATACAATTTTACGTCATGTGGTGGGGACTTATAGGTGAAAGGTTCCTAGTCAATGTTTGTTCCCTACAAGGGGTATGGCCTAGAGGGAACAGAGTTGATTTTGGAGTTGGGTTTCAACCTTAGGGAGGATTCATACATATCCCATTTGGATGGGAATCAGAGCCCACATAGTTTGGTAATGAGGAACCTCGCCTATGGAGATTATAAAGTATTATCATATATGGGAGTATGACCTTTTGAGATGATTAATTTGGGATATATTCCTAAATAGGATGACCTATAAGAGGTTCAATGAGTAATGTATTATCTCATGGGTATTTTGAGGATTATTTGAGGCTACTTCTAAGGAGGATACCCTAGTAAAATAGGGGTTTTGATTATAGATTAGTCTTGAGAAGGATTCCCATTAAGCATGGGTCTTAGGTAGGAATCTGATATATATACTTGTTAAAAGAGAAATGAAAGTTCTTATAGTTCAATATTTCAGGTAGATCGTGTGGGTTTCATGATAACCACTAACATCTAAGCACACATGTGCATTTTTTGGTGAGAGAAACAAGAGAAATAAAAAGATTTGACAATACCTATTCTTTTCCTTCTCTATTAGTGGAAGAGTCTAGGGATACTACACTTCCCTCTATTCACATTAAATTAGATGTGAGTCCAAGGTGAGGAAGTTATTAAGGTGAAGTATGTGAAGGTTGAAAGGAGCAAGACATAAACCTCCAACAAGAAAGGCTATGGGATTACTCTAGGAGGGATGACATAAACATGGTCATGTAGAGAGGGATGAGGATATTATTCCAAGTAAAAAAACGCAATAGTGATCCTTATCTTCCCTTCTAGGAACCAAAGGCTCTAGGTCTTATAGAGTATAAGGGTATAACATCTCACCAAACCTAATCCTCTAAGACTGAGAACTTCCTAAAACTATTCCAAAGGTTGGGGTCCTTGTGATAGTATTTATAAAAATCTACATGTTCTCTGAGGATCCTAACCATCTTGTATGACTAGTGTGGGAAACCTCTGACCATATAAATACAAATCCAAATGGTAGACATGATGGTGTGTCGTTCCCTATGGTTTTGTAAGTCTATAGGTCATTGTGGAGGCTTCAACTTTGTCCCTTTTAGACATGGAAACCAAGGAGAGAATATCCCTACCACAGATGGATTTGGAAGAGGGATTAATGGGTGACTTGTGTAGGTCTTAGGCGTAGGTACATGACATATTTACTCTGCACATGTGTGTATTATAGGGTCTAGGAGGAACTCAAATTACTTCTCATGAGGGGTAAAAGGCATGTGTGTGCTAGATATGCCTCAGGCATTATGCCACCAGGGAATCAAAACTTAGGTGAGGCATCATCCAAGTAACTCTCAGCATCCTCTATTGTCCCTGAATGGGTCTCATGTAGGTCCATGATGAAGGAGTGGGACCTCACACATGTGGTTTCTCCTTAGGAGAGAATGGTCCCTGTTTAAGTTTCTTATGTCTTTAGACCCTCAAGGAACTTT
The DNA here is from genome assembly GCA_963277665.1 of Viscum album. Classification (NCBI taxonomy): domain Eukaryota; kingdom Viridiplantae; phylum Streptophyta; class Magnoliopsida; order Santalales; family Viscaceae; genus Viscum; species Viscum album. The sequence goes on along the minus strand of OY728119.1, from coordinate 1,574,973,284 downwards.
GATATTTATTATCCCATTTAATTCAATCATCTCTCATGTTTTGGATATCTAAATGAGAAATTTAGAGGGACCTAGGTGAAGGTGTTGAGCAATGAGAGCTATGGGGGTTCATCTAATTTTTCAGTCATTATAATGATGAGCCCTGGGGTCCAATTTATTGGCAAACATGGGACCCTGGGTGAAGGATGTTTTCCACGCAGATCGATGTCGTAAGTGCACAGTGCATATGTCTGGTATTTGGGTGTATGTGCTTGTTATTCCACATGGCTCAATTTTTCAGGTCCATGACATAGATATCTGATGTAGAGTTGTTTGTTCCTATTGTTCCATGAAGGTAATCAGTGTAGGTATCTTGCTTCTTTGGTATGTGCAAGGTGGTTACATGAGTGATGTTTGAGTAGGTTGATTTGGAAAAGCTCTTTGGTTATCATTAATGATCATTAGCACTTAAACATACCCAAGTTACTCTCAATAAACTTTTCATCATCATTTATAAAAAGGAGTTTCAACATTGGGAATAAATTATTCCCTCATCATATGATCCTTTCAACAATGACATTATTGATATTCTAAAAACCCATTCAGATTAACTTCTTTTTTCTTTACGGATTCATGTGTAGGATTGATGAAAAAAAAATATTGAACATTTTTTTGATAATAAATGAAAAAAAATCCTTACACTATGTTAAATATGCTTATTTATAAAATATCTAGGATTAGATCCTTCTTTTCAGAATTTCATAAAAATTCCAATTTTACCCTTTAAAGTTTACTATAGTAATTAAGACATAAATATTTTAATATAAATTATGTGAATTTAAAATTGTGTAACTGTGTTACTAAATTAATTGGACACAACTTGTGTTCAGGACATTGGTGTTGAATCAGACATTTATTTGGACTAAATTGACTATGAAATCAAAGATGGACTGGACATTCTAGATTGGACATAACTGTAATGTTTGGGTCATATCATCTTTATCCATGAATGGATTGAGCCCAAATTTTGAGAGGGGATTGAAAACCCAATTTTTCAAAAATTATCCTACTAGAAGGATAGCTAATTCAAACATGTTGGTGGTCAAGAAGTTGGTGAATGTGGGATTAAAATATTTGGAAGAATCTTCTCATTCACGCCTGAAACCACTTTTAACCTAGCCTCCCCACAAATATATATATATATATATATATGTATTTTTATAATTTGGAGGGATTGGGACGTGCATTAGGAATTTTAGGGATGATTATAAGTGGTTTTACTCCAATTATCCAACAAATTCAATAAGGGTAGCTCTTGAAGAAAATATCTCTTCATCGAAGCATTCTTATTCTTCTTCACTTCGTAATGTCTGTTTTTGCTTAATATAATTATTAGTTCAACATTAATTTATTATATTTTATTCTATTTTGTTAAATTATCTTCTTCTTTAGTCTTGCTATTTGTTCTTTAAATCAAGACTAAAAACGAGATTGGGTTATACTCTCTCTAAATGTTTCAAAATGTAATTTGTTTCTACAATGACTACACCGCCCATGCAAGTGTAGTTTTCTTAATAATAGATCTACCACATACCTTATTCATTAATTTATTCTGAATAAATGAGATAATGTAATTAAATTAATATTATCCATGAATTTATTTTTTAAAGTATAATAAACTATGTAATAAATTGAACAATTAACACAAAAACATGTGAGGTTGAGAATTTGGGTAATTTGTGCGAGTAAAAACTTAATCTGTACAACAAGAACACACAAGATAAATTTGTAGAGTTTAAATAAAATCCATAAGCTCAATTTATCATCATTTACAGAGTGAGTATGTTCCCTAAATCACCAATAACCATAATTTATCCTTATTATGACAATCAAAGCGGGGTGTTGTGAATCCATGTTCTGAAGCTAGCCAACGTTTTAACTCATTTCATCTTTGTGGTTAAATTAACTTCTCTAGGGTTAGAGGGTTATAAAATTATGGGATTATAATTAATTGGAAATTTATTTAAATTATAATAATTATTATGTAAGTTAATAGTTACATTTAGGTCTATTACACCTTATAAAATATTTTCTATTTTTTTTTTCTTATTTTGTCTTTTAAATCATAATTTATTTCAAAAATAAAAATAAACAAATGCAATATTCTTTGAGCTATATTATTCTAGTTTAATAAAATATAAATAACCCACAATCCTTTCATGTAGTGTGTTTGGGTTATTTTATTTTATTTTCAAAGAACCTTAAATATGTTGTCCTAAATTATTACCTCCTTTCAGAGATGACCTTGGTTAGCAACTTTGCTACACCTAAATAACATGAAAGCAAACATCGTTCGAAAGTGACAACAACAGAGCCTTTAAAATTGGCACCGTTTTTGGGGAGACAATTAATTTATTCAACTAATTTGAATTATTTGTTTTATTTTTCATTTTTATTATTTTATTCTCCTCTTTCTTTCAGCTTTCCCCTTTCTCAAGTTTTCATTTTTTCACTTCTTTTTTTCCTATCAAACCATCAAGTCAAACTTCATATCATTTTATTATGTACCACTTTTATTCATTTAATTTTTTATTTCATTGATTTATGAAATGAGATAATCATGAATATCTATTAGATTTTGACCCTGATATTGAACGCATCCTTAGGTATCGAATCCGACATTCTCAATCTATAAGAAGTTTCAACATTCAACCAGTTAGAGTATTCCTCTATTATAGTGATATTTAGAATTGGGAATAAAATGAATGATACATATTCACCCATAATTCCAAAAGTATTCACATCATATTTGGAGATTCCTCATTTGAGAACTGCTGATGATAAGCTCAAGGAGAATGATAAAGGTAAGAAAAATATCAATTATGTTCCTAAGAAACCCCTTCCATTTCCAAAAAACTTTTTAAAAACCAATAATATAGATGAATAGGAAATAAAAAATTGTTTTTAGATACATTCAAGTGTTTTGAGATCAGAATCCCTCTACATAAAGCAAATAATAAAATCTAATGGTATGCCAAATTCTTAAAAGAGCATTGTACCAATCAAAGAGGGCTCAAGGTAAATGAAATGATCAATCATGGAAAAAATGTTTCATCACTCATTACATATACCCTAGAAATGCCAAAAAAGTTCAAGGATATGGGGAAATTCACAATCTCATGCACCATAGAGGAGTTCCACTTTTTTATGCTCTTTGTGATTTAAGAGATTTCCCAAATGTAATACCTCACTGTGTTTTTTCTTCTTTACAGGTTGTTGAGTTGAACCCAATGATATTAGTGGTACAGTTGGCGAATAGAGATTCAACATATCCAATGGGAGTTCTTGAGTATTTCACTTGGTCATGTAAGAGAAATGATCTTCCAAGCATTTTTTTACATGCTTAACATGGTGGAAAATCATGTAAGTTCTCAGGCTCCCATTATCATAGGTACGCCCTTCTTAAAAACCACAGCAACTATCATAAATTTTCATGATGGAACACTTTACATGGAGTTTAGAGATGATGTTTTGATATTTAATATTATGGAGTCCATGAAGTACCTCTCAAAGGACAATTCTGCTTTTTTATCTCCCATTTTAAACCCCCAAATTACAACCCCATGGAATTTTATTGTTCTATTGTGAAGAAAATTATGAGAATTGGTTCAAGTTTTATGTATAAGAGCACCTCCAAAATGGATTCTAATACACAAAAATCTCTTAGATTTGATTTTGGAATGGAATCATATTATAATTTTGATCATGTGAACTCTGATTATGACATTGATATTGAGTATTTTGATGGGTTTGATGCTTTATTCTCTGATTTTGAAAATGTATATTTTGATACTGATTTTCATTGGGCACATATTTCAGTCCCTTCAATTTATCCAACCCTAAATTACCCCCTACACATGAACATAATACATTACCACCCAAACTAACATAATCATACTTGTTAAGTGGTGATAAATTACTAGTTAAAATTGCTAACAATATTCCTTTTGAAAATTAAAAATCATTAAGATATTTTTAGGGAGAACATTAGGGAAATCAAGTGGACCATGGCTAACATATATGATATTATCCCCTATGTTTTCATGCATAGGATTCTTTGGGAATATAGGTCTAAAATAGATAGGTAGCCACAAAGAATATTGAATCCAACACTTTTGGATGTTGTTAGAAAAGAGGTTAAAAAATTTCTTGAGGCTTGTATAATCTATCCCAATTCAGATTCCCGGTGCATAAGTCATATTCAGGTTGTGCCTAAGAAAAGTGGTGTTACTATTGTTAAAAATTATAAAGACAAGTTAATTCTAATGAGGGTACAAAACAGTTTGTGTGTGTGTATTTATTATAGGAAACTAAATTAGATCACTCACAATGACCATTTCCCCCTCCGATTTATTGATCAAATTCTTGAGTGACAATATAGGAAAACGCACTACTTTTTCATGGATGGATTTTTTGGATATTTTCTGGTTCCTATTTCTCTAGAGGATCAAGAGAAGATAACATTCACTTATCTATTTGGTATGTTTTCCTACCATAGGATTCCATTTGGACTTTTCAATACACCAAATACCTTCCAAATATGCATGGTGAGTATTTTTCATATTTTTTTTGAAAAGAAAGAAGGTATTTCTGTATGATTTTATAGTGTATGGGTCAGAATTTGATGAATGTATCTCTAGTTTGGGAAATGTTTTGAATCAATGTATTACGACGAATCTATTCTTGATCTTTGAAAAGTTATATTTTATGGTAGAGCATGGTATTGTCTTAGTGAATATAGTGTCAAAACCAAGGATAGAGGTTGATAGATCTATGGTAGATATTATTTCATCCTTACCATATCCTTAATGTGTGCATGATGTAAGATCTTTCTAAGTGCATTCACAATTTTATCGATGATTCATCAAATATTTCTATAAGTTGTATCTTCTTATGTTGCGATTACTCTAGAAGATTCTGATTTTGTGTTTGATAAATCTTATTGGATTTCCTTTGACAAGTTAAATAAACATCTAACAACTCCAACAATCATACAACCCCCATGTTTGGAGCTTTGTTTTGAGCTTATGTGTGACGCGTCCAACATTTTTGATGGATATTTATTATCATAGAGGGTGGAGGGACATTAACCTATGATTTATTATTCATAGAGGACACTGGATTCATCCCAATAAAACAACACAACCCCAGAAAAAGAGTTTACTTCCATAATATTTGCTTTAGATAAATTTTTTTCTATTTATTGGCCTCTAATGTTATTTTTTATGACCATACAGCTCTAAGGTACCTCTTGAAGAATCTAGATGCAAATCCCAAAAATATCTGATGGATGCTCCTTCTTCAGGAATTTGATATTGAAAAAAGGACAAGAATTGGTTATAAAACCGATCAGCAGACTACATGAGTAATATTACTCACACATTAGTGGTTGACACCATGGACTAGTTACCACTTTGGGACACTGTCCTCGATGAGTATCTTTATTCCATCTCAGGAACACATCCTTGGTATGATGATTTACTGAACTACATTTTAGCCACTAAAATCCATGAAAATTTAATGAAACATGAAGTCCAAAAGATAAAGAGTGAGTCAAGATTTTCTATTTGGGATGATCCCTATCTTTGGTGCATGTGTAGTGACCATGTTATTTGGATGTGTGTTCTTGATCATGAGTTTGATTCTTTTCTAAATTTCATCCACAAACATTCATGTGGAGGAAACTTTTGACCCCAAAAAATAGCTAGGAATTTCTTAGACTATGGATTATGTTGGCCTAGTTTATTCTATGGTTCTCATGTGTTTTGTAAGTCATGCCCAGGTTTCCTACACACTGGTAACATTTCTATGAGATAAAAGATTCCCCAACAACCCATATTATTCTGTGATATTTTTTATGTATGGGGCCTCAATTTTATGGCTTCTTTTCCTAGTTCATTTTTGTTTTTTTCTATATTTTTTGTTTTTTCTAATAATGTGAATAAATGAGTAGATGTTAAGTCCACCAAGACTAATGATTCTCATGCCATAGTGGAATTTTTCAAGATGAAGATTTTTGATAGGATTGGAGTACCAAAAGCCATAATTAGTGACCAAAGGACACACTTGTACAATTGGAATTTAGCTTCCCTCCTTTGGATGTACGGTGTGACACACCAAACATCAACACTGTACCACTCCAAAAAAATGGCCAGGTTGAGGTGTCAAATTGTGATTTGAAACAAATTTTAGAGAAAACTGTGCAGCTGAATATGAAGGATTTGAGAATGCATTTAGATGATGCATTCTAGGCATGTAACACAGCATACAATACACCCATAAGTATATCCCCATTTTGGATTTTTTTTGGGAAATCATGTTATCAACCTGTGGAAGTTGAGCATCAGGCTTGTTGGGATATAAAAAAATGCAACATGGATTTCGCCCAAGCTAGAATCCAAAGGAAGATGAAAATTCAAGATTATAAGGACATTTTATTGTCTACATATGTGAACTCAAGGATCAATAAAGAAATATCAAAAGAATAAAATGTAAAATGATTTAGTAAAAAGAGTATCATGTTTGAGTTAAAGTCCTTCTCTATAATTCACGATTAAAGCTGATGTCTGATAATTTGTGTTTCATATGGTTATGTACATATATTTTATCCAATATTTTTCTATTTGGTGCATTGGATATCAAATAAGAAGACACTGGAAGAATATTTACAGTCAATGGGGAAAATTTGAATCAATACATAGAAGTAATTTTTAATGATGCAATGGATTTCTTCACACTACATGACCCCATCATCACTGGAAAATATCATGTTGTTCTTAACCCTTTATCTTTTATATTATTTTTCTTATTTAATTTTTTTTATTTCATGTGTACATATCATCTCATAGGTTCACATTGATGAAAATTCAATATTTTAAGAGTGGCAGAGGGAACCTTTTAGTTTGGTAATTTCAATTGTTTTGTTGTTTTTCAAAAAACAAATTCTGTGTTTTTCAATTTTTTGTGTGTTTCTAAAAATTTTTAGCTGAAAAGACTCTCATAAACATTTTTAAATCCACATAAATAATTGAAACAATATATTCCTTGAAACAGTTCATAAATGAATGGTGAAAATTACTTTTATTCAAGTTCAAATCTTTAGTATTTTTGTGAAAAGTACTCTGAATTTTGAATCCCATGCCACATATCACTACCTTTATATTTGAAATCACTTTCTTGTGAGGATTTTGAACCATTATGTTCATATTATATACATTTACCACACTTCTTGAGAGAACCAAACCAGGCTTGATTTAACCAGAATTTTATTTATTCTTGTCAAAACTTGTGGGTTTAGGGTACTTGTGTTTTAAATGATTCAGGAATTTATTTGTTATTAAAGCCCCTATCTCATAAGATTCATTTTTTTTATAATGTATTAAATTGAATATTAAATCCTCATATCCCATATAATTCATGAACAACCTCTTAGCTTAGCCACATTACAAGACAATTTTCCCTATCCAACCAACTCTTGAGGTGGAATTGAATAATCTTGTTGAACTTAAGTGTGGGGGAAGCTTTCTTGTGTTGTGGTACCTAATTGTTTGATACTTTGGATAGAAAATTAAATCCTAAAGAGATATATTTACTACTAGAAAACATTCTATTGAATTTTTTTCCTTTCAAGAGATATCATGATAAATGAAATTGTGCCTTTTTGTAGCTTCCAATGAAGAAAGAAAGCAGTGTCTATCTGGAGATTTCATTAAAAACTATGTTTGAAGAAGATTAATATTTTTTTCCTGAAATGTTCAATGGTGTAAAATTTCCATGCGTTTTCATGATGATGGAGTAGAATTGATAGTAATGGGAGTGGGGAGGAGACCATACTTGAGTGAAAATTGGAATAATGAAATTTTTCTTCAAAAAGAGTCAAACCCTCCTCATTCAGCCTCAGAATTTTTCACATCTAAATCCTACCAACGAAAAACCACAGAACAACCCTAAAAACTTCTTACGATAAACATATGTCTTTGAATCACGTCGGGGGTGATGTATGAATTTCTCAAGCCTATGGTGACCCTTGAATGAGTTTGTATCTAAAAGACATTAATGAAAAATTGACATTTGTGTGATAAGAAAAAATTCAAGTGAGGTAAGTGTTTTGTGTGCATGGGAGGAATAATAATGTGGATATATATTTAATGATATAAATGTAGAACTTGAAATAATAGTTTTTTATGAGCCATGATATCTTTTTTTTCTTGGTGTGGAATTGTTGGATCTCAATGATTTGTTTTTTAAAATTTATTTTGATTTGATATTGATGTTTAATTGTCCTAATTGTTTTGGAATACATTATTTTTAATTTTTCCCAAGAGTGGAGAAGACTAATTGTGGGGTAGTTGATAAAATATAATTTTTTTAATATTTTATTGATAATAAATGATAAATTTTCCTCAAATTATGGTAAATATGTTGATTTATAAATTATTTGAGAATAGATCATTCTTTTGGAAATTTTATGAAAATTATAGTTTTACCCTTCAAAGTTCACTGTAGTAATTAATACATACATATATTTAATAGGAATTATTTGAATTTAAAATTTATTAATTTATTTCTATACCTAATGGGATACAACCTTTTTTTAGGACATTGAAGATAAATCATGCATTTGATCATACTAAGTGGACAATGAAGTCAAGGATGGAATAAACCTTCCTGAATGGACATTGCTATTATTTTTAGCTCAAATCTTCTTCACACATGCATGTATTGGGCCGACATTATGATAGGAGATCTAAAACCTAATTTCTCAAAAATTATCCTTTTGTAAGAACATCTAATTCACGTGTTTATGTGGTCAAGGAGGTGGTTTAAGTGGGATTAAAATATTTTCTAGAATCTCCCCATTCACACATGAAACCACTTTTAACCTATCCTACCCTACACTCTATAAATTTTTAATTTTATCATTTGTATGTTTTGGGACGGGAATAATGAATTTTAGGGAATAATATAAGTGGTTTGACTCCAATTATACAAGAAATTCGATAAGGGAATCTCTTGAAGAAATGATCCCTTCGTCGAAGCCTTATTCTTATTCTTTACATAGTAATGTTTCTATTTGCGTAATATACATCTTAGTAACACTTTAATTTCTTTTGTTTCCTTCTATTTTGTTAAATTCCCTTCTCATTTAATATTCCTCTTTGATCTACAAATCATGAGTAGAAAGGAGATTGAGTTATAATCTCTCTAAACCTTTTAAAATTCAATTCGTCTCTATGATGACTACACTGCCATGGAAGAGTAGTTGTATTAGTAATCAATCTACCTATTACCTTCTTCATTAATTTATTTTGAATCAATGATATACTATAATTCAATTAATATGATACATTAATAGAGTTTTTAAATTATAATAAACTAATTAATCAAATGAAAAATTAACAAAAAAACACGCAAGGTCGATAATTTGTTTAAATTGTGAGAGCCCAAACATAATCAGTAAAACAAGGAAACATGGGATAAATTATTCAAGTTCAAATAAAATACCTAAGATCAATTCATCATAATTTATGGAGTGGTTATGTGCCTTAATTCACCACTGACCATGTGTTATCCTTATAATTAAAATCAATGCAAGGTGCTGCGAATGCATGTTCCCAAGATAGCCTAGGGTTTAACTCTTTTCATATTTGTGGTTAAGTTAACTACAGTAGTGTTTGAGGATTACAAAATTATAGTATTATAATTAATTGTATATTATATTATATGATAATTATTTTTAATTAAGTAAATAGATAGAGTTAGAGCGATCACATCTTTTAAAATATCTTCTAAAAAACATTTTCTTGTTGTTTCTTTTAAATCGAACATCATTACAAAAATAAAAATAGAAAAAAATGAAATCTTCTTCCAAGAAACCTCATATAGATTAGTAAATGATAATAAAACCTGATTCCTTTCAAGTAGTGTGTTTAATTTATTTAATATTATTTTCAAAATACCTTCAATATTTTTTCTTAAATCACTTCCTCCTTGGAGAGACAATATTGGTCAGCCAATCTATTTCACCTAAATAACCCAAAACTAAACATCATTTGAAAGCACCCACGACATCACCTTTTAAATTGGTGTTCTTTCCTGGGAGGCAGAAATTTATTAAACTGATTATAGTTATTTGTTTTATTTTTTATTTTTATTATTTTTTCCACTTTCTTTTGTCTTCCCCCTTTTTCAAGTTTTCATTTTTTTTCTTCTTATATTTTGATCGGACCATCAAATAAAACATCATATCATTTTATTATGGTCCACTTTTATTAATTCTTTTTTATATTTCATTTATTTATGACACTGAGTAACCCCAAGGATCTCTTAGATCTTGACCTTGAGATTGAATGCAGCCTTACGGGTTGAATTAGACATTCTCAGTCTATGGAAAGTTTCAATATTCAACCAGTTAGAGAATTTATCCATTCATGTATCATTGAGAAGTGGGAAAAATGAATGATCATTATACACCCACCATTCGACCGACATTCACCTCAAATCTGGAGAGGCCCCATTCAAGAACCACTAATGAGAAACCCAAGGAGAAAGGCAATAGTAAGAAAAACATTAATAATTATCCACCTAAACCCCTTCTATTTCCAAACAAGGATGTAGAGACCAATAATATGGTTGAAGAGGCAATTCAAAAAGATTTTTTGGATACATTCAAGCATGTTGAGATAAACATCCCTCTACTTAAAGCCATTATGAAAATCCTGAGGCATTCCATATTTTTAAAATAACATTGTACCAATCGAAGAGGGGTCAAGGGAAATGAGAGGATCAAAATTTGGAAGAATATGTCAGAACTCATTACACCGACTCCAAAAATTCCTACAAATTGGAAAGGTTTAAGGGCATTCACAATCCCATGCACTATATGGTAGTTTCACTTTTATGATGCTCTTTGTGATTTAGGAGCTTCACTAAATGAAACACCTCACTCTGTATTTTCTTTTATACATGATTTTGAGTTGAAGACAATGAGGGTGGTGGTACAATAGAATAATAGATCTATAGTATATCATGTGGGAGTCCTTTAGGATGTACTTGTTTGGGTAAGAGACATGATCTTCCCAGCGGATTTCTATATGCTTAACATGGATTACGATCAAGTAAGTTCTCATGATCCCATTATATTAGGTAGCCCCTACCTTAAAATTTCAAAAACTATCATAAATGTTCATGAGGGTATACTTTTCATGGAGTTTGGGTATGAAGTTGTGATATTTAATGTTATGGACTCCATGAAGTACCCCTTAGAGGACCATTCTTCTTTTTGTACCTCCCATTTTGAACCACCAAATAAAAACCCCATGGAATTTTATTGTCCTATTCTTTGAGGTATTATTATTATTGGTTCTAGTTTGATGTCTAATAGAACCTCCACATTGGATTTTAATGCACAAAACTCTCACATATTTAATTTTGAAATGGATTCATATTCTAATTTTGATCATGTGAACTATGATTATGACATGGTTATGGAGTATGTTGAGGGGTTTGCTGCTTTATTCCCTAATTTTGATGATTTATATTCTGATACTAATGTTCATTGTGCACATATTTCACTTCCTTCAATTTCACCAACCATACATCACCCTCCATAAACAAGAATTCTTTCCATTACCATGAAAACTATAATAATCATACTTGTTAAGTGGTGATAAATTTCCTGTTATAATTGCTAAAATTATCCCTTTTGAACATGAAGAAATTTTTTTAAATATTTTAAGGGACAACATCAGGGAAATAAGGTGGAGCTTGGATGATATATCTGGTATTATCCCCTATATTTTCATGCAAAGGATTATTTTGGAGGATGGGGATAAACCAGTTAGGCAGCCACAAAAAGACTAAATCCAAAACTTTTGGAGGATGATAAAAAAGTGGTTGAAAATTTAATCAAGGTTGGAATAATCTATCCCATTTTAGGTTCCCAATGGGTAAGTCCTATTCAGGTTGTGCCTAAGAAAAGTGGTGTTACAGTTGTTATAAATGAGGAAGATGAGTTATTTCCAAGGTGGGTGAATAACAGTTGGCATGTTTGTGTTGATTATAGGAAACTAAATCAGTCCACTTACAAGGACTATTCCCCCCCCCATTTACAGCTCAAATTTTTGAGAGACTATATGGGAAAACACACTATTGTTTCTTGGATGTATTTTCTAGATATTTTTAGGTTTCTATTCGTCCAAATGATTAGGAGAATACAACATTCACTTGTCCATTCGGTACATTTTCCTACCAGATGATGCCATTTGGAATTTTCAATGCCCCTAGTACATTCTAAAGATGCATGGTGAGTATTTTTCTGATTTTATTAAGACCAGCATGGATGTATTTATGGTTTATTTTACAGTGTATGGGTCTTCATTTTATGATGGTATCTCTTTTCTGGGAAGGGTTTTGAATCGTTGTATTGAGAAGAATCCGGTCATCAACTTTGAAAAGAGCCATTTTATGGTAGAGAATGGAATTTTATTAGGCCATGTAGTGTCAAAACATAAGATAGAGGTTGATAGATATAATGTAGATATTATTTAATCCTTACAATATCTTTCTCGTGTGTGTGATGTTAGATCTTTACTAGGTCATGAAATATTTTATCGATGTTTCATCAAATATTTCAGTAAGATTTATTTTCCTATGTCACGATTACTCCAAAAGGATTATGATTGTGTGTTTGATTATTCTTGTAGGAATTCCTTCGATTAGTTAAAGAATAATCTGACCAATCCACCAATAAAAAAACCCCCATGGTGGGATCTTCCTTTCGAGATTTTGTGTGATGTGTCCAACTTCGCGGTTGGAGTTGTCTCATCATAGAGTGTGAAGGGACATTCCCATGTTATTTCCTATTCATCAAGGACACTCAATCCATCCCAATAAAACATCATAACCACAAAAAATGGGTTTTCTTACCTTATATTTTCTTTAGATAATTTTCTTTCATATTTAATGGACTCTAAAGTAGTTTTTTATAACTATGTAGATCTAAGGTACCTATTGAAGAAGACAGATGCAATGCCTAGACTTATCTGATGGATTCTCCTTCTTAAAGAATTTGAAATTGGGATAAAGGACAAGAAGGGGTCCGAAAATCTAGTGGCAGACCATATGAGTATGATTACTCACACATTAGAGGCTAACACCTTCGACCAAGTACCACTTCATAACACTTTCCCCAATGAGCATCTTTATTCCATCTCATGTACGCATCCTTGGTATGTTGATTTAGTGAAATACACTTTAGCCTCTAAAATCTCTGAAAATTTACAGAAACATAGAGTAAAATAATTAATTATTGAGTCACGATTTTATGTTTGGGATGATTTATACCTTTGGCGCATGTGTAGTGACCATGTTTTTAGGAGGTGTTTCACATATCATGAGTTTGAGTATGTTATGCATTATTGTGAAACAATTTCATTTGGTGGACACTTTGGTCCCCAACAAACAGTTAAGAAATTCTTAGACTCTGGATTATATTGTCTTAGCTTATCCTATGATTCTCATTTTTTTGTAAGTCATGCTAACATTGCCAACACACTGGTAACATTTCTAAAGGACATGAGATTCCCTAATAACCCATATTATTCTATGAAGTTTTTTATGTATGGGGCATTAATATTATGGGTTCTTTTTCTATTTCATTTTGGTTTTTGTATATTTTGTTTTTTGTTGAATATGAGAGTAAATGGGTGGAGGATAAGGCCACCAGGACTGATGATTCTCATGTTGTAGTGGAATTTGTCAAGACGCATATTTTTGTAGTTTTGGAGTACCAAAGTCCGTCATCAGTGACCAAGGGACACACTTATGTAATCGGAATTTGGCATCCTTCCTTTGGAATTATGTGGTGATACACAAAACAACAACACCATACCAACCCCAAAAAAATTCCCTGGATGAGGTTTCAAATCTTGATTTGAAACAAAATTTGAAGAAAAACTTGTAGCCAAATAAGAAGGATTAGATCAAGCACTTAGATGTTGCATTGTGGGATTATAGGATAGAATACAAGACACCCATTGGTATTTCCCCATTTGGGATTGTTTTTGGGAAATCATGTCATCTCCCTATGGAAGTTGATCATTGGAATTATTGGGCTATAAAGAAATTTAACATGGATCTGTCCCAAGATGGAATATAGAGTAGGCTAAAAATTCAAGAGCTTGAGGAGATTCAATTTTCTTCATTTGAGAAATCTATAATCTACAAGGAAAGATCAAAAGCAACTCATGATAGAATGATCCAATAAAGGGTGTTTCATGTTGTAAAGAAATCATTTCTCTATAGTTCATGACTAAAGTTGATGCTAGGTAAGTTTCATTCTAAATGGTTAGGTCCTTATATTGTGTATAATGTTTTTCCTTATGTTGTAGTGAATATCACACAATAGGAAATTGGAAGAAGCTTTATAGTCAATGGGAAATGTATGAAATAATACATTGAGGGAATTTTTACTGATGTAGTAGATTTCATCACACTACATGACCCCATCATCACTTGAGAATATTAAGCTATTCCTAAACATTTCAGTTTTATTATATTTTACCTATTTAAAATTATGAATTCATTTTCACATATCATCTTATAGGTTCACACCGAGGATAATGTAATATTTTAAGTGTGGGGAGGGAACAATTTAGTTTAGTAATGTCAATTGTTTTTCTATTTTTCAAAACAAAATTGTGTGTTTTTTTAAATATTTGTGTGTTTATAAAACATTTGAGTTGAAATGATTCTCATCTAAATTTTTAAATCCATATCAATAAGATTAACAATTTATTCGATGAAACTATTCTTAAATAAATGATGATAATGACTTTGTTTTAAGTTCAAATCATTAGAAATTTCATGAAATGTACTCTGAATTTTGAATCCCATGCCACATCTCACTGTATTTATATTTGAAATAAATTTCTTTTAAGGATTATGAACCATTATTTCATTATTCAATATATTTACCTCACTTCTTGAGAATAACAAACCATTCTTTATTTAACTAGAATTTGATTTATTCCTATCAAAACATAAGGGTTTGTCGTACTTGTGTTTTAAATTTATGAGGCATTTATTTGTTATTAAAGACCATATTTCAAAATAATCCTTTTTTTATAATGGCCTACCATGAACATTTAATCCTTGTATCCCATACAAGCCTTGAACAACCTTTTGGGTTAGCCATATTACAAGCCAATTTTCCCTATCCAACCAAACTTCGAAGTGGAATTGCAAAATCTAGTTGAACTTAAGTGTGGGGGAAGATGTCTTGTGCTGTGGTACCACATTTTGTGATACTTTGGCTAGAAAATTAAATTCTGAAGAGATGTGTTTGATGTTGAAAAACAAAATTATTTTGTTGAAATCTGGGCCTTTTTTGATCTTTCATGAAAAATGAATATGTTTCTTTGTGGATCCTCCAATGATGAAAGAAATATGTTAATATACTGAGCATTCACTAAAAACTATGTTTGAATATGATTAACATTTTTTTGCTGAAATGATTAATTTTGTAGACATTCCACGAGTTTTCATGATTATGGAGCTGAAATGATACTAAGGAGAGTGAGGAGGATACCATACTTGAGTGAAAATTATAATAATGCAGTTTTTCTTCAAAAAGATTCAAGCCCTTCTCCTTTAGCCTCAGAATTTTTCACATCTAAATTCTACCAAACAAAATCAAAATAACAACCCTGAAAATTCCTAATGATAAACATATGTCATTGAACCACATCAAGTGGTGATGTAAGATTTTTTCAATCCTATGGTGACCCTTATATTAGTTTGGATGAGAAAGACATTGATGAAAAATTGACAATTGTGTGATAAAACAAAATTCAAGTGAGGTAAGTGTTTTGTGTGTAGGGGAAGAAAAATGAAGTCGAAATATATTGAATGATATAAATGGAGAACATTAAATAATGGTTTTTACGAGTCATGATATCTTTTTTTTCTTGTTTTGGGATTGTTGGATCTCAAGGATATGTTTTTAATTTTTTTTTATTTGATATTGATGTTTACTTGTCACAATTGTTTTGGAATATATGATTTAAGGTTTTAACCAGGAGAAAAAAGGGTAAGTGTGGGGGAGTTGATAAAACACAATTTTGTTCAATATTTTATTGATAATAAATAACAAAATTTGCTCATATTGTGTTAAATATGTTTATTTATAATATATTTGGGATTAGATCATTCTTTTGAAAATTTTATGAAAATTCCATTTTTACCCTTTAAAGTGCATTGTCTTAATTAAAACAGAAATATTTTAATAAGTATTTTTTGAATTTTCCATTTTGTAACTACATTCCTGACTTAATGTGATATCACATTTGTTCATGACATTAGAGCTAAATGATGCATTTGATTGGACTAAATAGACCATGAAGTCAAAGATGGACAAGACCCGATAGATTGGACATCACTATAGTTTTTTGGTCATATCTTCTTCATCCATGCATAGAGTGGGCCCAATGTTTGACAGGAGATCAAAAACCAAATTTATCACAAATTATCCTTCTATAGAGACAGCTAATTCATGCATTTTTGTGGGAAATAAGGTAGTGTAAATGGGGTTAAAATTAGTGGCAAAATATCCCCATTCACATTTGAAACCGCTTCTAACCAAGATTCCCCTATACTCTATAAATATGTATTTTTCTAATTTTATGGGTTTGTATGTGAATTAGAAAGTTGAGGGAAGAAGATAAGTGGTTTCACTTCAATTCTCAAAGAAATTCAGTAAGGGTATCTCTTGTAGAAAGGATCCATTCATTGAAGCCTTCTTCTTCTTCTTCGCATTGTATTGTTTGTGTTTCCGTAATACACTTCTTAGTTACAATTTAATTTCTTCTTTTTTATTATATTTTGTTAAATTATCTTCTCCTATAATCTTCCTCTTTGGTAGAGATAATCAATAGTCAAAAAGATATTATTGTATACTCTCTCTAAACCATTGAAATGCAATTTGTTTCTACAATGACTACACTATCCATGGAAGAGTAGTTTCCTTAGTAATTGATATACCTATTACCTTCTTCATTAAATAATTTTGAATCAATGAGCTAATTTAATTCAACTAATATCATCCATGAGTTTTATTTTTAAATTATAGGAGAAAAAGTAAGAAATTGATCAATTAACAAAAAAACATGTGAAGTCAAGAATTTTTGTGAATTGTGATATTGAAAACATAATCCGTAAAATAAGACCACACAAGATAATTTTTTGAGTTAAAATACAATACATAATCTTAATAAATCATCATTTCCAGAGTGGGTATGTTCCCTAATTCATCATATACCATAATCTATCCTTAAAATTACAATCAAAGTAGGGTGCTACAATTGCATGTTCAAAATCTAGCCTAGGTTTTAACACTTTTAATCTTTCTGGTTAAGTTAACTCCCATAGGTTTTGAGGTTTAAAAAATATAGGAATATAATTAATTAGAGGTTAATTTAAATTATAATGATTAATAAGTAAGTGAAGAGGTAAAGTTAGATCGATTACTCCTTTTAAAATATTTTATAAAAAAACATTTTCTTGTTGTATACTTTAAATCGAACTTGATTTCAAAAATAAAAATATAAAAAATGAAATCATTATATAGGGAAATTATTCTAGTTTTATAAACTATAACACCCCACCCATTATTTCATGTAGTGTGTTTATGTTATTTAATTTAATTATCAAAATACTTTCAATATGTAGTCTTAAATTACATCCTCCATTGAGATACGAACATGGTCAGCCACAATACTTCACCTAAATAACCAGAAACCAAATATAATTTGAAAGCACCCATTAAAGAACATTTCAAATTTTCATTGTTTTTGGGGAAGAAGTAAATTATTCAAACAATTAGAGATATTTTTTTAATTTTTATTTTTATTATTTTCTTCTTTTCTTTCCTTTTTATTTCCCCTTTGACGTGTTTTCATTTGTTTCTCATCTTTTATTTTTATCAAACCGTAAAATAAAACTTCATATCATTTTATTACGACCCACTTTTACTCATTTGTTTTTTATCTTTCACTTATTTATGAAACAAACTAATCCTGAGTATCTCTTAGATCTCGATCCTTGGATTGAATGCAGACTTAAGGCTTGAATCAAACATTATCAGTCTATGGGAAGTTTCAAAATTCAACCAGTTAGAGGATTCCACCATTATAGTAACATTGAGAAGTGGGAAGAAAATGAATCATACTTCTACACCAACCATTCCATTGGGATTCTCCTCAACTCTGGTGAGACCCCATTCAAGAACCACTGATGAGAAGCCTAAGGATAAAGACAGAGGTAATAAAAATATTGATGATGTTCCTCCTAAACCCCTTCAATTTACTAATCGGGTTTTACAAACCAATAATATGGCTGAAGAGGTGTTGAAAAAATAGTTTTTTATACATTCAAGCATGTTCAGATCAACATCCCTCTACTTGAATCCATTAACAAAATCCCAAGGTATGCAAAAGTCATAAAAAAATTTGTATGAATCTAAGAGGATTCAAGGGAATTAAGAGGATCAATCTAGGACGGAATGTATCAGCACTCATTACACTAAATATAGCAATAAAAAATGTAAGGATACAGGGACATTCAACATCCCATGCAGCATAGGGGAGTTGCACATTTCTGATGCACTTTGTGATTTAGGAGGTTCCATAAATGTAATTCCACACTCTGTTTTTTCTTCTTTACAAGTTGGTGAGTTCAATACAATGAGAGTAGTGGTACAATTGGTGATTAGAGATACATCATATCTAGCCGGAGTCATTGGGGATGTGCTTGTTCGGGTTAGAGACATGATCTTCCTAAAATATTTCTATATGCTTAACATAGAGTATGGTCAGGAAGGTTCTCATGCTTCCATTATCTTACGTAGGACCTTCCTTAAAACTAAAAAAATTATAAATGTTCATGAGGGTACACTTTCCATGTTTTTTAGAGGTGAAGTTGTGATATTTAATGTTATGGACTCTGTGAGGTGACCCTTAGTGGACCATTTTTCTTTTGTTATCTCCCATTTTGAACCACCAAATAAAAACCCCATGGAATTGGATTTTCCTATTCTTAGAAATATTATGAGCATTGCTTCTAGTTTTATGTCTATGAGAAACTCCACTCTATTTTATAATTCACAAACCTCTCTTAGATTTGATATTGAAATGGATTCATATTCTAATTTTGATCATGTGAACTCTGATTATGACATGTTTTTTGAGTATTCTGATGGGTCTGATGCTATATTCTTTTATTTTTATTATGTATATTATGATATTGATGTTAATTATTCACATATTTCAGTTCCATCAATTTCTCCATCCATACATCACCCCCATATATTGTAACTCAAGACATTACCACCAAAACTAAAATACTCATTCTTGTTAAGTAGTGATAAATTACTAGTTATAATTGCTAACAATATCCCATTTGAACATGATGAAAGAAAGTTAATATTTTGAGAGAGAACATTAGGGAAATCAGGTGGACCTTGGCTAACATATCTGTTATTATCCCCACCATTTTCTAGCATATGACTGTTTGGAAGGATGGGGATAAACTGATTAGGGATCCACAAAGGAGACTGAATCTAACACATTTAGAGGTTGTTAAAAAAGAGGTTAAAATTTTACTCGAGGTTGGTATAACATATCCCATTTCAGATTCCCAGTAGATAAGTTTTATTCAGGTTGTGCCTAAGAAAAGTGGTGAAAATGTTGTTAGAAATGAGAAATATGAATTAATTCCAATAAGGGTGAAAAACAGTTGGTGTGTGTGTATTGATTATAGGAAACTCAATCAATCCACTTATAAGGACCATTTACCCTCCCATTTATTGATCAAATTCTTGAGAGACTAATTGGGAATACAATCTATTGTTTCTTGGATGAATTTTCTAAATATTTTCATTTTCTTATTGGTCCAGAGGACCAGGTGAAGTCAACATTCACTTGTCTATTCGGTACATTTTCCTATCAGAGGATGCCATTTGGAGTTTTCAAATCCCCAGGTACCTTCCAAACAGACATGTTGATTATTTTTTTAGATTTTATTATACCAACATGGAGGTATTTATGGAAGATTTTACAGTGTATAGGTCTTCAATTTATGATTGTATCTCTATTTTGGGAGAGGTTTTGAATCATTATATTGAGAAGAATCTGGTCTTGATCTTTGAAAAGTGCCATTTTATGGTAGAGCATGGAATTGTCTTAGGGAAGGTAGTTTCAATCCATGGGATATAGGATGATATATCTAAGTTAGATATTATTTCATCCTTACAATATCTTTCATGTCTGCGTGATATTATATCTTTCCTAGGGCATGCAAGATTTCATCAATTTTTCATCAAATATTTCAGTAAGATTTCTCTTCATATGTCATGATTACTCTAAAAGGATTTGGATTTTCTATTTGATGATTCTTATAGGACATCATTTGATGATTTAAAGATGCATCTGACCACTCAACTGATCATACACCCCCATGGTGGGAGCTTCCTATTCAACTTATGTGTGAGGCGTCCAACTTGGCCGTTGGAGTTGTGTTATCACAAAGGGTGGAGAGACATTCACATGTGATTGCTTATGCATCTAGGATACTGGATTCATCCCAATAAAACTAAAAAACCATGGAAGAATAGTTTGTTTCCATCATGTTTTCATTAGATAAATTATGTTCATATTTATTTCTGCTCTAAAGTAGTTTTTTTTACTTTATAGCTCTGAGGTGCCTCTTGAAGAAGCCAGATGAAAAGCCCAGACTTATCTAATGTATTCTCCTACTTCAGTAA
The DNA here is from genome assembly GCA_963277665.1 of Viscum album. NCBI lineage: Eukaryota > Viridiplantae > Streptophyta > Magnoliopsida > Santalales > Viscaceae > Viscum > Viscum album. Next base: position 1,574,952,427 of record OY728119.1, on the reverse strand, counting down.
TTTGATATTGATATAAAAGAAAATAAGGGGTTAGAAAACCCAGTGGCGGACCACATGTGTAGGATTACTCACACATTAGAGGCCGACTCCTTAGACTATGTACCACTTCAGGACACTTTCCCCAATGAGCATATTTATTTCATCTTAGGTATGCATACTTGGTATATTTATTTATTGAAATACATTATTTCCTCTTAAATACCTACAAATTTAAAGAAACATCAAGTCCAAAAGTTAATGAGTGGGTCATGATTTTATGTTTGGGATGATCCCTACCTTTGGCGCATGTGTAGTGACCAAGTTATTAGGAGGTGTGTTCCTCATCATGAGTTTTATTATGTTCTATATTCTTTTCATACACATTCTTATGGAGGACACTTTAGACCCCAACGAACTACTAATAATGTCTTAGACTCTAGATTATATTGGCTTATCTTATTTCATGATGCTCATTTGTTTTGTAAGTCGTGCTCACATTGCCAACACACTGGTAACATTTCTAGGAAACACGAGATGCCCCAACAACCTATATTATTCTGTGATATTTTTCATATAAGGGGAATCTATTTTATGGGTAATTTCTAGTTCATTTAGGTTTTTTTATATTTTTGTTTTTGTTGATTATGTGAGTAAATGTGTGGAGTCTAAGGCCACCCGGACGGATGATTCACATGTTATGGTGGAATTTTTCAAGTCATTTATTTTTTGTAGGTTTGGAGTACCAAAAGATATCATCAGTGACCAAGGGACACACTTCAAAAATCATAATTTTGATTACCTCCTTTATAAGTATGGGGTGACCCACAAAACATCTACGCCTAACCACCCCCAATCTAATGGTTGGTCTCAGGTTTCAAATTATGAGTTGAAACAAATTTTGTAGAAAACTGTGAATCCGAATAGGAAGGATTGGAGAAAGCACATAGATGATGAATTGTGGTCTTATAGGACAACATACAAGACACCCATTGATATTTCCCCATTTTGGATTGTTTTTGGGAAATAATTTCATCTCAATGTGGAATTTCAAGATCGAGCTTATTAGTCTATAAATAAATGAAACATGAATTTGGCCCAAGATGAAATCAAAAGGAAGCTTCAAATTCAAGAGCATAAGTAGAATCTATTGTACAAATATGAGACCTCAAGGATCTATAAAGAAATATCAAAAGCATCTCATGATAGAATGATCTAAAAAAGTGAGTTTCATGTTAGAGAGAAAGTCCTTCACTAAAGTTATTTACTAAAGTTGATGCCCGGTAAGTTGTGTTCCAAATGGTTAGGTCCATATATAGTATTTAATATTTTTCATTATGGCATAGTGGACATAAAACAAAAGGTTAAAATAATAATATTTACAATCAATGTGAGACATTTGATGCAATACATTGAGGGAATTTCTTCTGATGTAGTGAATTTCATCACACTACATGACCCCATCATCACTTGAGAATATCAGGCTGTTTATAAAACCCTTAACTTTTATATTATTTTTGTTATTTTAAATTCTGTATTTCATGCACAAATATCATATCATAGGTTCACATATAGTACAATTCAATATTTTATGTGTGGGGGACAGAACCTTTTAGTTTAGTTATTTCAATTGTTTTTCTGTTTTTTAGAAAATATTGTCTGTTTTTTTTAAATTTTGTGTGTTTCTAAAAATTTTGAGATGAAATAATTATCATCACCATTTTAAAATACATATCAATAAGTGAAAAAATTTATTCCATGAAACTGAGCTTCAAATAATGTTGAAAATTACTTTGATTCATGTTCAAATATTTACTAATTAAATGAAATGTACTCTGAATTTTGAATCTTATTCCACATCTCAATGTCTTTATATTTGAAATCACATTCATGTGAGGGTTCTGAACCCTTATTTTAATATTCTTTACATTTACCTCACTTTTTTAGAGATCCAAACCATGCTTTATTTAACCAAAATTTAATTTATTTCTGTCGAAACTTGAGGGTTTGAGATAATTGTGTTTTAAATGATTGAAGAATTTATTTGTTATTAAATCCCCTATTTCATAAGAATAATTTTTTATAATATAATACCTTTAAAATTTAATCCTTGTATCCCATAGAATATGTGAACAACCTGTTAGGTTAGCAACATTAAAAGACAATTTTTCCTATCCAACCAACTCTTGATGTGAAATTGCATAATCTAGTTGGACTTATGTGTGGTAAAAGTTATCTTGTGTTGTTCCCCCACATTTTCTGACACTTTGGGTGGAATATTAAATTCTAAAAAGATTTGTTTTCTATTGAAAAAAAATCATTATTCTAAAATATGTCTCTTTCGGGATCATTCATTATAAATGAAGATGTCCCTTTCTGGAGCTTCCAATAAAGAAAAAAATGTGCCTATCTGGAGCTTTCACAAAAAAACTATGTTTGAAGAAGATTAAGATTTTTGTTGCTGAAATGATGAATGTTGTAAAATTTCCATGATTTTTCAGAATGATGGAGTTGAAATGATATTAAGGGGAGTGAGGAAGATACCATACATGAGTAAAAAATAGAATAATACAATTTTTCTTCAAAAAGATTAAAGCCATCCTTATTCAGCCCCGGAAGTTTTCACATCTAAATCCTACCAACCGAAAGCCACAAAACAACCCTAAAAAGTCTTCATGATAAAAATATGTATTTGAAACACATTGCATGGAATTTTAGGAATTTTTCAAGCCTCTGGTGACCCTTGTATGAGTTTGGGTGAGAAAATTATTGATAAAAAATTTACATTTGTGTTATAAGAGAAAATTCATGTGAGATAAGTGTTTTGTGTGCATGGGAGGAAGAATGAAGTAGAGATATATTGAATTATATAAATAGAGAACATGAAATAATGGTTTTTATGAGGCATGATATATTTTGTTTCATGGTGTGGAATTGTTGGATCTCCAAGATATGTGTTTTAAAAAAATGATTTGATATTGATGTTTACTTGTCACAATTTTTTTTGGAATACTTGATTTGAGATTTTTCCCATTAGTGAAAATGTGTAAGTGTGGGGGAGTTGATAAAACACAATTTTTTGGAATATTTTATTGATTATAAATGACAAAAAAATCACATTGTTTTAAATATGTTTCTTTATAAAATATTTAGGATTAGATCATTCTTTTGAAAATTTGATGAAAATTCTAGTTTTACCATTTAAAGTTCACTATAGTAACTAAGACATAAATATTTTAATATTAATTATTTTAATATTAAATTTTTTTAACTATGTTCCAGTCTTAATGGGTGACAACTATTGTTCAGGACATTGGATCTAAATCATGCATTCTATTGGAATAAATGGACCATGAAATCAAAGATAGACTGGACCTACCAGATTGGACTTCACTATAGTGTTTGGGTCATATCATCTTCATTCATGCATGGATTGACCCAAAATTTTGAGGGGAGATCAAAAATACAATTTCCCACAAATTATTCTCCTCTAAAGATGCTAATTCATGCGTTTTGGTGGTCAAGAAGGTGGTGAAATTAGGATTAAAATATTTGGTAGAATCTCCTCATTCACACATGAAACCAATTCTAATATATCCTCCCCTCCACTTAAAAAATATTAATTTTTATTATTTTTAGGGTTTTGCAAGTGCATTAGTATGTTTAGATAAGAGTATAAGTGGTTTCACTCAAATTATCCAAGCAATTCAATAAGGGTATCTCCTGAAGCAAGGATCCCTTCGTCGAAGCCTTCTTCTTCACGTTGTAATGTTTGTGTTTATGTAATATAATTCTTAGTTACACATTAATTTCTTATGTTTTCTTCTATTTTGTTAAATTATATTATTATTTAGTCTTACTCTTTGTTCTGGAAATTATTTTTATAAATGAAATTAGGTTATACTCTCTCTAAACCTTTTCAAATGCAATTCATTTCTATGATGACTACACTGCCCATAAAAGGGTAGTTTTATTAGTAATCGATCATATTTTACCTTATTCATTCATTTATTTTGAATCAATGAGCTACTATAATTTCATTAATATGATTAATTAATTGAGTTTTTATATTATAAGAAACTAAGTAAGCTATTGAACTATTAACACAAAAACACAAAAGGTTGCGAATTTGTGTAAATTGTCAGAGTACAAATTTAATCAGTAAAATAAGACCGTGTGGGAGAATATTTTAGTTTTCAAATAAAATCCCTAAGATCAATTCATCATCATTTCCTAAGTGGATATGTTCCATAATTCACCACTGACAATAATATATCTTTTTAACTACAATCAATGTTGGGTGATGTGATTGCATGTTCCAAAGCTAGCCTAGGGTTTAACCTTTTTCATCTTTGGGGTTATGTTAACTCATTTAGCATTCGATGATTAGAAAATTATGGGATTATAATTAATTTTATATTAATATAAATGATAATTAATAATAATTAAGTGAATAGGTAGGGTTATATTGATTATGCCTCTTAAAATATTTTCTAAAAAAAATTTTATTGGCGTGTTTTTTAAATCGAACTTCATTTCAAAAAAACAAAAAAAAACATCTTATTCCAGAAAACTTCTTCTATTTTTATAACTAATAATCAACCCTCATCCTTTCAGGTAGTGTTTTTAAGTTATTTAATTTTACATTCAAAATACATTCAATATGTTGTCTTAAATTATTTCCACCTTTAAGAGACATACTTGGTCAGCCACTCTGTTGCGCATAAATAACCTGAAACTGAACATAATTTGAAATTTCCCATGATAGTGTCTTTTAATTGTCCCTATAGTGGTGATACACACATGCTTCATTGATCTTGAATCAATTTAAATTGACTTCTGGGTGCTAGAAGAACAAATCAAATGTATTTCATTGTTCATATTGATCACTCTAAGATCCTTCATGATTAAATGTGATCTTCTCACTCTTGAGGGGAATAGAGGAGTAATTTGAGAGAGAGGGGGTCTATTGTGCACAATTATTATCTATTCTTAAATTTTGATTAACTATATATAATTGACATAACCATCAATTTATAAATCTTGGGTTTAGGTTAAAATATTATTTAATTGTATAATAGCCCTTAAATAATATTATAATATTTAACAAAACACATTACATATTATTATTATTATTATTATTATTATTATTTTATGGAGTTTGTTAACTCGTACAATGATTAATATTATTTTATCGGTTTGTAAATTAATATTTATCATCAAATTCCATCTTGGTTCGCTTAAACTCCCTAGTATTTATTGAATACATTAATAAATATTTTATTCACTAACCAATGAAAAAATATCTATTAAATATTTAATAAATAAAAGAAATATTTTATCCATAATACAATGAATAGATATTTAATAAATATTCATTTAATCAAATAAATTATTTATTTAATGAATGGATAATTATTTATTTCATTTAGAGTATTAGAGATAATAAAACCTGAATAAAATTATTCCTTTATCATGAGAATAATATTTATTCCCATAATTAAATTCAAAGAGAATTTAATTGAGATCCAAAAAAACACAAGGTGTGTGACCCTCTATTATTCATTCTCATTGACATGTGGTAGGTTCTCCTAAAGTATATGATTTTATTGTAGAAATAAGTTAAGGTACCCAAGAGAAAGAACATAATGTCCCACTGTTGAAAGCAACATATGAACGCTCGTTGTATAACATAATCACTTTTCCTCAATATCTCATCAAATAAGTTTCACATATTTTTCATCAACCTATATGTTTGATATGTATTTCGTTAACTATCTAAAATAATTGGAATTACACCATGTCCAAGAAATTTAATGTGACATTTTTATTTCAATTAGAGGGTTGAGATATCAACTCCCATAATTATGGAGTGTAAAATTCCTTCCTTGACTTATGAATTAATAACATGTCATTTATGACACCACCAATGTTACATATATTGTACCAACATATATCATGATGGTTTTTTAGTAAATATAAGCGTGAGATTCATGAATTTAATTAATTATTATATTAATGTCTAAGGACCATTAGGCACACTCATAGACAATAATATTTGACGACACTAAAACTTGTGTAATTCCTACGAGTAGGTATGTTCTCATAATATCCCATCATAGATATTTGTAAGTACAAAATTCATGATAAGAATCATCATTATCTTATTAATACTCGCACTTGACAAACTATTTACTATGTTACCTTTCATAGTATATTATTTGACTATAGAACTAGTTTTTAGAATACCATTATATCATTTCATGGTTCTCTTCACAATATAAAACTGTTATGGCCTTTTAAATGTGAAAGGTACTCTAAGACATTATGAGATAAATGTTATGTAGAAGAATGATAAATATGTGATAATATATTTTAATTAATATTTATATCATTTAAAATACATGTAGTCTTAAGAAAAAAAAAGTAGATGGTCTTATAGCACCAACTCCAACAAACTACAACTTACACTAGATTCAAATTCTAGAGATTGGTTAATTATCACATGTAGAAACATGATTCCATTGGGTATTCACGTAGTAGCTATTACTATCATTTTTTAATGAAGAGGGTTTGAAAAATCCACATGTAGTTATAGAAAATACTATTACTATAACATTTCAATCTCAAGAATAACCCTCATGTACTAATATATCTAAGTATACACTTATTTTCCCATGTAATTTTTTTCAAATCCTAACAAAATACATAGTTAGATATTATCATGATATTAATAAAACTATTTATTATAGTATAAACCAAAATTAGAAAAATATATTTCTAAACAACTCTTTAAGTTATATTAGAAGCCGCAACATGCTAAGAAATTATAGATATAGCTACTACAAATTATAATAAGTTTTTCTAGAATATTGCCTTATCCTTTTCTGTGATATTAAATCAAATTGAACATAATTAAGACAAGTGTCCAATTCAGTTTATCACTATTATTACCACTTATCTAGACACCAAGGACTCATCCATTTATACTTTACAAAGTACGGTCATATAGTTCAAACTACAAGTCGATGCATTTATGTTGGATATTCTTTATATCCATATACTATCCGTCATAGATTAGTAATATAAAACATCAGTATATATCATGTCATGTGATATAAATTACGAGAACATAAACTTGATAAATTATACTAATACCAATAATTTATTCCTATGACTATGCATGTTTCGATGGAAAGATTATATGCCAACAACAGTTTGTCCATGGATTGTTACAACTTTTATTTTATAATACATAGTTAATATATGTACTATAAATAAATTGTGACAATTCATGGATCTATCTTGTATATATTGTTCCCAAGAAAAGGGTTTCTTCTTTGAGAAATACTTTATGAAATTCCATTCCTTAGTCGTAACAAACTACTAAGACTCAATGTTTTTTTTCAAATGTTATCAATATTTCTATCTTGAAATATTTTCATTCTCCCACTAAAAAGATAGAACCACATGTAACTCATTAGTTTCCAAAAAATATATTCTATGTTAACTATGTGTGATTTATTCATTAATGAATTTATGTAATATGCATATCTTATTGGAATTTATTGATTTCACCAACCCTTTTATGATGTTCTTGGAAGACATATACGATAGGTTATCTTTTTCGTAGCATCGTACAAACATCTACCATATGGTATCATCTAAGTGAGGTGTCCTTGAAAATAAATAGTATAATGTAATGATCATTGAAATATTCTTTTACAATGTATAATTTAAGAATTATTTAATTCATGATGATTTTTGTATAATTTTTTTCATAGACTAAACCTTTAAAAATATATCATTCTTTGTCAGAACCTTTATATACCATCGATGTCTGGTTTTTCTAGAATACTCACTAGTAGAATCAACTCATAGAAACATACAAAATATAGAATCCCTAAATCATGATACATTGTTTTCATTACTTTAATTTATAAAAACTTATAAACCATATCATATTAGCATTTACTGATGTATTATAGGGTAGATCTACTCTTCTAGGGTTATGGCTCTCACCGGTCACCCCAGGCATGATGGGATGAATGGTGGCCACTTTACTTCTTTCTTCTCAGGCTTCTGATCCCATCCCTATTTCCCCAGGTGTGGCGGTCTATCATTCCTCACTTCCCTCTATTTAAAACATGGGAGTTTGTACCCAATATCTGAGGTTTTTCAATGTATATCCGCGCATGGATCTATCTTTTCAAGATTTCATGGAGGCCTCATCCTATCGCTCTATCACTCCGGTGGATAGGTTTAGTTTGATTCCCCCACCCTCATTGATGGTTTTTACAAGTATGTTAATTTTTATTGGGATAATAATGATCGATATATTGTTAGATTTCTCATCTCCTATCATATATATTTCTAGTTTTCTTTATAATAAAAATTTTCTCATGCCTGGTCCAGACACTCAATATCTTTTGAATGCTTCCTCTTTCTCCTCTTTTATTGGATGATGGAGATTTATTCGAATAATAATTTTTCCATGAATTCACATTGGTTGATGTTTGATGAATATCATCTTCCTTTGTATAATTATTTTATTCTTGAGAAATCAGGTAACTCGATCAATCATTTCTTTTGTGTTGATGTGAACACTATCATAGGTAAATTCTTTCTTCCTTCTCTCATGTGTGTGGAAGATGATATTTATAAACATCTTCCAACTTTTTTTGTTTTATATTGAGGATTTCTTCTCCTTCAAAGAGGGTGTTATTTTATAATCATGATCAACTTTTTATCCTTCTGCAACATACAAGGGCATGTAGCTGCTTCCTGTAGAAAGGGGTCTTGGGTGAAGAACATAGCACTAGAATCTACAGCCAATCATCTGGCTTCAAATTTTCAATCCTCTGAGGTCCCTATTATCCCTATTCATAATGGGTAACAATCCATTATTGAGTATAATCCACCCCACATGGATACTTTAGTACAATTAATGTATTCATCTTTGACTTGAATTATTCATGTGTTCGAGCTCACTTTCAATACTATAAATGCGACTATTGGGGCTGAGTATATTATCCAGAAATCTCCCCATAATAAAACATTATATAAGATCCATCAATAGTTTAATTTTATAAGTAATTATTATAGGAAATATAATATTTTTGATGGAATATATCAGATTATTGATCAACATACTCAATTAGCAGATCCTGAAGGGGCTACTTCAGGTTTTCGTAACTAGTTTTGTGGGAAGGCTCTTCAAGGGGATATTAGAGTAAATTTTCCTTGCATTTGGTTTTAAATATCCCTCACAAGTATCATAATAAGGATGGTCTTGAGGTTCAACCCTTTGATTTTTATTTTAGTGTTCCCACTCTTGTAGGTTCTTAATTCATATAGGATCTCAACAAGTAATGGAAATTTAACCATATTGAATGAAATTGATCTGATTTTTTGGAGGAAGTTTCTTCAATTAAGAACTCTTATAGAGTGGTTGCTTATAAATACCATAAAAAGGATGATGAATGTTATTCACGGATTCTTATAAAGTATTCAATAATGATAAAGGATTAATCAAATATATGGCCCACTATAAAAACTATATCTAGCTCATTTTCCAATTCACATAAACCTTAGGCTAACTACTTGAGAGCACTAGGAGAAAATTCCAACTAGGATCGAGACTATGAGGAAAATATCACTCTATATTATGATATTTGATGATTTTTTCATATCTATAGTTTCTAATTAAGGGATGGTATTCCATCTCTTATCAAATTCTATTTACCATTTCTCTTGATTTTGTTTTTATTTAATAAAGAGTCCTTTCCTCGCATTTTCTAAAAAAATGATGTATTTGAGGAATATTTATTTTAAAATAATAGTACATTTATCACCCACCATGGTGAACATAAACTACCTATTTGGTGATAAATTCCCACATAATATGTGTCTCTAGAACTACTCCTCCCATTACGTTGTGTGGATTTCAGTATTCTTATGACAACTCATGTGTGTCTAGATCCTTAACTCCTAGAAGATGATTCTAATCCCACTATTTTCAATGATATAGGATTCCTTTATTGAAATATTTTTGGTCTTGATGAGACATTGATATCCTCAATGTCCATTGGATCATTAACTCAGATTCACCTTTTTTATGTCCATTTTTTGTAATGACTATATTTTAACAAATAAATTTCAACAAAAACATATGGTAGTGCTTTAATTCATTCCTAACACATATCAATTGATATGATATATTTTATATATTTTTGTTTGAATATGGTTTAGTTGTTTCAATTTTATTTATAAAAAATATCTTGGATGAAATAATGGAATATTTTCAATATATATAAGGGTCACCATTAATCTTCATTTTAATACCGTAATAAAAGTGATGTTTATAATGAAATTTGAGTTTAGGATTACCTTTACTCCATATATATGATCATATAATACTTGGATAAGATGTTCCTAGATAAGATGTCTAAGATATTACTCAATATTTACTAAGTTCACTCATTTACTTCAATGAGAATTTAAAAAATTTCATAAATAAATCTCTTGATGTTTATGAAGTTACCTTTTGATTTAAAATATTTAATCTAACCATGTTTACATAACTTCAAAATAAATATTCAATACCTTTAATTGTAAATTTTTCTTGGTTTAAAACACGATAAATATTTTTTTCCCATTATCTTAACTCAATTGAGACTAAAAAATGTTTATGGGTGTCAATAAGTCAACTACATTAATGTTTATTTTAAAAATAATTATCCTAGATCAACTAGGTAAGATTAATATGTTTATATTCAGCATCCATTTTGATGGATATTTGTGTTTAAAGAGCTATTAAACCAATAATTTAGTATTTAAGTGCCATAACAACAATTTTTCCAAATGTGAGATAATGACTCATTCTGTGTGGATTGACACTAGGATAAATTTTTTAGTAAGACACATTACAAACATGAATGATTCTATTTGGGAAATTAGAAATAGTGATCTCCCATTATGTAACATAATAATCACCAATTATCCTCTCCATTTGATTTCATGCTAAAACATTTATATTCTTGGTTATTTATTATATTTTAATACATCTGTGTTGTATGAATATTTTATTTATGCACAATAAGTGAATAGAAATTTATCTAATATACCAGGATCAGATGCAACTTTTTTCTTATTTAATTCTTTGTAATTTCTTTTCTAGTGTCCATTCATTCAACATAAGAAGAAAATAGCCACCTATTTAATCTTCTTCCTTTGAATATTTTGTCTCTTTGAAGGTCCCCCAAAATAATCTTATGGATTTATATTATACATGGGATATTCATAATTTTATTTCATATTTCTTAATATAAGGGTTGTAGAAATCAGTTTCGACTAGTTCTTATCTTCTTATTGAAGTATGGGAAAAATATTCATTAGTTAGTTATCCATTTTTTTTATCTAGGCATGGATGGTAAGAATAATAAACAAAGATTAATATATAATTCATTTTCCAAGTCGAATACAAATTTCACTACCCAATCAATAAACCCCAACATTTGGAAATCATGATCCATAGATAGATTTCCTTCTTTTATTTTGCACTAATATGGTGCATTGACAATATTATTTATTTTTATCCATTCCATATCATTCTCAAGAGAATATATATGAGATATTATATTATGGGAACCCATTTATTTTTATTCTATCCTAAAATATCTAAACATATTTGATAGTATAATACAACAGACAGAGGAAGCATCTTCAACATATCTCTATTAAGCATCCTTATCACATTCTCTCACCATTTGGGGTGGTAGAATAGGAATAATGGATTCCATCACATAATAAAACTTTTCTTATAATAATGAATCACATAAAAAATTATACCATATCCAAAAATTTGTATTTATAAATACATACCCTAAGGTATTAAATGTTCACAATAGATTCATGGTTTTACTTTTAATTTAATGCACTAATTAAAATAGATGATTAGTACTTTTCTTGATTAAAAAATTATGTGAGAAATAATAATAATTAATTTTATTAAATCTCCCATTATTTTATCAATTCCAAATAACCCTCACCATTGAACATATAATTTTTAGTTTCTATTACATTTTAGTGTCAAGTATCCATATCCCCTTTCATATTACCCAAATGAGGGTTGGTCAAGCTACTTAAAGGTATTAGGGTAGGTGGGTCATTATTAACTATAGGTGTGAAAAACATTGATTTGTTGATTAGACTCTTAAATTATGAAATCATAACTTGAAATTTCTCAACCCTTACCTTCCATTTACATCATGTATAATGAGGGATACTTTTCTTGATTTAAGATTGTTAAGTTAACCCATAACTTTTATAATAACTCCAATTTAAAAGTAAGTTTCCCAAACAGGGTTAGTCAAACACTTAGTTACAAGGCATTATTTAGTTATCAAGTAATAGAATGATAGGTGTGACATAATATATATTTTATGGATTTTATTTTATTATTTATAAATTTAATCTTATTTTATCCTTTACATTACTTTTTAATATTAAATGGATTTTAATAGATTAATTAATCATGTTGGATAAATCATTTACGCATAATCCATTTATTTAAATTATATATTTCCACATAAATTCATTTATATATGTGGTAGTGGTATTGCATCCATAAAATAAATAAAGGATGATATTGAAATAATTGATTAATTAATTACCCTATTAGGATCTTATTTAACAGTTGATTTATTGAGCAGGAAATAAATCAACATTTAAGATAGGGGAAAATTTATTGTGTTTGAATTAGAATGAGGTAAATAATCCCACTTATACACCTATGTATCACCAGAGATGATATCATTAATGTTTTTTCTTTAAATGAATTCATTCACCTTTGGATAACCCATTAATTACAAGTATTTATAACTCACACATAGATGAGGATAACCAATGTATTGGTTAATAGAGATTAAAAAATAACAATTGAAACAAGATTCCTACATAATAATAGAGTAAGATATGATATGTGGGATAATAAATGTTTTTTTAGAAAGGTTATCTCAAGGGCTCTTGGATAAATAAAAAATGCTATAAGAGACTTAAGGTGGAAACATTACATTTATCTATTTGAAACAGTTAAAATAGATTATTATGTAGAATACTAGAAAAGATACCAACCTCCCTGTGTACTCCCTTGTTTCCAAGTACATCCACAAGTGTATTGGCTTCACGAAAATCATGTGTAATGGTGTAGCTCATTGAGGAAAGTTGATTGAGGCAATGGTCCTTATTCGTAGACAACCTCCAAGAGAGATGAACCTTCCCAGTTCAGACCGCCTGAACAAAAATTTTGGAGTCATATTCAAACCAAATTTTATTCATACCCCACTTATGTACAATGATTACTACATTAATCAATCCCATCATCTCTACATCTAATGTTGATTCATTACCACATGATCCATAATAATATTCCATAACTCCCACTATTAAATCCTTGAAGAAGAAACCATAACCAACTAGCCCTGGGTTCACTTTGGATTCCCCATCAGTGTTCAAACATACCCATTCATCAAAATGTAGAGACCAAAATAAATCCAATATGTTATGAGGATGATTAAAATACCCAATAACCTTCAATTATCTCAACACAGAAAAACTAGTGATAGAAAACGAGAAGTGCATAGTTAGGGCGCAATTTTCCCTAACTCTGTTCCTACACCCATCAAGCCATACAATCCCAAAAAGAGGATATTAATATATTTAGAACATGTTTTATCAAATCATGAACCCTCCTAGTAGTAACCATGAAAACTTTAAGATGAGATGCATGGTTAGGAGCATGGTTTGGTAAAATCATCTATATGAGAAATTAAACTCACGAAAAATTAAAAAAAAAATCCTGAACCCCTGGATTATATCCCAAAACACCCTAGATAGACCAAAAACCAATTCCCCCAATTATTAAAGCTCACAAATGAATCCCAAAGCCCAATGAACTCATTTCTTGGCAAATGGAAGATCTTGTTTACTGATCTACACCTCTCTCAATAAGTGATTTACTCTCATTTGGATTCCTCTCTCTCCAAAATCTCTTTTAAAACAAAGATGAGTGTTTTATTATCCATTATCATAGGGTTAGATCTATGTTTTGAAAGATCTAACTCTACTTTATCATTGATCTAGGTTTTGGATCTATATATCCTTATTTACACTAATATTTTTTGTTCTACTTCAATTTGGAATTTTTATTAGTGAGATTTCGTCATCAATCTTGAAAAAGGTGGTCTGAATTTAAAATCCCATGGCCCTGATTAAAATTATGTTCATTTAATTTCTAATTAGAAATTTCCATATTGGAAAATCAATTCTTGAATTATATTAATTAATTGATTGATTGATTAGTGGAATGATGTGATTATGAAATTAGTGAATTAATTAGATTGTTTATTTGATTGATAAATATGAATTATAGAATTGATTAATTGTGTGAATAAAGGTTTGTTTGGATTGACCTTGAAGGGTTAATATATTAAATGATTAAATACTTATAAATAAATTAATGGTGAATTTTTCATATTATTCCATGTGATTAACATGTTGAACCATGATAGTTTTGAAATTTTAAATGGTATACCATAATGTGAAATGCTGATAAGAGGGTTATTGATTATTAACCTTGTTAAGTGTTTCATATGTGAGATATGTAATTGTGTGACAAATGGGTTGTGGGATACAGAGTGATGCTTTAAATTCCCAAAGTGTTCTAGACATAGTGTTCTAGACTCAAATATATACCTGTGATAAATGAGTGTGGGACACACATGGATGCTTCAAAAGCCTACATGTGATTGATTGTTAAATGGGTTGTGGGACAAAGATTGATGCTTCAAATACCCATGAGGTCCTAGTGATGGCATTCAAGGCCCAAAATTTTTGCATTAGATTACAGTTTCAATTACCCACGATATGAATTTATATTAAATAGATAATGAAACACCATGTGAAAATGAATTGTGATTCCCAATGTGATATATGGTTTAGACTTCAACACAAGCCAAATAAGGTATTGGTGGTTCAGGTGTCATTGTGACCCCATGTATTTATGAGGTTAAAGAAATAATAATTGTATATGTAAAATTTTTACTCCATTATCTATGATTTATCATTATAAAACTGCATGCATTATTATTGATTGGATGTTGTTTTAGACACTGCTGGCGGTGCCCTACTGAGCAGTACTCACACCCTACTTAGGCTGCATGATTTGTACCTAAATGGACTTCATGTTTATAGACCATGATAAGGGAAAGATCCCAATGTTATATGGTTGAGTTTGGATGGAGCATAGTGAAGGAACCAAACACAATGTCAGGACCCTCATGGGAACTTTTCAATGTCTTTATTTTGGTTTTTCATTAGAAACTTGAGACTTACAATTGCATGATATATCTATTGTTTAGTTTTAGATATTTTTTCTGTTTTTTATCATCGTGTGATAATAGTTTTTACGAGTAATTTTATTATTCTGGATGTTGTTTATCATTAGTTTGTTATTTTTTATTTGTTTCTACTATTGTGATTCTTTGATAAAGAGGTTATAGTATCCCCATGTTTTCTACTTGACCATCACTTATAGTAGGTAGCCTCTAGCATACGGGAAGGCACACTTGAGGTCTTGCGACAAACCAGCTCAGGGTACTGGTGTGTGGCAACTAGATCAGGATGTCACAATGTGCAACATATACAAAAAAATAAAAAATTTAAAAATAATTTCGATAAATTATATATTATTAAGATAATCATGATTTCATGAATTAATTAATTAATTATTTCCATTTCATCTTAATAAACATTTAAATTTCTTTGGTGATACCCATCATTAATGGAATTCATGGAAAATAAATGGTAGAAGCACTCATCCATGATTAATTACAATAAATTAGTTGGTCATTTTAAATTTTATAAAAAGATAATTAAATTTTAAAAAACACCATGTGTTCCTACCCATAAAAAAACGTTTAAATGTTGTAAATTTCAATTTAAGGTAATTTAATTATGTACTTTATTTGGAGACTACATAGTGTATACATACATGTTACATGTCATGTAACTTGATTTTCATGTACTTGGGATACACACATAGAACATCATTTGTGTACCTTGGATAGACTACATAATGTATACAAACCAAATTCATTTCATGTATCACACTTTTTGTGTGTCCATGAAGCCCACTGAAGAACTACGTGTGTTCTTCGGTTGCAACTACATGACGTGTACATACCATTTACACTTCATGTACCACTCATTTCATGCGTCCACATAAATCATCGAAATTCTTGGAATGTATTTTTGATTCTGAAAATGATTAACTACACATCGTGTACACAATATAAAAGACGTGTATATCATTAATGCTCCATTTTTTTGGTCTCACATAGTTTGAACATGTATAATGACTACACTGATGGAGCGAATTGTTTTTCTAAACCATGTAGGATACACAAAATGTACGCTAGCTATATGGAAGGTACACTAGCTACACATCGTGTCATCTAAAATTCTATGTTTTAGGTTAGCCTACTCTACATAGGGTGTGGAATAAATACACCACATGTAATTACTTCTCGGCACATCATGTATCCCATGTCATTGTTAGGTGTAGTGCCCTTAGGGAGACGACATGCACTCCGGCTACACCCCATGTAATTTCATGTAATCTATCCAGATTCTTTGACATTTACCAATGGAATATCCAATTATTCACATTCTATTATTTAATTTAATAAATATTTAATCTAGAACAAAGAAATGAAAATCTCAAAAACATGTAATTTTAATATGATTAAAGAGAGAACAATATATATTAATGAATTAAACTACTATTTCTCATATTGATCAATAATCAAAGAATAAATTATAAATTTAAATACATGAAAATTATAATACCACTTAATGGTTTTAAGCATGGTGTAAGTAACTTTGGTGGATTTTAAAACCAAATTTCTTTTATTTTAGAGTTTCCTGAACCCCTAAGAGATAATTTTTAATTTTATATTTATAATAAATTAATTTATATTAGGAATAATTGATTACCTCATCTTATAATATGTTCTTAGATGATTTTATTTATCTTCCAAAAACCCTTTCAAATAATATTTAGTGTACTGTAATGTTTAAGTGTAGAATCTATCTAGTTGTGATCCACATGTGCTCCTTTGATAATTGTGTAACACTAACTGATTTACGGGTTCTCAAACAATGAATCAAATACATTGTGTTGTTCATATTGATCACTCTAAGATTGTTCAGAAGTGAAGGAGCTCTTCTTCTTGTTGGGAGGAAGTGATGAGGAATTCAAAAGAGAGAGATAGAATTCTATTGTGTGCAATGATTATTTATCCTTAGTTTTTGATTAACTATATTAAATAGATATAACTATCAATTTATAAAGCTTTCATTTGTGTTAAAATATTTTTCATTTACATACCAACTCTTAAGTAATATTATAATATTTAATAAACCTCATTCCATATAATAATAATATAAATATTATTATTTTATGGTGTATGTTAACTCGCATAATGATAAATACTACTTTACCATATTTTAAATTAATATTTATCACTTGATGAAATATTAATCTTCTTTAACTCCTTTATATTTATTGAATACCTAAACAAATATTTTATTTATAAAAAATAAATATTATATTCACAAACCTCTGAATAAAAATTTATTGAATATTCAATAAATAAAATATATATATTATCTACAATCTAGAGAATATATATTTATTAAATATTGATGTAAATAAATAAATTATTTTTTAATTGATCAAATATTATTTATTACCTTGAAAATATTAGAGATCAATAAATCATGAATAAAATTATTCCACAATCATTAGGATAATATGTATTCCAAAAAATTAAATTCAAAGAGAATTTAATCAAAATCAACAGAAACACATAGTGTGTGTCCCTATAGGATTATTTCTCATTGGAATTTGGTAGGTACACACAAATTCCATGAATAATTTCTAGTAATTGGTCAAGGAGCCCAATAGAAATAAATTAATGGTGCAATGTTGATAGAAACATATGGACACTAATAGCATAATATAATCCCATTATCTCAATATCACATCAAGAAAGTTTCACTTCTATGTCATCAACCTATATGATTGAAATTTATTTCTTTGACTTTTATAAATAAATTTTATTACAACATGGCCATGTAATTTGATGTTATTGTTATATTTCAATCAATGGTCTGATATATCAACTTCCATAAAGATGGAAGGGAAACATCCTTCCTCGACTTATCCATTAATAACATGTCATTTGTGACACACCCAGTGCATTATACTTCCTACCAACATATAGCATGATGGTTTTTGTTAGTGAATCTATGTGTGTAATCCATGAAATGAATTAGTAATAATCTTAAAATATAATTAACATTACGCATGCTTGTATATGTGAATATCTGACGACATTAAACCATAAAGAATTTCTATTAGAGATTCTATTTTCATAATATCTCATCTTGGCAGTTACCATGTACATATTTCATGAGAATAATCATTGTTTTCTTATGAGTAATCACACCAGATAGTATATACATTATGTTCCCTTACATATTTTGTTATCTAACTATAGAACTATTTTTCATAATATCATCATATCATTTCCTGGTTCTAATCATAGATGGGAACTATTATGCCACTTTCAATAGAATAGATACTTTAGGATATATCAGATCAATTTTCTGAAAAATAAAATTCAATATATGATAATTTATTTTAATTAAAATTCATTCCATTGAATATATATGTAATCTTAAGAAAAAAATAGTTTATTCTATGGTACCATCTCTAATAGTTGTATGGTGGTTGTGGTAGTCACTCAGTTAGAAATGGAAAATAGTACAATGCTGAATGAAATGAATAAATTAATAAGTATGTAATTGAATATAATAAAATGTATATTGATGCGTGGTGAATGTATTAATGAATAAAATTTTTGGATTATGTAATTGAAAGTAGGAATGATTGTGTAGTTATTTGTGGTTGTGTGATTTGTTTTATATAGTGGTGGTATCCATTGTGATAATAGATTTTTGGTATGGTAGTGGTGATTTAGTGTGCACTAGTGTAGTTATTTTGAACACATAGGTTGGGTAGTGTGTGTTATCTATATATCATATATGTTTATTCTATTTTTATATGCGCCCCACCAGAATTTGGTAACCTTACTAACGCTCATAGGTTCTAGGTTCCAAGTGGCTTCCCCAATGTCTAGGTTGGTTGTTATATAGATGGATAGCTAGCCCCTCTTCCCCACTCTTCCTTCAACAGTGATGGACTACTGTTTGTGGTTGAGATTTGTATTCATGGACCAAGTGTTTTATAGTGAGGTGTGATATGATGAGGGTATGATGAGATGTGATATGTGGTGGGGTCATACATGGTGTGAAGATAGAATGAGGTTAATGTATTTCACATTCATGATACACTATTATCTTGGTTTTTTGATGATATGAGATGTGATAGCGCAAGTGTCTTTAGGAAGGATATAATGTGATGATTTCTAATACTAGCACTATATGTTAGACCTTGTGATGGTGGGATAGGTAGGAATTCATCTTGAACCACATCACAGACAGACTAGGTGCCTTTGGGATAAAAGAGATGTGATGTGATGTGATATGACATTTATGGAAGGGATGGAAGCACAGGACGTTTGATGTTGGGGCATGAGAGTGGAAAATCATTAGGTAAATCCAAGAAGAGAATATTTTTTTTTTCTGATCATAATGCAATATTGCTATATTGGATCTATGATTTTGTTAGTGATCCATGGTGAGGTTGGGGATGTTATTTGACCTATTTAGGTGCTTGTTGGTTCTGTTTTATTTCACTAGTGTATTAGCATGGTGTTTTTTCTCATGTTCACTTGAGACCTTGGTTAGGTCCCTTCTAGGTATAATTATATTATCACCATGTGTATATAAATTGTTTTATAGGTTTCAAAGAGTAATCTATTGACCAATTTGGATATTACTAGCTTGGGTTGGAGTTTTTTTTTGTTGAGGATCTATTGTAGAACTATCGTTTGGTAGCCTAGATACATTTATTTATATTGGTTTATTCTTTTTTTCATTAATTGTGGAATGGTTTTGGGATTTCTGTTATATTATATTCTTGATTTTTTTGGTATTTTGTATCGTATCTTCATATCTGTCTTTGTATTATAGATAGTAATTCCTCTTATTTATGATATTTTTATACCCTTGGTGATAGTCACCTACCTGGGGAATACTGGAGGCAGGAATTGAGAGTTATTATCCCTCTCTATTCATATAATCATCTGTGTTGGGAGGGTTTCATGACATTAAGTTTCTCAGAAACCACTAATAAGAACCAGTTAATCCAAGATTACTAAATATATTCATTATATATAATTGTATGGGCCATTTTTTATCACCATAGTCTTTAAAGTGTTAAGAAATATCCTCTTATTTCATATAAAACATTATAAGAGTGTAACCTTCTCAATCCATAAGTCACGTTATTCATACTTTTCATAGAAATTATCCAATCACAATATCTATAGCTCAATAATCAAATGGTCCCAATGTTTCTCTATGATTTTGGATTATATGAGAAGATAATCTATATAGACCACCAAAAATGTGTTGAAGTAATCTCCAAAGACTAAACTCATCATTTCCATGAATATTTTTGGAGCATGAGTTAGTCAAATAGGAATCATTATGAACATGGAGTTTGTATATCTTATATGAAAGATAGTCATGGGGATATCCTCTTCCTTCACCTATAGTTAATTATAACCTAATTGTGATGACCCAGTTATTTTTTTTAAAAGGAATATATATTATAATTTATTTATATTAACTCTATAGATTCATATTAATAGTATTTATCATAACACAATACATAATATTATTTTTTTATGGAATAAGAAAAAGTTTTCTCATTTGGAAAATCAAGTTGTGTTCATTCTAAACAAAGTCTTTTCCAAGTGTTATATGGTTTTGTTAAAAATAAAACCTACAAATATGAGAATTTAAATTTGATATATTAAAATTCTTTTTAGGATTCATTATACAAAAAATATTTTTGGGTGAATTTTTTCAATTTTTATAAAAAGATTGAATTTTTTAGTGAATAGTGTAAAATATTATTTTTATAAAAAACTGTAACATTTATGAAATAATAATGATATAATCATGATGAATTACCCATATATTTTTATTAAGTTATTGATATTTGGATTTTTTTTAAACGTGTTGAAGTCCTTTAAAGTGTCATTTTTGGCTATTGAGATTCTTCTGAAGTTGTTTGAGATGTTTTTAAAATGGTTACAATGAGATGGATACAACTTGAAGATGTTACGATGTCATTATAAAAATATATAAAAACTAAGAAATTTCATAAGTTAGTGAGAATTATTATTTTCACCAACCATACTGTTTTCAATAATTGACATTAAACCTTTAGAAAAGTGTATGTCTTTGGCATTGATTGTAATACTTTAAGTCTCTGAGTGTAAATATTTGAAGCTAACCGTAAGGATTCAAGCCTTTAATAATAAAACATTGAATCATTGAATATAATTATTTTATCTAGCATAAATTTTTCATCTTAAGTATTTTATAGTGGTGAGACTATGGATTCCCAATTTAAATCATTAAGTCTAATAAAAATTATGAGTTTCAACTGGATAAAATCTCATGTTTCTAGAAATTTAATTTTCAAATGAAATAAATCCTAATAATTCAAAATATATTCATTAGTATTTAAGTATCACAACTTAATTTTGATTTAATCAAGATAAATATTTCATATTACCCACAAGATAAATATGATGATATGTTATGAGATTAATTGAAATAAGATAAACTAAGATGCATATGTGACTAGTCAAGAAAAATCTTCAGATATTAAAACTAGAATGTAATTATGATGATGTTGTGTTGTTTTTACGATATATAATCAATTTATATTCAATAAGTAAAAAAATTTGAGTGGTTGAAATGAGTTTTTTAGAAATATAAGTGATCACATTCTCGTTGTGAGTATTTTTTATGTAAAATATATTATTAATAATGATCTTGTTGAATCAAGAAGTGAAAACTATAAAAGATCACTTTTTTTGCTACAATTGTTATATCGAGCAAGAAAAATAATATATTGGACCGACTGTATATATTCCTGGTATTTTTGTTCATCCGAGTTAATTAAATGTGAAAAGAAGCATCAAGTGTGTTACATTATTAGGTAGTACAAATAAAGAAGTGGGAAACCCTAAATAGCAATTTTATAAAGATATATTTTAATAGAAACCTTATAATATTTCTAGTTTTCTTTTTATGGGTACTGAGTTTGATGGGATCCATTTAATTTTATTAAATGGAATAAATTTTGAGAATATCAAGGATGGTATAATCTAATGATTTTAAAATAGGAAAATATAAGTTGTGGTCATAAAATAAAATTGTCTGGGAGTGTGTGAAAAAATTCAAGATGTAGAGTAAGTGTGATTTTAGTGCACAAAGTTCAAAGATTATCATATAATTATTTTGGGTTATATCATATTGAAATATATATATTTGAGTTTGAGAATATAGAATTTTATCTATATCAAATTATTTAATAAAGTGAGCATGATATTTTAAATACATTTACGTCTCATGAAGAAGATCTTCATTATTGGTTGAAGAATCCCAGAGCTTCATATAATATTTCTCATTTGTTGAAACTTTTTGTAACCAGTGGGATATTTAGTATAACCATAGATATGCTTTTTTATAAAATTATTAGTATGGTGATGAACCATGATACATGAAAATATGTACCCTTTCCTCTTTTATTTGATCATAATAAATTTTGGTAGAATCCATTGATCGATGGGAGTCAAACATGAAAAATAATAAGAACCCACACTAAGTCGGAATCATTAAAAAAATCTTCTGAATTATATTATTTTTATGTTCATTCCACGAGAGTAAGAATAATTTAAATACTTTAGTGGATATTTTCTTAACTGTGTGAATGGGAATATTTCTCAAGAAAATAAATTTAAATAAAACACCACTAATTCATCACCCCCTCCATTTTGGATGGTGAACCAGTTATTCAGGAATCTCAGGTGGTATCAAAGAACTCATATCCCATTTAACAGTTCCCTGAATTTTTAGTGATTGATAATATTAATTTAGTCAATAGTAGAGGTGTTTCAATATTAAATGTAAATAACTACCATGCATGGATTAATAGAATGCTTCCATTTATTATATCACCTCTCCTTGAGGTTTTTTATGTAGTTATAGATATTTCTCTCCTTGTTGATAGAAAAAATAAAATTATATTAAATGATAAAAGAAATCTATATATGGGTGGGAACGAAAGAAACATAATTCATTTATCTCTATCTAATAAATTATCCACTAAGATGATGGTCTTGAAACATGTGAAGGAAATATAGGATAAGATTGAGATTGGATTTAAAAGAAATTTTAATGTCAAAGAAGTTAAGCTATAAATATGGTTTGGTCAATTTGAAGACATCAAGATAAAAAAATGATAAAAACATTGAGGACTTACTTATGATGGTAAATGTATTTTTTGTAGTATAATAGGTTGTGGTGTGAAGCTATATGACTCAGTTATTTTATAGAAGTTTATGATAAACATTATAGATATGTTTGTTCCTATGATTTCAAATATATATGATAGATAGGATCTTTCCCATGATTAGTTACACATCATTCTAATTTTATATTAAATTAGAATGCCTCTATCTTTTAAAAATAAATCGAAAGATAAAATTGAATTTAAATTCATGTGGAAAATGAAAATAAAAGATACAACCATTAAGGAAATGAGTGATTATAATATTGTAGATAAAAATAATGATGAAAAAAAGAAAGTCATGTCACTTATTACATGGAACTATAATAAAGTAAAGGTTAAGTAAAAAAGGTAATATCCCACTCAAATTCTTTATCATGGTGATATTGGGAATTTTTCTACTGATTTTCTATAGAAGAAAAATAGAGAGTTTGATGTTGAGGATGAGAGTCCTTAAAAAAATATATGGGATATGTATAAAAAAGAACACTCAAAATCATGTGATAATAATAAGATGTTTCCTAAAGGGAAAAAGGACGAAATATTTTTATTCGGGAGGAAGTGGGATATGTCACTTTTAACATCTAATATTATGGTAATATTGACAAGAAGTTCATAAATTTCATGGCTCATGCATTGAAATAATAGAAATCTTCTAGAAGTGAATGATAAGAAGATAAAATATCCTATATAGAACATAAGATGAAATATTAACTAGAGGTATGCCTTGTGAAAAATATTGAACTCAAAAAAATTAATATCCTAAAGAAATATAATGAAAAGAAAGTTAAAGATCAAACTGGACACACCAAAAATAAAGTTTCATATATTGAATATATTAAAATCTTTAAGCTGAAATTCATAGAATATGACATGACTATGAGAGATCTTGATGAGAAAATCAATATGAAATAAGAATAACATAGTAATATTCAATATAAATATATAAAAACTGAAATATAATTGAATAATATGAATGATAGTTATAACAAATTTATGGAGATCATGGTTGATTCATCAAAATCTATTAAAAATGCAAACTCAATGTAGTTGTTTAAACCTTTTACTCATATGTTTGATTGTGAACCAATTTGTCATAACTATTCATGTACAGATTCAAAATCATGTCATGTATAGGCTATGAAAGCTGATGAGAAATGTTATCCTTTATCTAATCAAGTAAAAAAACTCAGGACACATAATATCTCTAAGGCGTAATTGAGGTTCTTTAGTGTTATTCCGATCACATTAAATTTTTGTAAGTAATTCATAATTCTATAGAAACTCTAAATTCAGTGGTTAATGTCATCATTGTAGTATTTTTGTCCATTAGGATTATTTATTCTTGAAAAATATCTCTTTACTAGCTCAGATATATGAATAAAGGGAGAGATATTTTGAGAATATAAGGAGGGGTTCCTAAATAACTCTTTATATTGAATCATTTCATCCACCAATACAAAAATTGTTTGAATGGTTAGATGAAGTGTCTGGAAGATGTGAACAGAAGGTCATATAGATGAATGTTATAAGACTAGTGTTCAAAGAAAAATTTAATTATAATGAGAAAGTTAAAAGGTAATTAAAGGGTGTTCGAGAAGAAATATCATGTTTTATTGTGGTTTCCTTGATAGCTATCAAGATATGAAATATATGGATATTGGATAGTGGATGTTCTTCGCATATTTTGGTTGATAAAAAACACTTAAAACATTAAAGATTGTGATGGAGGAGTTGTAAATGTTTTAAATGGAATTTCATTTGTAATCAAAGGCATTAGTTTAGCAGAGATTGAAAAAAATGAACTTAATCGAAAATATTTTCTTTATATAGACAAGATTAATCAAAATATATTGAGTGTAATTCAACTGTGTGGTGAAGGAAATGAAGATAATTTTAATATATACTCATATTTCATTAAAAACTGAAAATATAGAAGTATCAATATAAGGGGAGAAAGAAAAATTGGAATCTTCTTCCAACATGGTAATACAACGAACTCGTGCTACTTGAGTTCCAAAGAATAAAATGAATTATGGAAAAGGAGATATTTTGGCCAAAGTATTTTGAGTAAAATAACACAGTTTAATAAAATAATGGAATTTTCCAAACATAAAATATAAATAGTGGTAGTTTGTGAAACATTATAAAAAAGGAATATGGTACAATATACACACATAATAGTAGAGATTCATTAATCAAGACCATTTGAACTTATTTATTCAGATATGTGTGTCCCCAAGTGTAATTTTTCTATAAAAGGTTAATTTAATTTAATCACATTCATTGATTATTTCCCCAGGATGACTAAAATAACTTTTATGAAACACAATTATGAATCTTTTAGCATGTTAAAAATATTTAAGAGGAAATTTGAGTTAGTTTTGGGAGTGTGCATCATGAAGCTTCAAAAACACAATAATATGGAATTTACATGAAATTCATTTGAGAATTATATATCAAAGCAGAGAATTAAATATAAACATAATTCTACCTATACAAAAAAATTTAAATTAGTTTTTGAGATAAAAAATTCAATCATAATGGAAATGGGTATTACTATATTATCTTAGAAAAATCATTCTAAACTCTTATGAATATAAATATTTTGTTAAACTATCCACATTAATAATAGATTATTGATGAGACCTGAGGTGAATAAAACACCCTATGATATTTGGTTTCATATAAATCATATTATTAAATATGTAAAATTTTTTGGATGACCATGTTTGACAAATATAAAGGGTATTAATCTCATAAAATGAAAATAAAACAAAAAAAGGTAGTTTCATTGGTTACCTTTTGAATAGAAGTGGGTAAAAAATTTGGAAAAAAGGATACATAAACTCATTAACTATTTTGGTGATAAATCATTATGAACTAATTCGTGATATAATTTTTAGTTTCTATAGTAAATGGTTTTGTATAAGTGAATAGTAAGTAGAGATAAAAAAATCAAACCAGTAAACCAAGAGAAAAGGTGAATTTTTTTGAAGTGGTTAACTTAGATATGACTTTTGATGATGAATCAATTTATTTTAAGAGTTTAAGGTATCCAAGTTAGAGGAAACATAAGTATATTGAAAATACAATTGGTAATCAGGATGCGCCAAACCAAACTAAATGGAGGTTGAGAATTGAGAACCAAAAATACCTTATTTTATAAATTAAACCAGAATATAATTTAGAGATATTATAACATTCAGAGTATATTTGTTTCATGAATGGGTATTTAGATCATATTTATAAAAATACACTTGTATTTTTTTCATGCTTAGAATATAGTAATGTTATTAGCACCAAGTGGTTTTTATAAAAAAACTCATTGAGAAATCATAAGTGTCAATAAAAATCACATCTTCTTTGAAAGGGAAAATCTCAAATAGAGGGAATCAATTTTGAAGAAATTTTTTCTCAAATTATATGTACTGAATCAATTAGTATTTTATCATTAGTGGTATATCAAAAAAATAGAGGGCTTACCAAATAGATGTACAGTTTTCATTCCTTAGTGGAGATCTTAAAGGGGAACAATTTGTTTAGCATTATGAGGGGTTTTTCCATGAAAAATATGGAATCATGATTTCTAAATTGAAGAAAAAATAATATGTTCTGAAATAGGATCCAATATATTTTTACTCCAAGATCGATTGATGCTTGAAGAATATGAAATTTACAAAAGGAAAGGTCAATAATGACTTATATATGAAATAAACTACCACTAGTACTCTCATTTCCATGATCTATATTGAAAATATAATATTTTTAAGTGATATTGAGTATATCAGTGAAGTATTTTCAAACTAAAAACATCTTAGTTTTTATATGTCTTTACTAGGATATATGATTTACTTTTTGAGATTATAAATTTTACGAGTTAATTGTATATTTATATCTTAAGAGAAGTAATAAAAAGATCTATTAAAATTTTTTGGAATTAATTAATCAAAAGACCCAATTCAATGGTATTTAAAACTAATTTAATAAATTATTATAATGAAAATAATTCCAATCAAAACAAACTTTAGAAAAAATATCGGCAGCCTACTCAATCTCACTACATCATGACTGGGCATTATATTTATAGTGGCTTTATGTTCTGGAATCTAGAGTGATCAAAAAAATATTATATACATTGATCCAAGACGATTATAATATATATAAAGTTAAAACTCTAAAATGTATTTTTGTATGAGGATGATCAGTCCTACAACAGAAGGGTTACACTGATGCAGATTAGGTAGGTGATTACACTAAAAAAATTCCACATCTGGTGGATAATTATGTGTCATTAATATTTGTGTAATATAAAATTGCAATAAGTATAATTAAATGGATATAAGTACAAATTAGGTTTATTAAAAAAATAGTTTTATATGCCTACACACAAATATAGTGGATGAAGATGAATGTTCTTTCCTAAATTTACCCATTTTTTTAGTGTTGAAGCTGTTGCTTGTAGTGTATCTTTGGTTGTAGAATCCTCAAAGTCCTATGAAGAACCTATATACACTCATTCTATGTATTTTTTCTATTAGGTGTCCAAATTTGGATTGATTTTAGAAGGGTAAATTTTATTCTATGATACCTAAGTGAATTCAGTTTATGATAATGGATTGATCCTACGTTATTGCTAAGTGTGAATTGGATGAATTTATTTTGAGGTTATATTGATTTCATTAACTTGATAGGAACTCATTCAATGAAATAAAACTACCCCCATCACATTATCTTTTATTACCACCAAATACACACAATAATCACCTATAAACTATGTGGGTCATTTTCCTGAGAACTCTAAGGTAAAGGAATTTATTAACACATGAAAATTATGGTGACAAAATTAAATAAGGAAGAGAAAGAAAGAAAATAATCTCACTAAAATCACAAATAATATATTTTATTAAAAATTTAGACATAAATAAGTAACATCCAATAAATCCCCATGAAACTCCCTTGGATCATCCTATAATAGGGTTATCCTTCTGTTGATGTAATGGTTTCAGAGGAAGATAAATGTTATCACATTGAAGTGGAATTAAAGAATTCAAACTAATGAAATGAGGATCACTCCATTTTTGTGTGAAGAATATTACAAAATATGATATAAACAGATTCACTTATTTAGGGAATGGTATTAGTTTGAATTAAACAATAATATCATAATATAAAATGAATAACTTTTATTAAGAAACATAAGTGATCTAAACAACTTACAAGGGAAAATAATGTGTGAATACAAAATAGTAGCATAACATTACTATTGAACTAAACACTACTACCTTCAAATTAATTAAACTAAACTACCTTAAATAATAATTTTTTAATCCTTGGTTTGATCCCCAAATATTACAAGTCACCCCAATTAATGAGGGTAGTCATATTTGCGAGGAAAGTTAATGGAGAGTGTAATTTTCCACCCTTGAAAAAAATAAAATCCATCCTGCATCCACCCAATAGAGGCATCAAAATATGATTAGATATGGAAGAATTTGAGTGGTACATTGAATAATAAATTTAATCCTATTTTTCTCCCAAACATTATGCAAAATTTTATCCCAATATTATTTTTTTGTTTTGAAGATATGATCAAAATGGTGGGTTGTCATTCTGGGCCACCGAATTTTGGCCATAATTTTGCCTTCAACATGGTCTACCTGGAACATTCCACAAAACTCATAATTATTTATAGAATATGTTTAATAAAATGGTTCCCATTATTTCCTCTATCTCTAGTTCAAATTTTATCATTGTTGTACATGTATCATGTCCGCTACAATCATTTTCTTAGGATGTTATCCATTTCACTTCACCCATAATTTTCGAGGTTCAAGACCCACATTAATCATCATCCGAATTGAATATCCAATAGCTTTAGAAGGATATAATTTTAATCATATAATTTAAGTCCTGAAAATTTAATATATAAATAAAATAAATATTTTTGGGTGTTTTAGGACGTATTCAAAAAATATACCATGTAATAGTCCACTTTAAGCGATAGTTACAATCATAATGTGAAATAATGTTCATATTGTCAAATGAACTAGAAATGGTGTTTATGAATAATGAATCCCATGAATATTATATATTATAAAAATAAATATTATCCTCTTTTAGTGGATAATAAAAGTATCTATCTAACTTGAAAATGATCGATAAAAATCATTTTATCTTTCTTGTGATAATATGAGTGTCAGTGATCTCTTAAAGAATAATGTGCAACACTCAAGATCCAAACATATTGATATCAATGACCTTTTCATAAAATAAATAGTGGTATGTGGAGATTTAAATCTTGATAATATTTTCACCATGAATTAAATGTTAGCCATTTTAACTAGGTAAATGTGTAGATATTGATTTGAATATCTAATGTTGAAACATAATGTCCATCCTTCCCCTCTTTCCTGAGGTAACGTGGAAAGAAACATCCCCACATTAGGATTTGGATTGTATTGTAATATAAGTTTAAATTTTTATAAAAATATTTAATTAATTCTTTTCAATTATTTGTTATTTGAATATATGAATATTGATATATTAGAGATTTTTTTTTATGTGAGAAATGGAGGCATGAATTGTGGGGTAGTTCATCTAACTCACTCATTAACACCTTCTTGACATTGAGGGATATAAGTATCTTTAAAACATTACCTTATTTGATATATTGGTATGATATATTTCTCATATGATAATTTCTTTGGTTTGATGTTTTATTCTAAGATTTAATCAGTTCGAAAAAAGATTTGAGTTTCATAGAAAGAGCTGAATGGAGTCTCCAGAAAATATAAAAGGGGGAGATTCAAGTACCATTGTTATTTTTGAATCAAAAAATTGATAGTTTTGAATCTTTTTCAATATGTTTAAGATCTTGAAAGAGTTATTTTAATCTATTTAGATTATATTGAGCTTGATTTAATTTTTTTTTGATGGTTCTAAAGGGAAGGAGCCAGCTTGAAGAAGTTATGAACTCATTTTGAAATTTTATACAAACTGATAAATTTAAAAAATTACTAAGTATAAGGATTTATCATTGGACATAAGAATTTTAAATAATGAGTTTAAATCTTCGGCTAAGTGTAAGTATTTGGAACTAACTGTAATACTTTCTGTCTCTGAGAGTAATTCTTTGGTGCTGATCTTAGATATTCAAGTCTTTGATTTTAAACCATTGAAGCGTAGAATATAAATATATGAGTCATCATTAGTATTTTTTGGGTATATGGATTTATATTTCCTGGGTAAATATTTAAGACTTAATAAAATTATGGGTTTTTTGGGTGAAAACTCAAATTTACATAAATCGATTTTTTTTTAATAAAAATACTAATGATGCCAATATTTTCCATCAATGTATAAATATCAAAAGTAAATTGGTATAAAATAAGGAAAATATCACATGTTACCCATATGATAAAGAACATAATTTTTTATGAGTCA
This sequence comes from Viscum album, assembly GCA_963277665.1. Lineage (NCBI taxonomy): Eukaryota > Viridiplantae > Streptophyta > Magnoliopsida > Santalales > Viscaceae > Viscum > Viscum album. The sequence goes on along the minus strand of OY728119.1, from coordinate 1,574,921,385 downwards.
ACCGAAATAATATGAATCGAGGTTCATATGTGACAGTTCATGAAGAATCTCTAAATATTAAATCTGAAATATTATTGTGATGATTTATTACTATTTTAATATACTTAATCACCTGATTTTAAAATAGTTATGCAAGAATAGTAATTAAAATGATTTTTTAAAATAAATATTAGTGATCCCATTATTATTGAGGACTATTTGATGTTAAATAGAATACTGAGCTAATCCAGTTGATTCAATTAGTGACAACTGAAGAAGTTGACCATTTTAGTTAGTGTTATTGTATCATGATCATGAAGAATAAGTTGATATATCATATGTATAGATGTAATTTATTTTCAATAAAATTACATAAGTAATATTTTTTGAGTTACATTATTGTGTATTGGAAAGAGAGAACTGGGAAACAAAAAATGGGTATTCTATAATGGCACATTTTACAAGTAGCATTAAATCCTTCTTGGTTTTCCTTTTATTTATACTAAGTTTTATGCGAGACTTTTAATGAAATTCAATGGAATACATTTTAGGCTGATCAAGGAAGATAATATTGAAATATGGTGAAGTAATAAATGATATGTTGTGATCAAAAAATACAATATTTTTTCTGTGTGAGGAAACATTTGAGATGTAGAGGAAGAGGGAGTTTGGAAGATGATGTTTAAGCATATCGTCTATATATATTAAATATAAAACATCTTGAAAATCATATTTCAGTTTGATAATTGAGAAATGAATCTACATCATATGTTTTAGTAAGTGAACATTCTATCCAGAATATTCTGAAGGCCAATAGATAAAATATTCATCATTTTATAAAGAAAACCACATGTTTATATGATCTTTCCCATTTGTTATAATTTATTATAACCAATGGGTTGATGAGTACGAATAGTGGGATATTATATATGAAATTACTGGGATGATGATGAACAAAGATATAGGATTCTACATAGCGTATCAACTTTTATTTTATCATAGGAAATTTAGTAGATAATATATGGATCAGTGGGAGTCAAACATTGAAAGGAATATAAACACACACTAGGTCTAAACATTGTAAAAAAATTCTTGTATCATTAAGTGTTTTATTGTTTATTTCATAAGGGTAATTATTATTTAAATACTTGAGTGGATCATGTCTAAACAGCCAGCACATTTTTATTTCTAATCAAAAGAAATTTTAAAAGAAACCATCCACTGATTCACCCCCCTTTCATTGTGGTGCAGCAGATCAAGGGGAATTATAATTATGATCAGTGCACCCATGTTCTCTATGACATATCCTTAAAAAAAATTGATGGATAATATTAATCTCATCAACATTAGAGTTATTCCATCCTTATATAATAAAAACAACCATTTATGGAAGAATAGAGTGGTTCCTTTATTTTATTACTTATCCTTGAAGTTTTTGAAATAGTTGCAGATGGTTTTACTTAGGTTTAAAGAAGAGATAAAAAGTAAATCATTGATAAAAGAAACCTTGATATATATGCCAAGGTAAGAAAAAAAAAATTTATACCTTTATCCGATAAATTATATGCTAAGCTGATGGAATTTTTAAAGTGAAAGGATCTAAGGTAAAAATGTGGATATGTTAATTTGAGGACATAAATATGAAAATGGAGAAAAAATTAAAGAATTATTTATAATGGTAGATTAATTTTTTTTAACATCAATGTTTTTGGTGATAATATGAATGCCACCACTATTGATAAAAATTTATAAAAAAAAATTGGATACGTTTGATCCTAAAATGACAACTCTATAAGATAAATTGAATAATTCACTTGATGATCTATAGAACATTATAATTACATATGAAATGATAAAGGATCTGATTTTTAAGAAGAAATCCAAATATGAAATGGAATTTTAATCCGGGAGGAAAAAAAATCCAAGATGAAGTAGTTGATGAATCGAGTGACTCTGATAGAGAAGATAAGAATGAATATGGACATAAGATATTCATGTCACTTATCACATAGAAATATAGGAAATGGAAGGGAAATTAAAAAAGGTAATATCCCACTATAATTATTTAGTGGTGATGATCGTGGAAATTTTTATATTAATTCACTAAGGAATAAAGGTGGAGAGTATGATTCTATGGATGAAAAGCCTCAAAATAAGAGATGGTTAAATTATACATATGAAGCCTTAAAATTAGGTGAGAAAAATAATAAGTTTAAAATAATAAAAGTAAGAAAATTTTTAAGGAGAAAGAGGAATATGTATCTTATATCTACCAATCGAATGATGATTCTAATAGCAGGTTCATATATTTTATGCCTCGTTCAGTGAAACAAGAAGAATCTTGTAATAGTGATGATGAAGAAGATGAAATATACTATATGGATCATATGTTGAAATCTCAATCATAGGTGTATAATTATTAAAATAAATGCCAAAAATTTGAAAGATAATTATATAATATTTTATACTATTATAAAAAATCTAGGGAGATCAAGGATATGATATCAAAGTCTTCTGAGAATATGAACTCAAAAAATCGGTCAAACCATTTTCAAAATTGTATGATCATGAACCTATATTTCTTAACCATGCAGGTTAAATATAAAAATAAATTCATGTATAGGTCAAGAAATTCAATGAGAGATATTCTCCCTTTTTAAAGGAAGTGAGGAAAATCTTAAGATACATAATTTCCCCAAGGAAGAAGCAAAGCACTTCACTACCAGTCCAATCATATCGATGTTATGGACAAAACACACACTTTTATAGAAAACCTTGATTCAAATGGCACTACTATTGTAATGGTATTTTGGATACAATACATACTCATACTAGAAAAAATTTTCCTTGTACAGATAAATATACGAAGTAAGGGGGAGTTCTAAGAATGTAAAGAGTGGTTCACAAAAAAAGAAAAATCATTACATATAATCATTTTATCCACCAATAAAAAAAATTCATTTTAGTGTTTGGATGATGTATTTAGAATATGTGAACAAAAATCCATTTAGAATAAGATTTTATGAATATATTTTCTAGAAAAATTAATTATAATGAGAAATGGAAAATGAAATTAAAGTGTGATCAAACTAGAATATCATGTTTTGTTGAGGTTTCCATAAATGCTGGAAAGAGAGGGAATTCATGGATCATTGATAGTGGTTTTTATTTGAAAATATTAAGAGATAAAAAATTCTAAAAACATTAAGGATCATGATATAAGAGTGTTGAATTTTTTAAATTAAAATTATTTTAAAATCAAAGGAATCAGATCAACTGATATTGAGGAAAATAAACATAGTTGAAAAGATATCCGTTATATGGAAGGTATTAATCAAAATATCTTAACTATAATACAACAATGTGATGAAGTAAATTAAGTTTTATTCAATTAAAAATTGAGTTTCATTAAAAAATAATGATGGAAGTATCATTACAAGAGGATAATTATAACGACCCATACTTTACATACATTTTTAATACTTCAAAAATTGAAGCACACTTATTACAACATATGATAAAACCACAAAGGACCGTATAGGTATAGTGTCTTTAGAAACTGGGAAACATAAACAAATGGTTCATAAATCTTCTACAGTGTCTCCCATTTATTTCATCATATCTAGGGTCCCTTTTAGCATATTCTACTTAATATCCATCTTCCTGACCTGGGGAAAAGAAAACATAAAAGGGTGAGCTCAAATGCTCAGCAAGGGCAAATAAAGGAAATAAAAATCATATCATATCTTTTTGAAAATCAAAACCTGCAAAAGAGATCATAATATCTTAACATGGAATAAATCATAGAAGTGAAAATGAGATCCCCATAAAACTTGAAACTTTGTGGAATGCACACATAATCATGGAAAATCATTTCTTGTTAGTCATGACTCATTGCCAAGACTATCTTAGTGGACAAAGTCCCTTTCTGAACTGATTTCACACCTCGTTTCAGTCCTGTATCACTGAACCGAAATAACCTTCCGTTCCAGCCATGTCTATCTCATGAGATATAAAATATTTACCCAATGCATTGGAGGGAGATATAGGTCCCACCCATCTTATAATGAATTCTTTCTTATTTGTGCCACATAATCATAAAACATACATCATCGCATAACACATGTAACAAAAATGGGATTCTTGAAACATCATGACATCATAAAACAATTCATATAAGATAAAGGAATTCATAAAAATATTTCCATCACAACATAATCAAATCCATGTAATAATAGGGATAAAAACAGAACCCTTTTATTATCTTAGATGGAAAATAATTTTGATAAAATACTTGAACTCCATTCTTGAGGAAAATATCCTTTCTACTTCAAAAACATTTTTCCTTTCATAACATGTCATACGAATTTAAAATAAAAGAAGTTGATTAAAAATAAAATTGATAACTTGTAAAGGAAGCTTCTTGGAAATAATGTTTTAAAAATCCATCCATACCGTATAAGTTAAAAAAAACATTCTTCATACTTTTTTCAGAAAAGTCAAAAAGTACCTCATACGACAAAAGATTCCTTTCATACATATTACTAAAAACTCACCGAAGGGTAAAAATGGATTTAAACAATTGTAGGTGGATGGAAATAATATTACATATTGATGAAACATGGATGTGGATGATAAAATACACCCCAGTGAATACTTACGAATAAACAATCTCGGATAAAAATGAGATTGTGATATTTCCCTTACCTTAGGTCCGATTTGCTTTGTTCGTGTCCGAAGCTCCTGTATAATGGTTTAAATAATGTTATTGACTTATTATAGAATCATACATATTGATATGATATCATATATGGTCATATTATTAGCTTCTTGTTAGTAATATTTCATTGTTACTTGTTACTCGGGTCTTTATAACTTTTTGTTCTTATGCGTGTTTTGTCGAATAAATTATTATTCTTATCTTTAGGTTATAGATAATTCATTTACATAATGGTATTAGTGTAGTATATACCATATTCATTCATTAAATTCATTTATATAATCATTATGAAATGAAGATCATGTAGAACGAGTCGCATCACATCGTGGAGACGGTATTCCGTACGTACGCACGAGTGATGATATCGTTCCTAAGATCGTGGAATTGTATTGGAGTATATATATATTATTTCAGTATCAATATTACTTCATAATAATCATATATAGTTACTCATTACACCATTATACCCATCCTTGTAAGGTGATGGTGGAAAATAGATTACACCACGGCGTGGATACGGTATTCCGTACGTACGCACGCGCGGTGATTTCATTTTTCCGTAGGATGGATAGAAGGTGAATTAGGGTTTTTTCATATTTATAATAACATATCAGTATGTAATTAATACTGATGTTATTACTTTATCATGAAACAACTAAAGAAGAAGAAGTTGAAGACGAAAGAAATTGAAAAGATCGGTAATGGATATTACCTCTTCTTTGGAACGCCTCTTTGAATCCTCCACTTAAGGAACTAATATTGGTCTCTGGAGAAGACCAAGACCTCTAGGATTATTCTAGGGAAGTGGAGAGGAGAAAATGGCAGGGGTTGGCCGATCTTGAGTGCTCAATTTGGTGTGAGGAGGAGGGGGAGGAGGTGCCCTTTTATAAGGGAGGAGAGGGGCACCTTAGGAATATCTCAAAATATTATTTTATATTAAAGTCAAAATCGGTTTATAATGGTTCCAAAGGGTCTTATTTAGAAGCTAAAGTGGGGATGGGTCGAAATCCTATAAACCAATAATATTTAGACAAGTTTAGGGTATTATTTTAACCTTATCAATTAGATTTAACTCTAAGTTAATTAATTTAACTTTTACCGTGTCTTTTTTTTCACTATATGGTTAATACACATACTATAACATGCCAAAAGAACCCCAAATTGTTTATTATTAATATATATATCCTTATCTCAGTCATTCGGCCGAACCTTAGATTTTTAGGAATAAAATAACAATTAATAATATAATATTTGATTTAAAAACTATTTTGCGTCAATTTTGACACTATTTGATATATGATTTTTGTGAAAGTCATAACAGAATTATATGTTCGAACCAAGTTTATTAAATCAACATTAATATATCATAGTAACCTAGAAAATTAGTGGAATTCATAAAAAGTCTCAAATTACATTTATTTTGGTGTTTATAACATCAATTATGTCAATATTTCATTAATAAGATAATTACTACATCATCATTGTGTCATAAATAAATTAAATTATTTAATGTCTAAAAACTACAAATAAAATACCCTTATGTAGGAAATCTTTTTAGCTTTCTAATGAGTATTTATAGTCGAATTTATCTTATGTATAACCCCATATTAAAAATGATTTACTTATTAATCTTTGATTTTAACTATTTTAACCCTTCTTTAAATAAATTAATAATAAATGTCCTAATCTAATCCAAGTGAGCCTAAATGGTCATATTTTATTTCTAAGTTTGTTTTTGGTCGAATTACACTTGTCCAATAGAATTAGGACATGTGTTAGGGTAATATTGATATCATATTTACCCTTAGTTACCCTATTTACTATTAACCGCGGTAAAAATAGTAAAAAATTACTATTCACCAAAAAATTATTTTCATCTCATTGAACCACATTTTAGCCCTTGATATTAACCGTGTCTCTCGGATTTTTGAAATTCCATTCACAGAAGCGGTAAAATTAAATTTTATGCCAAATTCAGTTTTTAACCTACCACTTAGTGGTTTCACTATTCATCAAAAATTGAAAGTTTTCAGAAAAATACCAAAATTTCACCCTAGGCTAATTTCGATATTCTGAGTCCAAAAATGAACTCCATTTTGACAAATAAAATTTATAAAACTTCAAAAGGTGGTTATTACTATTCATAACGGCTAGTTTTAATAGCATATTGTTGTTTAGTGAAACTCGGTATTGCGTACGACGCAAGCTATCGAGGAAGGTCGCGATTGCGTGTAAAGCAAGCCAAGCAAGTGTTGTGTAGAAAAAGATTCCTTTGATGATTTATATAACATAAAAGTCTCGGGTGTTACATTCTACCCCCCTTAAAAAGAATTTCGCCCTCGAAATTCGTCACTTTGCAACAAACAGATGAGGATACTTCTCCCTCATCATATCCTCAAGCTCCCATGTAGCTTCTTCAAGTTGGTGGTTTCTCCATAAAACTTTCACCAAGCGAGTGGTCTTGTTTCGTAGGACTTTTTCGCTACGATCCAGAATCTCTATCGGGTGTTCTTCATAAGAAAGATCTTGCTCCAGCGGTACAACTTCTGAGCTGAGTACATGTGAAGGATCTGGTATGTACTTTCTCAGGAGAGATACATGGAACACATCGTGAACTTGAGAGAGATTCGGTGGAAGCGCCAATCGGTAAGCTACCTTCCCAACACGATCCAGTATTTCGAAAGGACCGATATATCTAGGGCTTAACTTCCCCTTCTTTCCAAATCTCATAACCCTCTTCCAGGGAGATATTCGTAAGAACACTTTTTCACCCACTTCAAACTCTAGGTCTTTTCTTCGGTTGTCGGCATAACTTTTCTGTCGACTCTGAGCTGCTCTTATGTGTTGTTGAATAGATCTGACCTTTTCTGCCATTTCATCAACGAGATCAGGTCCTAATAGCTTTCTTTCCCCAACTTCATCCCAGCAAGTTGGAGTCCTGCATTTCTTTCCATAGAGAGCTTCATAAGGAGCCATCTGAATACTGGAGTGAAAGCTATTATTATAAGAAAATTCTACCAAATGTAGGTGTTGATCCCAACCTCCTTTGAAATCCATAGAGCAAGCTCTCAACATATTTTCTAGGGTTTGAATTGTTCTCTCAGACTGACCATCTTTCTGGGGATGATAAGCAGTGCTGAAACTCAACTCTGTATCCAGAGTATGCTGAAGACTTCGCCAGAACTTCGAGGTAAATCTCGGATCCCGATCAGATATAATAGAAAGTGGTACTCCATGCAATCTTACCACTTCCTTTACATATATCCTGGCAAGCTGATCTAGAGAGAAATCCTCTCTAATAGGAATGAAGTGTGCAGACTTTGTAAGACGATCAACTATGACCCAGATAGCATTATTGCCTTTGGATGTTTTAGGAAGTCCTGTGACAAAGTCCATAGTGATGTTTTCCCATTTCCATTCGGGTATGGGTAATGGTTGTAACATCCCCTTAGACTTTTGTCTCTCAGCTTTAACTTGTTGACAAACCAAGCATCGAGAGACATATTCAGCAACATCTCTTTTCATGCCATCCCACCAGAAGTACTCTTTCAGGTCCCTATACATCTTCGTGCTTCCAGGATGAATAGAGAATGAAGAACTATGAGCCTCATCCAGCAGCTCCTTCTTTAATTCGGGGATGGGAGGAACACAAACCCGATTCCTAAACTTTATTATCCCATCACAATCAAGGTTGAATTCAGGAACATTTCTCACCTTCTTTTGTAACTCGACATCTTCTTTCTGTGCCTCTTTAATCTTCACATGTATAGATGGTTGAACATTCATTTGAGAAAGATAAGATTTTTCCCCTTCCATTATAATTCCAAGATCCATCCTTTGTAAATCCATAAATATTGGATCTTTTGTGATCCTCATCATGGATAAACTAGCATGGTCTTGTCGACTTAATGCATCTGCCACCTTGTTTGCTTTCCCAGGGTGGTAATGGATTGAGAAGTCATAATCCTTAATCAGCTCCAACCATCTTCTTTGACGCATATTCAACTCCTTTTGTGTGAAAATATACTTTAAACTTTTATGATCAGTATAAATATCACACCTTTCACCATAAAGGTAATGCCTCCAAATCTTTAATGCAAAGATTACCGCAGCCAACTCCAAATCATGTGTTGGGTAATTTTGCTCATGGATTTTCAACTGTCGTGAGGCATAAGCTATCACCATATCATTTTGCATAAGAACACACCCCAATCCCTTCTTGGATGCATCACTGTAGATCACAAACCTTTCTCCACTACAAGGCAGTGTGAGCACAGGTGCACTGGATAACCTTCTTTTCAACTCCTTGAAATTCTCTTCACATTCTTCTGTCCAGACAAACTTAACTCCTTTCCGAGTCAACTTGGTGAGTGGATTAGATAATCGTGAAAAATCTTTTACAAAACGTCGATAATATCCAGCCAAACCAAGAAAACTTCGGATCTCAGTTACTGTTGTTGGTCTTGACCATCTTTCGATAACCTCTGTTTTTGCTGGGTCCACAGATATCCCCTCTTTTGAGATTATATGACCCAAAATGCAACTTTTTGAAGCCAAAATTCACACTTGGTAAATTTGGCATAAAGATTATCCTTTATCAGGGTCTTCAATATAATTCTCAAGTGATCTTCATGCTCTTCCTTGCTCTTTGAATAGACAAGAATATCGTCTATAAAGACTACCACAAATTGATCAAGATAGTCTCTAAAGACTCTATTCATAAGATCCATGAAGATAGCAGGGGCATTAGTAAGACCAAATGGCATCACTATAAATTCATAGTGTCCATACCTTGTACGGAAAGTCGTCTTTGGTATATCCTCCCTTTTGACCCTTAATTGATGATACCTTGAACGAAGATCAATCTTGGAAAAGTATTGAGCTCCGCGTAGTTGGTCAAATAAGTCATCAATGCGTGGGAGAGGATATTTGTTCTTGATAATGATCTTGTTAAGTTCTCGATAATCAATGCAAAGTCTCATTGATCCATCTTTCTTCTTAACAAATAGAACAGGTGCTCCCCAAGGTGACGCACTAGGGCGTATGAATCCCTTATCAAGATTCTCTTGGAGTTTCTTCTTCAATTCCTGCAACTCAATTGGGGCCATTCTGTAAGGTGTCTTTGAAATAGGCAAAGCACCCGGTACGAGTTCTATTGAAAACTCAACTTCACGATTTGGTGGAAGACCCGGCAATTCCTTCGGAAAGACATCATCAAACTCCCGTACAATGGGCATATTCTTAATCGTGAGTTTCTCACCAACCATTTGAGATAAATAACCTTCATTTAGTGGAATCAATACCCATAAGATGGAAGAAATTTCCACTGGAAGGTTATGTTCATCCTTGCATTGATAGACGATCATATATTGATCTGGAATATCAAATGTGACTTCCCTTCTTTGGCAATCGATATGAGCTCCATGTAGAGAAAGCCAATCCATGCCAAGAATCACATCAAATTCCACTAAAGGAAGGATCACAAGATTTGCAGGAAGCACTTTCCCACAAACTTCGATCGGAGAAGAATTATAAACTTTTGATGAGATTGATGTTCCATTAGGTGTTGTCACAGCTAACTCAACATCTAATTGTTGAGGTAATACGGTGATACTCTTAGAAAAGTCTTCAGAAATAAAATAGTGGGTGGATCCAGAATGAAATAAAACATTTGCTACTTTAGAGTGGACGGTAAGTGTACCTTTCACCACTTCGTTATCGTACTCCACATCGCTGATAGAAATTGCATGTGACTTTCCTTTGTCTTTAGCCTTAAGATTTTGTTGACGTCGGCCATCATCATCAACCCTTGGATTTGGGAATTGATTGGCATAATGCCCCATCTCCTTTCACTTGAAACATTGAAGTGTAGTAGGTTCATTCTATGTATCCCTTCATTTGTTTGCGTCATTAGACATCTTCTTCCCATTATCACGGCATTCAAATGCCCGATGACCTTCCTTTCCACATTTAAAACATTTACTTGTCCCTTTAAGACAACTCCCTCCATGTTTCTTTCCACACTTTGAGCATAAGGAAAAGCTCATCTTCTTTTCCGTGTGCTCTTTAGATTTTTCTTTGAATTCCATATTCCTCTTCTTATCAAACCCATGTGACTGATGGGTTACTCCAATCTCCATCTTGACTTTGAGAGCACATCGAACGATTTCCTCGTAGCTATTGAAGTCCCTTATGGCTAACGCCCTTCGAAGACTTGGTTTTAAGCCACTAAAGAATCGATCGATCTTACTCTCAGGTTGGATAATAATACCAGAAGCGTACCTTGCAAGTCATGTAAAATTTTCTTCATAGGTACCAACAGATTCATCATCCCTTTGCTTCAGTTCAAGAAACTCTTTCTCCATCTTTGTTCGGAGAATACGAGGGAAGTACTTATTGAAAAATAAGTTCTTGAACTCGTCCCATTCCATAGACTCAATTTCATCCCTTTGCCTCGTATTCTTAACAAGATTCCACCATTGATCAGCATCTCCTTCCAAACGATACACTGCTAGGATGACTTTATCATGCTCAGAACATTGAAGAACTGAAAATATCTTTTCAGTAGTACTAATCCATTGTTCAGCAACTAATGGATCAGTAGACCCGCTGAAAGAAGGTGGACGCTGCCTCATGAAGGATTCAACAGAATGTTGCTCCCTCCTTTGCTCGTTTGGAAATCCTGCATGATTCATAGCTTGAGAAAGTTGTGTGAGCATGGCTACAAGATTTTGCATTCCAGCTCCCATATCGTTTGTTTGCTCAGGGGGACAATCATTTCATTGCCCATCGCATTCCGCATTAACACGGTTCCTTCGGGTTCCATCCATTGACTAAAACTAAGAAGAATAGTGTGAGCAGCACTAATTATAATAGGAAACCACATAATTCAAGAATAAAATTTTCATGCTTAAGGTCTTATCCTAGGTTATTCAAGGCCATTTCTAAAACACTAAGATTGTGTTCTATGCTTAGACTTATCCTTAGGGTTCTTACTAAGGCTTTCACATCCTAGTTTCCAAAGGTTGACTATACCTTTCCTCTGATACCAACTGTAGCGGTCTAGAATTACTTCCAGTGGACTACAATTGATACCTATCAGGGCACTCCATGGGCGGCTACAACCCCTGGGCGGGACACACCACCATCCCCAGTGGCAGCCATTTCCTCATGAAGCCCTTGGGCGGAGAGCCATGCTTCGTCCAACGCTCACATGTGAGAGTTCCCAAGGATTGGATACATTCCTACCTCCTTTGCCTCTGATACCAACTATAAAGACCCATACTTTACATACATTTTTAATACTTCAAAAATTGAAGCACACTTATTACAACATATGATAAAACCACAAAGGACCGTATAGGTATAGTGTCTTTAGAAACTGGGAAACATAAACAACTGGTTCATAAATCTTCTACAGTGTCTCCCATTTATTTCATCATATCTAGGGTCCATTTTAGCATATTCTACTTAATATACATCTTCTTGACCTGGGGAAAAGAAAACATAAAAGGGTGAGCTCAAATGCTCAGCAAGGGCAAATAAAGGAAATAAAAATCATATCATATCTTTTTGAAAATCAAAACCTGCAAAAGAGATCATAATATCTTAACATGGAATAAATCATAGAAGTGAAAATGAGATCCCCATAAAACTTGAAACTTTGTGGCATGCACACATAATCATGGAAAATCATTTCTTGTTAGTCATGACTCATTGCCAAGACTATCTTAGTGGACAAAGTCCCTTTCTGAACCGAGTTCACACCTCGTTTCAGTCCTGTATCACTGAACCGAAATAACCTTCCGTTCCAACCATGTCTATCTCATGAGATATAAAATCTTTACCCAATGCATTGGAGGTAGATATAGGTCCCACCCATCTTATAATGAATCCTTTCTTATGTGTGCCACATAATCATAAAACATACATCATCGCATAACACATGTAACAAAAATGGGATTCTTGAAACATCATGACATCATAAAACAATTCATATAAGATAAAGGAATTCATAAAAATATTTCCATCACAACATAATCAAATCCATGTAATAATAGGGATAAAAACAGAACCCTTTTATTATCTTAGATGGAAAATAATTTTGATAAAATACTTGAACTCCATTCTTGAGGAAAATATCCTTTCTACTTCAAAAACATTTTTCCTTTCATAAAATGTCATACGACTTTAAAATAAAAGAAGTTGATTAAAAATAAAATTGATAACTTGTAAAGGAAGCTTCTTGGAAATAAGGTTTTAAAAATACATCCATTCCGTATAAGTTAAAAAAAACATTCTTCGTACTTTTGTCGGAAAGTCAAAAAGTACCTCATACGACAAAAGATTCCTTTCATACATATTACTAAAAACTCACCGAAGGGTAAAAATGGATTTAAACAATTGTAGGTGGATGGAAATAATATTACATATTGATGAAACATGGATGTGGATGATAAAATACACCCCAGTGAATACTTACGAATAAACAATCTCGGATAAAAATGAGATTGTGATATTTCCCTTACCTTAGATCCGATTTGCTTTGTTCGTGTCCGAAGCTCCTGTATAATGGTTTAAATAATGTTATTGACTTATTCCAGAATCATACATATTGATATGATATCATATATGGTCATATTATTAGCTTCTTGTTAGTAATATTTCATTGTTACTTGTTACTCGGGTCTTTATAACTTTTTGTTCTTATGCGTGTTTTGTCGAATAAATTATTATTATATCTTTAGGTTATAGATAATTAATTTACAGAATGGTATTAGTGTAGTATATACCATATTTATTCATTCAATTCATTTATATAATCATTATGAAATGAAGATCATGTAGAACGAGTCGCATCACATCGTGGAGACGGTATTCCGTACGTACGCACGAGTGATGATATCGTTCCTAAGATCGTGGAATTGTATTGGAGTATATATATATTATTTCAGTATCAATATTACTTCATAATAATCATATATAGTTACTCATTACACCATTATACCCATCCTTGTAAGGTGATGGTGGAAAATAGATTACACCACGGCGTGGAGACGGTATTCCGTACGTACGCACGCGCGGTGATTTCATTTTTTCGTAGGATGGATAGAAGGTGAATTAGGGTTGTTTCATATTTATATTAACATATCAGTATGTAAGTAATACTGATGTTATTACTTTATCATTAAACAACTAAAGAAGAAGAAGTTGAAGAAGAAAGAAATTGAAAAGATCGGTAATGGATATTACCTCTTCTTTGGAACGCCTCTTTGAATCCTCCACTTAAGGAACTAAGATTGGTCTTTGGAGAAGACCAGGACCTCTAGGATTATTCTAGGGAAGTGGAGAGGAGAACATGGCAGGGGTTTGCCGAGCTTGAGTGCTCAATTTGGTGTGAGGAGGAGGGGGAGGAGGTGCCCTTTTATAAGGGAGGAGAGGGGCACCTTAGGAATATCTCAAAATATTATTTTATATTAAAGTCAAAATCGGTTTATAATGGTTCCAAAGGGTCTTATTTCGAAGCTAAAGTGGGGATGGGTCGAAATCCTATAAACCAATAAGATTTAGACAAGTTTAGGGTATTATTTTAACATTATCAATTAGATTTAACTCTAAGTTAATTAATTTAACTTTTACCGTGTATTTTTGTTTTCTTTCACTATATGGTTAATACACTTACTATAACATGCCAAACGAACCCCAAATTGTTTATTATTAATATATATATCCTTATCTAAGTCATTTGGCCGAAGCTTAGATTTTTAGGAATAAAATAACAATTAATAATATAATATTTGATTTAGAAACTATTTTGTGTCAATTTTGACACTATTTGATATATGATTTTTGTGAAAGTCATAACAGAATTATATGTTCGAAACAAGTTGATTACATCAACATTAATATATCATAGTAACCTATAAAATAAGTGGAATTCATAAAAAGTCTCAAATTACATTTATTTTGGTGTTTATAACATCAATTATGTCAATATTTCATTAATAAGATAATTACTGCATCATCATTGTGTCATAAATAAATTAAATTATTTAATGTCTAAAAATTACAAATAAAATACCCTTATGTAGGAAATCTTTTTATCTTTCTAATGAATATTTACAATCGAATTTATCTTATTTATAACCCCATATTAAAAATGATTTACTTATTAAACTTTGATTTTAACTATTTTAACCCTTCTTTAAATAAATTAATAATAAATGTCCTAATCTAATCCAAGTGAGCCTAAATGGTCATATTTTATTCCTAAGTTTGTTTTTGGTCGAATTACACTTGTCCAATAGAATTAGGACATGTGTTAGGGTAATATTGATATCATATTTACCCTTAGTTACCCTATTTACTATTAACCGCGGTAAAAATAGTAAAAAGTTACTATTCACCAAAAAATTATTTTCATCTCATTGAACCACATTTTAGTCCTTGATATTAACCGTGTCTCTCGGATTTTTGAAATTCCATTCACAGAAGCGGTAAAATTAAATTTTATGCAAAATTCAGTTTTTAACCTACCACTTAGTGGTTTCACTATTCATCAAAAATTGAAAGTTTTCAGACAAATACCAAAATTTCACCCTAGGCTAATTTCGATATTCTGAGTCCAAAAATGAACTCCATTTTGAAAAATAAAATTTATAAAATTTCAAAAAGTGGTTATTACTATTCATAACGGCTAGTTTTTATAGCATATTGTTGTTTAGTGAAACTCGGTATTGCGTACGACGCAAGCTATCGAGGAAGGTCGCGATTGCGTGTAAAGCAAGCCAAGCAAGTGTTGTGTAGAAAAAGATTCCTTTGATGATTTATATAACATAAAAGTCTCGGGTGTTACAATAATAAACAAATGGAAACCTATTCCAAATTGGTAATTTAATTAACTCCTACTACTAGAGTGACAAAGTAGAAATTGAATTATGGAATAGGAGACTTGGATATCTTGGTTAAAGGAATATGTGTAAAATAACATATTATAACATGGTAAGTGATGTTCATGAACTTAAAATTTTAAGAGAGGTGGTTTTTGAAATATTCTAAAAGGGTAAGATTGTAAAATCTATTCATAGAATAATGGAGATTCAGACATCAAGATCACTTAAACTTATTTATTTGGATCTATGTATCCAAATGGAGAATTAGTATACTACAGGTGAGTTATATTTTATTATATTAATCTATTATTTCAACCAGATGACTATATTCATATTTATGAAGAAAAATTCATAACCTGTTAACTTGTTCACAATTATTAGGATATAAGTTGAGAAAGATCTTGGAGTGTACATCATGAATTTGTGAATAGATAATGATAGGTAATTTTCATACAAATAATTTTATAATTATATATAAAATAATAAAATTAGACATAAAACTATTGATCTATACACTCTAAAATAGAATGGAATTATTTAGGGGGAAAATTTAAGTATAGTTTAAACAGGTAGTATAATGTTATTTCAGAAAAATCAGTCTAATTTTTTCAACAGAGAATTAGTGTGTACATATGCACACATTTAGAATATATTTTTTTATGTGACCTGATGTAAATAAAATACCCTATATGATTTTTTATATAAATCATATTATGAATACTTCAATGATTCTTAAAGATCATGTTTCAAAAAAATAAAAGTGAGAAATCTGGGTAAAATTAAAGAAAGACCAGAATAAATTTTCAATGGTTACCTATTGAATAGAAGTGGGTAAAAGTATTTTAACAAAATAAGTCACAAAATAATTGATTTCTTTTATATTAAAATAATTTACTACCAATCCAATATAGAAGGTTTAGTTTTTGGAGAATATGGTTTTTCAAAAGTGAGCAGTGAGATGAATTTAGAATATCATACTCGTGATCCAAAAGAAAAGGTGAAAAAATAATTATATGATTCAAATTAGAATTATAATGATGAAGTTTATAATTTTAAAGGTTTATATCATAAAAGGCGAAAAACATGTTGATTTTAAAAATATTATTGGTAATCAGGACACACCTATCTAAACTAGGAGGCTAATAATTGGGAACTAAACCTCCCTCGTTTAACAAATTTAACCAAAATATATTTCATTGGTAGAGTAACATGATGCTTGGATTGTTTCCATGAATGTGGAGCTAGATAAAATTAAGAAAAACTCCACTTTGAAGTTTATTCTAAGGCCATAATATGATACTATTATTGGAACCAAGTGGTTTTTTAGAAACTAACTTAATGAGAAGGGATAGGTGTCAATGAACAATGAATGAACTGTTTTCAAGGGATAATATCAAACATAGGGAAAATATTTTAAATTAATATTTAATTGATTTTAATTCTAGAATCCATGAGGATGTTATTATAAGTGCAGCTCCATAAAAATATATATTTTACCAAATGGATGTGAAGTTTAATTTACCCAACAAAGATCTTAAAGTGTATTTTTTTATTAAGACTTTTGAGGTGTTTATTCTTGAAAAATGTGAAATAATGTTATAAAAATTTAATAATTAATTACCTATATTGAAATAGGATACTAGGTCTTAGTACACAAAGATGGATAGATTCTTAAAGAATCTAGAATTTTTAATGATAAGGTCAAGGAAACTTATATGTGAAAAATGATACCACCGGTACACTCATTGTAATGATCTATGATAATGATGTAACATTATAATTTGATCTATTTTATCCCAATGAATAATTTTCAAACCAAAATAATTAGAATTTTGAGATGTATTTTCTAAGAGAGATGAGTTACTTATTCAAATTACAATTATTATAAAGAGTTTATTTTATATTTATATCTTAATAAAAAAATATTACAAATAGATATTGAAATATTTTTCAATGAAATAATGAAAGACATTTTATAGTCCCATTTTCATTAGAACCAAAATAAATCAATATAAGAAAAAAAATTATACCAATCAAACGTACTTTAGAAAAATTATTGGCAGTTTTCATTATCTCAGCACATCAAGAATGAATATTTTATATGTAGTGACTCAACATGTTATATTCTAATATGATCCAAAATAATCTCATATACTATAATCATAGAGTATTATAAGATATATCAAGGGAAAAATCAATAATGACTTTTTTAATAGAAGAATTTCAAACCTATAGTTTTTGGGGTACACTTATATAGATTATATAGGTGATTTTACTGATAAGAATTCTACATCCAGTGTAGAAATATTTTTTAGTGAGAGTTCTGTAAGTTGGAACAAAAATAATTAGTATTCAGTGGCTATAATTATAGTTTATGATAAGTATGTTTCATCTACACATACACATACACAAATTCAGTGGGTGAAGATGAAAATTTCTAACTTAAAAGTTATTATTAAGAAACTATTATGACTTTATTATGCAAATATGAGTTCTATAATCTCATAATGAATCTTATTTAACATTCAAGTTCCAAACATATCGGAATTAGATTCCATTTCATCAAATAAATAGTGTAATATGGGGCTTTCAAACTTGATTATATTTTCACCAAAAATTAGATTGCATAAAATTTTAAAAATAAAATGTAGAGAGTGATATTTGAAGAGGTAATATTGTAACTTAATGTTTTGTGTTACGTTATTTCCTAAGGTAATATGAAAAGAAACCTCCCCCCAAGTATAATTTGGATTTTTCTAAAAAAGGGGAAAATGTAGAGATAAAACACTTGAATGAAGGGTGTTTACTAATTTATTTTTTTAATCAGTGAATATTGATATTTGGAGGAGGTTTTTATAAATGAGAAATGGGGGAATGAATTGATGGGGAGTTCATTTAACTCACTTGGCTACACTTTCTAATAATCGAGGGATGGAATTATCATAAAAATCACCTTTTCCAATAGTATGGTGTGAGATATTTATCATTTGATAAAGGTTTTTATTTGATGTTTTATCCTAAGAGACTGTGATTTTTGAAATAGATATAATTTTCATAGAAATATTTTTAATGGATTTTACAACAAATCTAAATGGTAAAGATTAAAGTACCATAGTATTTTTTGATGATTTTTTTTATAGTTTGAATCTATTTTCAACATACTTAGAACCTTGATAGATTCATTTATAATGGTTGAGATTATGTTGAGTTTTATTTCAATATTTTTGAGATTGTTAGTAAGTGAAAGAAGAATCTTGAAGAAGTTTTGATGTTATTCTTAAAATCAATAAAAACTGAAAATTTTGGAAAAGTATTGAGTATAAGGGTTTTTCATTGACAATAAGTATTTAAATCACTAAACATAAACATTTTCTTTCATATAATTATTTGGCGTCGATTTTAATACTTTAAGTATCAAATCATTAGTCTTTAGCCTTCATCGTAATAATTCATGTCTTTGAGCACAAACTGTTAAAGCATCAAATATAGTTATTTGATCCTATATAAGTAGTTCATCGTAAGTTTTTTATGGGTGTAAGTATTTGGATTCCATTTATAAATGTTCAATAATTAGACAAGTTGTTACTTTTTTGGGTAAAAACATGACATTCAATAAACATAATTTTATGATGAAATAAATCATTAAAATAATATAGTTGATCTTTAGTGTTAAAATATCAAAAGTTGATTATTATTAAATAAATATGAAGATCCCATGTTACCCACAGAAAGAAGAACATGTTATATCATAATATCAATAAAAAAATAACCTGAGATGTGGATGAGACCGTTCATGAAGAAGCTCCATATATTGAATCTTGAAAGTTATTTTGATAATGTTTTGATGTTCATAGGATCCTTAATCACTTGATATTAAATTAGTGATTAAATTTGAAATTTTCAAATTATTTTTTAATTTGAATATAAATTATTTTATTCTTATCCTGAGTTTTTTTTAATGAAAATGGGATATTTAGGCTGATCCAATTGAGTCAAGAAGTGAAAAATAAAAACAAAAGATTATTTTTTGGTAACGTTAATATATCTCAAGAAAAAAGAAGAAACTATTACAAAAAAATTTTACATGGAAGATATTTTTAATAAATTGAATTAAATAAACATTAAATGTCACTTCACTTGAGTTAATTTATAGGTAAGTACAATGAAATTATAAGGAAATCAAAAAAATGATTTATATAATGGCTATTTTTGCAGCCAGCCTTATAGTCTTTATAGTTTTCCTTTTAGAGATAATTAGTTTTATGGGAGATATTAATTATATTTAATATAATAACTTTTCATAATATCAATTATAATTATGTGGAAATATCTTAAAATAATAACATATATGTTTTGATCATAAAATAAAATAAAGTGTGAGTATGAAAATAATTTTTAGAAATAGAGGAAAATTGTATTGTGTGTAATGTTCATAGATTGTCATCTACAAATGTTTGAATTTCAGCATCTAGAAAACCATATTTGATAATTATAAATATCTATAGAAGATATTTTAATAAGTATTCATACTATCTTCGATACTTTAAAAGCTCATAAATAAGAACTTTTTGAATTTTTAAAGAAACTCAGGGCTTCATGTGATCACTATCATTTGTTCTGATTTATTATAACCACTGGGATTCTAAATATTACTAGTTGAAAATTATGTATAACATCAGTGGGTTTCTTATTAAACTAGATACATTATGATACCTATCCTATCCACTTTTATTTTATGATAATAATTTAGTGTAGAATATGTGTCTCGATGATATTTGAACATGGAAAGGAGTAGGAATCTACATTGAGTATGAACCTTGTAATAATTTATTATATATTGCCATGTTTTATTATTCATTAAATATGGGTAATACTGATTTAATTACTTGAATGGTTCATGTATTATCTTGAAAAAGATGTTTATTTCTGATCAAATGAAATTTTAAAGTACACCCACCATTGATTCATCCTGCCCCTCCGTAGTGGTTTATCTATTCTCATAGAATTTCACAATGAAATAAAATTTTATGAACCCTTTTTTAAATGAAAATGTATTTAAGGAGAAAAATAATTCATTTTAAAATAATATTTTTAATTTATAAACCTCTTTTATCCATTTTTATTTTCATTTAATTATATATTAACAATGATCAACTCGATTATGGATTTCTTTGAAAGTTAAATAATATGTCTTTATTTGTCCATAAAGAAACAAATGTCATAGAAATCAATACATGTAAAAAATTGGATCAGGATTTTATCTGACCTAGTACCCAAACTATCTATCCAATATCCCAAATGGAAGTCTTGATCCCGGTGGGTTGGAAACTAGTGCCTAGGAACCATGAAACACACAGTATGAATGATTTCTCCCTTTTATAACAATATAAATAAGCAGTGTAAGTAAATTAAATAAGTAAACAATAATTGAGACAATACATCCTAATTATATAGTATAATATACACAAGTAAATCAAAAATTAATATACAATAGAAGAAGATAAGAATAAAACAAAAATATAGAATACAATTTTTCAGAGTGATTGATTCCATTCCCAAAAAATGAAAAACCCCTATACCACTCTAATGATCCTCTATATAACCCCCAATCACCCTATAAACTCAAAATATCCCTATTAATACCAATAAAGAAGAATAAATATAAATATTATGTAGACTAGAAAAAATAGGCATGATCTATAAATCCCAGTTTCTCACCATCTATAAAATCTATGAAATTAAATTCTTATTACATTTTATGAATAATAGTTTTAAATATATTATAAAAATATATTATCACAATCCTTTACATAAATAAACTAATGAGCATTAAGGTTGTTTTAAAAACCCCTTACATTTATTTTTGTCAAATGAAAACAATCACTTTAAAATCACTTTTCCCAGGCTAAAACATCTTTTACTAAAATACTATTAAAATTCCACTTTAGAAACCATCATGAAAACACCCCCTCTTCAAATACACTCTCAAACTAGAAAATTGTTTTAAATTTGTAAAGGTTTTATAAAACATCATTGAAAAATTATTTACAATTAAAATAGGAATAGTGTCCTAGAACCATTATTTAAATCTAAAACTAATGTTTAAAAAACTATTTTATTCTTTTTTCATACCAAAACATTTTAAAACCACTTTAAAAAAGAAAAACCATTTCATATTTAACAAATCACATATTTCAAAACAAATTTCTAAAAAAATTTTGCAAAGTCACCAAAAAACACCTGAAAAGGGGGAAATCAAAATCGTACACCATGGAACCAATAAAAAGGTAAAAGAAAAAAAACTTAGTAAAAGGTTTCATAGAATCACATAATAAAAAGGTGATAAAAGAAATAAAAAAAATATTAATCCCCTAAAATGATCCTAAATAGTATTCTATAGACATAGAAAACCCCCTAGGACTCCAAAAATAAAGACCTAACTGGATACAGTTAACCTAGTTTGGTATATCTGAACATTTCATTTCCTAGTAGTCCTATAGAATTATTCGAGCCCTATTGTGATCAGGGAGCCCAAAATAAATCCATTTACTCTTCAAATAAAATTTTTAGACCATATAAAACATCATGTTAGTTCATTCTATATAACAAGGGGCTTACCATAGGCATCACACTGTACACTTGGGATTTTACTCATACAGGTACACTAATATCTATCTAGGAATTATGTGGTGTGAATAAAAAATGATAGAACCCAAATAGACACATGATTCCCACATATATCAGTTCAAATCATTATAAATAAAATAAACCTCACCTCCAATAAAATATCATGAAACATATCATAGATCCGTCACTCATTCTCCACATAAAAGAAGTATGATCCATTAAAGAGAAAAATAACTAGGGGGAAAAAGTTGTTTTCACAACATTCATGAAAATCAATTTCTCATAAGTTTTAAAATGGGCCTTTTGAAATAAGATTTTTATTCCAAGACACTCATTATATTTCAAATCCCATCCTAATCAACTCTTAAGAATAATTTTATAAAAAACACTTATTGAAAACATTAGGAAATTACCACATTTTATAAATAAACCATTGAAATATTTCAAGAATATCAATAGGTTTCAAAATATCATTCACATGGGTTAAAAACCCCTTTAAAATCAAACAACCCATTCAAAACACTTTAAACAGTTTAAATACCTCAAACAGGTAGTTTTTAAATTAATTTATGTATGAAACCCCATTTAAAAACCTTACACTAGTTATCACCACCTCTTTTAAACCAATTTATATATTTTGAAAACCATTCAGGAATTTATACAAACCCTTATAATGGAACCCATTCCATTCCAAGGGCAAAAACCATTTTAAAATAGCAATACATCCCTCATGGGACACCTATATTGGCTTAAATTTGATAAAGAAAAACTTTAAAATAATAACTTATATCATAGAATGTAACATAAAGTGATTTCATAGAAAAACCTAACTTTAATCAAGTGTAATAATTTTTTAAATTTTATGAAATTTATTACTTATGGCAGTGAACACCAAATAAAGTAATAATATACCCTCCATAAAGCCTAAGAACCAAAAACATCAATTATAACCCACTTAAAACCATATTCATGGATAATCAAACGCTTAGGGTCTTTGGGATACAACCAAACCAATAAAATAGGATGAGAATGGAGAATGATGGAAGATGAATACCAATAGAGGGAATATATAAGAGAAACCTATGGAAATTGACTGAGAAGAGTCTCCAAATTAAAGAGTTAAGGGAGGAGGTTCCTCCCTTCATGTTCTTGGGGATCATCCAAATGAGGGTATGATAAATAGATGGTAAAAAATAATGTTAGTTCAATGGGAAATATTAATTTATAATTTTAATGAAATATTGGGAATATGCATGATTTGGATTCATAGTTTTATAAACCATGCACCAAATGTGCATCCCTCTCTAGACGTAATGGGGAACCCGATATGGTTTCCTCCTAAACCTCAATTGATTTTACTAACTATTTTTTAATTACGATAAATTGCACAGTCAAAGTTTTTGGACTACTATACGGGCTTAACATAGTTTCCCTTAACCATGAGAGATAACTGTTCCCCCAATAAAACCTTTAAAATTTTAAATTTCAAAGCCTATATTTTTCTAAAAACATTAGAAAACACTAAAATGTAAATAATATGAAATAAAAACCATATTGATATGGTGGGTGTCACAATTATAGCTACAATACCACTTTTTGTTACAAGAATGTCTCAAGTAAAATTAGAGTATATTGGAAAACAAATTCTAAGAATATTTATAGTGAATTTTGAAGAAAAATCCTAGGAGAAAAGGATAAACAGCTAAAATAAATTCTCAAGGAAAAATAAAATCCCCATACAGTGGTTCAAATACTTAAACAAAATTATACAACCACAATAAAGATTAAATCTATAACCCATGAATAGGAGTTAAAAGGAAAAAAGTACCTAGAATAGTTCTCCCCAACATTTAGAATTAATCTAGAAGGGGGTATAGACAACAACTATTTTATTATAAAAATAGAATATCACAAAAAACAAACTTGAAATATTAAAAAAATGTATTACATGATTTCTCTATTCAAAACCAACCACACATAATTTCTTCAAGACCAAAAAATAAGAACTATTGCCTAGAAACATTCCTAAAACCACATGATTGGATTTCCATCTGCAATGCTTCACCAAATCCAAAGATCAAAACAAATGGAAATATTCTTCATTACGAAACAACATAGTTATAACCTTGTGGTTATGAAATTTATATGGTGTAACTTAGGTCCAATCTCATAGAACACCCTCTCATGGTGATCGTGATAGAAAAACTCATCTTGGTGGCTCTTGATGTCCGACTAGAAACAAACCACACTCTCAATTACCCACCCCACATGACCTATATTCCCCATTACCCAACCAATAAACCTAAACCCAAACCATAGTCTATGAATGCATAAAATACAATAAATACCATTGAGAGAGAAAAATATGAAAATTCCCAAAAATAACCTCCGCTCGGATAGATCAACCAAAAATCCACCTAAATAATACACCAAGTAAGGATTTACTCAAGCCATAGCTACTCCAAACATATTGAGCATAAATTATAAAACATATATTTATCTAAAAATATGAAACCAAATACCCAGAATATATATTCAATGATGACCACATCACCCTATAAGGTTCCCAAATACAAACACAATAGGAACACTACCTTATATAATACCAGGACATGCCACTAAGATATGAAAACAACACCTATAACTCCATTCAGAGTCTAGGGAGTATTAAAATAAAAAATAAGTAAAACCCATAAAGTAATTTTCTCTACATATTCTAAAAAAATTCTAGGATTCTTATTCTAAACAATATAGGATATGATCCTAACTAGATCATACCTCCCAAATCACATTATTCACCTAAAAAGATAAAATCTTTCAATAGTTTCCTCTTTTAAAATTTTGGACCCCATTTACAATGATTCAAGATATAAAACAAAAGATGAATTTCATGTATAAACCAGAAAAGAAGAATAACTTTTTAAAATTTATTCCAAAATAAACACATTTATTAATTTCAAACATTCATATTTTGAAACAATTTCAAATCATTCACATTTCAAAAACTCACCAAGGGTCAAAACATAAACAAGCCCTAAAGTAAAAAAAATTAAACCAAGAACATCCCTTAAAATTGTAAACCCATCCTTTTAAAATTATTTCATTCCATTATTAAAACTAACAAAACCCATTTCAGTATTATTTCAAAATTAAATATTTTAAAACCACTATCTTCTTTTAAAGTCAAAAATTACCTTTTGGATTTTCCTTCATTTTAAAAAACACCTTACCCTATTTAATTTATCAAAACAATATGGTCCCTTGATTATAAAATAAAATTACCCTAAAAATATCATATAAAAATATATTTTCTATATAAAAATCTATAACTTGTTAAAAAAATATTCTACATTGTTTATTTCAAACAAATCACTCATGAGATACACCGTAAGAGAAATTAAATACCATTGTAAATGAAAACCATTCAATTTGAAAATTAATTTTACCTTCTGGGTTTATTATTAAACATACACTTTCCAATTTTCTATAATAAAATAAACCACTTAAAAATATTTCATAAGAGTAAACCTCATTTCTTCAATCAATCCCTAAGGATTTAATTCAAAATAAAATCATTTTTTACATGATATATGTTTTTCACATATTCAAATTCAATTTAACGTAACTAACAAAATCACAATAAAAAATGATTAACATAATCCTTAACCAAAATAAATTTCAATACTTCCAACATATCACAATACCCACCTTGACCCATTTCCAATTTCTCTATCAACACTTGCAAATCCAGGCATCAAGGGGTCTCAATAGAAATATAAAATAAGATGGGGAACTATCATAACCTTTTTAACAAGGTTTATGGACACATTCCAATCATGAAATTGTCCCTAAATAGGTCTAAAGTCTTGATTTTGGTTTTTTATGTTTTTTTATGACCTAAAAGTCAACTTAGTACCTTAATTCTTCTTTTTTTCTCATCACAAAATACCAAGTACATCCCCAAGGAAACTCATGCTATTCCAATGATGATCAAATGTCCAACATTATTAAATAAAATTATAATCCCATTAATAAATAAAATAATAACATGAAATAAAATATAATATACTACCTATAGAAACATAGGTTTCTAAAATATAAAAAGTTCATGGAACTCTCTTTGCACTTTCTTTATGAGTCTCGGCATCCTTATATCTAATCTAACATTTCATCAAATAAAAAGAAGGTTCTTCTCGAACATAGGACCCACCAAGAACCTAGGCTTTGCTACCATTTTTAATGAAATGTATTGGGCTTCTATATAACCCAACATATCTATTGGAATACTAATGTATAAGAATCAAAATTAAGAGGACATAGACTTAAAGAATATAGGAATGATCTATATATCTCAATAGATCTCAACTCACTGAATCTTGGTAATCTATTTCATATTATTTTCCATAAATTATAGTTTGAAATGCAAAATAAAAAATATATTTTTCATGACACTTTTCATAAAGAAACTAACATCACATAATTGTTCTTTTAAAACCCCATTTCTGTTGTTTCCATTAAATTAAAATAATCTTTTAAATAACACTTTTCCTTAAATGAAGACTCCATTATTAAAACACTGTTAAAATTACACTTTAAAACCCATCATATAAACAACCCTTCATAAAATATAGTCTCAAACTCAAAAAATGATATTATATTTCAAAAGTTTTTCTAAAGAATCATTGAAACTGATTTAAAAGTAAAACTGACATGGTGGACTAAAACCATTATTTAAAAACTCTCTCACTACAGTTTCAAAAAAATCATTTCTTTACTTTATATTACTAAAATATATCAAACACCATATCATATTTAATGATTCATAAATTTCATAAACATTTTTATAATATTTTGGAAAAGTACCAAAACAACACATAAAATGGGAAACAATAAAAAACTAGCACTATAGGATCAGTGAAAAGGTAAAAGAAAACAATAAATTAAAATGTTTTATGTAATCACTTGATAAAAATGGGATATAAGGAAGGAAAAATAAATAATTCAAGAAAATGATCCTAAATTGGATTCTTGTATCATGGGAAACTATCTAGAAATATATTCATAAATATATGAACCAGTAATGAGGAACCTAGGTTAGTATTAATGAACATTTTATGTCCAGGTAGACCTAAAAACTAACCAAGATTCATTATAATTAGGTATCTCAAAATAAAACCTTGGTCCCTTCTAAAACATTTTGGTACCATGGAAAACATCTTATAGCTCACTTGGTCTAACTGGTTCTTTACATTTGGTAGCACAATCTACACAAAGGATTTCACTCATACAACTCACTTATTATCTTTCTAAAACTCCAATGACATCAAAAAAATGATTTGATCAAGAAAACACCCACATGATCTACACATGTATCAATTAAATAATTTTAATAAACATATCCTCACTTCTAATACCCTCACATGAAACAAAACCTTCGACCCATCACCAATTATCCTCATACAAAAATCACTACCCATTAAAGGGAATAATAACAAGGGGAACAATTAGGGTTTCAAAGCATTTTTAAAAACTTATTTCTCATATTGTATCAAATGGACCTTTTTGAAATAATCATGGGATACCAATAAACTTTTTCCATTTCAAATGTCATCTCAATCAACTCTTCAGACCAATATTATAAAAAACTTCATAAATCCCATTTGGAAACCCCCATATTCATTAAAAACAACATTAACATTTTTGAAGGCTATCAATAGGTTTCCAAATACCACTCATATGGTTTAAAAACCCCTTTCAAATTAAAAAAACATTTTAAAAACTTTAAACACCAAAAAAACTCAGTTTTGAAATTAATTGATATATTACAACCCTTTTAAAAACCTAAAACTAGTTCTCACAACCACTTTTAAAACCATTTAATGGTTTTTAAAACTATTTATTCATTTATTAAAATTTATTTCATGGAAATCGTTACATGACATGGGTTAAAAAATCTGATAATCACTTTCCATCTCTCACGGGCCACCTAAAATAGATATAGACTTGATAAAAACAATTTTAAAAAACATTAATCATCTCATAACATGGAATATAAAGTGTATTTATAGAAAAATCACAATTAAATCAATTTTAATTATTTAGAATCCATTTTTAAATTCATTTCATACAGTGGTGAATTCCCAACCAAGTAAGAAAAAACCCTCGGTAATCCCTAATAACCAAAAAATAACTATGCCTATAGCCAACTCTAAACACTATTCAAGGAAAAAAATACCCATTTGGGTTTTTGGAAGAAAACTAAACAAAGAAAGCAGGAAGAAAAAATGAGAAGGCAAGAAAAAGGAGACCAATAGAGGGCTTAGTAGAGAAAAGCCTCTCGACATCGAGGGAGAATAGTCAGAAAATCGAAGAGGGGAGTGTGGATGGTCTTAACTTCATCCATATAGGTCTATAACTAGTGATTAGAGTACAAATTGAGGCCAAAAACATATGGAATAGTCAATGTAAAAAGAGTAATTTACACTTTTAATGAAACATAAGAAAGTCGCATGGTTTGGCCACACATTTTACCAAACTATGCACCAATCATGAGTCCCACACTAGGCACATTAGGGAAACCTATATGCTTTCCAATATGAAATCACAACTTTTGACTAAAAATTTTTTAACCACACTAAATGGAACTATCAAAATCGCATCATTATCATACCGGCTCTATATTGTCTCCCCTAACCGTGCGGGTCAACTGTGCCTCCCAGGAAAACCTTCAAAATTTAAAATTTCAAAGTTAAAAAAATGTTGAAAATTTAGACAAACCTCAATGATATAACATAATATAAAATAAACACCATAGTTAAATGGTTATTCTCATACTATTAAACATATGTGGATTCCTTATATACTTAAAATGGTATTTTTTTAAAAATTGCATTAAGAAAACTTTTATTAAAATTAGTTATTTTCACCTATATAAATTGATACGTGTAAAATTGTTTTCAAATGTTTAATAATAATCTTCAAATTAGGTAATAAAATCAATTTTATTTTTTTTCATAAAAAATATTTATCATAGTAAAATACAGTCACCTCTATAATGGTTAATGTGGTTTAATGGTTCAATTAAGGGATAATATCACAAAATATCACAAAACCTTGTCTTTAAATGGGTGGATAGATGCTTGATCATATAATCCATTATCTTTTTTATAATTTTTATCCATTTTGGATACACTTTCCTTTATAATTACTTGAACTTTTTATATTATGAAATTAATATTACCAAAATGTCACCAATCATTTATATAGAAGGACCCTTTCACCACCTCACTAATCCAGACACCTTGAGCACCTAATCTTGAAAAATAAATAAATGAATATCCCCAACTATCTTTCCCATTTACTGTAGGTTTGGAATCCATAATACTTCAATCATTAAAGGCTTAAGTAGAGTCATAAAAGTGCATATCCAGGGAAGAGGTGATTTTCTTTAGCGGGTTCTTTCGTGTTTATTTCTTCTTCCACCACCTAAAAAACTATTAAAATTGTAACACCTTTAGATTTAATGAGATATATTCTTTTCAATTTATTTTACGTCTTGTTTTGTACTCTACTCCAAATTTATCTTGTTCTATATGCAACTTTGTATTAGCTTGTAGTATACGCAACACTATTCTTGACTTGTGTTGCACACAATATCAAGTTATTTTGATTGAATTAATTTCATGCGACACTGAATATAGATTTTGATCAATATATAAATGAACTAATTTTGGATTAAATTATACAAAAAACCAATTTAATATTTAACTAAACGCAACTCGGACTTGCCTTCTGTTACAAGCAAGAGTGATCTTCCTCAATAGCTTGCCTTGTATGTGATACCGAGTTTCACTAAACAATGATATATTATTAAAATATTATTCTTTAATAGGATATTAACTATAATTTATGAATAGTATTAACCACATTTTAAATTGTATATAAAATTAAAATTCTTCTTATACATTTTCTAGAACATTATATAAGATCAAAATCAATTTTTTTGATAAAAGACGTATTTTTCAAAAAAAAATGCAATTTTACCACCTTTTGATGGTGGACCAATTTTAAATATAGTTTTTTATTCATTAGAAATTTAAATTTGAAAAAATATAATTATTTTTTATATGCGGTACATAAAATTTTATATTTTATGAAATTTTGGAATTTTTCTAATAAATTCAAATTCTAATGAATAGTGAAAAATACTGCATTTTAATTCAAAACTGTCATTTCATCGAATTTATTTATATAGTTAAATTCCTTTTTTAATTGGTTTTAAAGTTTAATTGGATTATATTTTTATCATTTAATCTAATTTTGGTAATTTGAAGTAATTTTAATTTTAAATTGGACATAAACACATCTCAATCTTTTGATAGTTATTACTTATTAAAACCACCCTTTTTGGTTTTGACAATGGGAATTAATTGATGCAACTTCTTTTTTTTTAAATTAAGAAAAATGGATTCCATATTTTGAATTATAAGGTTTTTTTTTTAATATTTACCTTTTATTTTTGTAAATTATGAATAGTAACTTTAGTAATTATTTTATTTACCATGGTTAAAGGGTTAATCTCATAAATAAGAGTAAAAAATAATATTATAATTATACTAAACTACCCTAACACATTTTATAATACTATTTGATGAGATATTTCCAACCATGGGCATCCTTGGTTCAATTTTGGGACCTCATGGATTCACTTGGATGTGAAAATGACATTTTATAATAACTAATTTAAAGTAAAGATAATTATAACCTAAACATATATCTTTTATTGAATAGATTTTAATATATGGTTATATAAATGGTATCTATATCAATAAATAGTCATTAGAAATCTATAAATATTTACTACATAATGGTTTTTATTTATAACTTTTAAACATTAAATAAATATATTTTTCTCTGACACAATTATGATGTAGTGATTACCTCATTAATGAAAGATTCAAATAAATGAATTTATAAATATTAAAATAAATTTAATTTGATCATTTTGATGCCATCCACAAATTTTTTCGATGAAAATTATATATCAAGGATTAGTTAATTCCTTTGTTTTGAATTAATAAGGTTTTTATTATTTTTGATTAAAAAGTCAAGTATGAATAGTATCCAAAAATAGACATAATTCAAAATTTAAAACATAAAAAAGTTTATTAAATGATATTAAATTCATAAAAATATAATATTCATCTAAATGGTTAATATAAGTCCAATTATTTTATAAATAACTTTTTGTGGGTTGTTTGACATGGTGTGATAATTACATTAACCCACAATATGTAAATAACATTATTTCACGGTAAGATTAAAAAAGGGGAAATAAGGGTTAAATAAAAAAGATAAGGATAAAAAAATATATTCAAAACATGTCTAACAATTACTGGATTATAGGTATTATACCCAAGATAATATTATATTATAATTAAAAAAATTAGTCAATTTTAAATTGAAATTGAATTTATAATAAATGAATATTTTAAGACTTTCCTAAAGTGCCCCTCTCCTCTCTTATAAAAGGGAACCACCTCTGTCTCCTATTCTCTCTATTTTGAGCCTTAAATCATGTACAAACACTACTCATTTATATTATAAACTTACTTAGATACATTCTAGATGTTCTTGACTTCTTAAAAGACCAATTCTAGTTCCCTAGTAGAAATTTAAAGGATGCACGTCGAGGAAGATGTAGTCTCTTCTACAGATTCCTCCACATTTATTTATTCTTCTAATTAATCTTATTT
Organism: Viscum album; assembly: GCA_963277665.1. Taxonomy (NCBI): domain Eukaryota; kingdom Viridiplantae; phylum Streptophyta; class Magnoliopsida; order Santalales; family Viscaceae; genus Viscum; species Viscum album. The sequence continues at coordinate 1,574,889,412 of OY728119.1, read as the reverse complement.
ATTTGTTTCATTATAATGTAATAACATCAGTATCACTCATATAATTATATATTATTATAATTATTAAACAAACCTATTTCACCTTCTTTCCATCCTACGAAAAACAAAATCACCGCGTGTGCGTGCATACAGCTTACCACCTCCACATCGTAGTGTAATCTATTTTTCACCACCACCTTAAATAGATTGTTATAATGGTGAAAATAATAAATATATATTATTATTATAACATTATATTAATTCTGATATATTATACATTATCCACTTCAATATCATTTAACAATTATGGGAATGATATCATCGCTCGTGCGTATATACAGCTTACAGTCTCCACGACGTGATGAGATTCATTCTCCACGTTAGCCATTAAAGAATTATTATAAATTATATATAATATATAACATAATAATTATATTGTATTTATGTATATATGTGTGTCATATACTTACTTTTATTCAATTAAATAAGGAAGCGAAAATAGAGTCCACACGTACGTAGAGCCTACCATCTCCATGAACGGTGTATTCCATTTCATTAATCTATCTATTATATATATATACTAAATATATGTGTGTATAAATCATTTTTTACATTCTAGAAGAATTTAAATCACGATCTATGTAATAATATCAAGAACAACAAGACCAAAAACCTACAATAAATGAAACGATTATTACCCAAAAAGTTGATTTAACATTGAATTGAAAAATGAACGGGTAATATAAAGACACAAGTGAATCATATATAATATCATAAATATTATTTTGGTTATGTAACAAGTTAATAATATGTTTAAACACACAATATAGGATTTTGGGACAGATACAGAAGAAATCATACCTAAGGTAAGAGATGATTTTACAATCTCATTTTTATCAGATATTGTTTATACGTAAGTGTTTACTGGTTGTATATTTATCATCCATGTCCATTTTTTCAAAAAAAATATAAATATGTTTAATTTTCTTCCATTTATTTTTAAAGTCATTTTTACCCATTTTTTACTTTTACTACATGTTATGGAAGGAATCTTTTTTTTACCATACGAGTACATTTTTTAATTTTCTAGCAAACGTTCAAGGAGAATGTTTTTTTAACTTATATGGAATGAATGTATTTTTACATCTTCATGACACCTTATTTACACAAATATTACTCTACACTATTTAATGTTTATTTTCAACTAAATTATTTTCTTTTAAAATGTAATTCCACTTTGAGAAAAGAAAAGATTTTTTAAGAAGAAAGGATATTTTACTCCGGAATTAAGTTCAAGTATTTTATCAAACAAATTCATATAAGATAATGCTCTTTAAATAGGGTTATGTTTCTATACATATTATTACTATGATTTGATTATGTTAATGGTGTAATGATATTTTATATGGATTATTTTATGATGGAATTATGTTTAAGAAACTCATTTTATTTCTTGGGTTATGCTATGCTAAATTATTTATGTTTTGTGGCATATATAAGAATGATTTCATTATGATAGGGGTGAGAGATATATCTCCCACCAATTAATTAGGTAAACATTTATATCCAATGAGATATACATGACTGGAATGGAAATAAAATATGGTTCAGTAATACATAGCTAGAACAACAAGAAAATCTTGTTCAATAGTACATGGCTGGAATGGAAAGTAAATACGATTTTGTAATACCTGGCTGGAATGGAAAGTAAACCCAGTTCAGTAGTGGACTTTTTCCGCTGTTATTGTCTTGGAAGCAATGCCATGGCTACTATGGAAATCATATTATGTTCTGATTCATTTTTCATAATCCCATGTTTTATACCAATGCAATTTTATTGTTAATGTTCTTTTATGATCATTTTCTTATAAACTGCCAAGATTTATTTCATGACTTGTGATTTTGATATTTAAAATTTAGGTTCATGATTCTATATTCAAATGTTTATGGTTTGTTTTATTTTCTTCCTGTTTACCCTTACTAAGCATTTTATATTACCCTTTTTATGTTTTTGTTTCCCCAGGATATAAGGAATGGTTTTAGGTAGGAAAATAAAAGTAGAAGATCTTTATGGTTGATGTTGAATATCTTTCACCATGATTAGAAGATTATGATCTGATTTTCTAAATAAAATAAACTAATACGATTTTGGGCGTCTATTTTTCTCATGTACTAAGTATTCCTCAAAAGAAATGAAATGACCATGTATTTCAAGATTGGGTATCTACAAAAATCATACTAATATAATTAAATAAATATCATTAGTATACTCAAATTTTATTATTCTAATGGAAGAAGAATTATTTACCTTCCTCCCATTCATTTAAAAATGAAAACATCACTCATGATATGTGTGGACCACCACCTATATGAATATTTTATTTTTTAACAGTATAAAGATTATTTTCTGTCGCACTTTTAATATAGTTTATTAAATAAAATAATTTAATAGAAACATGAGAAGTCTTATAACATTGGTTCTGCTAAATATAACATTAAAAAATTATTATAGAGAATAATTTTCCATGATTTGTTCAACATGATATTTCTAAATACCTAATCATATCGACTCATATCCACACTCCACCTGTGATATATATTTTATGCTTGTTATATTTTTAGAATATTTTTTTCATTATTTATATTAAAACATCCATAATTGATCCATTTTCCATGGCCCTCAATTTCATTTGATCCACTCAAACCCTAATCCGCTCAACACGATACCACCCAGAAACTTTTTTGTTCAATAAATTTTCTAATTAGTTTTTTGAAAATCTTTCTCTTCAAATATTTCATATTTTTCTTTATTTCCAAATCCTTATATTCCATTCAACAAACTTCAATATTTATTTACCATCTTTGGCCTCCATATTTTGTAATTAAATTTTTTATTTAATTTTAGAAGAATAATTTATTATTTTTTATTTATAAATTTCATTTATTTATTGATTTTTTTCTCTTTATATCATTGTCAATTATAAATTTTTGTTGTTATAATTAGTTTAAGGTTATAATTAGTTTTGACTAGAAATTTTTTATGAGGGTAAATTATGGATGTATTTTTTTTGTTTATGACTATTTGTATTTATAAGTGTTTTTATTTATAATTGGTGCATTTATAAATGTTTTGTCATTATGATTTTTTAGGGGTTAAAATTTGTTTTATATTATTTTGTTTAGTCATAAAAATTTATTTTTGTTGTAAGTACTTTTATGTTTAAAATTTTTTCCAATTGAAAATTTTGGTAGTAATGAATTTTTTTCCAAATATAGATTGATTGATAAAAATTTATGAATTTTTATATATTTATATGAATATGTGTTTTAAATTTATTTTTTTATATATATGTTTAAATTTTTAGATATTTTAATATATTAATTTATTATATCATTACTTTGGGTAATTAATGGACCATAATTTGAAAACTAATAACTGGTGAAAAAAATGAAATAGTGGTTGAAAATTTCCTTGATTTTACAAAATGAAATCCTAAAAATAAAGATCTCATTTTATGTTTATGTGTAAAATAGTTGAATATAAGAAAATTAAGGTATCTAGAAATTAAATAATATCTAATTTACTAGGATTTCAATCATATTTATACATGTTATCTCAATCATGGTGAAATAAAAAATAAGTAAAGATCTAATAATGGGGATGATTTTTAGAATGAAATAGGGGGAATCTATAAGAATTAATTCATGATGCTGGTGTTGAAACAATTGAAAAAACAACATGTATTGAATGATTTTACATAGATACTAAGAAATATATGTTGTAATGTTGTACTAAATTTATAGTGTTATCAATCTTACTGATATTAGTTTACTTGAAATATATAATTGGTTGATGTGATAAAGGTTTTAGTAAATTTCTTTAATTTTTAAAATAGTTACTTCTAAAAGGTAATGAGCATACAGATTCTATTTATAAGGAAAAAAATATTATTTGTAATAGGATTTCGGTATAAAAACATACATTATATCTCAAAAAGTTTTGTATTTATATGATTTAATATGAATGTTTAAAAAAATTAATAAACGTGTGATAAAACAATATAAAATGGATGAAAATTCTAATAGTGATATATTCTCATGAATAACAAAAAAACCAAACACTAAATTAATCTGGTATTTTCTAATAATTCATCATTTGAAGAATATATTTTAAAATTCAAATGATGTAAATTGGATAATATATCATACAGATGACCACATATCTAATGGAAACCTACTCCACCTTATTGATTCACCATAATGGAATATATTCAATCAAAAATTTATTGGTTTTGTAAATGAAGTCATAAATCTCATAATGGGATAGTGAATCGATGGAATTAATATATATCATATCCCTATTAACCAATATAGGTTATGACCTATTATTTTGGTTATCTGTAACTTTTCCCTACTAATATATAAAAATAGGAAATATGTCATGATAGGATTGATTATTCCTACACAAAAATATCCAGGAAATGATATTGATGTTTATATATCACCATTGATTGATAATTTGAATACTATATGGGATACAGTTTCTATAGTATTTGTTTCATACAAGAAAATTATTTTATTTTGTATACAACTAAAATTTTTACTATGAGAAACATTAATTCATAGAGAAACATATCCAGATATGGGGTTTAAGAGCATAAGGTTTGTCTAATTTTCAAAGAGGATACTTTATATAATTAATTTTAGAGTAGAAGAAAACCACCGTACATGGGATAGTGATTTATTTTGTGAATTTATTATTCTTATTGAAGATTAAAAAATTAATTAAATGGTTTAAAAGATAATGATTTGTTCCACAACCATTTTCGATTGAAGAATATTATGACAAGGTCAAAAATAATGACGCCACATTTAATAAAAAAGTATTTATTATCAAAAAAATAAATGGAATAAATGGTCCTATTTTTTAGTTACCTTATTATAATATTTTGAGGTAAAACATAACATTGATGTTTTGTAATGTCACGACCCTACCCTACAGGGGCTCAAGCCGCAACTACCCCAAGCCCGCCTCTATAGGCTAGGGGCTGGTGACCAGCGCCGAAGGCACAATAACCTAGGGAGGCCTTTTCCTAAGTACCTGTACACACACACGCATCACACTCAATGAAAAGTGTAGAGTAAAATAAAAAGTAAAGTACCAACTTCTATAAATAAACCACAAATGTGCATCGACCGCTAAAGAGTACATGGTAAAAGCTAAGAAGAAAAGGGGAAAACACGTGCCCAACTAGAAAAGTTCCACAACCCGACAACATGTAACAAAAGAAAAACATCTGGAGGGTCCCCAACCTGGAACCCGACTACGACCACAGCACACGGTCCAAGCTTTCAAACACCTAAGCTCCACTGAAGTCACGACCAACCTGTCCGTCGTCTGCAAGGGCACACCAAGTGCGGTCAAAGCCCAAGCAGGGGTGAGTATAAAAATACTTAGTAGGATACCCCGAAGGCTCGAGGGAGTAACAAAGGAGGTACCGAAGGGTGAGCAGTAGATCGAACAGGGGAAAGTAAAGGAGTAGAACTGAGAGTGCAGTAAGAGTAACAATAGAGAGTCCAGCTCAACCCAACAAGATAAAGGAGGTAGACTCGTCCAGACACAAGGAGCTGCAAACGGTGAGAAGATGAAATTCCCATCGAGTATTCACTACCTATAACAGGAGAGTGGACTCGTCCAACCATGAGAAGCTAGACACAGAAATCATGTGGCATACCCAGTGCATCTTTACCTCTCTTGGAAGGAGAGTAACCAAAACCCAAGGAGTGGGTACTGGAACAAGGTATATACACATCCATATACTCAATCAAGATGCACGAACAAGATCGTAAGGGGATCTCTATCCCATAGCTCAGCCCAAGAAAAGGTGAGTCGCCAAGAGTCCCAGAAGTAAACACCATCGATGCCCAGCATCCCTCACGTCTGCCCCGAACTTCAAGTCAAGGGACTCAAATCACCACACCTCGACACTATCCGCTTTGGGCGGCACTGACTCACCCGCACTATTTTAGGTCGCATCCCAAGGATGTGTCTCGATGGGGAAAACACCCCTCGTACTTGAGAGTTCTGGGTTAAGTCAAACCACACCTCGTCACTACCCCGAAGTCGAGAGGTATCCTCAAAGACAAGGTTGTTCCATCACTGACCCGTACAACCATGGGTCCCGCTCTGGTAATCACAGAGGAAAGCCACAGACTAGCCTAGTAGAAAAGACTGAGTCTGGAATGCCAATGGATGACCCACTGCCCAGCCCCGCTGGAGGGTAAACCCAAACACATCATCAGGCGACCCATTGCCCTGCCCTGTGGGAAGGTAAAACCTAATACATCATCAGGTGACCCCCTACCCAGCCCCGCTGGAGGGTAATCCCTAATACATCATGAGGTGACCCACTGCCCAGCCTCGCTGGAGGGTAGACCTGGAATAAGTCGACAAGCAACCCACTGCCCAGCCTTGCTGGAGGGTAGACCTGGAACTAGACGACGGGTGACCCACTGCCCAGCCCTACTGGAGGGTAGACCCTAAGTGGTCGTCGGGTGACCCACTGCCCAGTCTCTGCTGGAGGGTAGATCCTAAGAGTGTCGGTTGACCCAATTCCCAGTCTCTACTAGAGGGTAGACCCTAAGAGTGTCGGGTGACCCATTTCCCAGTCTCTCCTCGAGGGTAGACCCTAAGAGTGTCGGGTGACCCACTGCCCATTCTCTTCCCGAGGGTAAACCCATTGGACATCCCTGATGGATGGTATAACTAGCTATCCCTGCTCAAAACAACCTTAGCCCTGCTGGAAACAACCTCATGGGTAGAGGATCGATGCCCGCGTAAAGTGTTGGTCACACCGAAACCACAAGCACTCTTCCAGGGATCATGAAGAAACGGGAAAAACTCCTCGGGCCTCTCAAGGCGATCACGCTTTAATCCATTGAGTCACTGTTGAAGCGGATCGAGACAACTCATCCTAGAAAGTTGGAAAACACCAATTCTGTATGAGCACACGTAGTTGCAAACAGTGCAGCAGTCTGATGGAAGGTCATGGTACTGAAACCCCTCACAGCTGAAAGAACAGAGGAACCAAACCTTCTCTGTCGGCCAAACGAGAACGGTACCAGGAGAAAACTCAACCCTGCTAGTCAACAATGAGAACAAAAGAACCCTCTACGTCGCGAGAGGTCAAAAATACATAAAGCAGAACACGGCACGCACCTGGGGCCCACACAACGTGTGGCCCCACATTAACCCCAACCAAGCACACAAATGCCCTCAGGTACAAACAACCACATGTACCTCCAAGTGTTCCCGTATACTTCTAGAGTATACCACATCTCTAGCCCAAAGGCTAACGTGCACCCGGTACCCAACGTCAACGCAAAGTCGTGACATAACAACTCCAACCTGCCACCACAATGGCTGATGCATAGCCAACTACATCTCGTTAAAAATAACTTCACTCACACGAGAGTGCATGTGATCACACGCCAACGGTTCTCTGCAAACACCGCAGGAAGAACCACCACTAGGGCAACTTCACATTCCACATTTAATAAGATCACGTATGAGCCTCTGCTCGCCTGAACAGATTACACCATTGTAATCCCCATGGAAAAACACGCGAGATAGACTACTTACTCGCACGAAACGATCAACTAGTGAAAAAGGTCCTATTCACCGTAACCAACCTGTGTGGGGCCCACCCCAAGATCCCGAAACTGAACAAACGGATCACAACACTGTGATCCCCTCGGAAAAACACACAGGATTGAATACTCAATCGCCCAAAAGGGACACCCGGTGGAAAATGTACTATTCACAGTAGCCGGGTCGGGTGCGACCCACACCACGTCCTCGAAAAATGGTTGGTCAAACTCCGCGATCCCAATGCTCTTAGAAAAACACGTCAAAAGCACTACTCACTTGAGTGGAACAGATATCCGAAGAAAAAGATACATTCTGGCTTACCGCGCACGAGCGGTGCCATGCGGAACCCACACCTTGGTCCTGAAGCGCTGCCAAGGGATCGCACCGTTGCGATCCTCTCGAAAAAGTACACGAAATATACTACTCACTTGTCCAAAACGGTCTCCTGGTGATAGAGATGTAAAAATCACAGTCAACGCCCAAACTGCCCTCATGGGGCCCGCACCATCATGCCGAATTAGAGCGAGCGGATTGCGCCATTACAATGCCCTCAGAAAAACATCCAGAAATGACTGCTCGCACGCCCCGAACGGACGTTTGATGAAAAAGTTGTGAAACGCTACACGCAGCTCGAAAGATGGGCCATGGGGCCCACGCCTCAACTTCGGCCTCAACTCCTAAAACCACCCTAGAATGCTCCGCCTTGGTGTCAGGGTTCCAACGCCACTGACGGCACTCAAAACGAACGTCGGACCCATCTGTGTCGTCTAAAACAAGATTTCTAGAAACACGTCAAACCGCTTAACATCTTGCCGCGGCCCGAGCCCCTTGTCTCCGGAATTAAAAATTCCTGAAACCAACTCAAAAATTCTTCCTTGACACGAGATATGTGCTGCCGTAGACGGCGCGCAAAGCGGATGCCCCTAGCAAAAGGTACGGGCATCAGAAATTCAAAGGGGAAACCCCACCTCTTGGGTCGGACCGGCCTGGTCCGGCCGGTCCGCCCCCTTCTGGCTGGCCCAGTCAGGCCGGCCCGCCTCCACTGACCTGCCGACACGGACGGTCTGTTTTCCACGCGAAGACCCGCATCACGCGGGTCCCGGTCGCCCTGCACGGGGCCGCGCACCGCGACCCCTCTATCTCGGGCCCCCACTGTCGGCGCCCACCGCCTGGGACCCTGCCTGCGCTGCCGCCTGCCTGAAGGGCTGACCACCGTGCTGACCTCCACCGACGCCGCTGCCTGAAGCTGAACGCCCCACCGCCCTGCGCCTTAGCCGCACCGCCGTCCGAGAGCCCCACCGCCGCCTCCTAGGGTCGACGCGCCGCTGGTCGAACCCGCCGGAAACCGAAAACCCGCAATAGTCGGCTGGCGATTACGGAGGTCTCGGAACTCCAAATTCGAAACCAAAAGATGCGTTGGAGATCTCATTAATTATACTACACGGTTATGGGCTTTGATTTCAAATTCTACGGCAAATTGATGCTAGAAAACGAGTTCAAAGGTAGGTGTGGAATTAAAAATGCAACGTAACCTCCAACCTCGTTGGGCTTCGCCCGACGCTTCACGGACGGACCGACGGAGTTGTCGCGCCATGCCGGAGCTGCCTCATTGGAGTTGAGGAGGAGAGGGAGGGTGGCCGCCTACTGTTGTCCAGGCGAGGAAGAAGCAGAGGGTGGGGGGTGAGTTAAGTGTTTAAATAGAACACACTTAACCACCTGCTCGTCGGCCCGAACCTGAACTCCTGACAGGGTCAGGATTAAGCCTCCCCTAGGCTAAAAACCACACTCTGAATGCAATGGCAGTCTCGGAATTTTAATCTGAGGCCCTGTTCAAAAGTTATAAAACTGAACACCCAAAGCCCTTAAATTACGAAAACGCCCCTGGGGCCATTTTTCACAGACGGGCCGCGCCCGCGAATCTTACATCCCTCCTAGGGTAAATGGCACATTATGAACTCAACGGTGCCCTCAGTTTTCCCATATGAGACACCGTTTAAGATATACTTGAGTTAAGCCGTTAAACGAATAAATTAATTATTTAATTTATCTATTTCACGTTCCGAAAGAGAGAGAGGGGTCCAAATGTCCCGTGCCGACATGTTTTATGTCATTACTAGGGTAAAAACCACATTCCAGACCAATCAGTACACTCGAATCTCTGATCCGGATCACTGTTTATGAGTTATCCCATTTATTTGGCGTGTCCAGTGTGAACGCACTGAAAATTTAATTTCGGCCACACCGGGGCTCGGAATCGTACGCCGTCTGAAGGAACTGCTCTGGAATAATATCAAGAATATTCTAAAGTCCTTTATGGCTAAAAAACTAGTTCTTACATCATTCCCTCCTTCAATATTTTCATCCCTGAAAAGAAAAACCATAGAACAACTCTGGGTACTTAGCCCACACCTGGCTCTTCCGTACCCAGAAGAACTCTTGCATAGATCTGCGCCACCACACATAGACCAAAGGATTGATCTGTTCATGCGAGGTCTGCACTTTCCGATGATGTGCATAGGAGGATGCACACATCTTCTCGGGTAAGTCACGTGGGAGACTTCATGCACCCATTCTAGACTTTGGGGTTAGGGCAAGGAGGTAGACAACCTCGCCATCCCTTCGCATGGTCTCAAACGACCCGAAGGCTCTCGGAGGTAGCTCACCTCCCCGACCAAACCCCTACATCGCACGCCGCAACTGGAATTACTGCCCGCATCTAGAACAAGGCCCGGTGATTCCCTCCTTCAGAATATCCATATGGTGAAACACACAAGGATATCTGGTCATGAAATATTTCACGTTCGATGTCCCACAACCAAGGCTATCTTACACGCTCAAAAGGTGAAGGAGTTGACACCATCAACTAGAGAAAAAGTTCCCACGCCTTTTACCTTACCAACACAAGGTTAGACCGACACCCCGCGCCACCCTGGTAACAACTCAAACAAAAAGCTAGTAGAAAATAATTTCACGCACAGAGTCTATCAATTATACTAAAGAAAGTAGAAGAGTTATAGTGTGTACCTCTTACCACCTCATGCTCTGCAGGATCGTAGAAATCCAATGATCATGGCTGTCTGCGGTCCCAACTATCAGCTCCCGGAGCCGGATGTGGACCACCAAGTGGTGATGAGAAGGCCTCGTAAGGTCATCCCCCACTACCATCTCTTCCCGTTCCTCTGCTATCACCACCTCTCTGGGCGCTACTCCGATCACAACGTTGCCTCTATCATGGTGGTGTACCTGCTGACTGCCCGAAGCTCTCCACATGCCTGTTCGGGCAGTCCCGTGCCAGGTGACCTCGCTCATCGCAAGCATAGCACCAACTCCCTCTGTGCTACACTAGTGCCCTCCGGCACCACTATGGTGTATGTCCACGCCCCTGAGTCTGGTTTTCAGAAAGCCACATATGTCAAGGTTCTGTTTTCCGACTCCCGCTAGATACAGCAGACGTCTCAGCTCCAACGTGCCTACTGCCACCACCTACTCTAGAACATGTCAGGAAGCTCTCTATCACCAGCACCTGCTCTAGCACCCCGACATATGTGGGAATTCCTAAATGTACTATGACAGCATGAATCTCTCGGTGGAGACCCTGCTCAAGATTCCACATTCGGCTGTCGTCGTAATGGACCAAGTCCGGGTAAAAGCGTGCACGGTCTGCAAAACTAGCCGCGTACTCGGCCACTGCCATCCCTCCCTGCTAAAACTGCAGGCGCTCTTGAATCCGAACGGAGTGCAAAAAGGAGGGACAAAACTCCTCACGAAATGACAAAAGAAAGTCGCCCCATGAAAGCGAAGACTCGTCAAGAAACTGTTCACCAGACTCCACCACCGCCAAGATGCCCTGTGAAAAAGGCTGGTTTCCAAAGCCACCATAAGATCTGTCGGAGTCTGCACAAGCCTGAAAAGGTGAACCACTATCTCTAGCCAAACCTCTACTGCCTGAGGGTTTGGCTCACCACTGAACCTCAGCGGTCACTGCCGGTGGAACTCAAGGAGTGCTCTCAACCTGCGCTCAAGCCCCGCCTTCTCTACTGAAGCTGTTTGCTGCTTAGCAGTTGGGGTTGCTGCTACCGACCCACCTGGAGAAAGGGGCTCGCATGATGGGTCCCGGTATCAGGCCTCATACCTCACTGGGTGATCGACATGAACCAAAGCTGGTATCCTGGCTGGCTGTCTTCGTGGAAACATCCTGAATATTATCAAGGAGTGTCGCGGTCAGATGAGCACATATTTATATAACAGTATCAACAATTGGGAGATGACTCAATAAGGACAGTCAAAGACTCAATCCTATGTGATGCACATACCAATTTTCCCTGCAACAAGTGTCTCAGCATGCCGAGTCGACAAGCGGGTTATCAATGTCCTGGTGAATGGATACGTCGGCCTCCGCACCATCAATGGACTCCCTGGCCTGAAAGCCCCTCTCGAGACACGTTGACACTGTTGCCCTAAATCCCAACCAATTCATTTTGTTTTAGGGACGTCCGCACAATACCCCAAAGAACGAACCATCTCTGATACCACTTTTTCATGACCCGACCCTACCTAGGATCGAGCCGCAACTACCCCAAGACCGCCTCCATATGCCAAGGGCAGGCGACCAGCATCGAAGGCACAATAACTTGGGGAGGCCTTTTCCTAAGTACCTGTACACACACACGCAGCACACTCAATGCAAAAGTGCAGAGTAAAAGAAAAAGTAAAGTACCAACTGCTATAAATAAACCACAAATGTGAATCGACCTATAAATAGTGCAAAGTAAAATCTGAAAAGAAAAGGGGCAAAACACACGCCCAACCAGAAAAGTGCCACAACCCGGCAACAGGTAACAAAAGAAAAACAGCTGGAAGGGTCCCCCACCTGGAACCCGACTACGACCACCGTACACGGTCCAAGATCTAGAACTCTTAAGCTCTACTGAAGTCATGACCAACCTATCCATCGTCTGCAAGGTCACACCAAGTTCGGGAAAATCTCAAGCAGGGGTGAGTATAAAAATACTCAGTAAGATACCCCGAAGGCTTGAGGGAGAAACAAAAGAGGTACCGAAGGATGAGCAGTAGATCGAAAAAGGGAAAGTAAAGGAGTGAAACCGAGAGTGCAGTAAGAATAACAGTAGAGATTCCAGCTCAACCCAACAAGAGAAAGGAGGTAGAATCATCCAGACACAAGGAGCTGAAAACAGTGAAAAGATGAACTTCCTGTCGATCCTTCGCTATATATAGCAGGAGAGTAGACTCATCCTACCACGAGAAGCTAGACACGGAAAGAACGTGGAATACCCCACACGTCTTCGCCTCTCTTGGAAGGAGAGTAACCAAAACCCAAGGAGTGGGTACTGGAACAAGGTATATACACATCCATATGCTCAATAAAAAAGCCCGAACAAGATCGTATCGGGATCTCAATCCCGTAGCTCAGTCCATGAAAAGGTGAGTCGCTAAAAGTCATAGAAGTAAACCCCATCGATGCCCAGCATCCCACACATTGGCCCCGAACTGCATGTCAAGGGACTCAAATCATCGCACCTCGACACTATCCACTTTGGGCAGCACTGACTCGTCTGCACGATTTTAGGTCGTGTCCTAAGGACGCGTCTCAGTGGGGAAAGTGCCCCTCGTAATTGACAGTTCCGGGTTAAGTCAAACCACACCTCGTCACTGACCCGCAGTCAAGAGGTCTCCTCAAAGACAACTCTGTTCCATCACTGACTCGTACAACCAAGGGTCCCGCTCTGGTAATCACGGAGTAAAGCCACATACTAGCCTAGTAGAAAGGACTGAGTCTGGAATTCCAACAGGTGACCCACTGCCCAGCCCCGCTGGAGGGTAAACCCTAAAACATCACCAGGAGACCCACTGCCCCAACCCGCGGGAGGGTAAACCCTAATACATCATCAGGCGACCCACTACCCAGCCCCGCTAGAGGGTAAACCCTAATACATCATCAGACGACCCACTGCTCAACCCCACTGGAGGGTAGACCTGGAATAAGTCGACATGCGTCCCACTGCCCAGTCTTGCTGGAGGGTAGACCTAGAACTAGACGACGGGCGACCCACTGCCCAGCCCTGATAGAGGGTAGACCCTAAGAGGTCGTCAGGTGACCCACTTCCCAGTCTCTGCTGGAGGGTAGACCCTAAGAGTGTGGGGTGACCCACTACCCAGTCTCTCCTGGAGGGTAGACCCTAAGAGTGCCAGGTGACCCACTGCCCAGTCTCTTCTGGAGGGTAAACCCACTGGTCATCCCTGATGAATGGTACAACTAGCGAGCCCTGCGCGAAACAACCTCAGCCCTTCTGGAAACAACCTCCTGGGTAGATGATCGGTGCCCGCGTAAAGTGATGGTCAGACTGAAACCACAAGCACTTTACCAGGGATCAAGAAGAAACAGGAGAAACTCATCGGGCCTCTCAAGGCGATCAGGCTTTAATCCACTAAGTCACTGTTGAAGCAGATCGAGACAACTCATCCTAGAAAGTGGGAAAACACCCACGCTGTATGAGCGCACGTAGTTGCAAACAGTTTCACAGTTCGATGGAAGGGCACGTTACTGAAACCCCTCACATCTGAAGGAACAGAGGAACCAAACCTTGTCTGTCGGCCAAATGAGAATGGTACCAGGGGAAAACTCAACCCTACTGGTCAACAATGAGAACAAAGGAACCCTCTACGTCATGAGAGGTCAAAAGTACGTAAATCAGAACACAGAACGCACCTGGGGCCTACACAACGTGTAGCCCCATGTTAACCCCAACCAAGCGCACAAACGTCCTCAGGTACAAACAACTACATGTACCTCCAAGTGTTCCCGTATACTCCCAGAGTATACCACATATCCAGCCCAAAGGCAAACGTTCACCCGACACCCAATGTCAACACGAAGGCGTGACATAACAACTCCAACCTGCCACCTCAATGGCTGAGGCATAGCCAACCACATCTCGTTCAGCATAACATCACTCACACGAGAGTGCATCCGATCACACGCCAAGGCTTCTCTGCAAACACTGCAGGAAGAACCACCACCGGGGCACCTTCACATTCCACATTTAATAAGATCGTGTATGAGCCTCCACTCACCTGAATAGATTACATCATTGTAATCCCCATGGAAAAACACGCGAGATAGACTACTTACTCGCACGAAACGATCAACAGGTGAAAGTGGTATTATTCACCGTAACCAACCCATGTGGGGCCCACCCCAAGATCCCGAAACTGAAAAAAATGGATCACACCACTGTGATCCCCTCAGAAAAACACGCGGGATTGAATACTCAATCGCCCAAAAGGGACACCCGGTGAAAAAGGTACTATTCATCGTAGCTGGGTCAGGTGGGACCCACACCACGTCCCCGAAAAAGGTCGGGCGAACTGCACCATCACAATGCTCTCGAAAAAACCCGTTAAAAGCACTACCCACATGAGTGGAATAGATATCCAGAGAAAAAGATACATTCAGGCTTACTGCGCACGAGCGGTACAACGTGGAACCCGCACCCCGTTCCCGAAGCACTGCCAACGGATCGCACCGTTGCGATCCTCTCGAAAAAGTACACGAAAAGGACTACTCACTTGTCCAAAACGGTCACCCGGTGATAGAGATGGAAAAATCAACATCAACACCCAAGCGACTCTCATGGGGCCTGCACCATCATGCCGAATTAGACCGGGCGGATTGCGCCATTACAATGCCCACGGAAAAACATCCAGAAACGACTAATCGCACGCCCCGAACGGACGTCCGATGAAAAATTCGTGAAACACTACACAGAGCTCGAAAGACGGGCCATCGGGCTTGCACCTCAACTTCGGCCTCAACTCTTGAAACCACCCTGGAATGCTCTGCCTCGGTGCTAGGGTTCCAGCGCCACTAACGGCGCTCAAAACGGACGTCGGACGCGCCCGCGCCGTCCAAAACAAGATTTCCCGAAAAACGTCAAACTGCTTAAATTTTTTTTGCGCCCCAAGCCCCTTGTCTCCATAATTAAAAATTCCTGAAACCATCTCAAAAAGTTTGCCTTGACACGAGCTCCGTGCTGCCGCAGACGGCGCACAAAGTGGACGCCCGTAGCAAAAGGTACGGGCGTCGGAAATTCAAAGGGGGGAAACCACCCCTCTTAAGACGGATCGGCCCAGTCCGGCCAGCCCGCCTCCACTGACCGGTCGACATGACCATTCCGTTTTCCATGTGGAGACCCACATCACACGGGTCCTGGTCGCCCTGCACGGGGCCGCGCACTGCGGCCCCTCGATCTCGCGCCCCACCGTCGACACCCACCGCCTGGGACCCCGCTTGCGCCGCCGCCTGCCGGAAGGGCTCACCACCGCGCCGACCTCCGCCGACGCCGCTGCCTGAAGCCGAACACCCTGCCTCCCTGCACCATAGACACTCCGCCCTCCGAGAGCCCCGCCGCCACCTCTTAGGGTCACCGCTCCGCCGGTCAAATCCACCGGATTCTGAAAACCTGCAAACTTCGGCGGGCGATTGCGGAGGTCTCAGAACTCCAAATTCGAAACTGAAAGATGCGTTGAATAGCTCATAAATTATAATTCACGATTATGGGATTTTATTGCAAATTATATGGAGAATTGATGCTAGAAAATGAGTTTAAAGGTAGGTGTAGAATTAAAAACGCAACGTACCCTCCTACCTCATTGGGCTTCGCCCGACGCTTCACGGACGGCCCGCCGGAGTTGTCGCGCCTCACCGAAGCTGCCTCTCCGGAGTGGAGGAAGAGAGGGAGGGCTGCCTCCTGCTACTGTCCAGTCAAGGAAGAAGCAGAGGGAGGGGGTGAGTTAAGTGTTTAAATTGAAATCACTTAACCACCCGCCCGTCGGCCCGAACCCGAACTCCCGATGGGGTCGGGATTAAGCCTCCCCTAGGCTAAAAACCACGCTCTGAATGCAATGGATGTCTCTGAATTTTAATCTGAGGCCCCGTTCAAAAGTTATAAAACTGAATGCCCAAAGCCTCCAAATTACGAAAATTCCCCTTGGGATATTTTTCACAGATGGGCCGCACCCGCGAAACATGCATCCCTCCTAGGGTAAACGGCACATTCCAAACTCAATGGTTCCCTCAGTTTTTTTATCCGAGACACTGTTTAAGAGATACCTGAGTTAAGTCATTAAACTAATAAATTAATTATTCAATTTATCTGTTTCACGTTCCGAAAGCGAGCGAGGGGTCCAAATGTCTCGCGCCGATGTGTTTTATGTCGTTCGTAGGGTAAACACCCCATTATGGACCCATCCATACACTTGGATCTCGGATTTGGATCACCATTTAAGATTTATCCCATTTATTTGGCGTGTCCATCATGAACGCCCTGAAAATTTAATTCCGGCCACACTGGGGCTCAGAATCGCACGTCGTCTGAAGGCGCTGCTTTGGAATAATATCAAGAATATTCCAAAGTACTTTATGGCTAAAAACCGGATTCTTACATGTAATTTAAAAAAATAAGTTACAGTTTGATTGGAAATTATTTAATCATATAAGGAAAGTAAAGAATATAGATTAAATACAAGAAAATACATAATAACCATAGGAATATGTTTGGATTTTTCTCTCATAATGAAAAGAAATGAAATATATTTTTCATTAACTTTTAATATATTAATAAAGTGTGATAAGGTAATTTTTTAATATTTTCATGGAATTAAAGTACTTAGTGTGTTTTCTTCAAATGTGAAAAATTTGGTTTCATCGAAAAATTTAAATTTAATAGGTATGAAAAATCATGATTGTCATGAATTGATGCGATTAATGCTACCAGTTTCACTTTGTTGAATACTTTAAATAATTTTTAGAAATCATATCATCAAGATATGTTACATTTTCAATTACATTTGTAGTAATATCATAGATCCAAATTTGTTATAAGTGTTATTGAATTAATCTATCCTCATACATTGTCAACTAGAAATGTATTTTCAAACATCATTTTTTTGATGTCATTGTTTATCTATTGGTTAATATAGTGTGATAGATAATAACATTGGTGAAATTTTATTTATGTTGGTTGTATAATTTATAAATACATGTGAAAATTTAGAAGGGGTATAGAATCTTCCTCAATTAGAGGCCCCTATTATTCAAAAATATATATCATAAGAGGTTATTGAAATCTATAACAATTATTTGTTTGAAGTAGAGAACATTATTCTTCCTAAATCTTGACATTTGATGGTTGATATAAAAGGTAAAGAGATTTGAGGCTTAAAGGTAATGTTTATTCGATGTTATGAAGTGAGGCATGTATATTTATACATTTTGAACAATATAGGTGAGGTTCAACCATATATAAGATCACATATTATGGTACTGAAGGTATGATATCTAAGAAGAAATAAAAAATGATTGATGATTGAACATAAAAACACATTTTTGTGGTTTAATAAGAAAGTAAACATTTATGTATCTTTATTAGAAACATTAAATTTTTAAACAAGGGGAAAAAGTGTTGGTGATATCACATGTTCTAGTTTTAACATTAATGGTTACACATTTTAAATAAAAATATGATGCTAATAGTACCATTCAAAAATAGTGGATTAATTTTTATCACTAAAGTATTTGAGATCCAAATATAAAAACTCAATTTCATCATCAAAATTTTTTTTTTATTTTTTTAGGATATGTGGGGAATTATTTAATAAAATTCTGAGTATCAGTATTTAAGTGTAACTAGGTTGATAGTAACAATGGTGTGAAACAAGATGAGTGTGGATTTACACATTTTGATTTAAAAGGTTTTAGTTTCAAAGAACTATCATTTATCATAGAGAAAGGTGAAAAAAAATATATTATGTTGATAACGCATCAAATGATTAGTGGTATGTAGTTTTGAAAGGGAAATATTTATTTGGGTGATGAGAATGTTGATGATGTTATGGACTTATGTGGACTTAATTAATCTATTATATTATTACCTAAAGATTTAAATAATTGATATGTAGACCTATTCATTGTAATATGCAATGATCACATATAAGGGTTATGGTAAACACTTTATTATTAACCTAATTAATCAGGTAAACATATGATTTTTGTTAAAAATAAAATAGTTAGAAACTTTTTTTTAATTTTGATATTTAAATATATAGTTGTTAAGAATTAATACCATTTTTATAATAATTTTTAAATTCATTAGATTCAAATATCTATTTTTTGTTTAAAAATTTCATCTTCATTATTTTTTATGACTATTTTCTTTATATTATTTATTTTCTAGTATATATTTTTATTCAAAAAAACATTTATAGTTTTAATCATATTATGAATTGTTACAATTTTAAATATAATGATTTTTTTTCTTTTAATCAAATTTAGGTGATAAAAATTGCACATTTTTAGATGATAATCATGTTTTCATTTTTTATTAATTTTTAAATTAATTTGTTTTAGTTATTCATTTTTTGGTTAAATGTATAACATTCAATATTTTTCTTTTAGTTATGAAAAATAAATTTATAATTTATAATAATTATTTAAATTTAATCAAAAAATTAGACACAAACTTTAATTAAAGTAGTGTGCATATTTATAAATGATAGGCATTGATGTTAGGTAACCAGGGTATATATTTCTTAATTTAAATTTAAAAATAGTAATTAAATTATTTAATGAAATTAAAATTATATTTCTTGAAATTATTTATAGCTATTATTCTTATCCAAATATGATTATACCTAAAGATGTTTTTTTGGTATTACATGTTTACCAAAACATTCACTTTCACATCAAGATAAATTGTTGATAATTGAGTTTGATGATAATTACCACCTAGTTATCCCACAAGCATATAAATTTATTAGTTACATAGCTATGCAAAATCATTGTGGGATAAGTATTTTATTCACTAGTTGGTAGAGAATTGGGCAGTTGGATAAAGATCATTTATGGGATTCTATAACAGTAAAATTTTAAAACATATTTATTTAACTTTCCATGGTTTAAATATTATAAATTTCATATAACTAATATCTACTCTATTAAAATTTTAAATAAATTTTA
The DNA here is from genome assembly GCA_963277665.1 of Viscum album. Classification (NCBI taxonomy): domain Eukaryota; kingdom Viridiplantae; phylum Streptophyta; class Magnoliopsida; order Santalales; family Viscaceae; genus Viscum; species Viscum album. The sequence goes on along the minus strand of OY728119.1, from coordinate 1,574,869,748 downwards.
ATATTCAAGAGGTGAAAGATAAAAAATATTTTTATCCTTTAATATAACTATATGGAGAGACTTTAAGACAAAATTTAAATTATATTATAATTTTCTGAGTAAAAATAAATAAGATCTAGGAATTGTGTGTGGGGTTATAGATAAATAGGTGTTGAAGAAGTTTGCCTTAAGTCAGTGGGAGTAACAAAATTATTGTGTATAATTTTTTATATAATTTATTTTTTAAATTAGTTATTATTTCATGATAACTTATTATATTGTTATTATGTAACAGACATCTAGGAATTCTCATCAATAGATAAAGTCCCAGAATTTATACTCTCATACATTATTAGGTGGATAGTATCCTTTATTATGGGAGAAAATGATTGCCGGATAATTTAATGTATTACGAATCAAGTCATGTAGGAACACTAAAGAGGTTCAATATGACCCCTCATCTCCACCCCCTAATCATGAAAAAACATGAAGTGTGAGGATGAAAAAATGGGGAAATTTATTACTTTTTTCAAAAAAATGTGTAGATTATAATATTATAAGTAATTAATTATTTTTCCCTTCAATATTACTATTTTATAATTTCAATACACTAATATAATAGTTAAAAATATTCTTTTCATGATGAACTTAAGTAAAAAACTATATATGAGACCATTATACATTATGGTAGGATGGATATTCTCAAAACTAATTTAAGAAGATTATAATACTCAGAACGTTTCAGAGGATATAAGGAGGGTACTGATTTTATAGAAGTTTTTTATTGTGCCTCAGAACAAAATTGATGGGGTAAGAACAGAAGGGAGAAATATATTCCTTGAAGGATAATCTAAAAAGGTTAAATGAGTTCATAAATGGTATAATTAAATCATTTATACATGCTATGTTTATGGTAGTGATGAGAGAGATGCAGTATGCTCAGCCTGCCTACCTTGGTCCTTCACATCTTCATTCAGACTCGACTATATAGTAGGAGCTACATGGTGGGGATCCCAATATACATATTATAACATATATAATTTTACAAAATATATAGAATCATTTACATCATTATCTTATGAATTTGGTTTAGGTAAGTTTAGTGGTAACTGATATTATTGATCAAACTACTCCAGTGTAACTTACTATAAAGGATGTGTCCATAGTTGGATAGAGTATTGGTCTTTTTTTTAATTTTTCCATATAGTTGTCATTGTTAGTTGAAATATGAGGCATGTTTTGTAAATAGTAAAAAAGTGTCTTCAACAACTATTTTGTTACATTGATTAAATAGTGGCATTATTGAAAGTGATTTTTTAATATTATTTTTATATCATTTATTTTTATCCAAAGTGAAAAAGAAAAGAGGTCAGAATAGAAATGGTCTTTCACGTTAGTTATTAGATAAATGATGTGAAATATTATTTATCATACTATTTTTTTAATAACTAATGTGAAAACCTATTTTTAACTTCGATTATAAAATATCTTTTCTGAAAGATCACTTTTATTCTCTTTTTCATGTTGGTTATAAATGAACTGATGTAAAAATATTTTTAAAAAATAAAATACAAGACCCTTGTAGTAAATTATAAATAGAAACAACCAAAGAAATATCACAAATATAACTAGAAAATAACAACAAAAATATAGTGTCATATCAAAAATTTACATCTCACATTTTTTCAAATAATTTAAAATTTACAATTTCAAATGTAAACTTCAATACATATATTAAAAATAAACTAAAACCCAATGAAACCTATGAAATAATCCACCCATGCTCCATGAATGTTATTAATATCATTCTTATTATTATCATGAGGGTCATCAAAAATATATAAAATAAAAATTAAAGTATTTAATATGTATTATCAATATGGTTATAAGATAAATTTAAGAAACATTATAATGAAATCTAACCTTATAGAATTTTTTAATTATCCCAGTTCAAATTATTTCAAACATAAATCTTAAAATATTATATCCATATTCCTTTACACCTTGTTTAAGTTGAAATTTATGTTTCAAAATAAGTTATAAAGTCAAAATAAAATTTTAAGTACTTGTACAAAAAATGTAGTATGTATAAATGAGAAGTCACCTTTGTGCACACATATTTGACATTTTATTTCCTATTTAATGTTGTCTCTATGAAGTAATTTCATTACCTATTTGAACATGATATGTATTAAATAAAAATATAAGTCATTATAGTATATAATTTTTCAAATAATCATACTTATGTGTTTAATATTTTTCTAAAATTGTCTCACATTTTACCATGTATAAAGAGTAAATAGTAATTAGTGTACTCTTTTAGACAAAAAAACACACAAAACCCTATAGCCACTAGTATAAAAAATTTTGAGTATTTTTTTATTTGTTATATTTAAAACATCAAGAAATATATATTTCATACCCTTCAGGATAAGCAAGAATCCAACAATGGATTTTATTATTTTGAAGTCTTTCAGTAATATATAATGTTTTTTCTATATTTTTCATTTCATATATTATTAGTGAAATAAATTGTGTATTTAAAAGACATGAAATAATGTCATATCGTATATAATACATTGTTTATAATAATACCTAATAAAAAACATGTTTAATAAGTTTCATTAAATTAAAATAATTGAAATAAATATGATAATTGAATTCCATGGAAAAGAATTACATCACATTGATTCCCAAACAAATATCCAATTATGGACACCATGATATATATTTTCTAAATATTCATAGTCATATCACACCCAACATATTTTTCTTCTATTACAATATCATAAGATTCCAACCATAAAGATAGATATATTTATAATTTTTCAAGTCCAAAAATTATAGTGTTTGAAGTCATATTATGTTATGCTTCTTTTTTTCTATATATTTTGTCATTACCTTTAAATTATTCCTAATATATATATATATATCTCTATATGTGTGTGTGTGTTAAATTTTTAAAACAAATGTAACACCAATATTAAAAAAATAATATAATATATACATACCTCAGTGGTAATTGTTTAGATAAGTATAGAGGGACAACATAAATAATGGGTGATTCTTTGTCAAATTCTAGTGACCTCGTCTATAGTGAATGATATTATTATTAAACTTTCAATAATATATTTTATCCCCACCCTATGTCAACCCATTACCCTATACTGATTATGTACATTATCCATAATATAATATATAATCCCATATATAATAATATGATACTCAGGATCTTCAAAAAAAATAACTCACAGTAGATGGGAATCTGTGGAGGAGGTATAGGAGTTAGATATGTAGACCATGTTGGAGTGGGATATGTAGAAAATGTTAGAGGAGTGGAATATATATCCCAGTGATATATGTTCATGTCCATAAACATCCAATGTACTAAAGTTCTAATCCTCTCCTCCATTGTCTCACCCATATCAGAAAATTTATATTTTAAAGCTTATATTTTTCCTTTATATAAATCCTTCTTAGAAGAAACTCTAGAATGAACAAGCACTTTTTAGGATGATAAATCTTTCTATTATCCTCATATGCAACCTAATTATGCAGGATTTTCTGATGTAGTAGCTAAAATATCCTTCCTACCAATAAGTATAAATGTCCTTTATGTGCTCTCATCCTCAAAGGATTCCTGTATAGAATATTTGAAAAATTCCATAATGAGTAAAAATATATAAAAAGTTAAAATAACATAAATAATAAAAATAATTTAAATATATCCTTACAATCTCCTCAGTTATAGCCATAGACTCTTATGAATGATATGTTACTTTTTTTCTCATATGGTCCTTCTTCCATTTTCAATGTCTAAATAGGGGTGGGATCAACCTCTATAGAGCCTAAAAACTTCCCCCTAATTTTTTATAAATTTTCTATCCATCATTTTATCTTATAATAACATTTACCCCCTTTAAGATAAATCATGATGGTATAAATTTTTGTATTAGATATTCTAATGAGATATCCTTAGTTTCTATAAATTAAGGAAAGGAAAATCAATTATATAATTATTATCATACAAAAATAATATTCTAAAATCCAAAAAATCACTAAAAAAAATTATTCTTTTCATTAACTTTCATCAAACCACCTCTATGTATATTTATCAAGAAAAATATATATATCCAATGGATTTTAATCTTGTCTTTCCCGAAAAATGAAATATGATGTGAGGGTTCATTTAAAATCTATCAATCTCCTAGAAACTAAAGATAAATATTTACTCCAAACTTATCTCGTGTCATGTATATCATTTTTCATCTTATTAGAAGATGAAGACCTATATTACAAAAAAAATCATGATAAGTAAGATAAAAATAAATTTTCTTGCCAAAATTATCTCCCATAACCGAGATAATGTCACTTTATTTATCCTTATCCAATGACAAATCAATGCCCTAATTTTTTATAATATTTCATTGCAACAAAATTATTATATTATTTTGAATTTGGACCTCTAGGATTACTATTATAATAAAAATCAATATATATAATATGTTTTTGGCTATGGGAAACTGATAATTTTGGAAAATGTATGCTACAACATTTACCAATCCTGGAAGCCTTATTTTCCCCTATGAAAGTAAAAGTATCTAATATAGAAGGATGAGGAGGCTCCTCCATAGATGTCTATGTACAATCCTCCTCAAGAGTTCGAGGTAATTTATCTATTTGATCTATTATTATCCTACAAATAAAATTCACAATTAGTATAAAAATATAAAGATCAAACTATTTTATATAAAATTAAATAAAAATTTAAAAATGATCGATAAAACTAAAATAAACTAAACAAAAATTTTTTATTATTTGATCTAGTTGTTAAATAAAATTCTAAAAAATGAAGACAACATTAATTAGAGTTGAAATTTTATAAAAAATTGAAAAAATTTACTAATATAATATAAAAATATAACTGATAAAGGTAGACAAGTAATAAAAAATTTAAATTAAGAAAACCCACCCCTTATCATATTCATTAGGGTAGTTAACAACAATTTTAAAAAATACTAAAAAATTTTGCAAAAATAAAATTGTATAGAAAAAATAAAACATATAAAATGTTAAAATTTATACAAATGAAACAATTAAATATAAATTTGAATAATTAAAAACTTCTACAAACAAAACTAAATTGTTTAAAAAATATAATTTAACATATTGATTAAAATATGTGTTTTATGTAAACTATTAAAACTAATATATCTTACATTTTATGAAATTTAAATGGCTAAATATAGAATAAATAAATTTTACCGAAAATATTATGAAATTACTAAAGGATTTTTTTCACATATTCCTTCCTTTTGATCATTCATTATAAAGTAAACCATGTTTATGATATGGTCATCAATATTTTATAATAATATTTCTATGGAATTAGGGTTCTCAAATAAATCATCATCTTTTTTTAGTTTTTCATCATCAAAATACTATTTTTTCATGCAAAATGACAAACCACTACACATTTGATGGATCAAGAACATGGAAAAAATTTCCAAGCATTTTCATGATAATAGAATAATATGTTAATTCCAATAAATTCAGTTTTACTAGTTCCATTCCAAATTCATCGTGTTTGAAACCATTATTACTGAAAACTCAGTTTTACATAAAAACTAGATGACAAAATTTAAAATAATTAACCACCCATATTTCTTCAATCACTCATAAATATGAACTTGATTCATAGATTGGGGTTTTCTATAATATCTGGACTCGAGATCTACTTAACGTGTTCCCCAATATGAAGGGTCACATGGCCCCAAGCACACTATCTTGTACACATGAGGCTACTAATGAGCAACAAGGTTATAAATGTGGTTCATTAGGGAGACTATACCCTCGTGTTACAGTATCACAGCTGATACAACCACTGATAAACAGCTTTGGAAGCATATATAAACAGAAAGAATCAATAAAATATATAAGAATAAATAGATAACAGGGTAAGCAGTGGAAATAATAGATAACTGAACAAATGATAAATATGTCCAATGCCTCTAAGGCACTGTCAGATATATGATGCACATAATTATCATAATAAAAATGGGAATAGGGTTTAGAAAGATATATCATGCTATACAAACTACAAAAATAACAAAAACTTCTCCACTAGAATCTCGAGCTAATGCCCAATACTCTTCTTTTAAGCTCCATCTATAAGTAGAATAATATCAAAATCCTAAATTACGGAATTTTGACGTATCAATAACTACAGTAAAATCATCTTCTCAGGAACCAGTTATACCAAGTAGGGTGTGAGGTATAAATCTTAATAGGACACCAGCCACATTTTTTAGGTATAATTAATTAATAAGAATAATTGAATAAATAAATAACATCTCTTTCAGGTTCTTATAGGACACCAGATGGGTCTACCAACTTTGGATCATATTAGGAAAGGGAGACAGAATAGTTACTATATATATAGTTGTAATATACATATATATAGAGTATAATAATATATATTTCATCCACCAATAAGAACCAAGTACTTTCGAATGTAAGTGGACATATACCATGAATACTAGTTCTTTCTAGATTGGGGTGTAACTCATACAACCTTGAATAGTCTAATGAGACTATGATCACAAGTAATATGGTACATTCTCTACATCCCAATAGAGTGAGAGACCCCATGAAAAACTCTCTGGATCTAGATAGTGAGTGAGCCATCATGGTATCACTCTAATAATGGAATTTAGTATGTAAAGAACAATGTCTATATACTATCACTGGTGTGAGATTCCATACTCTACATCCAATGCAAGGGAGCATAACTATCTACCATGCTCAACAATCTCATACCACTGTATCACAGCCTCTATAATGGTGTGTTATAATTATAACTAGAATTAGGAATTACCTCTTATACATATATTTTACCAATCCCATATATATATAGAAAAATAATAATCATTTATAATAAAATACATAAGTAATAAACTCTTATTCATTTCATTATCCATGTTCAATTCCATTTAGAACACTATAATTCAGCTTAGTCATTTTATAAAGCCTAAACAAGGGGCATGGCCTTACAATACCTAGGGGTCACTCCATTTAAAACCAATTAATTAATTTCACTTAATGAATAGAATACCATCTTGCATAATCTAACCCATGTGACCAATTCCATTTATCTCATTCAATTCATTAAAACATGGAAATACCATTTATAAGGTCAAAGGGGTCACTTAGAGGGTGACATGGTAATTAGGGAACTTTTTTACCTTGGAAGTTTCTAGTATATGATGACCAGACATCTCATAGGTTCCTTGGGTTCCATTAACAAACACATATCTATGGAAATTCCATTTTTTGTTTATGAAAAAAGAAAATGAGGTGTTTCTGACAATTTAGAGATTATATACGAATTCTAATTCAAAGTGGCATAGCTAAGGGGTTCTTATAAGTGTGTAAACCAACCTCTATGCCACTAAAAATATCAATGAATATGTATCTAGGATCAAGGGTCAATTAAATATGAGTGACCTAGTATAATTGGGATGCTCAGTGATGGTTGGAATGCCACAAAATGAGTAGATATGAGACATCAAAACTAAAATGGGAAATGATGTGGTCACCTACCTCAAGGCCATAGATGATGCTTCGCTCGATATTGGACTCATATTCAGAGTAGGTTGGGATAAATCTAGGAAAAAATCCAATAAATTCAAAAAAGGGAAAATAATATTGAACCTAAATAGTGCAACAGATGCAAATGAAAATAGTGATAGGAAGAAATACTAAGGTTATAATTTCCTTAAGGAGTTCAACACTTCCTTTGTATCTTTATTTGGATGTCAGATTAGAGAGATATAAGAGGTCCTAGGTTGATATAAATTTTTATCTATGGGTGTAGTACACTGCCAACCATTTTAAGTGAAAAAGAGGGAATAAAAATTATATTTTTAGATTAAAATATGAAAAAATGTAATTTCACCCCAAAATACATAGTTGCATGGTTTAGATGCACAGTTTGGAAAAACCATGTAAAAATTGTGATTATTTCACTAATAATTTTGGGTACACCACACATTTAGGTGCACATTTTGACTAACTCTGAACAAAACATGCCAAATTTCTTTGTTCTATACATACAACTGGTCTCACTATCATGAAACCTTGGTTGCACAGTTACAGAAAAATTGTGCGGGAAATATTTTTTCCCACTTCAGTGCAATGTGCTATAAATGAGCCTCGGACACACCTGAGACCTCTATGACTAGATTGGACATCTAAATTAGGGTTTTTTAAGGAATTATAATTAAAAACTATTGATTTGTAACTTCATGAAAAGGCGGGTCATTACAACCGACCCTCTTTAAAGTTACTCATCCCTGATTTGTCCTTATGAGGGTAAAGTGTCATTGTAAGAAAAATGTTCTAGCCACTGATAATGTATATCATCTTCTGGCTCTCAGGTCTCATCCTATACCCGAATGTGCTACCATAGAACCCATACCAAATGAACGGACCTGCCATAGAGTTTATTCATGCTTTAATCCATTATACGCACTGGATACTCCTCAATGGAAGAATCCATATCCAATTTGACCTCATCATCCTAAAATATATATTCTGGGTCTAGATGATATCAAAGAAGTTAAGATACATGAAACAAATCATGCATAGACCAGTATATCTAAGGAACTACCAACTGGTAAGCCACTAGTCCGATTTTTTTCACAACCTCAAAGGGTCAAATGAACCTCAGTGAGAGCTTACCCTGCTTCATAATATATATGTGGGATAACCTGGGTGAGTCTCTCAAGGAAACACAGTCTCTAACCTCAATCTCGAGAGGTCATTGGTATTTATTGGCATACAATTGCTATCTATAATGAACAGTCAACATGTACTTGTTGATCAGCTGGACTATATCTACAGTCTTCTTCATGAGACATGTTACTATAATATCTACCCCCCCTACCACTAGAAATCACTTAGGTGAGTGGAAAGGCCTACCATATAAGGATTAATATGGATCCATCTCGATGGTAGTCTAAAATCTATTATTATAAGAAAACCTGATAAGGGAATGTGTTTCTCCTAGTAACACCCAAAATTTAGAACACATGCATGGATCATGTCCTATAAAACCTTAATCATATACTCTTTATGTCCATCGGTCAATGGGTGATAAGTCATTCTCAGAATCACCTGTATACCAAATCCCTTTATTAACCCATGCCATAACCATGACATAAAATGAACATCTCTATTAGAAATGATTGAATGAGGAGATCCATGAAGATATACAAACACTCTAACATATATCCTCCCTAGATCATCTACATTGAAGGTCGCATACATAGGTAATAAGTGTATGACCTTCATAAAATGATAAATTAAAACCCATACTATATCATTTCCTTCAGGTGATATGGGTAAACTAGTCACTAAATCCATCAAAACATAGTCCCATTTCCACTTAGGAATGGTCAAAGTTTGTTGAAGCCCTTCTAGATGTTGATGTTATACTTTCACCTACTAATAGGTGGAACACTAAGTGATGAATCCAAAAATCACATGTTTAATACCAAGACATTAATACTTGTTTCATAAGTCTCGGTGCATTTTTGTTACACAGGGGAAAACCTCCCATGTAGAGGCGTGGAATTCCTATATCAGATCCTCTATGATGTCTTCTGGGACCCATATACACGCATGGAACTATAAAGTATCATCCCCATCCATGGTCCAACCATAATATTCATTATCACCTAAAATTCTTTCCCTTATGAAAATTCCATCAAGATCAAATAATATTCCCATATATACCCATTCTAAAAAATTATAAGTCAATTCTAAGGCCAAGAGGATTTTCTGACCATGATCCTTCTAAACCCCAACATGAATCTCTGAGAATAATTTCATTATATTCCATTCACCAATAGATTCATGAACCATCTGAGTATGAGTCTTCTGGCTTATAGCATCGGTAATAGAATTTCCTTTTCTAGGTGTGTAGGGAAGCTTGAAATCAAACATCTGTAGGTAATCAACCCACCTATGATTTCTAATATCTATATCTCATTTTTTGAAGATGTACTTGATGATTTTTTGATCTATGAATACACAAAATACTCTCCAAGTAAATAGGGTCTCAAATAGTATAAGGCATGCACAAAAATAGAAATCTCGTGGTTGTGTGCTAGGTAATTCCATTTGTGATGTCTCAACTAATTAGACCCATACATGACGACTCACAAATCCTGCATCAGAACAGCTCCAATCATGATACCTAATGCATTACAATATAAAATATTGCTTCTTCCTAGGTCTGGAAGAATCAGTATCAGCGCTGAAGTAAAACTAACCGTCAACTCCTAAAACTCTACTTCACAAGCTTGTGACCATATGAATTTTACACCCTTCTTTTTCATACCATAATTGGCACATAAAAGTGTTAAAAACATTTGATAAAGTGTCTGTAATATTATAATATCCCTATGAAACTCTATATGTCAAATAAATTATTGAAATTATATCAAGAAACTAGATTTCTCACATTATTTAGGTCTACTAAAACCTTTACCTATCAGATGATGTGACACAATAAGTGAATTTATCGATCTAGAAGTAGAATTTTCTGAACTTATCATAGATATGATGATATCTTAGTATATTTATAATGATATTAATATGGGTTTCATGGTCATTTTTGGAGTGTGACTACACAAAGATATCATTAAAAAATACTACCATAAATAAATCCAAATATAGGTGGAAAACACAATTTATATGAGCTGTGAAGACCACAGATGAATTCGTGAGTCTGATCAGAATAACAAGGTACTAGTATAGATCATACCTACTCATAAAAGCTATGAAAGGTATGTCTAATGTTCTGACATGCACCTGATGATATCCAAACCTCATTTCTATCTTTAAAAACACATTCTCTCCTTGGAGATGATCAAATAGGTTGTATTTTCTAGGAAGTGGATACTGATTATTTATCATGAACATATTCAAATGATTGTAATGTATGAAAATTATGAGGGTTCCATCCAAATTATTAGTGAAAATGATTTGTAAACTCAAAGGAGAAGTTATGGGGTGTATTAATCTTTTAGCCTCTAGATCCTACAATTTCTTCCTTAGTTCCAGAACCTCCTAAGGTTCCATCTTATAAGGAGGAATGGTCGCTGGTGTTTCTCCTGGAACTAACTAAATAGTAAAATCTACTTCTAACACCAGAGGATTTATTGGGAAATATTTCTCTGAAATGATCAATTATGGGAGGAGGAATATATGGTCGTAACCCCCAGTCATCAAGTAAAATATAGGTGATCTGATCAATCACAGTACCCAACCTCTAATTCCCGAGTCCTACTCGTGTCACACTTATATTCCATTATACCATATGCATATGCCTAACACCATATGGTGATTTAAACCTCACCCTCGGATGAGAGCATTCAATATGGGGAATATAAGGAAATAAATAGTTTATCCTGATGGTTACATCAAATCATGTCATGTCAAGGATGAAGTGATTACATTCACAAAGGTAACCACCTATCTCAAGGGTATAATTCTTACAAAAGAGAACACCCTCTAAATGGATACTTACAAGGGTGTCTAGTGTCATAATTCCATAGTGGTGCTCGATCTTGAGGCCCATAATGCCTTTGATTGACTCATATATAAATGATTGAGATGTGCCTATATCAAATAAAGAAGACATTAATGAGGAGGTGACTAAAATAGTTCCTCATACAGTTCTAAGGTTTAATGTTGTACTACTGTAGTGTAGGATGGAATTCGTATAACTAGCTGATATTGAGGCCATGAGTCAGTACACTACAGCCCTTAGCATGCCTATTTTTCTAGAGATGAGAATCATAAGAATGAATACCTCTGCCTCAACCACAGCCTCATCCTGGTCGACTGGTGGGATTATAGCTGCCAACCTATCATGATCCTATTTTCCCCATTCCTGATTGAGGGGTAGGTGAAAATACCCTCTTACTATATACTGGAGGAAAAGTACTGCTGAAGTACTGGATATGACTCATCCTACCACAGCCTCTGCACTTGACTGGATCCTATTGATACTGAGTATTTTTGTGTCTTGTCTTCCAATACTAGTGACAAATAAGAAGTCTATCTATGTGAGTATTATGTCTGCTACTACCATTTTGAGTAACCTCAAACAGTCACCTTCACCTAGAAGAACCACTAATAGCTCTAGATGTTGAACTGCCCTGAATTTCACCTTTAGAATCCCCCAAATGTTTCTCTATAATTAGGGTCTGATTGAAAATTTCAGAAACGGTATTATAAAGTACTATAACTATGATTTAATGGAATAAACTAGCCCATCCTCAAATAATCTGGTTTTCATAAGACCATCAACAGCTAGAGTAGGATTGAATCACTAAAACTCTATGAAATGCATAGAATACGCCATAACTGACATGCTCCCCTGATGCAGGTTTATGAATTATCTAGATCTGTTAGCCTTAGAGTCTGGGGAAATAAGTATTCATAGAATATGGTCTAAAAATCCATACAAACCACATAACAATGTCGGTCTTCCTGGTTAATTACACCCACCATGTCTTAGAAGAATCGTAAAACATATACATACCTAGCTTGACCCTTCACAATAGAGGTGTCTCAAGATTCTCAAATATAGAAAGGATTTTCTTGATCCAAAACTCTATAGCATGAGGTTAGACAACCCCAGAAAAGGTGGTTGAATACTACCATTGAAACTCCCAATTCAAATCTTCCTTGATTGGGGAAAGTTGAACTACACCTTTCATTGGCTACAACATACGTAAGAAACTTTCTTGAAACTGGGCATTAGTTCCCATATCAATAATAGGAAGAGGTACCAAATGTTTCACTACAAGATGAATCATTGGTGGCTTCAGGTCCACCACCTTAAGATCATGGTCTTCATCTCCTTTAGGGAATATAGCCTATGGGCAACATAGATTCATGGTACTAAAATTCCAAACACACACCTTATAAGAGATGTAATAAATTTATAAGGTTTCATTTATATTACTATGACAGGTATAAATACTTACTATAAGAATGATCATGCCTCTTTTCATGATTCCAAATCCTGGTCTATTGGGTAAAAAGAGACCATAACATGCCATTATAATGATCATACATACTGTAATACCCACTACTAAGTTTGGGTTCAGGAATAAGTCTCAGTTCCAAACATATACAAGATGGATGGTTTTAATTTAAAACTCATATTCATTTTGAATTTATTCTAATTTAAAATTTTGAATCACCTAGAATGGTTAAATAAGGTGGTTTACCATTTTTTTATCCATAAGGAACAGACTCATTATGAATCAAAACATGTCATCCATTTGACCCACACCATAACCCATTCCAAATCATGTGACCAATGGACCATATCTCAACATTCCATAAATAACTTTTTATGGTGTAGGCTTTAACCTATTTAGGAAAAAATTGTTTAGTTTAGGTAGGTACTTTAAGTATCACTTATGTTTTCCAAACCCTTTAAGAAGTGTCATTAGAATTCAATACATATCAAGGAATTAATAATATGCCTAGGAAAATGCACACTATAAATAGACATGGAATGGTCAGGTGCATGGAATATTTCTCCTAGTGTGCCTAATTATTATGAATAATCTAATTAAATTCCATCATTTCATCAATTCTAGTTGCATAAATCATCATTTCAATCGTAAAAATATCAATAACATCATATATCAAGTGTGTCACCCAATGGTGAAATCACATTATCAATAAATGACATAATCAACAAATGCAATTAACCATCTTAGTTAATTTGGGTTTCCCCTATACATGGGTCAACTAATACCAACCACAGGATAAAATTCCATAACCTTCTACCTCCTAAAAACATTTCTAACACACAAACAGTAAGACAAATTAAAACAAACCTTATTTGATACAACTTTTTACCGTTCCAACCCAAGATCTACTTAACCAATGCCTTGATCTGATGGGTCACATGGCCTCCAATGAACCTCCCCATACACTAGAGGCTTCCAACTATAAGTGAGGGTGTAAAGGTGGTATATTGGGGAGAATATACCCTTATGTTATAGTATCAAAGTAGATACAACCAATAATAAACAATAGTGTAAACATATATACAGAAACAGAATCAATAAACTGTGGAAGCGTAAATAAATAACTAAGTAAGAATTATAAGTAATTGATAACTGGACAACTAATAAATATATCAAAATAATCTAAGGTAGTGTCTGATACATGATGCATGGAATGTGTATAATGAAAATGGGAGCATGAGTCAGACAGACACAAGCATGTTATACAAACTAAAAAATGAACAAAAACTGCTCAACTGGAATCTCAAGTTAATATTTGATACTATGCTCTTAAACTCCATATATAAGAAAAATTAAATCAAAAACCTAAAGAAAGTCTTTTACCCTTATCAATACATATATTTAAATAGTCTTCTTGGCTACCAAAGGCATCCTGAGTAGGGTGTGCTAAATAAATCTGAATAGGCCACCACCAACGGTGTCTATATGTAATCCAAGAAAAGCTCTTAAATAAAAAGTGTGTGGGTATAATTAATTAATAATGAGAAATAAATTAATAAATAACTTCCCACTAATGTTCCAATATGAAAACTGGTGGGTCTGCCTGCTTCAGCTCGTGGCTGAAATTGAGTTTGAACAATCACTATATATATAGTCATAATATATATAGTATAATCATATATATTACATCCACATGTATGAACCAATTACATGCATAAGAAAGTGAACATATACCTATAATACTTGTGTTAGCTACACTATAGTGCAACTCATACATCATTGACCATTATAATGAGACTATGAGATCATGTAATATGGTGCATGCCCAATATCCCAATAGAGTGAGAGATGTCAAAAAAAACCCAGGATGGTGAGTGAGCCATCATGGAATCACTATAATCATGGAACATGGTGAATAAATACCAATATCAATATAGTATCATTAGTGATATATTCTATACTCAACACTATATGTAATGGAAAGTGATTATTCACCATTGACAATGGTATCTTGTCATTGTATCACAACCTCTATGAAGATGTGTTATAATTATAACTCGCTCGGGGAATTACCTCTCATCCATCTCTTTTACCAATCCCAAATATATATAAGAGGATTAATAATTTATAATATAATACATAAGGAATAACCTCTTATTTGTTTCAATAGTCAAGTTAAATTCCATTTAGAAAACTATAATTCATCTTATGCATTTTATAAATAATAGACAAGGGGCATGGACTTACCATCCCTTGGGGTTAGTCCATTTAAAACCAAATGATTCATTTAACTTAATGAAGATAATTTCATCTTCCATCATCCAACCCATGTGACCAATTCCATTTATCTCATTTAATTGATTAAATCATGGAAACACCATTTATAAGGTCTACGGCGTCACATATTGGGTGACTTGGTCATTAAGGAACTAGTCAACCAAGAAAATTCCAACGATAAGATAGACCAAACACCCAAGATGTTACTTGGGTTCCTTGAAATAACATGTATCAAAGTAAATTCCATTGTAATATTTTTGTGAAGGCTAAATTGGTGTTCTGAGCAATTTGGGAAATTAGCTATAATGGCCAATTTGATGTGGCACACCCAACGGGTGTCTATAAGAATGGAAACCAACCTATAATCCACTAAAAAAGTATCAATGAACATGTATATAGGTAAAATGTTTCATTATACATGAATTAATTAATATAATTGTGTTGTTTGAGTAAGTATATCATGCATCACAACAGCATAACTATGAGAAATCAAAACTCAAAGGCAAAATTATGTGACCACCTACCTCAAGGCTGTAGACAATGCCTCATTTGATATCGACCTCAGATTTAGAGTAGTTTGGTAGAAATATGAAAAAATATCCAATCCCATGAAAATAAATAAAATGATATTTCACCTAAATAACACAACATATCGAAATTAAAAATGAAATAAGAATCCACAGTGTGGTTAACCATACCATAAGGAGTCCAATGCTTCTTTCAGATAGTGATTTGGATGCCAAATGAAAGGGATATAAGAGATTCTAGTTTGAGAGAATTTTTAAGAAATAGGTGAAGAAGGATACTAAACACCACTAGAAATGAACAAGAGGGAGGAATAGAAATTAGGTTTTTAGATTAAAATAGGGAAAACTTAATTTCACCCCAAAATACATGGGCGTGTGGTTTGACCAAACCATGCACAAACTGTTCTCAGTTCACTACTACTTTGGGGAAAAAATCATGGTTAGGTGCACTGTTGGACTAACCATGTGTAAACTATGAAAAATTTATATGTACCATATTTTCAAATGGTCTCCTGGTCGTGCACCCTGTGTCACACTATTGTATACAAGCCGTGTGGCCCAGTTTTTTTTACCCACTTTGGAGCTCTTGGCTCTGAACGATCCCCAGGGACACACGAGACCTCCATGACTAGATTAGAAATATAAATTAGCGTATTTTAAGGAATTAAAAATTAAAAAACTAATGATCCTTACCTTTATGAAAATATAGGTTGTTTCATTTTGTTTTAAACTCAGAAAATACATTATTTCTGTGAACACTAACACACTACTATTCTAAACTACACATATGTTGTCATGATATTTAGTATAAAATGTATTTTAATTAATGTCACACCTAGAAAGGTCATAAAATTCAACCATGGGTCACTCACTAACCATCTAAGTGTTTCTATTTCATTTGATCTATTATTCATGGTATTTTTTAGCCATTTCAAAAAAAATCCATCCTCATTAAATTTTCACATATAATTTTTCTTTTTATAGCATTTTTTTAACACATTAATATGAATTATAATATATTTTTTAGAATCATTTATGTTATTTAAGATGTATAAATGTACAATCATTATGTTGTCACCACTCAATGATTTTACTTTCAATCCATGGATCCCCTTTCCCAAAAAAAGTTAACTCGTTCGTTAAAAGATATGAGAAAACTGATGTGATTCACTATAGACAAGTAGTCTTTCAAGAACTCTAAAACCTCCTTTAAAATATAGTTTTCAACAATGGAGGCTTCTGGTTGATATTGATTCTTCACATATCCCTTCAATATATTCATATAACTTTCAAAATGATACATCAAACATAGATATATAGAACTGAAAAATCATTATTTATCGCACCAAGTGAATCATTAAATGCACCATGATATCATGAAAAGATGGTGGAAATT
This sequence comes from Viscum album, assembly GCA_963277665.1. NCBI lineage: Eukaryota > Viridiplantae > Streptophyta > Magnoliopsida > Santalales > Viscaceae > Viscum > Viscum album. The sequence continues at coordinate 1,574,852,505 of OY728119.1, read as the reverse complement.
ATATTTCTAGTTTAAAAACTATAGAAATATCATTGTTATCCAGATTTATTTATGAATTAAAATCAATCACTTCTCTATAAATGTAATTAAAAAAATAATTAATCATTATGATTTTCATTCTAACACAGATGGGTAGTATTATATGAAATTAAACTGGTATGATTTCTTACATCATGACATTATAATCATGATATTTCATTCCAGTTAACTTCAAATATTTTAGTGACATAATTTTTTTACATTTAAAGAATTACCATGCGGTACTTTGACAGCATTAAAGAACTAGAAAACACTAATTTTCCCCCACTTGTATAATATATGAAATTTTATAGGTAGGTATGTTCATCTTACTTTTTTAGTAGGGGATAACTCCAAACTTATTCTTATTGCCAGCAAGTCCAATCCTACATTTGACCTATCCTTAGTCTTTCCTTTAATATATAACAATGTTCCAATAAAACATTCATAGATATTATTCTTAACATGTATGACATCAAGGAAATATTTAACCTCATGATATCACTAATATAGAATCTTTAAAAAATATTTATCATTTATTCCATACATTTCCATTATTTCCATTTTTTTGTATATTTCTAAATATGATATCAATATTTTTCACACTCTAAAAATACTGACCAATTGAAAAAGGTTTTGGACAAGTATAAAATTCTTGGGATTCATTTAATTCTTTTTATAATATTTGAAAACATTTATCCATAGAAAAAAAACTTTGATAAAAAATGTATACTCTTTTTATCCCATATTAAATTTGATAATATAAAGTCCCTAATTAGAAAATTGAACAAGATTTATGCCCCTTAAAACAATATCCAAGTAAATTTCCACATACTAGGAATTCATTTATAGTGAACATAATAATTACATTAAATTGAAAATATTCTATTTTATAAGACTCATAAACATTTATACCTTTCTCCCACAAAAGTTTTAAATATTCAATTAATGGTGATAAGAAAACATCAACATTGTTTTTATGTTTTTTTTAAATCTTTAAAATCAACATGATATATTTATGGTTCATAAAAAATTCAGGATATAAGTTAGAAATTACCAATAAAATAGACCATTAAATATGTTTTTTATTAATAATTTGATATATATTCATGACATCTATTCATAGTACAAGTTTTATATTTCCAGCATCGTTTATGAAGGTAAGAAACTATTGATCAATTTTTTCCAGTGTGGAAAATCCATTGGATGATGTGATTTTTCATTAGATATTTTCTCATATATATGAAATATTATCATTTTTTTATCATTTGAATATGAAAATAAATTTTTTAAAAGTGGAATTATAGGAAAATTCCAAATTTCCTTAATAGGAGTCTTGGTAAATACTAAATCAACCTACGAATTTTCATTCAACTTATATCATGATGTCCCACAATTAGGATACTCAGAGAGACCTTTGTATTATTTCCAATATATCCCAAAATAATTGGTAAGGTATATATATTTTTATACCCCAAACCTATGAGGCATAATATTTTCATCACATTATAATGTGAATATCAAATATTGTTATCTTCATAAAGTATTTCTTTCAATAGATAAAGAAACTCTGTAAACATTTTTCACTCCATCCATTTGTTACCTTCAAGTTAATAATTCCTAACATCACATATAAAATGATAAATTTCATGTGACTTGAATAGAATGGTTTTTAAGAATCACTATATAGGTGCTCAATCACTTGTGCTTTCTCATTTTCCTCCACTTCAATATCATGATTCATTTCTTTAATTTTATCAGAAATATCAACTTTAAAATATTCATCATCAATATATATTAAATTCTACCCAATTTAACTATGCCAATAAAGGACTATAAATCATATTAAAAATAGGAAAAATTAAATGGTCTTCGAATTCTCTACATTGAAACTTTGTCATATTTAAACAATACAATAATGGACCAAAAAATAGTTCATTGTTTGGGCCATTTTTTAAGAAATTTTCCAAAACAAAACATCAACACCTTACTCATATTAATAACTTTTTTCCCTTGAATTTATCTATCTATGACACATTATCACCTATTTCAAATTTTAATTACCCAATATAATTTAACGAAAGTTTAAATTGAATTATTTTTTTTTGATAAATTATAATGAAAACAAAAAACATAAAATATTTCACAAATAAATGAAAAATAATAAATTCCACGAATAAACAAATTCAAATAATAATGGTATAAAATTATAAATCATATCATGGTATTTAAAATTTTTACCACTAATAATAAAATTCATTATTTTTATTATGTAATTTGGTAATTATATATATAATTTTTTTAATATTAATATATATATATATATATCATAATATAAATAGCCGAATGATTTATTATTGGAAAATTTCTGTCTTAGTTTTAGCATATTCAATTGGAATCTATATACATGTTTTAAAATTAAAATATAATTATTGATGATTGATTTTCATTGTATTACAAAATATATAGTAAAATATAATAAAATATAAAATAATATTTTAAATGATTTATCCACTAAATAAAATAAAATTACAATGTTTCACAGATAAAAATTCTACCAAATGAAAAAAATATCCAATGAAATTTCCATGCATATTATTTTATTCTATTATAAAAAACACAAGGCTAATGTTTTATAATGTTCATGTAATAATGTTTCATAGTTCTTGTTCCACGCACAATATTTTCTTCACATTAAGATGTTTAATACAAAAACATTATATCATATAATATCTGAAAAATCTTCAAATATACTTAAAATATGAGAACTATTTACGTAAAATATACCTTAACTATAGTGAAAAATCTAAAAAAATGAGAGAACAAATTATGAAGAATAAAAAATTGGATAGATTCAATAATGGAAGCCATCAGCGGTATAGAAGCATGTAATTGAAGGGGATAAGGGGGTGGTGACATAAATGGTGATGATGATAGTGGATAAGAGAAATATTTTTGTTAAGAATGGCGATGGTGATAAAGAATAAGTGATATTTGGGGGGGGTAGATTCGAATAAGAGAGATTAAGGTTTGTATCGAGGGAGAAATAAAGAGAGACCAACTAAAAATAAATGTTAAAATAAAATAATTATTATTTTCTATGGTTTCTATATTGATTATTTTATAACTGGCATAAAAAACTGAAGTAGAACATATTTTTTATCGGTTGTAATATAACAGATGTAACAAATCAACATTTGGAATTACTTATAGAATAAATGATATAAAAATGCATCATATTAAATAATGTTTTAATATCTCTAATTCAATTATTTTAAAATTGAAATAGAAAACATTTTTTAATTTTTTTTATAATATAATCGATTTAAAAATTGACAATGTACATTGTTTATAAAATAACTGATGTGGACATGTTGGCGCGATAATGTTCTATACCAGTTAATAATAAACAGTTTAAAAATGTTTTATAATAAATAATTTATTTACTAGTGTGTGTTTCATTTTTTTGTCATTAAATTCATTACTTATAATTTTTTCATACACTTACTTTATATATGAGTATCTAAAATCAAAGGAATTATTACGAAGGAATGGAATATTTCAAGAACCAGCACCTTTAGAGACTCCACGTGATCATCATGGGATAACAAAGTTAACACATGTTTCTTCTATATTAGAAAAATATTATACATTTTTTATGATTTTTGATATTTTTAGAAAATATTAGAAGTTAAATATATTTAAAAGTGATATTATTTATTTTAAATTTTTTGATATGGTCACTATACATGTGTTGCATATGTTTTCCATGTAAGAAAATATCTTTTATAAATTCAATTTATTAAATAAACTAATGTAATATTGACTAAATTTATTAATTTCCAAGTCAAGCATCAGGACATGTCCTAGATGGGACCATTTCTTGACTACCCTAAGCCCATCTCTAATAGGCTAGGGGCTGGAAACTAGCACCGAGTATTCATTTCCTAAGTACATGTACATGCACACAAATCTCCAAACCCAAAATGATGAAATGAAATACTATGTAAACAAGAATTATTACCACTAAGATACCAACAACAAAGTATGACAGTAGAAAACTGGAATGTACACATGGCCAAAATACAATCCCACTAAAGAATGAGTCTGTAAAAGTGAAAGTACAAGTTCCCAAAACTCATCCATAGAAAACCCAACCTAATGGGTAAGGTAAAAGGATATATTTCTGAATCCATAAGAGAAGACCTCGATTTTTTGTCCTTGCTAATCACCACTTGGTCCTCTTCCACCTAGGAATCACTCAAGCATCGATTGTCTACATAATAAAGGACACGTGTGGGAAAATCCCATGAAGGGGTGAGTAAAACATTACTCAGTAGAACACCCTGAACCTACAAAGGAATACCACGAAGAAATACATAAAGTATACCATAGATAAATAAACGAATTAAACCACATGTGAATATATGAATTATAACACAAATAAAAACATGAAGTACATTCATATCATATAGGTATAAGTCTATAGTATGAAAAATAGGATTATCAGACATAATACAAAAAAAAACAGTATCAATAAGACACGTAGTCCCGATGAGACACTTTGTCCCGATAAGATACATATTCTAATTAATAAAAGTATTCTTGGTAAGACACATAGTTTAAATAAGTAATGTAGTCCTAATAAGTCCCTTGTTCTTAGAAATATGCGTAGTCTCACAGTAAGAGTTGTCCATAGTCTTTCCCTTGTATCTCTCTCATTCTAGGAGAAAATACTCCTCAAACCAAAAAGGTCTTATGTGATATTTAAAAAACCCCCACATGTGATATCTCAAAAGGACCACCTCATAATAAGGGCCTAAATGTTGTATAATTTTTATCAAATAGACACATTTTTTGAATTTAATGATTGTTTTAGTAAAATGATCTACCCTGGGTCTGATACGGGTCTGATACGACCCTCCAGACACGGCCCGACCCGCCGGCCGACCCAACCTATTCTATCCCCATGACCCATCTTAGCCTGGCCCGAACCATCCCAGTCTGAGGGGCCTATTGGACCCAACCCATTGGGCTACTTGGTTCATCCCGCTAGGCTGATGGAGCGTCCTGGCTCCCCCGGTCTGGCCTGCTACATGCGAGAGGTCTTAGTCCGCCCCACATGGTCTGCCATGACCGCATTCCCCCCAGTACACGTTGTGATAACACATTCAATGTAGTGGGGTCGCTGTGTCCTCCTTCCTTGCATCCTCACTGCAACTACAGGCTCTACGTAGCCCCCTCGCCACGTACGTGGCTACCTCATTTCATCCCCCTCGAGGCCCCACTTCCATAATGGTCTCTTTTGTGGGCCGCCTGTCATCCTCTGGTGCTTAATTTTTCAAAATAGAGACACTTCTATTATCATCATGTAGCGATATTAACTGTTATATGCTCGATTTATTATTTCCACCAAGCCAAGGGTATCCTTGCGTTCAGAGCCTCTAGGCAAGTCGATCCATCACCATGATGGTCCCACGACAAATAATGCCAAGAATGAGGTAAGAGATAATAACAAAATTGCCCGAAGGAATAAAACTCAAACTTTGTTAAAATTATCCTTTATCTATTCCCATTTGAATGAAGAATGAATATTTAAGATACCACATGGATTATATCTCCCCTTTTAAACCCCATAGGAAGACACCCACCCCGTAAGAGATCGAACTACAGATCAACCTATTCATGGGTTGTTTCATTCCCATCATCAAATTTAGAAATGGGGAAAGATAATAAATAAAAAAATCCATGTTTGGAGTTTGGATTGGACATTGAAAAGGAACGGTATATTGTTGTTGTTGACGATATCTCCCAACTCTGTTGGCACGGCAATATTTGATTCGTTCTCTGGTCTATCTTTGTTCATCAGAGAGAGTTCCTTTTCCACCTTTCAAATGAATTCCAGGGTTATAATGATAACCCTGAATTATCTTAAAAATACTATTAATAAAAATTTGCATCATCATGTAATTTTAGATAAAATATAATTTATTTATTTTATTTCATTAAATGTCCAAAATCTAATTTCCACAATTGACATGCGCCGGCTAATGTTTGGTCTCAGCTGGGGTAAGTTCAATGTTCTAAATGAATTTATACACTCAAACATCTAATCCAAGAACCCATTTATAATTTATTCAACTTTTTCATGATATTTGTGTGTTCATGCAATTTAATATTTTAATATTCTTTAAAAATTTATTCTAGGAAACCAAGGCCTCAAACCGTCTCATTTTATGGTCTCAAAATAAATCCAAATAGTATTGAAAAATAATACATGGAAAATATGGTACATTATATTTCGTCTCCTTGGGGATTTACCTACCCAAAATCGAAAAAACTGATATACAAACAAGTGGGTTACTAAGAACGAATATAAGGCTCCCTCTCCTACGTGTTCTCTTGGAGATTCTTATGCTTCCACTGAATGTGCTCCAAAGGAATCGACCACCCATGAGGGATTCTCTTCAATTGGTCCTCGATCACAAATAGGTACTCTGCACATGTTGCCCCACTGTCAATGTCTAACATTCCCTAGTCAGTTACTTTTGATGGACCATGCATGTATCTCCTCTACTATGACACGTCGGTGATATTGTGCACCCGCTCTAACTAAAAAGGTAGATCCAAGTGGTGCACCACCTATCCAACTTTATGTAGTATATGCAAAGGGATTATGAACCTCATATATATCTTTGTTCCCTAGCTAAATCATTATATCCTACATCAAGGAGAGACCTTAATGAACCGATGATATCCCTCCTAGAACTCCAAAGGACTTCATCTCCAAACGTCATAATACTTCTAACAGATGTGTTCAGTCTCTGTCTACTCCTGGATGACCTGCACCTTCTCTATAGTCACATGCACCAACTTCAAGCCTGTGAGTGCTAACTCTCTTGGGTCCATCCATCAACATTGTGACCTGCAGGGTCGCTCATTAAAGGCCTTGAATGGTACCATAACGATGTTAGAATGGAATCTATTATTGTACGCAATCTATACCAAGGGTAGGTGATCCTCCCAAATATAGCCAAAATCTAGAATTAAATCATGTTACATGTCCTCAAAATCCCGAATGGTCCTCTCATATTGATCATCTATTTGTGGGTGAAATGTTGTTCTCAAGTGTAACTGAGTCCCAAACACCTCATGAAATCCTTTCCACAACCAAGATATCAAACGATCATCATGATCTGATATTGTCATCAATTGTCCTCTATGGAGTCATATTATCTCCGGCACATATAGGAATCCAAAGCTCTCTAGAAAACGTTTCTCTGAAATTTCTATGAAGTGGAATGACTTTGTGAGTTAGTCAGTGATCACCCATATAGAATCATGTCCCTTGTATGTACATGGTAAACCCATCATGAGATCCATAGAAATCTCATCCCACTTCCACTTGGTAAACTCATGGGGTTTAGTCAAACCTGATGGAACTTGGTGCTCATCCTTCACTTGCTAACAAGTGAGGCATCTTGAAATGAACTCTGCCACTACATTCATTATCCTCAGCCACTAGAACTAACTTCTAAGGTCCTGATACAACTTTTTCAAACTAGGATGTACTTCCAATGGGGATGTATGGAACTCCCTCAATACTGTAAGAACTCAGATCTACTTTTTCTGGTATGTCTTTCTTTTTCCTAGATTTTTTTTGAGAAAATAGGTGTTTCTAGAAATTTTTGAAGTACATGATGTGTAATTTATGAGTACACTCTGTGTACTCCCTTGTCACACCAGGCTATGTGTTGGACATGTCCAGGCCACACACACGGTGTGTAGGGGTGAAGTGGAGGCTGCTTAAAGCAGAGTACAGAAACGTTGAGTACACGCCGTGTATTTTATTTTTTTCATTATACAGTCTGGGGTCGCGCCTAAGCGATAGAACTGTCTTCTTCTCCAGCACCTTCGACCGAGAGTGACCTGTACAGTCGCGGATCTTCTCCGATCCCCCGAGCCTTCGTCCGTTCTCCAAATAGACCATCTTTGATTGCGTTGGAAGAGCAACGGTGAGTTCTTCCTTCTCCTAGAGCCTTGATTTCCAGTTACTCCTCTTTCTTAAGTAATCGTGGATTGAACATTTTGTGCAATTTCGTAGATCTACATCGTTCTGAGGAGAATCAAGCCTCTTGGTTCAAGTATATCTATTTCCTAGGATCAAGGTAGGTGGTTTGTTCCTTACCTTTCGATGTATTTGAGTTTTATGTGCAAATTCCACCAATACATGTGGACAGGGTATTGAGTATTTACCTTTTTACCCTTGTGGTTATTCCTGCCTTGCTTGCATTCTTTTGTAGAGGTATATTGTTTATGTATGTGGATAATTGTTGTGCATGGATGTTTTTCCCATGCTTTGTTCTTATTGCAACCTTTGGGTATCTTAAGCCTTTGGTTGTTGTACCTGTTACCATGCCTTGTGATTGTAGGAAGGAATGATGTTGTTAACATGCTAGTTTATGTGTAGACTATTTAGCCATGTATCTCTATAGGTTTCCTTTGGTTAGACAAGTATCTCTATAGTTTTACTCTAGCCTTATAGCATTAATATGAACTGACTGGCATGGGACCGTGGGAACCTGGTGCTACAGACTATAAGGGATAGACCGAGTGAGATTCCCAGAGAGTCTTAGATATTATAGACTATACGGGGATAGACCAAGTGAGCTTCCTCAGAGTGTCTTGGACATTATAGACTATAGGGGATAGACCGAGTGAGCTTCCTATAGAGTCTTAGTTATTATAGGATACAGGAGGGTAGACCGAGTGAGCTTACTTAGAGAGTATTTACCTTGTTTTAATGGCTTTAAAACCCTCCCAGGCTAGAGGAGGAATTGACAGAGTGATCTTCCTCAGAGAGTCTGCGGTATACCTGAGGCTATAGGAGGATTGACCGAGTGAGCTTCCTCAGAGAGTCTCTAGACCTTGGGGCCAAGAGGGTTAGACTGCGTGATCTCCCTCAGAGAGTCCCTGACTACCCTAGACTATAAGTGGAATTGACCAAGTGAGCTTCCCCAGAGAGTCTTATAATTTTCGTATGACCAAACCAAAGGGGTTAGGTTGAGTGAACTACCCAGAGGACTGTGGTACTTCTTGGTTAGGACTAGAGGGGATGGATGCGAGTAATTCCTAGAGGGTTTCGTATTGTGTTAGCTGTTGCTTCACCACTACTTGTTGTTATGTTGATTGATCATTATTTTATATCATCATGTTTACTGCTTATTGATTATTGCCTGAAATTTCTGATACTATTTACTGTGTTTTTTTGTACTATTACATACCATATGCTCACTGACTGTTAGGCACATGACTTTGGGTATTTTCCTACAGGGATTTAGTCTCACACCCTATTTGGGTCATGTTTTTGGGCCCAAACATACTATGTTGTTGCAGGTATAGACAAGGTCAAGCACCATTCGACTTCTAGTACTTGATTTCTTTGGAGCTAGAGAGCATGGGACCAAGCTTTGGCTTACGATGCTGAGGAGCTGTTTACATTATTTTGTACTTGTTTTGGTACTATTGTATTTTGCAGCATTGTGACTTGTTTGGTTTCTTTCCTAGATATGTATCATGAATCATTTCATATATATACATATGAGCTCCAGTTTTTTGCTGATTTAGTCGTTCCGCTGTTTATTTTTGTTTGTTATTTACTACTATTTCTCTTTCATGTTTATTTAATTCCTATGTGTACTATGCCAATGAGGGCATAGTTTCCCTACTATCACACCCAAGGCCCTCGCTACTAGTCAGCAGCCTCTGGCGTTTGGGGAAATTCTCTTTAGGTTGTGTGACCAATCGGGTACGGGGTGCCTCTGGGTGGCTTCCGGAACCAAGACGTTACAAAGTAGTATCAGAGGTATTCTTCTCTCTTTATTTACTATTTGGAGCCTTTATCTAGGGATAGGACAGATTTGGTACTTGGTAATAAGCTTTTCCTGGGAGTAGCTAACCCGTGTACAGGGAAAAGCTATACTACCTCGTCTATTGCAGTTTTCTGGTTTTGAGATTTTACAGTTGATATGACTTCACCTAGAGTTATTCACATGACTTGTGCTTCTATTGTTGTTGCAATTATGGTTCTATTTATGTCGCAACCTAATGAGATGAGGTTATGCAATCTCATGCATCATATAGGAACTTGTTAGAAATCACATGCCATAAATTCTTGCCATGCTATCTAGGATGCATTAACGATTGCAAGTTGTTGTGATAGACTTTGTGTAGATTATGCATGTTGTTATGATATATTCTTTGATAGAATGTATGATGTTTGATAGATGACTATTTGTATTCTACCTTCCTTAAATGAATGCCAAATTTTGGTTCTAGAGGTGTTATGGGCCCTCTTGAATCAGAAATTGGTGAATCATTGACCTGTTTTTTCTTATATATGACTATTTTGGATGCCAAGCTTTGGTTCGTGGGCTTTATGGGCCCTCACGAATCAGAATTTGGCACCTTTATGCCTTGTTTTCTGTGTTTCTGGGCTTCGGTGTAGTTTATGAGCTACTGCCTGGAAAAACCCAGAATACACAGCTTGTACTTTATGACTACACACCGTGTAGTTTCAAACTGTGTCACTGACTGTGTGAGAAGGAACATGGTGTTGAGGAAATATCTTTAGGAACATGCAGTGTATGGTAGGTGCACTCCATGTAGTATAGATCCATGTACCTGGCCGTGTCACTAACAACACGGGTTGGGTAAGCTCGTGTAGAACACACCGTGTTGTTAAAGAACACGCCGTATAGTCTTGTTCCAGGTACTCAGCTCTATCACGAACAACATGGGTCGGTGTTATCTTCTCCTATACATGCTATGTTTATTCGGGACACGCCGTGTAAGGTTCAGTCGTGTAGCTGGCCGTGTAACTAACAACACGGGTTGCCGAAACTTTTTCTATTACATGTCGTGTCCTTAGTGAACACGCCGTGTAGTCTAGGGTTAAGATCACCATCTGGGTTAACCATGTAAAGAGACTCTGGAAGGGGAATTTAGTTCAAGTACATGATGTGTGTGGGGAAAACATGTTGTGTAGTTGGGGTGTTACACGACCAGATGTGGCAGGAGTACACGCCCATGTATTTGGTTTAAGTGAACACACCGTGTAATTTTTATACACTCCTTGTAGTTGTATTTTGTGAAATATAATGTTTCCTTCTCCTTTTTTTGTTTTTTACTCTTGTGTTTTAAGTCTCTGATAATCCTGGTCTGAGGTGTTCTTTTGATCCTTTCAGAGCTATGCCTCTGAGATGTCCTCTAGTTGTACGTCAGTTGCCAGATGGTGATCAGACACCGGATATGGCCTATTAGGGACCTCCTGCAGATCCTCCTGCTGTGCCAGCCTTGGCACTAGCAGTCATACATATCGCAGGCACCGATACGTAGTTTAGGGATGACTTCCCGAGGAGGATTTTGACTTTTCAGGGAGCGCATCCTCCTGCCCCGTCGATGGACGAATTGATGCGGGTCTTTCAGCAGCAGCATCCTCCTACTTTCTCATGGGATGGAGGACCCTAGGTTACAGAGTTGTGGTTAGAGGCCAAACTGAAAAACTTTGATCATCTTGAGATACCCCCAGAGAAAATGGTAAAGATGTCCACTTATATGCTCTGTGACACCGACAAGAGGTGGTGGGAGGTGATCTCGCAGTCAGGGTGCCAGCAGAGTATGTCTTGGGATGAGTTTTGCCACACCTTCTATGACTACTTTTACCCAGAGACCATGAGGGATGACCGAGCCCGGGAGTTTATGAGTCTGTAGCAGGGTACTCTTTATGTTATGGAGTACTCGTCCAACTTTACTGAGTTGTAGCTCTTCATGCCGATCCCAGTAGGTGATGAGTTGTTCCTTGATAAGATGTCCGAGGACGGTCTCATGCAGGAGATCCATTCTGAGGTGAATATCTTCAGGTTGACTTCGATATCCTCTTTCGTCAAGCAGGCGTTGAACACTGAGCGCAACCTGAGGGATTCTTGAGCTGTTGGCCCAGGCGGTTGGACATCTAGAGCTGGTGTTCCTCCTACGGATAGTAGGAAGCACCGTAGAGAGTTTTATCGTGGATATCAGGGTAGGAGGGATTTATCTTCTGGTAGCCAGGTTGTATGCTACCAGTTCGGTAGGAGTGGGCATACTAGGCCTCAATGCCATAGATACCCAATGGAGTGCCGATCTTGCGGAAAGATGGGCCATCTTCAGCACTTCTGTCAGATCTTCTCACCTTCAGCTGGTGGTAGGGGTTCTTCTATGACCCCATGTTCAAGAGATGCTTCGCTAATTTCTCACCAGTCTGGTAATTGGATTTCTTTCGGCCATTCGGTCCGAGGTGGAGGTCATGGCCACGGTGGTAAGTCACCAGGTTAATAGTGACAACAGAGTTGGTTAGCTCAGAGTGGTTAGCTAGGGGCGTTGGGCCGCGGTGTAGGCTAGACCTTCACCGTGGAGCAGACCTATTAGGAGCTGGGTCCTGGCCCTTCTACAGTTCAAGGTATGATCTTAGTAGAATCAGTTTTATATTTATCCCTTTTCGATACTGGTGCTTCACATAGTTTTATCTCTGTTGCTGGTGTGGAGATCCTTGGGCTCTGTATCTTTTCGTTTTCCGACTTGTTGACTCTTGACACGCTGTTAGGAACGAGGACATCTGGCGTATGTCAGTGTAGAGATTTCCCTCTTGAGGTTGCAAGGTGTCACTTCTTATGGGACCTCTATTTCATAGAGATGATGGGATATGAAGTCATTCTTGGGATGGACTAGTTGGTTCCCTTTTAGGTAGTCATTGATTTCTATCATCGTAGGGTGAGTTTTGTATCACCAGAGGGCGGATCCTTCTTTTATAGAGGTGAGTGGGATGTCCGGGCGGGTAGAGCGGGACCAGAGCGTCATGGTCTAGGAGGAGTTACAGCCAAGATTTCTAGTCTTTATCTGGATGACTAGGGGACTTTGTAGTTAGACTTTCTTCTTTTGGTGGATCGTTTCAGGGATTTATTTTTAGAGGAAGTTTTATGTTTTCCTCCATAGTGTGAGGTAGACTTCTCAATTTTACTCATTCCAAGAGCGAACCTGGTGTCCATTCCTCCTTATAGGATGGCTACACTTGAGTTGCAGGAGCTCAAGAAGCAGTTGTAGGAGTTACAGGCAAAGAGTTTAAACTGACCAAGTACTTTTCTTGGGTTTCACTTGTCCTGTTTGTGAAGAAATCATATGACACCCTTCATCTTTTTTTGGATTATCAGAAGCTGAACCAGTTCACGGTCAAGAAATGATATCCCTTGTCGAGGATCGATGACCTCTTTGATCAGCTTCGAGGAGCCTAGGTGTTCTCGAAAATCGATTTGAGGTATAGTTATCATCATTTTCGCGTAAGACTATAATATATACCTCTTACAGCCTTCATGAGCAGGTATGGTCTATACAAGTATACAGTCATGTTGTTCGGTCTCACGAACGCGCCAGTCGTTTTTGTAGCACTGATGAACCAAGTGTTCCGTCCGTACTTAGATTCCTTTGTGGTGGTTTTTGTGGATGGTATCTTGGTGTAATCTCACACTTGACATGACCATCCCACACATCTTGATATCGTTCTAAGTACACTGAGAGAGCTTCAGTTATATGCAAACCTCTAAAAATTCCACTTTTGGATGGATCATATTCACTTTCTGGGTTATGTTATCTCAAGGAAAGGAGTATCAGTGGAACCAGAGAAAGTTAGAGTTGTAGTTTCCTGGGAGCAGCCGAAGAATGTCTTTGAGGAGTAGAGTTTTATAGGGCTGGCTGAATACTACAGATATTTCATATAGGACTTTTCAAACCTAGCAGCACCACTGACAGGTCTGACCAAGAAGGGGGAGAAGTTTTTATGGTCATATTCTTGTGATTCATCCTTTTAGGAGCTGAAGGGGAGGTTGAAGTCGGCACCGATACTGGTCTTTCTAGATCCAGGTAAGGGCTATACTGTTTAATGTGATGCTTCAGGTATTGGGCTGGGATATGGGGTCATTGCTTACGGGTATCGGCAGTTGAGGCCACATTAGAGGAACTACCCGACGTGTGATCTAGAGTTAGAAGCTGTTGTTCATGCCTTACATTGTTGGAGACACTACCTTCTGGGAGAGTACTTTGTGGATTTCACTAACCACAAGAGTATAAAGTATATCTTCACTCAATGTGATCTGAATCTGAGACAGCCCAGGTGGGTCGAGTATCTTTAGTCTTTCGACTTCGAGCTCGCCTATATGCCGGGAAACGGCAACGTAGTGGCAGATGCGTTGAGCAGAATAACATAGATTCAGGCAGTTCAGGAGGCCAATAGTGAGTGGAAGCTTATGTCTCTATTCTCTGAGATGCATCTAGTGGTGCATGATAGATAGGGACATACTTACATATCTTCTATAGTTGTTACCTCTTCTCTTCTTGATCGGGTACGGATGAGGCAGCTATGAAACTCAGAAGGTTTAGTCATGCGGGAGAGTGTGTTAGGAGGGGACCCTCTTCCTGGATGGACAGTGGGAAAGGATGAGATCTTTCATTTCTAGAGATGCATATGGGTTCCAGCAGACATACGCGAGGAGCTGATGCGTGATTTTCATTCCTCAGTTTGGGCAGTTCATCCTGGTGTCACCAAGATGTATCGTGATCTACACCGCCAGTATTGGTGTCCAGGTACAAAGAGATATGTTGCAAGTTTTTTCATGAGATGTTCTACTTTCCAGCAGGGGAAAGCATAGAATCAGGGATCAGTAGGGCTTTTACAGAAGTTACCCATTCCCTAGTGGAAGTGTAATGATGTCACAATGGACTTCTTGACCGGGTTACCGAGGTCACCTTGAGGGAGTAATGTTGTTTGGGTTGTCGTTGACAGGCTTACGATGGTTGCTCACTTCTTGACAATCAAGGAGACCACCAGTCTTGATGAGATTGGATGGTTGTACATCTAAGTGATTTTACATCTACATGGAGTCCCACACTCCATTGTTTCATACTAGGATGCGCGCTTTACTTCTCGGTTCTTGCAGGGACTTCAGAAGTCATTGGGTACACAGGTACTTTTGAGTACAACATACCATCCCCAAACTGATGGACAGTTCGAGCATACGATCCAGGTGATTTAGGATATGCTCTGATCTTGCATTCTAGACATTGGCGGTTCTTGGTAGAAGTATATTACTTGGGTGGAGTTTTCCTATAACAACAGTTTCCAGGAGACTATTCTAATGGTGCCTTTTAACGCTTTGTACGGTAGGCCATGCTGATCACCCTTATGCTGGCTGGAGGAAAGGGAGGCAGCTTTGTTGGGACCTCGTCTTGTTCAATATACCTAAGAGAAGATAGAGTTGATTCGGAAGAGGATGGCTACAACACAGTCTCGGTAGAAGTCTTATGCGGATCAGCGGAGATGACCTCTGGAGTTCGAGGTCAGGGATTGGGTATTACTACGAGTCACACTGAGGTTGGGACACAAGATGATTTAGAGACAGGGTAAGCTTTCACCAAGGTACGTCAGGCCATTTGAGGTGTTAGAGAGAGTTGGTCTGGTTTCCTATCTGCTGTAGTTACCACAGAGGTACCAGGCTATGCATGACGTCTTCCACGTTTCTCACCTCTGACGTTACTTTTCAGAATCGTCTCATGTCTTTCAACCCGAGGAGGTTGAGCATGAAGTGGATGTGTCATTTGAGGAGCATACCATATGTATTGTTGATCGTAGTACAAAGGTTCTCAGTGGCTGGTATGTTCCTCTAGTATGGGTGTTATGGCAGCATGGGCGAGTGCAGGACAAGACTTGGGAGAGGGAGACCGATGTACGATCGCAGTGGCCGGAGCTGTTCCGGGTTTCTTCTTCTACTCCTCGCTAGGGAAATTCGGGGACAAATTTCATTAAGGGGGTAAGTTTGTAAGAACCCGGATCTTCGTTTTCAGGTATGTCTTTCTTTTTCCTGGATTTTTTGAGAAAGGTTGAATTTCTGGAAATTTCTGAAGTACACTCTGTGTACTTTATGAGTACACACCGTCTACTCCCTTGTCATGCCAAGCTATGTGCTGGCTGTGTCCGGTCCACACACATGGTGTGTAGGGGTGAAGTGGAGGCCGCTTAAAGCGGAGTATGGAAAAGTAGAGTACACGCCATGTACTGAAGAAGTACACACCGTGTATTTTCTTTTTTTCATTAAACGGACCTGGGTCGCGCCTAAGTGACAGAACTGTCTTCTTCTCCAGTGCCTTCAACTGAGAGCGACTCGTACGGCCATAGATTTTCTCCAATTTCTGGAGCCTCCATCTATTCTCCGAATTTACCGTCTTCGATTGTGTTCGAACTGCATCGGTGAGTTCTTCATTCTCTTAGAGCCTTGATTTCAAATTCCTCCTCTTTTTTAAGTTATCGTGGGTTGAAAATTTTGTGTGTTTTCGTAGATCTACACCGTTCTGAGGAGATTCAAGACTCGTGGTTCAAGTATATCGATCTCCTAAGATTGAGGTAGGTGGTTTGTGCCTTACCTTTCGATTTCTTTGATTTTTATGTGCAAATTCCACCAATACACATGGACGGGGTATTGAGTATTTACCTTTTTCCCCTTATGGTTATTCCTTCCATGCATTCATGATTTTGTAGAGGAAAATTGTTTACGTTTTTGGATAATTTTAATGCTTGGATGTTTTTCCCATGCTTTGTTCTTTTGAAACCTTTGGGTCTCTTAAGCCTTTGGTCATTGTACCTTTTTTCATGCCTTGTGATCATAGGATGGAAAGATGTTGTTAACATGCTTGTTGCTCTGTAGACTGTTTATCCAAGTAGCACTATAGGTGTACTTTGGTTAGCCAAGTAGCTCTATAGGTGTACTCTATCCTTATAGCATTAATGTGCACTGACGAGTACGGGACCGTGAGAACCTGGTGCTATAGACTATAAGGGATAGACCGAGTGAGCTTCCTAGAGAGTCTTAGATATTATAGAATATACGGGGATAGAGTGAGTGAGCTTCCTCAGAGAGTCTTGGACATTATAGACTACAGGGGATATACTGAGTGAGATTCCCAGAGAGTCTTAGTAATTATATACTACAGGAGGGTAGACGGATTGAGGTTCCTCAGAGAGTCTATACCTTGTTTGAATGTCTTTAAAACCTTCCTAGGCTAGAGGAGGAATTGGCCGAGTGAGCTTCCTCAGAGATTCTGTGGAATACCTTAGGCTATAGGAGGATTGACTGAGTGAGCTTCCTCATAGAGTATCTAGACCTTGGGGCCAAGTGGTTTAGACTGTGTGATCTCCCTCAAAGAGTCCCTGACTACCGTATATTATAAGGGTAAGTGACCGATAGAGCTTCCCCAAAGAGTCTTATAATTTTCATTTGACCAAACCAGAGGGGTTAGGCTGAGTGCACTGCCCAGAGGTTTGTGGTACTTCTTGGTTAGGACCATATGGAATGGCTAAAAGTACTTCCCAGAGGGTTTACTATTGTGTTAGCTATTACTTCACAGCTACTTGTTGTTCTGTGGATTGATCAATATTGTATATCATCCTATTTATTACTTACTGATTACTGCGTGCTATTGCTTCTAATGTTTACTGTTTTTTGTTCTATTATCTGCTATATACTCACTGAATATTAGGCACAGATCTTCAGGTGTTTACCTACTTGTATTTTGTCTCACACCCTGTTTGGGTCATCTTTTTGGTCCCAAACAGACTATGTTGTTGCAGGTATATACATGGGAAAGCGCCCTAAAACTTCTGGTACTTGATTGCTTTGGAGCAGGAGAGCATGGGACCAATCTTTGGCTTTTGATGCTGAGGAGCTGTTTACTTTCTTTTTTACTTGTATTGGTACTATTTTATTTTTCAGCATTGTGACTTGTTTGGCTGATTTCCTAGATATGTATCATGTATCATTTCTTATATATACCTACGAGCTCCAGTTGATTGCTGATTTAGTCGTTCCGCTATTTATTATTCTTGGTTATTTACTGCTTCCGCTCTTGCATGTTTATTTACTTCTGTTGTGTACTCTTCTGATGACGTCAAAGTTTCCCCACTATCACACCCACAACCCTCGCTGCTAGTCGGTAGCCTCTGGCATTTGGGAAATGCGCTTGAGGCCATGTGACCAACAGCGTACGAGGTGCCTCTGGGTGGCTTCCAGAACCGAGATGTTACAAATACTTCTTCCTATAACACCACTGGTACCACCGTGTGTCCTCTGAAAATAACACTATGTTTCCCACATTTCGAATAACCATTAGGGTCATGACCTATGGAAATATAAGGATGTAAAGTCTCATAGTTGGTATCCCTTAGCTGTGCTTCCCTAAATAATTGTAAGAGTAGAGGGTTAACAACCATAGACTAGAGGTAAGTTGCTCCATCTACATCCATAAAGGAAATCAGTAATGGGGATAATTGCTCTGATTCCTCTTTCAATTGATGAAAACTCAATCTCTTGATGAGAGAATCTTCCACCACATTCCCCTTCACAAAATTATAGACAATCTCAGATTTATAGTCCTATAAGAAGTCTAGATATCACCTATGTATCAAGTTTAGATACTATTGTGGGAATATATACTTGAAACTCTTGTGTTCAGAGAATATGATAAATCAATCACCCATCAAGTATTGTCGCCACATATTCAATTCGGAGACTACCACTGAAAACTAAAGATCATGGGTCACATAGTTCTACTTGTTTGGTGTTAACTAGCATGAACCATAGACAATAACCACTTTCCTATGTATCCGGACACAACCATTCTCGGTTCCTAATTCATTACAAAACACCACATACTTGATACCCTCCTCTTGAAATATCAAGATATGAGCACTCAAAAATATCTTTTCCATCTTTTGAAAACACTCCTGGAACTTCTCTGTCCACATGAAGTACTACCCCTTTTGTGTTAATGCTGTTAGTGGTACTGCTACTCTGGAAACTTTGGGTACACACCTATGATAGAACCCATCTAAACGAAGGAAACTATACACCTCAGTAACACTCTTAGGTGGATCCCAAGAAAGCACTGTCTCAATATTTGATGGATCCAGCACAACTCCTACCTCTGAAATGACGTGTCCTAGAAAATGGACCTCTAAAATCTGAAACTGACACTTCGAGAGCTTTCCATAAAGATGGTACTCTCATTGTGTATCTAGGACCATATTCAAGTGTATAGTATGTTCCTCCTCAGACGTCGAGTACAATAGGATGTCATCAATTAAGGCCACTACAAAGTGGTCTATGTAAGGCTGGAAGTCTCTGTTCAAGAGTCCCATGAATACGTTAAGGTAATTCGTCATTCCAAACAGCATCACCAAGTACTCGTAACGGTCACATCGACACCTGAAATCTAACTTTGGTATATCCTCATCTCGTACTCGAAGATGGTGATACCAAGGTCTTAGGTCTATCTTCGAGAACCATCTTTCCCCTTTAAACTAATTGAAGAGGTCTTCAGTCCTTGGTAGTGTATAATTATTTTTTATAGTCACCTGGTTTAGAAACCAGAAGTCCAAACATTGCCTCAAGATCCCATCTCTATTCTTGGAAAACAAAATTGGGGTTTCCCATGGTGAAACACTAGGTCTCATGAAGCCCTTCCTCTACAAGTCCCACAACTATACCCTCATTTCTGGAAGATATGTGGGAGCCATCCGATATGAAGGTGTAGATATTAGTTTCATCTCATGGTATAGATCAATGATGAAGTATACCTCTCTATGAGGAGGTAACCCTGTAACATCATCTGGAAATGCATCCTCATACTCATCCACTAATGTAGGAAACTGAGGAATCATATCACTCACTACATCGAGGGTTAGTCAATCCAACAGATTAGTGATCAATTATTCCCTCTTATGTGTGAGTCCATCCTCATCTACTTGTGTTTCCTTCTCACTGAAAAAAAACCCGGTCCTATCAATGTAGACGCAACACACTCTATGACTAAAACATTCAATATGATCATGGACTGTAGATAACCAGTCCATACTGATAATGATATCTTAAGGCCTTGATGCTCCTACAAAGAGATCCCAACTGAAAATATCACCTATAAGAGTAAGTTTACACTATCGGTACCAGTGTGTGATCATAAAATTCCCTCCTATATGAGTCTCTAAGAGTAAGGTTCGATTCAATGGTTCTACCAGAATCTACGAGTCTCGAACAAGGGTCATGTAAAGAAAAAAATGGAACTTGTGTCTATTCAAACTGCATCTAAAGAAGAAAATACATATATATCATACCTCTAATCATCCCTAGATTCTCAAGGTCATAATATTCCATCACTTGAAGTTGGTCGCGTCCTTGTCCACCAGCTCCTTGAGCCTATCATGGACCACTTGTGGGTGGTGGTGGTAATACATTGAACTTCCTCCAACCTCCTACTACCCTACCTGCTCATCTTCCACTTTTTCCTCCCAATGGACCACCCTTCTCATACCTTTACCTCTTTCAAGGTGGTCCCTTGACCATCTCTTGATAAATCGTATAATGGGTAGGGAAATCTTGAGCAAGATGTCCCCAACCACCCTGCGAGTAACACAACCTATCCATCATATGTCTCACTCTACCCTTGGATCCTTTCACCACTAATCTTGTGTCTTGGGGTCATCTTATGTAGTGCCTAACCCTCTTGGGTCCCTCTGACTGCTTTCAACTATTAACTGACTAAGACTCAGCTACCTGGTGCCAGGTGGTAGCTCCCATTGTCGGTGTATGCTATACTATAAATCTATCCACTAGTAGAGATCTCTCTAGTACCCTATAATATATAATAATTATAATGGTTATCATGGATGACATGATATCCTAGTTTAATCCCTACTCAAAGGTCTGAGACCTAAATAATAGGTCATGTACTATATTCGTGGAGTAGCGAGAAATAATAGTAAATATTTTCGAGTACTCCACCACTGTCTAATTGCCCTTCTGTAGATGAAAAATCTCATGTATGTGCATTGAGCGTAATATAGAAAAAAATAACTCCCATATGAACAGATGATCTAATTCAACCTAACATATATTTCTCTCATCGTATGTCTCGGTCACTAAGATTTAATATCTCCCCACTAATCCATGAAGAACACTCATGGATTGGATCTATATCATGTTGGAAGGCATCCTCACATTGTAGAAGACACGTGTAACTTCCTCTAGACAATCCTCAGAAACTTGGGGGTCTGTATCATACTGAAACCTAGTGTTTCTCTTCCTATGGAACTCTATTAAGGCACTTAACTAATATACAGCCTCAAATGGTAGTGTTTGTAGTAACTACTACTCGATGGGTGGTGGTATCACTGGTAAACCACCAGGAGGTGTTATCTTTAGTGAAGGTCAGTATACGGATGCCTCATCACTTGATGGATCATCCTCGTGATTATGAAAGAGAATCCTAGTTGGATGTTTGTATGGTGGCATCCTGAAATAGAACAAGATGTACTACTGTTAATAGAGTATACTCGTTGAGCTAACTCAAGAAGGACATGAGGACACTCCCAAATCCTATATGATTCTTGTACTATTGTTTTCCCTTCAACTAGTGATTTCATGTACTGATTTGAAAAGTATAATTCATATTTTTAGTGTACAGATACATCTGTTATCACACCAACACATGATTCACTAGCTTTAAAGATGAACTTGAAACACTTAACCCTGTTGCCCCAAACCAATCTCACAAACTATAATTCATTAAGTATAACCGAACAATCTGATACTAATCAGTAATTACCTATCCCATAGGGGACCATGCCGTTACTACCCCAAGCCCAACTGTAATAGGTCAAGGGCTTGTGACTAGCACCAAGTAGGTGTATCCCACAAATAAGAGGAATTTTCCTAAGTACTTGTACACACACACATCACTAAGCCCAAAATTATGAAATAAAAATCACCTTTTATACAAGAATGTATACCACTAAGATTCCAACAACAGAGTATGACAGTAGAAAACTATAAAGTACACTAGGCTAGAATACAAGACTACCAAAGAAAGCATATGTAAAAATAAAAGTACATGTTTCTGAAACTCATCTACAGAAAACCCTACATGGAGGGTAAGGTACAATGACGGTTGTCTAAATCCATTGGAGAACACATCAATTGTATGGCCTCACTATGAACCACCTCGTCCTGTTCAACCTATGACTCCATCAAGTGTCAATCGACATCACAAGACACGACACATGCAGGAAAACCCATGTAGGGTGAGTAAAATAAGACTCATTAGGACACACAGAAACCATAAAATAATACCACAATCAAATACATTAAGTATACCATAGAAAAATACATTAAGTATACAAGAATGTAATACATGATGTATACCAAAAAAATAAACAAAGTACAGTCATCTCCAAAAATTATAAGTCTACATTATGTAAAATTGGATTATCAGTCATAATCCAAAAAACACCTAGTATCGAAAAGAGACATAGTCTTGAGGAGACACTCAGTCCCAATAAGACACATAGTCTCAGTAATACATGTATTCTTGTTGATACATGTATTCTCAGTAATACACATAGTATCGTAAGTCATATAGTCTCAAAAAGTCATGTAGTCTCAAGGTCACAGCTAACCATAGGATTCTACTCATAGTGCACTCATTCTGAGAGAACCTACTCCTAGATCCAAAAAGGTCATATGTGAAATTCCAATAAAAGACACATATTATATCTAAAAAGTACCTTCTTGTTTCAAGGGTATCAACATCACAAATGGATTAGCAAACAGACACACAATTTGAAAGTTATGATCATTTTAGTAAAACAATCTTTCAGTGTCAGTTCTGACTCACCAGACCCGGCCCAACCTGCTTCCTGACCCAACATGGTTTGGTCGACCCCAACTAGCTGAGACTGGCCCATTGGGCCACTTGGTCCCAACCACTGGTCTAATAGAGTTTCCCGACTACATTGGTCTGGCCCGCTACATGCGGGCCGATCTTAGTCTGTCGCACGCATGCCCCCCAGTTTATGAGGCACCGCCACATTCAACGCAGTCTTACCACTATGTCTTCCTATGCCATGGAATCTACAACTACATAGGTTCTATGCATCCCCATCATTGTGTTTCCCTTGTGGACTCGTCGTGGCCTTCGTCTACTCCTACAGCCAACACCGATACTTTCGCGGGTCGTCAGTCATCCTCTGATGCTCCATTTTTCAAGATGGGGTCACTTAAGTGATCCTAGGTTCATTATCTTCACTCATATTTTCTCTATTTAGTCATACCACAAAATGGGGGACTCGTAGAATTTGGAGACTCCTAGAAAGTTGAGCCACAACCATGAAATTCCAACGACGAAGAACACCATGAACGGGGGAAGAGAGAAGAAAAAAAGGCTTAGAGGAATGAACCATGACCCGTGTTCTTATTGAACTTGGTATTTTCTCGTTAGAATGAAGAATGAAGATTTAAGAAATCAAACAGATTATTCATACCCTTTTAAACCCCATAATAAGACACTAATCCCACAAGTGATCAAACCACGGATCAACTTGTTCTTGGGTTGGTCTACATTTGTCATCGAATTACAAAATGGGGAAAGATCACAAAGAAAACAATGTCCTACCTAGATTTTGGATCAGTCTTTGATGAGGAATGCTATGTTTTTTTGTTGATGAGTTATCCCAACTTCTTCAGCATGACTATCTTAAATTCGTTCTCTGGACTGTCATCATTTGTCGAAGAGAGTTCCTTCTCCTCCTTTCGGAAAAATTATGGTGTTATGATGATAACCTTGAATTCTATAGTAGGTTTATTAAAAATAAAACCATTCTTTCATTATCGTTTAATGTTATATAAAATAAACATAATTTATTTTATTACTTTAAGAATCCAAACACTACTTTCCTTAGATGACATGTGTCAGCTGATGTTTGGCCTCGCCTATGGTAAACTCACTAGTCTAAATGAAACGGTGCCCTCAGATTTATAATCGAATCTACCATGTATATGTTATTACACTTTATTCAGTAAAAATATATGCACGTGATATTTAATATTTTAATATTCATTACACATTTATTCTGGTCACTCCAGGCCTCAGAATTGGATGTCATCTTAGCGCTTTGTCTCAAAATAATTCCATATAATATTCAAAAATAAAACCTGGAAAATCTGGTACATTACATCTTTAATCTCTATACTATTCTGATATAATATGATTTTACTTATATTTATGGTTTTATGGTTTAGGAATACATTTAAATAGCTATGAAATACCATGACCAAGATTCCAGAATATAATATATATTTTAATGATTAGAAACACATCGATTACATGTTTTATTTTTTTCATTCCTTGATTGAAAAGAACACATATATATTTATGAAATACAATTCATTATGCTATTATTAATATTGTATTTTTTTACATTAGTGGATACAAGATGGTATGCATACTTTTCCTAAATAAATGTAAGGCATGTTGTTTGTTCTCTTTATTGGGTGGTGTTTGAAATATATTTAGAAATTTGTTAAAGGTGTGAGTCTTGTGATATTATTTTATTTATGTAATCTTAATATTTTTATTTTATATATTTTTTGGTAATTATTATTCAAAATAACAATAGTTCATGGATTGAGTTCAACGATACTCACTTTTTAATAATTAAACAAGAAGAAATTGAATATATGAAATTTTAGGTAGAAAACATTTATATCTGTGAATACTTGTTTTTTCCTACATATCTAGTGTTTCTATTTTAAAAATAGTGTTTCATAAAAACAATTTATTATCAAAGAGGGAATTTTTAATGTTGTATTTATATTTTAAAATTAATTTATGATATAATAATGACAGGAACAATGATAGTTTTTGAAAATGGTAGTTTCATTATAGCAGTTATAATTTAAAAAATATGTTGTTTTCTAAATACAAAACACTTTATGATATTTTAGATTTTTTATGATATTTATTCAAATTCACCATACAACATAACCGCCTTCAAAATTTATTTAAAGAATATTTTCTATGTTTTAAATATATATACATATAGTTTCATGTATGTGTATATTTTTTTTAAAACATGTTGTAGTATTTTTTTTTAATTTGTTTTTTTGATTTTTTAGTTATTCAATGGAGATACTCTTTAGTGTTGTTATTTATGTTGTATAGTTCTAGATTTAAATATTTCAGAATATTTTTTTAAAAAAATTATATTATCTTTTAGTGTTGGTTTTATGAAAAAAAACATGAGATCCCTTGGAGCATGGATTTTGACATTTTTTCTTTAAAGATAACATAAAAATCTCTCTTCACATCAGATTTATTATAAACTGAATTTAAAAACCATGTATAAGAGATTTAAATGTTGGTTTCTGGGAAAATTGACATTGAAAGCCTTATATAAGTCATTTTTTAGATGTAATGTCAATTTTTTATTTATAAAACAAATTTTTAAAGCCGTGTTTTTTACATCTTCTATATTAACAATGCTTTTTAACCTACCTTAAAAGGAAAAAATGATGTTAAAGTCATTTTTTGCACAAGTGTTTCATCACTGCCTTACATTATTGGTTATTAAAATGAAATTAATTAATGAATATGATATTTTTAAAAAGATTAATGTTCAATAATTAAAATTGGTTATTATATCAAAAGTATTAATAAATTAATGGTTGGCATACTATTTAATCATCTAAAAGGATCATACTAAGACACTTTGTAATTAATAACTTATTACCACAAATATTTATTTGTCTTATTCAGCTGGCTATTCTTGAACCTGATTTTTCACATTAATGAAATGTTTTTGAAATCATTATGAATCTGTAAAAGTGAAATTATTACTATAAAATAAAATATTCTTACTCATTTAGTCGTTATAATGTGTTCTTATTTGGATTGATTTTATCATCTACATGGATGATGTTATAATGTTTATGTTGTGAATGATTAAGAAAAAATAAATAATGGTAATATAATATAATTATGATAAATTTAAAATATTTTCATGATTATATAATGGTGATATACATAAGTATATTTATAAATAAAATTAATTCTTTTTATGAAATCAAAATTTTCAAAATAGATATTTTTAGGTTTTATGCATTAACTATTTCCATAATTTCCATAAAATGACTATGGTACTCCAAAAATATCTCAAGAACATTGGTTAAATATTCATGAACCATAGTTAAAGGTGAAATATCCACCATAAAAATGGAATTAAAAATTAATAATCATGGTTATTTTAAAACATAAAAAACTATCTTATCAAGGAAGATTCAAAAACAAAAGTAACTATATCATAATCTATTGAAACATTTATTTCTATAATGGTATAAACCCTATACATTGATATATATATAGAGATTATAAAACCATTATAAAAAACTTTTTACCATTATAATTTTACTTGATCCATTTTGTAGATTATGAACAAAAGGAGAAATGTACATTTAATAAATAGTTGAAGCATGATAACAAATAAAGTGGAAAAAGTAAGGGAATAAACATTAAAAAAATAATTAAATAATTAAATAATTAATATGATTTTATTTCTTAGGATGTAATAGTACATATGAAGTGAGTTGAGACTAGTCGTAAAGAATTTTTCTTTAAATATTATTTTAAATGTTTTAAATTTTTCTGTTAAACTTTTTAACTCAATGCCTTTATTCAATGATAAATGTTATTCTATATACTTTTTTGATTTCTCAAATTGATTTTATATTATCTTTAACTTACATTAAAATTGTTTAAAAATCCATATTATAAATGTTTTTAATATATTTAATTTTTTTCTTTATAAAGGTGTGAAAATACATTTTTAACATTTACCATTTGATTTATTTTTCATGTTATCTTGTACATTCTTCATTATGAAGATTCGTTTTCAATTTTTCATTGTTTTCTAAAATAATTTCAATTATAATTGTTCTATGGGTTTTTAATTTTAAAGATATTTCAAATAAAATGATATTTCCTTTTATTTTTATGCCATAAATATAATTTATTTTGATAATGGTTTTAAATAAATGTTGTTAAGTGTTTTCCTGTGAAATTGAAAAACTTCTGAGTTTTATTCATGTCACAAAAAATATAAATTTTTTATTATAATTAATGGCTCTGATATATCCCTATGATTCATTAGATAATCATTTATTTTCAAATGAAATTATATTAGGATTAACCAATGAAGTTATTAAATTATAATGGTGCCTATAGGATTGATGTGAATATAATATCCCAAGTAATATTGATGATTATTTTTTTCCTTTATGATTTATTATTTGTTTTTTATGAAAATACTTTTTAATGAGATTCATTTCATGAGTAATTAAGTTATTATTTGGGAAAAATATATATTATATAAAAATTAAACATTATTATGAGTTTTCATTATTTTCAATGGACTAACGAGTTTTATTTTTTTATTCTTTAATGAGATTTATTTTATCATCCCATGTTTTTAAATTATTTTAATAGATTTATATATGTTTAGTGACTATAGAAATATCAATATTCGGGTTATTGTTACTTGACTTAAACAAAGTAAGTATGTCGTGAATAAAATAGGAATGCGAATTTTTGAACCTTTTTTTGGAAAAAATGTGTGGTGTGTTGAAGTGTTATCATTTGACATGAAATGTATTTCAAAATTATCTAAAAATATAACCCTAAAAGGTAATGGGGGTGTAGTATGATGATTAATTTTGTTAACTCTTATAATTATGGATTTTTTTATAAATAGATTTTCATTGTTAGTATCATAACATGGTTTAGAGAACTTTAAAGGTTAGAATGTTAATAAAGAATGAAAATATATGGGTGTTAATTTACGGTTATATTTTCATGAGATACTTTTTGATTACTTTATATGATTTTATATTATTTCACATAAACTATTCCGATTTTAGAATTGTTTTCTGTAGAGGTAACATGTTGAATGAAGTAAGATGCAAACAAGAGGACAATGTCATTATTAATTAGTAACAAAAAATTGTTTAAGTTAAAGTTGAGCGGATTGTGCTTATGTTAACCAAATTAACACTTTAAATAAATAGTACTACCCATAAAAAAATATCTACCAAATTATCTATAAATGAATATGTTAATAATTGATAATTTCATGAAACAACACCCTTTTCTATTTAGTGAAACCTCACACCTAGAAAAATCTTAAGGATGGATCAATGATTTGAATAATATCTTTTAAGTTTTGGGTAGTTTAGAGCATAAAAAGATAAATATTATTATTTATCAACTTGAAGGTGAATTTGGTTGGTGGTGACATTTGATTAATAATTCCAATGAAAAGAAAGAGATCAATAGAATTGAATATGTGGTATTTAAATATATTTTTCATAAAAATATTTTTGTAAAGATCATTAACTAGGGATGGAGAGGTAATTTATAGAGTGAAAGAAAGAAGTTTGAGGAATATTTTTCTTCTTATGAAGTAAACATTACCATATTTAGACTGCATCAAATTTTATTAAAGAATATAAAAGAAAAATTGATATATTTTACACAAGATTGAAACCAATTTTATGAATATATTTATTTACTCATTAATTGATTAGTTATGAGGAAATTTTATTAATGGACTGGGAAGGTTGAGATGGAGTTTGTTCACTTTTATAGATCTCAAAAAAATAATCATAAGAAGTAGTAAAGATGGAAAAAATGGGGAAATATTTCATATGAAAATATAAAGGTAAGAATTTTAAAATTTTATTCTTATCCTAAATATGGAAACAATTATTATAGTTAGTGTCTCAAGAGATCAAGAAAGAGTTTTTGGTGTGTTAAAATTGGACATTTATCTCATGGATATAAATAAATAAGTAACGGTTTGAAAAAATTGAATTGTTTTAATTATAATGAGATGTTCAATTGTGAAAATGAATGTATGAATATAAGTATTAAAGTTATAAATCACCAATATCATTACTAAAAATATGTGTAAAAGTCATTTTCAAAAACTATGTTAAATTTCAGACCATCAAATGAAGTGGTGATAGCTCTATGCCACTCATTATTTTTCAAATATTGACCTCAATTTTGGATATCATCATCTTAAGGTAAAATAATAAATCATTACAATGATATAATTTTATACTATTAATAGTTTTTATGATTTTTAAATATTTATTTTGGGTTAAAGAAGGAAATTATTGTATTTATAGGTCAAATGAATTGAGTATTTTATAATTATTTGGATAAATTTATGGTGATATTCATTGATGATATTATCATATATTATAAAATTTATTATAACCATGAGAAACTTATATGTTTTTTTATATATACCCTTAAATAAAAAAAAATTGGAAATTTTAGTAAATGTGAATTTTGGTTGTAGTAGATTTGATTCCATAGGCATAGTGTAACTAAATATGGAATAATAGTTTATCCTTCTAAAACTAAAGTGCTATAATAAGGGCCAAGACCTAACAATTCCTCTTATATTTAAATTTTTATTAAACTATAAAGTTATTATAGATGGTTTTTTGAAAACATTTCTTATCTAGCTAACCCAATAACCAAGTTAAATTTAAAGGGACCTAGATTCATTTGGATAAAAGAGTGTGATTAATTTTTTCACGAATTAAAAATAATATTGGTTAGTGCTCTAATATTTTCCTTACCATCATGAAATGGGGAATTTTTTATTTATAATTATTCTTCATTGAATGACCTTGGTAATGTTTTGATGAAAAATTACTGGGTAATAGCATATGCATCATGATATCTAAAACCCTATAATAAAAATCTTTTAACACATAAACTTGACCAAACAGTAGTAATATTTTATTTAAAAATTTAGATTCGTCTTTTATATGGGGATATATGTGAAATATATAGAGATCATAAAATTTTATGTGTATATTCACTCAAAAATGGTTTAACATGAGTAAAAGAATATGGTTGGAACTAATAAAGTATTATGATTTAAAATTAATTATCACTTGGTAAAGAAAATAAGGTAGCATATTATTTGAGTTAAAAAGATAATGCATGATTAACCATGCTATTTTTGGAACATGATATAATTGTTAATGATTTAGTGAAAGTTGAATTGCAATTTATTTATCATAAAATATATTATGTTTTAATTAAAGTATCAGTATTATCATCCTTGTGGAAAAGAATTAAATATGATCAGAAGAAATATCATGGTTTTAAAATAAAGATATAATTGGTTATGGGAGAAAAGTTTCCTGATTTTGATATTTATAATGAAGGTTTTATAAGATTTTTAAAGAGGTTTTGTGTATTAGGTTACACTTAATTTAAAATTAAATTATTGAGTTAGGATCACATCTCTTTGTATCTTTTCATCTTATAAGAACTATGATGCATTGATATCTTCCAGGGTATTATTACTAGGATGAAATAAAGAATTATATTTATGATTATATATTAAAATGTTTTATTTTTTAGTGGGTTAAACTTTAATGAAAATAACTAGTTGGAATAATTTTTTTTTCAATTATAGAATAGAAATGGGTGACAATATTCATAGATCTCATGATGGGATTAGCAAATATATCCATGTAATAATACAATATGGGTTATTGTTGATTATTTTACTAAATATATCCATTTTCTTCCTATTTGGGATTATATGTATTTGTAACACCTTTCTTAAATTTATCTTAAATATATATTCAAGTAACATGTAGTTATTATCTATTTTTTATATGATCATGATACTAGATTTAAATTCATTTTTATAGAAATTTAGAACACATTAGGTATTGAGTTATGTTTTAATATGACTTTTCATCATCAATTTGATGGGTAGTTAGAGTAGATGATTCGATATTTAGAGTATATACTCTGATCTTGTTCATTGGATTATCATGTTTGTTGGGATAAAAACCATTAATTATTGAAATTTATTTATAATAATATTTTTCATTCAGGTATTTAGATGGTACAATTTGAGAGATAATATGAAAATTTATGTTTAATTTCAGCATGTTGGGATGAATTTGGGGAGAGAAAATTATTCTGACCTGAATTAGTAGAAGAAGAGGTTAAAAAGTTAAATATGATCCAGAACCAAGTCAGGATATCCCAAAGAAATGTAATATCTTTGTAGACAACCAAATGAAATAAATTTCATTTGGGATAGGGGCTATGTTTTTCTTAAAATATCTCCATTGAAAGGTGTAATGTGTTTTGGAAGGAATAAGAAATTAAGAAATTGATTTATTAGTCCATATTAAATTATAGAGAAATTTGGATAAGTTTTTTACCAAGTAACATTGCCTCTGATATTATATCAGGTACATGAAGTGTTTCATGATTCATTGTTAATGATGTTTAAACCTAGTGTATCTCATGTATTCATCCCTAAAGTGGTGCTATTAATGTATAATCATTATTATACGAAGAAACCAATTTAGATTATTGATAATATAATGAAGGTATTTTAAAATAAAGTGAATAACTAAGTTGAAGTATTGTGTAACAATCATATGATTAAATACGATACATGGGAATAGAAAATATCTATGAGATAAGAATATATTCACTTGTTTATCAAAGAATAAAAGTTTGAGGATGCATTTTCTTTATGGGGAGAATGTGATGACTCATGTATCCTTTCTAAAGAATTAATTCTATATTTTATTCATATTAATTAATTGAATTCATATTAATAATATTTATAATAACTTTATAAACAATTTTATTATGTTATGGAATAATAATATGATTTTACATTTGTAAAATCATGTAGTTTTTATTCTAACTAAATTTATTTCAATTAGTTATATGGTTTTGTTTGAAAATAATATATTTAAATGTTATAATTTATATTTGAAAAAAATAACTTCATTTTTTGATTCGTCGTATAAAAATTATCTTATGATGATTTTTAGATATTTTCTAAAAAGGATTATTTTTATGTGAATAGTTTAAATTATAACATTTACAAAAAAAATTGTAATGTTTATGGAATCATCATGATATAAGTATGATTTTAAAATTCATAAAACCATTTAAATATTAAAAATGTATTTAAGAAGTAAAATAATTCATTTTAAAATAAGATATTGAATTTATAACCCTATGTTTTACATTTTGGAGCCTGAGTTATATTTTATTTTAATAAAAAAACTATTTTTATTCATTTCTTTTAATTACATATTCCTAAAGTGTCTTTCAGTTTTGGATGGTTTTTAAAGAAACATAACTATAATTTGTTTTTACATAAACTAATAAATTTCATGAGAGATGATACTATAGAGTATTTTTGTGTAGATACATTTTTATACTTTAAAATGGCATTTTTTCAAAAAAATGTTTTTTTGCATTAAATGTATTTTTATTAAAATTATTTCCCCCCCACTAGAAATTAAATATTATAAAATGGTTATAAAATTTAAAATAATAATTTAAATATTATATAATAATTTACATTTCATTTTTATTCATAAAAATAAGTTACCATATTAAAAGTTGGTTGCCTCGGAAAGGGTTAGATTGGATAAAATAGTTAAATTAAAGGATAAGGTCAAAAAATATCACAAAATCATATATTTAAATGGTTGGTTGATGATTCACAAACCTTTTCATTATCTAATTTAAATATTTATCAACATTGAATCCAAACTCCAAGATAATGACTACCCCTTTTTATATTAATAAATTAATATTACAAAAGTGTCACCTCTAAACTATAAAAGGACCTTGTCAACACCTCACTTCTCAACACGCCTTGAGCACCTTAAATATATCAAGAACTGAACAAATCCTTCCCAAAAACTATTTATATTGTCTTATAGTTTCTTTTCTCACTAAAAAGACTCATCTAATAGGTCTTAATGAGATTACAAAAGGATTATATCCAAGGAAGAGGTAATTATATTAACCACGTTATTTAAATTGTATTTATTCTTACACATCCTAAAAACATCTTAAAATCACACTAATATAAATAAATATATATCATTATTATATCTAAATGGAATTTTTTTGATGTGACCACCATTATTTTCCTCTCTCACATACATTGGAAAATGAAAATGTTGTTTGTGTTGCGTGCAGACTACCACCTCTATGAATGACGTAGTTCATTTTTCATCACCTCCTTATATGGATGGTTATAAATAATATTTTAATGAATTAACAAGCTATTTAGATTTTTATTAAGGTTATGGAAAGTTAAATTGGTCATATTGTTGAAAATATTAACAAATAAAATTTCATCATAAAATTTAATCGTTTAAAATGAGCATAACAAGGCACTTTGAAAGTAACAACTTCTTTCTGTTGTCTTACATTAATATTATTTACCAAAATCTTCTTTAATATGAATTATAATTTTAGAAAAATATTTTTTGAATCATTAAACTTTTGTAATATTGAAATTATTACTATGGAATAATATATTCTTGCTCATTTGGTCGTTATAATGTGTTCTTATTTGGGTCAGTTTTACCACCTATATGGATGATGTTATAATTTTTATGTCATGAATGATTAATAAAATTTAATAAATTTTATTACTATATAGTAAATATATATTTAAGATATTTTATGATTATATAATGGTAATATACACATGTATATTTATTAATAAAATAGCTTCTTTTTACAAAATAAAAAATTTCACAAATAGACATTTTTAAGTGTTTCGCTCGAACTATCATTATAAGATCAATAATATGACCATGGGCCTCTATAACTATATCAAGAAAAATTATTAAATATTCATAAACCTTATGTAATGGTGACATATTCATCATAAAAATAAAATTAAAAGTGAACAATCATGGTTATTTTAAACCATCACAAATAAGCTTACCAAGGAAGATTTATATTAACTGTTTCATAACCTATTAAAGTAATTTATTTATAAAATGATATAAAATATATACCTTGACACATATATATATTATTTAACTTTTGGAAAAAAATTATTTTTATTTTCATACGTGTACTGAAGCTATTTTGGATATTTTGAATCAAATGACCCCAAACGAGCAATAGTGATTTAGTAAATAAATGAAATGTGATAATAAATAAAGGGGATAATAATATGGGAATGAATATTTAAAATGTTATTAATTAATTAAATAATAAATATAATTTTATTATCGAGGAGGATATAGGTCTTACAAAGCGAGTTGGGACTTAAGATGAGAGATTTTTGTTTTAAACCTTGGTTTAAATGTTTTTAACTTTTACTTTCAACTCTTTTTCCTCCATGTCTATATTCATCAAATAAAGTTATTTTATAAACATTAAGTGTTTTTTAAATTAATTTTATATTATATTTAACATTATAACATTTTGAAAATGAATTTTTTTATCATATTCCTTATGGTTCATTTTTTATTTTCTTTACAAAGGTGTGAAAAGAATGTGTTTTTAACATTTACCATTTGATCTTATTTTAATTTGATCAATTCCATTCTTTTTTATGAAGTTTTATTTTAAATATTTCATTATTATATAAATTAAATTAAATTTTCATTATTTTTTGAATTTTTTGTTTTAAAATTGTATCAAAAAAATTACAATTCCTCTTATTTTTTTAATAACTATGAATGGTTATTCTTATGGTTTAAAATGAATGTTTTTATGATTTTTATTTATTCAAGTGTAAGAAATTGTTTATTTTATTTATGTTATGTTTGTTTTACATTTTATATGATGGTTGGGTATGATATATCCTTATTATGCATTAGATAATAATTTATGCACTAAAGAAACATATTTTGAATTAATTGGTGAAGTTATTTCATTATAAGTATGTTTGTAAGAGTAATATGAATATAATATTCCTAGAAAAAAATTATTATGTTTATTCTGTTATTTTTACTTAATATATGGTTTATGAAATGATTTTGGAAATGGTGTTTGTTTCATGAGTAAGTGATTTTCTTAGATCAATGGTTATTATGTAAAAAAAAGTAAAATTTCTCATGGGTTATGAAGATTTTTAATGGAGTAATGGGTTTACTTATTTTTGTATCGATTACTAATATTTATTTTCTTATCCAACGTTTTCAAATGATCATACAATATTTAAGGATGTGTATGAACTATAGAAGGTAAATATTTCAGTTATGGAGACTCGTCTTGAATGGAGAAAGTGTTTCATAAATGAAACAGGAGTATCAATTTAAGAAATTGTTTTTTGGAAAAAATGTGCACTATGTTAAAATATTCTCTTTTAACATATAATGATTTTCCTAATTCTCCAAAAATCTAATCCTAAAATATCATTATAATGTGGGAGAATGAAATACTTATTATAACTCTCAAAATTATAGGTTATTTATGTATAGGGAAGTTGGGGGCTTACCAATGAGGTAAATAAAATGTATAACCTTGCATGATAACCACATTCAAAACTAGGTAGGTGAAAATTTATAATTTATTGTAGCATTATATAAGTGAATTTATTATAGAAATTACTTTAATGGGGTACTGTATCAATGGTAGTATTCAACAAAATTTAGATTGTGGGACAGCTATTGTGTATTTGTGCCACTAAACCTTTGATCCACAAATATATCATGGTTTGACTATATTTTAGAAATCGTAGGATGATAGAGCAAAGTGATAACAGCCACAAGGAAGACATTACTAGACACAAGATAGTGGAGGGACAAGGCAGACATGGAATTGGGTTTAGGTTTTGTGAAGCTCTACATGGGGTAAGGAAAATTCAACAAAATATTCATGTGGTGATCTAGATGTACACATTGAAGTGGGGATTTTGGAGGGTTTGTTTTAGTTGAGTAGGGTAAAATGTATAAAGGGATTTGTGACTTTGGGCCTTTGGGTCATGTACTCTAGGTCTCCAAGTCAAGTAAGGGTTTCCTCTAAAACCAGATAAAAAGTGGGATTATATGAAATATAATAAATATAGAATAGTAATTAAGTTGTTTATGAATATTTTTTCATACAAATAAAAGGTCTACCATTGAGAATTACTAATCCCCCTGTAGTTGATTGAATAATACATTAATCTATTTAAGAGGATACTTTTCTTTATTATAATTCTTTTAAACTCATGATAATCATTAAAGACACACATTGAACCATCCTTTCCCCTGAAAAATAGGGTTGGGGAACCCCTTATATAAAAACTAAGGTAAATAAAATCTTTATCTTAGATTCCTTATTACTGATTCTTGAACTCTTCTAGTTCAATGGTTAACATTTTTTATGAGCTCTTTGATATTTTTAGATATACTAATATAATTTATAAATTCTCTGACCCATTTCATGTTAATTTTACAATATAATTTGGAATTTTAATATTGTTTCTAATTTCTTTTGAGTTGAAGTAGATTTTGTTGGATTTCAAGAGTGGTTATAGAAATATGGGAATTAGGTAAGTGGAAGCAAGCACTAAGTACTTGGTTTCTTATCATGAACTACTTAGAGGGTCCCTAGGTGACCAGTTGATTTTGTTTGATCCACCAGGTACCCATTGGATTAGTACCAGGTACCTGGTATCTTTCTGGGTGAAATCCCATTTAAAACTGGAATTTTTTTCTTTTTAACCTAAAAATTATTCCTCACATAAGGGGCTGCTTAGGTTGTCAACTATATTTAATCATTTTGGAGTTTATATTAATATTATTCTCCCCACCCTCTATTCCTTGGTGAATCATCCTTCTCCCTTTCTCCTAGTGTATCTAGTTGGGTGAAAAGGAATAGAGTCTACAAAGTAAATCCCACTCATAACTATAATCTCCTTTATTCATCAAATTATTTGAGATATTGAATTCAAATTTATTACTTCCTAGTATAGGGATTTTATATTCCTCTAAATATCATCTATTTCTTCTAATATAACTATTATAGAGACTATACTTTGATTAATCTAAGGTAAACATAATCTTTTACTTTCCTTAGTATTTTGTTGGAATAAAATACCTTTAGTAGACCTCAAAGATATGGTAAGCACATCAATGGTATGTATACTCTTCATTCATCTACTTTTGTAGATATTTAGTTAGGAAATGGTAGGGGGTTAATTGAACCTAATTAAAACCATGAGTTTAAAATTAACAATGATTTTACTTAAATATTTTGATAAGTAAATAGAATTATTATTCCATCATTGGTTATATTAATTTTTTATTATTTCATGTTATGACTAGAGTAATTTTTCTCCATTTGGTGCTTTCTTGACATGTCTACTACTTTAGTTAAATGATTGAAACATGATAAGAGTGGATTATTTTCATGTTTGTTGTCCTCTATTAAAAATAGTGCATTTAGAGAGGTATCCCCTACCATAATTTATAATCATATTGGTTTTGGTTTTTATTTATATTTTAATACAAATTGGATTTGGGGAATATAAATGTATTTTTATATATGGGCTTTCACAGGAACCCCCTTTAGTATCATACAAGTTACACAACTAGGCTAGGAATTATGACATAACTTGTTATACTGTTTAATGGTTTGTAATGGTATTGAAATTCCATGGCCCATTACCCTCACTCCCTTATTCCATAGGATAGGTTGTAAAATTGACATGAATGGATAGTCTTGATTTTGTTTTTTTATGGGTCTCTAGGAACCCAACTTCTAATGGAATAATTTACTCATATGTGTGGGTTAATGTGTATATATTTGGGATCTGTTTGTAAGTATTTTAATTTCCTCCCATTAGGGATGGCACTGAAATATCATCACAGGCCCTGATCTGCGACTTGAATAATTTATACAAGTATGAACTCTCCCCTATAAGGAGTTATATTTAATTATAAACAATAATTCCTAGATTTATTTGGATATTATGTGATTTTTATTTTATCATTACTTTAGATTTTAACTATAGTTCTAATACACTGTAAATTATGAAAAAATTATATTGGTGGAGTGGAAATTGCATATAGAGTTTTCATACTCACACCCTACATGGGTTCCCTTCAAAACATGTGCAGACACTTTCATGTATGATCCATGTAAGGGAAATGTGACTAACCCTGGGATTTAGTCACATTGATGAAATTTGGAGGCGTTTTTTTGGTAGATTTTGCTTCCTTGAATGGTTCGATGTATTGGAGTTGCCCTCAATATCTTTATAAAGAGTACTTATATTTAGGAGAACTATATTGGATCCTTATGCCTCATTTGGCCTATAAATGTATGCATATATGGTTTTATCATGTGAAATAACTTTTTATATTGTTGGGTATTTTTGTGACCATTGTATATAGGGTTTCATACACATGTTTAATTATGTAATGTTTCATTCCTTTAATATTGCACCTACTTCTAGTGATGACTAGTTACACCTTTTTTATATCCAATCCTGGAGTAGATCATTCCACCTTGATTTATGAACCTGTTTTAGGTTACTTAAATTTTGAAATGGGGAAATATTGCTCCCGCATGTGCATTATTTTACCCTCAGAATTTACCCCAACCTCTAGATATTAGGAGGTGTTTGTTAGGTGTTGTGTTGATGGGACTTGGATGTCATTTGGGTATTCAGGTCATGAATGTTACAAAGTGATATTAGAGACCTCATTAAGGGTTATTGGGTTTTATAATTGAGAGAATACTTGAGATATAACTATCAGGACTTGGGAAATAACCCATAAATATTCATGGCCAGTAAAATTATGGTGAGAGGTCAAATCATTATGGGTAGTCTGGTATCTTATTTACCCTTCAGGTTATTCTATGTTCTCAAGTCTCATGAATCATACTATAAATAAATAGGTGGGAACACATAGGGTATCATGCCACATTTTTTTTATATCATTGCTTATTGCATTATGGTTGGAACTTATTTAATACTCATATTAATTAAAACATTAATAATAAATATATGATGTTTTTTAATATATATTATTTGAAATTAGGTTAATATGGGTTAGTAACATATTCATTTAATTAATAGATCCATTCTAGTTTCATGACCCTTTTTGAGTAATTTCTGATGGATTTTATTCATGGAATAGGAAACACCCAATGGTTCCCACATCCATGATGGTTTTTGAACCTAATTTCCAAAGGTAGGTGATCATTGAATGTTTTACAATGATTCTTATAAACTCACATTGGTCGAAAGGATGGGATTTTGGGCTCATGAAACCCTTTTGTGGGAATTATTGCATACTCTATGGATCTCATATATATTTAATACATTTTTTTGACTCATTCACAAATACTAAGTGTGGGAATAGTTACCCTTATATTAACAATAAATTTTTTACATTTATCAATGTAGAACCATATCTATGTATCAAAGGTTCTCCGTCAATGGTACCATCTATATGTAACATATATTATCTATTTTGTTATATTTATTAAACCATGATTTTTTAAGCCATGCAGTGGGGAACTGTAGATCTTTATCATCATCTAGGTAAATGGTTGTTGTTTTGACGTTGGGATTATAAAATGTCTTTCTACATATCCTTTCTAAAGGAATTGGAACCCATAGAGTTTTGTTCCACTTAAAAGTATAATCCATAGCTTTTAAGGCCATGTGACAAAGACCATACCATAATGTTTAACATCATGCAATGAGGATGTCTATGTGAAATGTTCCTAAAAACTGAGGTTGGTGTGGAACTTATGCATAAGAATCCATTTTTGAGTTGATCCTATAGGGAAGATATCCTAATGAGATCAATTTGATCTTAAAAGGAATATATCCCTATGAATATTACTCCCATTGAGAATATGGTTTGATGGGTATGAGATGATAAGACCCAAAAGGAATGTGGCTCTATGGGTGGAAGCTTGGCCTTACTAGTAATATTCCCTAATAAATATGATAGTGCATTTAAGGTGTTGGTTTTGAACCTGAAGGAATATTCCTAGGTATCCAATCAGTATAGGAATAAAATCCCATGTAGTTTATAAAAATTAGGATTTACACCTTATGGGAGGACCATTTTTGTTCTTCGAGGATGTATCCTTTTGAAGTGTTGTCTTATAGGGATTACTCCAAGATGGATGTCTATTGGGATTTAATTCTCCTCACCCACTAGTGGACAAGGGTGAGTCTATAATGGGGCAGCCAGGAAGAAGGACAGGGATTACCAATTATCATATTTTTTCCTATTTCTAAACCTAATATTGGAATTTATATATTCATTTGTCATTATATAAATAGCATAGATACATCCAGACTTTGTTCTCCTTTCAAGAAGAATACAGGAGATGAATACTACTACCTAAACTAAGAAGACTCCCACCACTATCTTGAATATTGGGGTCCTCATTACTGTAGTAATGCATGATTTTAGAAATACTAAATATCCCAAATGTTATGGAACATATGTGGGGGATGTCTCTTACCATGATAATTCACTATTTCAAGGGGACATGCTGGTGTGCCTAAACTCCTGATCACATAAGTCTATAGGGCTCATAGGAGGTCTTAATTTTTCCTTCATCGGGTCTTAGGATTGGTTAGATACAACCATTCTAATTCTTCTTGAAGGGGATACCATCAATCCAAACATTTCATGGAAGTAGAATAGTGAAAATATAAAGTAAAATACTCAAATTATACCTCATTTCATATACTATTTTTTCATGTTGGATAGGGAATATCGCAAATAAAAGGGAGGTCTCCCGCAAAGGGATTTCCCCATGAAGGGTTTCCTTTCTAAAAAACTGATTATCCCTTTATAGACAACCATTATGGTATCCCCTTTCCCAAGGGCACCTTTTTTGGAAAATTCCTTTCAATTTAATTATCCCTTCTGTGGTAGATTCCTCTTTCCTTTGTAGAGATTTAGTTACCTTCACTTTCTAGTGATCTTCCCAAATTGGAATTTTATCGTTCAGGATTTATATTTTCTTCTACTTTCATGTGTCTCTCATTGTCTGCATTTTGGGGGGGGGGGAATAAATTTTTTTATTTATAATATTTGAAAGAATAACTACTTTCTTGAAATGGTCGGTCGCATAACATACATGGTGTTATGTGGTGGGAAAAAAATTTGTACCATTTCGGTATATGGTTTTTTATTGATCATAGTCCATCCACATCATTCCATAGTTGAGGGTAATTTATGGTGTGCATCGAGCATCTTCCTTACATCACAAATTATTTTTTTATAGGGGCCTAATATTACCATCTCTCCTCAAAAATTATTTTTTTATGGAGTCAAAGATTACTGCCTCACAATGCAAATGATTTTTGTTTACAGGGATCATTGTGAGGTAGTTATTTCCATATAGCATATATACCATGTGGTTTCATGTACCTTTCCAAATTAACTCTATTTCTCATACACTTTTTTGAGTTATGAGTTCCTAAATTATTAATGTCTCTATGGGATTATTTTTTAACTTTTTGTGACAAAAAAATACCCCCGTAAAGATAGGATATGATCAACATGAAGAAGAAAATATTCCACTAAATAAATTTGTCCTAGTTGAATACTTCATGGTGTACTGGTGGACCATTTTAAGGGTCCAAAACTATATATATATGTGTTAGGTGAAGTCCTTTTTCATGTAGTGATTATAGGTGGTTTTCAGTTTCCTCAAATCTTCTAATCCATGGTTCCTTCTGTGTACTCAAATCCTTTTTTGATCGAACTCTTCCACATAGTAAAGATATATAGTCTATGAATCGATATTCCCAAAAACTGAATTCTATGCTTGGTAGTGGAACTACCACTTAATATAAATTTCATAAGTCACATAGTAACTGGGATATTTTTTATCTACATAACACACTATGCAGTTTACATTGCGTATATCTTGTTATGGGTAATTTTTATCTTTGTTAAATTTCTATGCAATTTCATAGAATCTGAAAACCAAAACTATTTTTTTCTCATAGAGATAAAAAGATAAAATGGATTTTACTCAAATTATATGTATAATACGAGAGAGGAAGAACTCTATGATCAAGAGTTTTAATGAAAGTGTAAAATGAAACATGCACTCAAATTATCACTTCTTGGAAAAGATCATGGGTCATAACATCCATAATTACCATCTCTCAAATAGGATGCCCCTTTATAAATTTGGGTTATTATGTGATGTTATTAATTCTATAACCCTCCACAAAAACCAAACCTTCACTTAGATAATCATATATATTAACATTCCCTTGGAAAATATCTTCACAATTGGGCATTCATTTAATAATGTTTTTATACAGTATTTTTTTGGGTTACACCCATTATCATTGAATGAAGAAGTGAAGGTTATAGAATCAGATACTCATTGATATCTGTTTATCATGAGAAAAGAAATGACTAATTATGGGATAGTATGGGTTTCAAAATGGGACCTTCATCTAGAAGGATCTTTGGTCTTGGATTGGGGGTGTCACTTTTGTGTTTTCTAGAGTTAAATTGAATTTAAAAATGGGATAAAGGTAGTGGGGATTTATGAGGCCATTTGTGAGTCATAGAATTTCTCTTTTTATGATTAATATATTATTCAAATTTACTTAGTATATTAAGACCAAATACCAACACATTCAATTTCATACATGGGGAGGTTGGTATAATCCTTTAGGACATCTTAATGATCACTAGGGAACCGATCATGGGGGATATGTATGAAACATTCCTACCTCATTCCTGAGTATGGGATGACATAGAGAGGACTTTCCCAATAAAAAAAGAGTTAATCACCATAGTTCATAATATCCTGGGATTCAATCTTTTTATTAGGCTATAAATTCCCTTTTTAGACTAAATTTAGGTGTTCTATACACTAAATGGTAATAATCTACATGAGAGGATGACAAGAACTTTTCTGACCCACTAGACTGGGATTCCTTCATGTGATTATTGGTTAATGCTGGAAGAAGGATATTTAAATAGTTGGGACTAGAAATTGTCACCTGGAGTTGATCATCTGTGTGATTGTATAGATTCTTATCTATGTTTCTGAGTGGTTTGTTGTTACTTGTTCATAAGTCAAGCACCAGGGTTAGAGATGGATCTTTTACAATGGTAGATCAATTAGCAATGAAGATATCTACCAATCTACAAATACTAGTGTTAGTGAAGTTATACCATGTATTAGGATGAATTATCAAAGGAACCCCCCTTCACAGAATCATGGTCTCATTGATTTTAGAACCATGAAATTTTATGGATAGGATCAACTATCATAAATGATTTATTTATTCTCTTTATACACCTCCCGTCGGTACCTTGGTGAATAATGAATCCAGTGGTCATACAAGGTATGGATATTTTATTTACTTATGGGAAGTCAT
Organism: Viscum album; assembly: GCA_963277665.1. Taxonomy (NCBI): domain Eukaryota; kingdom Viridiplantae; phylum Streptophyta; class Magnoliopsida; order Santalales; family Viscaceae; genus Viscum; species Viscum album. Next base: position 1,574,809,316 of record OY728119.1, on the reverse strand, counting down.
TTTAGAAATAATGATTTATAGGAAAATAATATATGAATGATGTGTTTCTTATAGATTTGGGTGAAATTACATTATGTCCAAAAGAGGTGTCATATATCTCTAAATAGTTTACAAATGGAGAAACATCTACTGATTTCTCATCAGTTCTGGTTAATGTTGATGAGGTAGGAGATGAGCCTCTATATTGAGAATCAACCTTTTAATTCCCATCATGGACTTACAAAGTATTACATTGAATCTGGGATCCACTCATACCTAATGGTTAGTTGGAAAAATTGGTGCCCATTTTCAATGGTCGGCCTATAACTAAAACAGAGCAGGGAGATGTGGAAAATTAAGAATGTTAGGCCTAGAAATGGTGTCATGGTAGGAAAATCCTTAATTTCTAAGATATAAAGAAAGAGGTTAAATATATAGGGTTAAACTCCCCAAACTACTAGTTTCTCTCCTCAAACCCAGACCGTTGAGTCATCTCCCTAGTTGGATATCCCTTTAGAGGCTACATATCTACTGGCTTGGAGGGAGTGGGATTCATTTAAAATACATATTCCCATTAAGGTTATATGGTGTTTTCTTCAAGGTAAAGATATAGTTTTTAATGGATATAGATGTATATATATTCTACAAATTATTTTTTAAGAACACCACCTTGAGGTGGTGGAAGCATATATTTTGGACCATGATGCCTCCATTCATTCAGTTCATGTCAGAACATATATTCATGTAAAGTACTTGAGATTCTAAAAACTTATATGAGTGAGAGTGAAGAAGGGTAAAATAGTTACATTTATTCTTAGAAAGCCAATATGTAATGTTCACTAATTGTACTTGGACACAAGGATATGAATTCCTCCTCCTAGTTGGGACCTCATAAATACCTTACCCCAAGAAAAACATGGTGTTTGATATGCTGAGAAAAAAGGAGAGTCACATGGATCTTTTTAAACCATAAATAGTGGCCCCAATCAGGGTTTTATTTCTAGATACAAAGGTGGAATGGGAAACATGGATAAAGAATGTGTCTTACAATGAAGTTTGGGGAGTAATTCAGGTGAAAGAAATTTATTTTCTTTGTTTTAGAATCATCATTGTTCCTAAGAATGTATCCTTCAAAGAAAACCCTGAGTAGGCTAGTTCTTAACGTGAATAAATGGATTTATCAATCCATTTTTTAAGGGTATAATTTATAGATTTGTTATAATGTGGTAGATTGTAGTAATAAGGGTTGAAGCAATTGATTCTGTGGAAGAGGTAGATCAGGTTCCTCTTACAACTCTTTCTTCCACATTCATTTTGATTCTCAACCCCTACTTCCCCTCATTTTTTAAAATATTAGAGGTGATAAACTATATATTACTTCCCTATAATACACGAAATAGGGGTGTATTTTTGAGTGGAAATACCTTATGAAAAAAAATTTAAGAAAGGAGGATCTCCTGGTATGGCTGACCACATGTGGGAAATGGTTATTGACCCAATAGAGAATTTCCTCCCCCATCACTACCATTTTTTCTTCCAGAAATATTATCCTCCTGGGATACCATGAGGTGGAGGATGTCAAAGGATCTTGAAATACGTATTTTATTATGTATTATATGTGAGTATTTTATTTTCTCACCTAATTTTTTAAACTACTCTGATGGTTTTTTCAATGGTTTACACATGTAAATCTCCTTTAATTAAAGAGGAAGATGTGATGATATTGAGATCCCTAGGGATATCAAGATTGGATGAGGAACTAAGGACAGAGAGTGACATCATGGGAACTGTGGATTAGGGCACATCAGCTTCCTAGGATTATATGACCTCTTTGCTTCTAGAACCAGATTTAGTGATACCCGCCTCTTTAGGGAAAACTGATCTTATTCTTCTTTAGGTCATGACTATTGAGGAAATTATGATACAAGTATAAGTAGATTTAGGACTGGTTGTTATTATCGCAAGATCAATGTCGGTAAGATACCACCTCTAGGTTACAGATTTAGCCCAACATGCAGCCACTAATTATAATGTTGTGCTTTCATCCACAAAGGAGAGTTAGTCAATATGGACTTACCAACATATTTTATTTTTTGATCACTTTATATTTTTTATGCATATCCTGATTGTGATAAATTTTGGGAACATGAATCAGTGATTCCTTTTGGGTTTATTTCTCTAGTTGGAGATGTAGCACCCATTGTGGCTTTTGATGATGCAATGGCAGGTGTAGTTGCTGGCACTCTGGTTGGGGAATGTTAGTATTCCACCTCTTTAGTTGTCTCGTATCATTCTTTACCAGGTACCAATTTATTTGAATATCTATTTTAGGATCATCAACATGAATATATGAAATTCAATACATTTAAACCTCCCAATCTATTGAGGATTCAAAGACAATGACTGTCTCAGAGAATTCTCATTCTGAAAGTGTCAAGTAAATATATTCTCTTTTTGGGATGGCCCTAAAATATGTCCCCCATCTATGAGTGACTCTATGGAATGTCAAGAAACTCTCAAAAATTTGTAAATTTATTATAAAACAATATAGATAAATATATATATATTGGTATCTTATACTGCTGATCAAATTTTCTGGTAAAATTTCCGAATTTGTGTTGTATGTGTCTCCTTACTTGGGTATGGGGGCCTGACTATAGTTTCATTCATACCAAGGTGAAATATGTGAGATCCCATATTTTTTTAGGTTTATCCCTCTTGAGATTTAATTGGACCTATTTTATTTGGGTTTTATTTTCATCTTTAAACCATTGTGGTTGAGTTTCATTTGGGGATGGAGATATTTTTATATATAAATTGAACTAAAGTTTAGGGATGTATGTTTTTGGGAATTAATGGAGTCGGTATATAATTTTTTCAATGTCTTATGAGGGTTCTTCCTGGGTTTGGAAAGCACTGGAGTTTTTTTTTGATTTTTTTTAAATATGGGATATGATCTACCTGTAGGAACATTCAAATTTTGAATACGTTACATGATAAGAAAATTCTTCTATGAAGATTTTTTGAACTACTTCAGAGGATGAAATTATTTCATTTTTTGAAACTCATTCACTTCATTAAATAGTCGAAATAATTCATTTTAATCTAATGCGATTCATTTTTTGTGTATCTTATATATTTATAAATTCAAATCATGAAAGGTTTTTATGTCATGAATATCTCAGGATCAGAGATTTTAACACACAATGCATGTATGATTTTATTTTTCATTTATTTTAAAGCCTTTACCATTTAACCCTAGGGCATATCCAGGTGATTTTGGGGTGTTTCTTTTGTTTCCGAATGTCTCGGTCTATAATTTTATCTCTAGTGAGTTCCTTCATTTTGGTTTTCCCTTTCTTCTACCATCCTTCTTCATATATTTGTGATCTATTAACCATCTTTAAATCAAGATTTGATCTTGTTGCAGGTGTGATCAGGGTTTTCCTTGTGATATCCTTCACCTTCTTTCTTCATTGGAGTTCTCTAGAGTGTTGTTTTGATATCTAAATTAATGTGGGTGGTATAAAACATGTCCTTTTTGTCTGATTCAATTATCTATATTATGTGAAATATGTGTGATCATGTTATCATTCCATGTGTGCATTATAATTAATATGATAAACCATATTAAATAATAATCCATTTTTAAAATCGTCCATTGGATACCATTGGGTGCATAGGCGTGGACACTGAGACCTACGACCACCTAATAGGTGTGCCACCCTTGGACCTTGTTGAGACATGGTCATCCTGACATTAGATCCTTGAGATATATTAGAAGAATTTATTGATTGTTAGATTAGTCTCATGAATTGGAATAACATGTAAATTGTGTGATTTATTAAGGTAGAATCATCTAGGCTAAATTTTTTTAATTGAAGTGTTAATGATATTAGGGTTAAATGATAAACAAAAAATGTTTGATATATTTATGAGTATAATTGGATACCTAGTTTTATGAAACATAATTGTAAATAAATATGATAATTTTATGAATTGATCATTGTGACTTGTGGTGATATATATTTTATGTTTCATTTTGTCCTTGTGAATTTTTTTCTTAGATTTTGAGATTATGTGATGTCGATGTGATTAATTCCTAATGGTGATTTTCTATTTTTCATTTTGAGATTGTATGTATTGATGCACGTGGGATTGGTGCATGATTTTAATACCTCCTAATAGTAGGGAGAACTTTTATTGGATGCATGAGGATAGATTCTATGATTATATTAGATGTTTGAGGACTAGATACATCGTCTTTAGATTCCTGATGGTGAGATTTTGGATATCTTATGGGCATAATCCATTTTTAAATTTGATATTTGTGTGATTCATCTTCATTAGGATAATTTTCCATAGGTTGGGTGATACATCCTTATAAAAAGGATACACCCTTAGTATGAGATGTCTAGTAGGGCACTGATGCAGTTTTAGCTGGCTTCAAGTGTTAACGCATGACTTGAGGCTTAGCTATTTTATTTTTTATGCAGTATTTTTTTATTAAATTAATTCCATGTTATTAACTTTATTGCATGTACTACATTTCTCATACTGAATTTTTTTTATATATGGTGGTGTAGAACTAATAATTTGTACTCACACCCTAGATAGGCCACCATTTTTCACCTGAAAATATTTTTTAAATGCAGGTTTGGACAAGTGTAAGGGACCCTGTTGTTGATTTGTGGTTTACTTGATGGGTTTGAACATAGAGATGGAAATGACATGGGGTTTGGGACTGAGGAATTTGGAGTATTTATTTGGGTATTTTTTTCTTTTATCTATATGACTTTTATCATTTCATTTACTTACTTTCAGCTAGTCATTGCATTATTCAATTATTATTTGTATTTAATTAGTTTTCCCTTATTGCATGGTTTTGTGTTTATTTATTATTATTTTTTCTACTATTTCCACTATTTCTTATATTATTTCCTCTTTAATTATAACTCTTTAACATAGGGTATGGTATCCCCACAATATTCCTTACACCCTCTATGCTAGTTATTAGACTCTGTCATATGGGGAGGAGTGTTTTCGGTTACATAGCTTATCAGCTCGGTCACTTTTGAGAGCATCGATTTGGGTACATTATAAAGAGGCATTAGAGATTTGGTTTTATTTTTTATTTATTTACTGTATGGGAAAGGTATAAAAGAGACTAGGATATGTTGGGACTTTGTAATAATCTTGTGCAAGGGTGTAGCTGATCCTTGTATAGGAGAAAATATGAGTGCCCAGGGACTGGATTGTTGTTCATGATTTTTACTTTTTACGGTTGATATTATTTCACCTTGGGAGATTGAAATTTTTTTGATGTTATTGATTCTTGAGATTTATACTCGTACCCTGATATGGTATGAGATGAGTATGCATGAATAATGATAGGAAAATATGGATATATATTAACATGAATTTTTTTTGATTGGGACATATTTATTTCAGGTGATATATCTTCCTGTATAAACTATGAAATGAGATACATGTTATATATGATAAAAAAGTGAATAAATGAATTATTATGCCATATCATTTCAATTTTTAATAAATTTATAGATAGACTATGATCTAGTGGTTCTGTATTGTAATCACATATTAAGGTTGATCTTTTGTATGCCCTGATTTCTAAAGAGTGTGTTTGTCTTGTAGAAAAAATGCATCCTCATCATCTTTTGAATGAGCACTAAGAGAGATGAAAATAGTGCGCTCCAAACCCCACTAAACTAAAAATTCTAATGGCTCTCTAGGATCATATGGATGATCATATATATGAAATATTCCTGAGTTTTATGTGATCCATGGAAAGGGATACTTTTTCACTATGCCATCAATGTCTAAGCTGATGAGAGAGTTCCAGCTATATCAACCACCTTCATTCAGTAGGGAGGGAGGCCCCCAATAAGCTAAGTTTTGGATTAAGCCAGTCCAAAAAAATCCAAAAATATCTCAAGGAACCCATAGATAGGATGTTGAGTATAGATTCTTACATTATTCATGAACTATCCAAACATTTGGTGATATGGTTTATAGAAACATGGTAAATAAGAGGGTTTATCTTGGATGGACTTCAATGTGATGTTTTGGAGCCACTTCTATCCTATGAAAATAAGGGATGAGAATAATCATGAGTTCATGCATCTAACAAATGAGGTAATGTCAACTATAGACTATGTTAGTCGCTTCACCGACCTATAGTGATTTTCTCTATCTTTATAATAATATGATATCACCAAGGTGAGACATTTTCATGATGTTTTTTCTATGAGATCAGGTCACATGTGACTGTATTTTTCATGAGTATCCTTGAAGATGTGATAAATCAAGATCTCAACACAAAAGGGAATAAGAGATTGGCACTAATTGATGGATATATAGATTCAAAAGGGATATCTATGAACACTTCTTCTAGTGGAAAGAAGTGTCATTATGCCTGTTATCATCAGGAAAGTATCGGGCAAAGCAGTCAATGGAGTGGACTTCTACCTCAAGATCATCATTTGGTGTAGTTATTTTAGTGTAGTAGGTTGGGTCCCAAGAACCCACAATATCCTCACCCCATAGTGGAGTGCCATTTCTTGGATGTTTGGATCATCTTCAGATGTTTTATAGGAACATTCCATAGGATAGAGGTGGTGGGGGATCAGGATAGGCACCTGAATCTGGAAAAGACTCTGCTGGCCCTCGGTAGATTGATAGTTGGAGTTCCACTGGACATTTAGGATGTGGATAGGGATGAGGAACCCTGGTAAAATAGTAGAAATACCATTTAAATAGAGCATCATTAGGGATTCAAATTGGTTCCTAGGGTAGAGTGGCAAGTCAGTTTCACACTATGTAGTCTACCCAACCTCATTGGAATTCAATACATTCTACCATCAGACATACGATTCTTATATCCTCTACCATTTCTTGTTTTTTTGATATAGGATAATGACATTAATTTTTATATTTTATTTTTAAAAATGGGTTTGTATTGTCTATTGAAAGCATAGATGGGGTCATGACCATTGACACATCATTAGGAGTGCAATTAGAGGGAAAAAAGCACCAGAAGGTGTGTTATCTTGAAATTGGTGGCTATTGGTTTCTTGGGGAAATTTTTGTATTGGAAATGAAAATATTTGATTTGATTCTTGTTATGGATTTAATAGTTCTATACCAGACTCATATTGACTATTATCGGATGATAGTTACCTTTCTACCTCTAGATGGGGGTAGCTATACTCACTAGGGTGAAAGGGATCTTTAGGATGTTCATGCAGGACAAATTCATTGTATATGGGATTGTTTCAAATGTTAGATAAAAAATACATATTCTTGATGATAGGGGAATCTAGTAGGACACTTTTCCTCCATTAGTTGACCGTTTTCAGGATGTATTTCATGAATATTTCTCGATCTTACCACATGAGTTGTTGATTGAGTTCATGAATGAGATGGTTCTAGGAGATGAGAATGTTTTTATCCAACCTTATAGGATATAACCCATAGGTATTTATGAGTTTAAATTTCAGATTTATGATTTGGAAGCCAAGGGTTTCATATGGCCTAGTACATTTCCATGGGGTTCCCCTGTTAGTTTCTCTAAGAAGGTTGATGGGACCTTTTGCTTGTATGTGAACTATCTAAGATTAAACTATATAATGGTCAAGAACTGGTTTCCCCTACCACTCATCAATAATATCTTCAACTAGCTGAGAGGTTCCAAGATATTATCCAATATTATTTTGAGATCAATATACCACAATTTTATGGTGAGACCATCATAAAAACCATTAACAACTATTAAGATCATATATAGGTTGTATGAGTTCAGAGTGATATCATTCAGTGTGAAGAATGAATTGGTGGTATTCATATCCTTGGTGAGTCAGATATTTCATCCTTTCCTAGATCAATTTTTAGTGGTTTTAATCAATTAAATCTCAGCGTACTCCCAGTCTAAAAACAATACTCTGACTGTCACGAAGGATTTTTTTATTTTATTATATAGATAATCCCCCTTTTAAGGGTTGAAGGGGAACCCATACATGACCTGTAGGCCCAAGGCACAAGGCCTAACATGACCCGTAATACATGACATGAAGGCCCAGAGGCATACCATGCCCATACATGACCTGTAGACCCAGCCCACTAGAACTACCCCTCACAGGCTTCTACATCATTGATCGCCTTTAGCTCCCCACCTACATTGCTGATAATCTAGCATTTCCCCTTTACAAAGCTGCACGGTGCCTGGTCCCGATGGCAGTTGCCATACCCTCTCATTCTTCCAATCCGATAAGCTCTACTTCGGGTGATTGCTACTGTTTCTCTGATCCTCTTCTGGGGCCTACTCTGTGTAAAATGGGATACTTCATGTTCTTCAATAGCCCGAAGGCCCTGTGGCCTGAAGTCCTTTGATGGCCCGAAGGCCCTTGATACCCGTAGGCCCAAACTCGGGGCCTGAATGCCCAAATCGGGTGAATAGTTTTCGCTGCTACAGTACTAGACAGTACCTACTACAGTCTAAAAACAATCCATCCCAACATCATGATTTCATCTTGAGTACACTTATATTGCATCTTATTTACACTAAACTATCCAAATGAAGTTTTTTGATTAATAGTGTGCACTTCTTAGACTATTTTATCTTATAGTATGGAGTTCATGTGGATCTAGATAGTGTTTTATCAATGGTATCTTCTGATTGATGCAAGAATTTCATTGAGATTTTTATTTTTCTTGATCAAGAAGGTTATTACCAGTGCCTTATCCAAAAATTCTCCAATCTGGCGGCACCAATGTCCTGGATGAAAAACAATAGGGTGAGTTTTTTTTAGTCAGATAATTTTGATAGATCTTTCAAATATCTATATATTGGTATTAAATCATCACTAATCTTCACCTTACATGTTCCTATTAAGGATTATAGATCGTATTTTCATTCATCTAGGATCAAACTTGAATAAGTTTTGATGTAGGAGGAAGGATTTGTTACTTATGGCTCTAGACATCTAAGATCGGATGATAGGAATTATCAAATTCGTGATATGGAGTTAGCTACGGTGGTACATGACCCAAAATAGTGGAGAAAATATCTTTTGTGTGAGATTTTTGTGGTGTACATGGACTAAAAGATCCTTAGTTTCATATTTTCTCAGTAGGACCGAAACCTCTGGTTTTGGATGTGGGTTGAGTGTCTGCAGTCTTTCAACATTTAGTTGGATTATGAATTGGAAAAGTAAATTTCTTTACCAATTACATGAAATGGAATATTTTTATGGAGGTAGTTTGGGAGTATTATTATGAGTAGAATATGATGGAACACTTCTCATACATACATCTATCTGTTCATGAGTCTCAAGTATGAGTAGCTATGACTTCACCATTTTTTATACTCATGCATCATTACTATATCAAGATAGGTATGTTTTCAAATTTATAGAGCATAGATATGTGGGAATGATTATATGTTGGTGATCCACCACCAGGATGGTATCTTGGCATCAGAGATGTTCTTATCTAGTGTTGGGTATGGGTTTCTACAGGCTTATGTGAGGAGATGATAGGGGAATTTCATGCTTATATATTAGAGGTATACACAGGTATAACAAATATTTATCATGATCTCCATAGATCATACTAGTGTCTAAGAATGAAAAAGGTGGTATCAGAATTTGAGGAATGATGTTTCACCTATTAGTGGGTGAAGGCCGAGCATCAGATGCTTGCTGGGCTATTGTACCCTCTACCCATTATGGAGTGTAAGTGGAATAATGTCATTGTGGATTTTTTGATAGGATTACCTAGGAAAACTCAAAAAAATATTATATGGTATTGGTGATTTTGGACTTGCAAATGAAGGTATCTCGCTTCATTCCCATTAGGGAGACCTTCACTATTGATGATCTGAGTAGTCTTTACATGTGGGAAAAAGTTTGGTTTCATGGTGTTATGAGGAGCATCATTTCAAACTGATATCCTTATTTCACTTATCGATTTTTGAAGGGTATGAAGAAGTCATTGGGATTATAGGTTCTCTTGATTGTGTACTATTATCCATAGACTGACGGTAAAATTGAACACAATATTTATATTATAGAGGATATGTTACGAGACTATGCTTTGGATTTTAGTGGTTCATGGGAGAATCATTTATCCCTCATAGAGTTTTCAAATGATAACAGATTCATAGTTTTGGTCCAAATGAAATCATTCGAGGATTTCTATAGTACATTGAACCATTCACCTCTTTATTGGTTAGTGGAAGATGAGTCAGTTCTTGTTAGACCTATTCTCATGTAAGATATTTTTAAGTAGGTTCAGGTAATCAGGAGGCAGCTAATGACTACACATAGCATGAAGAAATCTTACAATCTAGTAAATATGACTTCTATAGTTTGAGGTGGGTCATCATGTTTTTCTTTGGCAGTCACCTAGTTTGAGGCAACTCCATATTAAGAAATAGTGGAAGAAATCTCCCAGGATTTTTGGTCTTTTTGATATAGTGGAGAGTGTTGGTCAAATGGCATATTGATTGGCTCTTCCATAGTGCTACAGTGACATACATGATGTGTTTCATGTATCACATCCTCAAAAATACCATCCAGACCCTTATCATGGGATAGACATTGATGATTTAAATCTTTGCGTAGATGCATCCATTGAGGAGGATTCGGTATGGATTATGGACGCTAGTGAAATGTATCTACAGGGAAAGATAATACTTCTAGTATGAGTGAAGTGGATGCATGGTAATATTCAAAAGGATAATAGGAGATGAAATTTGATATGTGTGATCTATGGCTAGACTTTTTCACCTATATCCTACAATTATTCTTTGAGAATCTTAGGGATGAGTTATTATATGGTAGGGAGGCTGTAAAATCCTATCTTCTTTCAGGTACATCCCTATTGAGTTTTGGTTGAGCCACTTTTTGTTGGGTTTTATTTTCTTCTTTGAACCTTGTTCGAGTTTATTTTAGGTATGGAGGTATATTTTTTGAAAAAATAACCTAATGTTTGAAGATTTATGTTTTCTTGAATTAATAGAGTTAGTGTATAAATGTGTTAAAGGATTGTGAGGGTTTTCTGAGGGTTTGGAAAGCATCAAAGGTGGTTAAAGTTTTTTTACAGAATATGGGTTATGATATTTCTATAGGAAACATTCACATCATGAATTGGTTATGTGATATAAACATATTTCTAAGAAGATGGTGTGAACTGGTTTAGAGCATGAGATGTTTACAAATCAAGAAACTGGTTCATGTTGTGAAATGGTCGATCAGGGTTATTTTAACCCGAGTCAATTCATTTCTCATTGTATATTAAAAATTGAAAAATTCAAATCATAAAAGTGGTTCACATCACGAATTTCTCAGAATCAGTAGTTTTAACCCATGCTAGACATATGATTTTTTTATTCATTGTGTAGCCCCCACTCATGAACCCTAGGAAGACACCATGAAATTTTTGGGTGATTCCTTTGTTTACAAACATATCGATCTAGCATTTTGCCTCCATTTATTTCCTTTGTTTTGGTTTCCCCCTTTCATCTAATATCCTCCTTTATAGAAATGTTACCTCTTAACCATAATTGAATCAGCTTTTAATCTTGTTTCTTGTGTGATCTAGGTTTTAATTGTGATCTCCTTCTCTTTCATTCATTGTTGGAGTTCCATTGAGATTTTTGTTTGATTTTCTAATTAATGGGGGTGTTCTAAAACATATCCAATTTATATAATTTAATTATCCATAGTATATAGAATTATGTCATAACACCATAATAATGAAATAGTTAGTTAAATAAACCCTGATAAATTATAATCATTTTCTTAGATTGTCCATTAGACCTCGTTAAATTTATAGGCATGGGGACTGAGACCTATGTACACTTTATATGTGTTCCACCCTTGGTCCTTGTTGAGACATGGACATCTTGACATTAAATCCTTAAGTTATTTTGGAAAAATTATTTGATTTTTGGATTAGTCTTATTAGTTGTCATAACATGTAAATTGTGTGTTTTTTTGAGGTATAATCACCATGGATAAATTTGGTAAAATGATATGTTAATTACCATATGGTTAAATGATAAATGAAATGGGTTTGAAATATTTATGAGGGTTTGGAAACCCAGTTTTATTAAACATAACTAGCAAGACAAATGATAATTTGATGAATTGATCACTCTTTGTGTGGTGATATATCTTTATGTTTGATTTTGGCCCTATAAATTTTTCTCTTAGATTTTGATCTTATGTGACATCGATCTGATTGATTCTTTATGGTGGAAAAATTATTGGAATGTTGAGTTTGTTTAGATTAAACTCGTGATTTATAATGATGCATGAGGGATCAGTGCATGATTTTCATACTTCTTGAGGTCTCAGGGCACTAGTACTAGATGTATGAGGGTAAATTATATGATTATATCATATGTATGTGGAATAAATTCGCACTATATATATTCCGAAGGGTGGGATTATGGATATCCTATAGGCAGAGGTCATTTGTTAATTTGATGATTGTGTGATTCATCCTCGGTGGGATAATATGTCCCAAGTTGGGTGATCTATTCTAATATAGGAAGATCAACCCTTATTCAGAGATACTAGTAGGGTGGTAAAGTGGGATTGGCTAGCCTTAGGGGTTGACCAATAACTTGACGATTAATGGGATTATTTCATAGGCATTATTAATTTATAAATTAATACACTATTATTCACTTTATTTCATCAACTATATTTCTCAAACTGATTTTTTTGACATTGTGAATTTGACCAACTGAGTTATCCTCACACCCTAGACAGGTTGTCATTTAATACCCAAATGGATTTTATGGATTCAGGTTTGGACAAGGGTAAGGGACCCTATTTTTTATTTTTAGTTTGTTGGATGGGCTGGGTCTTGGATGTGGGATTGACAAGGGGTTTGGGGCCAGGGTCATTAGAATATTTATTTGGGTCTAGTTTTCTTCCAACTATATACCTTTTAGTGTGTCATTTCGTTAATTCCATCTTGTCATTACATTATTCTATTATTATTTGAATTTATTCAGTTTTACCCTTCTCATCTTAGTTGCCTATTTATTTATTCATATATTTTATTTTATAACTGTTGTTATATTATTATTATTTTTATTCCAAATTTTTACCAGATGGTATAGTCTCTCCACTATATTAATTACACCCTTACTGATAGTCAGCAGCCTCTGGTGTGTGAGGAGGTGCACATGCAGTCACGTATTGAATCGTCTTGGTCACATGAGGGAGCATTAGTTCAGTGTCATTACATAAGAGGTGGTCACCACTAGAGAGAGGGAGAGTTTTTTCAATACCATCTTGAAATTTTGGAGTCCATGAACCATTTTTTTACGATTAGTAATATCCTTCTCAATAAAGCCTCTGAACAAGCTGGAGTGGCTACAAAAAAGATAGGGTTGAGTTGCAGAATAGAGATCCTTACTACAGTAGCTCCATCAGGAGTTATATCGATTTCACCAAGATTTTTATTGGCTCAATTGAGAATTGGAAAATGATGAGGAAATATTTGGTGAGGAGAATCATCTGGTGAAAGAAGTAGAAAAAATAGAGTTGGATTCTACTTAGAGAGAAGAGTCTCTATGAATTAATGTATAAATATAGATTGTGACATTTTCTATGATATGTTGAGTTATAGACTGTATTGATCAAACATTTATTCAACTCCTCAAATCCTACAATAAATATTTGTAATAATATATCTTTATATATGTGGGGATACTACAAGTTGTGTGTGTTCCTCCTTTTTGATCTTTTGTTGAATAATTGAAAAATAATATATCCTTAGTTTTCTATCTTTTTCTTCCATTTGACTCTCTCCATAATATCTTTGAATATTTTGAAAGGAAACATCAAGATATTATAGATCATTTAACCACTGAACAACAATATCAATTGTAATTCCAAATGCTTTAGTTGAAATGATCCACTACACTCACTTTTTTTCTTGGCAGGGATCATGGATTGTTATAGGTATAATATCCATCACCATAACACTATAGGTGGGATGGTCGAATGAATAATAATATATTACACTTATAAAAAAATTAAATACAATGTCAATAATAGAAGAATAATCTAGATTTTTCTAGGTTAAGGTAACTATCAAGAATTGCTTGATTATTGTTATGGTCACATAGTATTCCCCACAATCTTTGCATCCTTTTTTTTAATTTCTCCAACTTTTAACTAATCCTGATATAAATAAGAACTAGTGGGAAAGACTTGTATTTTTTTAGGCTACCCTTTATGGTTTTTTACATAACAAATTTTATTCCTCTTCAACTTCAAATTATCAATTTTTCATCAGCCATGTGGATTACATTCCCAACAGGTGGATACTTCACACTCTTTTCCACAGTACCCTTTGTGATTTTTCAAACTGGAAATTATTATGTCTCATTCCATTAGTAGTTTAAGGTCATATAAATGGGATCAATGTATCTTAGTTTTATTGTTTAATAACATTAATCATGAAACAGGAGAAACCTGTATAGAAAGGGTGAGAAGATAACCAGTTGTGGATGGAGACAATACTAATATTGAATATCAAAGATTAAAGGGGAGTCATTTGGATTAAGGTCATGATTCTTGGACCATTGATATGGGAACAACAATCCAAATGGGACCTAATGGGAAATAATTCTTCTCATATTTTTTAACATGGGTGGGTTGTAAGTAAAATTCTTAGGGATATCATATCAATGGAAGTGGAATGTGATTGGTATGGGAGGAAAGGTCATGGAACATGTTTGAAATATATCTTCTTTTATGATATTTTCAAGGAATATAGAGACTAAAGAGATTTATCCTGAGGATGAATATGCCTCTGATTGATAGGCCATTTTGGGGGAATATAAGTAGAGATATATTTGGGGAATAGTGTATATAGTAAAAACAAAGGTGTCATTTAGATTTAGATATATTTATCACTGATATTAAATGAACATTTCTTAGGATTCTATTTTCCCAAGACAGAAAGTTTGATTGAATAAAAGATGTTTTATATAATATATGATGGATCAATCAAGATAGGAATTGGACACACCAAGAAAATTACCTATATATATATAACTCATCTATAAAAAAGTATGAGAATGCCAATATAATTCGTTTACGGTCATGAGGGGTGAACTATATTGTATATTGATATTTTAGTTCAAATAGATTTTACCGTTAGTTATGGTGAAAATATCCCAAATTGGGCTTGGAGGAAAAGAATTATCCAACATCTTTTTGATATGTGGAGAGAAATTTTAATTCATAATCTTGGGGATATTAGATCAGAAGTAATGATATGAGATAGGTATGAAATGAATAGTTTCAGGACATGTTCTAAAAGAATCTTCCTTTAAAATGTTTTCATGGAATGTAGAGAAAAAATAACTTTCTCATGGGGATAAAGATGCCTCTAATTGACAGGAGATATTTTTGGCATATATGGAGATCCTTATTTAGGGGGTAGTATGAATAGTAGAAATAGTTGAGGCCTTCATTTCTAAATATCTTTATCATCGTTATCCAAGGAATATTTATGAGGATTCATGTTTCCTAAGACAAAAAGTGTGATTTGGGAAAAGATAATTTTCATAAATTATAATGGAGGAATCGATACCGGAATTATCCATCGATGAAAAATTGCCTACATATAACTAGATCATCTATATATAATTATAGGAAGAAATCTATAATAATTTTTTATAAATAAATCATATACCATAAGGTAATCATATGTTTTAATTTGAATAGTTTTGACCATTGGTTATGGATATATTGACACAAATAGGGCTTCTGGGCCAATAATTCTCCAACATCTTGTAAATATGCGGAGGGAAATTATAAGTCATAATCATGGGGATCTCAAATATTATGTAATAATATGGGATAGGTATACATGGAATGAAAGTATACTATGTTTTAGAAGGAAATATTTGTTACAAATTTTTCAAGGAAAACAAAAACAAAATATCTTTCTCCCAGGGATGAAGATGCCTTTGATTGACAGGCCATATTTAAAGAATTTATATAGATCCATTTTTTGGGCATAGTGTGAATAGTAAAAATATATATTCCCTTCGGATTTGGATATCCTTATCACTGATAACTTTGGAATATTTGTGAGTATTTTATTTTCCCAAGACACAAAGTGTGATTGGTGAAAATAATATGTTCATAAAATATGATGGAGGAATCTAGATTAGAATTGGCCATGATTGGGTAATTGTTGTATCATTAAGATATCTAGACCAAGATTAACATGGATATCATAGGGGTTTTCCTACAGATATCTATATCATGTTCAAGGAAAATGAAAATTTTTCTTCAAATCATGATTTTTAAACGGGGGAACCCATGTTGGGATATCCTACACAAATCGGGATCATATATAGGGAGTGGGGAAATTTCAAGTTTTATGATTGGATCTAGGATAGAAGATATATGTGTCGCTCTATATCTCATTGGAATTAGAATTAATTCCCACATAGTTCAAGTGTGTCCCTTACATAGATCTATCTCATATGTAGGGGGATATTTTAGAATATGAGTATATAAATGAAGGAACCTATGTCAGACTCTCCTACGTGAATCAATATTACATGTATGAGAGGAGGATATTTTTTTTCTTACGGATGGGCCTGAGATGAGGGATCAGTGTATCACTATGCATCTAATTATAATTATAATCAATCCCCTGATAGTTTGACAGTGTCCCTTGAATACATCTATCTCATATATAGGGGAAACATTTTTAATTTTGAATATGGTTTTATGAATAAAAGAACTAGTGTCGAGCTATACTGTGTAGATCTAGATTACATGTAGAAGGGGGGTCTTAAAATCAATATGAAAAGAGATCCAAGTAGGCCTCACACCACACAAACATCTTCATAATAAGTTACCCGGAGTTTAAGTTCAGGATTCTTATATAGGAACTTTGTTCATCTCAACCATGTGGGAAGGGCCTTAATGAGATTTATAAAACCACATGAGCCCTATAATGTGTGAGAAACAAGGGATTGTGGGGGTCTTCCCTTATCACATGGATGCTAAGAAAAATAGAGTTGGTGTGGTAAGAGACCAGTTCCGGAATCAGAGGTCCTCTAAGACAAGGGCCAGAAAAACTCATAGATTTATGTTATATAATAATTATGACTTATTATCCATGAATTTTAACATATTATGCTTACAATGGAAAGTTTTATATAGTTTAGGGTTTTATATATTTGACCAATGGTGTTCCTTTTAATTCCATGCATCCAGTACCATTGGTGTCTAAAATTCTTTGATTAGATGAAATATTTCTTAAGAATTACTGAATTTGTAGGGTAATTATACACTCAACATCCATGGTAATTAGTGAGTATACACCATTAGAGTAGACCTTATATATGAAAAATGGTCCCTCTCATTTTGGTTTGAGTTTCAGAGGTTTCTTCTAAGGTGTCTTCAGGATCCTAATAACCAAAACCAATTCTCCTTAGAGGAATTGATGAAGGTGACCTTTCTTTTTAAAATATAAGGATATTATGTTTTGGTAAAACTCTAAATGATTATATATATATATATATATATATATATATTCTCATCAATTCATTCCAATTTTTATAATCCGTTATAATATTGCTTTTCTGTGGATAACTATTCATAAATGGCAATGCAGAGTGACGGAGAATGGTCCTTTATTAGAAGAATTTCTTATGTCCCATATACTAGTGAATATGGGGTCACCTTTATGGTACTATGGTTTCTAGTATGATAATCCCACAATGCATGAAAAATATTTTTAGACTAATATTTCTTGTCTTTTTCCACTATTTTCTTAATTATATTTGATATATTTTGGTTGAAAGCCTCTATCTGTCTATTCACTTCTACATGAAAGTGGGGAGAACGGTTAGAATCAATGTTATACTCTTGTTACAATATTTTCAATTCAAAAGAATAGAAATTGGTGTTTTTGTCCGTTAATATTGTGTGAGGGATGAAAAATCTGGTGATAATATTTGAATTTATGAAATTTATGATTTTCTTTGTCCTGAATTTCTTAAGGGGTATTTCCTCATCCCATTTATAGAAGAATTCATTATAAATAAGGATATACTTGAACTATTTACCTATAGCTAGAGAATGTGTCCATTTGAAATATATTCCCCATATGGAAAATGACCTTGAGTATTTGGTAGTGTAAAACAATTTTGAGACTTGATACATATATTTAGAATGTGTTTGAAAATAATGGAACATTTTGGTTAATTCAATGTAATTCTATGTCCTCAAAGGATATAAATACCCAAGCCTTCTGATTTGATGGGAAATATTGATCCCTAGCTGATGGGAACCATAGGTGACAATGTGGAATCCTTTTATAACATCAATAATCTCATATAAATTAAAGAATATGAAGAGTAATAAATCAATGTCGTTTTTATAGAGGACCTTATAATGATTTAGGCTACCATAATGAATAAATAAGATTGATCATCCTCAGATTATCTATTTTTTGGATCAATCTGATGGAAGAAATACATTTTTATGGAAGTATAATATTGGAATCATACAACCATTTATTAGACTATCTAATTCAAGGATGTAATTTACCTCATTGATCTCCTCCATGTTATTACCAATGATTGGTGATTCCATTTTTTAGTGTACAATTATGATAACTCTTTTTCCCTGGTTTGAATCTCCGAAGGCTTTAGGTGTATTTTCCAGTGCATCTTCCTCGGTATTTTATGATCATGGGATATGAGTTAACATTGAATCTAAGGTAAATTCTTCCATAAACCCTCATATATGGTAAATTATGGGGATCATAACATCAATTGTAATATCCTAATCACTATTAATATATTTGATCTCTTACTCTGAATCTCATTTTACCTTCACGTGATCTACTGGTATTGGCAGTTCCAGTTCTAAACCTACGATGAGGGTGTGGTATTCTGCCTCGTTATAGATTATGATTTTTGAGAAGAGGAAGGATGATGGTAGAACTTGATTTTCTATAGAGATAATATTGAATCCTAAACTTACTTTTTTGAGTTTGGGGTATTCCATTTTCTTTCATGTTAGGCTTCTAGACTCACTATTAAAATATGCCTCTCATGTCTAGGGAAAATCTTGAACAGATTATATATAATCACTTATAAATATAGTATTCTATGGATTTTTTTTTGAAAACGGATGTTTTTCAAGGAAATCTTATATATCATTCTCGTTTATCATCTTTTGTGATATAAATCGAAAGAAAAACTATTGTAAAATGACCACCCACTTTTCCAAACATCCAGTTATTATGGTATAGTTGATGATATATTTGATCAGATCGGTATAAGAGACTTGTTTGACCTCATAGTTCTATAGGTAGTGTCTTAATTTCTAAATTTCAAATATTAATACAATGAAATTATTCTTGGTATATGAATATCAAGTATCAATATCAAGCATGGTACTACTGAGATAATAGAGTCTTATTTTAATTCAGAATTTTTTTTTCATGAGAAATGTATCTAGTGATTATTATAAATACATCACATAAATCATGAGTTTATTACCTTTGATATGATTCATTAGAACTAGTAAACTCAAAATATATTTCTTAATACTATCAATTTATTCCTAGAAATTATCAATCCATTGATAGGCGACTCCCTTTTTCATTTTCCTGGTGATGGGTAAACATTTTTCATATAAGCTTCACTATAAATCATTGGATGTATGTGAGTTTTCCTTGTAGTTCCCTTAACTCATTGAGTTTTTAGGAGGTGACATATCAAGGATATCCTTATTCTTCTCAAGATAAACATTGATTCCATGATGGCATGCTATAGAGCTAATAAATTTTCATGAGGTAACATCGAAAGAAAATTTCAAGGGACTCATTTTCAAACTATGATTTCATATATTATCAAAAATGATTTAAATATTATAAAGATATTCATTACACTTTTTAATTTCACCACCAAATACTCAATGTAACATTCGAATAACTTCCCTAAAAAGGCTTTGAAAATTGATGCATGGACCGTTGATATGTGGTTACATCATTATTTAAACCAAAATGCATCACCGGATAGTGGTATACCCCATGGGGTTCCCTAAAATTAGTGTCTTCATTATCTTAAGTATCCTTCCATATTTCATTATACCTAATTAATAATCCATAAATGATAGACCTTGATATCCATTATTTGTGTTAAAAAGAAGTTTTTTAATTGGAACCATGAAATCATCTTCTAGGCAATGCTGGTTGACATCCTTGATATCGATGAAAACACTTATTTTAACATTATTATTATTGACTGGTAAACTATTAGAAATCCAATTTAGGTATTTGACATCCCAGATAAACATGGATTTGATTATATTATAAGCTTTAGATTCAACCTTGGCAGTGTGTGTTTGATGCATTCTTATGGATATTTACTGGTAATTTTTGTGATATAATAGAAAATCCAAATAGTGGGTGGCTACATCATGAACAAGGCCTATAATTTCTATGTAATTTAAGGAAAAACAACTTTGGTTGTTATTTATAAAATAGGTATATATCTCTTTTTTCATAGGTAATGGTTCTACTAATCAATGTAGGTCACAGATCCTCCTTTGTAGTAAGATTTATCTACCAGAGATCATCAATAAAAGGGGAGACACCTTCCAAAAATGATGGAGGGGCAAATTTGAGATCATCATCTTATTCTTCTTCCACTTCCATAACAAAATCTGGAATAATGATAGATTAATGTGAGTCTTT
Source organism: Viscum album (assembly GCA_963277665.1). Lineage (NCBI taxonomy): Eukaryota > Viridiplantae > Streptophyta > Magnoliopsida > Santalales > Viscaceae > Viscum > Viscum album. The sequence goes on along the minus strand of OY728119.1, from coordinate 1,574,788,550 downwards.
AGAGTCAAAATAAAATTAAATATTCTAAAATTTGAAAGGTGAAGTAGGGGTATTGTCACTCTCCAATAGTGATATGAGTGTTCCTTCTAATTCAGTTAGAAACATGTGGATCTACTAAAGATTTGGAGATGAAGTAATTTAATTTTAAGCTATAGTTTTTTCACTTCTATGAGGATCAGAGACCTCTTCGGAACTGTTGGGTCCAGCTATTGTAACTGATATCATGGGGGTTGATGAGTACATACTCAAATCCGAATTTATATTTTTGATTTGGTTGATGGGTAGTGGGTATTCATCATCAATATATTTTAATGGGTTGGATGGGGTAATTTATACACTTTTTTGGTATTAAACAAAGAAACACCATCATTCTTTGGTTATTTTCCTTATCTATTATAAAATACTTCATCGATGTAGTTAGATTCTCAAGACTCAAACATAGCTTTATCAACATAAAATGTCACTATCTATCTATCAACAGGGTAATTGAGATATTAATGGTATTATTATAAGACTCGTATATTGATTCAACCAAGACCTCCCTATAATAATATTGAAAGATGTACCCTTCCAAACAACAAGGAATTTGAAATTGGATATATGGTCCCCAAATTGAGCTCTATGCATGATTAAGCTAATTGGATTTTTCTCACTCTTTTCATAACCCTAAAGTGTTATATTAGAAGGGGGGTGTCAGAGTCTCTATAACCTAATTCATAGATCACTCTACCTAGAATGATATTGATCTCTGGTCCATTATTAATGAAATATCTTATGATGTCAATGTTATCAAGATTTCAACGTACAGATAAGGGTCTGATGTTCCCCAATATAAAAATATTTATATCTTACTTTGTAAACTATATATCTGCATGAAACTCCATTTTAATTATCTCCTTGTGATATAATTAAACAAAATCGGCCTCATATTAAAACAAGTTAGGGCTTAGTTGGGCTTTAATGAGATCTTATCCCTTATCCCATCATAATAGGGGTATGGTTGATGTTGTTGTTATTCAGGAAGAGGTGTCATCTGATAAGGTGTAGTCTTTCGAGTGGGATCTAGTGTAAGAGTCAGCTTAAGTATGATGGTTGTTGTTTCCTCTTTTATGTTATCTTTCATTGAAATGTCGTTGTTAGTCAAGACATAGTTTTATTTTACCGAATTGAATATTCCAACATCCATGAAACTATGAAAAGTTCTCAAAAGTTTCCTGGATACTTCACCAGAATGATCTTCATTTTTAGATCATCATAAAATTTCTCAATAATGAGACCCAACAAGTCTTCTTAAGGAAGTTGTGGTTTTAAAGAGTGATTCAAACCCTTCCACCTAGAAATTAAATCTTATACCCTCTTGTTTTCTTTTTATTTTCAATTTTATAGGTCAATGATTTTTTTCTTCTATAACAAGGATATTAATTGATAAATAAATATTTAGAATAGATCTTCCCATATGTTGATCAATGTGTCTAGTAAAATAGTAGACCAAACAAAGGTTGGTCCCTCCCATGTATACATGAAACACAAGATTTTCGATGCTTCTTACTACTCAAGAGTTCCATAATTGGATCACACTAAGACACTAAATGTATCAGATGCTGTTTTGGATCCCCTTGACCATTGAATGTTGGAAATGTCAGATTCCCAAATTTTAGAGGGGGAGATTCATGTCTTCCCATTCATTGTAAGGCTTCTTATCCAACTATACTAATTAACACTATCATTTTATATCTTTTAATAGAGTTTTCAATGACTCAATAGTGTTGATGAGATCTAGAGGGATGGCTAGTTGAGTAGGATTTTGAATAGGGGAAAGTGTTATTTAGTGGTTTTACCTACATTTGTAGTTGATAAACTTCATGGGATATCCTATTATATTTTTTTGATATAATTTTTGTTTCTTCACTTATGAAGATAAATTCTAACATCATCCTGCTGTCTATTCTAGTTATATTAGTTGTCGTGATCCTAGATTAAGTTGGTTCTATAGCTCCATTTTTTGTGTAACAATGGGTTTTTTTATTAATATAAATCTACTAGGAGGTTTGGATTAGGCTATTCTTAAGGGACATATCTAGTAGTTAGATTGCTATTGAGTAATTATACATTGAGTATTCTCAGTTCCTTTATCTCTACCTCATAATAAAAAAACCATTCCTCAAGTGTAAGATGTTTATCCACCCTGGTTATTGGGTGGGATATAGTCACACCTTTACACTTTTCTTTGATTGACTCACATTGAGGAGGTGGAAATGAAACATTCAAGGGTGCCCAATTGTTTATAGTAAGCATTTTATTTCTGGTATTCACGCCTTCTTTTGTCATTTCAATGTGAATTTTGTTTTTAATAGAATCATCCTCCTTCTATTTTCCTACACTGGCTTCATGCTCTACAGAATCTATAGGGATAGTAATGATAATGTTTACTAATTCATAATGAATTATATAAATATTATCATAATTTGTAAGCTAAGAGTGTTGGTCACCCGTAATGGATACATTATAAAGGCCACAATCTTTTAGATCATTTTTCCTTTCAGGGGTTCTCTTTTACTTGTATCCATCACGAGGCCTCATCTTTGCTTTCAAAGTTTCTCCTCGGACCACATTGTGAGGGGTAATCTAGATAGATTCCCTAAAAAAATTCATTTTAAGAATTCCCAAGAATGAATATGGGTAATAAGATGAGGAAGGATATAAAGGATCTTCTTATGATATACCTCCTAAATGGGAAAAGTAAAGACTTCCATATAGGAGGAGGTTGAGGTAAAAATTCCCCCAGCCCTATGGGATCGGTTTGTTCATGTTCCATTTTTTCAATTTTTCGGGCCAGATTTTATTACCTTGAAGGTGTTAGATATGTTAAAAATTAACCTATCCATTTGGGCTATGGATGCTCTTGTATTTATGTGGATAAAACTTTCACATCCTCCCTCTTGATCATTAGGATATTTTCTTTGAATAAGAGTTGGGAGTAATGTATGGTCTTCGCATAATCTACTTTCTTCTGAAGGCATCGATGTTATTCAATGGTTATATATTCTTATGTGAAAATATTTCGCAATATTTTCATACTCTTTATGAAATATTCTTTTGATGAATTGATCTCATTTATTATAGTACTTGTATTTTTTCGTCATAGCCAATTTTGGTTTTGCATACCATGTATTATGGGTAGAACTCATTTTTTGGGGTTGTATCAAAATTTCATTGCATGACATCAATTTTGGTTAGATTTACTAATTAGAGAGTAAGGTTGAATGTGTTGTTTCATGTTTAACCCATCCTTGGATATGGATTCTTGGTAGGTCATTAGTGATCAATCTATATTGATCACACCAAGCATTAAGGTATGTTTTTTAGAGGTCCTCACACTGCTCTCTTAATCTCGAGCATCATATAGCTGAAGGAAAGATAAGTAAATTTTATAGAGAAGTCCTTCTATTTTCTGAACATGATTTTCATATCTTTTATAAGGAAATAATTTTGATTTCATATGAATAATATCCATTTAAAAATTTATATTAATGTGATGTATGCATTACTCTATTAAATCACTCAAAACATGATATCAAGGAGTGTCTAGGTGCCAGAAAATTACCAGTATATTGTTTTTACATAGTTGTATCCTCATTATTATTATGATCTATTCATATTCTAATGATAGATTACTCCACCTGGTCTAACAAAAGTAAATGTTTCTCACCTTCCTTACTATGGGAAGTGGGAGTAGTGTGAATCTCTTCTATTGTTCTAAAATATACATGATCCAAATGTGGTCTGGAAATGGATATTTTACTAGGGATATATTTCAATTTATAAATAGTGTTTCTTTTTGTAGAAAAGGAATAAAGCATGGTTGGACTCATCTTCCCAAGCACCTCGTGATATGGTGGATTCCTTGTGATTGATTCAATAAGGGGAGTACCTTATTATCAAAATGAGATGTCCTTATAGGGAGGACCTTCACAATGATCTCCATCATGGGGAGGACTACCATCATGGATTACTGTCTAACCACATGAGGAAATCCTATATCATATACCCTAGGGAGGACAGTCATGGTGGACAATGGAAAAGGGAGGAACTTCTTATTGTTTGATCTTTTGACCACAAGTATGATTTTCATAGTAAACATCACAATAAATGTTATCATGATTGATTCTAGTATGTCCATGAAGAATTCTTTCCTGGTGAATATTTTGGGGAAGAACTCAAGAGCTTCTAGAAGAAATGTTATGTGGAGGACCTTCGCAACTTCAACTGCTAATTTGTTGACCTAGATCAGGGGTAACCGTTGATAGATATTTGAGTTCCTCATAAACACTAGAATTGAGTAGAGAATTATTGTGGGATTTCACATTAATTTAGAATCACCATTGGTGAGACTTTATTTTAGGTTCTCTTCATCAGGAGGCTAGAGTCACATGCTATGTATAGTGACCTTCATACATGTGATCCCGTATAAGAAACTATTGTGTCATTAATGGGATTTTTAACATTATTTTGTGGTTTTTATAGGGATATATGTCTTCCCTAATTTGGACACCAAAATAGGCCAATGATCTTGAATTGGAACGGGGATATATTCCTGAACAGGTTTTCAATTTATCTTGGTAGTGTGTCAATGACCCTCTTAGATGGGATTCAGAATATGTGTATGATCTTGATTATCCCTTGAATTGTGATGATTAGATACTCCAATTTTTGGTATAGTTTTGTGTCCTTGATACCTAAATATTGTTTCTACTATCTGATATGTTGAATGTTTTGTAGAATATGGGAAGGGATAGATGTTTTCTTTTATATTTATTCTCGGATGTAATGGCTGACTTTTTTAGTTTGAATAGGGGTGTGTGTACATTACTTAGATGGACAAGGGATATATGTCTTCCTCTATTCTCTAATTCCTCCTAAGATATACTGATGTTAATAATGTGTGGGGGTGAAGATATGGGTATTCCCCTTATTTATTGTCAGTATATAACGACAAATTTCTCTGGATACTACCAAACTATACTAGTAGACATGATGTCTTTGGGTAGAAATATGTGCCAATTCACAGGTTATCACTGTAATATATTGGTGGAATCCTTGTGTAGTAGTGGGTACATAGGTCCACTCCCAATTATTGTTAATCATTCATCCTTGGTAGGATATCCTAAGTCCTTAGGTATGGGTGCCCTTAGTCGGGGCATGTGAGGTGGAATACATATCAGGATGAAGTTTTGACACCGCATGGCATCTGTTCTGGATGATGTTGATAGGATACTTTCATGGAGACTCTTATGTTATTAATAAATGGTCTATGTCAGCCTCTTGATCAACCTCACTAAGGTAAGGGATTAAATTTCTATTTCATTCTAGGTAAAATATCTTTAAATGATTCAAAATGGTAACATGTGTATCTTTATTCTTCATAACTACTTATCATTGGTTTAATGGTCATATAGTTTTCATGTCTTAAAGAGCTTCACATGTGGCCTCTAGGGTCGAGATAGTACCACTGACATGGTACTCCCAGATCAGTGCATTTGACACCTAGTTTTGGTGCTGCTAGGTGGGTGATGGTGTTCTATGGGTGGATGAGGATCTAGATCATATGATAGTAAATGAATATGTTTGATGCTGAGATGTAATTTTGTATTGAATTTTATTCCAGTGGATGTTTCTATTCTTATATAACAAACACAAACAAGGAAACCCATCAAAGTAGCATCACAAGTAAACAAATAAATGTTTATTGATTTTCTTAAAGGATATATGTTTGGCCCACATTGATTTCATAAGAGTATGTAAAATTAAATGTCCTAATTTGCGGGAGGCATAGATGAATGTTTCATGTTGATTTTACCATTTTTGTTTCATATCCCTTTTCTGTTGGTTCCCAACAGGGTTTATTTCTTGAGATGAAAATACCCAACACTTCCCACATCTATGAGGGTTTTCAGTCATACATTACCAAGGCATGTGATTGTTAGTTTTTTTCCTGTGATACTTAATAACTCTAACTAGTTGATATGATAGGATTTCAAGCTCATTACTCCCTTTTGGGGGAAATTATTTCCTACTCTAGGGATCTCGTGTAGATTTAAAACATGTTTTCGAATCCTTACCAAATCCAAAGTGTGTGACTAGTCATACTTATATAAAAAATAAATTAATGAAATGTATTTATGTAGAACATTCTATATATATCAGATGTTATCTTTCAATGGTAACATATGTAAGTATTATAGGTTCTTTATTTTGTTACATTTGTTATTCTGTGATGTTGCTTTAAATCCATGTAATGGGGTACTCTCATAATTTATCATCATCCAGGGTGATCAGTTTTATTTTGATGTTTTGATTAAGCACATAAGAAGGACTTACTACATATCCTTTTGAGAGGGATCATAACCCATATAGTCTAGTGCCACATAATGAGACACATGATTCCTTTTAAGGTCATGTGACAAAGACCAAACCATGCAGATTAAAATCTTGTGGTGGGGATGACTAAGAGAAAGGTTCCTAGAGAAGGATAATGTGGGACTTACGCATGAGTGGACCTTTTTTGGTTGTTATTATAGGGAATATGTACTGATAATATTAGTTTGATCTTTCAAGGAACATCTCCCTTTGAAAATAACTCTCACTTGGAATATTGGACAATGAGGATGAGATGATAGGACCCAAAAGGAATGAGGCCCTCTGAGTGGCGATTGGACATACTGGGAATATAGTCCAATAAATATAATGGTTTATTGAATTTTTTGGGTTTGAACCTTAAGGAATATTTCTATTTATCTCATTGGTATTTTAATAAAATCACATATAGTTTTTAGGATTTAGGATATACGCCTTAGAGAAGGCCCATTTTTCTTCATTAGGAACGCATCCCTTTGATGTATTTTCTTATGGGGAATGTGACCCTTTGATAAGAATGTGCGAGAGTTGGGAATTACAATTGGTAGGAGTCCTGACTAAGATATTGTTTACTATTCTAGTTACATGGTCATTGATGAACTCTATCCTCATGTGATTCATGATTGGTTTGAGAAACAGGATGCAATATAAGATCTTTCATGTCGCATGATATCCTTTAAGAGGAACAAATACCTGAATTAGAAGCTCAAGGTTGATGTTTCTTCCTCTCCCACTAGTGGATGAGGGTGGGGATATGGAAGGAAGGATATGTATGATATCCTTCAATAAAATTTAATGGTTTTCTCTAATATTCAATCCCAATGGTATTTAATGATCCTAATACGCTAGTGGATGAGGGCGAGGCTATGGTGGGGAATCCATGCAGAAGGATGAGGATTGACCATTCTCATATTCTTGCCTATTTTTAAACCGCATATTTGGAATTTCATATTATTTTATTAGAATAAAAAAGGCATGTATACTTCCCAATTTTATTCATATTTCAATAATCATGCAGGATATGAATATTGTTTCCTTAATCGAGAAGACTCCCACTACTGTCTCAAAGTTTGGGATCCTCATTACCATAATAATGCAAGATTTCGAATATCCTAAGGATCCTAGATACTCCTGAGGTTAATTAGAAGAGGTATGTTGCCATGGGATTTTATGACTGAGAGGGTACATGATAGTGTTCCCAAAATATTGATCATACAAGTCTAGAGGCCTTCGAGGAGGCCATAATTTTCCCTTCCCTGGGTCTTTTCATTGGTCATAGACAACCATTATGATGCTTCGCGAAAGGGATAAAATGAATGAAATCATTATAAATGAAGATAATAATGAGATTAAAGTAATATAACCTAAGGATACCCCATTCAATAGAGTATTTATGCTATGTGGTGTGGGGAATGTCACAAATAAAAGGGGTGGTCTTCCAAAAAGGTGGTTCATAGCTATTGGTTTCCTTTACAAAAAGGGGGTATTCCTTTATGGAAAATCATGCAGGTATATCCTTTAATGGGTATTCCTTTTTCACTAAGGCCTTTAAAATTATGGATCATGTTAATAGGGGATTCCCCTTTCCTTTGTAGAGAGAGAGTTACATGTGCTTTGTAGTGAGCTTCCCAAAATATAAGTTTATCACTTGGATTTTATTCTATCTCATGATTACATTTTTATCTTATTCTCACTTTTTTTAGGAAGGAATACAAGTATTTATAAATGGTTAAAGAAAAAAATCTCTCTCAAAATGGCCAACTACAAAGAATACATAGTGCTATGCGGTGAGCAACATTCTGATGCCTCATCTAAAAATGATTTTCATTTATGACGGTAATTGAGTGTTTACCTCACACCATAAATGATATTCATTAACAATAGTATTTGAGTGCCCATATTTCACCGAAAATGATTTCCATTTTGGGGATTTGATATTACCACCTCACCCTATAATAAATTTTATTTTGTAGGGTGAAATATTACCACCTCACCCATAAATTATTCTCTTTTGTAGGGAAACATGTGAGGAAATGGTTTCAGTACAGTGTATGTTCTATGTGGTTTCATGTACTTTTCTAAATTAACTCAATTTAATATATTCCTAGTTGTGTTCTATCTTACCAATTTATCAATTATTTTATGCTATTATTTTTTAAATATTTGGGGCCAACAATTATATATTGAAAATAGTTGGATATCTTTTATGTTATACCCAAAGCATAATTTTTATTTTTCCTAAATTATTCTTAGGTCTTGTTTGGTACATGGGAACTAGATACTTGGAAATAAAAACCAGAATGGAAATCAATGTTTTAGAAAATTGGTGTAGTGAAAATAGAACTAGGTTTTCCATTAAAATGGTAATTGGGGTTCCTCTAAAAAATGGGAAAAACTAATACTTCCATCACTCATTGGACATATATGTCCCTCTACACCGCATGTAACTATCCAACCTTCCCCTTTCCACTCATTCCACCATCATCGTGCCTCTCCACCATCACCACTTCTCCATGTTTTCCTCACCCCTATCATCATTGTACTCCCATATTCATCATACCACTATCCTTTTTATCAATTCCAGACCCACATCATTATTGCATCCCCACCCTCAACATCATCATCTTCCCAATCTTCACCACATTCCATTCACCATCACCCTTTCACCTTCATTTTTTTCATGCACCAATGAATGTAGTATTGTAATATACCCCCATTACCACCTTTTATGTCATCATCACCATGTAACCCCAATGTTTCCTCTATCTAACTCAACAATGGTATCATAACACAGAGGATTTTATGCGCACTAAATGTAATTCTCTATTTCCAGAAGTGAAAACAGACAATAATGTAGTTTTAATTTTTTATTTATATTTAAAAAAATTATAAATGGTTCCCTTTCATTTTCTTATTATACCAAAATTTCATTTTTTTTCTAATTATTATTCTCATTACATTTTAATTTCTCCTACAATTTCTATTAAAATTGTTTCCAATATATAAAATTGTTCCTTAAAGCATGAGGGACATTTTTAAAATGGTTTATAGAAGGTGTTTAAATTGAAAATAGATTTCAGAAATGAATGTGGGGTTTGATTATAATGGGTTTACAACTAAATCATATGGTACAATTAATGTCTTGGATTTATCTTTCTTAGGAAGGAAGTTAATTTAGTTTTCTATTATACTATAAAGGATACAACCAAGACAACTAACTTCTAATGGGAAGAGATGGGTGGATAAAAATTCACTACCAATTCAATATCCAATTAACCTGAAGGTCTAAGTGTGACTTTCTTATTTACATCAGGAATATGGTAATGGATATCCATGAACGGATCCTATATCCTTTGATATCCAGTGGAAATTAGAGATTCACTATCCTCTAATGTTTTTAGGTGATTTAACTTCTCAGGAAATTGAGGATTGGTTTGATCACCTCCACTAAATCATTATAATAACTAAAACATCCAAGAAAAACTGATTTCATCTAATCACCTTATAACAACTCATATTCTTAATACACCTTAATTATTTATTTATTACACAAATATACACATTATATAATCTCAAAATATTATGTGGCCTAGTTTATTTAGTTAATTTGATGCATATCATAATAAATCGAAACATGTGTATAACGACATTATTTAAAAACTTAAAAACATGTCCTTATATTCCATTAATCTTCTAATACAACATGGGATAACATGGGGATGTCCATAATAATGGTTTCAACTATAAATCCTGGTATAGTAATAATCAATGAATAACATGATGAAAGTAATACATGTAATTAAATATTCATATCTAGGTGGGATATATGGGTTGATAACCATAAACATTAACATTTAATCATGATATAATATGATAACATCAAGGTAATATATAAATGTGGAAACAGTATAAAAAATGACATCATAATAATAAGTCAAGGTTAACTTCCAATACATCATAACATAGTGTGATTAAGATAACCTCATGTACAACATACATGTTATATCATGTGATAAAAATATAATTCAATTTAGTGTAGGGAAATATAATTCCAATCTCACCTATCATATTCATATCATGTGCATGAATTAATGTGCCACATAGATCATGCAACATAAGAACTTCTTTCATAACTTTTAATCCCTTTATTAAGGATTATAGATTACATAAATAGAATTATAAAATCAATTAATTATAGTTACATCTAGTTAAATAAACATAAGTGTAAATGTGTATGGGTATTCACTATACAAATATTTTCCATGGAAAATCAAAGGATAATTTTGATAATATAACAGGTGTGCATAAAGATTTATGACAGGATTAAATGAAAGTGAAAGGTGTAATATCATTATTTAGAAATAAAAATGAAAGTAAAAGTGATGCGTAAAAACACATTCAAACATGAAGAATTCAAATGGAATAATATAGAGGAAGTTCTTAGATAAAGACAAGGAGGAGAGAATCTCGTTACCTTGGGAGGGAACATCTAAAATCATGGGATGATCTTATTAAGATCCTAGTAAAACCTTGATAGGGATTTAGAGAGGTAAATAAAGATAAAATTAATGTTTAGTAGGTTTTACATTAATATTAGTGGGAGATTGTATGGATATTTATAGCTAAAAAGAGAGGAATTCATTATTAATTGTTAAACATAGGTTTTTTACTCTATATGATTAAATAATAAAAACTGAAACCTTTCTATGGATTTTTCCATATTTTCTACCAAATAGGAGTGGTTTTTAATATTTTATCTCTTCAATAACAAAAAATATTAAAATAATACAATTTCATATGTAGAAGTGAGTCTTGTTCATAATGAATTGATTTTAAAACTTTAAAATATAATATAGGTTTTGTAGGATTCATTAAAGGTTTAAAAAATTAATAAAATAAATTCAAAAACTAATTATTTTATAGGGAAAATATTTTTTTGCCCAATATTACCTTTATAACATTTATTACATCAAATTGATGTCACGATATATACCTTATATTTATACTATATTTAATTTTTAACTAAAAAATCGATTGTCTTTGAAAATTATGAAAAATATCACCATTGGATAATTTTGATCTGATGATTTCAAAAATATTATTTATTTTACCAAAATAATTTTATGAATATTAAAATATAAAATTTTAAATAGAAATTCTTATTTATTATAAAATACTGGTTTTATTACCCTAACCACTTTCCAAACCTTATAAAATTTATATTATACTTAATTAAATTATATTATCATTTATATTCAAATAAATATTATTTAATTATAATATTTCACAAAAATACCATTTAAAAATTATTGAATTTATCCAAAATTTTCTTAAATGGAAACTATATATTTCCCAAAAATAAAATTTTAGTTCCTTCGTATGAAAATCAAATTTTTATCAAACTCCTTATTTTATATATATATATATATAAGTATATGTTAATAATAAAAAGGGATAAATATAATCATTATTTTATTTAGAATAAAATATAAAAAATCGTACTGATGGGTTCGAGATACATAAACACTTATTAGGCCAGTGTACACCGTAAGTATAAGGTGTGTGATGGTGTCACTTTCATATGGTGGTTTGGTAAACATAATTTGGGTTGTGATCTTGATAAGCTTAAACTTCTCCAGTAAATGGTTTCATTTTTTATTTAGTTTCAAAATTTCATCTTGGGCTTATTTAAGGGAAAATCCTATTAATTTTATTTCCCATGGAAGCTTTGATAATTGGAATATATAGGGTAATATTCAATTGGTTGAGGTCATCACTTCTATAGTCTTTTTAAATTATACTCTATCATAACACTTAATATATTCTAATCATAATTGTAATTTTACAATATATGTATTATCAATGATTAATATTATTAATAGTATTTTAAATATGACCATATGTATTTTACAATAGTCCAAAATAACCAGAGTAGTGCATGTGTTTTCTATAAACTAAAATACATGATAAGGTATTGATTCATTAAAAATAGAATTTCACTTATAAACTTTTGCATTATTATGTTCTTCCCCCATTCAGAAATTTCTCCCTCGAACTTGTGGTTCTTCCATAGTACATAGACCAAGTGATTTATCTTGTATCATAGAATTTTTTCTCTATGATATATGATCTTCATCGATTAATCCTCATATGAATTATCATTCTCTAAGAGTACCAACTATATATTCAATACATGTCAGGGTTCTAGTATATACTTCCCCAAGATGGGTACATGGAACCCATCATGTACTTAGGATAGGTTAGGTGGGAGTTCTTGTGAATAGGCCACAACTATGATGTGATCAAATATTAAAAAGGGGCAATGTATCTTGGACCAAGATTTCCCTTCTTCCCAAACCTCCATAATTTATTCCATGGTGATATACAAAGGAACATATTGTCTCCGACCTCAAACTCCATGTATTATCGATGATTGTGTGCATAACTTTTTATTGACTTTTTTTGATTTCATATGACATTTTATGGTTTAAATCCTCTATGTCATATCTTGAATATGATCAGGTCCCGCAATCTTCCATTCTCTATGATCATCCCAGCATGTTGGAGTCTAAAACATCTTCCCATAGAATGCCTCAAAAGGTTTCATTTGATTACTTGAATGGAAGTTATTTTTATTTGAGAACTCCATTGGGGGAAGTTTTCTATACCAACATCCTTGGAAATCCATTGAACATGATCTCAATATTTCCTCAAGATTTTAAATGGTTTATTTAGACTGACCATCTATCTAAGGGTGATAATCAGTACTGAAACTTATCTCTATATCTAACACTTATTGAAGGCTTCTCTAGAACCTAGAGATAAACCTCGAATATCATTCAGATATAATGTAGATTGGTACTCAATGTAGTCTTACCACTTCTCCTATGTATATCTTGGTTATTTGGTCGACATATAAATCTTCCCTGATTGCTTTTAAATGTGATTAATTTATAAGTTTATCGACTATTACCTATATAGCATTATTGCTTTTAGATTAATTGGGGTGCCATACGATAAAATCCATGTTTATTTTTTCCTATTTCCATATGATTATGGTTAATGGTTTCTTTATACCCTTATACTTATATCATTCAGCCTTGACTTTTTTGCATACGAAACATCGAGATACTAATTCTAGAATCTTTCTCTTTATGTTATCCCACTAAATTTTTTTCCGTCGATCTCTGTAAAACATATTACATCCATGATTAATAGAGAATTATGAGTTATATGAAACATCTAGAAGTGACTTATTTAACTCTAGTTTTGATGGGACACAAATCAAGGTTCCCAAATTTTTGACCCCACATTTAGCTAATTTGAACTCCGGAATATTCGCTACCTTTCGTTGTTTCTCTTTATCATCTTTCTTGGCCTCCATGATCATCTTAAAAATGGATGGTTAAGTAGTTATTTGAGAAATTTTGTAATAAGACCATTTTATTTTTCCCATGACCATCCTTTTCATGTCTAATAATATTGTATATCTTTTAATATTCATCATGGATAGGATTGTAGGATATGTTCTACTAAAAGTATCTTTAACTTTTTTCACCTTTCTAGGATAGTAAAGGATTTAATAGTTATAAACTTTTATCAATGATAACCAAATTCATTATCTCATATTGGAAGGGTTTTACGTGAATATATACTTGAGGATTTTATAATTTTTATATGTTTCACACTTCTCTCCATAGAGATAATTTCACCAAATATTTATTGTGAAGTTCAATGAAACAAATTATAGATCATGCGTTAGGTAGTTATATTCATGGATATTAAATTTTATAGAGGTATAGTCTATCACTTTTTCATATTGTGTGAGTACACAACCCAATCCCTTTTTGGAAACAACGCTATATATCACAAATCCTTTCTTTTTGGTGGGTAATGTGAGCATAGGTGCAGTGACTAGCCTCTTATTTCACTCTTTAAAGCTCTCCTATATTCATCAGTCTAGAAAAACATCACTACCTTAAAATTTATCTTAGTTAGTTGGCCTGAAAGTCATGAAATGTTTCTCAAAATTGATGATATTACATAGATAATATAAAGAAACTATAGATCTCCTTCATAGATTTTGGTCTGATTCATCCTTCAGTCACCTATTTTTTGAAGGATATGGAGATGACCCTTAATTGGTGATAACATTCCCCAAGAATGTTACTTACTCTATACAAAACTAAAATTCAATATACTTCACATATAAATTTTTTTTTTAAGGTATTCAGTGTAACATTCAAATGGTCCTCATGTTCTTCCTCACTTTTGGAGTATATAAGAATATCATCTATAAAAACTACCAAATATTTGTTGATGTAATCACTAAATAATATATTCATTATGTCCCTAAAGATAGTTGGAGCATTAGTGAGTCAAAGAAGAATCATTATGAACTCATAGTGCTCATACCTTATATGAAAAGAAGTCTTGGGGATATCCTCCTTGTTTACATTTACTTGATAATATCCTAGATACATATACAACTTAAAGCAGTATTGGGCTCCATATATCTAATACAACAAGTCATAAATATATAGAAGATGGTATTTGTTATTTATCACGATCTTATTGACCACCCAATAATCAATTCAGATGCTCATTAACCCATCCTAGTTCTTTAATAAGAGGACCAACAGACCCCATGGTGAATCACTTGGGTGTATAAAACTTTTACACAAATTCTCCTATAGTTTCTTCAACATATATTCAAATTTAATAGTGCCATTATATATAGATACATGGATGTTTTAGAATCTCCTAGTACATGCTTCATTGAGAAATCAATCTCACTACTTGGAGGAAGTTTAGGAAATTCTTCAGGAAACACATCGGTATATTCCCTTACAATGGGCATGTCATCAAGGATGATCATTTCCTTAGTATCAATAATTTAATCAAGATACTCATTCCCATTAGGTAATAATATCCATGTTTGATATGATTATTTAATAGTAGATTCGTCCTCCTCTTTACACGTGTATCGAATTGAAGGGTTATTTGTGATATATAGGGTAATTTTCTTCTCAAAAAAATTTATATTAACTCTATATATGGAAAGTCAATCCATACATAAAATTTTACTAAATTATGACAAATGAAGTGTCATAATTTTATATGGGAATATCAACCTAAAAATATGGATAGGGGAGTTATAAACATGGTATGTTATAATTTTCTCATTTACTTTTTTCATTGATAACTTCACATCCATATTTTTAGGTGGTGTTTAAAAATTTACATAAAACTTGTGTGATATGAAAGAATGTGTATAACCATAATAATATAGCGCATTATATATTATTGAATGAATAAATAGTATTCTTGTCACTACATCATTATTAGGATCCAACTCAATTATTTTGATGGAATAAGATTTCCCTTTATCTCTATACATTGGATTTTTTGTCATTAATTATCTTAAACAACCTTTTCTTAGTGCATTGATCCACATAATGTCTCTTCTCCTTGTAGTTGAAACATTAGACAGTGGGATATGGTTTGACTGGATCATTCCTTTATTCCATCATATCAGTTGGTTTCTCCCATTGGTATATGATATCCAAGTTCCCTTTTATCCCACATTTAAAGTATTTCCTTATCCACTTTGGATAATTTCTTGGATGCTTCTTCCTACACTTTTGATAAGTATGATGTTAGTCTTTTTTCCACCATGATATTTCTTCATCACTCCCATATAACTAAACTCTATTATCTACTTAATATATATAATGACCCTTACATTTTATACATAGATATAACTTATTTTTAGATTAATAATAATTACATAAAAAATGATCCGTGCAAAAAATGAATAGGTTAAGTATCTTTAGAAACATGGATACGTAAACAAATGTTCCATAAATAAGACTTAATAATCTCTCATTAAGTTCTTCGTAATGAGAATTATTATTATAAATATCATACTTAATACCTTTCTTTATAACTTTCGGGATGGAATCATAATAAAGGGATATATTAGATTCTTAGTTAGGGTAAATAAGGTAGATATCAACATAACATGGGAATAAGGGTATAATAACATGATCACAACATTTTAAAACAATAATTTATATATCATAGATCATAATATTAAATCATTTAATAAATATTGGAATATCATAAGACATGAATCATAAATAAATCAATGAACATTGGCAAAATACATATGTTTGTGGCATGAACACGAGAATAGAAAATCATTTCCTTAGAAGCCAAGGCTCACTGTCAAGACTATCATAGTGGATTGGGTTCACTTTCCAAACCATTAAACTAGTCAAGGTTCACTCCCAAGACTATCATAATGGAACAATTCTCATAATTAATTGGGTTCACTCCCCATTCTAGTCCTTTTTATCTCATTAGATATCCGTATTTACCCAATGCATTGGAGGGATATATAATTTATATCCCATCCATAACATAATTAAATTAATATATATTTGTACTATAATATCATAAAATATTCATCATATGATAACCCATGAAAATATATTTGTTTCAAAAGCATTTAAAATATCATAACCCATGGAAATGAAATGGGTTTTATAAAAAACATCAATTGATCATAGCATAACCCATGGAAAATAAATGGATTTCATAAATATATTTTCATATTAATAAAAAACCATCTTAATAAATAATAAGGATGGTATCATTGGATATTATACATATTAAATCATATGTAACAATAAAGTATTTTATCTTAGATTAACGTGCCTTTAAAAGATCACTTTGAACATTTCTTTACAAAAATTCACTTTTCACATTGAATTCACTAATTTAAAATATAAACAATTGTAAAATATTAAATAAAACATTTTATTTGAATATAAAATTTTAAAATTGTAAAGTAAACTTCAAATCATTTATCATTCATGATAGAGGGAAATTATTTTCATTCCATATATGTTAAAACAACAATTCATTTCACATTTTTAGTAAATAGTAAAAAGTACCTCATTCATAAAATGAAAAGAATATCCCTTATAATTTTTTTTAAAAAAGTAAAAAATGGTTAAAAATTACTTTAAAATCATTTTATAATATTAAAAACACTATTGAAAACATTTTTAGAAAACAAGGACATGGAAGAGAAAGGATTTTTGAAAAAAGAGATAAATAAAGTTAGTTATCCATACAAAAATATTCCTTTAATCTCTTGAGTATTAAAAGAGAGAAAAATGAAAAAAGACATTTAATTTAATGAAATAATCATAAGAGAAGAAAATTCATATTATTATCGGGAGATATACTATATAATTTTATCAACATATCTTAATCATAAATAATACTGATAAAGAATGAGATTGTAACATTAAACTCTTACCACTTTGATTACTTTTGAATCATAAGACCCATGAAATAATAGAATCAAGAGAAAAATTAAATATAATTAAAATAATTATATTCATGATATATCATGTAAAATGGGAATTATATACACTACATAATATAAACAAGTAGTGAATAAGACATAGCCCTCCCACTAATAAAAGTTAGACTATAAATTCATTACCTCAAGTATCATCTTTAATTGTATATATTTACACCTACTTTATAATAAATATATTATGTAAACATAATCATATATATAATACCATATACTATTTAATTATGACATATTTTCAACAGTTTATTAAAAAATTGTAATTAAAATCATTTTTTTGGGTGATAACTGCCTCGTTTTTCATGCATGTTTCGGCACATTGGTCATAATCCTTATACTTTGATCATGGTATTTTAATCTACATAATTTTAATAATTATATAAAAATCATATATTATTATTATATATATATATATTAATCCATTATATATTTTTTTATAAAAATTAATTACACATTCATAGAGATGGGAGGTCATACGTACGCATGAACATTGTTTCCATTTTTTGACTAATGGAACAAACAAATGTAAATAGAAATTTGTTTTTACAAAATAATTATTATATAATATCTATTTATTAAATATATACTTATTAAAATCCATGTAAAGTTAATGTGAAAACCAAATCACATCACTACGTGGAGGTGGTGGTACACACATGCACACAAGTGCTGTTTTCTCTTTCCAATGGATTAGAATGTAAGAATGTAGATGTGATGTTATAATTATAGAAGTTTAAAATTTTCATAAGTATAATATATAAAATTTAAACACATCATAATAACCATCCATGAAATATGTTATATAAAATGAATTGTACTGCTACATGGAGATGGTAAGACGTATGTACTCACGAGTGATACTTTCACTTCCAATTTGATGGAAAATATGGTTGATAATGGTGATCCCATAATAATAATAAAATTTTAGCACATTTAAGATACTGAATATATTAATTTAATATGAATACCATATAATTATTGGATTTTAAATAAGAAGTAAAAAAAAGTGATCGGTTGAGTAGATTACCTCTTTTTTTAAGAACTCCTTTAAATATCCTTTTAAGGACCCTAGGGTTGGTATTTTGGAAATGACATAACCTCTAGTATATTATATAGAATTTGGGAAGATATATTAATAGGGTTTGGTCAATATAGAAGGATAAGATATGAAAATAAGACAAATGAAGGGTGTCCTTTTATAAGGGAGGGAGAGGACACACTTGGAATTTCTTAAATGATTAAAATATAAAAAAGTCATTCTCAAGACAAATACTTAAAAATGGAAATTTATTTGAATATAAAAATTATAAGCTAAAAATAATTTCATATAATGGAATTTATACAAGTTTTATTGTCATTTTAAAACATATATTTTTTATTAATCTCTTTGTTAACCATTTTGACCTCAACCATGCTAATGACTATTTGATTTTTCAAGGATTAAAAAAGTTACCTTAAATGGAAATATGAATCATAAATGGATAATGTTTTATATTTTCAACCATATTCGATTCAATAAAAGTGAATATAAAATTTTTATGAATTTTAAATCTTAAAATATTATTTATTATAAAATATCATTAATGTTAATTTTGGAACTATTTGTTTAATTTGACTTTAATGAAATCAAGATAAAGGTGTAATTGAAAATTAATATTTCAAAACAACCCTAATATTTCATATATATCTAAAAATTTTGTTTAACTCAATGATTCATCCAAATTATATTCTTTTAACCTTTTTAAAACCATTTCTTTTATTTTTTATTCATTGAATAAACATTTTATCGGTGTTTTGTAATCATTTAGAGTAATTATTCAGTTACTAAAAATTAAAAATAAATTAACAAAATATATTAAATTAATTTAAATTTAAAATTAATATTTATAACCTAGAATAATTCTTTTTACCATTATTATAAAATATTATACATATTAAATCCAATATAATGATATTTTGGAAATTTACTTACTTAAAGTAATCTAAATATCATTATAAAGTAAAATGGCCCCAAAATGCCAAATATTTAAATTTGAGATGAATATGGTATAATTAATCTCATTAAATAATATTAATTCAAGTGTTTGGTTGATTTTGAGACCTTATAACATTAGTTTTAACCCTAATTAACCAATTTTACCTTCAATGTGGTAATAAAACATTACTTTGGTTATAATTTATATCGAACAAAAATAAAATTGACCTATTTACCAAATGTGGACATCAAAATTACAAAAAACTAATACATTTTTAGATATTCAATTTCTATATGTGGTATAAATTAATTTAAGATAATATCATAGAATGCAATGAAGAAATGTTTTTTAGAGAAATTATTTTTTAAGTATAAAAAAAATTATACTAAATTATACCATAAAATTGATTACAATGATTTAATTGGATTAATAATAATATATAGGACCAAATTTCACATTGAAAACATATTAAAATGAAATATAACTTTTTAAATTATTGAAATAAAAATACAGTTTTCAAAAAAAATCTATATTTTTTAACAATTTCTAAAAAAATAAAACTTTTTTGAAAATTATTAAAAATTAACTATTAAATAATTTTAACATTTTCTTTAAAAAATTAATTTCATTTTATGAAATACATTTTCTAAAAATTTAAAATATTAAATATAATATTTTTTCACAGAAATATATAAAAATTGTTTTTGAAGGAAATCTATTTTTTAAGCATAATATAACTTTACTAAAAATTTAATGCTTATTTTCGAAGCATTAATAAATAAATTCCTATTTATTAGGAACATTATATTTGTATATATTTATATTTCATAATTTTCCTATTTCTATTCATACCCTCTAATTGAATGGTTAGGTTATACAGGTCATATCAAAATAATAATATTTTCATGTTCGTTTAATCTTGGTATTGGGTGTCGTATACATTATTGAACATACTATTATTCTTATAAAATATTAGGTTGTTACAACCCCCCCCCCCCCACCTAATAAATTGTTTCCTCATAATTTGAACTTGTTCTTATTAATACAGTGTTTGATATTTGAAAATTACTTTATAGAAAACCCACATCATAAAAATTTTTGATAAAACAACCTCTTAAAAAAGGGGAAAGTGGAATATGAATGTCATCTATAATAACACAAAACTAGTTTTTCAAATTTAAGATCATTAGTGAGATGCGAAAATATTGACCTGAAATAGAAAACTAACATCCAATGACAAATAGAGAGTGATAGATAACATGTCATAATAATGTTAACGACTGAAAAACCATAAATATGTAATGGGTGAAAATACCAATAATTCATTGTAAATTAAGTTAATATGACAATTTTTTCAAGATCATTTTCCAAGATTTAAGGAATTAATTCATCATATAGACTAAAAACATTAGGAAATGTATTGTATAATTTCATCCTTTTATCAATTTTCATCACAAACTATAAATTTTTCTCCTAATGATGAGTATCCAAGATGAATTTTTCATTCCTAAAACACAAAAATCAACTTCATAATCTAAAAAATGATATTAATATATTCCTCCTACATTAAATATTAATAAAAACACAATGGTTAGAAAAAGGTATGATAATTACTAGTCTATATACCATTCTATTTACCAAAAAAATCCACAATAACAAAAAAGGTTACACTTAGATAATTTCATAAATAACCATAAATAAAAAATAACTTTAATAACCTACAGATTAAAGAATGTTTTAAACTCAATAGTGATCTCATACCTTTTATTTGACATCCCCAAAAATTTAATTCCATTCTTCCCAAATAATTATTCATATTAAATCATGTGTTAAACCTAAGGGTTAAATATACCTCAACCTAATGAAATATCTCCCAAAATATCATTAATCACCATGATAAATCTTATAATGTAGTGAACATATCCAAAATATCATGAATCAAATTTAGATTCTAACCTAAAAGGTCATCCTTAGATTGAAAATAAATATCTCAAAAAATATTTCCTTGTAAATTATCTATATACCACTATCCAATAGATCATAACTAACATAACATCAAGTAATATACAAACCCATTGTTTATTTATACCTCAACAGTGGATTCTACCTAAAACATAGTAAATGTTTATAATAGCCTCAAAATTCCATGACTTCAAAATTTTAAATAGGTATCTATTCTTTTAAACATATGATCAATATAAAACTTATAAAACCATGATGTTATCCATAACTCTTATGTTTTACTCACATGAAAACATATATTCTTCTATAATCCTTATTCCTCAAATAAAATTGCAGTATAAAAATGCAATAAACCTCACCAAATATTCCCTAAATCACATTATAATAAAATAACTAACTAATTTAAAGGTCATTAATACTATCCCACTTAAATCATCTATGTTGATCATCTCTTAATACAAATTAAATATTATCATTATACCACAAAAATCATTTTTCATGGTTATTAGAACCATTCACCATATGTTTTCAAATCCTTAAAGAAAATATTTTGGGGAATGATCCTTAGATGTTTCATGATTGTTATTTTCATTGATATAAAGCTTCTAAAACATAATTCTCAAATCATGATACACAAATAATACAATTCTTCTACTTAAATGATTGGAATATAATAGTTACTTCTTTGATCTGGGAGTTAACCCTTGGATTTGGGTATTTTCATAAATAATGGCCATATTGCCAACACATAAGACATTGAACTATAAATTTTACATTAGGATGAGATTAATTTCCCTCCATTGAGCTATTCGTTTTTCCTTATAAATTACTTTCTATGTGAAATTCATTTACACATATAAAACATCTTCTCGTTCCTTTGATACATTCCCTTGATTTTTATCCTATATTTTAGATATGTAGAAAACTGAATTTCTTTCCTCTATAGTATTCAGGAAAATATAAGTTTCTATTATTATGTTTTTTAGAAAAATCAAATAAGTTGATATTTCTAATCATATAATGAGACATCTGATTAGTCATAATCACAAGGTTTTTCATTCTAGATCTTGTTTCATTTGGTTGCTCATGAGGATAATCATTCAATTTTCTATCACATACTATATTAACATGAATCCTCTTAGTTCCATACATTGACTAAAACCAAACGGTATAGTATGAATAATCATATAGGTAAAAAACATAACAACCAGAAATCATTTACGGGATTTATAAATGATTACACATTATTTTTGAATTTATTAAGCCTTAATTTTACCCTATGATGCCCATGATCATCATCTATTCAAAACATTCCTAATGGTTCATAAATAAAATGTGAATTAACCAAAAAATATCCTTTGGGAGTGTCAAATCAGGTGCCTAGTAAGGGGAAACTCATTGTGAACCAAAATGATGGACGAGATATGATCGAACAAATATTTTTAGGACTATTAACCCTAGACGCATCTGTTTCAAAACCAAATCCATTTGTAGTATCTAGACATGGGTTTTTTTAGGAAAAATACACTCATTTATTTACCATTAATTATGCAATTATCCTATACATAGAGTTATAGTAAGGTTATTCACTAAATTTTTCTCATCCTAGTTTCCAAAGGTTCACTAAACCTTGCTTTGACACAAACTATAATGACCCATACATTTCATACATAGATATAAAATCTTATTAAATGAATATTCATTACATTAAAAAAAATATATTCAATAATCATATATTTGGAAACATGGATACATAAAAACTGGTTTATAAGTTAAATAATCATCTCTCACTAAGTTTATCACAATTAGAACCCTTCTTTGACATATCAAACTCAATAGCTTTCTTTATAACCTGGGAAAAAAGACAAAAGAAAGAGATGGATCATATTCTCAATAAGGGTAAACAATAGAGATATCTAAATAACAAGATAATAATGGTACGATAACATGATCATAACATTTTTAAACCATACATTGAGTATCATAGATCAAAATATTGAATCACGGAATAAATATTTACAGTTCATAATACATGAATCATAAAGGAATCAAAGAACATTGGAATATGGCATAAGTATGTGGAATAAACATAACCCTTGAAAATAATTTCCCTATTAGTCAAAGATAACTTAAAATACTCTCATAGTGGATTGGATTCACTCCCCAACCCAGCATAGTATTCAAGGTTCTCTCTGAAGACTGTCATAATGGATAAAGTACCTTACTGAACTAGGTTCACTTACTATTCCAGTCATGTTTATCTCATGAGACATTCATTCTTAACCAATGCATCTGAGGAAAATATAATTATAGATCCATCCATCACATAATGAAACCCATACATATGTGTTCCAAAAGATCATAATAAATTAATCATTAAATAACCAATGAAAAGAGATGTTCTTTATAAACATTTCATCATATAATAACCTGTGGAAAAGAAATGGTTTTATAAAAATTTCAATAATTAATCATAGTATAACCCATGGAAAATAAATGTGTTTCATAAACATGTTATAATCATAATAATAAACCATCTATAGAAATAATATGTATGTTTTCATTGTATCTTGTCCCTTGTAAATCATATATAATATCAATGGAAGTCGTCTTAGATAAAAATACATTTAAAATATCACGTGGAAAATTTCTTGAAGAAAAAAAAATTCACTTATAAATAACTTATTTAAGAAATAAAAAATTTGAAATATTAAATAAAATATATTATTTTAAAATAAACATGGAAAAATGTAAAGGATTCTTCAATGTATTGAGTTACCATGACAGCATGAAATTTCTTTCATTTCATATATGTTAAATTAAAGATTCCTTTCACATTTTCTATAAAAATTCAAAAGATCCTTATTTGGAAAAAGACAATAATATTACTTTTAAAACATTTTTTAAAAAAGTTAAAAATGTTACAAAATTACTTTAGACAATCATTGGAGAAAATTTAAAATACTATTTAAAACATTTTTAGGAAAGATGGACATGTAAGTGAAGGGATTTTTTACTAAAGAGAAAAAAAGTCAGTTTTATTGAAAAAACATATTTTCATATCCTGATTACATAAAGAGACAAAAATGAAATGAAATTTAATTTATAGAAACAAATAAATGATAATAAAATTTATTTTATTAATAATAGATAGACTTTAATATTTTATCAATGGAACTTAATCATTAATAATCCTGATAAACAATAAGATTGTAA
Organism: Viscum album; assembly: GCA_963277665.1. NCBI lineage: Eukaryota > Viridiplantae > Streptophyta > Magnoliopsida > Santalales > Viscaceae > Viscum > Viscum album. The sequence continues at coordinate 1,574,763,590 of OY728119.1, read as the reverse complement.
TATAAAACCCTTACCACTTCGGTTAATTTTGAATCTTAAGACCCAAGAAATAATAACATAAAAAGAAAAATTGAACATCATTAAAATAATGAGATTAATTATATAATATTTATAATGGAAATTATATATACTACACCAAATAAACTAGTCGTGATTATGGCATACGACTTAGAGAAATAAAAGTGCGACTAAAAATTCATTACCTCAAGTCTCATATTTCTTCATATGTGTTTGAACATCCTGTATAATAAATATATATTTATTATAAATTTATTCTACATCTATACACATATCTATCATACTATTTATGATTTACTTATAATATCTTATCACCAGTTTGTTAACAATTTGTTATTAAAATCACTCTTCTAGGTGAAAACTGCTTCATTTTTCATGCATGTTTCAGATCAAAAATATCATTCCTTATATTTTTATCATGGTTCAATAATATCAAGAAGTTTAATCATAATATAAATATAATATATTTTAATTATATATAGCTTGATATAATTACTCAACAAAGTTACAGTTGGAAAAAATAAATTACACCATTCATAAATATAGTGGGTCGTACGTACACATGAATGTTATTTCTATTTTCTGACAGATGGAATGAAATAAAGGTAAATAAAAATTATCCTTTATATAATAATTATTATATCATATATATTCACTAAATATATATTTAATACTATCGATTTAATTTGATAACAATGAACAAATCAAATCACATCTTGGAGGTGGTAGTCTACACATATGCACGAGTGATGTTATCGCTTTCCAATGGATTGGAAGGTAAGAAGATAGATATTATATTATAATTAAAAAATCATAAACATTTAATAATTATAATATATAAATATTAAACCCATAATCATAATCATTCATAAAATATGGTGCTGGAAAATGAATTGTATCTTTATGTGGTAACGATAAGCCATATGTATGCACAAGTGATACTTTCACTTCTTATTTGATATAAAAGAGGGTGGATAATGGTGATACCATAATAATAATAAGATTTAATTATATTTAGGATAACTAAAGTATTATTTTATTATTAATACCATTTAATTATAGGAGGTTAAAAAATAATTAAAAATAAAGTCATAGGTTGAGTCGATTACCTCTTCATTGAAAGAACTTTTTTGGTCTCTTTTCAAAGACCCTAGGGTTAGTCCTTTGGGGAGACCAGAACCTTTAAAACATTTATATATATGTTTATAATAGAAATTGAATTGTTTTGGTCAATTTAGATGTCTCAAAGTGATGTGAATAAGACAAGGGATGTGAGTACTTTTATAAGGGAGGTAGAGGACACACCTGTAATTTCTTCAAAGATTAAAATATAATAGTCAATATCAATAAATATGATTTAAAATGGAAATTAGTTTGAATATAAAAACTATAGAGTCCAAATAATATCAACCAATGAAATTTATAATAGTTTTGGGGTTATTTTAAACCTAGTCATTTTTATTAACCCCTTCATTAACCATTTTGACCTTAATTGTGGTAACGATTATTTCAATCTTAAATGTTTGAAAATGTAACCATAAATGGACAAGTGACTCATAAATTAAAAATGGTTTATATTTTTAAACATATTCCATTTACTTGAAAAAATAAATTATTTTTATGAATTAAAAATCATAAAATATTATTTATTTTGAAATACCTTATATTTTAATTTTGAAACTATTTATTTAATTTGACTTTAAAGACACCAAGACCAAGATGTAATTAAAACATAGTCATTTTAAACATACCAAATATTTTATATTTATCTAAAAAATTATTTTATCTCAGTTATTCATCCAAATTATATTATTTTAACAAAAATTAAAATCATTTATTTTATTTTTCTGTTAATTGAATAAATATTATGTCGGCATTACATAAGAATTTAGGGTAATTATTAAATCACTAAAAATTTAAAATAAATTACTATGAAAAATAAAGTTAATTTGTATTTAAAATATATATTTATAATTGAATATAACCTCTTTTCATCCTTATGATTAAAAATTAGAGTTGTTAAATTCAAGAGAATCACATTATAGAAATTATTTTACTCAAAGTACTCTAAATGTAATTATCATGAGAAAGTAGATCCAAATTTTCATATATTCAAATTTGGGATGAATATGGTAAAATTAATCCCATAAAATAAAATAAAGGCAAGTGTTGGGTTGATTTTGACACCTTATCACAATAGTTTTAACCCTAATTTCCTTATTTTACAATTATTGTGTTAATAAAAATTTATTTTGGTTAATACTAATATTAAACCAAAATAAAATGGAAATATTTTCAAAATTTTGACCTCCTGATTCGAAATATGGAATTCATTTTTTACGATTCAATTTTATAAGTGTAAAAAATTAAATTAGGATAAAAATATGGAACACAATGCAAAATAATTTTTTAGAAAAATTACTTTTAAGTATAAAAATATTTGTATAGAAAATTAAACTATAAAATTAATTCAAATGAACATAACTAGATTAAAAATAATAAAAGGGAACTAATTTTACTTTGAAACAACTTTCAATCGAATTTTCCCTTTGTAAATTTTTAAAATAAAAAAATTGTTTTCAATAAGAATTGGAATTTTTTTAATACACTTTAAAATATACATCTTTTAAGAAAATTATTAAAAATTCACTCTAAGATAATATTGAAATTTAGACTATAAAAACTAATGTAATTTTATAAAATGAATTTTCTAAAAATTTAAAAAATTAATGATGAAATTTTCTCATGAAAATCAATCAAAACGTTTTTGAAGGAAATGAATTTTTTAAGCATAATATAACATTACTAAAAATTAAATGTTATTTCATAACAATTAATAAATACATTTTTATTGAGTATAACCTTTATATATTTCATAATGTGTTTATTCATATTCATATCCTCTAATTCAATATCTATTTTATAACTGTTATATTTAAATAATATTATTTCATGGTTAGTTTAATCTTGGAACAATAGATCAAACCCATTGAGAATATCATCCCCATACTACTTCTCCCATTGGGTATATTATCTCATTTGGGTAATTATTTTGTTTCTGATCACATTGATTATTGACTTGGTTCCTCTTATTTCTAGCCATTGACTAAAATAAAGGGAAAATAGGGATGATAATTTTTAAAATATTAATCATATAAAAATTGAAATATGAAAAATGAATGGATAACTCGTAAATAACAAGCATTCTTAACCAATGTAATTTTAAGTTTAAATTTGAGTTATCCATTGTTTTTTCCTAACATAAAATTTTATTGGATTTTTTGTTCCCTTCATGATGGTTTTTAATGAGCTTGTGATTTTACCAAATCATATCCCCCAGGAGTCTCAAACGATCTGTTCATCAAAGACTCTTTATCATGCACCAGGTGACAATCAATTTAACACAAAATGCACCCATTCAAGGATATTAACCCTAGGAACAGCTGTATGAGATCTACATCCACTTCTGGTATTAAGATAAATATTTTATTTCTTAGAAAACACTTACTCTATACTTTACGATAATTTAGGGATTTTTTCTGATATTTAATATTATTAATAAGGATTTCACAAAATATTTATAGTTATATTCATTAAATAAATCTAGACCTTGATCTGACACAAACTATTACAAGCCATATCTTTAATACACCAAAATTCATTGTTTATTACATAGATACACGCTTAATATAATTCAAAAATATCATTATACTTTGTGACATTGGGTAATTAGATACATAGAAAAATAAATAAATAAATATTTATAATTAAATTATTTAAAAACTTAAAAATATACCCATATATTCTACTGATCTTCTAATACTACATGGGATATCCTAGGGACATACATAATAAAAGAATGAGCTATAAATATTGACAAAGGCATAATGAATGAATAAACTGATGAATGTAATACATGTTATTAAAAAGGTATATCAAGGTGACATATAAGGGGTGATAATCAGAAACAAGAACATTGAAGCATGATATAAGATGATTAAATCATGGAAATATATGAATGTGGGAACAAAATAAATCATGAAATTAAAAGAATAAGTCAATCCTAACTATAGAGACATCATAACATAGTGTGCTTAGGATAACCTCTTGTTCACCATATGTAGTATATCATGAGATAAAACCATTACTCAATTCATTTGAGGATTATATAATTCTTGTCCCACCCATCACATGCATATCATGTATATGTATTAGTGCACCATAGAGATCATACAACATAAGAATACCTTTAATCATTTTTAATCGCATGATTAAGTAGTGTGGGTTACAAACATGTAAGTTCTATACCAATTAAGGATAAGTACATCTAGGTTAATACCCTTGAATGTAAATGGGGATGGGTATTCCCTACACAAATTTTTGGAATGTAAAATCATAAGATAATTTTGGATGCATAACGGGAGTACATAATTATTCATGGAATAGTTTAATTAGAGTAAAAGGTGGTCTTTAATTATTTGTAAAACATAAGTAATATAAAAAGGGATGTGTAAAAACACATTACAACATGAATAATTGGAAACCAAATTACATAATATAAAGAAATTTCTAGAATAAAGAAGATGGAGGGAGAATCCTCTTACCTTAGGAGGGTGATACTAAGATTGGGAGGATCTTATTAAGAGATTAGGATCACCTAATGAGGGATTAAGATGGGTATAGGGATAATAAGTTAATACTAAATGGGGTTTGTGTATATAAGAGTTTCAGGTTGGGTGGGTATTTATTAAAAATGATAAGGAGATTATTTATTAATTTCTAAACTTCAGTTTTGGGCTCTATATGATAAAATAATGAAAACCACAAACATTACCATGGTTTTAACCCATGATTTTTTTTAAAATATGAGTAGTTTTGAATATTTTATAATGCCAAGAACTGAACATATTAAAATAATATCATTAGTGATCTGAGAGTGATTCATGTTCATTAACACTTGATTTTAAAACATTAAGATATAATATAGGTTTCAGAGGATTTATTAAAGGTTTATAAAATTAGTAAAATAACTTTAAAAATATTATTTTAAATGTGAAATCTAGTTTTTGTCATGTATTTCCTTTATATAATTTATTCAATCACTTTTGAGTTATGATGATGTCATAACATATATCATATATTTATAACATATTTAATGTTTACCCAAAAATTTGATTGTCTCGGATAATTATGATAATTATTCAATTTTCAAATTTTGATGTGAAGATTTCAAAAATGATATTTATTGTAGTCATTATCCAGTCATATATATAGAGTAAAAATAAAAAGGGATTAAAATAAGAATTTTTTATTTAAAATAAAATATATAAATTCATAATATTATTATCTAGATACATAACCTCTTGTTACACAATTATATTCCCTAATGGTATGGTGTACAACAGTTTCACTTTACTAGGGTGGTTCGGCCTACATATTTTGGGTTTTGATCTTGATAAGTTTAAACTTATCCCATAAATGATTAAATTTTTGTTTCAATTCATGAATTTAAACTTGGTCTTACTTAAGGGGAAAACCCTGTGATGTCATCTCCCTCAAAAACTCTGATAATTAGGATTTGTAGGGTACAATCCTATTGGTCAAGGTCATCTCTTCTTCCATCTATGTCAATTAGACTTTATCATAACCCTTGATATATATTAATCGTAGTAGTAACTATAAAACAACAATATTATCAATGATTATTATAATTAATGTAATTTTAAATATGACTATCTATATTTTATAATGGTTCAAAATAACCAAAGTAGTGCATATGTTTTATATAGCTACATTACTTAAAAAGAAACTTATTTATCTAAAAGGGGAATTGAACTTATAATATTTTTGGTCACTACAAACCTTGATGATAGAAGGGGTGGCATGTCAGTGGTGGAATGTGATTCTTGAGATTCAGAAAGACTAATTTCTCACCTTAGTAGGATTTTAATAGCTATTATATATACAATGTTTCCCAGATTCTGTGTGTTAGGTGAAGGTGAAGGAGATAATGAACATCCAAAAAAGATATATAGTAGTTATAAAATACATTTTCACCTTTAATAATCTTATCCATTTCACTCCATATATGATATGATATGAGGAATCCAAGTAATTTCCCTTTGAAATAGGGATTAAGGATCATTTACAAACCCATGTTACGCTCTTTAATCAACCAACATTATTATAATTGTTTAATAAATTCTTCCTCTTAGATATAGGTTCTAAGGGAGGTTTTGGAGTGGGTGGTCTACTAACTAATAAGAACCCAAGTGATAGCTATTTGAGTAGTCGAATGTGATGGTGAGAGGAGGTGAGTAGAGGTGGTACTCACCAAGGGAGCCATGGTGGTAACTTTCCTTCATCACCTTGCTCAAGAAGATCCTTTGTCTAGTGTCGTAAATTTGGTGGATCTGGCTACATTAACTATACCATCTAGTAAAATTGTTCCAATATTACATCCAGGGAGTATATCTTCAAAGGTTTTTTTAATAAGGTCTTTATGAGAGTGATGGTCAGTGATATCAGCAGACTAATTCATCTTAAGAATGTTTAGTTGTTTAATCTACTGGCATAAGTCATCCATTTTCTGGAAAATCTAGTCATGGAGGCTAACATGGAATTCTAATATGATTAAATAGGGAAGAGTTATGTATTTCATGATGCACCTATAGTTGATGTTGGAGCTAATCCTTATAATATTATAGGTATTATTGATGAATTTTCTTCTCTAGAATTTTATTTACTTGATATAGGTGTTTCACATTTTTTTATTTCAGATAAATTGTCTTTTATTCTTGAACTAAAAGTGGAAACCATGCCTTCATATATAATTATTGATACTATTTTGCGAAAGATGATATAATAGATCAATAAGTGTACAACCTATGCATTAGTAGTGGCATAGTTTGAGCATCTATGGGATCTCATGGTTCTTAATATGAAAACCTTTGATTTCATTTGGAGAATGAAGTAGTTGACTCAATTTTAAGACTGTGTAGACAATTAAAACAAGAGAGTTTCATTTTCATATCTTTTTGGTATTCAATTCATACTTTTTGGAGAGTTAGAGATCCAGGATACTCAAGTACGTCTTGATTAGGGATATGTAGGAGCGATCATAGAAAAGATGGATTTTTTCCCTATGGAATTTGATGCCAAAGAGTAATGAGTCTTACCTACTCTGGTGGACTTATATCTAGATGTGTTCCTTGGATAATTTTCAAGATTACCCCCTAAATGAGAGGTTGTATTTACTATAAAATTTCTTCCTGTAATAGGATCAATTGCAAATACTCTATATCATATGGTTCTAACTAATTTAAGATAATTAATGATCTAGTTGTAAGAGCATGATTCTAAAGGGATCATCATGCTGATCACTTCCTCTTTGGGTTCTCAGGTTCTTTTTTCTAAGCAAACTAAGAGGAGTTTGTTCTTGTATGTGTACTATCAAAAGTTAAACAGTGTTACAATTTAAAATCACAACCCTTTATATAGAATTGGAAATCTATTTATTCAATTAGATGGGATGGGGTTGTTCTCTAATATTGACCTTAGATTAAGTTACCATAATCTATATTTTAGGCTAGAGGAAATTACTAAGATGAATTTTTGAAGCTGGTATGATAATTTTTAATATTTAGTAATCTGTTTTGGCCTAATGAATTATCTTATTGCGTGTATGGACTTAATGAATAGGATTTGTTATCATTTTCTGGAAACCTTCATGGTAGTGTATGGATAATATCTCCATTTACTCTAATTCTTGTGTTAATCATAATCTGCATCTTCATATCATTCTGGAAACTTTATGGGAATATCATCTTTATTTGATCTATCAAAATTCTCATTTTGGATTTGAGAGGTCAAATTTATTAGGCATGTCATATCTTGAGCTAGTACTTGAATGGATCTTGAGAATGTTGTGATGGAACAAACAAAACATATCTTTATTTTACATCATTTGTATAATTTAAACATTACTCCTCAAAATAATCTCACATAGTTCAGAAAACATTTTGGTTTAGTGTCTTTGAGGACCATTTTTACAAGAAACTTATTTTAAAAAACCTGGGAAAATGTTTTCAGAATAAAACTACTCTAGATCTCATTATTGAATTCTTATAAGTTATATATATATATTCATAACCTATGGAAGGGAAATATAAGAAAGAGGTTGGCTCAAAAACATAGTAAGGGAAAACATATTAACATGACATCAAGGGTTACATCATGAGTATATGAGAAAACAAGAGCATAGAAATATTTATTATTAAAATAAAATTTTAAAATAAAATTTGTCTATATATCATGAATGGACAAGTAATATCAAAATAAAAACATGTAACATGATATAAGAGTGTGAGATAAGCATGAAAACATGGAATAAGGAAATGGTATCATAAGTTTATGGAATCCTAAACATTTGGCAACATTATAAAACATGACATCATATGAATATGTCAAGGATAACCACCAAGAAATAAAAATATATAATAACCACCATCATAATAACGGTATTATCTGGATAACTACCATCATAACATTGTTTTCTCTAGATAACCACTCATGCACCATACATAGTGTGCTTCGGTTAACTGCTTGTGCATCATACATGGAATCTCATGAGACAATAACATCACCCAATTAATTATAGGGATATTGAGGAATCAACTATAATAACTTAGGATAACTTCCATAATAATATTGATAATATTATATGTGCCACATTAAGAAATAGAAACCATACATAAATCATAAAAATGACAAAACTGATGATAATAAAGTGTGATTCAAAAACTTAAGGCATAAATGAAGGTTATATCATAAATATTCCTAAGAGAAGAAAGGATTAAATAATTTTTAACATTCATAATTTCAAAAGGAACTTATTTCTTAAACATAGTGTTCTAATGTAGAAAATTCTTGAGAAAGATGTTGTGTAGAATGAATGAAAGTGAACCATTTTGGTGAAACTTTATAAAATAATTAAAGGATCTTTTAAATAAGTAAATAAATTTACATTTTTCATAATACCATAATTGAAATAAGTGGGATTTATATAATATATTAAGGGTTTTTAGAATCTATTCATGGTTTAAAAACAATATATGTGGGTGATTTTTGACATGAGATCAGAAATAGGAATGTTCCCATAAATCTAGTTTACTTAAAAGTCAGAATTTTGAAGGGAACTAAAAACATGTATAACACCATCAATGAAAAGGATACTGAACTAGGTATATTTCTAAGGGCTAGGTATACAAAAATATAATAGGTATATAAGAATAATATGATATAAAAACATATAAAGAAAGGGAATGTGTAATAGAAAAGTCAAAAGGTGGTATGAAAGATCCATTTTTACGTAGGTTTTATAGGTTGTGCATGGTTGGCACATGATTTTCTGAAACCATGCACCCCCCTAGTGAAAATCGTGCAACGCTAGATAGTGGGGGTTTTCACGGTTTGTGCACAGTTTGACAAATTTTGCACCCACCTAGTAGAAACAATGCACCCCAATATAGGTCTACATGGTTAGGGAACGTGATTTTTCTAAGTATATGACAATTCCTAGCTAACCATGTGTGCGGGAATTTTTATTATGAAATTTTATTTAAAATTAATAAGACCCCTAGTTTAACCCTCACATGAACCCAACTCAACCTAAATCAATTTCCTAGGCTTTAGAGGCTCTCAAGAACTAATGTTGTCTCCTTCAAACCCTTTCCTTGGTGGACTAAAGAGTTTAAGATCTCATTCAGTCTCCTCTAGGTAATTGAACAACCTCTCATGTGTCTTCTCCCACTCTCTATTTCTATCCTCCTTATAAAGTGTTATGTCATCATGTTGTTGATGTATCTAAAAATTTCGTAATTGAATCTTGAATATATATATTTTATTTCTTAATCACCATTTCCATTTTTCTTCATTGGTCAATCCCATTTTAGGTGATATGCATTCTGATTCCATGATTAAAAATAGGTGGTTCTATTTGAGATTTTACATATGATTAAACATTGATTTTATTGATGGTAGAAATAGATTTAAATTAATTTATGAAAACCTAATTCGATGTGAATTGGAATTGAAATTTTAATTGGAATGGAATTTTGGGAGACCCCCCATTTCAATGGAATTCGAATTTAGGGAGTATTTTTAAATTGATGGAATTGTTAAGACAATTTGAGAATTGATTTTAGAAAATGGAATAAATTGAATTGATAATAACCTATGATTGGTTTTTTATTGAAAAAATTGAATTTATTAATAACATGTGTTATGGTTTTGAAAGGGAATTGGCATTTTAAAATGGGAAAGTGGGAAATTTAATTTTAAATGATTTTTTATTTGAAATGATATGACATTCCCTTTTTATGGATTAATTGATCACATGAGAGTTTGGTTAGTTAGTGGGTTGTGTGGGATAAGCACGCTAGGATGATGATTCCCTAGAAATGGGTTGATGGTGAAAACTCTAACAAGAAGACATTTTAGTGCATATTATCCCAGATGGTATGTTGATGGGATTTATTCTGGATGATCTTGAGGGACATGTGTACACATATTTTCATGATCATTGATATGAGAAGTGTGAGGATCCTATAAGTGGAATCTATCATACCGCAGGTCATATCACCATGGTGTTTGTTGTGATTATTTTTTATATAAATTTCATTTTTTATAAAAAAAATTACTCATGTCTAGTGATTTATATAACTAGTTTTATATAAAAATTTTATTCAATCCATCTTTGAAATGTTTTCCATCATATTTAAATGACAACATGTTTTTAATATGAAAATATATTTCCACGCCCTTTTTTATTGAAAATTGAAATAAAAATCTGTCTTATTATTAAAGAATCTATTATGGAACACTTTTTGAGACCCTACTAGTATTTATAGCTCACACCCTATCATTGTATTATGTTATATGTTGATTTCCTTCTTCCATTACTGAGAAAAGGGAAAGCACCTCTAGAAGGAGGTGGATGTTCTTGATGCTTTAGGGTTGTATTGATGTTTCCTTTGGTATTTTGAGATTATCTTATTATATTATGAGTATTTTGATGATGTAATATCACGGGTTTTGATACCATTTTAGTTTCTGGTACTTTATCTTTTTGGAGTGTTGAGTATACTAACTTGTTTCATTATCTTCCAACGTTTCTATGAAAAAATTGTTCCATCTTTTATCTTATATGATGCTAGGTGATACTATAAAACATTTGGGTATCGGTAACACCCTTTTGGATATGACAGTGTTAGATCAAGTATTAAGGTACCAAGGTATCTGGGATGGTTCATGAAAAATTTTTATTAGAGGTGAAGGTTAATCATATTTCATTGATGTTAGTATGTAGTTTAGAGTGTCTTATCAGGACTTATGAGGTAATTGAGATTGAGTGCCTAGCCAGCACTCAACATAACTATCCTTAAGCCAGTATGGGTGGTTTGGGAAAGGCATCACGATGAATAATTTGATCTAATTCTAGTATTTTTCCTTCTTTTTATTTGGATAGGTTAAAATCCATTTCTTGATATCTTATCTAATGTGATTAATTTTATTGTTTCTCTTTTTTGAGTTATTGATTTAAGTATCCTTCCTAGTGTATTAAATGTTATTTAATGATGTTTTATAGAATCCTGCCTCTGAGAAGACATGTGAATTGTATCTAGGAGGAAACTTATGATGAACCTTAATGAGTGAGTCCTCATGTGGACCAAAATATCATTGAGATTATTATGTGTTTTTTCAAACTCAAGGACAGTTACGTGCAACCATTCTCGATCAAGGTACAACTGTGTAACTTCATATGGGTGAATCCTAAAATCGTTCTCAGGAGTTCCTTCTCCATAATCCACCAGTGTTTCAAGTATCAAATGATCCTCAATTGGTTAAGTATTGGGTGGGGAAGATATAGATTTTGTTTGAATTCGTGGAAACACGTGATTCAATTAATGTGAAATGTGACACCTTCAAGCTAGATGGACCTAGAAGAAGATCGTGGAACTCAATGGTGATGGTGAAGAAGTTTGTGGGTTTATAGTGGAAGGAATTTAAAGATATTTTTACTAACCAGTTCTATCTAGAGTCTATGGTTGTGGCTAATGTTATGGAGTTTTTCAAACTTGAGTAGTCTGAAAATACTGTGAATGAGTATGTGAACAACTTTTCTAAGATTGTGTAGTTTGCACTTTAGATTTTATCAAATGAGAAGATGAAGAGTCAATGGTTAGATATGGGCCTTCGGTATGATAGTTTTTATTAGTATTTCTTGTCAAATCTCTATTCTTATGATGATTTGCTGGATAGGGCATTGGTGGTTAAGCTTGACCTGGCAAGTATGGTAGGGTTGATAGGATTTACTTTTTCTCTTAGTGGTGGTTTTGTGAATTTTTTTAATGGAAAGATAAATATTAATGAGTCTCGTGGTGGTTATAGGTTATATGATTCTTCTAGACCTCCTAAAATGCCTATAATAATCCCTTTGACTTACTTCTAGTGTGGAAATTCTGGGAATTCATAATGGGTTTGCACTTGGGAACCCAAGATTTACAGCTCATATGGATGTTCATGACACTTTCATAAATTTTGTTATATCTTTTCTTCCTTGAGAAGGGGCACGAGATCGACAGTACCAAAATGTGTTGTGGTGAATTCATTTTCTTCACGAACAAATGGGTTACAGCCATAAGAATTTATAACGAATCATCTTTACGTGTTGGAGGAATATCTAGAGGAATATATGGGTCCAGCGACTATGAGAGGTACCATCACTATAGCTTCATCTTTAGTGACTGGTTTATTTGATATTGATGCATCTCATTCATTTATATCAACTCATTTTGTAAATCATCTAAATATTCCTATGGATATTTTATCATTGTGATGGATATTACTACACCCCTTAGAATGAAGATAGAGTAGGTTGTTTGTTGTCCTACTTATGCTTTCAATTTATCATGGATTCAAGTTTCCAGGGATTTTCTGGTTCTCGAAATGAACCCTCTTGATGTCATATTTAGAATGTATTGGATCATTTCCAATAAGGCCTAAATTTATTGTTATCTTTTATGGGTCTCCTTTTCCCTCCTCAATGGGGTGCTTCGTATCTTTTAGGGAGAATTAGAATAGAGGTTGAGTAGAGATAGTCCTTTTTATCTATATTTGGGGAAAGTAATATCAGTTTTTTTATTTTTATCTAGAGTGGGAAACTTTGATTTGTGATCTCTATTCAGTTATCATTGAGTTTCCAGATATTTTTCATTCTAATTTCTCTTATTTTTCATCAGTAATAGAGGTATAATTTTCTATTGAATTAGTTTTTGGAATATAGCTGGTATCTATACCTTCTTACTGAATGAAACCAGTTTAAATGAAATAGTTTATGACTTGGTTGGATTTTCTCTTAGATAAATTCAATATATGACTAAGCATGTCACCTTGGGTGGTGCCTGTTTTCATTGATAAGAAATATGATAAAAAACTTCACCTATGTATTGATTACCATAAACTCAACCAAATTCTGCTAAAGAAAAAGTATCATTTTCCAAGTATTGATGACCTATTTAACCAATGGAAATATAAAATTTGGTTCTCAAATATTTATTTTCAATCTAGTTATCACTATTTGGGAATAAAAAATCCGACATCCTGAAAACTTCCTTCGAAAGTAGGTATGGCCATTATTAGTATCTTTTCATTCCATTTGGTCTATCCAATGCTCTTATAGTGTTTATGGATTTTATGAATATAATTTTACACATATATCTTAATACTTTGTTGGTGGTATTTGCGTATAATATCCATGTTTACTCTCAGTGCAATGAGGATCATATGCGTCATCTGAGAATATTATTGGAATTGTTAAGAAATCACTAATTTTATGTAAAGCTATCAAAATGTGGTTTATGGATTCGGGAAGTGAAGTTTTAATACATGTGGTATTGGATCATGGTATCTTAGTTGATCTTAAGAGTTGAAACCTTTTATAACATGGTAGAAACCACAAAAAAATTAGATTCAAAGCTTTATTGGTTTAGTTAATTATTATCTTTAGTTTGTAAATAATTTCTCGAAGTTGGATTCTCCAATGACTATTATGGGTATTGTACATCTCTATTCTATGATAAACGATAGGTGATTATATTTGAGATTTTCTATATGATTAAACATTTATATTCTTGACTATTGAAATATATTTCAATTAATTTATGAAACACCAATTTTATGTGACTTGGTATTGGAATTTAAATTGGAATGAAATTTTGGGAAAAACACCCAATACCAATGGAATTTTGGGGAATATATTGAAATTAATGTAATGTTTTATATGATTTGAGAATTTATTTTAGAAAATATATTAAATTGAATTGATGAAAACCTATAACTAATTTTTTATTGAAAATTCATGAATTTTAGAAAAAAACCCATGTTTTGGTTTTGAGAGTGAATTGGCATTTTGAAATGGAAAATTGAGAAATTGAATTGTACATGATGTTTGATTTGAAATGATATTATTTTACCTTTTTATATATATTTATTGAGTGCATGAAATGTTGGTAATTTAGTGTTTTATTTGGGACAAGCGTGCAAGGATGATGATTCCCAAGAAATGGATTGACAATGACAACTCTAAAAAAAATGCTAGTTTTGTGTGTCTTATCCCATATAAGATATTTATGTATTCTATTCGGCCTGAGATTGAGGGACATGAGTACACATATTTTCACGATCCATAATATGAGAAGTGTGAGGATCATATAACTGGAATAAATGATATCATAGAGTAGATGACCATTGTGCTTGTTCTAATTATTTTGATATAAATTTTTTTGTTTATGAAATTATTTTACTAATTCCTAGTGAATTATATAATCCATTTTATATAAAATGTTTATTTAAACCATGTTTCAAATGATTTTGAACCATATTGAAATGATAGCATGTTTTAATTTAAATATGAAAATGTATTATCATGCCATACTTTATTTTAAATTGAAATCAATTTTTGGTTTATAATTATGGAATATGTTAGATAACACTTTATGAGACCCTACTGGGATTAATAGCTCACATCATACCTTCTCCTTCTGTCGTTTGTATATTTCCTTCTACCAGGTCTGAGAAAATGTAATGTGGCTCTTGGGGGAGGTGGATGTTATTGATAATTTGGTAATGGAGTGACGTTTCCTATGATATGTTTGGTTTATCTTGTCAAATTTTGATTAAATTGATGATTTACTATATTGGGTTTTGATACCAGTCTGGTGTCTGGTACTTTCTCATTTTGCAGTGCTGAGCATACTGACTTGTTTATTTATATTATGTTATTTTTTTCAATTTTGTTCTCTCTTTTATCTTGTATGATGCTAGGTTCTAGTCTCCAATCCATTAGAATCGGGAAATACCTTTGGGCTATGTTAATTTCAGCTCAGGTATTAGGGTACCAGGGTATCTAGGATGGTTTTTGATAAGATCATTGTCGATAAGGGTAATTATGGACAGTGAGAGGAAACCATCATTTAAAAGATGATAATTATTCATAACGTAGTTTCATTTTCAAAAAGCATTAGAACACTCCAATAAAAATTAATTAAATCAAAGATTGATCTCTCAATATCAAAATAGGGTACACCATATGAAATTAAATTTTAAATTCAAAAACAACATTATAACTCAAAAAATTAGACTGAATTATGAAAAACAATTATGACTTTAAAAAACATTTAATCAAAAGTCATTAGAAGTTTGAAAATAAAATGGTTCTGTAAATATATTGTGTTAAATAATGGATTATTCCAAAAGAAATTCTTGGGAATTATATACATCATAAAAATAATAAATTGGTGAATAACATTAAAAAAATGTCTCAATGAAGGGAAGTTGAGATGAAAATCCTTATGGCTTAAGAAATATTTTAATAAAAACCCCTTGAAATAATGGGATCTTGAAGTTGAAATTCAAATACCAGGAATAAGTATAATAAATGAAATTTAAATATCCAATTAAAAATATGTACACTATTCAAAAGAAATTATTTGGATAAAAAACATGTGTCTCAAAGAGGGATGATTGGAGATGAAACTCTTACCAATATCTAAAAGTGTTATGCACCTGAAATTAACTTCATGAAAAATTAAATTAATTTACTTATATATATACCCACAGAACTTATTTTTCAATATTTAATTTATTAATATTTATATATTATCTTTTGGTACATATTTTTGTTATATTTGTTTTACATCTGTTACTCGGGGTTGTTCTGTTAATTTCTTTATAAAACTTCTAGTTTGTTGATCATGGTCGATGAAATTTTAAAATAAGATAATGATCATAAAAATTTTATAGTTTTATGTGCTTAATTATTCCACTAGTGAAATAATTATACTAGTTCAAATTTTAACCCATGAAAGATCAAAATTATGAAAGGTGTCATGAAAAGTCAATTTAAGGCAATTAATGTTACTATAACTCTTTATTATTTTTATTACTTATATATTGTCATATATTATAATTATAGAATAATAATTATGTGATAAATATCATATTAGTTAATTAAATAACCTTTTTAACTTATCATTTAAGGTGGTGATAGAAAATTTAATATGTCATTCGTTGAGGCGGTAGTCTGCAAAAACGCACAGTAGATGTTACGTTGTTTTTCTAACTCGATGGAAATTAATAAATATGTGTTGGGACATTAGTATAAAAACATAATATTATACTAATGATATTCAGGTATTAATATTACTATGGTAATAATATATTTTTAAGATTAATAATAAAAAATGATAAAGATGATATAATACTTATGTTGGAGACCTGATCTTTTTTTGGAATACTCTGGGGAATTGAAGGGATTAGGCTAACTTAGTGTAACCAAAGTCTTTAGGAAGTGTGATTGGGTTATAGTGGGAGAAATATAACATATTTTTAATGATTAATTTTATGGTTAAGTTTAACTTTTAAAGGGAGGAAGTGGTGTCCTTTTATAAGATAAGAAAAGGGAACTTCTGGAAACACTCAATATTTCTCAATGGTATCACTCCATTATTTAAGTACAAAAGCTCCAAAAATGGCTGATAATTGTGTGGGGATAGATAAAAATTCATTACTAGCTCCAAAATTCAATATTATACAGGTTTTTAACATGTTCAATCCACTTTCACAATGATTAATCCAATTTTACCATAATTTACCCTTACTATGGGAACTCTACATTCACCCATGGAAATTAATTTTAATGGACAAAATTTAAATTGAAATTATTTAATAATTTAATCCTGTTTATTTTAAATATTTAACTAATTTTATAATATAAAATTTCCATGAGTTATAGAAATTAATTTTATTATTAGCGTATATAACACAGAAAATCTATTTTTAGAAAAAAAAAGGCACTTTAAGCATACAGATTTATGATTATAATAGAATTATCAATTTCATTGATTCCAATTAATTTATAATAATTATTATCATTAAAATATTATTTATTTAAAAATAAAATAAATGAAAAACTTTATTTCATATGGTTATAACTAACTAAACAAAATAGTCGATAATCAGTTTTAATTAAAATGCTACATAAAATTTTAAAATGTTATACATGGGTTTATAAATTCAACATGGTATTTTTAAAATAATTTATTTTAAATTATACTATAAAATTTTTAGATGGAAATTTTTTCAAAGACCTTCAATGTATTCATATAATAAAATATTTATATAAAATTGGTAGTATTAATAAAATCTGCATTTTCACTATTCACCTAAAAATTAATTATATCCAAAAAATTACAAAAAATAATATTAAGCTAATATTTTCATTCTAAATCCAAAAATGATGTTAATTCAATCAAATTATAAAATTTATAAATTCTTTTTTTAAGTTAAAACATAAATTATAGTGAACTGTTCTTTTTATAGCAAAACAACTCTTTAAAATTCTAATTATTCTTATTCATGATTTATATGAAAAACTAAAATAGTTATCATTAATAAATAAATATTTTATTTTATTAAAATATTCATTTAACGATAAGGTATTTAATTTTCATTAAAAAACATTACAAGGCATAAAACAATAGATTCTTAAAGAAAATAATAAATTAAGTGAATTTTTGTAAAATAAAATTTATATAAACATATATATTAAAATATTTAATAATTAAGTTACTCTTTTTCATACCTATTAATTAAACAGGTAGGTTTTAGTGATATAAACATGTCATGGTTTTTTTGGTTCGGTGTTGTGTGTGGAGTATGATATCAAACATATTTGACTTAATTAAAGGGAAAAATATATTAAAATAATGTGTGGTTACAAAAGTGGAGTTAGTGATTTCCTGGAAATTATCAACAAATGAATTCACAGTTTAGAGTATTATTGGTCTTTTGGGGCATTACCCCCACTTAATCTTGGACTTTTCCAAGATTTTTTCTTCTATTATTTTCTTAATCGAGAAAGGAGCTAAATTCACATGACCAACCCAATGAGAATCAAGCTAGTCCTAGTGAGGGATCTGAGGTATATTGTGATGCTTCTTAAGTAGGCCATGGGTGTTCCCTTATGTAGTATTTTCAGGTTGTGGCGTATGGTTCTAGACCTTTTTTTCCCCACAAATGAAACTACCATACCCATGATCTAGAATTGGCTATTATGGTAGATTCCTTGATATGGTGGAGCCACTACTTATATGACGAGTGCTTTTTGTTGTTCACTAATGACAATGAGACTTTAATCTCAAGAAATTGCATTGGTAAGAGTACCTCCAATCATTCAATTTTGATATTCTATAGGCTTTTGGTAAGTACAATTTGGTAACGCATTCCCTTATCCATAAGGTTCACCCTCAAAGGGAAATGAAAGACAAGGAAAAGTGGAAATTAATGTCTTTTATGGCCATCCACCACTAAGATGTCATCAATGATCATGGTGTACTGCACTTATTCCATATCAACCTTGTGTCTTCTCTCATGGATAAGATCAAGGACTCACGAATTTCATATCCTGATTATACCATTATACAAGGGAGACTCGATGGTGGGAAGATCGAAGTTTATTGGTTACAATATTATTCATCCTCCTAATATTTCCTTAGAAGACTAGTTATTCTAATTGGTGTAAGGAAAATAGTGATAAAATAATATCATGCTTCTCGATTTGTTATGCATCCTAGAATCAAAATAGATGTATTGTGACATTCATCTCCAATTTTAGTGGCCTAACATGAAAAGGGAGATCACATGGTTTATTTTCAAATGTCTTACTTATTAGTAGGTTATGGCATAGCACTAAAGGGAAATGGGTAAACATGAAAAACTCCTATTATTGCTATAGAAATGGGATGAGATCACCCTGGATTTCATGACTAGCCTGTTGAGAAACCTGAGTAGTTAAGATGCGGTATGCGTGAGTTTAAATCATATTCATATCAATCAACGAAGCTTGTTTCATATATGATATTGAAAATATATATGTTAGAGAGATCGTGAAGGATTGAAACAGTCATTGGGTTAGAAGATAAAGATGAGTATTGTTTTCCACCCACAAACTGATGGTCAGTATGAGTTAACCATTCATATTTAAAGGATATTATTTGAGCATGTACACTTGATTTTGGTGGCATCTAGAAAAATCACCTCCTTTTTTTGGAATTGTCCTACAATAAATATTATCAATTTTATATTCAGATTTTTTCCTTCAATTCATTATATGGGAGACCATTTTATTCTACATAGTGATGGATAAAGATAGGTGAATACTCTGTAATCGAACCACACATCATCCAAGAGACGACCTGGAAAGTAAAAATGACATTCAACTGGCTCATAACCACTCAAATTTTCCTAAAGTGATGTGTTTATCATCAATGGTAACCTTTTTAATTTGAATTTGGTGACCATTTTCTTCTTTGAGTTTCATCGATATTAGTTCATTAATGAATGGAATAACTAGGGAAACTGGATTTGAGGTATTTCGGGCCTTTCAATTTTTTATGCGGAGTGGGAGAGGTGTCAATCAAATTGCATTACCACTTAGATTCTGCTCCATGTATAATACTTTTCATGTGTCCCAACTAAGTAAGTGTGTTCTAGACCCTTCAATAGATTCTGTATGACAACATTGATCATGAGAATGATGTATCCTACATATAATATTTTATATGAAGTGTCAAACCAATTTTAAAGGTGTTACGGAGAAAGTTCATTCCACGAGATTGGGTAAAGTGGTTGTATAGGAGGCTAGTTAAAGCTTCATAGGGAGGAGAAGCCTAGTTATGGAGAGATTATAAAGGCCCTGGATCATTTTAGGTAAATTTTCCATTAAATTTTGGAATTTTAACTCTATTTATGACTTATTTTGAGGTGAGGTAGGTTTCATGGGATGTTGGGAGGTGTTGAAGGAAAATATAGAGTGGGTAAGCTGCAGAAAGAACCAGGTTCCTAGTGGATTTGTAACAATTATGTGATGGGATCCTACTTCCCATGTGGTTCTATTTGATCCATTGGTTACCCAATGGATTAATATCAGGTACTCGGTAGCTTTATGTTTGAAATCTCTTTCAAAATGGATTTTATTTTTTTTAACCTAAAAAATTAAATACCAAATTAGGGGTAGCTCATGTTTTCACCATCATTTTATCACATTGAATCCTCTATTAATCTTATTCTCCCACATCCCCTAATGAATCCTCATTTCCCTTCTTCCCAGTGTTCTGATTGGGTGAAAATACTTTGTGTAGGCAAGGTAAATACTCGACATGCCTTTAATCTTCTTTATTCTCCTAATTAATTCCTACAATAGATGTAAATCCAAGTCTTCCTAATACAGGGTTTGTGAAATCTTCAAAATATCATATATTTCATATGAGAAAGCTGCTACAGAGGTTCTACATAAATGAATTTAAGGTAATCACAAGGGTAAAATAAATGGGTTAGGTCAGGCTTGACCCTAAAAACTTCAGGGTGGAAGGCACTATTCGGGTCGGACAAAATCTTATGGTCAGATCGGGTTTGCTGAGTTATGTCGCAAGCATGCGCAATCGAGCCTTAAATAACAAAGTGAAAAAAATTAAAAATCACCATTAAATTATCTTTTATAAAATAGATATATTATTACAGAAATCATATAAATATATTAGGATCAATGTCTGGACTATTTGGTCCAAGTGTACCCTTGAAAGAAAATGGTAGGGGTTTAAATATCACCTACCACAAGGATTTTGACAATTTTTTGGGTCTTTTCAGGCCTGATTCGAGCCTTCATGGTGGGTTGTTGGGATAGGCTTATGGGATAGCACTACAATTTGGGATTTCGGGCTACCCCATGCCAAAATATAGTGGATCAGGACTATCCCAACCAACCCCTCGACTCAATCCCAAACATAGTCAAGCTTTTAGGGTCAGACCCAATCGACGTTCGGGCAAGGTTAGGTAGGCTTTTGGTTCTCCGAGCTAGATTTTCACCCTTAGGTAATCATAAGGTTTTTCTTTTTGGAATTTCTTCCCTTAAATCACATAGTGTTTGACCATATTCTAATCCTTTGGTTGTTGGTTTCCTTAGGATTTTGGTGGAACCACTTATATTACCATGACATTAAAGAGATAGGATACACATCAATTAGTAGGTATTTCCCTCCTTCCATTCCTATTCATAGAGAGATGCAATGGCTTGAGGCTGAGTGAGCCTAATTAAATCCAAATATTTTAAATTAATAAATGTTTTCCTTAAATCATTATATAAATGAACAAAATTTTTCTAACACTTTTGGTTGTATTAGTTTCAAATTATTTCATGCAATGACATGAGTAATTTTACATCATTTTATGCTTTTTTAGAATGTCTATTGCATTAGATAAATTATTGAAACATGATAAGAGCATATTCTCTTAATTCTATGTTATCCACTATTTCTAAAAGTTCATTCATAGTTCTCTTTCCATATTTTCTAAGGCACCTAGATATGGTTTATATTTCCATTATTAGGAATATTATATTATAGAATATGTATATATTGTTGTACATGAACTTGCACAGGTACCATACTTAGTGGATTATAGGTTTCACAGTTGATATGGGTGTTAGCCTTTAACTTGTTATATGGGTTGATTATTTGGGATGGGCTTGCTACACCCTGATCCATTATACCAATTCCTCTATTCCCTCGGATGCACTATTAGATTACCCTAACGGGCTTTGCCTGATTTATTTTCTTCTTAGATGAGTCACTAAAAGGAAATTTTATAATTTATAAATATACTCATATGTTTGAGATCTTATGTGCACATGTGTGATCCATTTATAGGTACATTTATTTCTTCCCATATGGTATGATTGTATCTCTGACTCAAAGGCTCAAAGAAGGTTGCATAAATTCCCCCATCAGGAGTTAATTTTTAGAGTTAATGCCATGTTCTTGTTTTTTAACCATTTATATATATTTTTAATATGTTATAATACACTCTATCTTATGAAGAGTTATTAGGATGGGGGTGGTGACTACCTATTGAGTTTTCATACTGACACCATACATGAGTCCCTCTCGAGACATGTGAAGACTCTTTTATACATGATCCAGGTAATGGTAAGGCATCCAAATATAGAAGTTGGCCATAAACAGGGAGCATGGAGCATATGTTTTTTTATATTGGGATTTCTATCTTGGTATCATGTAATTTTTATGTTTTTGGATGTTTTTTCACCCATTATGAAAGGAGTTTGTCCTAGCTAGTTTTTCTGGATTTTATTTTGATCTTGTTCATTGGGAATCCTGATTCTTTTCTTGGGATCTGGGTGTGATGAATATTTAGTTTTGAAGTGCCTTCTTTGTATAATCTTTATATTACTATTTATCCCTAGATCATTTAAGAGTTTTTGGAAAAAATTATGTTTTTTAGCATAAAATGGTCTTCTGCACGGTTTGGGTTCACGGTTTACTAAACCGTGTCACCAAACCATGCGGCCTGCCAAGAATATAAAAATCTATTTTTCAGAGTTTTTCCCCTCATGTTTTTGGGACCCAAATGCACCAAAATATTCTTCCTCTTGTTCGTCTAGACCTAGGGAGACTCTCCATTACTTCCCAAGCCATTCTCATTCCTCAAATGGTGTATATCTAAGGGAAGATGAATGATTTGCTAGTTTCTAAGGTGAATTTCCTTCCATTCTCCCCTCCCTCTTCATTATTCATACAGTTTTTCTTGGTTATATATTCTCTCACGGTCATGCTCAATATAGGGTTTCTTCCATGATTCTGATGGGGGTTCTTTAGGTATGTTCTTCATAGATATAGGGTGTTGGAAACCGCAACGAGTGTTTTTGGGTGTGTGTTTCATTTCCACCATGGATTTCAGGTAGGATATCCCATGAAATTGCCTTTATAATTTAGATTTCATCTATTAATTTATTTTCACACATTTCTTATATTACATTTGTTGTTTTTAAACCGTTGATGTGAAAAATGGTGTTTTTGCCTTGTTTTGTGAAAAATAGTTTTTTTTGTATAAATGTGTACTCCCCTTGTTTGGTAAATGGTATTGATAGTTTTCACATATCATTATTGGTATATTGAAAATGGTTCAGTATATTGAATAAATATATGGCATGAAATTTGGTGTTTTATACCTTCTTGAGTGTTAAATGAATTAGTTTTGTTAAAATTTTGTATGTCATGGGTTCAATAAATTTCCCAGTTGGGTTTTATGGGTTATTTGTGATATAAATTGATTTTTTGGGTTCTATAAATATATTTTCATAATTTTAAGTATTAATTTTGATCCATTAAATGGTTTCCAAAGTGATTTTTATTTGTACAAAGTAATGTGTTTTAGTTTTAATTGTAATTTGGCATAAGCTGTCGGTGAATGGCCCGTTTGGCATTTCTATAAAAATGGTTTTGTTTTGAATGTGTAACCTGGATGTTTTAAAGAGTTTATTTAAATGTTTAAATGATACCAATAGTGTGTTAACACCTCATTATGAACAACGAATTTGTTATTTTTGATAAATGTTGGTTTTTGTGAAAAGTGATTAAAGTCATGCTTGGCAGTTTTGTAAAAAAAGGGAAAGTGGTTATTACGAAAACCTCATTTGGATGTTTCTCATGTCATTATTGTATTTACATAATTAATGTGAGGTCCTTGCTGGTAAATAATTGTGATCCATTATTAGAGTTCCCCAGGTTGGACTCTTTGTGTTATGTTTGATTAGTGGCATGAGACCGATCCTTAGAGTGGCTCAGGGGGATGCTGGTTGTGAATTATTATTATATATATGATGTGATTGGATTCTTGGATGGAATTGGATATCTCACTCATATAATAAACAAGAGACATAGGAACCTGTAATATTAGGAAATTTTTCTAAGCACGATTTTTGCACTGGTAGTGGACGGACTAACCAGTGGCCCATAGTAGGTGGGTATATTTCGGTTTACAAATATGAGATTTACCATTGACATTTCCTGAGTTAGGGTAGCTGAGAATATTGAGCATTTTTATTTCATCGTGTGTGGAATTCTAATGGGGATGGGGTCTCATGTATTGGTGTCTTATAGATTATTCTTGATCTCTTAGATTCAACTATTTCTACTCGTTCTTAGTTTCTTATAGTGTTAGATGTGATACTTGTATGTATACTTTTCATTAACCTTTTTTTGTAACCATTTTAGTGTTTTCCCATGTAGAGTTTTATTTGGAAATTGATATGTGGTTTCAATGTGGCTTGTGAAATTTGTTTTAAAAGAAAAGTTTTTTACCTTTTTGAACAAATTGAAAATGTAAACATCACTTTCCCCTTTAAAATGCTAGTGTCTCACTAATATAATGACTTTGGTTTTGGATATGAATAAGGTCAATGATTTGTACTTTGTTTTTGAGTAAACATGTAGAAAAAAGGTACTTGGATATATTGTAGTCCAAACTTGAAATTTATGTTTTTTTATTTTAAAGGAACCACATTGGGATTAGATAATTGGGCTAGCCTACTGAGTTTTAATACATAGGCCTATTGTTATTTTTTGTTTTTAGCTCTTCATCAAGTTTCAGCTAGAGTTTGACCACCTTGAGGGATTTGTGATCATTGTGTTGGGGAGTGACCAGTGGGGTCACATGGGGTTAGATGGTTTTTAGGATTGGGTTTTGAGTTTTTTTGTTCAATTGTATTTCCAGTTTCTGGTATAAATGATGTTCGACTCAATTTTATATAAATGTATATCGAGTTGTTCTTTCCTTTAATTTGTTTGTTTAGTGATTTATATTTTGACTAAATCCATATATTGTCTACTATTATGATGTCTAGCACTAGTTTACATCCCATGGGGATCAATAACGCCCTTTTAGAAATGTCGGGTACCAGTTCGGATGACCTGTTCAGGGTTTACCCGAGTTGTTTTGTGAAAAAATGGTATCAAATGAGGTTGGATCTTAGTGGATCATTATTTTCAGAGCACCCATGTTATTTTGGGATGTCAAGGTAGATAGAGTATGATTTTTAGAACATGAGGGGTAGGTGTAGGAAGAGCGTCATGAACTCTTACTAATTTCAATCCCCATGTTTCTAGGGACATCTGGTTTTGTTATTTTCTTGGTCTTAGGGATTTTTTTGTGATTGGGATATGACAAAGAGCATTGGGATATTGGTCTCTATTATATTGAAGTGTTTAGGAAGCCATGTGGAGTCTAGGGCATGGTCCTAAATGTCTTTCTATGTTGGTGGTGTGTTTGACATATTTTTTTCAACCATATGGTCAAGTCACCTACCGACACTAGTTCCCTTTTCTGAGTTGTTTTGATTCATCTTTGAATTATAAAAACTTTGGGAAAACCCTTGTGTTGGATTAGTAAAAATGGGTTTTTTGTGGAAGTGGATAGATTATGGGATGTGAGATAAATTTATTTTCAGAATTAAAATTTTGGAAGGCTTGGGAAAATAAGTTTTTTAAAATTAACCTCTTTGGGGTAAAATTAAAATGGTTTAACAGAATTGATATTTATTAATCAAAACATGGGGTTTATAATAAGTGGCTGTTTTTTTTGAAGTTGTTTTTAAATGAAAATGAGTGAGTTTAAATCAAATTTCATTGATTAAATGAGGGTTTTTTAGATTCTAGAAATTTTTTTGGTGAATGTGAAAAGGATTTTTTTGGAAATCTAAAAATGATCTTTTTTTTAGTGGTAAGTGTACCTTTGTAAGGTGATTGAATTTTGAATTGATTTGAATGTTTTTTTGAATAAAAGGTGGATGTTTTATTTCATCCTTGGTGTTCTTATGGGTGATCACATGAATGGTTTTATATAGATATGTGAATGAATGTCTAGTATGGAATGGTGGATGGGTGCCTAGGGTGGCACAGAAACATGCATGTGAGTGAGACAATAAGGAATTCTAATGGAAATTTTTTAACCCACCATGTATTCTAGATTAAAATTTTTTCAAAAGGAATGCTTTAATTCTATAATGGATTTTTTTATGTTCAAATCTTACCACATATCTGGTGTTTATTTTTGAGAATCTTGTTGTTAGGCTGGCCTTAACATTGTTCTTAGATTTTCTTTGCCTAGAAGATTTCCACATTGAGATTTGATGGGTGATCATAATATCTCTATGGGTGACTCCTAGTTAGAAATATTTCCTGTTAATCAACATAAGGATATTATTCTTGTGTTTTAGAATCTAAACACACCTCTCTTTTATGGAAAATCAGATCCACTCGAGGAAGAGGAGTGGATGCAAAATATAAAAAGTAACTTTAACCTCATCGCATTACCTGAATTTTTGAAGCTTAAGTTTTCAATTTTCATAATTGAAGTTTCACTGTGGAAGTGTTGGAAGTCAGTGTCTCAGAATAAGCCTCATGATGATCTAACTTGGGTGTTATTCAAGGCATCATTCATTCGTCAGTTTTTTTCTAAGATGGAAAGGGAGAGAAAGAGGATAGAGATGGGTTTCTTACAACAGTATGAT
The DNA here is from genome assembly GCA_963277665.1 of Viscum album. Lineage (NCBI taxonomy): Eukaryota > Viridiplantae > Streptophyta > Magnoliopsida > Santalales > Viscaceae > Viscum > Viscum album. The sequence goes on along the minus strand of OY728119.1, from coordinate 1,574,736,592 downwards.
GGATCAATAGTAGAATATTTACATCTCTTTGTAGATATAGTCCCTTTTGATTCAGGATATGTTGCTGATGATTCCATGAAGTATTTACCTTTCAATGTTGGGCTTTATCCTGATTTACAGTCGAAGTTGTCAGAGTTCAATCCAAATTCATTTATCAACATGGTGTGGTAAGATTTTCATGTTGACGATATGATGGAAAGAGTGTACGAGGTAGTTCTAACCTTATTCAATCCCTAGGAGAAATAGTGAAGAGTAGGAAAGGAAGATGAGAGATCAGTTGTAAGTTGATGGAACGGGTTGTGGAATCAAAAGGCCTTAGAATCGTTCCTCAACCTCTTCTAGGAATTAAGTATTTTTTATACCAGTGTGGTAGGTAAGGTCATAAGAAACTATCATATCCAAATGCCCCTAGGCCCTTCCATTCTTGTGGATACTTTAGTCACTTGTAGCTATTCTATCGAGGTGTTATGAGGAAGTGTCCTGGAGGAAATTTTTATAAGTGATGTGATGTTGGAAACTTGTTTAATGTTTCTTTTTGTATGTTTTCTTCCAGTGTAAGGGATCTTTTGTCTTTGATATTTTGATGAACTTCTATTATTGATACTAGCATTGTTTTCATTTCAAAATTTTCTCATTTCTTTTTCCTAATCAAGTGGTGGATGTTTCTTGTTTGGATTATCAAAACCTAACTATGAAGGAAGATATGCTTCATCCATCATTTCTATAGCCATAGGTCTTGGAGTGACGTTGGTGTGTAGTTAGGATTCCCAGGGTTGTTGGAAGTATTTCTAAGATGGTGAATCTACCATTATGGTGAGGTAGTTCCTTTTTTTCTTATGTGGTTATAGTGTTCATGTATTTTTAGTGGGGTCCCTTCCCTCCCTACCCTAAGTGTTGGGGGGTTTTGATCTATGAAGAAAGTGTTGGCCCGATTCTTATCTCATCCATTTTGGAGTGGGTAGTTTATATGTTATTGTTGTGTTATTATTGGCCTAAGATGATAGGTCATTGTAATTGAGTTTTTTATTGACCTGTGTGGAAAAGGCTTGATGTTGGCTCATATTAGATTCTCATTTGGTCGTTACTAGTTGGTTCTTAATGGTTGGGAGACCCACTGTGGGTCTCGTAAATCCTTATTTTAAAGATTGGTCAGATGTTAGTTATTCTTTAATGGTGGGGAGACTGTTCCGACCTCCCCTAAAATCATTGGCTTTCATGAGTACCCATTAGTTTGGGTGATTTTGGGTTTCTTAGTAGAAGTCCCAAAAATCTTGTCTTTGGTTTTGAATGGGTTGGATTGATCCTTACGATGATTCTTGAGATATGGTTGTGTATTTTTGTCTTGTTTCGGGAAAGAGGAATAAGTTTTGTTAATGGTGGATGAGATATACTTGGATTAAGAGGCTGGATTGTGTTGATAAATAATCCTTATGTGTTGATATTTCAACTGGAAAGTGTTATGGATTTCCATGGGTGGAAATTTTTAATGGTGAGGAAAATTAGTATACCTGATTTTTCATGTTCTTTTTTTTGATCTGGTTCATTGCGAATCATGATCCCTTTCTCAGGTTTTGGGTGTAATGGATATAGAGTTTTTAAGTGCCTTATTTCTATAATCTTTCTATCATTGTTGAACCTTGTCTCTTTTGAGAGTTTTTAGATAAAATGATGTTTTTTGGCATAAAATGGGCATGTTCCCGGTTTGGGTGCACAGTTTACTAAACTATGTAGCCTAACTATGTGGCCTTCCTATAACAAAAAAAATTATATGTTTTCCCCATAATGTTTTTTGGACCCAAATGTGCCCAAATATTCTTCCTCAGGTTCTTCTAGACCTAGAGAGCCTATCCATTTATTCCTAATTCATCCCCCCTCCACTAATGGTGTAGATCTAAGGGAATATGAAGAGTTGGCTAGTTTCCAAGGTGAGTTTCTTTCCCTTCTCCCCACTCTATTCCTTCTTCTTCCAATTTTTCATTGATTTCTCTTCTCCCATAGTCATGATCAACCTAGGGTTCAATTTTCCCATTATTTTTATGGGTGTTTAGTTCTTTTAGGGTTGGTCTTCATAGATCATTGGTGTTGGAAATTACGGCAGGTGTTTTCAGGTGTGTGTTTTCTTTTCTCCATGAATTTGAGATAGTATATCTCATACACTTTCCTTTATCATTTAATATTCATTTTTTTCTTTTTTTTCACACGTTTTTTACATTCTATGTGTTGTTGTGCAACCCTTGGTTTAATTTTTTTGATGTGAAAAATGGTGGTTATTCCTTGTTTTTTGAAAAATATTGTCTTTTGGTATAAATGTGCACTCCCCTTGTTTAGTAAATGTTTTTTCTAAATTTCAAACACGTTTTGTGGTTTTTTGAACATGGTTTAATAGCTTGAATAAATATATGGCATGAAAATTGGTGTTTTATACCTTTTTAGGGTTAAATGAATTGGTTTAGGTAAAATGTTGCATGCCATGGGTTCAATAAATTTCCCTGTTGGATTTTATGGGTTATTTGTGATATAAATTTATTTTTTGTGTTCTATGAATATATTGTTATCATTTTAAGTATTAATTTATATCCCTTAAATGGTTCTCAATGTGGTTTCTAGATGTAAAAATTATTGATTTTTGGTTTCTAATGTAATTTGGCATGAGATGCCGGTGAATGGATCGTTTGGCATTTCAATAAAAAGTGTTGTGTTTTTAATGTGTAACCAGAATGTTTTAAGAAGTTTATTTAAATGTTTATATGCTTAAAATGGTGTGTTTACACCTTTTTATGAATAGTGAATCTGGTATTTGTGATAAATGCGGGTTTTTTTGAAAAGTGTTTAATGGCCTGTTTTGAATTTTTGTAAAAAATGTGAAAGTGATTATTATAAAAACCAACTATAGATGATTCTCATGTCATCATTTTATTTATATAATGGATATGAGTTCCTCGCTGGTAAATCCTTGTGATCCATTATGAGAGTTCCTTGGGTTGGACTCTGTGTTATGTTTGATTAATGACATGAGATCGATCGTTCGAGTAGTTCAAAGGGATGTCGGTTGTGAATTATTGTTATATATATGTTGTGATTGGATGCTCTGATGGAATCAGTTGGATCACCCATATTATAAACATGAGACATAAAAACCTGGCATATTGAGAGATTTTTCTAAGAAATATTGTTGCGCTAGTAGTGGATGGACTAACCAATGGACCATAGTAGGTTGATATATTTGGGTTTATTACTATGGGATTTTCCCTCAGCATGTTCATAGTTAAGGTGCCTGAGAATATTGAGCATTTTAATTTTATAATGTGTGGAATTCCAACGGGGATGGGGTCGCATATATTGGCATCTTCTGGATTATTAGTGATCTCCTAGGTTCACCTATGTCTACTCATTCTTAGTTACTTATAGTATTGGATGTGATACATTTATGTATACTTTTAATTTCCCTTATTATGTAAATACTGTTGGGATTTCATGTGTAGTGTTTTATTTGGAATGTGATGTGTGGTTTTAATGTGACATGTGAAAACCATTTTCAAAGAAAAGTGTTTTATCCTTTTTGTAGAAATTGAAAATATAAATATCACTTTCTCTTTTAAAATTCTAATGTCTCACTAATAGAATGACTTTGGTTTTGTAAATGGTTAAGTGAAATTAGTTGTACATTATTTTTGAGTAAACATGTACAAAACCTCACCTTTTTATATTTTAGTTTAAACTTGAAATTGATGGTTCATTTATTTGAAAGGATGTTCATTGGGAATAGATTATTAGGAAAGCCTACTTTGTTTTAATACTCACACATATAGTTAATTTATTTTTTAACCCTTGTATAGGTTTTATCTTGAGTTCAGTCGCCTTGAGTGATGTGTGATCGTTCTATTGGGGAGAAACCATTGGGATCATATTGGGTTAGTTGGTTGTCAGGTTTGGTTGGTTGAGTTGTTTGGTTTAGTTGTATTTTTAGTTTCTTATATAAATGATGTTGAGATGAATTTTATATAAATGTATATCAGGTTTTCTTTTCTTCTCTGTTGTTTTTTTACTTGTTTATATTTGAGATAAATCATTCTCTTGTCTACTCTGATGATACCCAACAGTAGTTTCCAGTCCGTAGGGATCGGAAATGCCCTTTGGGCCATGCTGTAGATCGGCTCGGGTGACCATTTCAGGGCCGACCTAGGTTGGTTTGTGATAGAGTTCCATACGCATCTCACAATATGATATGTTGCATTACTTTATTGTTACACTCTCTTCTGTTGATAACTGGTTACACATTTTGTATATCCAAATATTGAGTAGGTCATGTTTCCTTCATGTATGAACCAAGGTTAGTTTAATTCACTTCTTAAAGTGGGAAACTGTCTTCCACATGTGCATTACTTGGCCCTCAATGTTTACACCAACCTCTAGTGACTTGGAGGTATGCTTGAAGTGTTGTGATGATGTGACTCAAGATCCTTTTAGGTATTCGAGCCATAAAAGTTACATAAGTTCTATAAAGAACTCATCCTCTTGATCCAAAGGAAGACTAAGAAAAGCCTCATGGAATACAATAGCATATTCTCTCACAATCGGCATGTCTTCAAGGATAATTATTTCATTTGTCTCAATAATTTGAGTTTCTACATCTTTTTAATGATGCAATAATATCTATACTTGTGAAGGATTTGACAAAGTAGATTCATAATTATTTGAGCATGTGTATTGAATTCGATGATGGTTTGGGACATTGAATGTTATTTCCTCCTCTCAAGGTAGTGGATATTGGATCTATGTAAGGACAATCTGTTCATGCTTAGTATAACATTGGATTCTATTAAAGGGAGAATGATTAAGTTTTCTATAAGATTCTCCTAATAAATGTTAACTAGGGAATAGTTATATACTTTAGATATAAGGATTGCACAACTATGTGTTTTCATCTATAGTTCAACCTCCATGTCTTGATGTGGTGTTTGAATATTTCTATTGAACTTTAAAGATATAAAGGAATGAGTAGAACCAAAATAAAATAGGTGATTCATTAATCTTGAATGAATAAAAAGTGTACATGTAAACATGTTATTTTCACGATACACCTTAGCAGTAGTGATAACATAAGCTCATCGTTATTCTCATCATTGTGGCGTTTTTTCAGTTATCCTCTACAACCCTTACATTGGTGTAATGATTTTTATACTGTTTATATTCCTTTCAGTTATGACATTAGACCATATGAGGGGATTGAGTGGAACCTTCCATTATTTCATCATACTGACTAGATTCTTCATATACCTTCTTTAATATTGAACATGATGTTTATCCTTTTCCATAATTGAGTCGTTTATCAATTCCATTGAGGTAGATCCCAGTGTGATTTTTCTCACACTTATGGTATGTGAGATTTTGAATCTTCTTTCCTCCCTATGATTTATCCCCATTATTAAACATCATTCTTATCATTTTATCTCTAGCCCTGCGAGACCATTAGATTCCCTAATCTCTATGTCCACCTTAAGGGAACATCAAATTATTTATTTATATATATCAAAGTCCCGAATCACTATTTTTTTAATACTCATATTTAAGCCAAAAAATAAATGATCATCCTTTCTTTTAGGGTCAATAACATGCGATGACCATATAGAAGGGAAACCGACATGCTTTAGAATTTTACAAACACTTGAGGGGAAGTATGATGGGTGACCATAGGGACCATTCACTCAAAGAGGTTTTGATTCATTCAAGATGTTCTTTTCTTAATTATTTTATTTTTAGTGTTCTTAAAGTATAAATTTTTTATGTGTTTTTAATATTTTTTAAAGGGGAAAATAAGTAAGAAGTGATCAACTATGAAAAAATGAAAAGGAGAGGAACGGATGTATGGATGCAATGCAAGTTATAAAAAAAATACAGATGGGGTTTCACTAGACGAGGTTTATTATTGTTATAAAAGTGATGGTTAGTACATCAATATAGAAAATCATGCAACACACTTGTTATAAAATTGATGATTATTACATTGACATGGAAAAACACGCAACACGCAATACAGGGAAGTTTCTACAAGACTCTAACTTGAGACCTCAATGAAACCCACAAGGATTCCTACCACTAAGTTTCACCATGAGGGAAAAATTGATTATTATCCCCCAGAAATCTAATTCAACTTAGAGTAGTATCTTCCAAAAAAGTGCCATAGAGACTTCCTGATGTCTACGTGAAACTCCATGATACCTCTCCATTAATGATTCACTCTATCAAACTAAACCAAAAAAGAAAAGTGATGAGTTTTGGATAAAGAGGTCAAGAGATAAAGAAGACATGGGCTATAACCTCACACCTTTGGTCATCGAATAAAAACTTAGAACAAACAAAAAAATCCAGGATTTCAATTTCTAGCACCTTGTACATCGGCTATCACCTCCATAGCAGCTCCAGGCTTTCAATTTCTAGCACCATGTACAGAATTTCAATTTCTAGAACCCTGTACATGGGATATCACCTCCATAGCAGCTCCAGGCATTCAATTTCTAGAACCTTATACATGAAGAACTACCTAGCAGTGATGGATCCCCAATCTGAACCTAGTTTGCACCAAACCATCCAACCCAATCAAGGTAGCGAACATAAAACACCCTAATCAGCAAAAAAGCCAGTGATAGACTCTACTTGAGCTTCAATGACTGTCACCCCTGAACCCGCATTCATAGTGTAGAACAAATCAGACTCACTCAACCTCCATACTTGAAATGAGAAGAACTCGGACCAGATTTGATTTTCAATAGAAACAATCAACATAAAATTCATCCATATATTGAAAAAGTAGTGCAACCCAACTGAAATCATCACTCAGTTAGCACAGTCAACTTTCACCAAACCAATGAAACTTTACAAGAGCCCCCAAGACCAGATCTTCCAATCTATTAAGCAACGAGCCACTAGCATGCTTGAGCGCACATATTTAGATGGATTTGAGCCACTTATGAAACAACACCCTCAAACCCAACTCGGCTTGAACCTCAATCTGCAGATGCAATTAACAGACACAGCCACTCCAACCACCCCAACTTGAGCCAAAGTGCAAACCCATTAAACTAGAAGAATTAAATATGCATGGCATGAACCATCCAAAAGATGCAGTAACGGAAAATCTAAATCGCTTTTTGATCATCACAGAACTCCCTTGGTGACCTCCCTATTAAGATAAACATCAATATAACAAAACCTTTGATTATATCCATTGGGTCCTCTACCAACGATTGAATCGGCGACATGCAACTCATCACAAGAATCAATCACCCCATCATCAAACTCCATATCCATCATGATCTCCTAGATTTGCAGCAGACATGCTTCATCAAACCCATCCCCATCGATAACAAACCCTTGATCAACCTGATCAAGCTCCTCTATTTTCATCATGGAATCCCTGAGAAGTGAATCTCTGATTGTCCATCAGTGATAGTGTACTAGGTCCCCTTTCTTCAATAGGGCCTTCCCAATGGGCCTCATTGACCAGCCTATAAAATATCCTACAAAAATTAGTAAACAGAAATATTATGAGAAACATTAATTCTAAAATTAAATATCAATTTAAAAAACAAAATTTTTCATTTAAAATCAAAACTCACCAAATTTCATTTAAATTTTAGGAATCAAAAATATGTCATAAACATTAAATTCCCATAACAAATGCATTTTCAATGTGTGTGTATTTCAGATTCCATGTGAAATATACGTCCAGTGCAACTTTCGCATCACATGTGCATTTTTTGTTAAAACAAATAATTCTAATGAAAAAAATACAAATGAATTTCTTTGAAATATATACCAATTATATCTAATTCAATTCACTTAAATGGTTCATGTGAAGTACCATAAAAAGTATGTAAAATTCAAACTAGGAATAAATTTTTATAATATCATCAAATATCCAAAAAATAAAAATATATACCTTCATTTTTTTATTTAAAATTAAAAAATTGTATTTGAAATTTGAACCATCATTTTTGCATGTAAATTTCTTCTTTAAGTTAAAAAATAATTACTTTTTCATTTATTCACCTAAAACTGAGAAAGTGATATGAAATTTTTGTTTACCTGTGATTTTTAATCAAAAAGGGAGAAGTTTTCAATGAAATTAAAATTTTAAAATTCATCAAATTCCAATATCAATCCCCCATGCCTTATTTTCACACTCTCAAGAAAAATGTGTGATAGGTGATTTCTAAATATAGAGGAATGAATTCCAAATAATAGTTATCTTTGATTAATTCTGTAGATAATATGTTAAAACTGGTCGGAGCTTCAGTTGCTCCTCCAAGAATAATTTTATCTTCCCAAGCTCAGGCTACGACTATCACTACTCATCCAAATTCCCAATACCATTCCCATAGGCACCAAAACCATTTATTTATATCCCAAATAGAACTAACAACCAAATATCACTAAATATACTAATTATTACAAAACTACCCCTTGGCAGTTACACCCCAACCCAGACAGTTACACAGATACATCCCAATAATTTTCCTAGGCTGCCTTTTACGCTAGTAAGTATCCATCCCTATAATTTCCTTCTCCTTGAAAATTCACCATTTTCTCAAGGTGAAAATCAGGGAACTTATATTTATGTATGTTTACAACCTCCCAAGTAGCTTCTTCCTTCGGTCTTCCTCGCCACTTAACTATCCAAAACTAGGAAATACCTTACTTTTACACTGCTAGTATGGCTTTAGGGTATTCATCTTCTACTAAAAATTCCTTTGGGTGCTCTTTTTCAACAGGATGATTCCCAACATCTCTTTTTATTTGTGACATAAGAAAATTTTGGTTTACTTTACCAATTTCGGGTAAACTCAACCAGTAACCTATTGTCCCAATTTTTCCATCAACCGCAAAAAAGTAGAAAATACCATGCAACCAACTTTCCATTAAATCTATCATTTCCCCCATGTAAACTCAGTCTTAGCTTGACCCAAACAAGGTCACTAACCTCAAACTTCACCTCTCATCGATGTTGGTTTTCATATTTTACCATCAGTTGTTGTGTATGCTGAAGAGTTATTAGTAGTTGTTTTATCATTTGGTCCCTGTCAACTAAAGAATTTCCACTACTTCGACAATTTCTTCCCCCAAGAATAATTAATAATCTATGGTTGTTTCCATCCATATACTGCTTTAAATAGCGTTTATCGAATAGAAGTATGATATGAAGTGTCAAAACTATATTTTTTCCATGACAACCACATTTCCCATCATGGAGGATGATCTGAAGTAAAACACTTCATATATATCTCCAAGTATCTATTAAAAACTTCTTCTTATCCATATATTTGAGGATGATATGATGAAATCATATTCAAAGTGGTACCTTGTAATTTGAATAACACTTTCCAAAATAAACGTATGAATAGAGGGTCTCAATAACTAACTATTGCATTGGGTGTCCCATTCCATCGAACCACCTCTTTCATGAATTCATTAGCCATTGTTTTTTCTAAATAAGGGTGATTCAAAGGAATAAAATGTACAAATTTACTCAACCTTTCAGCCACCACTAGCGCCACTTCATACCATTGGTATTTAGGCAATCCGGAAACAAAATCCATCGATACTTCTAACCATACCAATACTGAAATAGGTAATGATTGAAGTAATATGCCAAGACATAAAGGCTCATATTTACTTCATTGACAAACTTCACATTCCCGAACATATTTATGCAATTTATGTATCTTTCCATTTCAAAATACTCCATTTTCATCCACTTGTATGTCTTTAAATACGCTAAATGTTCTCTAATAGGAGAAAAGTGGTAATGATGCATTAATCGAGTAATTAAAACAAACTTATGAGACAATACTAGTCTTTTTTTGTAATACAACAGCCCTTACCAAATTGTATAACAAAATTTATCATTATCTCCCTTCTATATATCTTGGAGTACAGTATAAAACTCCTCATCTTGTAATAATTATGATCGTATCACCTATATATCTACCTAACTCTATCCAGAAACTGCAATATGATGAAACTTCCCCTCTGGAACAAACATACACAAAGCATCAACAACGTTTTTCAACTTTCCAGGGCAATATAAAAACATAAAAAATTATACCCCATCAATTTTACCTTCCAACATTGTTGGTTTGTTGACGTTACCCACTGGCTAAAGAAATGTTTTAATCTTTGGTGGATATTAAACATTTTAAATCATCTTCCCAATCAATATTGTCTCCAATGTTGTATAGAAAAAACAAATTCCATCAATTATTTTTCTTAAACCCACTTTGTTGAGATATTATCAGACAACTCCTTGGTGAATTATTCCAGGGGACACCCATCTTGAAGTAAAAAATTCACCGATTCCCAGCCTGAAAGAATCACATTATACAAGAAAATTCTTTTGAGAAATCCACTAACCCCAAAACTAGCATGGTTTTCATTCATTTTTTATGTTCCTTAAAATCTAATTGTGATTACATTGTCCACTTATATTCCACATTTTTCATTAACATCATCAATGGTATTTCAATATTTCCATAATCTCTAATAAAGTTTTAATAGTATTCTGTAAGACTACAGAACCCTTTTACTTCCTTATCATTCAGTGGAACTCACTAATATTATACAGCTTCTAACTATATAGGATCCATGGAGACACCTTTTGTAGAAATTATATGTCATAAACACTATATCATCCACCTCTGAAAAGAGAATTTGTTCCCTATTGGCATGAATTTAATTACATTCCCTTAATTGTAATGATTGTTGTAACATAGCTAAGTGATCCTCCCAACCTCTACTATAGAGAATAATATCATCAATAAATACCAAAACTCCCGTCATTGACATTGGTCAAAAAACATTGTTCATAGTATCTTGGAAATTTGTTGGTGCATTAATCAACACAAAAGGTATAACTACATATTCATAATTCCTTTCATGAGTCTTAAATACACTTTTAAAATTTTCCCCACTCTTGATCAGAACCTAATGAAATTCTTATTTAAGGTCTAATTTAGTAAAATAAGTTTCTTCAGGCAATTCATCCATTGATTACTTAATCAATGGAATAAGATACCTATAAAAAACTAATATATTATTTAAATCATAAAATTCAACACACATTCACCACCCTCCATAATTCTTTTTAACCATTATTATTGGGCTTGAATAAGGATAGAATATGATGAATCCTAATTCATACAGATCTTGTACCTGATTCTCAATCTCATTTTTCATGTGATAATCATGCTAGCATGGCCTGATATTCACAAGTTCAACCCCGACCTTAAACTTTATTTCAAGGTCAATATCCCTCATCAAAGGTAACCTGAAAGTTATATCAAGCACAGTGTTGAAACATACAAAATGTTTTAGCTTGCACAAACCCATAATCAACCTGCTCAAGCTCCTGTAATTTCAGGATGGAATCCCAAAGAAGCCAATCTCTAATTTTCCTTCAGTGATGATAGATTGTGTCCCATTTCTTCAACATCACCTTCCCAATGGACCGCAATGACCAGCCTATAAAATCTAATACAAAAAAATCAATAAACAGTAATCTTATGTGGATCACAAATTTCAAAATTTTAAATATCAATTCGAAAAAAAAAATTAGTTTAAAATCCAAAGTCACCAATTTCAATTCAATTTCCAAAATCAAAAATATATCAGGAAAATTTTAATTCCCAGAATAAATGCATTTAAAATGTGAATATATTTCCACATCCATGGGAATATACCATCCAGTGTGACATTCACATCACATGTTTATTTTTTGTTAAAACAAATAATTTGATGGAAAACATTCCAAATTAATTTCTTTATAATATAAATCAATTATATTTAATTCAATTCACCTAATTGGTATATGTAAATTACAATAAAAATGTGTGAAATTAAAACCAGGTATAAATTTTCATAATATCACTAAATATCCCAAAAATAGAAATACATACATAAATTTTTTGATTTAAAATCAAAAAACTATATTTGAAACATAAACTATCAATTTTGCATGTTCATCTCTTCTTCAAGTTCAAAAATAGTCTCCTTTTAATTTATTCGCCTAAAATAATGAAAAAAACTAGAATTTTTTGTTCACTTAGGATTTTCAAGAAAATGGGGGATGTTTTCAGAAAAATTTAAATTTTAAAATTCATCAAAATCCAATATAAATCACACACACCTAATTTCTTCACTCTTGGGAGAAACATGCATCAAATCTAGGCTCAAACTCAAATAAATTTACTCTCAAAATACTATCTATCGTGCTTTGTTTAGTCACATTCCTTTTTTCTTAGTTGCTCACAACATTTTCTAGCCCACTAAAAACAATTTCTCCAACTTCCCTGGATTAATTTACCCTCATAACTCAACGTTTGTTTTTGAAAAGTTTTTCTTAATCTCATGCTCATATATGCATCACCATATGATTTTTCATTTTCTTATTTCTCTACTAAATAATTTTGTTACTATTTCAATTAAAAGGACTTCTCATTGTTCATTTGTGGGATAAGGTGGGTGGTTCAATTTTGAAAGCAGTGATAGAATAACGAGGTTAAACTCGTAAATCCTAAAAAATAATTACAATTGTGATACTAAAATATGATACCTCACTTATTCCATTTACAATGATGTTTTTATCACTACACTTCCCTCTTAAAATGGGGCTCACAATACAATGAATATAGTGAGAGGTACTTCCTCCTCCACCATTTTTTATACTTTAATTTTTTTCTAGTTTTTTTTGTAGAAAGGAAGGAATTTTAATGTCATGGAATGTAGTGACCCCTTTTTCTAACACATTATTCCCAACCCTCAATTGTTTTCAAAATTAAATCTACATTTCAAATCCTCTTATCTCGTGAGAGAGGTAGTGTTGATCAAAAGGCCTTTAGAAGGTAAATTATGGAGGGTTGGTAGTTGATTTATAAAAACAAAGGCATGAAAGAGAAGGAATAAACTTTTAAGTAAATTGAAAATATAGATAGCTTAAGCACACAATATATATGTACACTCCCAAAAACATCCCTAAAATGTCACCTGCTTATCACTCCATGTCGATTTTGATATGTTATCCCACACACTCTATACTAAGAGTACCAAATAATTTCACCAACAAGCCTTTTTCCTTTTTTTATTTTTCACAATGTTTTCACAAAAATTCTATTTTCACAACTTTTTTAACATTGGGATCTTTTTTTAACTCGAAGGACTTCGAATTTCAAAAAATATTGCAGACTACACTGCCCAAGTATGAATGCACTAAACACTCTCCTCAAAATAGTGAATTACTTCCAAACGAACCATGAGAATTGGTATCCTTCACCACACCTAACTCTAAAAACGCACATTTCATTTTACATAAGAGAAGGATGAGATATAATTATGGTTAGTATCATGGATCCTAATAAGGCCACACATAGTATTTAAGGTTTAAATTGAAGAAAATATACAAGGTGGATGAAACATCAAGTAAATTGGGATTTAAAGTCAAAATATTCCTTTATCATGTTAACACCCCTTTGCTCTTTAGAGATTTGGAAAGAAGCTAAAATGTTTACAAGACACGAAAGAAGCCTACCCAGAAAACTCATAAAAATGACCATCCCACAATAATTGTTTCAATGTAAATCATGAAAAAAATTATGAGTAAGGTGGGTGAGGATTTGAGCTCATATTATGGATTCCTAGTAGGTTATACATGGTCTCTAGAAGCTTACAACAAAGTTCAGATGTAAGGGAAAGCTCAAAAGGGTGAAATTCCAAAAAAGAAACTTAAAAATCCTCAATAATTTTAACATAGAATCCCAATTTACCATAAACATTGAAATATAAGAAAAGAATGTTCTAGATATCATTCATGGATCAAGTTATCTAAAGAAACAAGGATTTGGAAGATGTTTTTAAAACACTTAGAAAGATCCTAGATTTGTGAAATTTTCATTAGACAATAATCAAAACCCCTAGGTATAAAAATGACCATAATTTATTTATTTATCAATTCAAAATTAGGGGAATATCATATCAGTAATCAAGAAATTTTTTTATTAACATTCAATAATTTTTTTACCAATAAATGTCAAAAATTTAACAAGGCACTGATGCTCATTTCAGTTCAATAGAAGAAAAAACAAAACACAATAAAAGAAATAAACATAACCTAAAAATATATCTTACAATTTAAATAATCCTCCCATAGACATAATATATGACTAACCCACATGTTAAATCCCTGAGATTGTTTTCATAACCCATTGATATGATCTTGATCTTGAACAGTGATATAACCCCTCACACAGACTGACTATCGATAACATGTTGTTTGTAAGTATAGTATAAGAATAAAAATTATAGGAGAGGCTAAGTAGAGGAAGAAGGAGAATGAAGAATAATATGGAGGAGAGTATGAATTGAGAGGGTCAGTAAATCTCTCCTGCCCAAGCCCAGATGTATGAACATATAAAAGATTATTTTCCTCTCTTATCTCTCTCACCATCCATTCCCCTTTTATTAGTACTTTCCACCCCACATGTGGGCTAACAACTTTCCCCCTTAGTGAGAAAATTGTATCCCTTTTATAGTATTTCATCCAACTTGTATAGACTATGATATGGGTCTCCTCTCCCTTTTATGTACTATGATTTCCAAGTTATGCAGAGGTGTCTAGGATTTTATCAATATGCATGTTTATGCACTGTATACCTAGTATCTTTTACTATCACCATCCTGAAAAACCACCTTGTCCTCAAGGTGGTGGATTTTGTAGGAATTATAAGAAATATCCCATACTATCCTTGATCCCTGGAACTAAGGACAAGGTGAACAGATCATGTATTCATATTAAGAAATTAACCAAATGGCCCTTCTAGCTTCATGGACCTCGAAATATTATTGGCGACGCACCCTGGCTTAACCTACTTGCCATATGACCTTCGATATTTTCCTCCCTACTTCTTTGGCATTAACAGGTAGCTCAACTCCCACAATTCATCTAAAATATAACCCCATATAATCCATTATGGGCCTAAATTTTATTTGGAATTGAGTTTCCACTCCCTGTGCCCATAATTTCTATTGGATGTTATCGGCTTCATGAAACAATATCTAATCCCTGATTCCACTACATCCCAATTTCATATCGGTATCCATATCCAACATTGACCAACCTCCATTAAATCTTCCTAAAAAGTTGGATATGGATCGTTTTCTGCTATTTTAGTTCCATTTTCTACCAAATTCATGTCAAGGCCGTATACTTGAAATTTCCAAATTTTTGGTTTTTTTGTGGATCTATTTTCTCACCTAGGTTCAAATGAATAGAAACCAATTCCAGATCCATCATTGATTGGGCATATCATTAGAATTTTAGACAACTCATTGTGCTCCAATTCAATGTTAGATGCCTCATTGGACCCTGGTAACATCTCCCATATCATCAATTCTAGGTGCACCTGAAGCTGCTCTAACATAAAGGGAAGGTGATCCATCGTGAGCTGCGACATATTATTTTCTTCAATTTTAGACATGACTATGTCCATCACTATAGACTATCTGGTACCTTCAATCACCCCATATGGAAGAGGATGTCGTGTCACCTACTACAGTGGCTTCATTTTATCAAATTTAAACAGCATTGTTTCCATAGACTGGTTGATACCCTAGAGTTGGCAGAGAGTAGGTGACGTACTATATTCATTGACAATTTTATTTCCCACTAAAATTTATTTTCGACCTAATGAATCCATTCTGTTAGACGCCTCAAGAATCATGAATAGAAGAATAGGTGGATGTGCCACCTACGACGACTTCTTCCTGGTGAATTCGCGATACTTTTCTCCCCTGTTACTATTTTTGTTTGTTTGGGAGAAATCTGCCACCAGATCTGACACTAGTCGATCATGTACCTTCCACCGATGGTGATTCTCCACCTCCATTTCATCAGTCTCCATATTCTGTAGCAAGTGTGGTTCATCAAATTGTGTCGAAAGTCCTGCTACCACCTGTTATGGCCTCTTCTTCCAACGTCACACTACACCAAAAATGAATCATATGAATTCAAATTCCTCTTCCCAATGGAGATCCCAATTCTACTCCCATTTCCTCTAGTTGGGTCGCATCTTGAGGAGGAGAGGAATATTCAGAAGAGCAGCATACCTTGTCCTTTGAAATTATTAAAAACTAGTACTCACCTGTGCTATTACACGGTGTCATCGATTTGTGGTTTTCTTTTTAATAAGATATTTATATTTATAATAGTTGATAAGAAAGAGAAATATTGACTAAATTTTAATTATAAATTAATGGTGTATGATAATGGAAAGGGAGTGCATAGAATATGAAGACACCATTCAAATTGTTGAAAAAAAGATAGAGTAAAAGTATATGAATTTTTAAATTTTGATTCTAGAATATTTGAATTAATTTATAATTTCATTCACAATATTTATAATTTGGGAACTTGAAATTTAAAGTGAAAAAAAAATCAAAGATAATAAAGTGGTTGAAATAGTAAAAATGAGAAATGTGAAATAAAAAAAAATTGATGTATTGTATGTAACATCTATAGATAATATTAAGAAATAAATGATTATATTTCTAGATGTATTGTAGGAAATGTGGTTATAATTTAAATGAATATATACACATCCATGACTATAGAATACATAATGTATATATACATGTCATCACAAATTAATGATACAAATTCATTGTATACATACATTTTTTTATCATATAATATGAATAAACATGCCTTTATGTACAGTCGCAAAGCATTATATTTGTTCGTATGTAATATTGTAGTATAGTATAAAAATATTTATATTAAAGACTATTGAAATAGATTCATATTTCATACTATAAAGTGAGGTCTTATCCCTAAAGTAATTAATATGAAAGACTCAGTCTGATAGAAACAAATGCATTACGTAAAATGTAATCATGCAATTGAAAAAATATCCATACATCAATGTATACAGCCACTGAAGTGCATTTCATTCTATAAATGCAGGATTTTGTGAATTTCATTCCTATAATATAAAGGATATTAGAGGAAAATAGTTGGATAATAAGATGTAAATATGAAAATATTTATTTACATATAGTTTCATTTTCAAATATGATAAAAACTCTCTATTAGGTCTATGAGAAGTAGTAAAATTAATTGCTTTTACATGGAGTGAGAGGCCATGGATGATGATGTTCTGGTGGAAATTACAGTAAATTCATCATCTCCACAACATTTCAAAGATGTATTGTATCTATCTACCTCCTTTCATCTCATAAAGAGGTCATCAAGAAGGTATGTTATTCCTGCAAAAACAAATTCACCTCCTCAAAATTCTGTCACTACTGAAAAGTATATTTCCACCCCAAGTATTATCAAAATATTAAAAGATCCATCAAGAGAAAATATTATTTATTCAAAATAGTAAGCTAAAAAAATGTCATAAATCTCCAGCACCATCGCTTCTTACCAAACTCTAATAATAGAAACTCAAACCATGTAGACATCAACTATCAAAAATATCCCTTGCTAACAAAATTTTTCAAAAACATAAATCTACAGGAAAAAAATTGATCGTCATTCAAGAAATAAATCATGTAATCGGAATGTAAAGATATAGCATATTTATGGAGTACAACTCAGATTTATTAAAATATAGTTGAACCTGTTTTGTTCAATATCTCTTCTGTAAGGTTTATTAGTAATTAAATATAACAATAAAAAGTTCTCCTACATGGCATCATATATTCCTAAAAATATGAAGTATTTTCTTATCATTAATAAAATATATCCAGTATTTTTATGAAAACTTCTAAGTTGTAACAATACTATGTTAAAAGTAAGATAGTATATAGCATGAGTTGAACTGTCATAGTATTTCTTGAATTCTATAATATATTTGACAATCTCACCTATATAATTTTGTCCACTGATTTGAGTTTCTTTGGTTAGCAACTGAACTGCAGCATCAAGATAAACTTCCCCTATAATAAATACCAATACATCACCCTTGGTATCCAAAATAATAAAATGGGAAATAAATATGAAAGATTTCATTTTTTATAGATAAATTATTTATATTTGGTCTGAAACTATGAGATACACCATGAATAAAATAAGTGTCAATGAGAATTACTAAAAACAATTACATAAATTCTACTGAAAACCATTTAAAGGATAAATCATTGATAAGAATATTATAGAGGCCCTATATAGTGGATTGAACATTCAAAAAACTTGTTCATGAACTTGGAGGAGATGTTTATTATGGTTGACAATCAGATAGTTGATGGCCAGATTAGGTAGATATTTTTGGAGGAGATTATTATGGTGGGGGGGAGTTGCAGACCTTGCTTATTTACCTGTTCCCTCAATCATTTATAGGTTTGAAGGAAAGGGGAATGCCTCCACCACTTCAATATGGTAATTCCCTACACATGGAAGATATATTGTAGTTGACATTTCAGCAGACATTGTATCCTCCTAGATAGTACCCTATAATTAATGGTAGCTTAACAACTGCAAAAAAGGAGTAATACCTTCTTTGGAAATAAAACAGCATAGACGTGCTATCGAGCATGTGGAATTATCGATAATATCAAAACGTCATCAAGAATGAAACAATGATGATCATGGCGGAGAAGTGCAATAAATTGTTGCCTCATCTTCATCAGATTATAGATGACCCGAACAATGAAATAATATGTCCATCAATATTGATATAATATGGAGTGTTGCATTCATGATAAGTTAGAAAATAAACAGGGATAATATAATCTATTGTACCTTAAATTGTAATGTAGGGATGAGTAAATGCAGTAGAATAAATTAACTACCAAAATTTTATTACCCTCCACATTTTGTTTCTCCAATTCCCCATCCTCCACAGGAATCCAATTAAAGTTGTATTCATTGGAATATGAATCAATGATTAGTGAAATTATGGTTTTCTAGCCATGTGAATAACCCGTAGACAATAAAATTATAATGGGATAATCTTTTACCATTTCTAAATATGTACATATATTCCCTTCAACTAAACCAACTATTATCTTTCTTCAGTAATACATTGAATCCATTATTAATAGTGGAACTGTTGGTTTTAAATGTGACATAGAGCTCATAAGTGTTTCATATTTAAAAATAAACCCATTAGTTCTCATTGGTTTATTATCCAGTATTGTCCATTTAAAATACCTTACTTCACATTACATTTTCATCAACTCAAATATAAAACACTTTGTCGTAACACATGTATGTATATTATACAGTAACATTAAAACAGAGACTACCATCTCTATAGAAGTCATAAATCCTGAGAGATAGAGTATGGTATGAAATCCTTTTTTATCACCCAAAGCATTCTCAATTGAAATGAATACAGATCATCTTATACAAAACTAAAAAGAAAAAGAGAAGAGGAACATACATACTGATTTAGGTCATATAAGTAAGAATAAAAAAATACAATTGACAATGTAAGGTAATTAAAAAAATTATGGCTCTATGCTATGTTTAAAAAAACATTGAAAACTGCTAATCCTATGAGAATGAACTGTATGAAACATTGGTCCAGGATTCAGTACCTTATACTATAAGAAATATCAATTATAAGCTATATGGATATAAACTTGATCATTATTTCAATCCAAAAAAAAATCCCATAAACTATGGAGAAAGGTAACCAAAACTCATTAGATCAAAACTGAATTATAAAATCAAACACATTTCCAGATCATCTTATTGTATTCACAAGCACTATGGAAATATATAAGAAAGTGATAGTTTAAACAATAGTGGAGTTCAAAACCAAAGAGATATTTACCTAAATAGTCTCACAAATATCCATTATAGAGATAACTAAATCACATCTTGGATATCATAGACCAGAAGCCTGGATATAAAATGTCTTTTAGAGAAACCTTCAAATTAAATGGGCAATGTCTCGCAAACATTTTATAGTGGAAGGTGGAAAAAATCAAAAAAAAATGAATAAAATTTTGAAACACATACTTGGATGTCTGTTTATGCTTACAACAACAGTATGATTTGATCTTCAATAGGCGCATGAGGTGTTGTCTGGTTGTTTTCTTGCATGGAAAACACAAATATAAATGTTATAAATTAGTAAAATAACACCTTATACATGTCATTAATACTCTAGGTGATCACATCATTTAAGGAATTGTCTTCACTAATACTTCTAGTTTTAAAAAAAGATTCAAATTGACAGACTAAAGCATTATATATGCTCCCCTCAGCATTAAAAGTCTTTTCATTCACCATAATTCTTGAGATATGTTTTTGGATCCTTCTCTCCTTCTTCATGATGTGGAAAAATAGAGTACTTATAACACCCTCTTTAATCCGTCATAAGTATAACTTCTTTTTAATAATCCTTTAATTAGTAGGAATTAGCTCTCCAATATTATATTGTAACAGAACCTCCTCAAATGAGGGGATTTAAAGTTTACAAAAACTGTTTTCTCATTACAAAATATCATCCTTATATTTCTTGATTTCCTCATTTATTCTAGAGAATTTAGCCCTATCCCATCCTCTAAGAGATGATAGGTGGCTTTCAGCTTTAATTTAAGCCTTTGGAAAACATTACCCTCAATCCACATCCATACCTACTATAAAATTTCCCTACATTCTATAAAATGGAGACAATATTTATTGAATGTAAAAGTGATAGGAGATCTCCTATCATCATTTGATAAACAAAACAAAGGATTTCTATGTATTGAAAATAATTTGGTGGCCTGTTTTGGGTGGGGGGGTACATAACACATGTTCTGTTATTTTTAAATAAGAACATCATTTATAAAAAAATAGTAATGGAGTGCACCAACCAAGGATATATTTAACCAAATAGTCACTGAAATGTCCATTACGAATACAACTAAAGAACATCTTGGCTAACATGTGACCTGAAACCTGCACATTAAATGTCTTTTAGAGAAACCTACTCATTAAATGGGCAATTTCTCACATACACTTTAATGATTAAGGTAGAAACCATAAAAAACATTAAAAATAAAATATAAATAGGAACTTGGATGTTTTTTCTACTCCCAACAATAGTATGAATCGATCTTCAATAGGTGCTTGAGGTGTTGTCCTTCTTTTTCCCTCCCTAGAAAACACAAAAAATGTTTTTAAATAGTAAAATAACACTTTATTGAGTGTTGTTAGAGAAACCTTCACATTAAATGCAAAATGTCTCACATAAACTATTGAGTGTTGATTGTAGTTCCTCTTGAACTTCAACATGAGTGAAGTCAATACGATGTCCATTAAGACCTCTTACCATCTCTTCTTGGTATGCACCCCCTTCACAAGAACTGAAATAATGTGAAACTAAAATATAATAATTCAAAACACAAATATATACTATAATATAACTACACATGATCATACTAAAACCCTAGAAACTAAATAAATCTACATGTCTTCCAAAATATAGTCCCTATTTAACTTCTTAACAATGAATTTTTCATGGGATTGATAAATTTTCCCATAAAAAATCATGTAATACACTAGGAAAATAGTTTCACAAGAGAAAAATTTACATATATAAAATTTAGGGATCAGAAATGATAATACATACCAACTGACATAGAAGAAAATATATGAAGCAGGTTCGGCTTCAGCTAGTTCGTAATTCCATGGTTCTTGGAAGAGGCCCTCCTCTCAGTAATGTCGGTGGCGGGGTTTATCCGATTCTTCATCAGGTATTGCTCAATGCCAAGCATGTCACGTGGAAGCTTAATCTCACATATGATCTACTTGAAGTCATCGTCCACCTCGATTACCAGACACAAGTCATTTGGATATGCGATATCATCTTGTGAATAGGTGAATTGGTTGGCATCTT
Organism: Viscum album; assembly: GCA_963277665.1. Lineage (NCBI taxonomy): Eukaryota > Viridiplantae > Streptophyta > Magnoliopsida > Santalales > Viscaceae > Viscum > Viscum album. The sequence continues at coordinate 1,574,714,708 of OY728119.1, read as the reverse complement.
GAATGCGTAAACTCAAAATGGTTTCAAATAAATGTCTATGGACATAAATTAATTGTTAGGTGATCAAAATTAAATATACATGTAGATGAAAATATAACTAACATAACCTAAAACATTTGCAACTAAAGTGAACCCATAGATGAAATTTTATGAAATTTCTCCCTTTCTCCTTTATGTTTGACATGGGATAAGAAACATGGGTCATAAAAAATTATAAAACAATATGTAGATAATATTTTAAATAAAATATTCAAATAATATTCTCATACTGATTATGAATCAGTATTCTCATACGAAATTAAACAAAATATTTCTATGTATTGAAAATAAGATGGTGACTTGCATGTGGGTGGGGGTACAGAACGCATGTACTGTATAAATATTTAGAGAAAGGGGGTCTGTAAATGACAATTAGAATATGAAACACCTAAATAGTCAGTCAACGCATGATATTCATATAACTTCCAGATCATGTACCAATTAGTTTAAGAGGTAATATATCATTTCTGAGCATCAAATAATACTGATGTCCACCCTGACCACTTATGGACACATTTAGAGTCAGTAAGACTGGATACAACAGAAATGTTCTTCAAATACCTAAATCAACCTTCATGAAAATAGTCTGGAAGATTGTCCTGGTGGTTGAACACATATAAATCCAATTTTTCACTATAGTAAACTGACAATCTAAGAAAAATATAGTTGATAATTTAATCATGAATAGAAGAGAAAAAAATGTCATTAAATGAGTAATTCCCTGCCTGAAAACCATCCAACAAATATGAAAAACATCACAGTCAAGATAACTTCCAGCATATAACAACGTCCAGAATGAATAACCCAAGGGAATCAATCTTCAAATAAATTAAAACAACCGTTAATGAACCATATGTATATTGAACTGAGTTGATACCATAAATGCAGTGGCAAGAATTTTGATTTTCCAGTAGGCATATTAGGTCATACCAAAAACGAAACGATGATGTGGGAGGGAATAAAAGTTTCAAAAAGTGTGCAGGGAAGTGAATGTGGCATCTCAGGCTACTTGAATCTTCTAGGAGAAGCTTGAAAATAATTCACGGTGGTATCTATTTGAAAAAGTAATTGATCTTCTAAGCAAAGAATCACGAAAGATGATGAAAAAATTATCCAATGTTCTATAAATGATTTTTCTTCATTAGGAACCGGAGATTCATATCATCGAAATACCTTTTATGCTGATGAAGGTTTTATTGAAGAATCTTGTTGAAGAGCTCCTCAATACCGGTTTGAGAGTCTATAACAACCAAAATTTTGAAAAACTCCAACTGGACACCAACAGTATTGTCTTTAAGAATAATGAAATCCACTGTGATTTATGGTCACCACTATTTAATCAGAGGAGGTGTAGGATCCAGATGTGCTGGATCCGAAGATGGAGGACATAGAGCTGGATAGCGCAGAGAAGGAAAAGTAGATGGAGCAGGCTGACGTGGAGAATGTGGAGGAGGAGGCTGAGAAGCCGAATTCGAACATGGTAGTTGAATAGGTAGAGGTATCCCAACATGGGGGCCAGAACGATGGAGGAGTAGAGGTAAATGTCGAGGTGTAACTCTATGAGCATCGGGGGGAAGGTGATCACGAATGGGATGAAAGAGAAGGAGGAACTGAAACCCTAATAGGTAGAGATGAATCAAGGTAGCGTGGCGAGAAGAGTTTAGGTTTGGAGATATATTAAGAGGGGAATCATGGATGGGAGTGGTGAAAGATGGAGGGATAATCAGGAAGGGGGTGGGAGAGGGGAATCAAAGAGGGGAATAGGAACCCAGGGGATTCGAGGAGGGGAATAGGAAATGGAGAGCATGGAGATGAGATTTGGGGACGGGTTTTAGGGAGGGTAGTGTGAGATGGAGGAAAATACCAATCAGGGATAGAAAGTGAGCAAATTTTCAAGATTTGGAGGAAGGAATAATGGAATTAATGTGATGTGGAGGCATGAGAAGGTGACACATTAGCATTGGAGAAGCCAAGTTTAATATAGATAATAGATTACCATGCCCCCATAAAGGGGTTGTCTGTTTTTTGTTTTTTTTTGTTCATGCATGGTCCGTCGAGTAAAAATAGACATTGTGTACCTCCCCTCTAAAAATAGGTCATTTGGATGCAGCGCTACTATGAAAATTAAGAGAACTATGAGCGGCCCTCTACAACGCATACAATTGTGATGGAACTGAGTCTGATGGTGTGTGCCGACAGTTTGACCTACGTGGAGTGTGGTGATGGAGGCAGAGAGATTGGGTACAAACTTGATGCAAAATATCGTGCCTAAATTATAACTATCATCTGATAGGGTGGTGCCACCCGCACAATGGATAACAGTCGTGGTCACATTCTACAGTAAAGGAGAGTTGTCCTGGAGAATCTTCTCCATAAAAAATGCAAGTACTATGTGGGTCGCTCGATCAAGATGATATCCACCAGTAGTGTGCGCTAGCACTGGATGTGACAAAGTGGGTAGGGCACCTCTGTCGAGAAGCAATGAGGAAGTGGCATGCCAGACTAAATTATACAACCCCTCACATAGACCGAATATTGAGAATAGATTTATTTTAAGTATAGTATACGAATAAAAATTATAGGAGAGGCTAAATGGAAGAATAATAAGTATGATGAAGAAGATGGAGGAGAGGAAGGCATGAGAGGCTCACTAAAGCTCTCTCCCCCAAGCCCAGATGACCAAACATCTAACAAAATATTTTCCTCACAACTCTTTCTCACCATCCCTTCTCGTTTAAATAGAATTTTCCACCCCCATGTGGGATAACAACTTTACCCCTTAGTGATAAAATTGTACCCCTTCTGGAATGTTCCATCAAGATTGTATGGGATGTATAACAACCCATATCTTTATTACACATTAATTCATGAATTATTACATAAGTTCACAAATAATACAATCTAATATAACAATATGTATAGTGTATTTGGTAATTAGATACATTACATAAAAAATTAAAATGTGGAATACACCATCTTTATTGAAAACTTCCTTAACATGATCATAATATTTCATCGAACATAAAACTGCATGAGATGACCTGGAGACGTACATATAAAAAAGGTGAGCCATAAAGCCCGGTAAGGGAATAGACGTGGAATAACATGAAGAAGATAATACATGTTAGGAAATAGAAATATCAATGAGGAATAAATTTAGTGACAATAATAAACATTAATAATTAAGAAAGATATAACCTAATAATTATAAATGCATCATGGGAAATGTGGAAACATCTTTAAAAGATGCATCATAAACATAGGTCAAGGCTAACTACCAAGAAATCATGATGGAAAAATTCCCATAAAGGAATCAGGTTCACTATATAACCCAACATAATGCCTCACGAGACTAAACATTACCAATTCATTGGATCTCTATATAATTTTTGGAGCACCTGTCACTTTCATTTCATTATCATGCTTAAGTATACCACATAGACCATAAAACATTGATTAATTCATCATCATATTTTATTACACAATAAAGAAGTTTGGAATACTTATATTTAAGTCCCATGTCAAATAATTATATGCTCATAAAGGTTAACACCTTTGATAGGAAATGAGTATGGTATTCACTACACAATTGTTTTGGCATAGAAAATCGCAGTGAAATTTCGGCAGCATAACAACGTCACTTAAAAATTCATAAAATAAGTTGATAGAGAAAACGTTTTATATAATAATTTTTAAATAAAATGGGAAATAATAAGGACTTTTAAATACATATCCCAACATTAGTATTTTAAAACAAAAGACATAAGATAATAAATAAACTTTTATAAAGAGGGGGAAAAGAACCCTTACTTGTGTGTGTGACTCCAAATTCATAGAAAGAATTTCCTTAGAGCTTGGGGGCACCTTGGTATGGCTCTAGATAGGGGAGGCCATAGAAATTATGTGCTAGAAAAAATCTTAGTGAAAATAAGTGGGATATTAGGTGGGTTTATATAGGAAATGAGTGGGGAATTCTTTATCATTTCTTAAACATTGGTTTTGAACTCTATATAATAAAATAACCAAAAACACAAACATTTCCCTTGTTTTTCTCCATGGTTTCTATAAAATGGGAGTAGTTTTAATTATTTTATAATTAAAATATCTTAAATTAATAAAATAATACCTTTTATTATGTGGAAGTGAGTAATACTCTTAAAGAAATGATTTTAAAACATTAAAATATATTAATGGTTTTAGAGGATTAATAAAGGCTTTATGTAATTAATAAAATAAACATAATATCACATTATTTTAAAGGAAAAACATATATTTGATCGTGGGTACCATTTATAGTATTTATTACATCACTTTTGGGTCATTATGAGGTTATAATACACATCGTATATTTATACAGTATTTAATTTTTACCTGAAAATTTGACTATCTCAAAAAATTCTGAAAAAATCAATTTTGGATAATTTCGACAGTTTGATTCCAAAAATAATATTAATTTTATCAATATAAATTTATAAATATTTGTATTTTCACTTTTAAAATAATAATCGACTTTTATTAAGAAATGGTAGGTTTTTTGGACAATAACAGTTTTTGAACCTTTATAAAAATCACATTTGATGTCATTAAATTTATATGAAAATTTATATTTAATAAAAATAATTTAATAATAATAGTTTATTAAAATACTATTTATTTCAAAAATACATTAATTCATCAAAATAAACGTCTTAATTACAATTGAAATAAAAAAACAATTTTTGTTTTATTTTATAAAAATCATAATCATTTATAAAGTTATGATATAATGTAAAGATAAAAATTATTATATTGAAAATAAAATAAACATATTTATATCAGTATGGTCTTGATACATATCTCATTAATACACCAGAAAACACCCTAAGGGTTAGGCGCACGACTGTGAGAATTTCATGGGGTGTTTCGGCAAACATGGTTTAGGCTATGATCTCGATAAGCATGAAATTCTCACATAAATGGTTTTTCTCATGCTTAAGTTGCTGGATATCATCTTGGTATTGGCTGAAGGAAAATTACAGTGATGTTATCTCCCTCATAAGCTCTGATAAATGGGCTTCATAGGGTACTATTCTACTTGTTGAGGCCATCACTTCAATTGTCTGTATCTATTGGATTGGTTAGAACCATATATTTATAATAATAATGTGATCAATGTTAAATGAATATATTGTCAACAATAAATATGATTTACAGTATCTTAAATATGATATAATAAAATAAAATAAGTGCATGTGTTTTCTATAACCATAATACATAATAATACATTTAATCAAATTTCAAGGGGGTATTATTTGTAATAGTTCAGGTTGTTATAATATTCCCCCCTTCAGAAATGTTTCCCTTGTAATTTAAATTTCCCACACTAAAATAGATGATGTTCACTTTGTTTCATCACCTCCTCCATTTCCCACATCTCTTCTTCAAACTTGTGGTTTCCCTACAACACTTTGATATGGTTCATTTTCTAATTTCATAGAACATTGTCTCTATGATCCAAAATTTGTGTCGCCTGCTCTTCATAGGAAAGATCATTCTCCGATGGTACCACCTCTGTATTGAATACAAGTGAGGTTTCTAGTATGTACATCCTCAAGAGGTATGTATGGAATATATCATGTACTTGAGATATAATAAGTGGGAGTTCTAGTCGATAGGCCACCCTATGATGAAACCAGAGATCTCAAAGGGATTTATGTATCTTTGACTAAGCTTTAAATTCTTCCAAAATAGTATCCCTTTCTTCTATGGAGATATATGGAGGGTTATCGGGTCTCTAACATCAAACTCTAGGTCTTATCGATGACTGTTATCACAACACTTCTGTTGACTCTTTAGCATCCTTTATGTGCTTCTAGATGGTTTTAACATTTTTAAACCATTTCTGGACCTATCAGTTTTCATTTATCAACTTCATCCCAGCATGCAGGTGTTCTACACCTCTTCCCAAAAGGGAATCATATGAATCCATAAGGATTATTAAGTTAAAACTATTATTACATGACAACTTGACCATAGTAATATGTTATTCCCATCCTCCTTTTAATTCAATCATGTATACTATCAACAGGTTCTCATGTGTCTGGATAGTCTGCTTAGATTGGCCATCAATTTGGGGGTGATAGTTTATGCTGAAGTTCAACCCAGTTTTCAAAGCATGTTGGAGACTCTTCCAGAACTTGGAGGTAAATCTTGGATCTTAACTGTGTTTTCATGAAAAGTACAATTTTATTAGGTTTTTAAGGTTGATTTATATTATAGTGAAAACCATAGGTCATATCTCAAGGATTGTTGGTGGTTTATAGTGTGAATTTTTAATAAAAAGAAACAAAAGAGGGGGCTGTTTTGAAAACAGTTTTAAGAAAATGACTTGATTTAAAGAGTTTAATAGTTCACAAATAAATGTGTTGTTTTAGAATTATGGGGGAAGGATATAATTCTTATTCCACTAAACATCTTGGATAATTCATTGTTCTGAAAATTGTATATGGATTAATGTAATTCTTTGGTTGAGGGTTGTCAAGATCTCGACTCCCCTCTTGCCAATTAAAACGATGCTCGAAGAATCACCCCTTAACACAACAATAATGTTTTCAAGGATTGGTTATAAAACATAGAAAAAGGTCTACCAAATTATACTAAAATCTTATGTATGTATGGGAGAAAGAGGACTCTTATTGTGTCCAATCGGAACAACCCAAGATTCCCATTTGAAACCTCAACCCAATCGGTGTTGAAATAAAAAGTGTTTCACTTAATTATAACAAAATATATATATATATTCATAGGAGAATAACATCTATATTAAACATAAGTGAAATTAATAACATATAAATTACACAAAAAAAAATTAGAATAAAATGTTTTGTAACTCCCTCCCATGTATGTGTAGCTCCCTTGAAATGATCGTATACCATTTAGCTTTCCATCGAGAGGAGGTGGAGGCTTGGGTGGAACTTTGCCTTCATCCTTGATCCCATTATGAGGATAGGGGACCCCAAAACTTTTTAGATGAGTAGATTACTAATTTGGGTCTCCAGAATATCAGATCTTTTCCTCCTGGCCGAACTTACAAATGGGGTGCCAAAATGCCAATTTATAAGCAAAGTGGAAGGTGGTTTTGGGCACACAGATTTCTTAAAACAACTTGGTCTATGGTTTTTGACATTCAGACAGTCTTATATTACTTTGGTAAAAACTAAAAAGTTTTTTATCCACATCTTGAATATCTCCACTTAAATTTTGTCATCATTTTTACACCTACAGCTCGAGATATTTATAGAACACATCACACCACTTTTGACTACGTGTAGATTCGGTGTCTTGGACAGATCAGTCCAGATAAGCTACCAGATGGCCGAATTTGACAAAAGTTCATTAATAAAAGTTATATCCCACTAATTTTTGGACCATAAAAAATATCATCCCATTTAGATCCACATTTTAGTAGCATTGTGCGGTTTAGTCCACTGTTTTCCTTGGATCCTGTGCAGTTTCACCCATTTTTCTTGAACATCATCAAGGACACTCCAAGTCACCTCCACCTTCAATGCAATTATAAAAACAAGTAACATTTCCATTTTTATAATTTATAAAAACAAAATAATTTAATCAAACATGAAGTGAAATTTTTTATTATTTTTATAATTTTCAATGCAACTAGTTTAGCATAGTGGTGTAAGGGTGAAAATAAAAACGTGAATTGTGTTATGACCACACCCCCTATAGAGACCCGAAGCTTGACGTACATTTACATTACATTACATTTGCGGAATACTTAGTACATAACAAAAACACACACACAAGGATCGTAATAGTTTAGTGTCTTTGGAAACTCGGAATATAATCTTCTAATCCTAGTGAAAGATCTTCAACATCTCCCATAAAGATCTTCTTTTTTTTAACATAAAACCTTTCTTTATATCCTGGGGAAAAGAAAAACTAAAAGGGTGAGCTCAAATGCTCAGTAAGGGTAAACAAAAGAAATATCAATCATATCATATAAATAAGCACATAACTTTTGGAAATCTTAACCTGTAAAAGAGATCATAATTTCATAACCTGGGATAACTCATGGCAGCGAAATGTAATCACAATAATCATAACATAAAACATTAAACTTTGTGGCATACACACATAATCATATAGAATCATTTCTTGTTAGTCAAGACTCATTGCCAAGACTATCTTAGTGGACAAAGTCCCTTTCTGAACCGAGTCACCCTCGTTTCAGTCCTGTTTCACAGAACCGGTATAACCTACCATTCCGGCCATGTCTATCTCATGAGATATAAAATCTTTACCCAATGCATTGGAGGGAGATATAGGTCCCACCCATCTCATAATGATACCATTATTATGTGTGCCACAAAAACAGAAATCATACATCATTGCATAACCCATGTAATAAAAATGGGATTCTTAAACAACATGACATCATAAAACAATTCATATAAGATAAAGGAATTCATAAAAATAATTCCATCACAACATAATCAAATCAATGTAATAATAGGGATAAAAAATAACCCTTTATTATCGTAGACGGAAAATAATTTTGATAAAACACTTGAACTCCATTCTTGAGGAAAATATCCTTTCTACTTCAAAAAAAAATTCTTTCTTAACATGTCATACAATTTTAAACTAAAAGAATTTGATTAAAAATAAACTTGAAAACTTGTAAAGTAATCTTCTTGGAAATAATGTTTTAGAAATCCATTCATGCTGTAAAAGTTAAAAAAACATTCTTCTCGTACTTTTGTCGGAAAAGTCAAAAAATATCTCGTACGAAAAACGATAAAAGATTCTTTTCATATCTTTTACTAAAAACTCACTGAAGGGTAAAATTTGATATAAACTATTGTAGAAGGATATAAATATTACATATTGGGGAAACATGGATGTGGATTATAAAATACACCCCAGTAAATACCAAAGTATAAACAATCTCGGATAAAAAAATGAGATTGTGACATTTCCCTTACCTTAGGTCCGATTTGCTTCGTAAGTGTCCGAAACTCCTGTATAATGATTTAAATAATGTCATTTACTTATTACAGAATCATATTCATTGTTATTATATCATATATGGTTCACTTATGACTTTATATTACCCGTTCTTTTGTAAATTCATGTTAAAGTAGCGTTTTGGGTAAAATCGTCTCATTTGTCATTCGTGTTTTAACTTGTAATTATTCATATGATTACTTAGATCATTATTACTTAATTATAGAATATAAAACATGATTTATATATGATATATATTCATAATATACATATATATAATGTATCGATAAATGGAAATAAATACACCGTTCATGGAGACGGTAGGTCGTACGTACACATGAACGCTGTTTTCGTTTCCTTATTGAATTGAGTGGAATTAAGTAGATGACATACATATATATACACATAAATCCAGTAGCTTTATAATGTCATATATTTCATTATTATTTCTTATATATACTTTATAATCATTCTTAAATGGTTAACATGGAGAATGAATCTCATCGCGTCGTGGAGACGGTAGTCCGTACGTACGCACGGGCGATGATATCATTTCCATAATAATTGAATTGAATTGGAGTGGATTATACAATATATCATAATAATTATGATGTTATAATAACTATGTATAGTTATTCTTTACACCATAATACCCATCCATGTAAGGTGTTGGTGGAAAAACAGATTACACCACGGCGTGGAGACGGTATTCCGTACGTACGCACGCGCGGTGATTTCGTTTTCCGTAGGATGGATAGATGGTGAATTAGGATTGTTTCATACTTATAATAACATATCAGTATCTGATTGATACTGATTTTATTACTTCATAATGAAACAACCTAAGAATAAGAAGTGGAAGAAGAAATAAAGGTGAAATAATTGGTAACGGAAATTACCTCTTCTTTGAAGCGCCTCTTTGAGACCGCCTCTTAGGGCACTAAAATTGGTCTTTGAGGAAGACCAGAACCTCTAGGATGTTTCTAGGGAAGTTTATAAGAGATTTTGACAGGGGTTGGCCGAGCTTGAAGTCTCAAAGTTGTGTGAGGAAGAGAGGGAGGAGGTGTCCTTTTATAAGGGAGGAGAGGGGCACCTTTGGAATAACTAAAAATATTATTTTATTATAAAGTCAAGTTCGGTTTTAAATAGCTCAAAATTGATTTATTTCGAGGATAAGGTGGGGATGGGTCGAAATCCTCTCATACAATAGAATTTAGACAAGTTTAGGTTCCTATTTTAACCTTATCATTTAGATTTAACATTAAGTTAAATAATTTTACTTTTACCGTGTCTTCTTGTGTTCTTATACTATAAGGTTAATAAACTTACTATAAGAAGCCAAACGAACCCCAAATTGTTTATTATTAATATATATAACCTCATATAAGTCATTTGGCCGAACCTTAGATTTTTAGGAATAAAATAACAATTAATAATATAATATTTGTTTTAAATACTATTTTATGTCAAATTTGACACTATTTAGTAATTGATTTTTGTGAAAATCATAACAGAATGATAAGTTCTAAAAAAGTTATTTAAATCAATACTAAAATGTCATATTAACCTAGAAAATTAGTGTAATTCATAAAAAGTCCCAAATTATATTTATTTTGGTATTTATAACATCAATTATGTCAATATTTCATTAATAAGATAATTACTGCATCATTGTTGTGTCCTAAATAAATTAAATTATTTAATGTATACAAATTAAAAATAAAATACCATTATTTAGGAAATCTTTTTAGCTTTCTAATGAATATTTATAGTCTAATTTATCTTATGTATAACCCTATATTAAAAATGATTTACTTATTAAACTTTGATTTTAACTATTTTAACCCTTCTTTAAAAAAATTAATAATAAATGTCCTAATCTAATCCAAGTGGGCCTAAATGGTCATATTTTATTCCTAAGGTTGTTTTTGGTCGAATTAAACTTGTCCAATAGAATTAGGACATGTGTTAGGGTAATAATAATATCATTTTTACCCTTAATTACCCTATTTACTTTTAACCGTGGTAAAAAAAGTAAAAAGTTACTATTCACCAAAAAATTATTTTCATCTCATTGAACCACATTTTACTTACTGACATCAACCGTGTCTCTTGGATTTTTGAAATTCCACTCACAGAAGCGGTAAAATTAAGTTTTATGAAAAATTCAGTTTTTTTAACTACCACTTAGTGATTTCACTATTCATCAAAAAATTGAAAGTTTTCAGAAAAATACCAAAAATTAGGCCTAAGCTATATTTGATATTATGAACTCAAAAATTATTTCTATTTTAACAAATTCACAACATATCAGTTGCATTAATTAATTTAAAAATTAATTCCCGTCGTCAAAACAAAAGGCGTGTTTTTAAGAGATAATAACTATCAAAAGATTGACACTTGTTTATAACTGGTTTAAATGTGAAATTACATCAAATGACCAACATTGTATTAAATTGTAAAAATATATTCTAAATATACTTTAAAACCACTCAAATTAATAATTTATCACTATTAATTATTTCGATTAAAAAAGTTGTTTTTAATTAAAATTTAGTAATTTTCACTATTCATCAAAATATGAAAGTTATCCGAAAAATACCAAAATTTCACCCTAAGGTAATTTCGATATTCTGAATCCATAAATGAAGTCCATTTTGAAAAATAAAATTTACAAAATTTCAAAAAGTGGTTATTACTATTCATAAGGGCTAGTTTTAATAATATTTTAATAGCATATCGTTGTTTAGTGAAACTCGGTATTGCGTACTACACACGCTGTCAAGGAAGGTCGCGGTTGCGTGTAATGAAAGGCAAGTCAAGGATGCATGTTGTGCAAGCTCCTTTTGGTGTAGCGTACAACACAAGACATTAATGAAATTAAAAAGAATATTTTTCATAAAATCTCGGGGTGTTACACCCCCACACCTAAACATTTAAACTCATGGGAAAAGTCACATTTAAAAAAAAATTATTCAAGTATATATTTCCAAATTCATAAAGATTTAACATTAAATAAAAATTTAATTCTTGATAGAAACGTGATCAAATAAAAAAACACATCACAGAATTTTTCTCAATGATCATGGAAAAAGGAATCTCAAAATTTGTATCAAAATGAAATTCCAAAAGGTACCAAATACAAATTGAAGAGAATAATTAAAAAGTTAACCATGTCACTAATTCTTCACATGTTTGTGTGATAACCATTTCATGTTATTCATTCCATGTTCTATCAAGTAAATATAAGTTATTTTAAAAATTATCTACTTACATGATCCTTTCAACAGAACTTGCCCTACATTCTTTGCAATCAAATTTAAATACTTTCTCACTTAATCATTGCTAAAAGTCAGACCATAATCTGATGACCTATATATCCCTATATTTTTTACATTTCATCACTCCCCTCATTTTTTATTTGTTTTCATATTTTATGGTTTTTAGGGCGTACAATAGTCAGATAATAGGTACACACGCATAGGTTAATTTGGTACAGTAATGAATTATATAGGATAAAGAAAAAATTATGGAAAAATATTTTTTTATGGTATATAAAAATTAACCTAAATTATATTTACCTTCTATTATGTAATAAATTTTCACACATCTTGGTTGGGTGCAAAGATATATAGAGAGATTAAGTTAAACAATTTCCCTTTAAACTATTCATATAAAGGGTACCATTATTCTCAAATGTTTCAAAATGATACAAACATTTATATCATATAAAAACAACAAAAATTCCAAAGAAATTCACTCTATAGTATTGAATTCTTTTTCAAATTCACGTTTTATCAGAATTTTTTTGAATGTTAAAACAACATAAAATAGAGAAATAACTCATGCATTTTCAATAAATTCCATGATTAAGTGGGTATCATTTTCTATGATAAATGGGGAATAAAAAATTAAAATTTTATCACAAAAGTTATGGATTAATGGAGGGGGAGTGAAATTACTATAAAACAATAGAAAAATTGGAAAAGAAAGAAAGACGATGAAAATTCCAAACTAACCCAAGAAAATATCCCCCCCCCACCCCACCCCACAACTAAAGTGTGTAGTGTCATCACTATAATAAAATAGAATGTATTAAAGAAGAATAAAACATGATGGGTTTCATTCATAAACTACATCTTTAATATGGAGTTCCTCCATTGGGGACTCCAGAATGGCTTCATGGAAGTGATTCACTCGCTGCCCATTGATAGTGAAGGTTTTCTTGGTTTCCTCATTTTGAACCTGAACAAAACCAAATATAGAGACATTGGTAACAGTGTATGGTTCAAACCAGTGGGAATTAATCTTTCATAGATGTAAGTTCATCATTTCATTATAGATGAGGACATTATTCCCAATTAAGAACTGATGATGAAGGATGAGACAATCGTGGGAAGTCGTGGTTTGATCCTTCTAAATCTGGGAGTTCTCATATAAATATATTTTCATTTTATCTATCTCCTAAAACTGCAACTTTCTTTGATAAAAACAATTGAAAGATTTTAATTTTATTTTTTGATGACCCAGTAGGTCCAGTGATCAATCTCAATATGGAGGTGAAAACTCCTTCCAAACATAAGCAGATAGGGTGGCATTCCAATGGGAGTTTTAAAGGTAGTACGATAAGACCATATAAAATCATCAAGTATAAGACTACAATATTTTCTATTAGGTTGAACCATTATTTTAAGAATCTATTTTACCTCACTATTTGACACCTCTACTTGACCATTTGTTTGTGGGTGATATGCATTAGACACTCTTTGCCCAACCCCATACTAACGCAAAAGAGATTTCAATGTTTGGTTGTAGAAATAAGAGCCCTGGTAACAGATGATGAACCTAGGTAATCCAAACATGTATAAGATTTGGGTTCTCAAATATTCCGCAACTTTCTTAGAATCATCAGTCATTTTAGCTCATTCCTCTATGCATTTTGGAACTTAATCAACTACCATAAGAATGTAAAGGTTCCCAAAAAAATTGGGGAATGGTCTCATAAATTGAATGCCCCAAACATAAAAAATGTCATGGAAGAGAAATTGTTGTTGTGGAATTTTATTTATTTTAGATACATTCTCCATTCTTTGACAATGAGGACTATATTTACAGAAATCATGGGAATCCTGAAAAAGTTTTGGAAAAAAGATTCTCAAATCAAATACCTTGTGAGAATTCTATTAGGGACAAATTTGGTCCCTATAAGAAAGAGTGTGACAAAATCTAAGGATAGACTGAAACATGCTATCAAGAACACAATGGCTAATTAATTGATCACTACACGTGCACCAACTATAGGGTTCATCCCAAATTTACCAACGATGGTCATGTTTTAGATGGTCAGCCTGATTTTTATTAAAATTGGCAGGAATGAAAGATGATACCAAATAATTTAAAATTTTGGCATACCAAGTAATAACATCTTGTAAACGGTACAATTACTCATCTAGAAACATGTTATTTATGGGAATACATGGGGATGAGTCAATTTCTGAGGATTCATGGATCCTACTGATATAATAAACCATAAAATTTTCTTCTCATTTTGTATCTATAATTTCTAAATTGAATTCTTGAAGGAGGAGCATCCAAAGAATGAGATGTAGTTTGGCTTCTGGTTTCTTAAGGAGATACCGAAGGGCTACATGGTCTGATAACACAATGACTTGGGTCCCCAAAAATATATGACCTGAATTTATCCAAGGAAAACACAATGGAATGAATTTTTTTTAGTTTTGGTGTAGTTTTCTTGGGTAGGGTGCAGTGTACGTGAGGCAGAGGCAATGGCATGTGGATCTTGATTGACCCTTTGTGATAAGACTACCCCAATCATATATTTAGAGGCATCACACATGATAACAAATAGTAAATCCCACTGAGGTGGTTGGATTACCATGGGTGACATGAGACTCCATTTTAACTTATTAAAATATTCCTCACATTATTTATAAAAAAAATCCTTTTATTTTTGGAGAAATCGGGAGAGGGGGAGTGAAATTTTGAGTCATGAATGAAACGATGGTAAAATCAAGCATGGCCTAGGAAAGACAGTGCATACCGTACATTTTTGGGGAATGGAAGGGAACAAATTACATCTTTTTTTGATTTATCTACTTGGATAACATCCCTAGAAATGACATGTCCAAAAGTAATATGTTTTCGCACCATTAAATAGCATTTATCATAATTTAATGAGAGATTATTATCAATATAGTTACGTAGGACTGAACCAAGACTACACAAACATTCATCAAATTAAGATCCATAAATAGTGAATTCATCCTGGAATACTTCAATGTAATTATCTATGTAATTCGAAAAAATACTAACCATGCATTGTTGGACAGTATGCAGAGCATTGCACAGACCAAATGGCCTCCTTCTATATGAAAATGTGCCAAAGGGGCAAGTGAAGGATGTCTTTTCCAGATCCTTGGGGGAAATATGGATTTGAAAGTATCCAGAATACCCATCAAGGAAATAGTAATGGGACATCCCTATTAGAGTCTCTAGTATTTGGTCAATGAATGGAAATGGGATATGGTCCTTCATAGTGTGTTGGTTTAATCGGTGATAGTATATACTGACACCCTAACTATTATGCACATGAGTTGGAAGCAATTCATTGTTTTCATTTTTTATTACAGTAAGACCAGTTTCATAGGAACCACTTGTACTGAACTGACCCACTGGCTACAGATATGAGGTAAATTAATCCAGCAGCCAATGATTTTGTTACCTCCTTTTTAACAACATCTAGGAGGTTTGTGTTCAGTCAATATTGTGACTGTCTCACTAGTTTAGTCTTGTCATTTAACAATATATGATGTGTGTAAATTAATGGGATAATATGAGGAATATATACAAGTTTCCATCCCAATGCTTGTTTATACTCCCTCAAAAGTTAAAGCAGTCGCAATTAATGCTCAGGAGGGAGTGAACTAGAAATTATGACTGACAACCTATTTCCATTCTCAAGATAGGATTACTTTAAATCATGAGGCTATTGTTTTAGTTCCAATTCATGGGGATTTTTTATTTATGAGAGTGTTTGTAAAAGTCAGAGGTCACTAATCTCATCTAACTGCTCCATGTTATCATCCTTATATGAGGAATGAGATTTTCTGAGCTTAGAAGTATCATCAATGGTCATGCGATCTACAATGTTCAAGAAATAATCAATTAAAAATAATGCATTACATTTTTCGAGACTACTAAAACTTTCTATGAATGATTCATTTCCCATCATTTCAATCAATGATGATGACTCAGAAAGAGGATCAGGGGAAGTAAAATATTTTTTTTAGGGGAAGGGAGTACCTCAATTGAATTAACAGAGAGAGGGGAATGTTCTTTTGAGGGCTGCATCATGGAATCAAGGATATTGAAGTGGAAAATGTCACTACCAAACACCATATATAATATACCATTGTGGAAAATGATTATGGTTTTGGTAGTTTTCAATAATGTTCTCTCTAATATAATCGGGGAATGCCCAGTCATCCTATAATCTTACTTTTTAAGCACACAAAAATCAGCAGGAAAAATTAACTTTTTCACCCTCACAAGAACATCATCTAACACACCAGTGGGTGTGCTATACATATATTTTCATGTTAAATAACAATTCACGTTGTATTTAGTTCTCTGTCATGCAATGTAGAGTAGATAGAGTGGGGAATTACATTTATAGTGGCACCCAAATTAATCATAGCATTGGAAAATGAATACTCCCCAATGGTGCATGAAATTTATTATATTAAAGGATCATTGAATTTAGTGGGAAGTGATGTATCTATAAATACTAAGACATTCCTACCCAATATCACCTTCTCATCCCCTTAAATTTTCTATCCATTTGTACACATCTCCTTTAGAAACTTGGAATATCTTGGAAGTTTCTTCACGAAATCAATCAAGGGGGTGCTAACCTATACTTTTTTAAAAGGATGCAATATTTCCTTATCAATTTATGTTTCCTTTTTTTCATGGTTGGGTGGTACTTTAGGGAAATATAAGAGGAATGGTTGGTATAGGTGACTAATAAATAGACACAATATTTAATTTGGAATGGATTATCTTAGGACAAGGATTTTCTTCTCTTAGACTATTTTCAGTAGTTTATATGGTGGTTTCCTTAGGAGGGGATGAATCTAATAGATAATTCATTTGGGTTTTAATTTGTTTCCCACTCCTTAGGGTTGTGGCACTAACATTTCCCTTATCCCAAAGGTTAACTACTAGTTGAGAGGGTATTTTACCAAACCCATTACTTTGAATTTCTCCCACATAATTAATAAGTTGGCATAATTGGGTTTGTAGGTCTTGTATGGCTTCTTGGGTGGTTTTTTGGAATTTATGATTGTTGGGAGCCATATATATTCACTGGTAGGCTCATGTTTTTTATGGGGTGTTTGGAAATTCCATTATGGTGGTTGGGTATTTCTGTGTGGTGGTGGTGGATGACTACTCTTCCCCGATTGGCTACATTATTGTTGAGGTTGGTTTGAATAACCTTTTTCTTATAAGATTGGTTTTCTTTCCACCTAGGGTTGGATATATAGTAAGGTTCTTTCCAAATGGTGTTTATAGTCGTGTTCTATAAATAATGCTTCACAAATCTCATTAGTTTCTCTTAGTAGAAGACATTGATCAGAATAATGGGTGTTAGAAGAACATATTACACAGTAAATGGGAGGAGGATATTGGGATTTTCCTTGATAAAGATAAATTTGTCAAAGAATAGTATTTACCTCTTCGAACTTCGTGTCCATCTTCTTCTCTAATTTAGTACTATTCACCTCAGGGACACCTCGAATGGGTATATGGGATCTTGAACCAAATTATTGAGTGTTCTGTTCCATGTTCTCAATTAGGTTTCCTATAGCAATTATGGTCTTATTAACTATATTTCCACCTGTAGAAATATAAAACAAATTTCGATCAATAGGAATTAAACATTTATAAAAACGTGAATTAAAATTTGATCACTTATTTAGTGGTGTGGGATACTTGAATAAAGACTTTAAAATATTTTACAGTATTCATAAAGTGTTTCCCCTAGATATTTTCTTAACACACATATTTCTTTCCTTATTATTTTGGTTCTAGAGGTTGGGAAGTATTTTTTAAGAAAAAATCATTTCATGTCTACCGATCATCTAATTAATTAATTAACATAATACAAAAAATCTTTCATAGTGTCTTATAATGAATATGGGAATTCCCTAAGTTTGACATTTTCTTCATCCACATTAGTAGGTTTTAATGTTGAAAACATGGTAAGAAATTCTTTTAAATTATTATGTGTATCTTCTCTTATGAGTCCATGGAATCTTAGTAACAAAATAATTAAATCGGATTTATATTCTAAATTGGTTTCCTCGACTTGAATTTGAATATAAGTGGGTTAGATATAAACATCAGGTGATGTTAGTTCATTTAATGTTCAGTTATTTTCATCCATGTTTTACAATTTTAATTCTTTTTTAATGTGGTTTTCAGAAGAAGAAGGATCATTAATAGTGTCGATGTTTTTTCTATTTTCTTTCAAAGGGTTCTCTTGTACACCTTAGTGTCGCTGATGTAAGATCATCTCTAGTCTGTGTTCAAATAGAATTATTTCCTCTCATGAATATTGAATCATGAAAAAAGCCTACAAAAAGGATTATTTTAGAAATCTACTGAAAAAAAATAAGCAATATAAAAAGAATAATCAATTACAAAATACGCAATACTTTTACAAAAAACACACACTAAAAACAAAAGCAATACCTGGAAATGGTGCCAAATTTGATTGTGTTGCCCTGAAATGTCTAATTTATTATGTTTTTAAGGTTTATTTATATTATATTTTAGAACCTAAGTCATATCTCAATGGTCAGTAGTGGTTTATAGTGTGAATTTTTAATAAAAATCAACAAAAGAGGGGTGTTTTTTAAAACAATTTTAAGAAATTGACTTGATTTAAAGAGTTTAATAATTGATAAGTAAAGGTGGTGTTTTAGAATTATGAGATAAGGATATAATTTAATGTTCACTAAATATCTTTTATAGTTCATTATTTTGAACATTTTATATGGTTTAATGTAATATCTTTGTTGATCGTTGTTAAGATCTTGACATCCCTCTAGCCTCTTAAAACAATGATCGAAGAATCACCCCTTGAAACAACAATCATCTTTTCAAGGTTTGGTTATAAAACATAGAAATATGGATAACAAATCATCCTAAAATATTATGTATTTGTGATACAAAGAGGATTCTTTTATTTTCCAATTGGAACAACCCAACATTCCCACTTGAAATCTCAAACCAATCGGTGTAGAAATAAAAACTGTTTCACTTAATTATAACAAAATATATATTTTCGGGGGAGAAGCGCATCAAAATTAAAAATAATTGAAATATTTAACAATTAAATTTCACAAAACTAGTAGAATAAAATGTGTATAAACTCCCTACCAAGTATTAGTAGCTCCCTTAAAAATGATTGTCCACCATTTAGCTCGCCATCGAGAGGAAGATGAGGCTCGGGTGGAACTTCACCTTCATCCTTGACCCCCCCCCCCAAGAGGATTGGGGCCTTCAAAAGTTATTGAATGAGGAGAGAAATCCTTTGGTTCTACAAAATACGTGATCTTTTCCCCCTAGGAAAACTTACAAATGGGGAGCCTAAGGTTCTAATTTCTAGGGAAAGTTGAGAGTGGTTCTGGGAACACATATTTCATAAAACCACTAAGGCCATGGTTTTTTACATCCATACAGTCTTATCTTTCTTTAAGAAAAACTAAAAATTTGTTTCCCCACCTATTTAATATCTCAACCAAATGTTTGGATTAATTTGGACAGCAACAGCTCAAGATATTGATAGAAGACAACACACCAATTTTGGCTTCATGCAAATTTGGTGTCTTGAATAGATCCTTCTAGATGGGCCATCAGATGACCGAATTAGATATATGTTTCTTCGTAAAAGTTGAAACCCAATTAATTTTAGACCGTAAAAAATATTATCACATTTTTCTTTAATTATTAGTTTCAAGGTGCGATTGACTCCACTGATGTGCTTGGATCTTGCATAGTTTGGCCCATTTTTCTTGAACTTCTTCATCAGCCCTTCAAATCACCTCCACCTTCAATGAAATTTTCAAAATAAATAACATTGGAATTTTTTACAATGATAAAAAAAAATTTAATCAAACATGAATTTATATTTTTTATTAATTTTATAATTTTCAATGCAAACATAGTTTAGTATAGTGGTGTGAGGGAGAAAATGAAATAGTGAATCGTGGTGTGATCAGATCTCGATCAGATATAATCAATATTAGTGTTCCATGTAGCCTCACCACTTCTATAATTAATATCCTGGAAATCTTATCGAGTGATAAATCCTATCAAATCATAATTATGTGTGTAATATTTTTAAGACGATCCAACACAACCCAGATAGAATTATTTCCTCTTGATGTTTTTTGAAGACCAATGATAAAGTCCATGGTGATTTTTCCCATTTCTATGTAGGTATGCGTAATGGTTGCATCATCCCCTTGGATTTTCTTACTTTACACCTTCACTTTATGATATAAAATACATCGTTTTGTATATTTTGTGATCTCCAACTTCACATTTCCCCACCAATAGTACTCTCGGATATCTCGATACATCTTCATGCTTCCAGTATGTATAACAAAGGTAAAACAATGTGCATCATCCAATATCTCCTTTAATTCAGGATTTGATGGTACACATAGTCTTGACACAAATATTACAACTCTTTCATTAACATTGAACTCCATGTATTTACCTTTTCTTATAGTTTGCACATTCTTCTAAATTCCCACATCATTTCTTTGATCATCCTTTATCCTCCCCAGAAGGGATGGTTGATCAATAATTTTTGAAATGATAGATAACATTCTTTTCTTTATGATTCTCATGTTCATCATTTTTAAATATAAAAAGATAATATCCCCCTCAATTCCCATAAATTTTAGAATTGTTGGATCCTTTATACTTAGAGTGTATGTCACTTTATTCGCTTTCCCAATATGGTAGTGGAATGAGTAATCATAGTCCTTGATCAGATCTAATCGTCTTTATTGGCACATATCCAGCACTTTCTATGAGAATATATACTTGAGGATTTTTTGATATGTATATATTTCATACTTATCCCAAAAGAGATAATACTACCATATTTTCAAAGCTAAGACCACTACATCCAACTCTAGATTGTGTGTTAGGTAGTTTTGTTTGTCAACTTTCAACTGCCTTGTAAAATAGGTTGTAAATTTATCATTTTGTATTAATAAACAACCCAAAACTTTATTCAAGGAGTCATTGAATACACTAAAAAGTTCTCCACTCGTGGGTAGTGTGATTACAGGTGCATTGATAAGAATCATTTTCAACTCCTTAAAGGTCTCTTCACATTCATCATTACAAGAAAACTTGATCCCCTTCTGAGTTATCTTGTTTTGTTGGTTTGACAATCATGAGGAATTTATCACAAATTGGTGATAGTACCCTGCTAGTCCATGTAAGCAATGGATATATGTCATGAATTTTGGCCTTGGCCATCCTTCAATTGCTTTTGTTTTTGAATGGTCTATAGATATCCCATTCCTTGTGATGATATTCCCCAAGAAATATTCCTTCTTCAACCAGAGCTCACATTTGTTATACTTGTCCTAATGATTCTTTTTTTGTAAGGTCTTTATCACAATTTTAAAAATCTCTTAATGATCATCCTTAATTTTAGAGTATATTATAATATCATCTATAAATACTAAAAAACAATTATCAAGGTAATCTCTAATGACTATATTCATCAATTCCATGAAGATTGGTGGAGAATTAGTGAGTATTAATGGCATTACTATGAACTCATAGTTCATGTACCTTGTATGAATATCAGTCTTAGGGATATCCTCCTTCTTCAACCATGATATTATCGCAACTGAAGATCCACCTTGGAGAAATATTGTGCTCTGTGTAGATGATTGAAGAATTAATCAATCTGTGAAAGTGGATAATTGTTCCTTATTGTGATCTTTTTTAGCTCACGATAATCAATGAAATGGTGCATTCACCCATCCTTCTTCCTGATGAAGAGGATTGGTGCATCCTATGGTTAATTACGTGGGTATATGAAGCCTTTATCTATATTATCCTTCATTTTCTTCTTCAAATCCTTAGGTTTCACAAAAACCATTCTATATAGATTCTTGGGTAATGGTAATTCCCCATGTATAAGCTTGATTGAAAATTCAACCTCTTGGATAGGAGGAACACGAGAAAAATTATTCAAGAAACACATTAGTAAATTCCCTCACATTGGGCATCTCGTGAAAGATGATTATTTCCATAGACTCAATCATTTGAGCTAGATATGATTGATTATAGGGAAATAATATCCATGCTTGTGATGTTGGTGCTAGATAAGATACATTCTCCTCCTTGAACTCATATAGAATTAAGTGTCGATACGTAGTATAGAGAGTGATTTCATTCTCACGGTAATTCATGTTAGATATATATAGGGAAAAGAAATTGATGCCCATAATTACATCAAATTCCGAAAAAAGAGAGTATGAAAAGTTTATCTAGGAAGTTCAACCCAAAAATTTTGACAGGGTAGGAGTTATATACTTAGGATTTAATAATTTATCCATTTTTAATTTTTACTAATAGCTCTACTTCCATGATTTTTGGTGCTGTTTTTATATTTCTACTAAACATTCATGAAGTTAAGGAATGTGTAAAACTAGAATAAAAAAGTATTTTATCGATTCATGAATGAATAACTAGAATACCTATCACCACTTCATTATCGGGATTCACCTCAATGGTTATAATAGAAAAATATCTCCCTTTCTCCCTTAGAGGTTGTGGGTTTTCTCTGAAAACCCTTGGCTTAGTGAATTGGTTTGCAAAGTGCCATGGTTCCTTGTAGTTGAAGAAATGAACAATGAACTGAGGTTTTGACCAGAGCATTCCTCTCCTCTAACATATTTGTGTGTTTCTCCTATCATCAATCGCTAGCTAGGTGTCATTACTTCTGGAACCTAAAGTATTTCCTCATTCCCCTTAGGTAGTTTTTGTGGTGCTTGTTTCTGCATCTTTGATAAGTGGGAGGATGAAATTTCTTAGTACCATTAGATTTCTCTATATAAATGCCATAATTAAACTCTACTTTCCGATTATTATCCACATGATTCCCTTAAGATTCTTCGATCTTCATTTTGACTTTGATGGAACATCTTAAAATTTCCTAATAGCTATCAATGTCTCAGATCGCTAGGTCTTTTCATAGATTTGGTTTTATCCCACCAAAGTAGTTTCCAAACTTTTATTTGAGAGTAATAACAAAGTCATAAGTGTATCATGAAAGTAATTTGAATTTTTCCTCATACACCTTAATAGATTAATCATCTTTTTTTCTTGAGGATGGGGAAATACAATTATCAGTTTTAGTTGGAGAGTGTGAGGAAAATATTTATAAAAAACACATTTTATAGAATTCCTTCTACCCCATGACTTCAATCTCTTCCTCAGGCTTCATATTCTTGATCAATTTCCACCACTGATCAGCTTCTCACTCCAAATAATAAATAACTAGTAGAATATTCTCTTGTTTGAAACATTGAAGCACTACACCAAAATCAGTAATTTGTGGCGGTTTAAGAAACCACTGCTAAAAAAATCAAAATATTGTGGATTTTTTAAAAAAACCACCACTAAAACTTCTTTTTTACCCACAAAACTTATTCTCTCCTCCCCTCCACACAGAAAACTCCTCCCCACACTTCCACCGACACCGTCAAACCCTAGACCCATCTCGTCAGACCCCTTCCCCACCTCACTGGTGGTCACCTTCTCCATCACTGTCACCCCTCCCCCTGAACCTAACACCCCTCCCCCCTCTTCCCCTGACCCAATCAACCCCTATCCTCCTCGCACTGACCCCATTCACCCCCTCACTGATGACCACCTTCTTCATCGATGTTATCCCCCTTCACACCCTACTCCATCATCATCACCCCCTTATCCATCACCTTCTACCCCCCTTCACTTCCTAACCGAGCCGGATCCAGATCCTCTAACCCCTATATCCCCCAAACCATCACTATTTCCATTACCTAGATAAGGTAAGGGTGTGGTATTCCTATAACCTTGCTTCTTCTATTTTTTAAAAATTGTTTTAAAATGTTTGTACGTTTTTTTACATACCATTGTTTATTATTATCATGTTAATAGACTAAATGAATTTTTCATGATATTTTTAGTTTGAATAATTATGTTTCTGAATATCTATGGTTCTTTATTATTAGTGTATTCTAAATAGAGGTAGGTGGATGTTTCAAAGTACAGTGATGGATTTATAATTGATGATGCATTAAATACAAGGTGTTACACCTCATTAATGAATACATATGTTGATCCAATAATTAAAAGAGGTAAAACTACTATAGAAAATTATAACTAGGATGTTATTTTTTGTTATTTGACTATTTCCAATAACTTAACAATTATATGAATGGTATTGAATCCTAGGGGTAAGACTTGGTATCTTGAGGATCTAAAAAATCATATTTTTTGAGGTTTACTTGAGTATAAATGTATTATGATGGGGTGTTACTACTACCTTATTCATTTTACTTTAAAATATTTTCAGAATAAATAATGGGATCTAGGTAAAATTATCTTAATCTAGGTACACTTTTCATATGGTAATGTAATACAAGATTTAATTTTTTTTACCTATAACTGGTAGTTTTAGGTTTGGATCATGGTTTTTTTACTGAATTATATTCCATGGAACCCATTAATTCTATTTTAGTAGAACAATGAAACAAAGGAAGTCATGTTTAGGCATGTTGATCAGATAAATTTTTAAGTGGATTTAAATTACACACTGATTGATAATGTATTTCTTATCACTAATGAGGGTGTATTGTTCATCTGTATTGAGTACGATAGATTTCCCAAATTCTTTATCATGTGTCTTTTATTTAGAATATAAAAAAATTATGATTCTTTGTTTTATCTCTTCATAATAAGGGAATGATTCAATGGACTCTTATAAGTGGATGTAGTATAGGGATGAGGTTAGGTATGGTGATTCTATTAGTACTGGTAAAGAACTAGGGAACAATAGTTGAAATAGGGGATAAACTATTTTACCTATAAAGGGACTGAACAATGAAGATTCATATTATCTATCCAGGAATAATTCTTACAGAGGGTTAAAAAACACATTCACAGGGAAATAAGAGTCTCACACCACATCAGGAATATGGTTGGTTGAGTCAAAAGAATATTTTGAGGTATAATAATGAGGCACATTCCACTAAGGTGATTATATATAAGGATAGTGGGAATATGATAAATAAACCTACTAACAATTATAATTGTGTATGTAAGTTCACAAATGGACCTTTGAAAGAGGAATTATAACTGACCCTCATTGATATGAGAATGAAAAATAGGAATCAGAGTATGGGAAAATAGTTTTCCCTATAGGTAAATCACAACGATATCTATCCGTGAGAGTGGGACTTCTGTGTTTGAGGATACATAGAATCCCTAATAAAAATATAATGGGCGTGGCATCACTTGAATTACTAGATCTGTTTTCTTAGTATTTAAATGTTTTGGAGGAGATAAAAAAGTATAACCAAAAGAGGATTGAGGGATTTTAGGAATTTATATAAGAAGACTTTCTACCTTAATAAAGCACAACATTTAAACATTTTCAAAAAAAAATAAATAATTCTTTGGTTAAAGTGGTGAAATTTTAAAAAAATATCTTGAAGGAAATCAAGGTGGAAGAGATATTATTCTCATAAATAATGAACTATGTTTTGATGATTTCAAGGAACTTCATTTATCAATTTAGATTCAAATTATAACTTTTATTATGGGAATTAATTTTTATATTATGAATATTTGTGTTTCATGTAAAAATTATTTCTACTTTTTTTACTTGAATATGGATTATTTTCACTTTTATAATTCTATTTCATCCATTTTCACTTTATTATTTAACAAATATGGTGGGTTTTATCTCGATATTTTCCATACATATCCTTATAAAAATATACTACTCTTACAAATACTCTGGACAAGGTTTATAATTTTTTCCCATGAAAGACTTATATAAATCAACCTATATTATGAGGATCAGTGACCATAGAATTAGAAATAATATTTTATTTAAATTATTTCAATTTTTAATAATTAAAAAATTATTAATGGATGAAATATTGAGAAATTAATAGGGGATTATCTCCATTGTATCTTGACATAATGAATGAGTAGAATTTATTTTCCTCTGATGATGATTATTATAATTTATGACATTATATATTGTAGTAAATTTAGGGTAATTGTATTAAAAAGTGGTTAAAATTATCATAAGATAAAAAAAATTTATATTGGATATATTTTAGGTATATATAGAATGAAAAAATATTTATGAGGATATATACATTTCATCTTTTAAAATATGATTACTTTGATGTAATATTATAGTTAGGATAATGAATTTATAGTGACAAAGAGGATCTCAAAGCAGTTTCTTGTTGCTAATTCTATAAAATCCGTATTTATCATTAAATCTATTATAGTTAATGAAATAGAACACATATATCCTTAAATTATTATATCTAGATATTTTTTTCAAATAAATATTAAGTCTTAAGTAATTGAATAAAAATAGAGTAGAATGTGGTTATCTGAGTATCTTAATACATACCTCAAAAGTAGGTTACAAAGAATATGAGATATAATGAGTAATGAAACATTACAAGTTGGAACTAGTGAAAGAGTTATTTTTATAGTTTTGGTGTGCCGGAAAAAATTATCATGTACTATGTATTTTGAGTCAATATATTCAATTTTAACTTTTTATATACTTATCACATATTAATTTAACTTTTTTTAAAAAAAAATAGTAATTATTTTCTATGAGTATTTTTTGTAATAATGGTTACTAATAATTATCCAATATATTGAGAACCAATAGATTCAATGATGATATTATAAAAAATATTTCTTATGTTTAAGATTTATTAGTATAAGAATACATACATGTTGTCTATTAATTATGTTTTAGAGGCTCAAAGGCATTATTACTTATCCTTATGAATTTTATACTTGATGTGTGGGGTTATGAACCACTATTAATGGAAGAATCCAAAAAAATATCAAATGTGGAATCAAATATGAAACTCAAAATAATATAAGAAGCTACATAAATTATGTATTAGAAATGAAAAGATAATAGTCTCAGACAAAAAAAATGATGAAAAAAATGAAATACACCATGAAACTACAAGGTTTTTATGGTATTCCTACTTCATAGAATAACAATAGTGATTTATTTATAATAATAGAATAATAATGTATAATTTGTATCAGTTTTGATTACTCCATTGACCATGTGACCACAAACTCTATATTTACAGTGTCTTCTAGCTGGTAGAACTAGTTCCACTACAATTTCAAGTGTTTAGGGATTCCACCATTGATCTTGGACACCTTGATTTCCTTTATATTTCACCACCTAAAACTATGTCTTATGGTGAATATATCAATATATCTTCACATATACATTTATTTATTATAACTCAGACTTTAAAAACCACCATTTACTCTAATATATCAATAGAATTTACAATTAAAATAATTGTCCTCTCCACTTCCATAATCTATACATAGTCACCTCTCAATAGGTTCAATACCATTACCATAAAAAATATTCCTATAACTATCTTTAATCCACTACCACAAGACCCCACAATGCATGATACCCATGTTTAGGGAATTATCTTTTTAAAATCAATAAATCAAAACATGAATGAAATCTTCCCATATCCTACAAATATCTAAAATGAAGATTTGATTTTAAGGATTCATACTATTCACCAAAAAAATTGAAAAATTTGAAACACATCAACATTTGTAGAGAAATTACCTTTCTCAATCCCATCATCAAGTCACACATACAACATTAAAGAAATTTTTTTTAATACTCTATTTGAATATAATCTTGTTCAAAATATAATATAGATTATAACTTCCACTAATATACTGAAGTTGCAGAAATCTATAATCCAAAAAAATAGATGAAATCATACATGAACTCAATGTGATTTATCCATAAATGAAACTATAGATTTATTTCCATATAAATAATTCTACATAAATCATTAAACAAGATACAAATTTCATTATTCCATCAATGATATTACAATATTCACTATATACATGTTAATTATTTCACTTCTACTAAGATGTCAATGAACACTTAATTTATTATTGAAAGTGAATCTACATACTTTTTTAATGGAACTAGAATTAATCCTTAACATATAAAATTAACCCAAAAAATGGTAGTCTTCTATTCATCCATATCCCATCAAAACAATTCATTAATGTACCCCTATAACAGATCATCCATTTGGAAATACAAGGCTATATCTTATAATCCTTTATTATAGTAGAGAATCCACTTCACATCTTCTAAGTGATCCTTTCTTATATTTTCTAGAATCCAAAGAAAAATACAAACCACATCAATAATTCCCTTCCTTATATAAATGAACATAGAAAAATCATCCAATTATTGATTTATACAGAACTTTTTCGTAGTATTTAGCCTTATATTAAATTTATAGTTCTTTCTCATTTGATAACATGAAATATATGGAAAATTGGGAAGTTGTAGGGTGACATATAGCCATTATAAATCATTAAAAGAACATTTAGATATATTCCTTCTATAAAGGAACCAAATATATGTCATTACTATCTCTCATGATTGGTAACCAAAATTTACAATTGGATTTATTGAGATCCTTCATCTCAAACATTCTATAAAAAGTTCCCTTTAACTCTTTTACTAAATCCATATTCAAATCCACCAGTTTTATATCATCTATTTTTAGAAGAAATATGACACAACATATTAAAATACTCTCTCTTGGAATTTAGTGGATCTATTAGGTGATTTTAAAACCACTATAGTTGTTTGGAGACGTACTATTAGTAAATAAGTAAAAATAGAAAGTGACATACATAAATATAATATTTTATATCACCACTAGCAATGATAGTGAAGCATTATGTGACCCCCCATCTAGCTAGATATGTTGTAGAACTCTAAATCCACTGTTATAGTGAAATATAATTACTAATTTCACCTCAAAGTAGTGACCCTAGTGTGTTTCTCCCCTAATTAATGTTTTAAATTAATGAATGTATGATTTTTATTTTTCTTCTATTTAACATAATACTATCCATGATCGATTTCCTTTCTTTATTTAGAATTTTTTAGTACTTATATGACTCTTATTATAATTAATCGAGTCATTTTTTTCAATTCCATTTATATATTATCCAACTTTGTAATACATAAGTGTTTTTATTTTTTTAATAAAGTGTACGCATAATGTGATATGGATTACAGCTGGATCACATTACAAAGTAACACACCTCATTATGCTAAGGGATTGGGGGATTTTTTATAATTTTCAATTTCCAATCGATCCATTGATGGGAGACTAATATTTTCACATCCTAAATTTGAATTTAGAAGATGGTTGAAGAGATATGAAGTTTATGAAAACTTAATATTGAGGCAATTCCCTACTCAATATTTCTGTTGGATTTGACATGGATAATCGAACATTATAGAAAGTTTCAGCATAAAATTCAATTGATATAATGATATCCCAACTGCAATGACAATGAAAAATAAAATAAAAAACCTTATAAGAAATGTATTCAGAATTGAAATTCACCAACATAAACATCAAAACATATCATAACAACCAGTTGAGGGTGATACAAATAAAAACTTAACAAGTAATATTTCTGAGACTATATGACAACCTGATCATGATTTTAAAATATCATTGGATCATCCTCTTGATTCTGTAAAGAATAATGTAAGAGAAAACTTTAGTAAGAAGACAAATACATTTCACATTTTAGTTGATGATGCAAATCAAGAGTTTATAGTGGATTTTTGAAATATTCAAAACATTCTTTTCTGTTGAAGTTGTACCATATAAAGTGCCATTGTGGAATTAAAAATAAGGCAATGACCATTATATTGGAATTGCTTTGTGATTTATATCATAAAGTATAGATCCTTGAGTTTTTTATAAAATGAAAATAGTTGTTAAAAATATCATTCTGAATTATAAAAAATTACATGAGTTTCCCAATGATTGTATGCTTTATTATAGAGAGGATTCAAGGAGACGGGATTGTAAAAAATGTTCTTCTTTTAGATGGATGTCAATGGGTGATGTTAGAAGTTTGAATCAACATAAAACCATGAATATAAATAAAAGGAACACACTTATAAAGTTTTTTCATTAATTTATTTTAAATCCTTGATTTTAAAGATTACTTATGTCATTGAAAACTACCGAACACATGATGTGGCATTCTGTAGAGAATAACAATGATGGGTTCATAAGACATCAAATATATTCAAAATCATGGAATAGATTTGATTCATTATATCTGGATTTTTCATCTAATCCTCATAATTTTCTTTTGGGATTTTTTGATGATGGATTCAATCCCTTTTGGACTTTGAGCACCAGTTATAGAATTTGGTCGGTTGTTCTGATCCCTTACAATCTTCCTATGTGGATGTGTATGAAACAAACTAACTTTATAATTTCGATGATTATTCATAGAAAACAATGTGTGGAAATGATATTGATGTATAATTTTATCCATTAATTGAAGAATTACAAGAGTTATGAAGCAGCGACGTTGAGACATATGATGAATCTTCTAAAACAATGTTCAAAATGAAAGATTCTCTAATGTGGACCATTAGTGACTTCCCTTGACATTAGAATTATGTAATTTAGAAAACTTAAATGGGTCTAGATTTTCATATTTCTAACATTGATTTTGAGCCAGAATGACTACCTCATAGTAGAAAATGGTGTTTCTTGTGTCATAAAACATTTCTTGATGTATCTCATAAATTTGGGTTGAACAAGTCAAAATTAAATGGTTCTATTGATCGTAAACCACCTCTAAAATTGTTAATAGGTTCAGAAATATTGGAACAAATTTGAAATATTGAAACATAATTTGGGAAGGTTCATCATTTTAATAATAGTGGGAAACAAGTTCAAAGTGCATCATTAAGTAAAATCAGAATGCAACAATGAAACAATGGAAGAGAAAAAGTATAATCTTCAAAATTCCATATTAGGAATTTAATTTTTTGTGGAATAATCTTGATGTTAATAATATTGAGAATAATTTTTATGAAAAATTTATATTCACATTTCTTAATGATCATGGAAAATTGAAGGACCATCTCAATGCTTGGAAAGACTGACAAGAAATGAACATAAAGTGTGATCTTTGGCCAGATGAGAATGGAAAGTATACTTCGGATATTTTTCAATGATAAATAGAGATAAAGATACATTCCTTCAAATTTTAAAACATGTGATGGTATCTTATGGGTATGTAAGTAACCTATAAAGCTCTGTTGACCTAAATCATCATAGGTTACATGGATAGAAAAGTCGTGATTTTCATATTTTGTTATAGTTCTTACTACCATTGGCATTGCGTACATTATTACATGAAAAGGTTACTGATATTGTATTCCAATTTTTCATATTCCTTAGAAAACTATGTGGGAAAACTCTATGAACATTTGATCTTGAAAACCTTCATGAGAGATTTGTATTGACACTTTTTATAGTGGAGATTATCTTTCCTCCGTCGTTTTTTACTGTCATGATGCATTTAACTGTGCATTTGGTTGAGGAAGATAAATTTGGATCCCTATTACATTATCGATAGATGTATCCAATTGATAGGTAGTTTATTTATATATTATTCATTTAATTAAAAAACAATTGGCACTTAATTAAATACGAAATTACAGTATTTTTATTTTATTTCATAGATATCTTGGGAATTTGAAATCATACATGAAAAATAAATCTCAACATGAAGGCTATATGTCTGAATGTTATTTGATAGAGTAGTGTCTTATCTTTTGTTCTGGGTACTTGGATGATATTTAGATACTATTAAATCGAGTTGGATGTGTTTATTACATATCAACTCAATCTCAACTACATCAGAAATCGAAAATCATTACTACTATTGGCCAATCAGTTGGGAGGAGCTCAAATGTTACATTAACAAAAATGGAATTATTACAGGCACATAGATATGTGATTCTAAATAGTGAAAATGCATATCCATTTATTAACAATTTTAGGATATAAACAAAGAGATGAATAGGAGACTAAAAACAAAATGAGGCAAATATAACAAAAGTTGTTAATAAAGAGCCTGCAGAATTGTTTGCACAACGTGTCAGTTCATAAAATGAAATCAATACAGATATTAGGTTTACAAGTATATTTTGTAAATCTTATAATGTATATTACTTTTTTAGATAATAAATACTGATACTCGAGTTGATTTTTCAGAATATTTTAATTTTCATTCTCAAGGTCCTCTAAAACAGGCTAGAAAGTTTGACACTGACAATTTGATTTGATTTAAATTTCATAAATTCAATTGTTAAGAGGGTTTAAAAACACAAAATAGTGGTATATTAAAGTTTTCTGAAATTATATACTATGAAAATTTGACTGATATTATCGAATTAAAGTACCATAAGAATTTTTCAGATGTTTTATTCTAATTCAATTGGGTTGATATTATCAGGGGTGTTAAAAGAGATTCTTTGAAATTTATTTCTATGAACTCCTCTTTATTGATGGATGTTGGTGACCATGAATTATGTGATCCTTATATCATATCATCATAAGAAAAAATGGTATATTATGTAGAAGATGTTGTGGATGAAGGGTGAAGTGTAGTTGCTCATGTAAAATAAAGATACTTGAATGGCATGATTGAAGAATAAAATGATTTTATGTGTAGTAATCCATTAATTTATCAACCACTTATGTCATTTGTGAAGTAATTAATTAACATAGTTATGCATATTTGTTATTCAATATTGCGTAACTTTTATCATATCTATTTTTTCTGCATTTTTTTTTGAAATATATGTTCTGAAGTTAATTTTATTTGATTAAATGATATGAATACCAAGGAGGAAGTGTTATACTAATGTCATCAACTCTCATTAAACATTCCCTCAACCAAACCAATAGATGATGATGCATCTGTCTTCCTCCCTAAAACATTTGAGTCACCATCTGCTCTCCCCCCTACATCATCTCTCACACCCTACAACAACATCTCTTTAGTAGCTCATCCAATGCCTCCCCATTCAGCACCCCCAACAGTGAGGGAGTAGGTCGCCACTCTTGGTTCTTTATGATGATATTGTAGGGTGAATATTATAGGTAAAAATTTTAATATGAATAATGTTATTGCACTTTTTTATACTACTAACTATTTTTTCGTAAAATATTAAATCAATGATACTATGGAGAAAATTCTAAAAATATCAGATGTATGGAATCTAAACATACTAAATATAATTGTCCCATTTGATAGATCTGTGGTCCTTATAGATGATGTTTTAGGATTATTTGGACATATTCTAGGACAGTTGGTGGCAGAGCTGGTTACCCTTCCAATTACGTATGATGATTCGATGCATATGACTTCATCTTAGAAAAATGATGTTTTTGATTCAAAGATAAAGGTAATTTTAATACATTATGATGTAATTGAATGTCATTATGTTATTAAATTCTAATATTTTCAAAATTAATATCTTTTTATAGATGTTTTTCCACTTTCTCATTGATGATCTTATAGCATGAAAGTGGATATTGAAACTTTTGGGTAAGTAATGGAATGATTTTAAATAAATATTATGGAATGAATTCAATAATACATCATTGAGCACCCAAAAACTATATGATATGGTACCTAATAGGGTACCTAGATAGTTATGTAAAGTTTTTATCGATATCCATCGTGATGAGAAGAACATATTTTCTAAATATATATTATTATATTAATCTCATTTTACATTTATAAATCCCTATGACAAGAAGATAACATTGCATAAATTTATATTAAATCATTTTTGTATTTATTTTATGATGTTTCCAGGAAGAATGCATTGAGTCAAGCTAAGAAAATTATCCCTCACACTGTGGGGTCAAAGAGTTTTTCAATAAGTCGATCAAATATGGTAATCTTCTCATTAGTTTAAATATTTTTAAGAAAATATTTTTGATCCATATATTAAATTTTAGATTTATCTTTTTTAATTTAGTCATAGAATTTGTGGCACCAAGCCTCCCGAAAAGAATTGTGGTTGGATGTTCATAAAAAAATTTATGGGAGTTATATTAATGAGACTACCAAACAATATATGATATTAATTAATTTTTCATTATAATAACTTATTATCATTTGTTAATATATTAATATATATTAATTAAAATGTAATTGATATTTTATTTATAGGTAAAAATTAAATAACTATGGGATATTAATACCACGCAGCCCTACTCAGTCTCCCAGGATGACCCAGTTAGTAATGTACTTGGGAATGAGCATCTTGATCGAGTGTGTGGGATGTGTTTGGGACCATTACCATCTAATGTATTTGGCAGGACATTAGGGATTTTATTTGCATCTACTTTTGGTTATAGTCACTCCCTACCCTAAGATGATTTGAGAGCATTTTTTTTCTACGCAAAACACAATTCAATAAAATGGAGCTCAAATATCCGCTTTGCAGAATGCATTGGTTGATTTCTAGTAGAACATGAATGGATCTATCATCAATGATATTGTGTTTATGACGGGAGGTGAGAAGGTAAATCAGACAACTTCAAAATCATTTAGTTTACAAACTTTTATCAGTTTTAAGTTTAAATATAAATATACAACGCTGTTTAATTTTCAATATAATGGTATTACAAGTTCTGGTAGCCAGAAGTAGAGATGAAGATAGAGAGGGTGATGAGCAGAGTTCATCATCGAGTAGTGATTAGTGGTCTTTTTAATGTCTTGGACTAATATGTAAAGAGAGTGTTTTTTCATGTATCATTTGTGGCATAGAGTATTCACATGAAATTTTCATGATTTCCCATGTTTGAAGATCCTGAAACCATTTATGGTTTGTGTAAATTAGTATACTTGTTTATATATGATTAAATTTCTTTATTCATGTTTTAGGGGAATATATAGATGAATATGGTCTAAGAAAACTATAGATAAATATGTATTATTATTTTGGGCCTCTTATGCTCAGAATAATTTCTCTTTAGCACTATAGGTAATTAGAATTGGTGATCTATGTGATTGGATTCATGCCATATATTTTATTTCATGTGTGCGATTTTGTGTGCTTATAATAGGTGACGCACCATGTCTGTACATTTTTTAGGGTAGTTTTGGGGTTACAAAATCTCCAGATGGGTTTTTTTGTAAATCAATATATAGTTGTGGTTTAAACCACCACTAAATATGGAATATTGTTTTAGCAATGGTTCAATCTGCCACTATATGAGGAAGATTTTTTATTGGAAGAAGTTAAAACCACCATCAAATATGACACAATAGTATTTAGTGGCAGTTTTTTTATTTTAATAGTTGTTTTAACCGTCGTTAAATCCTTATCATTGTTTTTGGAAAACCGCCGCTAAAAGGAAGAAAACCACCGCTAAATATGATTTCTATGAAACATACTATAAACCAACATTAAAAGGAAGAAACTGACATGTATTAGATTCCAACACCAACTTTAGAGGTAATTTTTTGAAACTGTTGAAAAACCATTTGGTGGTGGTGTAAACTACCTCCAAGTCACACAAAAACCACCGCTATATATAATTTTTCTTGTAGTGAAGTATGGAGAAGATCATATCAATGGAGTTGATCCATTTTTACAAGGACTTGGACTTATTATATTAAATAATCTTGAATTTAGTCAAGAAATAACATCCATTCAAATTGAGGATTGTTTAAATCTTATAGGTTTAGATATTTGGGACACAATACATTCATAACATTATACATTAATATAGAGTTGATAACATAAAAATATTATTCATTTCTTCCAAAATAACAAAAAATTCAAATAAAACATGATTTATTTGAAAATTATTCAAAACATTTAACTTGGATTCCTTCTATGTCTTATAGATCTTTATAAACTATGAAAATTATTTAAAAACTTGGGATGGTAACAAAAATCTCAGAAAGGGATATAAAACGAAGGAAAGAACACATTATTCCACGAGTACTTGTAACATATAAATCATTTTTAAAAGACATACTTGTCACACATATATACTTACTTTGTGAAACATGAGATTCCCAAAATATTATCACAAAAAATAAGAACATAAATAGAATCATAAAAGTATCTTGGGGAATTACTTACATATTCTTGTAACCCTCTCGGATACCTTATAATTTGTAACCCTCACTACTACCTTACAATTTGTCTAACCATCATAGTTACACTTGGAGTAACCATACGTCCGACCTCCAACATACGTATACCCAATTAATTAGAGGGAGATATAGGTCCAACTATTCATCATAAATAATTCCCAAGAACCATAAACCAATCATACAACATGAATATTTTCATAAAAACGTTTCTTTTGAATTTTAGAAAACAAAAATTTTAAAGAGGATTTTAAAAGAAAACCCCTTATAAATATCATATAATTGAAGAGAGACTTTATAGAGTGGATGTAATATATATATATATATATACTTTAGATACACATAACTCAACATAATATAAAAAAACCCATCACAAAAACAATTTGTATACTACATAAGTAACAAAGTAGAAGGTTAACTCAAATAATGGAAATCAGGTTAAGAATTCCTTTTCCTCGGGTTTTTCTTACATAAATATCATTTAAAACTCCTGTATAATGGTTAAAAAAGTGTTATTAATATCTTATAGAAACATATTTATGTTTATAATACCTTATATGATCATCTCATTACATCATTTCTCCCTTTAATTGTTAGTATTTTGTTCTTTCCATTGTTTTAGGTGTGTTCTTCACATGATTTCCATGATCGGTTCAGGATGAATATTCTTATCGATTGGAAGTGAAACTACAGAATTGGAATGGAGTGGTATTTAAATATTAAACTAACCATAAATTATACCATTTATCGTTTTTAATTATTACATGAGGATTATTCATAAGTTAAAACATTATTGATATTTTTTTGGTCATTTTGGTGATTCTTCGATGGTAATGAATTCATTTTGTTTCATAAATTAATAACATGTGTACCACGTGATTCCAGAACCATATATAATATATAATTAATAAATTATAATTTAATTCAACCATAATAAATGTTTCATGACTAGTCCTAAAGTAAGTAAAATAAATTGGGATCACATCGTCGACGTTGTTGGTAAATCGACACATCGCGGGCAGTGTTTTAATTTCTTGAATAAGTGGGAGAGGATAAGAAGTATAATGGTGGATCTTCCATAAACATGATAAAATAAAAAATATTTAAGATACTATATCTTTCATTCCTCTTTTATAAGGGGGAGGTGAGGATATAATAATAATATAAAAGAAAATTAAAAAAAATGAAAGAACCCAAAAGAGGATGTTTACCTTTTGATCTCTTCTCATTGGGATCCTCTTTAAGGCCTTTGGTTTTGAACTTTTGGTGAGACCAGAATATATAGGATGTGGGGAAGAGACTTGGGAGGTTTATTGGGTAGAACTTAGGTATGGATCAAGTCTTGAGATGTGTGGGAGGAAGAGGGGAATGAGGGTAGTATTTATAGTGGAGGAGAGGAGGAATTTTGCATTATTTTAATCATTAATATAATATTTTTGATAAAGACTTTGAATAGTCTTAATTAATGTAACAAAAAAATAAATAATGGTATGTGAGTTAGAACCAAATGGTATTACATCACTTATGATGTCATAAATAGTTTATTTAACAGATAATTTGAATCTACGGTATTTTACAGCATTTCACTATTCATCAAAAATTCAAGAATTTCAGAAAAATACCAAAAATTCACTCTAACCATATTTCGATGTTTAGAATTAAAAAATGAACTCTATTTTATGAAAATAATTTTCTAAATATTATTAATTTAATTTTTAAATAAAATTATAATTTATTAAAAAATAGAAATTTTAAATCTACAACTCATTTTTTAACACCTTGAAAAATAAATGAAGTTGAAATTATCTTAAAGACTTAAGAAAATAAAATAATAATACAATTTTATATTTATTAGGGTTATATTACTATTCATATTACTATTCATAAGGTTACATTATTATTCACCCAAAAACAAATTGATCCTATCAGACTCCAAATAACTTAGTGAACACAATTGCATAAAAGTGAAAAATTTATGTTTAAATCTAGTTATAAATATCATCTCAAAACAAAGTTTCAGGAATTCAAATTTATTTTAAAAAAAATGGTGTGTTACATTATCCCTACCATCTAGAAATTGCGTCCTCACAATTTTATTTACTTATTAAACAAGTGAGGGTACCTTTCCCTCATATCATTTTTAAAATCCCAAGTGGCTTCTTCAACCATGTGGTTTCTCAAAAAACCCTTTACCTAGTTGGTTAAATTATTACGCAATACTTGTTCTATTCGATCAAGAATTTGAACCAGATTATCTTCATAATAAAAGTTCCCTTCCAGCTGAACTACTTCTGGGTTCAAAACATGAGTTGAATCTGGCACATACATTCTCAACTTTCAAACATGAAAAAAATTGTGTACCATAAATAAATTCAAAGGCAAAGATACTTGGTAGGTAACATGTCCAACTTTATCTATAATTTCATAAGACCAACAATACTTGGACTTAGCTTTCCTTTCTTACCAAAACACCTAACACTTTTACATGGTGAGATTCTAAGAAAAACATAATCACTTACCTAAAAATAAAATTCTTTCCTCCTGTTAACTGCATAACATTTCTACCTGCTCTGAGCTGTTATCATATGTGGTTGGA
Organism: Viscum album; assembly: GCA_963277665.1. NCBI lineage: Eukaryota > Viridiplantae > Streptophyta > Magnoliopsida > Santalales > Viscaceae > Viscum > Viscum album. The sequence continues at coordinate 1,574,675,650 of OY728119.1, read as the reverse complement.
TTGTCTTCACTTTCTCAGCCACTTCCTCTACTAATTCTGGCCCCATCAATTTTCTATCACCGACATTATCCCAAAACGCTGGAGTCTGACACCTCTTCTTATACAATTCTTCAAAAGGTTTTATCTTTATACTGGAATGAAAATTGTTATTATAAGAAAACTCAATTAAAGACAGATGTTGATCCCAAATTCCCTGGTAATCCATTGAACAAGATCAAATAATATCCTCCAAATTCTGAATCATTTGTTCTTATTTCCCATCTGATTGAGGATGGAAAGCTGTAATGAAATTTAATTTTGTTCCCAATGACTTTTGAATACCCTTATAAAAGTTAGAAGTGAACCTAGGATCCCGAACAAATACAACAGAAAGACGAAATATATGTAACCTACAAATCCCTTTGAGGTATAGTTGAGACATTTGATCCAAATATATTGTATCTCAAATAGGGAGAAAATCTGCAGATTTAGTTAGTTGGTCAACAATACCCAATATTACAATGTTACCTCAAGAATTCTTCGGTAATCCCACAACGATGTCCATGGATATATTATCACATATCCAATTTGGCACTAGAAAAGTCTGAATCATCCCCTTTGGTAACTACCACTCTACTTTAACCTGTTGAAAAGTAAAATATTTCATGGTAAAATCAGAAATATCCCTTTTCATTCGATCCCACCAGTTTTTACTCATGAAGGTATATATAAATCTCAGTGCTTCTAGGATAAAATAAAAATGGAGAACTATGATCTTCACACAACAAATCTTTCTTCAGCTGAGAATCAAAAAGCAGACGCGACATTTTACCAAATCTTAAAGAACAATCTTTATCAAGGTTAAATTTTGGAAACATACCCATTTTACCAACTCTACCTTTTTTCTATAGCTCACGGTCTTACTTTTGTGCTTGATTAATTCTATCTGATAATAAAGAGTGTACTGAAACCTGAAACACAACAGAGGTATTTCCTGCACTAACAACTTCTAATCAAAAATTCATTAAATCATTAATCAAGGGATCACGTTTCAAATGTAACATGGTTAATGATTCATGATGTTTTTGACTCAAAGCATCCACCACTTATTTTTCATTTCCTAGATGATAATTTATCATGTAATCATAATCCTTTATTAGTCCAAGCCATCTTCTCTGCCTCATGATTAATTTCTTCTGAGTGAATATATACTTCAAACTTTTATGGTCAGTATATATTTGGCATTTGGATCTGTATAAACGATGCCTCCAAATTTTAAAAGTAAAAAACCACATATTTCAATTCTAAATCATGTGTGGGATAATTTAACTCAAGAGGATTTAGTTGTCTTGAAGAATGAACAACTAACTGATCATTCTGCATCAAAACACAGCCAAGTCTCGTCAATGAAGCATCACTATAGATGAAAAACTCACCATTTTGAGAAGTTTAATGCCAAAACCAGAGCATTCAAAAATATCATCTTTAGTTCCAAATAACAAACATTACATTCTTCTATCCAAACACATTTAACCCCTTTTAGCGTTAACTTAGTTATCAGGCTAGATAACCATGTTATTTTTTTAACAAACCATCAGTAATAACTTTCTAATCCAATAAAACTACGAATTTTTGTAGCATTTGTAGGTATTAGAGATTCATCAACAACTTTTTTTTGGTAGGACCAACTATTATTCCTTTCTTGTTTATAATGTTCCCAAGAAAAGATATCTGTTGCAACCAAAAATAATACTTGCTGAATTTTCCATACAGTTTCTTTTCCTTTAAGGTTTTAAAAACAACCCTTAGATGTTTTTCATGCTTCTATTTATTCTTATAAAATACCATAGTGTCGTCAATAAATACAACCATGAACTATTCCATGAAATCATTAAATATTCTATTCATAAGATTCATGAATACAATAGGTACATTAGTTAACCTAGATGACATAACTACAAGTTCATAATTCCCATATCTAGTACAAAAATCTTTTTTCAGGATTCCATCCTCTTTCACCTTCAGCTGATAGTATTCAGATCTCAATTAAATCTTTTAAAAGTATTGAGCTTCCAAGATATGATCAAACAATTCATCGATGTGAGGTAAAGGATACTTTTTTTAGTAGTGGTGATATTCAAAGCACTGTAATCAATGAAATGTCTCATCGAACCATATTTCTTTACTCAGAAGGCCTAGGAGAAATTCAAGTTCACTCCTACCAAATTTTATTAAAAAGGAAAAGACAGTCAGCATTACAAGGGAGGTTTACATAACCTAGTAAAAAATGTGCCACTAGCATCTTCCTCAATATGATGCGTGAAAAAATTAGGAATATGAAAAGACCAATCCGAAGAAGATTCCACAATATATTTCTTTGACAATGAATCAGCAACCTGATTAGCCTCCCTATAAACAAGTGTCACGTCAAGAATGAGACCACCAAGAAGTTGCAAACACTCAATCCAAGGAGGTAACATCACCCATGGAACATCCCTGGACCGGTGTCTAAGAAGATCAACAGCCACTATTGAGTCTGATTCCAGCCAAAGAAAACACAAACCATGATGCACCGTATAAGTAACTGCCTTGATCATTGCCCATAACATTGCTTCAATGGCATTTCCTTGTCCAATATAGTGATAAAAACAGCCCTTAACGAATCCTCGATAGGTGCGGAAGACACCACCACAACCCGAAGGCCCAAGTGTGCCAGAGGCTGCCCCATCAACATTGACATTCCCCCAAGACGTAATGGGAGGAATCCATCTCACTGACTTTAGAACCAAGGGATTTTTAATCCTACCAGAAACACTAAAATTTCTTAAGATAACAAGATCATCAAAGTTATTATTCATGCATCTAGTCTGCACTTTGGATGCATTGCACACAACCCTGTGTATATACCTCACACCAGCCTGAAAGGTAGGTTTAACATCTTCAAACACCAGAGCATTTTGAGCCTTCCAGATGAAGCCACAAGTGGCCGCTGCTATAACTAGAAGGATGTTCCCAGTCTTCTCACTGCACCGGGAAGCAACAACGCATGCCAGATAGCCCTCCAAGCTCTGCAACTGCAGCCAGCATCCTGTTATATCTTGGATATAACTCTAGAACCTGCATGAAAAAACACAGAACATGAAAGTGTGCTAAATAGATTCCTCAGCTGCAAAACAGAGTGGACAAGATAATGCAAGGTGAATTCCAGCCTTCTTGAGAAGATTCTGCACAGGAAACCTACCTTTCCAAATTTTCCAAAGTAGCAGAAAATCAGAATGTGGAATGAAGTAGTTGCGGAAAGCCAAGGTCCAATGGGGGTGGTAATCTGCCCATCACACTTGTAAAGATAAAGGCCTCGAGTGGTGAGAGCACCTCTGACGCTTATCTTCCATTTGAGGGTGTCTCTGCCAATATACCTATAACACTAAATATCAGCTTGAATCTGAGCAGGGAGGAAGTCATAGGTGGACCTAGATGCTTCTTGAATATAAGCAATTGAAGTGTGCCTCAAGGAGGGTGGGATATCCACATCTTCTTGTATTGGAATACACAATCAGGGAGTCCTACATGCATTCAAAGGGGAGTACCTACAAACAAGCCACCTAAAAGAGAGCATGCACTTATTAAAAGTGGATTTTAGAGTAGTCCGGATAGAGGAAGACATATGATAAGAAAAATCATTCAGAATCTTGGGGATAAGCCTAGTTGAGACAAACTCCATTACGTTTTCATTGGAGGTGAAAAAATTAAATGAAAACTCTCTGAGAAAAGCCTCATTGAAGAGACCCAAATCCTTTATACCTAATCCACCCATGCCAATAGACTTAATACATTCCCTCCATGCCACAACAACCAACTTCCTTTCAATAATGGAACCAGTCCATATGAAATTCCTGATGAGCCTTTGAAGATCTTTGATTAGAGCCTTGGGACATTTATAGATTGAGAACCCATAAACAAACATAGAAGTAATCACCGAATTGACAAGGAAAATTCTCCCACCTAAGACATAACTTTACCTTTCCAAGTTTCCATTTGAGAAATGATATAAGTGAAGATGGATTCAAGGTGAAATCTCTTCACTCTACCCCAAAAGAGAGGAACTCCAAGATAATTAAAGGGAAATAAGCCCTTCTTCACCCCAAGCAGCCTAGTGACCTTATTTTTCTTCTTGATGGTCACCCCCTCTCCAAAGACTACAAAAGATTTCTGCCAACTAATGGCCTGCCCAGCCACATCCTCATAATGCCTAAAGATGGCCTTTATTGAAGACACAACCCTTGAGTTTTCCTGACCAAATAAGAGGATGTCATCAGCATAGAAGAGATGAGTAAGAGCAAAAAGGTCCCTCCCAGATTTAATCTGACTGTAAAGACCTGCCTAAAGAAGACTGTTCAGACAGAGGCCTAAGTAGTCCTCAGCAATGGAAAACAAGATCCCAGAAAGGGGATCCCCTTGCCGAAAACCTCTAGAGCATTGAAAAAATCCCCTGGGGAACCATTTACCAGGATTGAGAGCCTATCACTCTAAAGAATGGCATGAACCAGGCTAATTAACTTTGAAGAAAATCAATACATAATTATAATAGACAACAAAAAGCTCCATTTCATGGTGTCAAAGGTCTTAGAGATGTCAATATTCATGGAAAGATTCCCATTTTTCACCTTTCTTTTCATGACATTAATGCATTCAGAGGCAGTGAAAATGAAAGTTTGAATGTTCCTGCCCGGTACAAACCCAAACTGATTCAGGGTGATGATTCCCTTAACCACATTACCCAATCTCATAGAAATAATTTTACTGATGAAGGACCCCATAGTGAAGTACTAGGATGAAAGAATCCATTATCAAGGAAATACTACAACTGATTTTTCCATTCAAAAATTTTCATTTCAGACATTATATATGGGGGTGTTGAAATTGGATTAGCATCAGGAACTAAGTCAATTATGAATTCTACTTCCTGATTAGGTATGAAACTAGGTAACTCATCAGAAAAAATATAATGGTATTCATTTACAATTGGTACGACATTAATCTGAATAGTTTCATCGTTTTCAACAATATGATCAAGAGAACTTTCATTTCCATATTTCAAAAGTTCCTCAGCTTCCTGATATGTTATCAATTGTATGGGTTTTTTCTTGAATACAAACTTTACCTCTTTCTGAAAAGAAACTTCTTTATCTCTACAGTCAACCTTAGCATGATAAACTGAAATCCAATCCATTCCCAGAATTACATCAAAATCTACTAAGGAAAAAACAACAAGTTCTGTAGGTAAAGTCTTCCAAAAGACCACAATATAAATATTCTTATAATTCTACTTTTCTATAATATTTCCCCTTCGAGTTTTGACAATAAGTACTAATCTCATTTATTGAGGTGATATTTCCAATTTACCATAAAATTCCTCAAAAATAAAGTAATGTGTAGACCCTATATCAAACAAAACTTTAGAAAAATAAGATTAAACATAAAAGTTACTTAATAAAACTTCATTGTATGGACCAAAATTGGAATATATAGTTACAAAGGATCTGGCTACACTTTTCTTCTTATAGAATGACTTCCTTTCATCATTCAGATCTCTCTTTGGGCAGACATTTCCATAATGACCCATCTCACCACATTTAAAACACTTAACAATTTTCTTATTAGGATTAGTCATAGGACCATTTTCATTAAAATCTTGGACCATAAGTCCAAACCTATCACATCGAAACCACTTCCCAATTTTTTTAAGGCATTCCCTAAGGTGCTTCTTGCCACACTTTTCACAAATCAGCAACTATATTTTTTTATCATCAGATTTCTTTGGTTGATTCATACCCATCACTTTATATATGTACCTATTCTTCTACATGTTGTCAAAATGAATTTGATCATCAGTAAACTCCATCTCTACCCTCTCATCACATCAAAAACGTTTCTCATAACTTCTGAATTCATGGGAGGCCGATTCCATTTGATACCTTTTCTTTATTCCTGAGTAAAAGTAGTTGATTTTTCTATCAAGATCCATAATATGATTTTGATCCTACCTCACCAGTCAGGTGAAGTTTGCTTCATACACAGCCACTAAATCTTCCCCCTTTTTCTTCAATTCAAGGAATTGCTTCTCTGTCCTAAGTCACACTACCTTAGGAAAAACATTCAAGGAAAATACTTTTAAATTCATCCCACTATAAAGAATCAATATCCCCACTATTCATGATATTATTTACCATTAACCACAACTGATTATCTTTACATTCAAAATGATAAATGGAAAGACTTCACTTTTGATTATCTGAACATCCCATAACATCGAATATCTTTTCAGGGGCTTTAATCCATCCTGCATCCGTTACTGGGTTAGAAGATCCATTTAAAACAAGAGGGTGTTGTCTCATAAAATGTTCCACTATTGTCATGTTACACTGTGGTACCTCTAGTTGTTCTCATGACTAGATTCCAACACCATTTATTGACTGTGTTAGCTAATCCATTATTGTCACAAACTGCTTAGTTCCAGTCCCTGTCATTCCAGGCTACAGATTCGGAAGGATATCACTCTATTGGTGCCTCTCCTCTTCAGTTTCCCTCTTTCTTCTGCAGACAACCATTCTGAACAAAAATATATTAGTCTAAGTAAAATGGTAATATTTAAATTCTATAACTTTTTAAATTAATCAGTGAGTAAAAATCATTTATGGTATTCTATTAACATCACCCTAACCCCAAATGTTATCTAAACCATCCTCTGATACCAACTATAAGGGCCTGGTCATATTACATTACATAATATTGAATTTAGTCATGAAATCACTCTATTTCAAATTGAGTGTCTTTTAAATTTAATTCTTTAGATAATTATAACACAATACATTCATAACATTACACATTAATACAGAGTGCATTCCTTAACTATAGTACTCATTTCTTCCAAAATATAAAACATTTCAATTAAAACATGATTTCTTTGATAATTCATGAAACATTTAACATTTATTCATTATTTTTATTACACATCCTTATGAACTCTGAAAATCATTTAAAAACATGGGATGAGAACAAAAATCTCAGTAAGGGATATAAAAAGAATGAAAGAACATATTAGTCCATGAATACTTGTAACGTATGAAATCATGTTCAAAAGACATACTTGTCACCGATATATACATACTTTGTGAAACATGAGATTTACTAAATATTCTCATAGAACACAAGAACATTAATATATCCATAATGTTATCTTGGGGCATTACTTACATAATCTTGTATCCCTCTCAGCTACCTTATAATTTGAATCCCTCACAACTACATTACAATTTGTGTAACCATCACAGTTACACTTGGAGTAACTATATGAACGACCTCCAACTTACACATAACCATTACATTGAAAGGAGATATAGATCCCACCCTTCATCATAAAAAATTCCCAAGAACCAGAACACAATCATAAAAAATTAATATTTTCATAAAAACATTGCTTTTGAATTTTGTAAAACTGAATTTTAAAAGAGGGTTTTAAAAACAAATACCCTTATAAATATTATATAATTAAAGAGAAACTTAATAGAGTGGATGGAATATGTATAATAACTTTAAATAAACATAATTAAACATAATATAAACAAAACACATAACACAAATAATATTAATACCACATAAATAACAAAGTAGAAGGTTAACCCAAAGAATGGAAATATGGTTAAGAATTTCCTTACCTCGGGTTTGTCTTACTTAAAACTCATTTAAACCACTTGTATAATGGTTAAAAGGGTTTTATTAATATCTAAAAGAAACATATTGATGTTTATAATACCTTATATTATCATTTCATTACATCATTTCTCCCTTTAATTTTTATTATTTTGTTCCTTCCATCGTTTTGGGTTCGTTCTTTACATGAGTTCCATGATCGGTTCATGATAGTTATTCCTGTCGATTGGAAGTGAAAATACATAATTGGAATATAGTGGTATTTAAATATTTAAAAAACCATAAATTATACCATTAATCATATTGAATTATTACATGAATATGATTCATAAGTTAAAACATTATTGATATTTGTTTAGGTCATTTTGGCGATTCTTTGATCGTAATAAACTCATTTTGTTTAATAAATTAATAAAATGTCTAAAAAATGATTCCAAAACCATATATAAGATATAATACATAAATTATAATCCTTTTCAACCATAAAAATGTTTTCATGACTAGTATTGAAGGATGTAAAATACATTTGAATCACATAGTGCACGATGTCAGTAAATCGACACATCACGGACGGTGTTTTAATTTCTTGAATAAGTGGGAGAGGAGAAGAATTGTAGTGGTGAATTTTACATTAAAATGTTTAAGTAAATAATTTTTAAGATACTGGATCATTTATTCCTCTTTTATAAGTGGTAGGTGATGATAGAAGAAGAATATAAAAGAAAATGAAAAGAAAATAAAGAAAACAAAAGAGGATGTTTACCTATTGATCTATTCTCCTTGAGATCCACTTTAAGGTCTTTGGTTTTGGCCTTTTGGTGAGACCCGCAGCTCTAGGATGTGGTTAAGAGACTTTCGAAGCGTATTGGGAAGTTATTAGGTAAGTATCAAGGGTTTAGAGGTGTGTGAGGAAGAGGGGAATGAGGCATGTATTTATAGTGGTGGAGAGGAGGTATTTTACATTATTTTAATCATTAATATAATATTCTTTCTCAAGAATTTGAATATTATAAATTCATGTGACCCCAAATATTAATAATGGAATGTGAGTTAGAAACAAGTGGCATTACATAACTTATGATTTCATAAATAGTTTATTTAACTAATAATTTGAATATACAGCATTTTACAGTATTTCACTATTCATCAAAAATTCCAGAATTTTAGAAAATTCTCAAAAATTTACCTAACCATTATTTAAAATATATAATACAAAAAAGAACTCCATTTTTTGAAAATAATTTTCTAAAAATTATTAATTTTATTTTTAAATAAAATCCTAATTTATTCAAATATAACAATTTTAAATCTATAACTCATTTTTTAACACATTGAAAAGTTAATCAAGTTAACATTGTATTAAATCCTTAAGAAAAAAATAATAATACAATTTACTATTTATTAGGGTCATATTACTATTCATATTACTGTTCATAAGGGTATGTTACTATTCACCAAAAAACAAATTAGTCCTATCAGACTCCAAATAACTTACTAATCACAATTGTAGATGAACATTTTTTTAAATTCAAAACATAGAAGTGGAAAATTATGTTTAAAGGAAATATTCATGTATTCCAATTTATTTTTAAAAACATGGGATGTTACAATTTTTCTACAATTAAGGGATCAGATGATCCATTTAAAGTATGAGGCCATTATCACATAAAACTCTCAATCACAGCTTTTTCTCTCTTAAGGTGATTTGGGAGCTCCTCCTGATCCAGGTTTCTATTCAGAACCTAATTTAGTTGAGAGAGTATCATCATAAAGTTCTTGATTCACACTCTCATCGGGTTGAATATCTCATTGTAGAATTCATCACATTTCCCTTCACATTGGTTATTTACCTGATTCCTCATATTTTAGGCCATTGGATATAATAAAAAGAATATTATAGATGATTATTTTTAAATAATTAAATACATAAAGGTGAAATACAATGATAATAAATGGATAACTTATAAATTACCTTCATTTCTTAACTTGTGAATTTCTGGGCTTTAATCTTTGTAATCTATGATCTATTTCCTAACATATACTCTTATGGTCATTTTTTGTTCAATTAAAATTGGTTTGTAATGATCTTATGAATTTACCAAAGCATACCTCGTAGGAGTGTAAATCAAGTGTTCATCAAGGTCGGTTGTTATGCACTAGTTCTTGGTTGAGTATAGCTCAACGAGGTGTTTTCAGGTTTTACCACTATGTACATCTATTCTAGATCCACATCCTCTTGTAGTATATAGAAAAGGTTATATTTTCCTGATAAACCACTTACTCTATACTTACCAAAATTTAGGGATGTTTTCTTATACTTAGTCTTATCTCTAAGGCTTTATCAAGAGTATTCTAATCCTAATCCAAAAAATAACTAATCTTTTCCTTTCATACCAAATTTAACAACCCATCCCTTTATGACACATTAATTGATGAATTATTACATAAGTTTACACATAATACAACCTGGAAGATCAAAAATTATATTTTATATTGGAATTAGGTACATTACATAACAAATTAAAAAGTGCAATACATCATCTTTATTGAAAACTTCCTTAATGTGATCATAACATTCCATGGAACTTAAAACTAGATGGGATAACCAAGGAACATACAAAAGAAAGAAGTGATTTACAAAGCCCAATAAGAGAATAAAAATGGAATAAAATGAAGAAGATAATACAAGTTAAAAAGTAGGCATATCAATGGGGAATAAATGGAGTGATAATTATAAACATGAATAATGAAGAAATATGTAACATGAAAATTAGAAATAAAACAAGGGAAATGAGAAAACATCTTAAAACATTGCATCATAAACATAGGTCAAGGATAACAACCAAGAAATAATTATGGAAAAAGTCCTATAAAGGAATAAATTTCACTCCCTATCCCAACATGATGTCTCATGAGACTAAACATTTCCCAATGCATTGGAATGCTATATAATTATGGGTGCACCTATCACTTTCATATCATCCTCATGCTTAAGTGTGACACATAATTCTTAAAACATGTATTCATTTATCATCATATTTTATTCCATGATAAATTTTTGTGGAATACATATATTTAAGTCCATATTCCAAGAAGTATACATGTAAAATGTGAACACCCTTGAAAGGAAATGGGTATGGAACTAACTTTACAATTGTTTTGGATTGGAAAATCACGGTGACATTTTGGCAGCATAACGGCATCATTTAAAACTTCATAAAATGGGTTGATGAGAGAGAAAGGTTTCTCTCATAATTTTTAAATCAAATTGGTAGTAATAGGGACATTTAAATACATGTCTTGATATTTGTAATTGGAAATATAAGGAAGATGATAATAAATAAACTTTGACAAAGAGGAGAGAGAAAAAAACCCTTACTTGAGTGTGTGACACCAAATGCTTGGGAAGAGATTGTTGAGAGATTGGGGGAACATTAAGATGAATCTAGATAGATAATATAAGAGTAAGGATATACTCTAAGAATTTTTAGTCAAGATAAATGGGAGCATGGGTGGGTTTATATATAAAATGAGTGGGATATTCTTTATCATTTCTCAAACTTAGGTTTTGGACTCTACCTAATAAAATAACAAAAACAACAAAAATTACCATGGTTTCTGCCAAATAGGAGTGTTTTTCATTATTTTATAAGTTTAAGGGCCTAAATTAATAAAATAATAGCCTCACTTAAGTGGAAGTGATTCATACTCTTCAAGACATGATTTTAAAACATTAAAATATATTAGTGGTTTAGGATGATTAATAAAGGCTTTATAAAACTAATCAAATAAACATAAAATAAAATTATTTTAAATGTAAAAAAATATATTTTGTCTAGAATACCATTTATAGTATTTATTACATCACTTTTGGGTCATTATGATTTCATAATGCGCAGAGTATATTTATATAGTATTTAGTTTTTACCTGAAAATATGGTTATCTCAGAAAATTATAAAAAAATCATTTTTTGATAAGTTTGACTTTAGGATTAAAAAAATTGATTAATTGTATAAAATTAATTTTTTAAATAAATTTATTTTCACTTTTAAAATAATAATTGATTTTTATTAATAAATCCTAGGTTTTTTATAATAACAATTTTTGAACCCTTATAAAAATTACATTTGACATCATGAAAATTTTATGATCATTTATATTTAATAAACATAATTTGATAGTGACATTTTATTAATATATTATTTATTTTAAAAATATATTAATTCATAAAAATAAACATCTTAATTGAAATTGAATTGGAAATATAATTTCTGTTTTATTGTATACAACTCATTATCATTTATAAACTAATGATAAGAATTAAAGATAATCATTTTTCTATTTAAAAAACAATATAAATATTCATATCATTTTTTTTTGATAAATATCCTTTTAATACACCATAAAATGACCTAAGGGTAAGGTGTGTGACAGTGAGACTTTCATGGGCTAGTTCGGCGATCATGGTTTGGACCATGATCTCGATAAGCTTGAAATTCTCCCATAAATGGTGGATCTCTTCTTGGGATTGGTCAAGGGAAAAGATTAGTGATGATATATCCCTCAGAATCACTAATAAATGGGATTCATAGGGTATGCTCTTACTAGTTGAGGTCATCACTTCCTTTGTCTTCCTCGATTGGATTGGTTAAAACCCTATATTTATATTAATCATGTGATCAATATTCAACAACTATATTATCTATAGTAAAGATTCATTATGGTATTTTAAATAAGATATAATAAAACCAAATAATTTCAGATATTTTCTATAACCATAATACATAATAATATAATTAATTAAATTACAAGGGTAATTTTATATATGATATTTTGGGTCGTTATAGGTTGTGTTATAGACATATCCCCCCCCCCCTTATGGAATATGATTTCCAGGTTGTGATATGGTGTCTAGGATTTCATCAATTTCTCAGTTTATACATTGCATACCCAGTATCTATAATTGGTACAACCCCTCACATATAATGACTACTGAGAAAAAATAACTTATAATTATAGTATAAGAATCAGAATTACAAGAGAGCATAAGTAGATAAAGAATAAGTATGAAGAAGATGGTGGAGGAGAGGAAGTGTCAAGAGGCTCACACAAACTCTATTGTGTCAGCCCAAACAGATGAACATATAATAGAATATTTTCCACTCTCCTCTACCTCACCATCCCTTCCCCTTTTAACAAGCCTTTTGCACCCCTCATGTGGGCTAACAACTTTCCCCCTTGGTGAGAAAATTATACCCATTCAAAAATATTCCATCCAACTTTTACAGGATATGCTATGGGACCCTTCTCCCCTTTATGGAATATGATTTTTAAGATGTGATGAGGTGTCTAGGATTTCATCAATATTACTATTTATGTATGGCATACCTAGTATCTATCAAAAGATCTTGGTGATTAAGTTCATCGTGTTTTGTTATAAAGACACTTGACTCTCAATTTCTACCTCATAAAATTGTTGGCTTTCCATTTTTTGTAAAGGAGATACCATGTTCTATTATGTACACACCTCCATGAAGTGTGTTCATATTAAATATAAAAAGTGCATAATTCCATAGTTTGTTGATTTCATAACCCACTTCCCATCAAAACTATTTAAAAACAATAGAAATAAAAAGGGTATTTCAATATATTTGAAAAATATTTACTGAGTAAAAACAACACAAATATTTTTTTAGTGGGTTTTACATATGTTTTTAATGTTTACTTTTGGAAAATGGGGATATCACTATGAAAAAAACACCTCAAAAACAACACCAAAAAGACATGTGATTAACTTGTAAAATGGAAATGAGTGCACTTTAGAATTTCAGAAACACCCTTGAGGGAAGTAAAATGGCTAACCTTGGGGATTGTCCTATTGAGGATTTGGTTCAATCATAATATTAATTTCCTAATTATTTTATTTTTATAATTTTTGAAGTATTAAATTTTTATGGGTTTTTAGTATTTTTTAAGTAAAGGGGAAATTTAGTGAGAAGTGATTATTTAAAACAAGAAAAAAATAAAAACGGGAGGAAGGAAGGGATTATTGGATGAAATGAATGTTTGGAGGAGAAATTTTAGACTAAAGGGGAGGAAGGAAGGGATGTGTATATTTAATTCATGTTATTAATAACAATTCTAGACAGAAGAGGTTCCACTAGAAATGGTTTATCATTGTTATAATGTTTATTATTGTTCCAAAGCTAGCTAATTCAACTGAGTGAGAGATGCCCATCATCACTCGACCAACTTCATCCTATAAAAAAAGTAACCTCTCATCACTGATATTTCTCCTTGCTTGGATTGGTGTCTTGTAATAAGTTTTGAAGATAATTCCTAATGCCTAGTTTAAAATACATGAAAACTATCCATTTTTTATTCAATCAATCAATATAAATCATAAAATAATAGAAGTCAAGAGTTTAGGATGAAGAATATGTAGTCAAAAAATGTGAAACATGGTTTGTCTCCTCGCACCTTGAGTCTTTATCTGAAAACATAGAACCAGCAGGAAAGATAAGTAATAAAATTATATTTAAAACTCAATACCATAATTCAGTGTGTCCCTTGGCCTAAAATTGTGGGTTATCCCTCCATTTATGGTGTTCGGAGTTCGTAACATCAAGAATATAAGAAAGTGACATAAATAAAGGATGAAACATAAATAAAAGAAGAAAATTACACACAGAAATAAATAATACAATGCACAAATAGAGGAAGAAATATAAGTTTAACATGAAGAAACATGAAATAAAATTAAAACAGAATTATGGGTGAAAAGGAGAATTGAAAACACACTATGGGGTAAAGAATCAAAAAATTCAAACTAGTAAAGTCACAAAAAAACATTGAGTGATCAAATTGAGGGAAGAAGAGAATAAAAAACACAATACTGTTTGGATTGGTGTTATCATGGAGAAATGAAGATAAATGAAGAAGAAGATTGGTCAAAACAACAGTAGAAAATAACCCATTAAAGAGGAATTTTTATTCCATATAAAAGTAGATAAAAATAATTTTTCTCTGAAACAACTTCACACTACCTCTATATTGTAATGTGTTCTATGTTTCTAGATTGTAGAGGCACATTGGTTCATGTGGCCCTTGAAATTGGGAAGTGGGCTACCCATACCAAAAAATTTGTGGTGGTCTTGGGATGTTGATAATTGGATTCTTTGAGGTATAGGAATCGAAATAAAGAGCAGGGGATGATTTGATGAAAGGGGTGGAATAAAAGTAGGTTTATTGGGTTTTGAGGTTGGTTATGATTTCTAGAAGGTATGCAATTTGAATTTTGTAAATTACATGAAAGAGAATGGATGTAAAATTGTAGTGGTGAACTGGGTTGGAATGGGTAGTGGTGTTTGAGATAAAGAGGAAGGTGTTTTTTGGAATGGGTTTATAAATGTTGGTAGGAGAGGTATGGTTTTATCTTGGGTATTTGGTTGAACATTAATAGGATTATTTTGGGTGGATTGACCACATAGTTCCCTCAACAACCTCCTGTTCTCTATACTTACCAAAGGAGGGGTATTCATAAAATGTGTAGGGAACAAGAGGATTAGTGTCTCCAAGGGTAATATTTTAATTAGAATTGTTTAGTTTTTTTAGGGAAGTGTAAGTAAAAGTTTAGACTGGTTTCATTGGTCATTCGGTTGGGATCTGAGATAGCCCTGTGCACATAGGGCCTGGAGAGTCTGCTGACATCTAGGAAGAGTCTAGAATAGTAATTCGCTTCTTTTTTAGTTTCATAATTGTATAATATAATTCAAATTAAATAGATTTATACCTATACTTCATCAAATTCTTATCAACTTTTTTATTTCATTAAGAGACTTATATAGAGATAAAATATAAGAAAAAAAAATTTAGTGAGAGGAATTAAGAAGTATTTTAGTTTGTGGTTTGGAGCAAGGAAGACTGGACATGGAAGCTTATGTACACAATAATGGAGACCAAAATGGAGACAGCGAATAATTTAGTAACTGAGATGAAAATTGGTATACAGTCCCTCATGATAGCCATAGATCAGCTAGTGAAAGGTCAAAAAGAAAATGTAACTCGAAATTATAGAAGAAAAAATTCCAAAATAGAAGGAGATTAAGAGGCCAGAGTGAAGTTGGTTATATAAGGAAGTGAATGAAGAACTAAACTTATAAATAAAGGATAAAGGATTATTGATTCCAGTGGTCATTCTCTTCTTGATTTTGCTCAGCATGTCACTATGTTGACTTTCTTTGGAGATGATCCTATAGGCTGGATTACATGATCGGAGACATGTTTTTCCATTCATCATACTCAATAAGAGATAAAGGTACCTTTGTCTTGGTTAAGAATGGAAGGAATGGTACAATACAAGATAATTTCATTAAAATCAGTCAAAAATGGAAAATACTTGGAATGAACATAAGGAAAATATTCTTGGACATTATGGTATAGTTGTAGAAGAAGATCCAAAAAATTTCTTACATGACTCCGACAAAAAGGGGTTGTGGATGAATATATAGACGAATTTTAAAGTGTGGAATTACAAATTCTGGATATTACTAAGAAATTAATATGATTATATTTATATAAGGCTTGATACCAGAGATAGGTAGTGTTGTAAGAACCCGAATCTTCTTTTTAGGTATATTTTTTCTTTTCTGGTGGTTTTTGAGAAAAAGAGGAAAATATGGAAATTTTTGGACTACACGCCATGTACTTTATGGGTACACGCCATGTACTTTGATGCTTCTGGAAGTCGTGTGTTGTCGTGTCATGGCCACACACACATCCATGTAAGGGTGACTTGGTGGCCGCTTAAAGCAGAGTACGGAAAAGCCTAGTACACACTGTGTACTCCAAAAGTACACACTGTGTACTTTCATTTTTTCACTAAATGGGATGGGGTCACGTCTTAACCCCAGAAATGTCTTCTTCTCTAGCTTCTTCAATCGAGAGCATCTCGTACGGCCGTAAATATCCTCTGATCCCTTGTGCCTCTGTCCGTTCTCCAAATCGACCGTCTTCGATTGCATTGGAGCTGCAGCGGTAAGCTCTTCCTTCTCCTAGAGCTTCATTTCCCTTTTCCTCCTCCTTCTCAAGATTTAGTAGGTTGAACGTTTTAGACATTTTTGTAGATCTACTCCATTCTAGGCCAATTAATGGGATAAGTTTCAAGTATATCGATCTCCTAGGATCGAGGTAGGTGGTTTGTTTCCTTACGTTGAATGTCTTTGAGTTTTTGTGCAAAGGTACCAGATTCCCGTGTATCGGGTGTCTCGGGTTAGGGTTTTGATCCTGAATTTGTATCTGACTTAGATTTATTGTATGCTTCAGGCTATTAGATGAATAATTATTATAGAGACCCGTATCTTGACGTACATGGACATTACATTACATTTGCGGAATACTTAGTACATAACAAAAACACACACAAGGATCGTAATAGTTTAGTGTCTTTGGAAACTCGGAACGTAATCTTCTAATCGTGGTGAAAGATCTTCAATATCTCCCATAAAGATCTTCCCCTTTTTTTTAACCTAAAAACCTTTCTTTATATCCTGGGGAAAAGAAAACATAAAAGGGTGAGCTCAAATGCTCAGTAAGGGTAAACAAAATAAATATCAATCACATCATATACATAAGAACATAGCTTTTGGAAATCTTAACCTGCAAAAGAGATCATAATATCATAACATGGGATAAATCATAGAAGTGAAAATGAGATCCCCATAATCATAACGTAAAACTTGAAACTTTGTGGCATGCACACATAATCATGGAAAATCATTTCTTGTTAGTCATGACTCATTGCCAAGACTATCTTAGTGGACAAAGTCCCTTTCTGAACCGAGTTCACTCCTCGTTTCAGTCCTGTATCACTGAACCGAAATAACCTTCCGTTCCAGCCATGTCTATCTCATGAGATATAAAATCTTTACCCAATGCATTGGAGGGAGATATAGGTCCCACCCATCTCATAATGAATCCTTTCTTATGTGTGCCACATAATCATAAAACATACATCATTGCATAACACATGTAACAAAAATGGGATTCTTGAAACATCATGACATCATAAATCAATTCATATAAGATAAAGGAATTCATAAACATAATTCCATCACAACATAGTCAAATCAATGTAAAAATATGGATAGAAACAGAACCCTTTATTATCTTAGATGGAAAATAATTTTGATAAAACACTTGAATTGAATTCTTGAGGAAAATATCCTTTCTTCTTCAAAATAAATTTATTTTCACAAAACATCATGCAATTTTAAAAGAAAGAGATTTTATTGAAAATAGTCATGAAATATTTTAGAGGAATCTTCATGAAAATAAGGCTTTATAAAACAGTAGAAATCCGTTCGTGCCGTATAAGTTAAAAAAACATTCTTCGTACTTTTGTCGGAAAAGTCAAAAAGTACCTCGTACGAAAAACGACAAAAGATTCCTTTCATTTCTTTTACTAAAAACTCACCGAAGGGTAAAAATGGGTTTAAACAATTTTAGGTGGATGGAAATAAAATTACATATTTATGAAACATGGATGTGGATGATAAAATACACCCCAGTAAATACTTACGAATAAACAATCTCGGATAAAAATGAGATTGTGATATTTCCCTTACCTTAGGTCCGATTTGCTTCGTATGTGTCTGAACCTCCTGTATAATGATTTAAATAATGTCATTGACTTATTACAGAATCATATTCATTTTTATGATATCATATATGGTTCACTTATGACTTTATATTACCCGTTCTTTTGTAAATTCTATGTTAAAGAAGCGTTTTGGGTAAAATCGTTTCATTTATCGTAGGTGTTTTGACTTGTTGTTCTTGACATTATTATTACTTATATCATGATTTACTTACTTCCAGAATATAAAATATGATTTATATATCATATATATTCAGTATATATATATATATAATAGATAGATAAATGAAATGAAAAACACCGCTCATGGAGACGGTAGTCCGTACGTACGCATGAGCGCTGTTTTACTTTCCTTATTGTCTTGAAATGGAAGTAAGTAGATGACATACATATATATATACATAAATCCAGTAGCTTTATAATGTCATATATTTCATTATTATTTCTAATATATACTTTATAATCATTCTTAAATGGTTAACATGGAGAATGAATCTCATCGCGTCGTGGAGACGGTATTCCGTACGTACGCACGAGCGATGATATCATTTCTATAAATATTGAATTGAATTGGAGTGTATTATACAATATATCAGAATCAATATGATGTTGTAATAACTATGTATAGTTATTCTTTACACCATTGTACCCATCCATGTAAGGTGGTGGTGGAAAATAGATTACACCACGGCGTGGAGACGGTATTCCGTACGTACGCACGCGCGGTGATTTCTTTTTCCGTAGGATGGATAGATGGTGAAATAGGGTTGTTTCATACTTATAATAACATATCAGTATATGAGTGATACTGATGTTATTACTTCATAATGAAACAACCTAAGAAGAATAAGTGGAAGAAGAAATAAAGATGAAAGAATTGGTAACGGTAATTACCTCTTCTTTGAAGTGCCTCTTTGAGACCTCCTCTTAGGGCACTAGAATTGGTCTTTGAGGAAGACCAGAACCTCTAGGATGTTGCTATGGAAGTGGAGAAGAGATTTTGGCAGGGGTTGGCCGAGCTTGAGTGCTCAAATTGGTGTGAGGAGGAGGGGGAGGAGGTGTCCTTTTATAGGGGAGGAGAGGGGCACCTTAGGAATATCTCAAAATATTATTTTATATTAAAGTCAAAATCGGTTTATAATGGTTCCAAAGGGTCTTATTTCGAAGCTAAAGTGGGGATGGGTCGAAAGCCTATCAACCAATAGAATTTAGACAAGTTTAGGATATTATTTTAACCTTATCAATTAGATTTAACTCTAAGTTAAATAATTTAACTTTTACCATGTCTTTTTGTTTTCTTTCACTATATGGTTAATAAACATACTATAACATGCCAAACGAACCCCAAATTGTTTATTATTAATATATATATCCTTATCTAAGTCATTCGGCCTAACCTTAGATTTTTAGGAATACAATAACAATTAATAATATAATATTTGATTTAAAAACTATTTTGTGTCAATTTTGACACTATTTGATATATGATTTTTGTGAAAGTCATAACAGAATTATATGTTCGAACCAAGTTGATTAAATCAACACTAATATATCATAGTAACCTAGAAAATTAGTGGAATTCATAAAACGTCTTAAATTACATTTATTTTGGTATTTATATTATCAATTATGTCAATATTTCATTAATAAGATAATTACTGCATCATCTTTGTGTCATAAATAAATTATATTATTTGATGTCTAAAAATTACAAATAAAATACCATCATGTAGGAAATCTTTTTAGATTTCTAATTAATATTTACAATCGAATTTATCTTATGTATAACCCTATATTAAAAATGATTTACTTATTAAACTTTGATTTTAACTATTTTAACCCTTCTTTAAATAAATTAATAATAAATGTCCTAATCTAATCCAAGTGGGCCTAAATGGTCATATTTTATTCCTAAGTTTGTATTTGGTCGAATTACACTTGTCCAATAGAATTAGGACATGTGTTAGGGTAATATTAATATCATATTTACCCTTAGTTACCCTATTTACTATTAACCGCGGTAAAAATAGTAAAACGTTACTATTCACCAAAAAATTATTTTCATCTCATTGAACCACATTTTAGTCCTTGATATTAACCGTGTCTCTCGGATTTTTGAAATTCCATTCACAAAAGCGGTAAAATTAAGTTTTATGCAAAATTCAGTTTTTAACCTACCACTTAGTAGTTTCACTATTCATCAAAAATTGATGTTTTTCAGAACAATGCCAAAATTTCATCCCAAGCTATATTTCATATTCCGAATTCAAAAATGAAGTCTATTTTACCAAATTCATAACTTAAAAGTTGCATTAATTAATTTTATAATTAAATCCCGCTGTTAAAACAAATAGCGTGTTTTTAAGAAACAATATCTATCAAAAGATTGACATTTGTTTATGTCTGGTTTAAATCTGAAATTACAACCAATGACCAACATTGTATTAAATTGTAAAAATATATTCTAAATATACTTTAAAACCACTCAAATTAATAATTTATCACTATTAATTATTTCGATTAAAAAAGTTGTTTTTAATTATAATTTAGTAATTTTCACTATTCATCAGAATATGAAAGTTATCCGAAAAGTACCAAAATTTCACCTTAGGCTAAATTCGATACTCCGAATCCATAAATGAAGTCCATTTTGAAAAATAAAATTTACAAAATTTCAAAAAGTGGTTATTACTATTCACAACAGCTAGTTTTAATAACATCTTAATAGCATATCGTTGTTTAGCGAAACTTGGCGTTGCGTACAACACACGCTATCGAGGAAGGTCGCGATTGCGTGTAATGCAAGGCAAGTCAAGGATGTGTGTTGTGCAAGCTCCTTTTGGTGTAGCGCACAACACCAGACAGAAATAAAATTAAAAGGAACATTTTTCATAAAATCTCGGGCTGTTACATTCTACCCCCCTTAAAATGAATTTCGCCCTCGAAATTCGTCGGGGTTATAAATGGTTTACTATTCGAAAGTTTCTTTAATAGAAACCCACATCGTAAAAAGGAATACCAAAACTTGGCTTTAAAAACTAAAGTATGAAATGTAACGATTACCCAAATAAACTAATCACTGGGTTTCCACATAGGTGAAAATATGGATATGGAAGAGAAATCTAACCATCATGTTCTGATGGAGAGTGGTAGAGAACATGGCTATGGAAAATCCAGTAATCACAAATCCATAAATTTGTGACGATCTAAGGTACCATCTGATTCATCAGGTATAAGATCACTAGGACAACATTTTTGGTTTTCAAGATCATTTCCCTAAAGTTGAAAATTTGAATTAGAATAAATACTTACTTTATTTTGGTACAATCTCACTGTTGTTCGTGCCTTGAACAATTTCCACTTCATCTCTTAAATAAATGAAGTTGAATTTGTTATTCGTGAAGTGTTAGCAGATCATGTGATAGAATGACTATTCATTCCATCTGTCTCAAACAAAAGGTTAGCAAAAGTTATAAGTCATTCTATAGTGAGATTAATCATATATGGTTCCTAGAATGGACTTATACTTCATATATCATACTGCTTAATATAATAAAACTAGTTTCTACTAAACAGGGACTTCTTGTAGGCCAGTGGTAGGCGATAAAGGCCAGTCGCACTTCGGTTGTGGGTTCGATTCCCACAGCCTTGTCCGAAGCGATGGGCTGTCGCCCGTCCTGCAGGTTGTCCTTTTTATAAAACTATATTACTATAACATCCCATCAATAATATCGAAAAAACTTCTATCCTTAAACAATACTAACTTATGTCCAACATAATCCATTCCAATCTTTAGGCTTATCCATAATACTGCAGTCCATTCTCATAACATAGTGAAAACGATTACCAGAGATTTAATATCATCGTTGATCCCCATATATCATAAGATATATCTTGTTGGTCACATTCCAAACATTCAAAGGCCTTAATCTCGTACTCTCTTGAATACCCATTGAACCTTAGTGAAAACTTGAATGCAGTTAAAAGTTAACACTTTTCACATACCGAAATCCTCAAAATTCTATATACTCAAACCATGATATCACTTAGTCCTTATATCAATCATGAGCTCATGAATACTATCAAACATTTAATTTTCTCCTTATCCCTTCATTATGCGCATATCATCTACATTCCAAAAATATCTGAATAACCTTTCATGGATACTGGTAACATTAATCATACACTTTCAAAACACAAGGAAAGACAACAGTGTAACAATCCATAGATGTCTCTTTATTCCAAAATTACACATGATAAACATGTAATCATTCCACTACATTCTCAAACCATTGACCGAGCTTCAAAAATTCTTTCATCTCACATATCATTTGTAGTCTCTTCATCATCATCCACATAAATACTACCCATATGACCATACTGATTCTCTTCATGAGTCTTTCCCTTAGGGCATTTGTTTGCATAATGCCCATACATTCCACATTTAAAACACTTAACCATTTTTGATGTCGTAGCATTACCATTATCCTCATCCATGGTGTTATCCGACCCTTTTCCTTTGCACTTACTTGCTTTGTGTCCTTCTTTTCCACACCCAAAGCATCTTCCAGTTCCCTTGAAACATTCTCCTTGATGCCTCTTCCCACATGATTTACATAGGGGAAATTGAACTTTCTTTCCTCTATGATCATCATGAAACTCTATCTTTCTCTTATTAGCCGAGTCAGGAAACTTACCAAATTTTACTTTATTGATCATATTATGAGATTGCTGATTCGGCATAATAATGACGTTTGGACCTCCAAATCCCATTTCATTTGGTTGCTCATGAAGAATATCATTCCATTCTCCATCATATCCTCCATTATTGTGAATCATCTTGTTTCCAACCATTTTCTAAAACCCAAAAAGAATAGTGTTAGAGGCAAAAATCATAATAACGGGGGAGTAACTTCAATATCTAACATCTTAGGTTAAATTCTAAGATCGTTAGTGCAATTCTAGGACTATAACCTATACGTATACTTATCCTTAGAGACATCCCAAGACATACCTTAGAAATATCTCTAGGGATCTCACTAACGTTTTCGCATCCTAGTTTCCAAAGGTTGACTAAACCTTTCCTCTGATACCAACTGTAGAGACCCGAAGCTTATCTTACATGGACATTACATTACATTTGCGGAATACTTAGTACATAACAAAAACACACACAAGGATCGTAATAGTTTAGTGTCTTTGGAAACTCGGAACGTAATCTTCTAATCGTGGTGAAAGATCTTCAATATCTCCCATAAAGATCTTCCCCTTTTTTTTACCTAAAAACCTTTCTTTATATCCTGGGGAAAAGAAAACATAAAAGGGTGAGCTCAAATGCTCAGTAAGGGTAAACAAAATAAATATCAATCACATCATATACATAAGAACATAGCTTTTGGAAATCTTAACCTGCAAAAGAGATCATAATATCATAACATGGGATAAATCATAGAAGTGAAAATGAGATCCCCATAATCATAACGTAAAACTTGAAACTTTGTGGCATGCAGACATAATCATGGAAAATCATTTCTTGTTAGTCATGACTCATTGCCAAGACTATCTTAGTGGACAAAGTCCCTTTCTGAACCGAGTTCACTCCTCGTTTCAGTCCTGTATCACTGAACCGAAATAACCTTCCGTTCCAGCCATGTCTATCTCATGAGATATAAAATCTTTACCCAATGCATTGGAGGGAGATATAGGTCCCACCCATCTCATAATGAATCCTTTCTTATGTGTGCCACATAATCATAAAACATACATCATTGCATAACACATGTAACAAAAATGGGATTCTTGAAACATCATGACATCATAAATCGATTCATATAAGATAAAGGAATTCATAAACATAATTCCATCACAACATAGTCAAATCAATGTAAAAATATGGATAGAAACAGAACCCTTTATTATCTTAGATGGAAAATAATTTTGATAAAACACTTGAATTGAATTCTTGAGGAAAATATCCTTTCTTCTTCAAAATCAATTTCTTTTCACAAAACATCATGCAATTTTAAAAGAAAGAGATTTTATTGAAAATAGTCATGAAATATTTTAGAGGAAGCTTCATGAAAATAAGGCTTTATAAAACAGTAGAAATCCGTTCGTGCCGTATAAGTTAAAAAAACATTCCTCGTACTTTTGTCGGAAAAGTCAAAAAGTACCTCGTACGAAAAACGACAAAAGATTCCTTTCATTTCTTTTACTAAAACCTCACCGAAGGGTAAAAATGGGTTTAAACAATTTTAGGTGGATGGAAATAATATTACATATTTATGAAACATGGATGTGGATGATAAAATACACCCCAGTAAATACTTACGAATAAACAATCTCGGATAAAAATGAGATTGTGATATTTCCCTTACCTTAGGTCCGATTTGCTTCGTATGTGTCCGAACCTCCTGTATAATGATTTAAATAATGTCATTGACTTATTACAGAATCATATTCATTTTTATGATATCATATATGGTTCACTTATGACTTTATATTACCCGTTCTTTTGTAATTCTATGTTAAAGAAGCGTTTTGGGTAAAATCGTTTCATTTATCGTAGGTGTTTTGACTTGTTGTTCTTGACATTATTATTACTTATATCATGATTTACTTACTTCCAGAATATAAAATATGATTTATATATCATATATATTCAGTATATATATATATATATAATAGATAGATAAATGAAATGAAAAACACCGCTCATGGAGACGGTAGTCCGTACGTACGCATGAGCGCTGTTTTACTTTCCTTATTGTCTTGAAATGGAAGTAAGTAGATGACATACATATATATATACATAAATCCAGTAGCTTTATAATGTCATATATTTCATTATTATTTCTTATATATACTTTATAATCATTTTTAAATGGTTAACATGGAGAATGAATCTCATCGCGTCGTGGAGACGGTATTCCGTACGTACGCACGAGCGATGATATCATTTCTATAAATATTGAATTGAATTGGAGTGTATTATACAATATATCAGAATCAATATGATGTTGTAATAACTATGTATAGTTATTCTTTACACCATTATACCCATCCATGTAAGGTGGTGGTGGAAAATAGATTACACCACGGCGTGGAGACGGTATTCCGTACGTACGCACGCGCGGTGATTTCTTTTTCCGTAGGATGGATAGATGGTGAAATAGGGTTGTTTCATACTTATAATAACATATCAGTATATGATTGATACTGATGTTATTACTTCATAATGAAACAACCTAAGAAGAAGAAGTGGAAGAAGAAATAAAGATGAAAGAATTGGTAACGGTAATTACCTCTTCTTTGAAGTGCCTCTTTGAGACCTCCTCTTAGGGCACTAGAATTGGTCTTTGAGGAAGCCCAGAACCTCTAGGATGTTGCTATGGAAGTGGAGAAGAGATTTTGGCAGGGGTTGGCCGAGCTTGAGTGCTCAAATTGGTGTGAGGAGGAGGGGGAGGAGGTGTCCTTTTATAGGGGAGGAGAGGGGCACCTTAGGAATATCTCAAAATATTATTTTATATTAAAGTCAAAATCGGTTTATAATGGTTCCAAAGGGTCTTATTTCGAAGCTAAAGTGGGGATGGGTCGAAATCCTATCAACCAATAGAATTTAGACAAGTTTAGGATATTATTTTAACCTTATCAATTAGATTTAACTCTAAGTTAATTAATTTAACTTTTACCATGTCTTTTTGTTTTCTTTCACTATATGGTTAATAAACTTACTATAACATGCCAAACGAACCCCAAATTGTTTATTATTAATATATATATCCTTATCTAAGTCATTTGGCCGAACCTTAGATTTTTAGGAATACAATAACAATTAATAATATAATATTTGATTTAAAAACTATTTTGTGTCAATTTTGACACTATTTGATATATGATTTTTGTGAAAGTCATAACAGAATTATATGTTCGAAACAAGTTGATTAAATCAACACTAATATATCATAGTAACCTAGAAAATTAGTGGAATTCATAAAAAGTCTTAAATTACATTTATTTTGGTATTTATATTATCAATTATGTCAATATTTCATTAATAAGATAATTACTGCATCATATTTGTGTCATAAATAAATTATATTATTTGATGTCTAAAAATTACAAATAAAATACCATCATGTAGGAAATCTTTTTATCTTTCTAATGAATATTTACAATCGAATTTATCTTATGTATAACCCTATATTAAAAATGATTTACTTATTAAACTTTGATTTTAACTATTTTAACCCTTCTTTAAATAAATTAATAATAAATGTCCTAATCTAAACCAAGTGGGCCTAAATGGTCATATTTTATTCCTAAGTTTGTATTTGGTCGAATTACACTTGTCTAATAGAATTAGGACATGTGTTAGGGTAATATTAATATCATATTTACCCTTAGTTACCCTATTTACTATTAACCGCGGTAAAAATAGTAAAAAGTTACTATTCACCAAAAAATTATTTTCATCTCATTGAACCACATTTTAGTCCTTGATATTAACCGTGTCTCTCGGATTTTTGAAATTCCATTCACAGAAGCGGTAAAATTAAGTTTTATGCAAAATTCAGTTTTTAACCTACCACTTAGTAGTTTCACTATTCATCAAAAATTGATGTTTTTCAGAACAATGCCAAAATTTCATCCCAAGCTATATTTCATATTCCGAATTCAAAAATGAAGTCTATTTGACCAAATTCATAACATAAAAGTTGCATTAATTAATTTTATAATTAAATCCCGCTGTTAAAACAAATAGCGTGTTTTTAAGAAACAATATCTATCAAAAGATTGACATTTGTTTATGTCTGGTTTAAATCTGAAATTACAACCAATGACCAACATTGTATTAAATTGTAAAAATATATTCTAAATATACTTTAAAACCACTCAAATTAATAATTTATCACTATTAATTATTTCGATTAAAAAAGTTGTTTTTAATTATAATTTAGCAATTTTCACTATTCATCAGAATATGAAAGTTATCCGAAAAGTACCAAAATTTCACCTTAGGCTAAATTCGATACTCCGAATCCATAAATGAAGTCCATTTTGAAAAATAAAATTTACAAAATTTCAAAAAGTGGTTATTACTATTCACAACAGCTAGTTTTAATAATATCTTAATAGCATATCGTTGTTTAGCGAAACTTGGCGTTGCGTACAACACACGCTATCGAGGAAGGTCGCGATTGCGTGTAATGCAAGGCAAGTCAAGGATGTGTGTTGTGCAAGCTCCTTTTGGTGTAGCGCACAACACCAGACAGAAATAAAATTAAAAGGAACATTTTTCATAAAATCTCGGGCTGTTACAATTATTACTTGTTAGCATGTTTTAGTATCACCCCATGGGTGTTTCCCTTGTTTTGGTTGTTTATCATCGTTTGGATTAGGTTGTATGTGAGGCAGACCTTTCTGCACTGATATCCTACCTTGATATAATTTATTTCATGTTTTTTCCACTGTTTATATGTTTTTTATGCATTGTAGTTATTATCCAAGTAGTTTTTTGAACTTACATAGATCTGATGACAGTCGTTTATGCACGACAGGACTGCTCAGGGCTGTGTGAATTTGGTGCGGTAGACTAAAGAGGGAATTGATGATTAAGGGATTCCCTAGAGAGTTTGTTATAAATTAGTATCATTTACAGGACCTAAGAGAATTGAAATTTGTGCTTCCTTAGAGTGTCCTTAGTTACTTATCGAGTCTATAGGGGGAATTAGACGTAATTGCTTCCTCGTAGAGTCTATAGATATCGTTGCAAGACTGTAGGGGAATTGACGGTGAGAGATTCCCAGAGTGTATGTGCCTTTGTATGATTACTTGACTAGAGGGTCTTCAAGTATGAGCCACCTAGATAGTCAGTGTGAATATTGTTTGGTTGGTTGTGACGAGTCCACCAAGCCAAAGAACAAGCTTGGGTTTTGTACTACTAGTTGTTTAGGTATTCCACTGAGATATTTGTTGTGTTACTTGATATTCCTTGGGAATATAGAGTTGTTTTCTAGATTCCATGGTTGATAATTAAATGATTAAATTAAATTAATAAATAAATGTGAATGGAGATTTTTCGGATTGTTTACTTTAGTGTACTCTTGTTTCTCTGATGCATTTATTTCCATTACTTTTTCTATATTTCTCATTAACATTAGGGCACAGATCTTGTGGTGGTTTCCTATTGGGATTAGTCTCACACCCTGTTTGGGTCCTGATTTTCAGCCCAAATAGTTTATATGGTTTCAGGTGTGGATAGGGACGGTGGCCCCTCTACTTTAGGTACATGATTGCTGGTTGGATATGGAGAGCATAGGACTGAGCCTAGGCTTGCGATGCTGCTGGAGTTACTACTTAATTTTCGTGATTTTTTTTTTCAGTTTTATTTTAGCACATTGTTGTGTTTTTCTTCTTTCCTTAGATACTTTTACCTGCTACATCATTATCATCATTACTATATATTCATTTCTTCCACTGTTTAGTTTCAGTTATTGTATTCTGTTTACTACTTCCGTTGTTGAATATTATTTCATTTCCCTTGTATACCTTACCAAATGAGGGCATAGTTTCCCTAATGAATCACCAAGGCCCTCACTACTAGTTAGTAACCTCTAGCATTTGGGGAAATTCATTTGAGGCCATGTGGTAAACCGAGTACAGGGCACCAGTTGAGTGGCTCCAGATTCGGGTCATTACAAAGTGGTATCAGAGGAGGTTCCTTTTTTTTTCTATTGACTTACTATTCAGTGACATTAGAAAGGGATGGGACGGAATATGTAAATGGTAAAAAAAATGTTCCTGGAAGTTCTAGAACCCGTGTACAGGGAAAAAGCCAGGTTACCTAGAATATTTCAATTTTTGAGTTTTGCAAATGTTACAGTTTAATTGATTTCACCATTGGGTGGTGCACTTGTTTTGTGTTGTTACTGTTTATATGATTGGGGTTCTATTTTGTTGCAACTCGATGAGATGAGGGTATGCCATCTCATGCATCATATATGAACTTGTTAGAAAGTCACATGTAATGCATCTTTCCATGCCATCTAAATTGCAATAAATATTTCATGTTGTTGTGATAGAATTTGTGATAGACTATGCATGCTAGTGTGATAGCTACTGTGATAGAATACCTACTATGTTGATAGGGTGTCGTTTGTTTAAATATTCTTTATCAAGGACACCAAACTTTGGTCTTAGTGGTGTTATGGGCCCTTGAGGATTTGAATTTTGTGGATCGTGAGTTTGTTATACTGTTTACCTTTTTGTGACTTGTTAAATATTCCAAACATAGATTCGCGAGGAGTATGGGCCTTCACGGATCAGAATTTGGCACCTTAATGCTTGTTTTATGTGTTTTCTGGGTTCTGGTGCAGTTCTAAGGCTACATTCCAAAAAAACCCAGAATACACAGCGTGTACTTTATGAATACACGTCGTGTAGTCTATAGTCGTGTCACTGACCATGCGGGCAAGGACACGGGGTTGTGAAAAGTCTTATAGGAACACGCCGTGTACTAGTTAGCATGTCATGTAGTATGAAATAGGTACGTCGACCGTGTCACAAATGACACGAGTCGTGTTATCCTTCCAAATACACGCCGTGTTTGAATTTTACATTCCGTGTAGTTTGATCTAGGTACTCGGCCGTGTCACGAACAACACAAGTCCGTGTTATCCTTTCTCATACATGTCGTGTCCACCTGAAACATGTCATGTAGTGTCATTCGTGTAGTCGGCCGTGTATCTAACCACACGGTCTGTTATGACTTCTTAGTATACATCATGTCCTTCTAGAACAATCCATGTAGTGTGACCTGGGCACACAGGCCATGTCATTAACAACACGGGCCAGGTGAAGCTTGTTGAGTACAGGTTGTGTGTTCCTTGAACATGCTGTGTATTTTTGTCTTACGAGAGCTGTGTGGCTTAACCGTGTAGAAGGAATCGGGTAGGGAAAATAATTCAAGTACATGTCATGTGTTGGGACAACACGCCATGTATTTGGGGTGTTACACGACCAGTTAGGTAGGAGTACACTCCCATGTAAATGACGTAAGGGAACATGTTGTGTAGTCTTTATACACGTTGTGTAGTCATGTTTTTTTTTCTTGTTAATTCTTCTTTCCCATGTTTCCTTCTTATGCTTATAGTTTTTCGTCCCTAGTAATGTGATCTAAAGTGTTCTTTTGACCTTGCAGGGTCATGGCACCGAGATGTCCTCCCGTTGCATCTCAGGAACCAGGCAGTGACTGTACGCCTGATACGGCAGATCAGGGACTACCAGTAGTTCTGTCTATCATTCCGAACATGGAACCTGCAGTGATTACAGACACTGGTGCCGATTCTCAGTTTAGAGAGGGTTTCATGAGATTCATGCAGACCTTCCAGGGAGCTCAACATCATGCCCCATCTATGGCAGAGCTGACGCGGGTTTTTCAGCACCAGTATCCTCCCACGTTCACAGGGGATGGAGGACCTCAGCCCGCAGGGTCATGGATAGAAGCCATGCTATCTATATTTGAGCACCTGGATATGCCTCTAGAGAGGAGATTGAAGCTCGCGAATTATATTCTATGAGAATTCGCCAAAAGATGGTGGGACATGGTTTCACAAGCAGGGCGCCAACAAGCTACGACTTGGGATGAGTTTCAGCATACGTTCTACGACTACATCTACCCGGCGATGATGAGGGCTGAAAAATCCAGAGAGTTCATGAAACTGCAGTAGGGTACTCTCACTATTATGGAGTATTCCTCTCTCTGCACAGAGTTACATCGTTTCACTCCCGTTTTGGGGAACAATGATCTGTTTTTAACGAGGAAATTTGAGGAAGGCCTCAGACCGGATATCAGATCACAGATGAACGTCTTTCAGTTGACTTCTATTTCTCTAATAGTCAACCAAGTTCTTATCACGTAGATAAATATGAAGGAGACTGGAGTTGTGGACCAGGGCAGTTCAGCATCCAGGGCTGATTCATTTCAGATAGACAGCAGGAAGCACCACTGAGAGTCTATATAAGGTGACCCGAGAAAGCGAGGTATTCCTTCTGGTAGACGATATCATCCTTCTGACAACCATGTGGTGTGTTATCATTGTGGAAGAAGCGGGCATAAGAAGCCTCAGTGCCCAAGAGACTCAGTGGAGTGTCGATCTTGCGGCAAGATGGGTCATCTGCAGCATTTATACAGGGTTCTCCTTCTAGCGGTTAGTGAAGGAGGATCAGTTTCGACTCCGCGTACAAGAGCAGGATTACCAGTTCCACAGCAGACTAGGGGATGGAGTTCTTCAGGTTTTTCATGCTATGGTAGAGGTCATGGATGCAGTGGTCAGGCTCAGGGAGGGTCACCTCAGGGATCTCAGGCTACTACATAGGGCCGCGGTGCAGGCCCGACTTTTGCGGTAGAGAAGATTCATCAAGAGTAGGATCCTAGACCTTCCACAGTTTGAGGTACGATTTTATTAGGCTCAGTTTTATCCTCTGTAATTTTCAATACAAGATATTCTCATAGATTTATTTATGTGCATACTCTGGAAAGCCTTAGACTTACTATTTATACTTCTGAGGTTATGATGACGCTAGACACTCCCTTGGGAATTAGTACTGCTAGTGTGCGTCAGTGCTTAGACTTCCCCCTTGAGGTTGGTGGGTGTCATTTCTCATGGAATATCTATGTTTTTTAGATGACAGGTTATGATTTCATTCTCAAGATAGACCGGTTAGTTTCCTTCTAGTTCTTTGTCAATTTCTATCGTTGTAGGGTGAGTTTCATATCACCAGAGGGTGGATCTTTTCTTCACAAGGTCGAATGGAATGTCCAGGCGAGCAGAGCTGGACTAGAGCATCATGGGTTGGGCGGTGTTATGGCCTAGATTTCTAGCTTATATCCGGATGTCCAGGGGGCTTCTCAGATAGATTTTCCTCCAGTGGTTAACCGCTTTCCAAATGTTTTTCCAAAATACTTTTCCAGTTTTCCTCCAGAGAAAGAGGTAGAATTCTCTATTGAGCTTGTTCCAGGAGTAGAACTGGTATCCATACCTATTTATAGGATGGCTACACCTAAGTTACAAGAGATCATAAGGCAGTTGGAGGAGTTGCAGGAAAAGGGTTTCATCTGACCCAGTACTTCTCCTTGGGGTTCACCTATTCTGTTTACAAATAAGGCGGATGGTACTTTACAACTTTGTGTGGATTATCAGAAGCTAAACTTGTTTATGGTCAAGAACTGATATCCATTTCCACGGATAGATGATCTCTTTGATCAACTTTGAGGATCCAGAGTGTTCTCAAAGATCGACTTGAGATCCGGCTATTATCATTTGTGTGTAAGACCATATGATATACCTCTTACAGCCTTCCGGAGCAGGTATGGTGTGTATGAGTATTTGGTTATGCCATTTCATCTCATGAATACATCAACAGTTTTCATGGCACTGAGGAACACAGTTTCCATCCTTACTTGGATTC
The DNA here is from genome assembly GCA_963277665.1 of Viscum album. NCBI lineage: Eukaryota > Viridiplantae > Streptophyta > Magnoliopsida > Santalales > Viscaceae > Viscum > Viscum album. The sequence goes on along the minus strand of OY728119.1, from coordinate 1,574,642,831 downwards.
TTTCATGGTGGTTTTCATGGATGATATCTTGGTGTACTCTCACACTCGACATGACCAAGCTACCCATCTTGACAATCATTTTGAGTACACTGAGGGAGCATCAGTTATATTTTAATCTATCAAAGTACCACTTTTGGATGGATGATATTCACTTCCTAGGTCATTTCATCTCAGAGACTGAAGTATCAATAGACCAAGAGAAGGTGAGAGCAGTAGTTACCTAGGAGAAGCCGAAAAATGTCTTCGAGGTATGAAGTTTCTTAGGGCTATCTGGTTACTACAGGAGGTTTATACAGGAATTCTCATTCTTAGAAGTGTCGTTGATGGGCTTGACTATGAAATGGGGTGAAGTATGTTTGGTCAGAATCCTGCGATTCATCCTTTCAGGAGCTGAAGGGGATATTGACTTCAGCACCAATTATAGTTTTTCCAGAGTCAGGCAAGAGTTATACAGTTTTTTGTGATGCATCTATCATCGGGCATAGAGAAGTGCTTATGCAGGAGCATTATGTTGTTGCATATGGATCTCGGCAGTTGAGGCCACATGAGAGGAACTATACTATGCATGACCTGGAGTTGGCTGCATTTTTTCATGTTTTGCATTGTTGGAGACATTATCTTTTGGGAGAGCATTTTGTGGTATATACTGACCACATGGGCATCAAGTATATCTTCACTCAGCGTGACTTGAATCTGATATAGCAGAGGTGGGTTGGGTACCAACAGTTTTTTGACTTCGAGCTTGCTTATCCTCCTGGGAAAGGAAACGCTATGGCAGACGCACTGAGGAGGAGGACGCACATACAGACAGTTTTGGAGGCTAGCAGCGAGTGGCATCTTATGGCTCTATTCACTAAAATGCATTTGGAGGTGCACAACAGACAGGGTCAGACTTTTCTTTATTCTGTAGTTGTTACCTCTACCCATATTGACCGAGTTCGAATGAGGCAGCTATCAGCTTCTGAAGGCCTAGTCCTACGAGAAAGTGTGTCATGAGAGGACCCACTTCCTGAATGGACCATAGGAGAGGGTGAGATCTTGCATTTCTAGGGATGCATATTGGTGCCAACAGATATACGCGAGGAGCTGATGCGAGACTTTCATTCCTCAGCTTGGGCAGTTCATCCTGGCATCACCAAGATGTATCACGATCTACACTGACAGTATTTGTGGCCAGGTATAAAGAGAGATGTTGCTAGTTTTTTCATGAGGTGTTCCACCTGTCAGCAGGTGAAGGCGGAGCAGCAGCGACCAGAAGAGATTTTACAAAAGATACCCATTCCTGAGTGGAAGTGTAATGATATCGCGATGGACTTCGTGATAAGGTTACCAAGATCGCCTCAAGGGAATGACACGGTATGAGTTATCATCGACAGGCTCACAAAGGTTGCTCACTTCTTACTGATTAAGGATACCTTCGGTGTTGATGAGCTTGGATGGTTGTACATCTATGAGATTTTACGCTTGCATGGGGTTTCGAGTACTATCATTTCAGATAGGGACACCTTCTTTACGTCACATTTCTGGCAAGGGATACAGAGGGATTTGGGTACACAGGTACTTCTGAGTACAACTTACCATCCCCAGACAGATGGCCAGTCAGAATGCATAATTCAGGTGCTAGAAGACATGCTACGAGCATGCATTTTTGATTTTGTAGGTTCTTGGGAGAAGCATATACCTCTAGTGTATTTTTCCTACAATAATAGTTTTCAACCAACTATTCAGATGGCACCTTACGAGGATTTTTACGGTAGGTCATGCCGATCACACTTGTGTTGGCTGGAGGCAGGAGAGGAAACTATGATGGGACCTTGTCTTGTTCAAGAGACCACAGAGTAGGTGGAGTTGATTCAGAAGAGGATGGCTATTGTATAGTCTCGACAGAAATCTTATGATGATCAGCGGAGACGACCTTTGAAGTTCAATGTCGGAGATCAGGTTTTCCTATGTGTTACCCTGAGGTTGGGACACAAGAGGATCAGGAGACAGGGTAAGCTTTCATCGAGATACTTCGGGCCATTTGAGGTTCTGGAGAGAGTTGGGCTGGTTTCTTATAGGTTGCAGTTACCTCGGAGGTACTAGGATATGTCTGACGTCTTCCATGTTTCTCAGCTTAGACGCTATTTCTAAGACTCGTCTCATGTTTTTCAACCCGAGGAGGTTGAGTTGGAGCAGGATGTAACATTCAAGGAGCATCCTATTAGGATTTTTTATCATAGGGCGAAGGTTTTCCATGGCAGGTATGCTCCTCTGGTACGGGTGCTATGGAAGCACGACCGTGTCCAGGACGAGACTTGGAAGAGGGAGGCTAATATGCGATCGCAGTGGCCATATTTCTTCAAGGTTTCTTCTTCGTCACCTTTTTAGGGAAATTTGGGGATAAATTTCATTAAGGAGGGTAATTTTTAAGAACTCTGATCTTCTTTTCAGGTATGTTTTTCCTTTTCTGGTGGTTTTTGAGAAAAAGAGGAAAATATGGAAATTTTCGAAGTACACGTTATGTACTTTATGAGTACACGCCATGTACTTTGATGCCGCTAGAAGCTATGTTCTGGCCGTGTCATTTCCACACACACAGCTGTGTAAGGGTGATTGGAGGCCACTTAAAGTGGAGTACAGAAAATCCTAGTACACTCCGTGCACTCCAAAAGTACACGTCGTGTACTTTTTTTCACTAAACGGACTGGGGTCATGTCTTAACCCTAGAAACATCTTCCTCTCCAGCTTCTTCGATTGAGGTAATTCCGTATGGCCATGAATCTCCTCTAAGCCCTCATGCCTCTGTCCATTCTCCAAATCGACCACCGTCGATTGCATTGGAACCTCAGCAGTAAGATCTTCGTTCTCCTAGAGCTTCATTTCCCTTTTCCTCCTCCTCCTCATGTTTTAGTAGGTTGAACCTTTTAGACGTTTTGGAAAATCTACTCCATTCTAGGATAATTCATGGGCCAAGGTTCAGTTATATCGATCTCCTAGGATCTAGGTAGGTGGTTTGTTGCCTTACGTTGAATGTCTTCGAGTTTTTGTGAAAAGGTACCGGATTCCCATGTATCGGGTGTCTTGGGATAGGGTTTTGACCCAACATTTGTGTTTTCCTTATATTTCTTTCTTATTGAGGCTATTAGATGAATAATGATTACTTTATATCATTTTTTAGGATCACCCCATGGTTATTTCCCTTTTTTTGGCTGTTTATCATCGTTTGGCTTAGGTTTCCTGTGAGGCAGACCTTGTTGCATTGATTGTCTGCCTTGATATAATTGATTACATGTTTTTTCCACTGTTTATATGTTTTTTATGCATTGTAGAAATTATACAAGTAGTTTATTAAACATACTTAGGGATGTTGATAGTCGTTTACGCACGACGGGACTACTCAGGGCTGTGTGAACCTAGTGCGGTGGACTAAAGAGGGAATTGACAATTAAGGGCTTCCCTATAGAGTCTATTATAAATTAGTATCATTCGCAGGACCTATGGGAATTTGACTTTGTGCTTCTTCATATTTTCCTTAGTTACATATCGAGACTATAGGGGAAATTAGACATAAGTGCTTCCTCATAGAGTCTATAGCTATCGTTGCAAGACCGTAGGGGAATTGACTGTGAAAGCTTCTCAGAGTGTCTGTGCCTTTGTATGATTACATGAATAGAGGGTATGCCAGTATGAGACACCGAGAGAGTCATTGTGAATATTTTTTTGGTGGTTGTGACGAGTCCACCAAGCCAAAGAACAAGCTTGGGTTTTGTACTGCTTGTTGTTTAGGTAGTCTGCTGAGATACTTGTTGTGTTACTTTCTGTGCCTTGGGAATATATATTTGTTTGCTAGATTCCTTGGTTGATAATTAAATGACTAAATTAAATTAATAAATAAATGTGAATGGAGATTTTTAGGATTTTTTACTTTAGTGTACTCCTATTTCTCTGCTGCATTTGTTTCCATTACTTTTGTTATATTGCTCACTGACAGTAGGGAACAGATCTTGTGGTGGTTGCCTACTGGGATTAGTCTCACACCATGTTTGTGTCGTGCATTTCAGCCCAAACAGGTTATATGGTTGCAGGTGTGGATAGAGACTGTGGCCCCTCTACTTCAGGTACATGATTGCTGGTTGGAGCTGGAGAGAATAGGATCGAGCTTAGGCTTGCGATGCTGCTTGAGTTACTGCTTACTTTTCGTGCATTGTTTCTCAGTTTTATTTCAGCACATTGTTGTGTTTTGCATCTTTCCTTAGATACTTGTACCTGCTGCATCATTATCATCATTAATATATATTCATTGATTCCACTATTTAGTTTTAGTTATTTTATGTTTTTACTACTTCTGATATTGACTGTTATTTCCTTTCCCTTGTATACCTTACCAAATGAGGGCATAGTTTCCCCAATGACTCACCAAGGCCCTCGCTGCTAGTCGGCAGCCTCTGGAATTTAGTGAAATGTGCTTAAGTTCATGTGCCGAACCGGGTACGGGGAACCAGTTGAGTGGCTCCAGATCCAGGTTGTTACATGTGTTGTCTTGAATCATGATCTATAGAATAAGGTATAGTTATTGATTTTTTCCAGAAGAGTGGAGTGATAATTTTGGTAATAGGAGTCCTCCAATATTCAAATACATAGGGAAAAAATGTTCCAAATAGCATCCAGACACAATAATGGAATACTGCTACTACTATGAAAATTGTTCCTCCAGCTATATACCTGATCGAGAGCGAATGGGAAATGTCATGCCATGGTGGAAGGGGGTACAAAATCTATCTCAAGAAAAATTTGAGGAACATAAAGCAAAAGAACTTTGTTATTCCTATGGTCAATGATTTATCCCTGTCCATAAGTGTCATAATAAGTGATTTAATCTTATGGTGTGGGAGTGTATGGATTCAAACTAGGACATACTAGAATAATTTCCTATAGAGAGTGTGTCAGCTCAAGAGGGTGGTGGCGAACTATGGGAAATGGAGATGTAGAGAACAATTATTTTGGAGTAAAAAAAGTTACATACTAAAAGTCCTAGGTAAATTATTATAAAAGGAAGTTTTTAATATGTGATGGTGTTAATCCTAGTAGATAGCGGTACAAGCCATAATTTATTATCTAAGAAACTCATGACACATTTTGTAGAATGTATAGCTGAAACACGACTATTTTGTACTAGATTGGAGGATGTACATCATGTTGTTTCTAAAAAATTTGTAGGGAGTTGAAGGTTATAATCGATGAGGTTGGATTACAAGTTGATTCATATATTTTTTATACAATAGGACCAGATTTAGTTCTGGGGATATTATGGATTGAAACTTTATAATCGATTTCTATGAACAGAAAAAACATGACGATGAGTTTTGAATGGGGTGAAAAAGGAGTCATGTTGCATGGGACACAAAAACATTAATATAGTCTAGGGGAACCACACTAATATTTGTGTGGAGGACATTTTTTGGTGAAAGATTTAATTTGGGTAGTAGAAACAGAGGTGGATATGGAGTTTCATAAATTAGACCAAAAACAAAAAAACCAACTTAGTGGGCTGTTATGATAGTATAATACTATTTTTGTGATGCCTTGAAATTTACCAAAAAAACAAGAAAAAAATAATTCAATCAACATGAAGGATGGGGTGGATCCCATAAATATAAGTCTTTACAAGCATGATTACCATATGAAAAATGAAATTGAAAATAAGGTTATTGAATTACTCATACATGGGTTTATAAAGAACATTAACAATCCTTTTTCAAGTCCTATTATCCTAGTTACTAAGATGTATGTTGGTTGGAGAATGTGTGTCGATTAATAGGCTTTGAATGAACTCAAAATAAAATTTTATTATTATGTATGAAGAGAATGTACAAAACTCGATAGGACTTAAGGTAAGAGATTTTTCTTTAAAACCTTATACTAAAGTATTCCTTTCAAATATTTATCCTCCATATAAATGTTAATAAAAATATTATAATAATGTTTTCTTATACATAAAGTATTTTTAAAATTTATTTTCAGATATTTTAACCTTATTTTTAAAGGTTTAAATATTAATATTTTATCCATTTACTATACAGAACATTTTAACATTTTTTTTAACAAAGTTCAAAAATAATTCTTCTTAACATATATGGCTTGAATTGTTTTTCTATAATCGCATCCATTGTTATTTATCAAGAAAAATCTACATGTTTCCATGGTTATATTCAAAGAAAATAGTTCTCTCAATATTTTTGGAATTTTTAGACTTAAATAGTTTTTTTAAGTTAATGTAAACTTTTTCTCATCTTTATGTGATAAGTGAAAGTGTTATTTATTATGGGGTTGTATTAAAATTAAAATGGTTTTAAGATTAATTTGATATATATGTGTGTGTGTGTGTGTGTTTGTGTGTTTTATTAATGTTATAGTTCATAAAAATTTTATAGTAATGATGAGTTAACCCGATATAGCTCTGATGATGGGTGATACCGATATAGCTCTCCAATGGATTGGGTAAAGTGACATAGTTTAGCAGTGATAGGTTAATATTAAGAGATATAATAATTATATAGATATATGATTTCATTATAGGGGTTTTTTAAGTATAAATTTAAAGATAATGTCCCAAGTTACCAACATCATATGTTTTCATTGGTTTATAAAGGAAATATTTTGATTTCAGAAGGTAAGAAAATGAGTTTATGTTTTTAAGGAAAGCATACAAATTTTTTTTAAATAATAGTGGAAGTTTTGGTTTTCAAGGAAATATATTCATGAGTTTTAAATTTTTACAAGTCACCCCTATGATTATTATTTTTTCTTTATAATTTCATAAGAAATATTATGTAATAGTTATTAAGTAATTATGTTGTTTTCATAGAAAATAAAATAGATATTTGAGGTCAAATATTTATTGTTAAAAGGAAAACTTTATTATATATTTTTATGTTTAAAAATGGACTAATAGATTTAGTTTATTTTATATCCCATAAAGAAATTTTTTTCTCATCCCACATTTTCAAATCACTTTTCACATGGCTTAAGGATGATTAGAAATGTTAATAAATTCAAAGTTTCATATATGAGAGTTACCTTAAACGAAGCTAGTGTGTCTTTATAATGAAATTATTTTTTGGGAAAAATGGATATTATGTTGAAATGTCAATTTTTTATATAATATTTTACCAAATTATATAAAAATATAAACTAAAAAGATCATTTAAATGTAATTAAGTGAAACCCTTATTATAAATCTTATAATTATGGGTTGTTTAAGTTATTGAAAGTTAATAATTTTTATATGGAGAGTGTAAGGAAAATATTTATTAAAAATATTTTATTGAATTGTTCCAATATAATTGATTTAATGTCATCCTTGTGATTAATATTCTGGATCAATATTCACCACTGATCAAAATCTTCATTTAGGTGATATACAACCAAAATTACTTTCTCTTTCCTAGAGCATTAGAGGATAGAAAATATTTTATAAATGTAATAAATCCATCACTCCATGATTAGGGGATCAAAAGATCAACCTAAATAGGGAGGTAATTTTTTCATAAATGAATCAACTGTAAATTTTTATCCATGATTAGGATCCAATATTTCATCATACTTCTATCATACTATGAGAAATCATGAGTACATATTTAAAATAAACTGTGAGTTAAAAACCCAATAAGTGAATAATCAAGATAATCATGAGTGTTTTATAAGAAAAGATTCAATAATCAAACCATAGAATCATAAAATAGGAAGATCATAAATCAAATCAATGAAATATTGTAACACCCGAGACTTTTATGTTATATAAATCATGAAAGGAATCTTTTTCTACACAACACTTGCTTGGCTTGCTTTACACGCAATCGCGACCTTCCCTGATAGCTTGCGTCGTACGCAATACCGAGTTTCACTAAACAACAATATGCTATTAAAACTAGCCGTTATGAATAGTAATAACCACTTTTTGAAATTTTATAAATTTTATTTTTCAAAATGGAGTTCATTTTTGGACTTAGAATATCGAAATTAGCCTAGGGTGAAATTTTGGTATTTTTCTGAAAACTTTCAATTTTTGATGAATAGTGAAACCACTAAGTGGTAGGTTAAAAACTGAATTTTGCATAAAACTTAATTTTACCGCTTCTGTGAATGGAATTTCAAAAATCCGAGAGACACGGTTAATATCAAGGACTAAAATGTGGTTCAATGAGATGAAAATAATTTTTTGGTGAATAGTAACTTTTTACTATTTTTACCGCGGTTAATAGTAAATAGGGTAACTAAGGGTAAATATGATATCAATATTACCCTAACACATGTCCTAATTATATTGGACAAGTGTAATTCGACCAAAAACAAACTTAGGAATAAAATATGACCATTTAGGCTCACTTGGATTAGATTAGGACATTTATTATTAATTTATTTAAAGAAGGGTTAAAATAGTTAAAATCAACGTTTAATAAGTAAATAATTTTTAATATGGGGTTATACATAAGATAAATTCGACTATAAATATTCATTAGAAAGATAAAAAGATTTCCTACATAAGGGTAGTTTATTTGTAATTTTTAGACATTAAATAATTTAATTTATTTATGACACAATGATGATGCAGTAATTATCTTATTAATGAAATATTGACATAATTGATGTTATAAACACCAAAATAAATGTAATTTGAGACTTTTTATGAATTACACTAATTTTCTAGGTTACTATGATATATTAATGTTGATTTAATCAACTTGGTTCGAACATATAATTCTGTTATGACTTTCACAAAAATCATATATCAAATAGTGTCAAAATTGACACAAAATAGTTTTTAAATCAAATATTATATTATTAATTGTTATTTTATTCTTAAAAATCTAAGGTTCGGCCAAATGACTTAGATAAGGATATATATATTAATAATAAACAATTTGGGGTTCGTTTGGCATGTTATAGTAAGTGTATTAACCATATAGTGAAAGAAAACAAAAAGACACGGTAAAAGTTAAATTATTTAACTTAGAGTTAAATCTAATTGATAAGGTTAAAATAATACCCTAAACTTGTCTAAATCTTATTGGTTTATAGGATTTTGACCCATCCCCACTTTAGCTTCGAAATAAGACCCTTTGGAACCATTATAAACCGATTTTGACTTTAATATAAAATAATATTTTGAGATATTCCTAAGGTGCCCCTCTCCTCCCTTATAAAACGGCACCTCCTCCCCCTCCTCCTCCCACCAAATTGAGCACTCAAGCTCGGCCAACCCCTGCCATTTTCTCCTCTCCACTTCCCTAGAATAATCCTAGAGGTCCTGGTCTTCTCCAAAGACCAATCTTAGTTCCTTAAGTGGAGGATTCAAAGAGGCGTTCCAAAGAAGAGGTAATATCCATTACCGATCTTTTCAATTTCTTTCTTCTTCAACTTCTTCTTCTTTAGTTGTTTCATGATAAAGTAATAACATCAGTATTACTTACATACTGATATTTTATTATAAATATGAAACAACCCTAATTCACCTTCTATCCATCCTACGGAAAAATGAAATCATCGCGCGTGCGTACGTACGGAATACCGTCTCCACGCCGTGGTGTAATCTATTTTCCACCATCACCTTACAAGGATGGGTATAATGGTGTAATGAGTAACTATATATGATTATTATGAAGTAATATTGATACTGAAATAATATATATATACTCCAATACAATTCCACGATCTTAGGAACGATATCATCACTCGTGCGTACGTATGGAATACCGTCTCCACGATGTGATGCGACTCGTTCTACATGATCTTCATTTCATAATGATTATATAAATGAATTGAATGAATGAATATGGTATATACTACACTAATACCATTCTGTAAATGAATTATCTATAACCTAAAGATAAGAATAATAATTTATTCGACAAAACACGCATAAGAACAAAAAGTTATAAAGACCCGAGTAACAAGTAACAATGAAATATTACTAACAAGAAGCTAATAATATGACCATATATGATATCATATCAATATGTATGATTCTGGAATAAGTCAATAACATTATTTAAACCATTATACAGGAGCTTCGGACACGAACAAAGCAAATCGGACCTAAGGTAAGGGAAATATCACAATCTCATTTTTATCCGAGATTTTTTATTCGTAAGTATTCACTGGGGTGTATTTTATCATCCACATCCATGTTTCATCAATATGTAATATTATTTCCATCCACCTAAAATTGTTTAAATCCATTTTTACCCTTCGGTGAGTTTTTAGTAATATGTATGAAAGGAATCTTTTGTCGTACGAGGTACTTTTTGACTTTTCCGACAAAAGTGCGAAAAAAATTTTTTTAACTTATACGGCATGGATGGATTTTTAAAACATTATTTCCAAGAAGCTTCCTTTACAAGTTATCAATTTTATTTTTAATCAACTTCTTTTATTTTAAAGTCGTATGACATGTTATGAAAGGAAAAATGTTTTTGAAGTAGAAAGGATATTTTCCTCAAGAATGGAGTTCAAGTATTTTATCAAAATTATTTTCCATCTAAGATAATAAAAGGGTTCTGTTTTTATCCCTATTATTACATGGATTTGATTATGTTGTGATGGAAATATTTTTATGAATTCCTTTATCTTATATGAATTGTTTTATGATGTCATGATGTTTCAAGAATCCCATTTTTGTTACATGTGTTATGCGATGATGTATGTTTTATGATTATGTGGCACACATAAGAAAGGATTCATTATAAGATGGGTGGTACCTATATCTCCCTCCAATGCATTGGGTAAAGATTTTATATCTCATGAGATAGACATGGCTGGAACGGAAGGTTATTTCGGTTCAGTGATACAGGACTGAAACGAGGTGTGAACTCGGTTCAGAAAGGGACATTGTCCACTAAGATAGTCTTGGCAATGAGTCATGACTAACAAGAAATGATTTTCCATGATTATGTGTGCATGCCACAAAGTTTCAAGTTTTATGGGGATCTCATTTTCACTTCTATGATTTATTCCATGTTAAGATATTATGATCTCTTTTGCAGGTTTTGATTTTCAAAAAGATATGATATGATTTTTATTTCCTTTATTTTCCCTTGCTGAGCATTTGAGCTCACCCTTTTATGTTTTCTTTTCCCCAGGTCAGGAAGATGGATATTAAGTAGAATATGCTAAAAGGGACCCTAGATATGATGAAATAAATGGGAGACACTGTAGAAGATTTATGAACCAGTTGTTTATGTTTCCCAGTTTCTAAAGACACTATACCTATACAGTCCTTTGTGGTTTTATCATATGTTGTAATAAGTGTGCTTCAATTTTTGAAGTATTAAAAATGTATGTAAAGTATGGGTCGTTATTGTTGGTATCAGAGGCAAAGGAGGTAGGAATGTATCCAATCCTTGGGAACTCTCACATGTGAGCGTTGGACGAAGCATGGCTCTCCGCCCAAGGGCTTCATGAAGAAATGGATGCCACTGGGGATGGTGGTGTGTCCCGCCCAGGGGGTGTAGCCGCCCATGGAGTGCCCTGATAGGTATCAATTGTAGTCCACTGGAAGTAATTCTAGACCGTTATAGTTGGTATCAGAGGAAAGGTATAGTCAACCTTTGGAAACTAGGATGTGAAAGCCTTAGTAAGAACCCTAAGGATAAGTCTAAGCATAGAACACAATCTTAGTGTTTTAGAAATGGCCTTGAATAACCTAGGATAAGACCTTAAGCATGAAAATTTTATTCTTGAATTATGTGGTTTCCTATTATAATTAGTGTTGCTCACACTATTCTTCTTGGTTTTAGTCAATGGCTGGAACCCGAAGGAACCGTGTTAATGCGGAATGCGATGGGCAATGCAATGATTGTCCCCCTGAGCAAACAAACGATATGGGAGCTAGAATGCAAAATCTTGTAGCCATGCTCACACAACTTTCTCAAGCTATGAATCATGCAGGATTTCCAAACGAGCAAAGGAGGGAGAAACATTCTGTTGAATCCTTCATGAGGCAGCGCCCACCTTCTTTCAGCGGGTCTACTGATCCATTAGTTGCTGAACAATGGATTAGTACTACTGAAAAGATATTTTCAGTTCTTCAATGTTCTGAGCATGATAAAGTCATCCTAGCAGTGTATCGTTTGGAAGGAGATGCCGATCAATGGTGGAATCTTGTTAAGAATAGGAGGCAAAGGGATGAAATTGAGTCTATGGAATGGGACGAGTTCAAGAACTTATTTTTCAATAAGTACTTCCCTCGTATTCTCCGAACAAAGATGGAGAAAGAGTTTCTTGAACTGAAGCAAAGGGATGATGAATCTGTTGGTACCTATGAAGCAAATTTTACAAGACTTGCAAGGTACGCTTCTGGTATTATTATCCAACCTGAGAGTAAGATCGATCGATTCTTTAGTGGCTTAAAACCAAGTCTTCGAAGGGCGTTAGCCATAAGGGACTTCAATAGCTACGAGGAAATCGTTCGATGTGCTCTCAAAGTCGAGATGGAGATTGGAGTAACCCATCAGTCACATGGGTTTGATAAGAAGAGGAAGATGGAATTCAAAGAAAAATCTAAAGAGCACACTGAAAAGAAGATGATCTTTTCCTTATGCTCAAAGTGTGGAAAGAAACATGGAGGGAGTTGTCTTAAAGGGACAAGTAAATGTTTTAAATGTGGAAAGGAAGGTCATCGGGCATTTGAATGCCGTGATAATGGGAAGAAGATGTCTAATGACGCAAACAAAGGAAGGGATACACAGAATGAACCTACTACACTTCAATGTTTCAAGTGCAAGGAGATGGGGCATTATGCCAATCAATGCCCAAATCCAAGGGTTGATGATGATGGCCGACGTCAATAAAATCTTAAGGCTAAAGACAAAGGAAAGTCACATGCAATTTCTATCAGCGATGTGGAGTACGATAACGAAGTGGTGAAAGGTACACTTACCGTCCACTCTAAAGTAGCAAATGTTTTATTTGATTCTGGATCCACCCACTCTTTTATTTCTGAAGACTTTTCTAAGGGTATCACCGTATTACCTCAACAATTAGATGTTGAGTTAGCTATGACAACACCTAATGGAACATCAATCGCATCAAAAGTTTATAATTCTTCTCCGATCGAAGTTTGTGGGAAAGTGCTTCCTGCAAATCTTGTGATCCTTCCTTTAGTGGAATTTGATGTGATTCTTGGCATGGATTGGCTTTCTATACATGGAGCTCATATCGATTGCCAAAGAAGGGAAGTCACATTTCATATTCCAGATCAATATACGATCGTCTATCAATGCAAGGATGAACATAACCTTCCAGTGGAAATTTCTTCCATCTTATGGGTATTGATTCCACTAAATGAAGGTTATTTATCTCAAATGGTTGGTGAGAAACTCACGATTAAGAATATGCCCATTGTACGGGAGTTTGATGATGTCTTTCCGGAGGAATTGTCGGGTCTTCCACCAAATCGTGAAGTTGAGTTTTCAATAGAACTCGTACCGGGTGCTTTGCCTATTTCAAAGACACCTTATAGAATGGCCCCAATTGAGTTGCAGGAATTGAAGAAGCAACTCCAAGAGAATCTTGATAAGGGATTCATACGCCCTAGTGCGTCACCTTGGGGAGCACCTGTTCTATTTGTTAAGAAGAAAGATGGATCAATGAGACTTTGCATTGATTATCGAGAACTTAACAAGATCACTATCAAGAACAAATATCCTCTCCCACGCATTGATGACTTATTTGACCAACTACGCGGAGCTCAATACTTTTCCAAGATTGATCTTCGTTCATGGTATCATCAATTAAGGGTCAAAAGGGAGGATATACCAAAGACGGCTTTCCGTACAAGGTATGGACACTATGAATTTATAGTGATGCCATTTGGTCTTACTAATGCCCCTGCTATCTTCATTGATCTAATGAATAGAGTCTTTAGAGACTATCTTGATCAATTTGTGGTAGTCTTTATAGACGATATTCTTGTCTATTCAAAGAGCAAGGAAGAGCATGAAGATAACTTGAGAATTATATTGAAGACCCTGAGAAAGGAGAATCTTTATGCCAAATTTACCAAGTGTGAATTTTGGCTTCAAAAAGTTGCATTTTTGGGTCATATAATCTCAAAAGAGGGGATATTTGTGGACCCAGCAAAAACAGAGGTTATCGAAAGATGGTCAAGACCAACAATAGTAACTGAGATCCGAAGTTTTCTTGGTTTGGCTGGATATTATCGACGTTTTGTAAAAGATTTTTCACGATTATCTAATCCAATCACCAAGTTGACTCGGAAAGGAGTTAAGTTTGTCTGGACAGAAGAATGTGAAGAGAATTTCAAGGAGTTGAAAAGAAGGTTATCCAGTGCACCTATGCTCACACTGCCTTGTAGTGGAGAAAGGTTTGTGATCTACAGTGATGCATCCAAGAAGGGATTGGGGTGTGTTCTTATGCAAAATGATATGGTGATAGCTTATGCCTCACGACAGTTGAAAATCCATGAGCAAAATTACCCAACACATGATTTGGAGTTGGCTGCGGTAATCTTTGCATTAAAGATTTGGAGGCATTACCTTTATGGTGAAAGGTGTGATATTTATACTGATCATAAAAGTTTAAAGTATATTTTCACACAAAAGGAGTTGAATATGCGTCAAAGAAGATGGTTGGAGCTGATTAAGGATTATGACTGCTCAATCCATTACCACCCTGGGAAAGCAAACAAGGTGGCAGATGCATTAAGTCGACAAGACCATGCTAGTTTATCCATGATGAGGATCACAAAAGATCCAATATTTATGGATTTACAAAGGATGGATCTTGGAATTATAATGGAAGGGGAAAATTCTTATCTTTCTCAAATGAATGTTCAACCATCTATACATGTGAAGATTAAAGAGGCACAGAAAGAAGATGTCGAGTTACAAAAGAAGGTGAGAAATGTTCCTGAATTCAACCTTGATTGTGATGGGATAATAAAGTTCAGGAATCGGGTTTGTGTTCCTCCCATCCCCGAATTAGAGAAGGAGCTACTGGATGAGGCTCATAGTTCTTCATTCTCTATTCATCCTGGAAGCACGAAGATGTATAGGGACCTGAAAGAGTACTTCTGGTGGGATGGCATGAAAAGAGATGTTGCTGAATATGTCTCTCGATGCTTGGTTTGTCAACAAGTTAAAGCTGAGAGACAAAAGTCTAAGGGGATGTTACAACCATTACCCATACCCGAATGGAAATGGGAAAACATCACTATGGACTTTGTCACAGGAATTCCTAAAACATCCAAAGGCAATAATGCTATCTGGGTCATAGTTGATCGTCTTACAAAGTCTGCACACTTCATTCCTATTAGAGAGGATTTCTCTCTAGATCAGCTTGCCAGGATATATGTATAGGAAGTGGTAAGATTGCATGGAGTACCACTTTCTATTATATCTGATCGGGATCCGAGATTTACCTCAAAGTTCTGGCGAAGTCTTCAGCATACTCTGGATACAGAGTTGAGTTTCAGCACTGCTTATCATCCCCAGATAGACGGTCAGTCTGAGAGAACAATTCAAACCCTAGAAGATATGTTGAGAGCTTGCTCTATGGATTTCAAATGAGGTTGGGATCAACACCTACCTTTGGTAGAATTTTCGTATAATAATAGCTTTCACTCTAGTATTCAGATGGCTCCTTATGAAGCTCTCTATGGAAAGAAATGCAGGACTCCAACTTGCTGGGATGAAGTTGGGGAAAGAAATCTATTAGGACCTGATCTCATTGATGAAATGGCAGAAAAGGTCAGATCTATTCAACAACACATAAGAGCAGCTCAGAGTCGACATAAAAGTTATGCCGACAACCGAAGAAAAGACCTAGAGTTTGAAGTGGGTGATAAAGTGTTCTTACGAATATCTCCCTGGAAGAGGGTTATGAGATTTGGAAAGAAGGGGAAGTTGAGCCCTAGATATATCGGTCCTTTCGAAATACTGGATCGTGTTGGGAAGGTAGCTTACCGATTGGCGCTTCCACCGAATCTCTCTCAAGTTCATGATGTGTTCCATGTATCTATCCTGAGAAAGTACATACCAGATCCTTCACATGTACTCAGCTCAGAAGTTGTACCGCTGGAGCAAGATCTTTCTTATGAAGAACAGCCGATAGAGATTCTGGATCGTAGCGAAAAAGTCCTACGAAACAAGACCACTCGCTTGGTGAAAGTTTTATGGAGAAACCACCAACATGAAGAAGCTACATGGGAGCTTGAGGATATGATGAGGGAGAAGTATCCTCATCTGTTTGTTGCAAAGTGACGAATTTCGAGGGCGAAATTCTTTTTAAGGGGGGTAGAATGTAACACCCGAGACTTTTATGTTATATAAATCATCAAAGGAATCTTTTTCTACACAACACTTGCTTGGCTTGCTTTACACGCAATTGCGACCTTCCTCGATAGCTTGCGTCGTACGCAATACCGAGTTTCGCTAAACAACAATATGCTATTAAAACTAGCCGTTATGAATAGTAATAACCACTTTTTGAAATTTTATAAATTTTATTTTTCAAAATGGAGTTCATTTTTGGACTCAGAATATCGAAATTAGCCTAGGGTGAAATTTTGGTATTTTTCTGAAAACTTTCAATTTTTGATGAATAGTGAAACCACTAAGTGGTAGGTTAAAAACTGAATTTTGCATAAAACTTAATTTTACCGCTTCTGTGAATGGAATTTCAAAATTCCGAGAGACACGGTTAATATCAAGGACTAAAATGTGGTTCAATGAGATGAAAATAATTTTTTGGTGAATAGTAACTTTTTACTATTTTTACCGCGGTTAATAGTAAATAGGGTAACTAAGGGTAAATATGATATCAATATTACCCTAACACATGTCCTAATTCTATTGGACAAGTGTAATTCGACCAAAAACAATCTTAGGAATAAAATATGACCATTTAGGCTCACTTGGATTAGATTAGGACATTTATTATTAATTTATTTAAAGAAGGGTTAAAATAGTTAAAATCAAAGTTTAATAAGTAAATCATTTTTAATATGGGGTTATACATAAGATAAATTCGACTATAAATATTCATTAGAAAGATAAAAAGATTTCCTACATAAGGGTATTTTATTTGTAATTTATAGACATTAAATAATTTAATTTATTTGTGACACAATGATGATGCAGTAATTATCTTATTAATGAAATATTGACATAATTGATGTTATAAACACCAAAATAAATGTAATTTGAGACTTTTTATGAATTCCACTAATTTTCTAGGTTACTATGATATATTAATGTTGATTTAATCAACTTGTTTCGAACATATAATTCTGTTATGACTTTCACAAAAATCATATATCAAATAGTGTCAAAATTGACACAAAATAGTTTTAAAATAAAATATTATATTATTAATTGTTCTTTTATTCCTAAAAATATAAGGTTCGTCCAAATGACTTAGATAAGGATATATATATTAATAATAAACAATTTGGGGTTCGTTTGGCATGTTATAGTAAGTGTATTAACCATATAGTGAAAGAAAACAAAAAGACACGGTAAAAGTTAAATTAATTAACTTAGAGTTAAATCTAATTGATAAGGTTAAAATAATACCCTAAACTTGTCTAAATCTTATTGGTTTATATGATTTCGACCCATCCCCACTTTAGCTTCTAAATAAGACCCTTTGGAACCATTATAAACCGATTTTGACTTTAATATAAAATAATATTTTGAGATATTCCTAAGGTGCCCCTCTCCTCCCTTATAAAAGGGAACCTCCTCCCCCTCCTCCTCACACCAAATTGAGAACTCAAGATCGGCCAAACCCTGCCATTTTCTCCTCTCCACTTCACTAGAATAATCCTAGAGGTCCTGGTATTCTCCAAAGACCAATCTTAGTTCCTTAAGTGGAGGATTCAAAGAGGCGTTCCAAAGAAGAGGTAATATCCATTACCGATCTTTTCAATTTCTTTCTTCTTCAACTTCTTCTTCTTTAGTTGTTTCATGATAAAGTAATAACATCAGTATTACTTACATACTGATATGTTATTATAAATATGAAACAACCCTAATTCACCTTCTATCCATCCTACGGAAAAATGAAATCACCGCGCGTGCGTACGTACGGAATACCGTCTCCACGCCGTGGTGTAATCTATTTTCCACCATCACCTTAAAAGGATGGGTATAATGGTGTAAGGAGTAACTATATATGATTATTATGAAGTAATATTGATACTGAAATAATATATATATAATCCAATACAATTCCACGATCTTAGGAACGATATCATCACTCGTGAGTACGTACGGAATACCGTCTCCACGATGTGATGCGACTCGTTCTACATGATCTTCATTTCATAATGATTATATAAATGAATTGAATGAATGAATATGGTATATACTACACTAATACCATTCTTTAAATGAATTATCTATAACCTAAAGATAAGAATAATAATTTATTCGACAAAACATGCATAAGAACAAAAAGTTATAAAGACCCGAGTAACAAGTAACAATGAAATATTACTAACAAGAAGCTAATAATATGACCATATATGATATCATATCAATATGTATTATTCTGGAATAAGTCAATAACATTATTTAAACCATTATACAGGAGCTTCGGACACGAACAAAGCAAATCGGACCTAAGGTAAGGGAAATATCACAATCTCATTTTTATCCGAGATTTTTTATTCGTAAGTATTCACTGGGGTGTATTTTATCATCCACATCCATGTTTCATCAATATGTAATATTATTTCCATCCACCTACAATTGTTTAAATCCATTTTTACCCTTCGGTGAGTTTTTAGTAATATGTATGAAAGGAATCTTTTGTCGTACGAGGTACTTTTTGACTTTTCCGACAAAAGTGCGAAGAATGTTTTTTTTAACTTATACGGCATGGATGGATTTTTAAAACATTATTTCCAAGAAGCTTCCTTTACAAGTTATCAATTTTATTTTTAATCAACTTCTTTTATTTTAAAGTCGTATGACATGTTATGAAAGGAAAAATGTTTTTGAAGTAGAAAGGATATTTTCCTCAAGAATGGAGTTCAAGTATTTTATCCAAATTATTTTCCATCTAAGATAATAAAAGGGTTCTGTTTTTATCCCTATTATTACATGGATTTGATTATGTTGTGATGGAAATATTTTTATGAATTCCTTTATCTTATATGAATTGTTTTATGATGTCATGATGTTTCAAGAATCCCATTTTTGTTACATGTGTTATGCGATGATGTATGTTTTATGATTATGTGGCACACATAAGAAAGGATTCATTATAAGATGGGTGGGACCTATATCTCCCTCCAATGCATTGGGTAAAGATTTTATATCTCATGAGATAGACATGGATGGAACGGAAGGTTATTTCGGTTCAGTGATACAGGACTGAAACGAGGTGTGAACTCGGTTCAGAAAGGGACTTTGTCCACTAAGATAGTCTTGGCAATGAGTCATGACTAACAAGAAATGATTTTCCATGATTATGTGTGCATGCCACAAAGTTTCAAGTTTTATGGGGATCTCATTTTCACTTCTATGATTTATTCCATGTTAAGATATTATGATCTCTTTTGCAGGTTTTGATTTTCAAAAAGATATGATATGATTTTTATTTCCTTTATTTTCCCTTGCTGAGCATTTGAGCTCACCCTTTTATGTTTTCTTTTCCCCAGGTCAGGAAGATGGATATTAAGTAGAATATTCTAAAAGGGACCCTAGATATGATGAAATAAATGGGAGACACTGTAGAAGATTTATGAACCAGTTGTTTATGTTTCCCAGTTTCTAAAGACACCATACCTATACGGTCCTTTGTGGTTTTATCATATGTTGTAATAAGTGTGCTTCAATTTTTGAAGTATTAAAAAAGTATATAAAGTATGGGTCGTTATAAATATGGTATAAGAGAGATGATAACATAGGAGCATGGAAATAAATAGAATGTTAAAATGTGTCATAATCATGAGACATTTCATATTATACATATTTCAAGGCTCATATTTCAGGGATCAAAACATTATTGGAAAAGCTAATCGCATTATATACATGAATAACATTGTGGAAAACACTAACAACATAATAGCCACACATAATGATCTCATGAGATATAATGAATTACCCAATAGATTAGGGGATTTATAATTATGGTCCCACCCATCAAATTTTAATATTCCATTCAAGTTTCTGCCACATAGAAAATAAATCATATATTATTCATAGACATGAGAAAAAAATTATAGGAATGGAATGTGTTACATAATCATTCTATTAAGCGTTATAAAAAACTTATCCTAATTGTTCCCAAGAAAATATATAATTAAGTCGTATTATAAATTTATAATTGGATAAAGAACCTTTAGTCATGAAAAAAGAGATCTAGTGAAAGAAACATCATAATAAATGATGAGAAGAATATAAATGAACCTCTTAAATATTTTTTAAAAAAATAGGTAGATAACTATTAAAAAGATATGGGCATAGAGGTTTACTAGAGAAATGAACCATTATATTTTTCCTTAAAACAATGAGTATATTTATAAATAATTTATGGTAAATTACTTTTAAAGAGTGATACATGAGACCAAATAATAAATCAAAATATTTCTTTTTATCAGTTTTGTTTTAAATAAGTGATTAGGATGAGAACTTGAAAATATTTTATATCCCATGAAAAGAAAAAGAAAATAAACTAGGTATATATAGAGGAATAATATATAGAAAACATGGAAAAAGAATATACTAATAAGATAGAGATATATACAGATAGAGAGTATGACCCAAATGAAAAAAGGTGGTTTGGGAGCTCCCTTATCACAACTGTCGACTCGCATAGACACACATATAACCTATAAAATAATTAAATTAAATATTTTAATTAAATTATTTAGAAAATTATTACTATTCTATCATATATAAAATTTCATTTATTTTCATATGTTATTCATAAATTATCTTGATGTTTCTCTTGTCAATTTTTTTGGGTTGTTCAATAAATTGATCGAAAAATACTTCGGTACATTAGTAATGGTAAAATGTGCTATCAAATAATATCATATTCTCAATAAGAGAGAATTCAGGGAGTATTAACTAGACTAATAACATAAAAGTTTCAAATTTCAAAAGATGGTCTATTTTTTGTAAATTAGGAAACACATCCCGGTATACCTATTTTTAGATCTTAAAATGACTGTGATTGTTTAATTTTAATATTAGTATTGTAATATATATTTTATGAATCTAAAATTTTAATAAAGTCATTAATATTATATTTAGTTAGGAAATATTATTTTAAAAGTATCTATGTAAGAATGCAATAGTCAATTCCTAACATAAACCATATAGGTAGTTAAAAACGATTGTTATTAAACCAAATGTTATAAAAAACTTGTTTGTAATCCCAATGGTAAAATTTATGTGTTAGATTTATTGGAAAAACAATGGTGGATTTATTAGATACTAAGATAATAGATTTTATTTCATGTTGGGTTTATTATAAACTAGTAGATTGTGTTGGCTACAAGTGGAAGATTACAGTGTAAAAGCATTAGGAGTTTCTTAAAGATGTCAATAATGGTAGTGAAGAGGGGTGGGTATACTTGAAGATAAATAAGTGTACATGAAGAGTTATATTATGTTTATTATTAGTTAATATGGACTTAGAGAAGATTTTGATGCATTTAGAGAAGTCCAGAGAAGACTTATGAGTGTTCTGGAAGAATTCTACAAAAAATTTATTTGATAATATTTTTATGAAAATGAATACGTCTAAAAATATAAGGGTTAGCCTTGCAATGAGACACCCTAGAACTACACTCTTGGGTTTGATGATAAAGGTGATATCTTTATAAGCTAGAAATAATACCAAGTTAGATGAACAAATATATAATTTCATATATTTCACATTAATTAAAAATTACATATCACAATAATCTACAACCCCATAACCTAATGGTTTAGTGTCTTTGAAAAGTAGATACATGAAAATATTATTTCACATAATTGTGAACATTTATCTTTAAATTTCACCATATTAGACCTCCTTCTAAACATATTATAAGTTATGATCATCTTTATAACCATTATAATGAAAAAAATTATAAGTATTTGAACTTAAATGATCAATAAGGAAAAAAAACTTATCCATAAATCATAAATCATGATTAAAGGAAATGTAAACTCAAATGACCAAACATATACCATAAAAAAAGTGTGCAAGATATTGATAGAGTAATCATGATCCATGGAGCATAAAATAAGCACATAACATAGAAATTTTACACGAGAATAAGGATAGTAAATCATAACATAGTGAATATAAACTAACTAAAATTATGTCCAAACATAGTCTTCTGAACATAACATGACCACAATTATTTCCATAAATAGTGTTGTGAACTTATCTTAACTCCAATTATATCCATTCAAAAATTTATTACTTCATGAGATAAAAATTTTAACCAATTCATTATAGGGTGATATTGGACCCCAACCATAATATAATAATCATCCATACATATGTGTGCCATATGAAATGAATTATTCATCATATCATAAAGAACATATGTAAATAAAATGAGTTTCGAAACATTCCTAAATGGTATCACATAAAATGACTATAAGATTTAGATCAATTGAAATAAATAATTAAATAACCCAAAAGGGGTATCTATAAAGGTTATTTAAACGGTGATTAATGACAGATAGATCCATAGGAGATAGATATTTTGGAGGTAAATTGAAGAAAATTGAACTAAAAAACCCATTAAAAAGTTTTTAGAAAATATTTCTTAAAATGTTCATGAAAAGACAAAGTTATGTGCCACTCTAAAAAGAATTTTCAAGAATTTTACATGAATAATTTTATAAAAGTAATTTATAAAGAAATTACAATAATGGAATTTTCAAAATAAAAAGTTTTTAATTAAATAAGTGTGGAGTATAAGATAAAATATATCACCATGAAGGGAAATTCATTTTTATTATTTTAAAATATAATTATTGAAATAGTCATCGTTAAAAGTGTAATAAATATTATTTCTAAAAATATGTAACGAAAAAAATATAAATATAAAAATATATAATACAAATTTGGATTTCAAAATAATAAAGGAAAACATTTTGGGAAAGAAAAAATACGTACATGTTATAAAAATATCTTTTAGAGAGGATGAAAATTATTCTTAACTTTCTATTTTCATCAAGAAAGTAATTCATAAAAAAAGGATAATTTGGTGAGAAAAAGTAAATTACCCATAAAATAAGGAACAAATATAGTATAAACCTTCACAATATAGAATAAATTAATCTTAGAATAATGGATTTGAAAAATAAATATTAAAATACAATAAAAAGGAATTTAATTTACAAAATCACTTACACGTTTGGTAAATATTGAATCAAAAATAATTTAGAGGATAAAACTTGAAATATATTTTTTAAACCAATTTAAGTTTAGGAATAATTATGATAAAATACATCCATATGAAAGTATATACGATATATAAAATATAATAAGTGGTGAAAAATGACATGTCTCAAAGAGAAGAAATTACAATAAAAAACATTACCTTTACTCCCAACTTCTAGGAAAGCACTTCAAAATCATGTATAATTAACATAACCATTTTAAAAACTTATTTAATAACATTTTTAAAATCTATTACCTATCTAAACATTAATTATAATAATTCATTTTACCTTTATTAGTTAGTTATTGTTTATTTTCACCATTGGGTGTTAACAAATTTGATTGTTTCACACACACTTCAAGATGTTCATATTGATCCTTGTTCTTTGATACCATTTTAATAATTAATATATTATTTAAGTAACTCAAATATATTTCCCATAATTATTTATAAATTTATAATATAATTCCATGAGAGTTTTAGTTATGATTCAGAAAGATGTAATCAATGAAGATCTTGTTTCAATAATTTTTAATGAACAGATTGTGGTATATTAATAACAGTTTATATGTTATTAGAATGCATAATATATCTTTATATAATAAAAATAATGTCATAAATATCATTATTATTCATTAAATTTATTATTATAACCATCCATAAATTTCATTAATGAGAAATGGAATATGTTGTTCATGAAGGTGGTATTCTGTGCATAACACAAGTGACATTTACCATTCCCAATGGATGGCAGGGAGATAGAAAATAGTTGTTCCATAAATATAATAATATTTTTGTATTATTATGATACTAATTTAATTATATTAGTGTGGTTATAAAAGGTTTATAGGAGGAAGATATAGAATAAAAGTATTGGAAGTTGATAGTACTCACATTGAGGAATTGATTCTTCCCTTGGAAAATTTCTTAGAAATAAAAGATTTAGAGCTTCTTTTTGGGACTATAAGTTTAAAAATTTGGAATAGGGCTCTAATGGAGTAAAAAATATTAGATTTTAAATGTTATTTTGAATTATGAGTGTATCTGGAAGTGGGTGGAAGTGATCTCCTTTTATAGGTGAAAAAGAAGGACATTTACTTAGAAACCAATGTTAGGTAAGGGGTAAAAGTGGAAACGCATGAGAGTTATGTGAGTTAGGTGAGTAAATGTTGGTGAGAAATTTAGTTATGTATTTAAATCCTAAAAATGTAATTAGAAATGGTATAATATTCAATTTAATGTTTTAAAATTAGATCCACTTTATGTTACCCATTTTTACCCTGATTAATCTTAATTAAATATTTACCACTATAATTTTTTTGCTAAATATTTAAGTTGTACCCTATTAAAAAAATTTAATGTGATAAATCAGAATTTGGACTCCATTTAATCATGTTTATATTATAAATGTGAGAAAACAATCTTTTAAATTAAAACAGAAGATATATAGATAAATTATTTTTATAGGAATATTGTTTTTATAGAAAAATGACTTTTAAAATGTAATCTATTGTCATTATTATTCAATAAATTACTATTTTAATTAGTATTAATATATTAAATATATTAATGATAAATTATAATAAAATAATAAATTATGTATAATATATTTAGTTTCCGAAAATAAAATACAAAATAAATAAAGAGACGTTTTCTTAGTAAAATACACTTTTAGCATAAAATTAACTTATTAGTTATTAATTAATTATAATTTTAATAATAATAAAAAATATATTTATTTAAAATTATAAATTTTAAATGAATAAAAATACATTTCATATATATATAATTCATCACATTGGTTAATGCATGTTTCTATATTCTTAACTTCTACTTATATAACCCCTCAAAATCTTTACATAAGACCCAAGGAAAAGATAAGTGGTAGTGGTAGTGGTGGGTTGTGATTTAAATAGAATGTATATAGTGGTTATTTTCACAATTCTGAACTTTTCCTCAAAATTATTTCACTTAATACGCATGTAACAACCTTGGATTTCAATAAGTAAATCTCCTTTATAAAATAATTTATTTCATAGCTTATATTATACAACACACCAAACTAAAATGAGTCATAAAAATTTACAATAAACCTTTAGTAAATAAAAATATAGTAATAAATTATGATACTGACATTGAATTATAATTTTTGATTAATTAAATTTAATTCTTAGAAAATAATTAATTAATATGATATGATTAAAATTAGTCAATGTCAAAAATAGATATTTTTTAAAGAACTATTTTTAAATAATTGTGTATTTAATCTTAATAAAATAAATTTATCACTTTTAAAACATTACTATAATAATATTTAATCTTTAAATGAATGAAAAAAAATATTAAAAATTAATTATTTATAAATTGATATGAATATCACTGAAAGTTTAAAAGGATCATTTTTCTGTAAAAGCGGTTTCTATATTTTTTATTTTGATTTAAAAGATATATGTATGAATTTTATAATTTTTGTTTTTTGAAATGTAACTAATTTTTTAATTAATCGTTCTGAAAATATCTTAGGGTGATTTTATAAGATTTTTCTGAAAATTTTGATTTTTGATTGAATAGTGAAAAATACTGATTTCACAAATATAATCACTTTTATGACATTTTCATGATGTAGGAATGAATTGAAAGTTTATGAAACAATTTTTATAAAAATATATATATATTTAATAATTTATAAAATTTATTTAAAAATATAATTTTGAATTTATAAATCTATGTTTGATATTTTTGAAATCTAAGTAACGTTTTTATGAAAATAAAAACTATTTTGGTTATTGTCTTTGAATAAAGTATTAAAAAGGTTGATTTCAGTTTTAATTTGGTTTAAAAGTAAAATAAGATTAATCTTATTAAAAATAATCTAATTATTTCAAAAGTAATCAACCTCATACTTTATTTTTAATAAAATCATTTTTATTCTTAAAAGATTCATTTTTCTAAAAAAAAGGTTTTCACTGCATTTTACAAACTTGTATTAAAATAAAATTTTACCACTTATATAAATAGAATATTAGAAAATGAATTCCAAATTTTGTATCACAGTTTTCTAATTTTGTGATACTGAAAATTTCATTTGTATTCATAATGAATAGTTACCATGGTGGAACATTTTCACCCCTCAAAAGGTTAAAAAAGTTAACAAGGTGGTTAAACTAAGAGATAAGGATTAAAATATCTCAAAAAAAATTTAAATGTGATTTATTGAAAGGATTTAAGCCTTAAATTATCCTATATTATAAATTTTACTAAATCAGATCAAATTTTCATGAGAAATACATTTATTACATTTTTATGTTCTTAATATTTACAAAGGTGTCACTCCCCTCACTTATAAAAGGAATCCTCCTCTCTTCACTTCTACACACACCCAAATCTTCCATATATCAATTAAAATATATCCAAATACCTTATTAACATCTTTATACATGATATATAGGTTTTTTCCCCAAAATTTTAATATTAGAAAGATTAAGTTGAAATCCAAAGAAAGATATCCAAAGAGGAGGTATAAGTCTTAACTGAATTCTTTCAAGTTTATTTATTCTTATAACTACTTAAAATATATTTTAAACATTATAATATAATGGAATAAATATATTTAATACAGTTAAATTTTATTATATTTATGGAAAAAATATGTTATACCTCATTTCCATCAATGGGAAATGAAACATCGCTCATTTGTATATATAGACTATCATCCCCATAAACCGGTGTATTATATTCTTAATCACTACATAATATATCTATTTGAAAATATGTAATTAATTAATTTATATTAATTTATTGAAAAAATTATGATTATTTAACGAAAATATATTAACTTCACTCTTACTCTCCCATTCGTTTGAAAATAATAACATCGCTCAAGCGTACGTGTGGACTACCACCTCCATGAAGAGGTGAGATTTTTTTTTCATTTCCACATTACATGGATGGTTATAAGTATATATTAAATTAATAAATATTATATTTATAAAATTATTATTATTCTATAAAGTTAAACCTTTATCCACTTGATTTACCTTTCATCTATTAGAAAAATTAAATTTTTGTTCATGTGTACATACATACTACCACCACCATAAATGAAATATATCATTTTTCATCACCAAATTACATAGATAGTTATAAAAATGTATTTAATTTGTAAATATGATATATATGATATTATTAAAATTCTATAGGTGATGGAATCATGACCAACATGCATGGACCAAAACCACCAAATCAAAATAAACATGAGAAACAATATAGTTAAGACCTAAATGATCAATTTTAATAAATAATTATGAGTAAATGGGTAGAAATAAATTTTTAATAAATGATATATATATATATATATGGATCTTATATAGATAAATAATAAATATAACTTTACTATAAATAAAATTGGAATGCATCTGACTAAGTGGGACTCCAAGGTAAGGGTTTCTCATCTCAAACATCCTTTTTTGAGGCATGTTTTGAATTATGAACATATTTTCATTACATGGTGCACATGATACATTATGGAAATAAAATTAAATTATCAAACTTTTAAAAATAATAAGTAAATTTTTATTTCAAGTTCTCTCTTTCAAGATGTTTTGATTCAAGTGATATAAAATATTTAAGGGTTCTTGGTCTCAATTTTGATTCCTTGAGACATGTTTCATGTTGCACGCTATACATTATTTTATATGTTGTAACTAATTTCTCATGAATATATTATAACATTATATTTGATTTATTTCACAATATTTATATTACTATATAATTTTTTAACTTTTATGGTTGTTTATTCAAAATTTACCAAATTTTTAAGGTTTATGTTCCAATCTTACTTTTCATTAAAATTATTTATACTTGAATATTATTTGGAGAGATTATATACCCTTTATCTCTTAAAAACCATTTATTTGTCATGAAACAACCTAAGACATACCTCCATTGGACATCTCAACTCGTTCGTGATAAAGCCCTATGGACGTTCCCAATCCCCACAAGCTAGAACAAGTGCCCTGACATCAAGAAACCAATAATCATGATTGATTTCAACCAATAAATAATAAATAAACCCAACATTATAAATTAAATAAAAATTTTCCATTACATTCCCATACGTAGTATTCCTACACTAAAATAAAGAATATTAGGAAACTATAAAAGAATAATAAAATATCAATAAACTATAAAGGAAAGCAGCAAACAACATGAATAGAAAAATTCACCCTCACCACCCTAGTCTTCCTCTCTTACAAGAAAATTATTCCCACTATATAGATTTTCATCCCCCCACCAGTAGCTATAAATACCCTCTATCCATAGAAACCAGTAAAGACTTATGTGTCTAGTTAAATAAAAGGTTCCAAACAAACTAAAATAAAAATATAAATTAGTGTGATTATACGAGTCACTACCCAACAAATAAGAAATACAATGACCCAAGGGTGATAAGAAAAGATATGATGTACTTACAATTGAAAATAATAATATATAGGCATGATAAATAAGATTAATAGGTATACTGAAAGTGTAACCACTACATATGACTTACCTTTAAAAATAATACAATTTCATCCTAGTTTTAAAATATAAATATATAAAAATACGGCTTTCCTTTCCTTCAAAATAAGTAATCAGATAGTATATCTGAAACCATTTTCCACTTTCCATTTTCAAATCCATTTCCAAAGAGTAAAATACTTTCAAAAAACCCATTTATAAGAATAAACATGTGTTGAAATAAGAATTTCATTAGAAAATATAACTATAGGAATAATTTGGTAAATAGAGGAAAGTATGATACATATAAAATATGCGTTGATGTAAGAGTAACTAGTTAGAAATAATAATAGTGTAAACATTTAATAAAGTGATACAAAATAATGTAAAATATAGTATAAGTAATAGTCATCATGGGAAACTCCTTGACATAAAGCAAAGAGACCCTATAAATACTTGGTTCGGAACCATATTTTGGACTATCGATGCGATGCATTATTAATAATCTACCTGAATTATCCCAACTAGCCTCAATAGTGTTACAATTCACATGGAATCTCCCTACCATGGGGATATAGTTCATCTAATCAGGACTAAATAGAAACTATCTATTGACTCTCACTATGTTTCCTAGGATCCCGTAAATTTAGTAAAATCATTAGGTGAGGTGGAATTCAAAAGATATCACAATAAATTATGATCGCATTTTTCTAGCCCACCTCTAAACACCACCCATGCAGAGACTCTCTCAAAACTAGAGGACTCACATAGTGGATTTCACTTTAAGAATACATTAAAAGGTTCTAAAAGGGCCTTATCATTTTGAGGATTCAAAATCATTTCCAAGAAAACATCATTATTTTAAAAATTCGATTCTAAAACCCAAAGAAACATCAAACCATGTTTTCAAGGTGTCATCAAGGCCTTAGCATTTATAATAAGAATTTATCATTTGAAAACTATTTTAAAACCAAATCTTTTCAAGTTCCAAATCCACTATTTGAACTTAGACACAAATTCACTTGAATATCTATATAAATACCCATTGACCTAATGTACATATTCATATAACTCCGTAGGAATATTTATAAATAGGGTACCTATATATATACAAATGTATGGATATGTGTATAAGACATGTTTAAAAGGGATGGAAGGGATTAGATTCTATTTGGAATCTCTTTGGAAACCAAACTTTCCATTAGGCCTTTATAGAGAACCAAATGAAAGGCCAAAAAAATCTCATTATTTCCAAACCCATAAATTTAAAACCAATTGGAAGACAAAACAATCAACCAAGGTGTTTAACATTTCAAAAAAGCTTGGAAACATGCTTTAGTAAAGGAAACCCATGGTGAAAACTTTGGAAAATTATAAATGAAAGTGGATAAACCCATTCAAATCATCCTAAAATTTTTAAATGATATATTAATCTCATAATATAATAAAAAATCCAAAAAAACTCATAAAGAAATTATAATTCTCGAATTAAAGGTTCAAACACAAGGTCATCTGCCTAAAACTAAAGAAGACCTCACTGTTATTGATGCGTAAGTCCCAATCCCATCTCAATCAAGTCTAATAAACCCTAAAATTTTAAGAAGTAACCCTATACATAAGAAAAAACAAAAAAAAATAGATTTTAATAATATCCAAGGGTTCAGATGACCTCACTACACATTGAGTGAAGGGATTAAGCGGGAGAGGAAATAGATTGATGAGAGAAAATACCAACCTGAAATGATCACACAATGAATTGGAGAAGGAATTGACTAAAAACAGAGGGAGGTAAGGAGGGAGGTCGTGTGACTGAGAGACCCTCCTAAGAATTTATTGAGAGGGGGTGAGGGTGAGTGGGAGATTTGGAAGAAGAATACCCTTTTGGAATTTAATTAATTATGGTAAAAATAGAAATTTAGAAAAAATAACACTTTGGACACTGCACATGGTTAGGCTACATAGTTTTCCAGACTGTGTGTCAATAATATACCCTATTTGACTCCCTAAAGAACCCCACTCATGGGAAGGCCACACAGTTTGGAAAACTAGGCACCTTAATCATATAACATGCTCAGTAATCCCAAAACCCCCCAATTTTGGATAAAAATCACCCGGAAAGGAAAATGAAATAAATAGGACTTAGAAATAAATAAATTAATAGATTAGTGTCAATTCCCAGTGTGAAAATTCTTTCCAACATGATACTTTATTCCCCTATAAATTAAAAAAAGATTAAGTTTATTAATTATAAATCTAGGATGAACCACTACGCAAAATAAAACCCTAAAACCCAAATACCAATGAACCAACACTCACTATACTTTCAAAATGAATAACCTCAAAATCCAAAAAAGGCTAAGAGATCATCCTAAAAAATTAAACCAAATATAAAAGGGGATAACTAATGATACTAAGTAACTCTCACCATCAAATAGAATAATGAAATATAAGGAATCTCATTCCTATAAAAACAAAATGAAAATAATGAACACCTTGACCTCTAACATATGAATCACCAAATAAAATCACTATGGCCTATTTAGGATCTCTATGAACATCATTCACATGAACCATAGTCCTAGAAAACCAATATATTATGACTGAGGTTGGGTTATGTGGGAATAAGGAGTTATCGCATTAAGAAATCTTGGAAATCAGTTTCACCATGATCTCCTTCTATGGTGGTATCCCCACCACAATAGGAATCTGGTTAGAAATTTATTTATAAAGCCATAAAAAACTCAAAAGTACAAATGAGATCCAAAAACTATAATAAATGATGCACATTATGACAAAAACTGCCACTTCACAATAATTAAATTTAGAATTTCTCAAAATGTTCTTCTGTTGAATCTAGAAATATTAAAATAAGGAAAAGGGAAGGGAGTTCACCATATCAAAAATAAGTGTGAAAAAAAGGAAACCAATTTTTTCACAATCTAACCTTGAGAGTGAATTCAGATAGAGAACCTTGAAAAACCCAAAGGAGTAAGTAATAAGAAAAATAATAGAAGGATCTTAAGAGAAACCACTAATATCCAACCATCCTCAAAAGTATTTCTAAATATTTAAGATTTTTGAAACAAGGAACCACCCAAGAACCTTAATAAAATGGTAAATGAAAGAACTATAAGTAATAAAACCCATAATAATGAAAACTATTACTAACTAATTGAAGTACGAAGACAAGTTGCAACTTAGAATTCCTTAAACCAACATGCTACAACAAGATCAACATGATTTCAGTCTTGGGTCAAGGGAGGTCAATCTAGGACCAACTCTTGGAACATCAACACTTGGTGAACCCAACATATAAAAAGGAATAAAACACCATTCCTAGATATCCCAATCACTCACCAAAGACTTTTCTATTAAAAGAGGAGATACCAACATCAAAGCAAGCACTTCATCAAAATTTATAATCACCAATATAAATGGAAATTCATAAGGAGTTCTTATGGAATGCCCAAAGAAACACTCATTCAGAATTTCCTCAAAGACTCCAACCACCTCAAACATGACAAGAATAAACCCCTAAGTGATGGCTATCACTAATTCCAAAAAACTGATATTCACCTATACATAAAGGAATATATCCTAGAGTATAACCATCCACTCTTTACTGGGACTTTTCTGGGTCATAGTAATAATAACATGAGATATGATTTAATTGAATCACACCTCCCAAATCCAAATAAAATGGTTCCAAAATGAATCATAAACCAAAACTTAAATAAAAAATCACCAAAGAAGAAACATCTTTTTAAAAGTATCACTTTTTCCCTTCTGAATACTAAACAAAAATTTGAATGGTCAAGCCTTATTTTACAAAACATATCCTGAAAACATTTCAAACCCTTTAAAAAATACAACCATATTTATTTCAATTCATTTTCTAAAATTTGATTTAAAATAATTTGAACAATTTTTAATTTATAAATCCTATTTTGAAAAAATCAACTTTACATAAAATGTTAGAAATTATCTTTTAAACCATTTTTAAAACTAAACGATTTCATTAAATGACATATTCTGAATCACCCTTTCATTTCTAAATCCATTTTATAAATTTAGGATACCCCCTATATTTGAAATTTTCTTTATAAAAATACCTTTTAAATTTTAAAAATTAGATTCCCATTACATTAAAACAATATTTTTGATTTAAATACCACAAAAATATTTTTATAGAACATTTACCCATAAAAATCCACGCTTTAAAAATAAAAACTAATTTTAAAAACTTACAACTATTTCAAAACACCCATTTCCATTTTTAAAATCATAAAATTTTACTTGAAACCCACTTTAAAATCTGAAACCCTATATCAAACTATTTTCAAAACCTGATTAAACAATAAAATACACTACAAACCAACCAATAAAGGAATAGTGATCATTCCTAATTTAACCAAATAGATTGGTGGAACATTTTTCAACCAAGAAACCATCACTAAGAGTAACATAGAACCATATATACGGGCCTCACATGGGTTACCATTCTATGTGAGATCATTGTGTTCCACTAGCTCAACTCCATTTTCATCCCCAAAATAAAATCTCAAAAATAAAAAACTGAATCCCAACATCTCACAGTAACTCAGGTTTCTTCATGAGTCGTGGTGATCATTCCTCATCCCAGGACCAACCTCTTATTCCCTAATGATCCTATATCCATCTACTAGATATCCCAAATAATAAGGGATACCTTAAAAACTTATATCCCTCTAATAAACTAGTTCTATAATACCATTTTTTCACAAACTAACATGATTCATCCCTCTATTTAATGCCCAAACTAATCCAAAACAAGGCTCTTATTGAAGACTTGAACCCCACAATCTGACATAAGTTCCTAGGTATCATGGAATCACCACTTGGGAATGAATTTTCCCAATACATAATTTAGAAACAAATTGACCAAAACTAAATAAAATCTCAACATGGTCCGTCCAAACATTAGACACCCACAAAAAATAAAAAAATACGAAAAAAATAAACTATAAAGTAAATAAGTAAACAAAATTTTCACCCTAAACCCCCCTCACCAGCCTGATCTCCCACTATTGCAAGGAAAATATAATCACCAGAAGTCTTTTCTTTACCCACCAGTAGATTTAACTACCCTTCATCCATAGAAATTAGTAATGGTTTATGTGGTCGGGGTGATAAAAGAGACTAAAATAAAAGTAAACTAAAAACATACATCCATGTGACTATATGGGTTACCACACAAAAAAAATAAGAAAAATGCCACATGGTATAGAATAAAAGATAATATAGACTTCCAACTA
Source organism: Viscum album (assembly GCA_963277665.1). Lineage (NCBI taxonomy): Eukaryota > Viridiplantae > Streptophyta > Magnoliopsida > Santalales > Viscaceae > Viscum > Viscum album. Next base: position 1,574,608,634 of record OY728119.1, on the reverse strand, counting down.
AAAATAATAATAGATAGGTGTGAGAAATATGCTAAGTAGGGATTCTAAAAGAGAAAAAATGCCGTATGCCTTACCTTTAAAAATAAAACAATTTCATGATACTTTAAAAATATAAAAATGTAAAATTATAGTTTTCCTTTACATCAAAATATTTAATAGGCTAGTATATCCTAAAACCATTTCCCCCTTTACATTTTTAAAACCATTACCAAAGTGTGAAATAATTTCCTAAAACCCATTTATAATAAGAAACATGAAAAAAAAGAAGCATTTTAGTGGGAAATCATAACATTAGAAATCATTTTTCAAAGTGTTATAAATAGAGAAATATAAGATATATACAAAATCTATGATTATGTAAGAGTTATTAGTCATAATGAAAAACAGTGTATTCATTTTATAAGGTGACACAAAATAAGGGAAAAATATTACAAGTAAGACAATCATCATGGGAAATTCTTACACATCACATGAAGATACTCTAGATTTATTGGGTTCACAATCATCTGTAAGCCTATCTATGTGATATATAGTTAATAACCAACTTGAATGCTCTTAACTAGCCTCACCAGTGACACAACCCACATGACCTTTCCCTACTATGGGGATCTAGTCCGTCTAATTATAAAAAAATTACAACTATCACTTGACTATCAGTATGACGCCTAGGATCCCATAGATTTATAAAAAGTGGAAGGTGAGGTGGAATTAACAATATATCATAATAATGTATGATCGCATTCTCCTAGTCTATATCCCAACACCACCTATGTGTAGACCCTATCTGAACTAGATTACTCCCTTGGAAGAATTCACTTTAATAAGACATTCAAAGGTATCATCCATGCCTTATCATTTTGTAGTTTGAAAATCATTTTCAAGGAAACATTTTTCTTTTCAAAAGTTCATTCTGAAACCCAAAGAAACATAAAACCATGTTTTTAAGGTTCCAAATGGGCCTTAGTATTTGGAAAAATAATTTATCATTTGAAAACAATTTTCATCCAAAATATTTACAAGTTCCAAATCCACTCTTTAAAATTAGACACATATGCACCTCAATATATATATAAAACTACCCCTTAACCTAATGTACACATTAACACAACTTCGAGGGAATATGTACAAAGAGGGTACCTATATGAACAAATATATATAGATATGTGTATAATCTATTTTTAGTGTTAGAAATTGTATGCTAAAACATTAATATTTTTGTTTTGATAAATTAAAATTTTCTCACATTTAATTAAATTAACATTATTTAACTATTTATATTTTAATTTTTTTAATTGATATATGTTAAATGGTTAAAAATGGTTTTTCACTCAATATTATTATTTTTATTAATGATCTATATAATGTAATTATTTTTTTATTTTTGTGTAAATAATTGTAAATATATTTTTTGTTAATAATAGAAATATTTTTTTGTAACTCCTTTTATAATGAAATACGTGGTTTTAAAACTAATTGATTTTATATTTTTATGTTTATTTAATATTATTTCATTGTTGTTTTTTAAATTTATATTTTTAAAATATATATTCTATATATTTTTTAATTTATATTTATATAAATATATATTTTATAATCATTTTTATAGACATATATTAATATATATACTTGGTTATATATTTATATATATACATATTCATATATATATCAGCCTATAATATATTTTTATATAAATATAAAATATATATAAATATTTTTATTCCACTGATGTTCTTTTTCTCTGTGGGCTTCCATGTGTGCACACCTCCGGTGAACTCCACCATCTCCGACTACTAGACCACACACAATATCACCATGGAAGCAAATCTGTCTTTTCAACTCCTCCATCATTCAGCCAGGGCTTCATGTGAACCATACCTAGTATACATTTTTTCATGTAGTTCATGTACAACAACTTCAATCTTCACCCATGAAAATCCTCCATGGTCACACCTCACCCGCAACACATCTTCTTGGTTTCTATCACTCACGTGGAGCTTAGCCATCCTACTATAACCAAAGTTACACCAATATCAGTGAACCATTATCCTCACAACTCGCCTTCTCAAAGACAACTTCTCATGATTGTCGTACCTCCACATTTCCATTTCTGCATGTCTCTAGCATTTTCCATGTTCAGAGATACCCAAAAAATAGCACCGATGGCGAGATCCTCATACATCCATGTTACATAAATTCTCCTTCTTCAATTCATATCACTTGCGTCGGCATTAGTAACACAAATCACTCAAAATGGGATTAGATCGTGTTAATCCATAATAGAACTGCTCCCATATTTTGAAGCCAAAGAATAAGCATGAAATAGAATATTTTCCTACCACTCGATGGTATATCCTGACTCTCTCTTTACAACAACTCACCTACTTCTAGACGATATAGAAAACTCTCTTATAGTGTTTATACTCAAAACTACTACTAAAAAAATTTCATGAAATAGTATTATCATGGGTCGACGATAGATCATATATGACGATATCACCCATACCAATGTACAATGATATAACTTAAAGAATGGTGGCACCACCAATCACCTCTATTCCACAGTGATGGTAGCACTAGGTGTTACCTCGGCAGTAGTTTGCTACACGCATGGTAGTTGTGTAGTGTAATATTGCTTAAAAAACAGTAATAATGCTCCCCTATTTTTACATCGGTAGTAGCATGCGATGGAAGTGGATTTAGGAAGTGGTTGTAGCACCACATAATAGAAGTTATAGAGAAGTCTTTCTACTGCCATATTTTTTATTTTATTACCACCGAATTATAATTTTAATAATATTTGTTATAATCTATATATATAAATATGACTAATTATATTTTTCTAAAATATAATTATTTCTTTTCTAATTACTGAATCCAAATGAAAATATTTTAATTGTTATTTTATTGTTTATATTTTAAAATTTAATTACATGTTTCTTTAAAATATTTTGATTATATATTTCGTATACACACACATGCAGTATAGTCTCTATGATGATATGTTGTTGTTGTTTTTGATGATTCAATAAACTATAAGTTTATTCATATTATTTAAACTACTTTATTAATGCTTAAAACACTTATTTGTATTGAATAATTTATTAGAAGTGTTTTAAGGTTATTTTATGAAAGAATAAATGAGTTCTAAAACTCTTAGTTCTTAAGCGCTATATTTCAATTTATAGGTAACGAAATTATTTTATATTTTATTATCTTATAACTTGTGGAATGTAGTGATCAGATAATTAAATGCTCATATAAGATATTGTATTTAATGATGGTATATGATTAGTCCGTTGGAATGTGATCAAGGGATAAAATAAACATCATATAGTTTATTCAACAAGAATGACACAAAATTCTTGCTAGACATATTATCAACAACTCCCACAAATTTTATTCCATTACTCTGATCAAAAAGGTACTTATACATTCAAATAATTTCTATTAAAGTGATCATTGATAATAGAGATACATTATCTTCATCTTTTGATCATTCTGTTAGTTTTCATTTTTTCTGTTTTTCATAATTTTATTTTCCAATCTTCTTTTTGTAATAGTTATAGTCATTTTATGATTTTTCAAATAAAAATAAAGTTTATCTTGTTTATTTACTACCCAAAAGGAAGGTTCTTGGGTTATGGATCTTAAATAAAATTTAGGGATTGATTGGGTTATGACTCCCAAGCAAAGTCAGGTTTAGGCCTACAATTATTGTAAAAGATAGTGTCTGTAGTAGGGTATCACACCTTTAAAAGTGATTTATCCATAGTGGGTACCAATATTCTCACCGAGTATAGAAGTCTTAAGAATGGGATAGTATCTCAGTAATTTAAACGATTATAAAAATACTATTTTTATTCTTTTAATTTACACTATAATGTATAACTTTAACACTACACTCTCTCTAGATTCTCTAATTAATAAACTATGATTTTTTATTTGTATTAAAAGTTTTTAAATAACTATGCACCCCCTCTAGTCAATTTTTCCATTAATATTGATCCAAAAATTGGTAACAAATTCTTGTATCTATTTATTTATTACCTATGATTTTTTAATATGATATCAAACTTTTGGTTTTAGACGATTGGTTACATTCATATATAAATTATTTTATTTATTTTTAAATACTATGATAACCTGAATATCACAGAACTAATAATTTAAAGATTAAAATAAAAGTTCTTAAATATGGATATTTTTAATGATAATGATTTATGAATTCCACAAAATCCCTCATTTTTTAATGGTGGTGACTATGGGTACTGGAAAGAATGAATGAAAACTTACCTAAAATAGTTAAGTTTAGGTCATTATATTATCATTGAGAAACCATATAAATTACCTAAAGTTGATCCAAAGACTATTTTAGGTAAAAATATGGTTAAGTGTGTTTTGAATTATAAAGATTAGAATATTTGGTACTGTTCTATAAGTATAAGTCTCTATAGCCATGTTTCAGCTTGTTGGACAACCCATGATATATGGAGAGTACTTCAAGTTACTCACTATGAGATTAAAAATATTTAAATAATGAATCTATTAATTCTACTAGAAGAATAAAAGTATTTAGATATGGGAGAAGATGAGTCGGTAAACCATATATTCCACCATATACAAGTATTACAAATGGAATAACTGGACTTAGTGAGGTAAAAGACCACATAGATTTAGTTTAAAGAGTATCAAGAGCTCCACTAAAAAGTTTTCATGAAAAAACATGAAAATTATCAAATTAAAAATTTTAAAAATTGAACTTTAGATAAACTATTTGGTTCTTTACTGAAGTATGAGCTTGAGTTGAAAAACATTTTTGATGAGGAGACTAAAAATCGAAAAGGTATTAGTTCTAATTCAAATTTTAATAAGTCATCTAATTATTCTAATTATGAGTTCTAAGAAAGTGACAAAGAGATGAAACACGTTAGTTATAAGTTTTTCAAGTCTATGAAAAACAAAGGTGGCATAAGGCAGTTTCAAATAAATTTCAAAAAATAGTACAAGAAAGATAATAATGGTGATGATGAGATGTTTCACAATGAAAATATTATGAGTGCAGGAATAAATTTCATGTCAATAAAGACCATATCAAAATAAAAAATATAAATAAATAAAGAGAAAAAGGGAGTAACAAAAAAGCAAGATTTGTTTGGAGGATGGGACTATTCAAACAGTTCAGACTCGAGTATTTACTCTATAAGTGAATAGGAGATAGGAAACCAAGTTTTGATGGATACAAATTGTGATTTAACTAATTCACTTTTCATTTAATTAATTATTTATGATAATGTTGATCATAATGCTATATATTGAGATAAAAAGGAAACTAATTATCAATATTTTTCTAGTTCCAGTTCTATTAATTCAAAATTTAATCGACTGTAGAAAGAAAATGAGGAATTAAGGAAATATAGAGTTAGGATAATTGAAGAAAACAATAAAAATGGATTTTGATATTTGATATTTGTATTTACTATAATGAATAATTTAAATATTATGATTTTGACATATTAAAACTAAAAGATGAAAATAAAAAACTTAAAGACTTTTTGGTAGTGAATATTAAAGACCACAAAATAATATTTAATTCTATTTTGGAATATTTAACTAATGTTGAGAATGATTGTAAGATATTTAAGTAAGAAAATAAGAATAGGGAAATACAACTTCTGGCTCTAATGTGAATTTTTATACTGATTTATAGACTATTCATACAGAGAATGTGAATTTGAAAAAAAAAATTGTTAATCTAAAAGAAACATTATCTACATTTGTTCAAGGTAAATAATAATATGATAAAAGTATGCCTATGATAAAGACAAACTACCATAATAATGGTTTTGGTTTTATCAGTTTATCCCAAAGGATATATAAGACTACCTTTATTATAATTTCTAAAGTAAGTATTTATAGTGTAACCTATTTTAAATGTGAAATAAATTGGAATTATGAAATAGAATGTTCACTTATATTTACCCAATCAGTTGGGAAAACAAATAATTTTTTTTATAGTGATTTATTTTTAAAATTTCCAACTAAGAAATGTTTTAAAACTATCTAGGTTCCAAAATTTTATGCTACTAATCCAATTAGAGCATATTAGAATGGGTACCAAAACACTCTACTTGATTGTTCAATTCCAAGAATTTTTCCCTAGAAGTATCAAATATTCCTGGTATTTAGACAGCATCTATTCCAGGAACATGATAGGTGATATTTCTAAATTTATATCTTATAATTCATGTGATGGTGGCCTAGTCACATTTGGTGGCAACTCTATAGGTCAGATTAAAGATATTTGTGAAGCTGGTGTTTCTAAAATAGTTATTATTTCAAATTATAATTCATATATAGCATAAAAAACTTAATAAGTATATCATACCTTCATGATTATGGATTAAATGTAATTTTTGAAAATGATAAATCTATAGTTTTGAAATATAAGCCTGTTCTATTTTCTACAAATAAAAAAGATAATGTTTATAATATAGATTTTTCTAGTCAAAAAAATAGAAGGTTAAGTGTTTAAATGATGTAGAGGTAGATAAAATTCCATGGTATAGGAGTATTGGACATGGAATCTTTAGAATATTGCAAAAAAAATTAAATCATGAACATGTTCTACAATTTTCAAAATCTCATTCAAGTACTTTATGTGTGATTCTTGTTTAAAGGGTAAGAAGCACAAAGAAATAAGTAAATATGTGAATGATGTTAGAACTGCTAAATGTCTAGAATTGTTATACAGTGAATTATTTGGACCTATACAACATATTAGTTTTGGTGGTAAGAAGTATGTATTTGTAATTTTTGATGATTATAGAAGATTCATCTGGATTTATTTCTCATCGCATAAAAATGAATCTTTAAATAATAATATACATTTTATAAGATTATTCAAAACTTCAAAAACATGTCAATTATCCTTATAATAAGTAATATATCTGGAGAAAATTTTAATTTATAATTTCAAAAAAAAATTGAAGAAAATGGAAAGAATCACTATTTTTCTACCCCTAGTACACCACTCTAAAAATAATTTTCAAGAATTTTACATGAATAATTTTTTAAAAGTAATTTATAAAGAAATTACAATAATGGAATTTTCAAAAGAAAAAGTTTTTAATTAAATAAGTGTGGAGTATAAGATAAAATATATCACCATGAAGGGAAATTCCTTTTTATTATTTTAAAATATAATTATTGAAATAGTCATCGTTAAAAGTGCAATAAATATTATTTCTAAAAATATGTAACGAAAAAAATATAAATATAAAAATATATAATACAAATTTGGATTTCAAAATAATAAAGGAAAACATTTTGGGAAAGAAAAAATACGTACATGTTATAAAAATATCTTTTAGAGAGGATGAAAATTATTCTTAACTTTCTATTTTCATCAAGAAAGTAATTCATAAAAAAAGGTTAATTTGGTGAGAAAAAGTAAATTACCCATAAAATAAGGAACAAATATAGTATAAACCTTCACAATATAGAATAAATTAATCTTAGAATAATGGATTTGAAAAATAAATATTAAAATACAATAAAGAGGAATTTAATTTACAAAATCACTTACACGTTTGGTAAACATTAAATCAAAAATAATTTAGAGGATAAAACTTGAAATATATTTTTTAAACCAATTTAATTTTAGGAAAAATTATGATAAAATACATCCATATGAAAGTATATACGATATATAAAATATAATAAGTGGTAAAAAATGACATGTCTCAAAGAGAAGAAATTACAATAAAAAACATTACCTTTACTCCCAACTTCTAGGAAAGCACTTCAAAATCATGTATAATTAACATAACCATTTTAAAAACTTATTTAATAACATTTTTGAAATCTATTACCTATCTAAACATTAATTATAATAATTCATTTTACCTTTATTAGTTAGTTATTGTTTATTTTCACCATTGGGTGTTAACAAATTTGATTGTTTCACACACACTTCAAGATGTTCATATTGATCCTTGTTCTTTGATACCATGTTAATAATTAATATATTATTTAAGTAACTCAAATATATTTCCCATAATTATTTATAAATTTATAATATAATTCCATGAGAGTTTTAGTTATGATTCAGAAATATATAATCAATGAAGATCTTGTTTCAATAATTTTTAATGAACAGATTGTGGTATATTAATAACAGTTTATATGTTATTAGAATGCATAATTTATCTTTATATAATAAAAATAATGTCATAAATATCATTATTATTCATTAAATTTATTATTATAACCATCCATAAATTTCATTAATGAGAAATGGAATATGTTGTTCATGAAGGTGGTATTCTGTGCATAACACAAGTGACATTTCCCATTCCCAATGGATGGTAGGGAGATAGAAAATAGTTGTTACATAAATATAATAATATTTTTGTATTATTATGATACTAATTTAATTATATTAGTGTGGTTATAAAATTTTTATAGGAGGAAGATATAGAATAAAAGTATTGGAAGTTGACAGTACTCACATTGAGGAATTGATTCTTCCCTTGGAAAATTTCTTAGAAATGAAAGATTTAGAGCTTCTTTTTGGGACTATAAGTTTAAAAATTTGGAATAGGGCTCTAATGGAGTAAAAAATATTAGATTTTAAATGTTATTTTGAATTGAGTGTATCTGGAAGTGGGTGGAAGTGATCTCCTTTTATAGGTGAAAAAGAAGGACATTTACTTAGAAACCAATGTTAGGTAAGGGGTAAAAGTGGAAACGCATGAGAATTATGTGAGTTAGGTGAGTAAATGTTGGTGAGAAATTTAGTTATGTATTTAAATCCTAAAAATGTAATTAAAAATGGTATAATATTCAATTTAATGTTTTAAAATTAGATCCACTTTATGTTACCCATTTTTACCCTGATTAATCTTAATTAAATATTTACCACTATAATTTTTTTGCTAAATATTTAAGTTGTACCCTATTAAAAAATTTTAATGTGATAAATCAGAATTTGGACTCAATTTAATCATGTTTATATTATAAATGTGATAAAACAATCTTTTAAATTAAAACAGAAGATATATAGATAAATTATTTTTATAGGAATATTGTTTTTATAGAAAAATGACTTTTAAAATGTAATCTATTGTCATTATTATTCAATAAATTACTATTTTAATTAGTATTAATATATTAAATATTTTAATGATAAATTATAATAAAATAATAAATTATGTATAATATATTTAGTTTCTGAAAATAAAATACAAAATAAATAAAGAGACGTTTTCTTAGTAAAATACACTTTTAGCATAAAATTAACTTATTAGTTATTAATTGATTATAATTTTAATAATAATAAAAAATATATTTATTTAAAATTATAAATTTTAAATGAATAAAAATACATTTGATATATATATATAATTCATCACATTGGTTAATGCATGTTTCTATATTCTTAACTTCTACTTATATAACCCCTCAAAATCTTTACATAAGACCCAAGGAAAAGATAAGTGGTAGTGGTAGTTGTGGGTTGTGATTTAACTAGAATGTATATAGTGGTTATTTTCACAATTCTGAACTTTTCCTCAAAATTATTTCACTTAATACGCATGTAACAACCTTGGATTTCAATAAGTAAATCTCCTTTATAAAATAATTTATTTCATAGCTTATATTACACAACACACCAAACTAAAATGAGTCATAAAAAATTACAATAAACCTTTAGTAAATAAAAATATAGTAATAAATTATGATACTGACATTGAATTATAATTTTTGATTAATTAAATTTAATTCTTAGAAAATAATTAATTAATATGATATGATTAAAATTAGTCAATGTCAAAAATAGATATTTTTTAAAGAACTATTTTTAAATAATTGTGTATTTTATCTTAATAAAATAAATTTATCACTTTTAAAACATTACTATAATAATATTTAATCTTTAAATGAATGAAAAAAAATATTAATAATTAATTATTTATAAATTGATATGAATATCACTGAAAGTTTAAAAGGATCATTTTTCTGTAAAAGCGGTTTCTATATTTTTTATTTTCATCTAAAAGATATATGTATGAATTTTATAATTTTTGTTTTTTGAAATGTAACTAATTTTTTAATTAATCATGCCAAAAATATCTTAGGGTGATTTTATAAGATTTTTCTGAAAATTTTGATTTTTGATTGAATAGTGAAAAATACTGATTTCACAAATATAATCACTTTTATGACATTTTCATGATGTAAGAATGAATTGAAAGTTTATGAAACAATTTTTATAAAAATATATATATATTTAATAATTTATAAAATTTATTTAAAAATATAATTTTGAATTTATAAATCTATGTTTGATATTTTTGAAATCTAAGTAACGTTTTTATGAAAATAAAATCTATTTTGGTTATTGTCTTTGAATAAAGTATTAAAAAGGTTGATTTCAGTTTTAATTTGGTTTAAAAGTAAAATAAGATTAATTTTATTAAAAATAATCTAATTATTTCAAAAGTAATCAACCTCATACTTTATTTTTAATAAAATCATTTTTATTCTTAAAAGATTCATTTTTCTAAAAAAAAGGTTTTCACTGCATTTTACAAACTTGTATTAAAATAAAATTTTACCACTTATATAAATAGAATATTAGAAAATAAATTCCAAATTTTGTACCACAGTTTTCTAATTTTGTGATACGGAAAATTTCATTTTTATTCATAATGAATAGTTACCATGGTGGAACATTTTCACCCCTCAAAAGGTTAAAAAAGTTAACAAGGTGGTTAAACTAGGAGATAAGGATTAAAATATATCAAAAAAATTTAAATGTGATTTATTGAAAGGATTTAAGCCTTAAATTATCCTATATTATAAATTTTACTAAATCAGATCAAATTTTCATGAGAAATACATTTATTACATTTTTATGTTCTTAATATTTACAAAGGTGTCACTCCCCTCACTTATAAAAGGAAACCTCCTCTCTTCACTTATACACACACCCAAATCTTCCATATATCAATTAAAATATATCCAAATACCTTATTAACATCTTTATACATGATATATAGGTTTTTTCCCCAAAATTTTAATATTAGAAAGATTAAGTTGTAATCCAAAGAAAGATATCCAAGGAGGAGGTATAAGTCTTAACTGAATTCTTTCAAGTTTATTTATTCTTATAACTCCTTAAAAGATATTTTAAACATTATAATATAATGGAATAAATATATTTAATATAGTTAAATTTTATTATATTTATGGAAAAAATATGTTATACCTCATTTCCATCAATGGGAAATGAAACATCGCTCATTTGTATATACAGACTATCATCCCCATAAACCGGTGTATTATATTCTAAATCACTACATCATATATCTATTTGAAAATATGTAATTAATTAATTTATATTAATTTATTAAAAAAATTATGATTATTTAACGAAAATATATTAACTTCACTCTTACTCTCCCATTCGTTTGAAAATAATAACATCGCTCAAGCGTACGTGTGGACTACCACCTCCATGAAGAGGTGAGATTTGTTTTTCATTTCCACATTACATGGATGGTTATAAGTATAGATTAAATGAATAAATATTATATTTATAAAATTATTATTATTCTATAAAGTTAAACCTTTATCCACTTGATTTACCTTTCATCTATTAGAAAAATTAAATTTTCGTTCATGTGTACATACATACTACCACCACCATAAATGAAATATATCATTTTTCATCACCAAATTACATAGATAGTTATAAAAATGTATTTAATTTGTAAATATGATATATATGATATTGTTAAAATTCTATAGGTGATGGAATCATGACCAACATGCATGGACCAAAACCACCAAATCAAAATAAACATGAGAAACAATATAGTTAAGACCTAAATGATCAATTTTAATAAATAATTATGAGTAAATGGGTAGAAATAAATTTTTAATAAATGATATATATATATATATGGATCTTATATAGATAAATAATAAATATAAATTTACTATAAATAAAATTGGAATGCATCTGACTAAGTGGGACTCCAAGGTAAGGGTTTCTCATCTCAAACATCCTTTTTTGAGGCATGTTTTGAATTATGAACATATTTTCATTACATGGTGCACATGATACGTTATTAAAATAAAATTAAATTATCAAATTTTTAAAAATAATAAGTAAATTTTTATTTCAAGTTCTCTCTTTCAAGATGTTTTGATTCAAGTGATATAAAATATTTAAGGGTTCTTGGTCTCAATTTTGATTCCTTGAGACATGTTTCATGTTGCACGCTATACATTATTTTATATGTTGTAACTAATTTCTCATGAATATATTATAACATTATATTTGATTTATTTCACAATATTTATATTACTATATAATTTTTTAGCTTTTATGGTTGTTTATTCAAAATTTACCAAATTTTTAAGGTTTATGTTCCAATCTTACTTTTCATTAAGATTATTTATACTTGAATATTATTTGGAGAGATTATATACCCTTTATCTCTTAAAAACCATTTATTTGTCATGAAACAACCTAAGACATACCTCCATTGGACATCTGAACTCGTTCGTGATAAAGCCCTATGGACATTCCCAATCCCCACAAGCTAGAACAAGTGCCCTGACATCAAGAAACCAATAATCAGGAATGATTTCAACCAATAAATAATAAAGAAATCCAACATTATAAATTAAATAAAAAATTTCCATTACATGCCCATACGTAGTATTCCTACACTAAAATAAAGAATATTAGGAAACTATAAAAGAATAATAAACTATCAATAAACTATAAAGGAAAGCAGCAAACAACATGAATAGAAAAATTCACCCTCACCACCCTAGTCTTCCTCTCTTACAAGAAAATTATTCCCACTATATAGATTTTCATCCCCGCACCAGTAGCTATAAATACCCTCTATCCATAGAAACCAGTAAAGACTTATGTGTCTAGTTAAATAAATGGTTCCAAAAAAACTAAAATAAAAATATAAATTAGTGTGATTATACGAGTCACTACCCAAAAAATAAGAAATACAATGACCCAAGGGTGATAAGAAAAGATATGATGTACTTACAATTTAAAATAATAATATATATGCATGATAAATAAGATTAATAGGTATACTGAAAGTGTAACCACTACATATGACTTACCTTTAAAAATAATACCATTTCATCCTAGTTTTAAAATATAAATATATAAAAATATGGCTTTCCTTTCCTTCAAAATAAGTAATCGGATAGTATATCTGAAAACCATTTTCCACTTTCCATTTTCAAATCCATTTCCAAAGAGTAAAATACTTTCAAAAAACCCATTTATAAGAATAAACATGTGTTGAAATAAGAATTTCATTAGAAAATATAACTATAGGAATAATTTGGTAAATAGAGGAAAGTATGATACATATAAAATATGCGTTGATGTAAGAGTAACTAGTTAGAAATCATAATAGTGTAAACATTTAATAAAGTGATATAAAATAATGTAAAATAGAGTATAAGTAATAGTCATCATGGGAAACTCCTTGACATAAAGCAAAGAGACCCTATAAATACTTGGTTCGGAACCATATTTTGGACTATCGATGCGATGCATTATTAATAATCTACCTGAATTATCCCAACTAGCCTCAATAGTGTTACAATTCACATGGAATCTCCCTACCATGGGGATATAGTTCATCTAATCAGGACTAAATAGAAACTATCTATTGACTCTCACTATGTTTCCTAGGATCCCGTAAATTTAGTAAAATCATTAGGTGAGGTGGAATTCAAAAGATATCACAATAAATTATGATCGCATTTTCCTAGCCCACCTCTAAACACCACCCATGCAGAGAATCTCTCAAAACTAGAGGACTCACATAGTGGATTTCACTTTAAGAATACATTAAAAGGTACTAAAAGGGCCTTATCATTTTGAGGATTCAAAATCATTTCCAAGAAAACATCTTTATTTTAAAAATTCAATTCTAAAACCCAAAGAAACATCAAACCATGTTTTGAAGGTGTCATCAAGGCCTTAGCATTTATAATAAGAATTTATCATTTGAAAACTATTTTAAAACCAAATCTTTTCAAGTTCCAAATCCACTATTTGAACTTAGACACAAATTCACTTGAATATCTATATAAATACCCATTTACCTAATGTACATATTCATATAACTCCGTAGGAATATTTATAAATAGGGTACCTATATATATAAAAATGTATGGATATGTGTATAAGACATGTTTAAAAGGGATGGAAGGGATTAGATTCTATTTGGAATCTCTTTGGAAACCAAACTTTCCATTAGGCCTTTATAGAGAACCAAATGAAAGGCCAAAAAAATCTCATTATTTCCAAACCCATAAATTTAAAACCAATTGGAAGACAAAACAATCAACCAAGGTGTTTAACATTTCAAACAAGCTTGGAAACATGCTTTAGTAAAGGAAACCCATGGTGAAAACTTTGGAAAATTATAAATGAAAATGGATAAACCCATTCAAATCATCCTAAAATTTTTAAATGATATATTAATCTCATAATATAATAAAAAATCCAAAAAAACTCATAAAGAAATTATAATTCTCGAATTAAAGGTTCAAACACAAGGTCACCTGCCTAAAACTAAAGAAGACCTCACTGTTATTGATGCGTAAGTCCCAATGCCATCTCAATCAAGTCTAAGAAACCCTAAAATTTTAAGAAGTAACCCTATACATAAGAAAAAACAAAAAAAAATAGATTTTAATAATATCCAAGGGTTCAGATGACCTCACTCCACATTGAGTGAAGGGATTAAGCGGGAGAGGAAATAGATTGATGAGAGAAAATACCAACCTGAAATGATCACACAATGAATTGGAGAAGGAATTGACTAAAAACAGAGGGAGGTAAGGAGGGAGGTTGTGTGACTGAGAGACCCTCCTAAGAATTTATTGAGAGGGGGTGAGGGTGAGTGGGAGAGTTGGAAGAAGAATACCCTTTTGGAATTTAATTAATTATGGTAAAAATAGAAATTTAGAAAAAATAACACTTTGGACACTGCACATGGTTAGGTTACATAGTTTTCCAGACTGTGTGTCAATAATATACCCTATTTGACTCCCTAAATAACCCCACTCATGGGAAGGCCACACAGTTTGGAAAACTAGGCACCTTAATCATATAACATGCTCAGTAAACCCAAAACCCCCCAATTTTGGATAAAAATCACCCGGAAAGGAAAATGAAATAAATAGGACTTAGAAATAAATAAATTAATAGATTAGTGTCAATTCCCAGTGTGAAAATTCTTTCCAACATGATACTTTATTCCCCTATAAATTAAAAAAACATTAAGTTTATTAATTATAAATCTAGGATGAACCACTACGCAAAATAAAACCCTAAAACCCAAATACCAATGAACCAATACTCACTATACTTTCAAAATGAATAACCTCAAAATCCAAAAAAGGCTAAGAGATCATCCTAAAAAATTAAACCAAATATAAAAGGGGATAACTAATTATACTAAGTAACTCTCACCATCAAATAGAATAATGAAATAGAAGGAATCTCATTCCTATAAAAACAAAATCAAAATAATGAACACCTTGACCTCTAACATATGAATCACCAAATAAAATCACTATGGCCTATTTAGGATCTCTATGAACATCATTCACATGAACCGTAGTCCTAGAAAACCAATATATTATGACTGAGGTTGGGTTATGTGGGAATACGGAGTTATCGCATTAAGAAATCTTGGAAATCAGGTTCACCATGATCTCCTTCTATGGTGGTATCCCCACCACAATAGGAATCTGGTTAGAAATTTATTTATAAATCCATAAAAAACTCAAAAGTACAAATGAGATCAAAAAACTATAATAAATGATGCACATTATGACAAAAACTGCCACTTCACAATAATTAAATTTAGAATTTCTCAAAATGTTCTTCTGTTGAATCTAGAAATATTAAAATAAGGAAAATGGAAGGGAGTTCACCATATCAAAAATTAGTGTGAAAAAAAGGAAACCAATTTTTTCACAATCTAACCTTGAGAGTGAATTCAGATAGAGAACCTTGAAAAACCCAGAGGAGTAAGTAATAAGAAAAATAATAGAAGTATCTTAAGAGAAACCACTAATATCCAACCATCCTCAAAAGTATTTCTAAATATTTAAGATTTTTGAAACAAGGAACCACCCAAGAACCTTAATAAAATGGTAAATGAAAGAACTATAAGTAATAAAACCCATAATAATGAAAACTATTACTAACTAATTGAAGTACGAACAGAAGTTGAAACTTAGAATTCCTTAAACCAACATGCTACAACAAGATCAACATGATTTCAGTCTTGGGTCAAGGGAGGTCAATCTAGGACCAACTCTTGGAACATCAACACTTGGTGAACCCAACTTATAAAAAGGAATAAAACACCATTCCTAGATATCCCAACCACTCACCAAAGACTTTTCTATTCAAAGAGGAGATACCAACATCAAAGCAAGCACTTCATTAAAAT
The DNA here is from genome assembly GCA_963277665.1 of Viscum album. Taxonomy (NCBI): domain Eukaryota; kingdom Viridiplantae; phylum Streptophyta; class Magnoliopsida; order Santalales; family Viscaceae; genus Viscum; species Viscum album. Next base: position 1,574,592,105 of record OY728119.1, on the reverse strand, counting down.
ATATAATCACCAATATAAATGGAAATTCATAAGGAGTTCTTATGGAATGCCCAAAGAAACACTCATTCAGAATTTCCTCAAAGACTCCAACCACCTCAAACATGACAAGCACAAACCCCTAAGTGATGGCTATCACTAATTCCAAAAAACTGATATTCACCTATACATAAAGGAATATATCCTAGAGTATAACCATCCACTCTTTACTAGGACTTTTCTGGGTCATAGTAATAATAACATGATACATGATTTAATTGAATCACACCTCCCAAATCCAAATAAAATGGTTCCAAACTGAATCATAAACCAAAACTAAAATAAAAAATCACCAAAAAAGAAACATCTTTTTAAAAGTATCACTTTTTCCCTTCTGAATACTAAACATAAATTTGAATGGTCAAGCCTCATTTTACAAAACATATCCTGAAAACATTTCAAACCCTTTAAAAAATACAACCATATTTATTTCAATTCATTTTCTAAAATTTGATTTAAAATAATTTGAACAATTTTAAATTTATAAATCCTATTTTGAAAAAATCAACTTTACATAAAATGTTAGAAATTATCTTTTAAACCATTTTTAAAACTAAACGATTTCATTAAATAACATATTCTGAATCACCCTTTCATTTCTAAATCCATTTTATAAATTTAGGATACCCCCTATATTTGAAATTTTCTTTAGAAAAATACCTTTTAAATTTTAAAAATTAGATTCCCATTACTTTAAAACAATATTTTTGATTTAAATACCACAAAAATATTTTTATAGAACATTTTCCCATAAAAATCCACGCTTTAAAAATCAAAACTAATTTTAACAACTTACAGCTATTTCAAAACACCCATATCCATTTTTAAAATCATAAAATTTTACTTGAAACCCACTTTAAAATCCTAAACCCTATATCAAACTATTTTCAAAACCTGATTAAACAATAAAATAAACTACAAACCAACCAATAAAGGACTAGTGATCATTCCTAATTTAACCAAATAGATTGGTGGAACATTTGCCAACCAAGAAACCATCACTAAGAGTAACATAGAACCATATATACGGGCCTCACATGGGTTACCATTCTATGTGAGATCATTGTGTTCCACTAGCTCAACTCCATTTTCATCCCCAAAATAAAATCTAAAAAATAAAAAACTGAATCCCAACATCTCACAGTAACTCAGGTTTCTTCATGAGTCGTGGTGATCATTCCTCATCCCAGGACCAACCTCTTATTCCCTAATGATCCTATATCCATATACTAGATATCCCAAATAATAAGTGATACTTTAGAAACTTATATCCCTCTAATAAACTAGTTCTATAATACCATTTTTTTCATAAACTAACATGATTCATCCCTCTATTTAATGCGCAAACTAATCCAAAACAAGGCTCTTATTGAAGTCTTGAACCCCACAATCTGACATAAGTTCCTAGGTATCATGGAATCACCACTTGGGAATGAATTTTCCCAATACATAATTTAGAAACAAATTGACCAAAACTAAATAAAATCTCAACATGGTCCGTCCAAACAATAGACACCCACAAAAAATAAAAAAAATATGAAAACAATAAACTATAAAGTAAATAAGTAAACAAAATTTTCACCCTAAACCCCCCTCACCAGCCTGATCTCCCACTATTGCAAGGAAAATATAATCACCAGAAGTCTTTTCTTTACCCACCAGTAGATTTAACTACCCTTCATCCATAGAAATTAGTAATGGTTTATGTGGTCGGGGTGATAAAAGAGACTAAAATAAAAGTAAACTAAAAACATACATCCATGTGACTATATGGGTTACCACACAAAAAAAATAAGAAAAATGCCACATGGTATAGAATAAAAGATAATATAGACTTCCAACTAAAAATAATAATAGATAGGTGTGAGACATATGCTAAGTAGGGATTCTAAAAGGGAAAAAATGCCTTATGCCTTACCTTTAAAAATAAAACAATTTCATGATACTTTAAAAATATAAAAATATAAAATTATAGTTTTCCTTTACATCAAAATATTTAATAGGCTAGTATATCCAAAAACCATTTCCCCCTTTACATTTTTAAAACCATTACCAAAGTGTAAAATAATTTCCTAAAACCCATTTATAATAAGAAACATGAAAAAAAGAAGCATTTTGGTGGGAAATCATAACATTAGAAATCATTTTTCAAAGTGTTATAAATAGAGAAATATAAGATATATACAAAATCTATGATTATGTAAGAGTTATTAGTCATAATGAAAAACAGTGTATTCATTTTATAAGGTGACACAAAATGAGGGAAAAATATTACAAGTAAGACAATCATCATGGGAAATTCTTACACATCACATGAAGAGACTCTAGGTTTATTGGGTTCAAAATCATCTGTAAGCCTATCTATGTGATATATAGTTAATAACCAACTTGAATGCTCTTAACTAGCCTCACCAGTGACACAACCCACATGACCTTTCCCTACTATGGGGATCTAGTCCGTCTAATTATAAAAAAATTACAACTATCACTTGACTATCAGTATGACGCCTAGGATCCCATAGATTTATAAAAAGTGGAAGGTGCGGTGGAATTAGCAATATATCATAATAATGTATGATCGCATTCTCCTAGTCTATATCCAAACACCACCTATGTGTAGACCCTATCTGAACTAGAGTACTCCCTTGGAAGAATTCACTTTAATAAGACATTCAAAGGTATCATCCATGCCTTATCATTTTGTAGTTTGGAAATCATTTTCAAGGAAACATTTTTCTTTTCAAAAGTTAATTCTGAAACCCAAAGAAACATAAAACCATGTTTTTAAGGTTCCAAATGGGCCTTAGTATTTGGAAAAATAATTTATCATTTGAAAACAATTTTTGTCCAAAATATTTACAAGTTCCAAATCCACTCTTTAAAATTAGACACATATGCACCTCAATATATATATAAAACTACCCCTTAACCTAATGTACATATTAACACAACTTCGAGGGAATATGTACAAAGAGGGTACCTATATGAACAAATATATATAGATATGTGTATAATCTATTTTTAGTGTTAGAAATTGTATGCTAAAACATTAATATTTTTGTTTTGATAAATTAAAATTTTCTCACATTTAATTCAATTAACATTATTTAACTATTTATATTTTAATTTTTTTAATTGATATATGTTAAATGGTTAAAAATGGTTTTTCACTCAATATTATTCTTTTTATTAATGATATACATAATGTAATTATTTTTTTATTTTTGTGTAAATAATTGTAAATATATTTTTTGTTAATAATAGAAATATTTTTTTGAAACTCATTTTATAATGAAATACATGGTTTTAAAACTAATTCATTTTATATTTGTATGTTTATTTAATATTATTTCATTATTGTTTTTTAATTTTATATTTTTAAAATATATATTCTATATATTTTTTAATTTATATTTATATAAATATATATTTTATAATCATTTTTATAGATATATATTAATATATATACTTGGTTATATATTTATATATATACATATTCATATATATATCAGCCTATAAAATATTTTTATATAAATATAAAATATATATAAATACTTTTATTCCACTGATGTTCTTTTTCTCTGTGGGCTTCCATGTGTGCACACCTCCGGTGAACTCCACCATCTCCGACTACTAGACCACACACAATATCACCATGGAAGCAAATCTGTCTTTTCAACTCCTCCATCATTCAGCCAGGGCTTCATGTGAACCATACCTAGTATACATTTTTTCATGTAGTTCATGTACAACAACTTCAATCTTCACCCATGAAAATCCTCCATGGTCACACCTCACCCGCAACACATCTTCTTGGTTTCTATCACTCACATGGAGCTTAGCCATCCTACTATAACCAAAGTTACACCAATATCAGTGAACCATTATCCTCACAACTCGCCTTCTCAAAGACAACTTCTCATGATTGTCTTATCTCCACATTTCCATTTCTTCATGTCTCTAGCATTGTCCATGTTCAGAGATACCCAAAAAATAGCACCGATGGCGAGATCCTCATACATCCATGTTACATAAATTCTCCTTCTTCAGTTCATATCACTTGCTTCGGCATTAGTAACACAAATCACTCAAAATGGGATTAGATCGTGTTAATCCATAATAGAACTGCTCCCATATTTTGAAGCCAAAGAATAAGCATGCAATAGAATATTTTCCTACCACTCGATGGTATATCCTGACTCTCTCTTTACAACAACTCACCTACTTCTAGAGGATATAGAAAACTCTCTTATAGTGTTTATACTCAAAACTACTACTAAAAAAATTTCATGAAATAGTATTATCATGGGTCGACGATAGATCATATATGACGATATCACCCATACCAATGTACAATGATATAACTTAAAGAATCGAGGCACCACCAATCACCTCTATTCCACAGTGATGGTAGCACTAGATGTTACCTCGGCAGTAGTTTTCTTCACGCATGGTAGTTGTGTAGTGTAATATTGCTTAAAAAACAGTAATAATGCTCCCCTATTTTTACATCGGTAGTAGCATGTGATGGAAGTGGATTTAGGAAGTGGTGGTATCACCACTTAATAGAAGTTATAGAGAAGTCTTTCTACTGCCATATTTTTTATTTTATTGCCACCGAATTATAATTTTAATACTATTTGTTATAATCTATATATATAAATATGACTAATTATATTTTTCTAAAATATAATTATTTCTTTTATAATTACTGAATCCAAATGAAAATATTTTAATTATTATTTTATTGTTTATATTTTAAAATTTAATTACATGTTTCTTTAAAATATTTTGATTACATATTTCGTATACACACACATGCAGTATAGTCTCTATGATGATATGTTGTTGTTGTTTTTGATGATTAAATAAACTATAAGTTTATTCATATTATTTAAACTACTTTATTAATATTTAAAACACTTATTTGTATTTAATAATTTATTAGAAGTGTTTTAAGGTTATTTTATGCAAGAATAAATGAGTTCTAAAACTCTTAGTTCTTAAGCGCTATATTTCAATTAATAGGTAACGAAATTATTTTATATTTTATTATCTTATAACTTGTGGAATGTAGTGATCAGATAATTAAATGCTCATATAAGATATTTTATTTAATGATGGTATATGATTAGTCCGTTGGAATGTGATCAAGGGATAAAATAAACATCATATAGTTTATTCAACAAGAATGACACAAAATTCTTGCTAGACATATGATCAACAACTCCCACAAATTTTATTCCATTACTATGATCAAAAAGGTACTTATACATTCAAATAATTTCTATTAAAGTGATCATTGATCATAGAGATACATTATCTTCATCTTTTGATCATTCTGTTAGTTTTCATTTTTTCTGTTTTTCATAATTTTATTTTCCAATCTTCTTTTTGTAATAGTTATAGTCATTTTATGATTTTTCAAATAAAAATAAAGTTTATCTTGTTTATATACTACTCAAAAGGAAGGTTCTTGGGTTATGGATCTTAAAGAAAATTTAGGGATTGATTGGGTTATGACTCCCAAGCAAAGTCAGGTTTGGGCCTCCAATTATTGTAAAAGATAGTGTCTGTAGTAGGGTATCACACCTTTAAAAGTGATTTATCCATAGTGGGTACCAATATTATCACCGAGTATAGAAGTCTTAAGAATGGGATAGTATCTCAGTAATTTAAACGATTATAAAAATACTATTTTTATTCTTTTAATTTACACTATAATGTATAACTTTAACACTACACTCTCTCTAGATTCTCTAATTAATAAGCTATGATTTTTTATTTGTATTAAAAGTTTTTAAATAACTATGCACCCCCTCTAGTCAATTTTTCCATTAATATTGATCCAAAAATTGGTAACAAATTCTAGTATCTATTTATTTATTACCTATGATTTTTTAATATGATATCAAACTTTTGGTTTTAGACGATTGGTTACATTCATATATAAATTATTTTATTTATTTTTAAATACTATGATAACCTGAATATCCCAGAACTAATAATTTAAAGATTAAAATAAAAGTTCTTAAATATGGATATTTTTAATGATAATGATTTATGAATTCCATAAAATCCCTCATTTTTTAATGGTGGTGACTATGGGTACTGGAAAGAATGAATGAAAACTTACCTAAAATAGTTAAGTTTAGGTCATTATATTATCATTGAGAAACCATATAAATTACCTAAAGTTGATCCAAAGACTATTTTAGGTAAAAATATGGTTAAGTGTGTTTTGAATTATAAAGATTAGAATATTTGGTACTGTTCTATAAGTATAAGTCTATATAGCCATGTTTCAGCTTGTTAGACAACCCATGATATATGGGGAGTACTTCAAGTTACTCACTATGAGATTAAAAATATTTAAATAATGAATCTATTAATTCTCCTAGACGAATAAAAGTATTTAGATATGGGAGAAGATGAGTCGGTAAACCATATATTCCACCATATACAAGTATTACAAATGGAATAACTGGACTTAGTGAGGTAAAAGACCACATAGATTTAGTTTAAAGAGTTTCAAGAGCTCCACTAAAACGTTTTCATGAAAAAACATGAAAATTATCAAATTAAAAATTTTAAAAATTGAACTTTAGATAAACTATTTGGTTCTTTACTGAAGTATGAGCTTGAGTTGAAAAACATTTTTGATGAGGAGACTACAAATAGAAAAGGTATTAGTTTTAATTCAAATGTTAATAAGTCATCTAATTGTTCTAATTATGAGTTCTAAGAAAGTGACAAAGAGATGAAACACGTTAGTTATAAGTTTTTCAAGTCTATGAAAAAAAAGGTGGCATAAGGCAGTTTCAAATAAATTTCAAAAAATAGTACAAGAAAGATAATAATGGTGATGATGAGATGTTTCACAATGAAAATATTATGAGTGCAGGAATAAATTTCATGTCAATAAAGACCATATCAAAATAAAAAATATAAATAAATAAAGAGAAAAAGGGAGTAACAAAAAAGAAAGATTTGTTTGGAGGATGGGACTATTCAAACAGTTCAGACTCGAGTATTTACTCTATAAGTGAATAGGAGATAGGAAACCAAGTTTTGATGGATACAAATTGTGATTTAACTAATTCACTTTTCATTTAATTAATTATTTATGATAATGTTGATCATAATGCTATATATTGATATAAAAAGGAAACTAATTATCAATATTTTTCTAGTTCCAGTTCTATTAATTCAAAATTTAATCAACTGTAGAAAGAAAATGAGGAATTAAGGAAATATAGAGTTAGGATAATTGAAGAAAACAATGAAAATGGATTTTGATATTTGATATTTGTATTTACTATAATGAATCATTTAAATATTATGATTTTGACATATTAAAACTAAAAGATGAAAATAACAAACTTAAAGACTTTTTGGTAGTGAATATTAAAGACCAGAAAATAATATTTAATTCTATTTTGGAATATTTAACTAATGTTGAGAATGATTGTAAGATATTTAAGTAAGAAAATAAGAATAGGGAAATACAACTTCTGGCTCTAATGTGAATTTTTATACTGATTTATAGACTATTCATACAGAGAATGTGAATTTGGAAAAAAAATTGTTAATCTAAAAGAAACATTATCTACATTTGTTCAAGGTAAATAATAATATGATAAAAGTATGCCTATGATAAAGACAAACTACAATAATAATGGTTTTGGTTTTATCAGTTTATCCCAAAGGATATATAAGACTACCTTTATTATAATTTCTAAAGTAATTATTTATAGTGTAACCTATTTTAAATGTGAAATAAATGGGAATTATGAAATAGAATGTTCACTTATATTTACCCAATCATTTGGGAAAACAAATAATTTTTTTATAGTGATTTATTTTTAAAATTTCCAACTAAGAAATGTTTTAAAACTATCTAGGTTCCAAAATTTTATGCTACTAATCCAATTAGAGCATATTAGAATGGGTACCAAAACACTCTACTTGATTGTTCAATTCCAAGAATTTTTCCCTAGAAGTATCAAATATTCCTGGTATTTAGACAGCATCTATTCCAGGAACATGATAGGTGATATTTCTAAATTTATATCTTATAATTCATGTGATGGTGGCCTAGTCACATTTGGTGTCAACTCTATAGGTCAGATTAAAGATATTTGTGAAGCTGGTGTTTCTAAAATAGTTATTATTTCAAATTATAATTCATATATAGCATAAAAAACTTAATAAGTATATCATACCTTCATGATTATGAATTAAATGTAATTTTTGAAAATGATAAATCTATAGTTTGGAAATATAAGCCTGTTCTATTTTCTACAAATAAAAAAGATAATGTTTATAATATAAATTTTTCTAGTCTAAAAAAATAGAAGGTTAAGTGTTTAAATGATGTAGAGGTAGATAAAATTCCATGGTATAGGAGTATTGGACATGCAATCTTTAGAATATTGCAAAAAAAATTAAATCATGAACATGTTCTACAATTTTCAAAATCTCATTCAAGTACTTTATGTGTGATTCTTGTTTAAAGGGTAAGAAGCACAAAGAAATAAGTAAATATGTGAATGATGTTAGAACTGCTAAATGTCTAGAATTGTTATACAGTGAATTATTTGGACCTATACAACATATTAGTTTTGGTGGTAAGAAGTATGTATTTGTAATTTTTGATGATTATAGAAGATTCATCTGGATTTATTTCTCATCACATAAAAATGAATCTTTAAATAATAATATACATTTTATAAGATTATTCAAAAATTCAAAAACATGTCAATTATCCTTATAATAAGTAATATATCTTGAGAAAATTTTAATTTATAATTTCAAAAAAAAATTGAAGAAAATGGAAAGAATCACTATTTTTCTACCCCTAGTGCACCACAACAAAATGGTGTCATTGAAAGAAAGAATGTATCAATACAATAATTTGATATATCAATTCTTATGGAATTTAATGTGCCAAAGAAAATTTGGAATATGATTTAAAAAAAGGTTGTCATATTTAAAATATATTATTTATTAGACTACTTTTAAATAATACCCCTTACGAATTATTTAAATGGTTTAAACCCAAAATTGGATATTTTATGATGTTTGGTTGCAATGTTTTTATGTTGAATATGAAAGATAATTTAGTGAAATTCAATTCTAAACGTGATAATGGAGTATTTTTAAGATATTAATTTACTAAAAAGTCATATAGAGTCTTTAAAAAGATAAATTTAATGGTTTAAGAGTTCTTTCTTGTTAAATTTAATGAAAATATTAATAACATGCGGAATTTTGATTTAAACAAATATAATGATGAATTCTGGTAATTTGGTTTTGGTGAAGATAATGACTAAGAAAATTATAATTTATTAGTTGAGTGGGATCATATATATTATCAAAGTAATCATAAATAATGGAAAACACTTAAAGATCAACTTAGTTAAAAATTAATTTGGAATGTAGAATTTGGTATACAAAACGTAAAATATTTTTTAAATTATTGTGTTGACACCGCTTTTTTTGGTAACTTTATAACTTTTAATATTGAAAATTATTTAATTAATTAAAATTTTATTACTTCTATGCTTGAGGAATTAAATAAATTTGAATGAAATAAAGTGTATAATTTATTTGAATTACTAAAAGATAAAAAATCATAAGAACTAAGTATAATTTTCCTAATAAGCTAGATGGAGATGAGAACATAGTTAAAAATAAAACAAGATTAGTTGATAAAGTTTATTCCTAAGAAGAGGGACTTAAATTTTTATTTTATTTTACATCTATTTATAAGATGAAATCTATCATAATTTTATTATCTTTTATTTGTTTTAAAAATATCAAACTATTTCAAATCGATGTAAAAAATATATTTATAAATGGAATATTTTTTGAAGAATTTTATGTTAAACAACCATCATGTTTTGAGAATGAATATTTTCATAATCATGTTTTTAAACTTAGTAAATCTTTATATGGTCTTAAGAAATATTCTGGATCTTAGTATGAGATACTAAATCAATTTTATTACAAAATGATTTTTTTAAAGGAAAGTTTGATCCAACCTTGTTCATAAAGAGGGTTTTAGATTATATTTTAATTATATAGATTTATATTGATGATATTATATTTGGTTCAACAAATGATTTACTATGTATTGATTTTTCTAAACTAATGATATGTAATTTTGATATGATCTTAATGGGATAATTGAAATTTTATCTTGCTTTACAATTTCATCAAAAAAATATGATATTTTCTTAAATCAATACAAGTATGCTAAAGAACTTGTTAAATGATTTTTCCTTGATTCATGTAAGTGTATGAAAACACATGTTAGTTCTAATTAAGAATTAGACTTGGATGAATCTAGAAATTATTTTGATATTAAATGGTATAGAGGCATGATAGAAAGATTACTGTATTTAACTTCATCTAGACCAGATATAAAATTTTTAGTCTATTTATGTGATAGATTTTGGTCCAGCTCTAATGTAATTCATCTTAAATTAGTTAAGAGGGTTATCAAATATATTAATGGAACTGTTAATACAAGTTTATTTTATTCAATTCATAATTCTTTTGATTTATTATCTTACTATAACTTTAATTTTTGGGGTTGTAGGCTTGATTGGAAAAGAACAACAGGCATGTTTCATTTTTTGGTAAAATTTTAATGTCATGGAGTTCTAAGAAAAAACTATCGGTTACACCATCTATAATTGATGTTGAGTATGTTATTGCTGCTAGTTTTTGTTCTAGATGTATGTGGATTAAAAAAATTCTAGGTGATTTTAATATAGTCTTTGATAAAATTCCATTTTTTGTGATAATTCTAGTGCAATTATAATTTCTAAAAACCCTTCGCAACACTCATGAACAAGACAAATAGGTGTTAGATTTTATTTTCTTAGGGTTCATGTAAATAAAGAAGATAAAATTTTATAATTCTTTTCCAATAAAAACCAATGGGATGAAATATTTTTTAAACCATTAGATTCTATCAAATTTGAGAAAATGAAGTTTGAATTGGGTATGTTAGAAGCTTAATATTTTTTTATAAAAATTAATTTTTTTTTAAATTGGATATAGTTTTAGATATCTTCTTACATGCGTACTGTTTTTTTAATGTTATACTTTATTAACATTGGTTATTGGACATTGTTTAAGAGAGAAAATGTTTTCAAGATTTAATTATAATTTAATTTTTGATATATTTTAAAAAGGGGGAGAATATTTTCGAAAGTCTAAATAAATGTTCGATTTGTAATTTACAAAAAAGGAGAGATTTTTAGCGCTTGAACTTGTATATTAACATTGTAATACTTATATTTTAATAAGTTAAAATTTCCTCACATTTGATTAAATTGAAATTTTTTAATCATGTAAATTTTCATATTTTTAATTGATGTATGTTAAATGGATAAAAATGTTTTTCCACTGATTCTTATTATTTTTGTTAATGGTAAATATAGTGTAATAATTTTTTAATTTTATGGGTGAATAATTAGAAATATTTTTGTGTGTTAATAATTGATTTTTTTGTAAATCATATGATAAGGAAATACATGCTTTTAAGATAATTTATTTTATATTTGTATATTTATTTAATATTATTTCATTGTTATTTTTTATTTTAAATGTTATAGTTTTCAAATATATATTATATATCTTGTTGAATATATATATATATATAGTTTATAATCATTTTTATGGTTTTATATTTATATTTATACGTAGTTATAAATTAAAATATATACATATTCACATATATATATATAAACTAAACTATATGATATTTTTATATAAATAATATATATATATATATTCACACCACCACTGTTCTTCTCCATGGACTCCAATGTGTGCCCACCTCTGGCGAGCTCCTCCATCGCTAACTACTTGAGCAAACATAGAATCACTATGGCTATGACATTATCTTTTCAACTCCTCATTCAATCATCCATGGAAGTGCATGAACCACACCCAATGTTCCTTTTTCAACTCCTAATTTATTCATCCATGCAGTTCTCTCTAGAATTATATCTCCACTTCACCATTTTAGTGTGTCTCCAGCATCATCCATGTTCGGAAACACCCAGACACTCGCATCAGCACATCCTTATAATGATATCTCTCATTCTTTGGTTCATATCAATTTCTTTTATGGTAGTAACACACCTCGCTCATAGTGGTAGCAGGTCTTGTTATTCCACGGTTGCATGAGTTTTTCTAATGGGGTTTTTTTATTATTTTTTAAATACGGCCATGTTAAATTATTATTGAAATCTTCACCGCAATAGTAGATGGCCCCTACCACCTTTGTGTTTTTTTCCTTGGGCCAAAGGCGGCATGACCATTTCCTCCTTTTCTCAAATGAAAAAAAAAATTATTATTTGAAATATACATGTCTATATATTTAAATTTTTTATTTTGATTTGTTTCGTTTATATATATTTCTTTAAATAAAATAAAAAAATTTAACAAAATTTATCTTTTATTTTATATCCAGCATTAATACAATTAAAACAATCCAGAAATCTGACAAAAACCATCACTCAAAGCCCCTTTTGTAAGAGGGATTGCATTGAAAATCATTCTGGATTTTTGATGTGTGATTCAGGTTCTCCTTTTCCTGTGGAGAATTAATAATATATTATTATTAATCATTTTTAATCAATTAATAATAAATAATAATTACTAAAAATAATAATTAATTATAAATATTTACTACTAAATATTAATAATTAAATAATTTATATTAATAATATTTTAAAAAAATTAATTAATTCTTTTAATTGATATTTAATAATACCATTAAACCACTAATGAATTTCTTAATAGTTGATAATAAATAATATGTTTTAATTAAATATAAATTGAATATAATATAATTAATATAAAATGTTTTTAATAATAACTAAATAATAAATAATAAATATATAACGTATAATTATTATTATTATTAGTTAGTAAGTAAAGAGTAATTTTAAATATTTATTAGAAATTTATTTTTATTTGAAAAAAATATTCCTAAATAGAAAATAGTATTTCTTAATTAATATTATTTAGTAATTAATATTGATTACCAATTATTATTTAATTAAATAATAATAATTTAAGAATAATTAATTAATATATATTATTTTAATAATTTATTCATTATTAATAATATTTAGTAACTAAATAATGTTCTTAAATATTTATTTGTAAATGTAAAATAATAATTAATAATAATTGTTAATTTTAAATTAATTATTTAATTATTTAATTATTACTTAATATTATTAGTAAATAATTCCATATTGTATAATTACAAATTAATTAATAACTAATAATTATATTAAATTTTTTAATAAATAGTTACTAAATAATAATTTTAAATATTTATTGTTAATAATCATTGGTTAGAAATTAATATTTATGAGAAATTAACAATATTAAATATTAAATTGTATTATTTATTAATATTTATAATTAATTTATATTTATTTTTAATTAATATTTATTCATAATTAATATTTATTAGGAATAATTAGTTAATTATTTAATAATGAAATAATATTAATTATTTAAAAATTAGTAATTTAATCATTTAATCATTATTATTAATATTTAGTAACTAAACAATAATATTAATTATTTATTAGTAATTAGTTAATAATAATTATTAATATTTATTAATAAATTAATACTTAATTTGTAATTAATCAGTTAATTATTATATTCAATTTTTAATAAGTTGTTAAATATTTCATAATAACTAATTAATTAATAACTAATAATTATATAATTATTTTTAATAATTTAAATTATAATTTTAAATATTCATTAGTAATTAACATTAACTAGTAATTAATATTTATTAGAAATTAATATTATTAAATATTAAATCATATTATTTAATTAATATTTATTAGTAATTAATATTGATATTATCAAAAAAATATAAATAATATTGACTTGTAATTAATTTTAATTAGAAAAAATTAATTTATTAATTAATAATAATATAATAATAATTAATTAACAATTAGTAATTTAATAATTTAATAATTATTACTAATATTTAGTGAATAAATAATAATTTTATATATTTATTTATAATTATTTAATAATAAATAATAATATTTTATAATTAATTAATAATTAATTAATAACTAGACAATAATTAATTTTTTAACTAGTAATTACTATTATAAATAAGTAATTAAATAATTATTAATTACAAATTATATAATACTTATTAACTATTAAAAAATTATTAGTAATTAATATTATTAATTAATATTGTTTAAAATGTTAATAATATAAATTAATTAATTATTAATATTTATAAGTAAAAATTAATAGTTAATAATTATTTCTTAGTAATTAATATTTTTTCTTAATTATTTAAAAATTATTAATAATAAAATATTATTAATTCTGTACAGGAAAAGGAGAACATGAATCGCACATTAGAAATCCAGAATAATTTTCAAGGGAAGCCCTCTTATAAAAGGGGGCCCTATGTGATTATTTTTTTCAGAATTCCAGACTACTTTAATTACAGTAATGTTGGATATAAAATGAAAGATGAATTCTGTTATTTTTTGTTATATATATATATATATATATTATATAAAACAAAACAAGAAAAATTAAATATTCATACATGTATATTTAAAATAATTATTTTTTTCTTTTGGGGAAAGGTGGCAAGGGACTTGGAACCTTTGCCATTAATTCCTAGAAAAGAAGGCAACAAGACCCTTGCTGCCTTTAGCCCTGGTGAAAAAAAAACCAAAGGCGGCAGGGCCCCTATCACCATTGCGTGGCATATTTCAAAAAAAAATTAACATAGGCATATTTAAAAAATATCAAAAAACCTATAAAAAAACTCGGGTTGCACCGTTCCCCTGGTGTGAAGTTTAATAGAGGCATGCGACCCTACCACTCAATGGTGGTTCCTACCTCTATCCTTATGGAATCTAATCTACCACTTGACGACATAGGAAACTCTACTATAGTGGTGCTTCAAATAATTAGCAGTAGGGCCATTTACATTCAATAGTAACAACACGAGTCTTCAGTAGATCATCTATGACAGCAACACCGCTGCTATCATCCAACGTTAGAACTTCCATGATGGTAACACTACCAAGCACCCATGTTCCATAGTTATGGTATCACCGAGTGTTTCCTTAGTTGTAGCTTTCTTTATGAATGGTAGTTGTTTAATGGTATCTTACTTCTGTAAGAACCTGGATCTTCGTTTGAGGTATGTTTTTCCTTTTTCTGGAGTTTTTGGGAAAAGTAATGTTTCTAGAAATTTTTTAAGTGCACACCGTGTACATTCTGAGTACACGTCATGTACTCTTTTCCTGCTCGAAGCTGTGTGATGGTCGTGCCCGGGCCACACACACGGTGTGTAGGGGTGATGTGGAGGCTGATTTTGGAAAAGTACGGAAAGACCTAGTACACTCCATGTACTCTAAAAGTACACACAGTACTTTATTTTTATTTCATTAGTCGGACCGGAGTCACGCCTAATGCTCATAAACGTATTCTTCTCCACCTTTTTCTATCCAGAGCGTCCGAGGAGGCCGATTCTTCTCCGAGCCACCGATCCATCACCAGTTGTCCGAATCAAACTTTGTCGATTGTAGAAGAATCGCAGTGGTGAGTTATTGGTTCTTCTTTGGCCTCGTTTCCCGATTCCTTCTCTCGTGTGAGTTATCTGAGGTTGAGCATTTTAGACGTTTTTGTAGATCTACTCCATTCTATGCCGATTCATGAGATGAGGTTCATGTATATCAATCTTCACGGATCAAGGTAGGTGGTTTGTTTCCCTACGTTGATGTTCTTTGAGTTTTGGTTGCAAAAGTTCCGGATACCCATGTATCGGGTATCCTGGGTTTAGGATTTTGATCCTATTGATTATTTTCCCTAGATTGCTTCTTAGATCATGTTTAATTGTTGTTAATATATGCTTGGTTTCATGATTGAGGATCACCCCACGGGTGTTTTTCACCCTGTTTGGATGTTTATCGTCGTTTGGCACCGTTTGCCTGTGAGGAAACCCTATTACAATTGCTAGTTTACTTGTTATCACTAATTTCATGTTTTGCCTCCTGTTTAAATGATTTTTATGCGTGGTAGCTACTAGACAAGTAGCTGTTGGACTTACTTAGGGTTGCTGACAATCGATTACGCATGACTGGACTGCTCAGGGCTCTGAGAACCTGGTGCGAGAGATCAAAGAGGGAATATACGATTAAGTGCTTCCATAGAGAGTCTGTTGGTTTTAGTTTTGTACGCAGGACCTACAGGAATCGGAATTTGTGCTTCCCAAGAGTGTTCTTAGTTTACCCACGCATCGAGACCACAGGAGGAATTAGATGTAAGTTCTTCCTCAGAGATTCTATACCTATCGTTGCAAGACTATAGGGGAATTGACATGAGATATTCCCAGTGTGTTTGTGCCTTGTTTGATTACTGGACTATAGGGGTCTTCTAGTTTGATCCACCCAGAGATTCAGTGTGAATTTTGATGGTTGGTTGTGACGAGTCCACCAAGCCAAATAACATGCTTGGGTTTTTACTGCTTGTGTTTAGGTATTCTTTTTAGATACCTATTGTGTTACTTGCTTACCTTGGAATTAAAAACTTTGATGGTTTTATCTGGTTGTTTAATTAAATGAATTTGAATGGTAATTGGTAGGATCATTTTCTGGTGTACTCTTTGTCCATTACTGTACTTATTTTCCTTTACTTTTGATATATTACTCACTGACATTAGGGCACAAATCTTGTGCTAGTTGCATACTGGGATTAGTCTCACACCCTATTTGGGTCCTGCTTTTCGGCCCAAAAAGATTATATGGTTGAAGGTGTTGATGGGGATTGTGGCCCTTCTACCTCAGGTACTTGAATGATGGTTGGAGCTGGAGGGCATGGGACCGGGCTTTGGATCGTGATGCTGCTGGAGTTGTTGTTTACGTTTAGTACTTTTTGTTTCAGTTGTATTTCAGCATGTTGATTTGTTTACTACTTTCCATAGATACATGTACCGTACTGCATCATTTTTATATCATACATTGCTTCTACTTTAGTTCAGTTGTCGTATGCTATTTACTACTTCCGCTATTAATTATGTTTATTCTTCTTCTTCATTCTTTACCAAATGAGGGAATAGTTTCCCCACTGACTCACCAAGGCCCTCACTGCTAGTCGGAAACCTCTGGCATTTGGGGAAATGCGCTTGAGGTCATGTGGAAAACCGGGTACGGGGCACCAGTTTTGTGGCTCCGGATTCGGGTCATTACAAAGTGGTATCAGAGGAGTTTTCTTATTTTATATTGCCTTAATGTTTTGTGACAATATATTGGGATAGGAAGAATTGGGTAGTTAGTACTTAACTATGCCTGGGAGTAATTAACTCGTGTACAGGGAAAAGATATATCACCTCGCAATTGAAATTTTCAGTTTTTGCAAGTATTACAGTTTATTATCTTTCACCGTTGGGTGATGCACATGTTTTATGTTGTTACGGTTTATATGATTGTGGTTCTATTTTGTTGCAACTCGATGAGATGAGGGTGTGCCATCTCATGCATCGTATAGGCACTAGGTAGAAATCACAGTTCATTCATTTTACCATTCCATCTATGGTGCATTAGAATTTCATGATGTTGTGATAGATGTCGTGATAAATTATGCTTGTTGTTGTTATAGTTGTTGTGACGGACATACTTGTTGTGCTGTTTTACTTGATATATGAATTGTTATGATGCCAAGATTTGATTCACGAGGAGTATGGGCCCCCATTGATTGGAAGTTGGCACATAGATGTTTTGTTTTTCAGTGTTTCTAGCATTCGGTGAAGTTTTTGAGCTATTTCCCGGAAAAACCCAAAATAAACGGCGTTTACTTTATAAATACATGTCGTATAGTTTTTAAACTGTGTTACTAATTGTGCGAGAAGAGACACGGGGTTTTGGAGAGTCTTTAAGGACACGCCGTGTACCATAAGTACACGCCATTTAGTATTCAACCGTATACTCGGTCGTGTCCCTAACAACACAGGTCGGAGAAACTCATGTAGCACACACGGTGTTCCATACAGACACGCCGTGTTGTTTTCTTCTGGATACCCAGTCGTGTCACTAACAACATGGGTCGAGGAAACTTGTGTAGTACATGCCATGTGTTATGAGAACACACCGTGTAGGTTTCTTCTGGGTACCCGGCCGTGTCACAAACAACACGAGTCGGTGTTATCTATCCTTATAAACACCGTGTTTGTTCGGAACACACCGTGTAGGGGTCATCCATGTAGCCAGCTGTTTAATCGCTACACAGGTCGCCAAAACCTGTCCCGTACACGCCGTGTCTTTATTGAACACCCCGTGTAGTTTAGAAATAGGAGGATCGTGTAGGTTATCCGTGTAAAGAGACTCGAGTAGGGGAGTGGAGTTCAAGTGCACGCTGTGTTTTGGGACAAAACACCGTGTTTTGGGACAACATGTCATGTAGTCTTGGATGTTCATGACCAGGTGGTGTGCTATCAATGTGGAAAGAGAGGGTATAAGAAGCCTCAGTGCCCGAGAGATCCAGTGGAGTGCCGAGCTTACGGCAAGATGGGTCATCTATAGTGTTTTTGCAGGGTTCTTCTTCCCGTAGCTAGTAAAGGAGGATCGGTTTCTACTCCCCGTATAAGAGTAGGATTTCCAGTTCCGCAGCAGACTCGGGGCTAGAGTTCTTCAGGTCATTAAGGACAGGGTAGAGGTCACAAACACGGTGTTTAGGCTCAGGGAGGATCGTCTCAGGGATATATGGCTGCTACACAGGGTCGCGGTACTGGCCAGACTTTTGCGGTAAAGCAGATCCATCGGGAGAAGGATCCTAGACCTTCCACAGTTCGAGGTACGATCTTAGTAGCCTCAGTTTTATCTTCTGCACTTTTCGATACCAGATCTTTTCATACCTTTATTTATGTGCACACTGTGGAGAGCCTTAGAATTATTGTCCTTACTTCTGAGGATACTTTGGCACTAAACACTCCTTTGGGACATAGAACTACTATTGTGCATTAGTGCAAGGAGTGCCCCCTTGAGGTTGGTGGGTGTCACTTCTTGTGGGATCTTTATGTTCTTGAGATGATGGGTTATGATGTCATTCTCGGAATGGACTGGCTAGTTCCTTTTCAGGCCTTTGTCGATTGTTATCACCGTAGGGTGAGTTTCACGTCACCAAAGGGCGGATCTTTTTTTCACAAGGGTGAATGGTATGTCCAGGAAAGCAGAGATGGACCAGAGCATCATGGGTTGGGCAGTGTTACAGCCCAGATTGATATTTTATATCTGGATGATCAGGGGACTTCTCAGATGGACTTCCCTCTAGTAGTTGACCATTTTCTGGATGTCTTTATAGAAGACTTTTCAGGGTTTCCCATGGAGCGTGAGGTATACTTCTCTGTTGAGCTTGTGCCAGGAGAAACATCGGTATCCATACCTCCTTATAGGATGGCTACGCCTGTGTTGCAAGAGCTCAAGAAGCAGTTGGAGGAGTTGCAGGCGAAGGGTTTTATCCGACCCAGTACTTCCCCTTGGGGTTCACCTGTGTTGTTTGCAAAGAAGGCGGATGGTACCTTACGGCTTTGTGTGGACTATCGGAAACTGAACTAGTTGACGGTCAATAACCGATATCCATTTCCGAAGATTGATGATGTTTTTGATTAGCTTCGAGGAGCCAGGGTATTCTCGAAGATCGACTTGAGATCCGGCTATCATCAGTTGTGGGTCAGACCATCTGATATACCACTCACAGATTTCCGAAGTAGGTATGGTCTGTACGAGTATCTGGTTATGTCGTTCAGTATCACTAACACGCCGACAGTTTTCATGGCGCAGATGAACATAGTTTTCCATCCTCACTTGGACTCTTTCGTTATTGTCTTTCCGGATGATATCTTGGTGTACTCTCACACTCGACACGACCATGCTACCCATCTTGAGATCATTTAGAGTACACTGAGGGAGAATCAGTTATATGCTAAGATCTCAAAGTTCTACTTCTGGATGGATGAAATTCACTTCCTGTGTCATGTCATCTCAGAGACAGGCGTTTCAGTAGACCCAGAGAAGGTGAGAGCAGTAGTTACCAGGGAGCTACCGAAAAATGTCTTCAAAGTATGGAGTTTCTTGGGACTATATGGTTATTACAGGCGGTTTATACAGGACTTTTCATGCTTAGCAGCATCATTGACGGGCTTGACTAAGAAGGGTGTGAAGTACGTTTGGATAGAAGCTTGCAACTTAGCCTTCCAGAAGCTGAAGGGGAGATTGACTTCAGCACCGATTCTAGTTCTTCCAGAGCCGGGAAAGAGTTATACAGTTTTCTGTGATGCCTCTGGCATCAGTAATAGAGCTGTTCTTATGTAGGAAGATCGTTTTGTTGCGTACGGATCTCAGCAGTTGAGGCCCCATGAGAAGAACTATCCTACGCACGACCTGGAGTTGGCTACGGTTGTTCATGATTTGCGTTGTTGGAGGAACTATCTCATGGTAGATCATTTTGTGGTTTATACTGACAACAATAGATTCAATTATATCTTCAAGCAGTGTGACTTGAATCTGAGACAGTGGAGGTGGGTCGAGTACCTACAGCCTTTCGACATTGAGCTTGCTTATATGCCTGGGAAAGGCAATGTTGTGGCTGATGCACTGAGCAGGAGGACTCAGTTGCAGGCAATTCAGGATGCCAGCAGCGAGTGGAATCTTATGGATCTGTTCTCTGAGATGTATTTGGAGGTGCACGATAGACAGGGACATATGGTTCTTTATTCTATAGTTTTTTCCTCTACTCTTTTAGATCGAGTTCGAATGAGGCAGCTATCAGACCCAGAAGGCCTAGTCTTATGGGAGGGTGTGTCAGGTGGAGACCCTACTCTGGGGTGGATAGTGGGAGATGATGAGGTGCTACGTTTTCATGGTCCTGTATGGGTTTTAGAGGACATACATGAGGATCTGATGCGAGAGTTTCATGCTCCATCTTGGGCAGTTCATCATGGTGTCACCAAGATGTACTGAGAATTACACCATCAGTATTGGTGGTTAGGTATGAAGAAGGATGTGGCTGGTTTTGTCATGAGATGTTTGACTTGTCAACAGGTGAAAGCAGAGCATTCGTGACCAGTAGGGCTTTTACAGCAGTTACCCATTCTTGAGTGGAAATGGAATGATGTCACGATTGACTTCGTGACAGGATTACCAAGATCGCCTCAAGGAAATGATGTGGTTTGGGTTGTAGTGGACCGGCCCACGAAGGTTGGACACTTCTTGTCGATCAAGTAGACCTTCAGTGTTGATGATCTGGGATGGTTGTACATCTGAGAGATTGTACATTTTCATGGAGTTCCACACTCCATTGTTTCAGATAGGGATGCATGTTTTACTTTTCACTTCTGGAAAGGGCTACAGAGGGCTTTGGGTACACATGTACTTTTGAGTACAACATACCATCCCCAGACTGATGGCCAGTCCAAGCGTACAATTCAGGTGCATGAGGATATGCTTCGAGCTTTCATTATAGACTTTGGAGGTTCTTGGGAGAAGCATATCCCTCTGGTGGAGTTCGCCTACAACAACAGTTTTCAGGAGACTATTCAGATGGCACCTTACGAGGCTTTGTACGGTAGGCTATGCCGATCACCTTTATTCTATCTAGAGGTAGGAGAGGAAGCTTTGCTGGGACCTCGTCTTGTTCAGGAGACCTCAGAGTAGATAGAGTTGATTCGGAAGAGGATGGATAATGCACAGTCTCGACAGATGTCCTATGCTGATCAGCAGAGATGACTTTTGGAGTTCAAGGTCGGAGATCGGGTTTTCCTGCGCGTTACCCCAAGGTTGGGACATAAGAGGATTAGGAGATAGGGGAAACTCTCACCGAGATACTTCGGGCCATTTGAGGTTCTGGAGAGAGTTGGGTTGGTTGCTTACAGGTTGCAGTTGCCTCAGAGGTACCAGGCTATGCACGACGTCTTCCATGTTTCTCAGCTTCGACGGTATTTCTCAGACCCGTCTCATGTTTTTCAACCCAAGGAGGTTGAGCTGGAGGAGGATGCATATTTTGAGGATCATCCTATCATGGTTTTCGATCGCAGTACGAAATTTCTCTATGGCCGGTCTATTCCTCTAGTACGAGTGCTATGGATGCACGAGCGAGTGCAGGACGAGACCTGGGAAAGGGAGGCCGATGTACGATCGTAGTGGCCAGAGATGTTTGGGGTTTCTTATTCCACTCCTCTTTAGGGAAATTCGGGGATGAATTTCTTTAGGGGGGGAATTTTGTAAGAACCCAAGTCTTCGTTTGAGGTATGTTTTTCCTTTTTCGGGAGTTTTTGGGAAAAGTAAAGTTTCTTGAAATTTTTGAAGTGCATGTCGTGTACTCTTTTCCAGCTTGAAGTTGTGTGCTGGTCATGCCTGGGCCACACACACGGTGTGTAGGGGTGACATGGAGGCTAATTTTGGAAAATTACAGAAAGGCCTAGTACACACCGTGTACTCTAAATGTACACTCCTTGTACTTTTTTTATTTCATTAGTCGGACCGGGGTCACGTCTAATGCTCATAAACGTCTTCTTCTCTGCCTTTTTCCATCCAAAGCATCTGAGGAGGCCGATTCTTCTCTGAGACACCGATCTGTCACCGGTTGTCCGAATCGAACTCCGTCGATTGAAGAAGAATCACAACGGTGAGTTCTTAGTTCTTCTTTGGCCTCGTTTCCTGATTCCTTCTCTCGTGTGAGTTATCTGAGGTTGAGAGTTTTAGACGTTTTTGCAGATCTACTCTGTTCTATGTCGATTCACGAGCCGAGGTTCAAGTATATCGATCTTAAAGGATCAAGGTAGGAGGTTTGTTGCCCTATGTTGAAGTTCTTTGAGTTTTGGTTTCAAAAGTGATGGATACCCATGTATCGGGTATCCCAGGTTTAGGATTTTGATCCTATTGATTATTTTCCCTAGATTTCTTGTCAACTCATGTTTAATTGTTGAAAATATATGCTTGGTTGCATGATTGAGGATCACCCCACGGGTGTTTATCCCCCTGTTTGGTTGTTATCACTGTTTGGCACCGTTTTCCTGTGAGGCAAACCCTATTGCAATTGCTAGTTTACTTGTTATCACAGTTTGGCACCGTTTTCCTATCAGGCAAACCCTATTGCAATTGCTAGTTTACTTGTTATCACTGATTGCATGTGTTTTCTGGTGTTTAAATGCTTTTGATGCATGGTAGATATAATCCAAGTAGCTGTTGGACTTACTTAGGGCTGCTGACATTCGATTACGCACGACTGGACTGCTCAGGGCTGTGAGAACCTGGTGCGGGAGATCAAAGAGGGAATAGATGATTAAGTTCTTCCCTATAGAGTGTGTTGGTTTTAGTTTTGTATGCAGGACCTACAAGAATAGGAATTTGTGCTTCCCAAGAGTGTTCTTAGTTTACCCACGCATCGATACCACAGGAGGAATTAGACGTAAGTTCTTCCTCATAGAGTCTGTAGCTATCGTTTCAAGACCATAGGGGAATTAACGTGAGAGCTTCCCAGAGTTTTTGTGCCTTGTTTGATTACTGGACTATAGGTGTCTTCTAGTTTGAGACACCTAGAGAGTCAGAGTGAATTTTGATGGTTGGTTGTGACGAGTACACCAAGCTAAATAACAAGCTTGGGTTTTGTACATCTTGTGTTTTGGTAGTCTTTTTAGATACCTGCTGTGTTACTTGCTTACCTTGGCATAGAAAACTTTTTTGGTTTTCTCTGGTTGTTTAATTAAATGAATGTTAATGGTAATTGGTAGGATCATTTACTGGTGTACTATTAGTCCATTACTGTACTTATTTTCCTTTACTTTTGATATATTACTCACTGACAGTAGGGCAAAAATCTTTTGGTGGTTGCCTACTGGGATTAGTCTCACACCCTGTTTGGGTCCTTCTTTTCAGCACAAATAGATTATATGGTTGTAGGTGTAGATAGGTATTGTGGCCCTTTTACCTCAGGTACATGAATGCTGGTTGGAGCTGGAGAGCATGGGATTGGGATTTGGCTCGCGATGCTGCTAGAGTTGTTGTTTATGTTTAGTACTTTGGTTTCAGTTGTATTTCAGCACGTTAATTTGTTTACTGATTTCCATAGATACATGTACCGTACTGCATCATTGTTATATCAGACTTTGATTCTACTTTAGTTCAGTTGTCATATGTTTTTTACTACTTCCACTATTGATTATGTTTATTCTTCTGCTTCATACTTTACCAAATGAGGGCATAGTTTCCCCACTGACTCACCAAGGCCCTCACTGCTAGTCGGCAGCCTATGGCGTTTGGTGAAATGCGTTTGAGGTCATGTGGCGAACCGGGTAAGGGGCACCAGTTTTGTGGCTCTGAATTTGAGTCGTTAAAACTTCAACAATGGTTTTACGGATCCTCTATTTTTAGATTGGTAGCAGCATGCGATGGTAGTGGCTTTAGAAAGTGGCGATAACACCACTTAATGCTAGTGGTAGAAAACTCTTGCAAACGATAGGTATTTTATTTTTTTACCCTCTGTAGTGGTAGATTCCTTCTACAACGGTAGTATTAATCCTTCATTTTTTTCATCGGTAGTAGCATGTGGTGGTAGTGGCTTCAGCAAGCAGTGTTAACACCACTTAACAGTAGTCGAAAAAACTCTTTCTACCACCATATATTATATTTTGTTACCCCCAACTTATAATTCTAATACCACTTGTTATAATATATATATGGATGATTATATTTTTCTAAAATATAATTGTTGTTATTCCAATTATGGAATCCGAATAGAAATATTTTAATTACTATTTTATTGTTTATATTTTAAAATGAAATTACATGTTTGTTTAAAATATTTTGAGAATATATTCTATACCGACACACATACAGTATAGTCTCTAAGATGCTTCATTTTTGTAACTTTTTGATGTTTTAATAAACTTCAATTTTATTCATATTATTTTAACTACTTTATTAATGTGTAATAAACTTATTTGTATTGTCTGTTTTATTAGAAGTGTTTTGAGGTTATTTTATACAGAAATAAAAGAGATCTAAAACAATCTATTAATGAGCACCATATTTCAATTTATAGCTAATGAAATTATTTTATGTATATTATTATTTAACTCATGGAATGAAATTATCAGATAATTATATGCTCCTAAAAGATCTTGGGTTTAATGATAATATGAAATTATTCCATTGAAATCTGATCAAGGTATAAAATAAACATCACAGGGTTTAATTAGTAAGTGTTTGGCATACAATCAAGAAAATCCCTGACTCCTATTCCATTCTTTTGATCACAAAAGAACATCCATGTTTAGTTCATTACTGTTGAAGTGATCAAAGATCATCAAACAACATCGTTATCATCATCTGGTCATTTTATTGCTTTTCATTTTTTTTATTTTTCATCATTTCTTTTTTCTTTCTTTTTTCTATAATCAATATAGTCAGTTTATGATTTCCCAATCAAAAGAAATCATTTCTTGGTTATTTTACTACTAAAAATTGAAGGTTCTCACCACTATAGATATGGCCTTTAACAACACATAAATAGTGTTTTAACATATCTAAAAAAAGTGTTGTTAATCTCAACACTTTTAAAGGGGGTTCCCCCTTTATAAGAAATAAAAAGTGTAGATAATAACACCCCCTTCATCAGTGCTAGTTTAGTGCAGATAAAGGCCCCCCATTATTAGCTCTATTTATAGCACTCATAAAGGCTCCACCTACTATAGTGTGCTATTTATATAGCAACACACTGTAGTAAACCCAACCTATAACATGTACACAAAACATATAATTTAATTGAAATAAATTATATATCATGAATACAAAAAACACTATGATATACATTTCAAACAATTTTTTTAATAATTTAATTTATTATTACTATACATAATCATTTAAAAACATTAATGTTTCATTATCATTGGAACTTGTGATCCCATTTCAATAATGTTCACCCATGTTCTCTGTTGACGAAAAAATAACCAAAACTTGAGAAAAATAATCCACCTATATAAGAAAAAAATCATGTGTGAGTAATATTATAAAGAAATAAATTAAGCATTAATATGAAAGAATACATTAAAAAATAAAAAATTTATATAAAAATACACACATAGAGTTATATCATCCACATCATGAATTGTATTGGGGTGTGGTTGATTCTAATAAGTCAAAATGAGGTATGAATAAATTTTCTAGTGAATCAAAATAATTCAAATTTGTTTGCTCAGTTTGGAGTATGTTAATTTTTTTAATGAAATTAATGTCAATTTTAAATAAAGACACACTTGAAGTTATACCAGTCACACCATGCAAGGGATTTAGGTGAGTATAATATCTATACATCACAAATTACTTATGGATAATTTTGTTAAAGTATCAAAAAAATACGAATTTTTTTTCTCAGTTTTTAGTATGTCAGTTTTGTTTTTTTCTAAAATGTCATTTCAAATTGGAAACATACACATTGAGTCATACTAGTCACATCGTGAGTCGGTTTATTGTAATATTTCTTCTTATAGTTAAAAAATGACTTAGTAATTGTTGTCCTAAATTGTTACCACAATCGGAGTTCATTTTCTTGATTTTCAGTTATTGACACACATTTTGACCAATAATGTCAATTTTAAACTGATAATGGGAATATTGAGTCATACCGGTCACACCGTGCGTCAGATTGAGGTGTGACTAATTCCTACACATTTTAAATGACCTATGTATCATGTTACTAAATAATAAAAACAATATGATTGTTTTTCCTTGATTTTCAGTGTGTCACTTGTTTCTTTTTCTAAAATTAATTCAATTTTGAAATAAAAAGTCACACTTGGAATCATACTGGTCACACCATGCGTCAAATTGAAGTGAAGTTGATTCCTAAATTTCACAAATGAATTATAGATCATTTTCCTCAATTATTTAACAAATTTTAATTCTTTTTATTGGTGTTGAGTAGGTGATTTTTCCTTTTCATGAAAAATGATGACAATTTTAAATAAAAAAGACGCACTTAGAGTCATATCAGGCACATCGTGCATCATTTTGAGGTTAGAATGATTCATACATGTCCCAAATGACTTATGGGTTGTTTTACTATAGTATCAAAACAATATTAATGTGTTTTCTTGGTTTTAAATATGTCACTTTTTTCTTTTTATAAAATTAATATTAATTTAAAATAAAAAACACACTTGGAGTCTTATCGGCCATACCGTGCATCATATTGATGTCTGGTTGATTACTACACATCACAAATGACATATGGATCATTTTCATGAAGTATGAAAACAATAAAAAAAAAGTTTTTTCTTGGTTTTTAGTAGGTCATTTTTCCTTTTACTAAAATTTATGTCAATTTTAAATAAAAAAGATGCACTTAGAGTCATACCAGTCACACCGTGCGCTGAATTGTGGTGATAATGATTCTTACTTTTCTAAAATGAATCATGGATCTTTTTCTGAAAGTATCAAAACAAAAAAATGAATTTTATTATTTTGAGTACATCACTTTTTCCTTTTTGATAAAATTAATGTCAATTTAAAATAAAAAGACACATTTGGAGTCATATCATTCACACCGTATGTTTTATTGATGTGTGGTTGATTCTTACACATCAAAAATTACTTATAGATCATTTTTATACAGTATAAAAACAATATGAATGTGTATTATTGATTCTGAGTAGGTTAGATGTCCGTTTTACTAAAATTAATGTCACTTTTAACTAATAAAACACACTTCTAGTCATACCAGTCACACCATGTTTCAGATTGAGGTGAAGATGATTACTGCACATCCCAAATGACTCATGGATCATTTTCCTAAAGTATCAAAATAATATGAATGTGATTTCACAGTTTTCAATACGTCACTTGTTCCTTTTTCTAAAATTAATGTCAATTAAAAATAAAAAGAAACACTTTGAGTCATATTGGTCACATTATATGTCAAATTGAGGTGTGGTTGATTCTTAAACATTAAAAATAGATTATGAATCATTTTAATAAAGTATCAAAATAATAAGAAAGAATTTTCTCAGTTATGAGTTGGTCATTTATTCTTTTTACTAAAATTGATGTCAACTTTAAATAAAAAGATTCACTTGGAGTCATATCAGTCACACCATGAATCGGATTGAGGTAAGGATGATTCAAAAACGTCCCAAATGAATCATGGATAATTTTTCTAGAGTATCAAAACAATATGAATGTGTTTTATCATTTTTCAGTATGTCACTTGTTGCTTCTTCTAAAACTGTTGTCAATTTAAAATAAAGACACTATTTGAGTCATATCGGTCACACCGTGCATCATATTGAGGTACAATTGATTACTAAACATAAAAATTACTTATGGATTTATTTCCAAAAGTATAAAAACAATTTTAATTTGTTTTCATTATTTTAAGTAGGTTAGTTGTCCTTTTTACTAAAATTAAATTCAATCTCAAATAAAAAGATGCACTTGGAGTCATACCAATCGCACCATGAATTGGATTAAGGTATGGTTGATTCCTACACATCCCAAATGTGTCATAGATCATTTTCATAAATTATTAAAACAATTCAAAAAAAATCTCAGTTTTCAGTATGTCACTTATTCCATTTTCTAAAATTTACGTTAATTTAAAATAAAAGGACACATTGGAAGTCATGTTGGTCACACCATGTCTCATTTTTATATGAGACTAATTCATACACATAAAAAATGATTTATGAATATATTTCCTAAATTATCAAGACAAATTGAGCTCATTTTCTCATTTTTCAATGAGTACAAAATTTTGAACAAAAATGTCGATTTTAAACTAATAATAGACACTTTGAGTTATACCGGTCACACTATGAATCATATTGAGGTTATGCTAATTCATACACATCCTAAATGACTAATAGATCATTTTACTAAAGTATTAAAATAATTGGAATGAAAATTTATCAGTTTTGAGTATGTCAATTTTTAATTTTACTAAAATTAATGTCAAATTCAAATAAAAAGGCTCACCTAGAGTCATATTGGTCACACCATATGTCAGATTATGGTGTTGCTAGTTTCTACACATCCCAATGTCTCAAAAAATCCTAACTTCCTATGTTACCATTATTACCATTTTCTTTCTTTATCAAAATATCAACACTACATATTGAGTCGATGTTCATAGCTAAAAAATCCTTTCTTATTGTTGTAAATCAAAAGAGTATAAAAATATCTTATTCTCGTTTATCATGAGAATTCACTACAATGTGCACAAGATATTCCTCCACTATTCTTGTTTTAAATGATTGTTTTTTTCAAAAAAAATAATATCAACTCACTATACAGTGTCAGAATGTCAAAAAAGAAAATAAATGGAAAGACGAGGTTCCTTACTACTATTGTCTGAGTTGCAACCATAAATTCCAATCTCTCAGGAGCATGAGCATATTTGAATAAACCACACCAACTAAATATATATATATATATATATATATATATATATAATAAAACAATTCTTATGTGATCAATAAAAAAAGAAATAAATTATACATAAATATGGAACAATCCATTACTTTTATGTAAGTCACGTATTCATGTTATTTGTGTACATTTTGTGCCCCAAGTACCACAAATCCTACCTTTTGTAAATTTAATCATCAGGTATACTTCCCATTCGTTTCTATGAAAGTCAATATTGTCTTGTGAATATGATTATTTTTTATAGTCATAGTAGTATTATAAAAATAAAAATACGAAAATGATTATTAAATATTTCAAATGAAATAGTAATTATATTTGAAAATACCTCTTTGGGGATGCTAGTTTGTTGATATAATATGATCTCTATCATAAATTTAGAAACATAATAACCATAATTTTTTCCATTTTTTATTTTAGACACGTCATAAACCTTGAGAAAAATAAGTAATTTGTTTTGATAACTGTTTTGATAGTGAAATATTATTATATATACCCCGATAATTGTCTAGTTGTAGAACTTTTTAGAATCCTTATGCTTAACCCATGTCCTCATTCCTTGTTTTCATGATATTTATACACCACCCTGTCATAACTAAATCACCATTAAAACATAATATAAATTATATAAGTTTAAGTTTCGTTCTAAAATGTTAGATGTAGTGTATTACCAATTGAAAAAACGACATCATGTGTGGTTGGTTTGTTGGGTATCCATGTAGTGAATCTGGGAAATAAATATTTGCAGTATCCAAATTGACCGTAAGGAGCATCTGATGTTTCCTATAAACAAAAAAATAATTAATTACTGAAATAAATGAAAATTTATTTGATATGATTAAATTTTATAGTTCTACCCCTACATAGTTGGTAATAAGAAGAGTTTATCATCTTTAAGTTTTTTTTCAAATGATTTTGTCGGGTTTTCGACAATTTCATTCATTTTCATGATATCTTTTTCCTTTTTTTATGTAAAGGTTGTGTGAGCACTAATGAGTCTAATTTTTTTATAGGTAAATCCCTTCAATTGGTATTGATATATACACCTATAAAAAAATATGAAATGTATTTAGTCATAATTAACCTAGTATATTAGCTTTTAGAAAATCAAATCATGAAAACATACCTTTGGTATAAATTTACAAATGAGGTTCCTATCCATTCATAGTTGGGGATTTCATTTACATTATCAAAAGAAATATAGTTTTTATCTTCATCTATACACATATTTTATTCAAAATCAACTATGTGACTACTTCCTTTTTTGTAACTTTGTATACCCATGAACCTTTAATGTTAGTAAATGAATATATTAAATATGCAAGGTAAAGGTACTTTTGGAAGAACTTTTCAATTGGTCGGTCGATCCTTAAGATTTTTTTGATTCGGCCATTCATTTCAACCCCTTCTAATTGTCCTTATGTAATAACATTCATCAATTCAGACCTTTTTCATTAATTTCTAAAGTTTTATCATAAAAAATTAATTGGAAATCAATACCTCCTTATCAACATGTGTTTTTACAATATCTAACACCCATGTGATGAATGGTCCAACAGATGGGCCGACCTTATAAATATCTTAGTCATCAAGTGGAACAGGTAGCTCGGTGCTCAGCTCATGAGCTACGCTAATCACCACTCTCACATTACCTATTTGAAGTGGTTTGTTGTGTAGTCATTCGTCTTGTATATTGAACATTGTAGCCCTCACTACAATGCAATGGATGGGTTTTGATAGATATAAATCATAGTAATTTTCACCCTATAGAATATCTGTACATGAAAGGTATCTGTGTTTTTTGGATTCACATTTCACAAAAAACAATTATTATAATATTGATTTCCTCAACTAATATAAGATCTTTGAGTGCAATGGATTGCTTCAAAGATGGTAGGGGTGGGGGTCTCTATTCAATGGTTTTTCTTGAGTTTTTTCTTCTCTTTTCTTCCACCCATAATAGTTTCTAGCAACTTATTCTTGTATTAAATTTTTTCTTCAAGGGAATATAATCTTTCTTTCATCTCTTCTATTTCTTTATCTTTATCCTCTTATTTTTGTTTTTCCCTCAAAATATGTTCGGGGTGTCACCCCAAAACCTGCACCACTGATGCGACAATACTGTTTTATCCACTTCAAGACCACCAATCATGGGTGGTCATCCGGTATAGGTGTTAATGATTTATATGACTATGTTAGATAGAAAATATATGAAAATAATTAATCATTGTTATGTAATAGTGATTCAAAGAAAAATAAATTTTTATTATGTCACATTTAGAAATGTTTCCCACACTTTTTGTGTGTTTTCATTTATCAATATTCCATATTTATTTACATGTGCCTCCTTTTATAATATATAGCATGGGGTGGAAGTGTATTTGAATTTGTATTAATTAATATGTATATAAATAGAGGAACATAATTATACTATTGTTTCATGTCATGTAAATTCATTATGGAATATTTAAAATAAGTACCAATTTTTTTAAAGTGAAGCATACCCCATCCTTGATTTACAGTAGGGGTATATTGTTTTTTTACCCATTTCATATATTCATCACTTGGTTGTTGTTTCATAAATAAAAAATTATCTATCAAAGTGATGAATACATTTATTGAAAATAAATGTATTACCAACCATAATAACCCTGAAAATACATCTCCCCAAGAAGGATGATAAATTTATCACATACTACTTGGGTTATTAGGTGTGTATACATAAGTGTTGGGTGTGGGTTTATTTCCCTTCAACATATTTATGATGAAATATTGCAATAATTGTGAAAAAGAAACAATGAATCCTTCCAGAAAACATTGATATATATTTCGTGTTGGATTCATCTACTATAAATGCACTCTATAAGGTATGATAAAGAGTAATTCGATGTTTTATTATTTTATTTTTTTAGTAAAATAAATAAATTATATCATAATTTTACAGTAATTTATTCCCACGTTAGTGTCTTAAGAATGGGAATAACATAGTTCCAGGAATCTACATCAATCGACACACATCACCAACTGACGAGTCCAATGTAACTACTGAACATGTCCTTATTGGGGTTAACATACTGGCCCTTCACAATCCATCTAACATCATATTTGATTCCTTTTCTTTTCACCATAATGTTTTTTTATATCATCGTCAAAATATAGAGATCCTATTTTTTTGTATCACAGGTCCTTCATCGCCTACCAGTTCCTTGGATTCAATATAGTCAATATGTTGTTTTTCTAGATTGGTAACGTTGACATGTGCAGAAGGTCATTGTACCTAGGAACTGAGAATAGAAATAGGTTAAGAAATCTATTGTTCCTCTATATTGGTAGCATTGGTATGTGCATACAGCCATTGTTCCTCTGTACTGGGAGAAGTAGTAGTTTCAGAGACCTATTATTCCTAAAGATTGGGAGTAGAAGCATGTATAAAAGTCATTATCTACAGAAGTGGTTTAATATTTAATTTAGATTACATAAATTCAACAGAAAACATATAATAACATGAGGTAACCAAATGTATATTACAAGAAAATATAACATGATTATTGAACTCACTCTTTTCTAAAGTTTGAAGGGATTTTATCCCTCTATAGAGTATTCAAATTCCTTTATTGTTGTCTTTTATGACATTCAAAAATGTATCTACATTGGGACCACTGTGAAATTATTATGATGAGCCAATGAAAGGGTCATCCTTAGTAGAATTTTCATCTGACCCTTCAGTGGTTTTGGTCGATAATAGAAAAATCGACCACTTTCAGTTTGTGGGATTTGGAACATAATATACTTATACTTCATATAATTCCATTATAAATGGTTTGTATTTGTACCATTCCTTACTGAAATCCACTTTCATGAATCCTAATTCATCTATTTTAACAACACTCTATTTATCAACCCACTTGCATTCAAAAATCAGCAATTAGAATGTTCTATAATACAACTCCATTATTTTTTTGACGATGCCAAAGTATGGCATAATCATGTAAATTGTATTTCTATCCTTATTACAAAAAATGAAACACTTCAACCGCAACTGTAACTCTACTATTTTCCATGGTACTATCTTTATACTGTTCATTTGTATAGAATGTATAATCATTAATTACATAACCATTGTAAGATAATACAAAAAAACTTAGTACTATTACTATCCATCGAAGTTGTTCTGAAATTGAATCTATATTTTCATATGACTCCTTAAAAATATGGTATTGAAACCATCCTATAAACTATTGATCATGTCTATTTGATATCCATATTTCAGCACTTGATTGATTTAAATGCCTAAGAATTTATTTGTTGGTTTCAACATATGGGAAAGGCTGCATAGTTTGGAAAACCATGAACCTTAACCATGCTACATTCTTATCATTCCCAAAACCCCCCAATTTCTGATAAAAAATACCTGAAAAGGAAAATTAAATAAATAGGACTCAAAAAGAAATAAATTAAAAGATTAGTGTCGGGTCATGGTAAGATATTTATACCCAATGCGACACTTTCTGCCCCTAAAATTTCTAAAATACTAAGTTGATTAATACTTAAGAAATATGAAACCACAACTCAAAAAAAACCCTGCAACCCTAAGACCAAAAACCCAACACTCTTCAAACCATCAAAAATACAGAACCTCAAAATCAAAAAATGGATAAGAGATCATCCTAAAAAATAAAATAAAAAATCCAAGGGGATAACTAATGAGACTATGGAAATCAAACCATCAAACAAAATAATTGAAAGAGGACTCTCATACCTTTAAAAACAACCTCAAAATAAGGAACACCTTGACCCCTAATATATAAATCGCCAAATAAAATCCTCATGGAATGTTCGATATCTCCATGAGAATATGCCACATAAACCACAGTTTTGGTCAACTAAACTACTATGACCAGGGTCAGGTGGGGTGGGAATAAGGAATTACCCCATCCAGAAATCTTGGATACTGAGTTCACTATGAGATCCTTCCATAGTGGTCTCCCCACTATATTAGGAATCTGGTCGAACATTCACTACTAGAAAAATAGTCTATGACCAAGGACCTATAGCCACACTTTTAAAACTATGGTAATAGGTGGATACAACCATGGTTATGTGGCATATAGGAATGGTTTTAAAATTGTGGCTATAGGTGTTTTTTTCATGGGCTATAGCCACAATTATGTGGCATATAGCCACGGTTTTGAAAATCATGGCTATAAGTCTCCCACCCTTGCACGGCAAGAAATATTTCCATCCAAAAAATGGTAGGAAGATCTATTTCCATGGTTTTTAGGATATTTCCACGATTTTTAATAATATATATAACATATTACATAAATATATATATATATACACAAAATCCAGGGTGGTGTAGTAGTTAGGTCACTGAAATGTGAAGGGAAGGTGCTGAGATCAAATCTGGCTAGGAACACATTATTTTTGGGCTACTACCATGGTTTTCTAGGGCTATATCCATGATTAAAACTGTGGCAATGGGGCACATATTTCAAGGGTTAAAATCGTGGCCATAGGTCAACTGCCACAGTTGATAATGGAGACACCTATTTCCACAGTTTTCAAAATGGTGGTAATAGGCTTTCTATTGCCACAGTAAAACCCTACTTCCATAGAAATATCACCCAAGGTTGGGAAAAACCATGGTTGTAGGCTTCTTCCATGGTTTTGAACCATGTAAATAGCTCATTTTTCTAGTTGTGATTTTTTTCTTAATCCAGAACAAACTCAAAATTACTAATGAGATATGAAATCTATAATAAATGATGCATGGGATGACTAACACTACCTGTAACACCCCAAGCTTCCATGGTACGCTTCTCTTTGAATAATACAGTAGCGTGTGTTGTACGCATCGTCGAGTTCTAACACACACCATGATCAATCAAAGTAGTCATTATGAATAGTGATACCCACTTTTTAAAATTTTATAAATTTTATATTTCAAAATGAACTTCATTTTTGGATTCATAATATCAAAATTAGCCAAGGGTGAAATTTTTGTACTTTTTGAATAACTTTTATATTTTGATGAATAGTGAAAATTACTAAATTTTAATTAAAAACAACTTTTTTAATAAAAATAATTAATAGTGATAAATAATGAATTTGAGTGGCTTTAAATTAGTTTTATAATATATTTTTTCGATTTAATCCAATGTTGGTCATTGGACATAATTTCACATTTAAGTCGAACATAAACAAGTGTCAATCTTTTGATAGTTATTATTTCTTAAAAACACGCATTTTGTTTTAACAGTGTGAATTAATTTCAAATTAATAAATGAAACTTCTTTGTTTTTAATTTGGTAAAATAGACTTCATTATTGAATTCGTAATATTATAATTATCTTAGGGTAAATATTTGGTATTTTTCTGAAAACATTCAATTTTTGATGAATAGTGAAAAACACTGAGTTACTTTTTAAAACCGGATTTTTATTTAAATAATTATTTATATTATTTAAATTTATTTTAGATCAAAATAGATACATAATACCTATATAAATTCAATGTAATTCATTGGAGTCAGTTTATAATAATTTCAGATATATAAAAATTTTATTGAACTTTTTCACCGTCTTTTACCCACTTCCAAAGAGAATTTGTAAATTCACATAAAACATAATTTTACCTTATCTGTGAGTAGAATTTTGAAAATCATAGAGACACGGTTAATATACAGGAGTTAAATGTGGTTCAATAAGATAAAAATAATTTTTGTTGAATAGTATCTTTTTACTTTTATTTACCACTGTAAAAAGTAAATAGGGTAATTAAGGGTAAAAATGATATTATTATTACCCTAACACATCTCCTAATTCTATTGGATAAGTTTAATTCGACCAAAAACAACCTTATGAATAAAATATGACCCTTTATATCTACTTGTATTAGATTAGAACATTTATTATTATTTAATTCAAAGATGAGTTAAAAGATTTAAAATCAAAGTTTAATAAATAAAACATTTTTAATATAGGGTTATACATAATATAAATTCTATTATAAATATTCATTATAAATATAAAAATATTTACTACGTTATAGTATTTTAATTATAATTTTTATACATTAAATAATTAAATTTATTTATGACACAATGATATTGCAGTAATTACCTTATTAATGAAAGAATCAAATAAATGGTAATATAAATATTAAAATAAATATAATTTCAAAGTTTTTATGACATCCACGAATTTTCTAGGTTACTATGACATGTTAGGGATGATTCAATGTATCTTATTATAATTAATCTATTTGTTATGACTTTTACAAAAACAAAATACCAAATAGTGTCAAAAATGACATAAAAGAGTTTTTAAAACCAATATTATATTATTAATTGATTTTAAATTCCTAAAAATCTAAGGTTCAGCCAAATGACATGTATCATGATAGTTGTATCATTAATGGACCACTTAGGGGTCTCTTGGAGGTATATAGTGTGTTTATTAACTATATAATATAAAAATACAAAGTGACAAGGTAAATGTCAATCTAATTAACTAAGAGTTAAAACTAAAGGATAGGGTTAATATAATGACCCAAACCTGTCTAAAATAAATTGGTTGAAAGGATTTCGACCCAACCCTACTTTACACTTTTAATAATCAACTTTTGAGCCATTAGAAACCTAATCTGAATTAATTATAAATTCATACTTTAAATTTTTTCTAAAGAGCCCCTCCTCCCCCTTATAAAAGGACCCAACTTCTATCCAATTCTTCGCACCTTAAAAGCCTTTTGGTTTAGAGAAACTCGGCCCAAATACTCTATAAACTTCCATAACTTCAACATATAGGCATTAGTTTGATCAAAAATCCAACCTAAGGAGCCCTTTTGATCAAATCAAAAGGAAGAAGCTGAAAAAAAGGTAATGTTTTCACCACCCTCTTTCAAGTTACTTTCTTCTTCAACTTATTCTTTCTTTATTATTTCCATTATAAAATAATAACTCTAGTATCTCATATATACTGTGATGTTATTATAATTATGGTACAACCAAATTCATTATTTTATCCACCCTTTGAATGACATGTCACCATACGTGCGTACGTACGGCTTACCGTCTCTACGTTGTGGTGTAATTGTTATTCAATACATTATTATTTGGATGGGTATAATAGTGATGTGTATTTGATGTAAATAATAAATATAACATGATAAGTATTATGTTGATATTATATATCATCCAATTATATATTATATTAATATCAAAATAATGGTATTTTCGCTCGTGCGTACGTACGGATTACCGTCTCCACGATGCGATGAGATTCATTTCCAAGTTCACCCTTCATCAATGATTATAAAAATATATATTACTAATAAGTATGTAATATATGACATAATAATTCTACTGGATATATATATATAAGTATTTATGTACTTACATATATCATATTCACTTACTTCTGTTCAATACTATATGAAAACGGAAACATCATTTATGCATACGTAAGGACTACTGTCTCCATAAATGGTGTTTTCCATTACATATATACATCTATTATAAATTTTTATATTCTAAATATATATGATAATTAAATCATGTTTTATATTCTGGAATTATTTAAATCATGATCTAAGTGATACAATCAAGAGTAACAAGTTAAAACACGTACGATAAAGAAAGCAATTATTACCCGAAATATTAATATAACATGGAAATTATTATTATATGGGTAGTATAAAGTCATAAAGGAATAATGTAAGATATCATAAATAATAATATGGTTCTGGCATAATTCAATAACATACTATAGTCTTCATACAGGAGGCTAAACGTACCCTCGACTAAAGGAAAGTGCAAGATAAGGGGTTTTCATCTCACTCCTTATTCCCGTGAGATTCGTACCATATTGCCACTATTACCTTTTGTGTGGTGTATGTACTGCCCAAAATTGTATTCTTTGTGTAATACACTTTTATTCATGTTTATTTACATATTAATTGTATGATACCTCTTTCATGGGGTGTATGTTTATTAAGTTACCAAATTGGTAAGGGTTAATTCCTCAATCTCATTATTATCTGAGATTGTTTATGTGTAAGTATTTACTGGGACATTTTTTTTCATCCATGGCCATTTTTCATAAAAATGATTTCAAAAATAATATTTTAAGGATTTTTTAAAGGTACTCTTTATCAAGATCATAAGTTTAAATGTTTTAATGTTTTATCTTTCAAAATCTTCTTAATTAATGTCCATGTTTTCAAAATGTTTTTAAATATTTATTTATATGGACATGAATGTTTTGAAATGATAATTCTTTTAAAAAGTTTAAAAATGGTATGGGGCACTTTGATTCAAAAATATCTTTTAAATTACTTCCTTTATAAATGTTTTATTTTAAATGATTTTACAAAAAGGATATTTCTCTCAAAAATTTTTACTCATCATTTTCAACTATGTCAGCATCCTCTACTGGATATTATTTTTGATTGAGGTTGATTTATTATAATACAATATTCCTTATTGTATTGAATGAGTTATGATATGTTTGACTGTGGATGTTCTATTTTTATACCATTCATGGTTTATGGTTAATGTATTGACATTTTGTATGCTATTTTTAATAAGAATTTTTATGTTATGTTTCAACTATTCATATGAGGAATGTAGTGGACTTAGTAAGTGATGGGTGGAGCCCGCTATAGCTCCTCGATGCATCGGTAGGTCTCATGAGACAGACTAGTGTCTTGGCACGAGGCCTTGATAAAAATATTATTTGTAGTCTTGGCATGAGGCTGTGACTATGTGGTAATGATGAACGGTGTTAGGAATTCTCTCATTATGAGATTAGTTATTACATGTGATTATTCGACTAGTAGAATATCCATGTGCATGTTTAAATGGTAATGTTTCATTTATTTTTACCATATTATGTTCAAGTTTATGTTTAAAAGGCTGTTTTTTTATTACACAGCTTGCCTTAAAAAGTTTATAGCTTCCGCTAAATTATTTACCCTTACTGAGCATCTGGGCTCACCCCTTTCTTATGTTCTATTTTCCTAGGATTCCAAGAAGTGTATTATGATTGATATGTAGGGTTAAGCTACAGGGAAAAATTGAATTCTCAAAGAACTATCTATGCTACGTTTTATGTTTCAAATTGTAATGTAAATTTAATGTATGTAATCTATTTTCCAAGACTGCTAAACCGGTCGGTCCTTTGGGACTTGATTCCTTGTAATCATGCCAATGTATTAAAATAATGCACCGACTCTGGGTAACTTGGGTCAGGGCATTATAGTTGGTATCAAAGGAAGTTTAACAATAACCTTGGAACCTAGATTTAGATAAAATATGATTAGAGCACATTGCCCTAATATAGAATTTGAGGATTAGTATAGAATAACTTCCTAGAATTTTGATATTGTAGAGATTTTGTGAGTTTTCTGAGCAATACATCCCTGTCTGGATACGAGTAGGTAGAGGCGGCTCTCGCACAGATGTACTTAGAGGTAAAACCCAAAAACACCGCTTTGAGCTAGACTCGAACGGGAACTGGTGCATGATAAGGGGCCTTGTTGTACTCTTGGTTACAACACTCCCAGGGGATATGCTTAGGATAATTCTAATTTTCTTTAAAAATCATTGTGAAGGGTTTATGAGTATATACTTCCTCAAAGAAGAAATTTTTATGATTATGGATTATATTCATAAACTGTTCTATTGCATTAGGTATTTTACATGTTTGGAATTATTCATTGCAATTCATAAACTGACTTAGTTTATGCTATTGTATAGAAGTGGTGCCCAGAAGAAGGAAAGAGAAATCCACCAATATGCATGATCCAAAGAGTAAGAAGGATCATATATTTCATGGTCTTAAGCCAGAATTTAGAAGGGAAATAGTCTCCCACATATTCTCAACATATTAAGAAATATTATCATGTGTTAATAAGATAAGTAAAGAATTCTCTGAGTCCTATGGAATTGAAGGGAAGCAAGAGAAGAAAAAGAGGAAGATGGATAAAGGGAATATGGAAAAGAAGAATTTTACCATATGTGATAACTATGGAAAGAATCACCTTGGAAAATGCTTGAAGGTAATGGGAGTATGTTATAAGTGTGGAGAAAAAGTACACTATGTACGTGACTGAAAATGTAAGAAAAAGGTTTCAAATATACAATGCTTCGTCTGCAAGGAGTTTGGACACTACACGAACCAATGTCCCAGTCATCAGACTATGCTACAAATGATGCTATTGGATAATAATCAAGTTATGATACTACCTCAAATGAAGAGTAATGACTAGTGTTCTTATGTTATTATTATAGAATTATTTTATTTGAGTGTTGTATCAATAGTATACTGGTTACATGATTTATGGAGATAAATAAGGATTCTACTGCAATACTATTTTACTGAGGATTTGAGATTATATGGTTCTATGAAAAGTGTCTTAATAGTAAGCTACACTTTTTTAAAAATACATGGTTGATAGAAAGGCAATCCTTAATATGGTCCTGATAATGAGGTAGTGATTTTGGAATAAGAGATGGTTGATTTGAATAAATTATATTTGATATTCTTGACTACCTTGAACTAATTAATGATTTGTCATTTTTGGAGTTTACAATATTTTTGGATAGAAGGATTATATCCAGTATTCTATAAAGAATAAGGGAGCATGAATGTAATCAATAAAGTTTTATGGTAATTCAGGATGTTTCAGTGTTTTAAAATAATACATGATGAAGGTATTCACATGCTATTACAGGGTAAAAAGGATCTACATTATGTTTACCTTTCATATAAATTTTGGACTGAGAGTTTACAGAATTATTTTGGATAAGTCTAAAGGTTGGATAGGATTAAGTTTGAAAGGTTATTTTTGGATTTTTATAAAAGGACAACATGCAGACCGTGTGACGACCCGTCGCGTCAGACAAAGCTGTGGGAATCGAACCCACAACCATAGTGCAATTGGGATTTATCGCCTACCACTGGACTACGTGAAGTTCATGGATGGTATAATGTAGTTTTTTTAAAAGGTCTGATATGTGAATTATAAATTCATTATATTTGGAACCCTATATGATTAGGATAAATAGAGTATTTTTGAGTTTTATTATGTTTTGGGGTGAAAGATGAGTTTGTAGTATAAATTTATTAATGGATAAAACTCTAATTATAAAGTAAGTATATCTCCTTATGATCTTATTCAATATCATTAATAAATTCCTCAACATTAAGAAAAGGAACTTAGAAAAATTGTTGTCTGAGATGGTACCTTAGATCATCACAAATTTATGGCTTTGGGATTGTTGGACTTTTTATAGCCATGTTCTCTACCACTCTCCATCAGATATTGATGGTTAGATTTCTCTTCCATATCCATATTTTCCTACATGGAACCCTAGTATGTATTAGTTTTGTTAACCTTCATACTGGCCACTCTTTATTTTCAATAGAGGCCTCATTAATCCATTTTTCGATGTGGTATTTCAACTAAGATATTTTGAAATATCAACCCCAAGTTTCCAATACCGAGCATAAATTGTGAGGACGCAATTTATTGAATGAGCGGAGAATGTAACACCCCAAGCTTCCACATTACACTTCTCTTTGAATAATACAGTAGCATATGTTGTACGCAACTTTGAGTTCTAACACACACCACAACCAATCAAAGTAGCCGTTATGAATAGTAATACCCACTTTTTGAAATTTTATAAATTTTATCTCTCAAAATAGACTTAATTTTTGGAATCATAATATCGAAATTATCCAAGGGTGAAATTTTGGTACTTTTCAGATAACTTTCATATTTCGATGAATAGTGGAAATTACTAAATTTTAATTAAAAACAACGTTTTTAATTGAAATAATTAATAGTGATAAATAATGAATTTGAGTGGTTTTAAATTATATTTAGAATATATTTTTACCATTTAATCCAATGTTGGTCATTGCACATAATTTCACATTTAAGCTGAACATAAACAAGTGTCAATCTTTTGATAGTTATTATTTCTTAAAAACACGCATTTTGTTTTAATAGTGGGAATTAATTTTAAATTAATAAATTAAACATCTATGTTTTTAATTTGGTAAAATAGACTTCATTATTTAATTATTAATATCAAAATTAGCTTAGGGTAAATTTTTGGTATTTTTCTGTAACCATTCAATTTTTGATGAATAGTGAAAAACATTGAGTTACTATTTAAACCCAGATTTTTATTTAAATAATTATTTATATTATTTAAATTTATTTTATCTCAAAATAGATACATAATACCTATATAAATTCAATTTAATTCATTGGAGTCTATTTATAATAATTTCATATATGTAAAAAGTTTATTGATCTTTTTCACCGTCTTTTACCCACTTCCTAAGAGAATTTGTAAATTCACATAAAACTTAATTTTACCTCTTCTGTGAGTGAAATTTCGAAAATCCAAGAGACACGGTCAATATCACGGTGTAAAATGAGGTTCAATAAGATAAAAATAATTTTTGGTGAATAGTAACTTTTTACTTTTATTTACCACGGTAAAAAGTAAATAGGGTAATTAAAGGTAAAAATGATATTATTATTACCCTAACACATGTCCTAATTCTATTGGATAAGTTTATTTCGACCAAAAACAACCTTAGTAATAAAACATGACCCTCTAGATCTACTTGGATTAGATTAGGACATTTATTATTATTTAATTCAAAGAAAAGTTAAAAGAGTTAAAATCAAAGTTTAATAACTAAAACATTTTTAATATAGGGTTATAAATAAGATAAATTAGATTATAAATATTAATTAGAAATATAAAAATACTTCCTATATAATATTATTTTAATTATAATTTTTAGACATTAAATAATTAAATTTATTTATGAAACAATGATGATGCAGTAATTACCTTCTTAATGAAAGAATCAAATAAATGGTAATATAAATATTAAAATAAATATAATTTCAAAGTTTTTATGACATCCAAGAATTTTATAGGTTACTATGACATGTTATGGCTGATTCAATGTATCTTTTTAGAAGTAATCAAGTTGTGATGACTTTCACAAAAACAAAATACCAAATAGTGTCAAAATTGACATAAAAGCGTTTTTAAAAAAACATTATTATATTATTACTTGATTTTAAATTCCTAAAAATATAATATTCGGCCAAAGGACTTGTATCAGGATAGGTGTATCATTAATAGACCACTTGGGGGGTCTCTTGGAGGTATATAGTAAGTTTAGTAACTATATAATATAAAAATACAAAGTGACAAGGTAAATGTCAATCTAATTAACTAAGAGTTAAAATTAAACGATAGGGTTAATATAATGACCCAAACCTATATAAAATCAATTGGTTGAAAGTATTTAGACCCAACCCTACCTTAAACTTTTAATAATACCCTTTGGATCCATTAGAAACCGAATATGTATTTATTATAAATTAATACATTAAATTTTTTCTAAAGTGCCCCTCCTCCCCCTTATAAAAGGACCCAACATCTAACCAATTCTTCACACCTTCAAAGCCTTTTGGTTCGGACAAACTCTGCCCAAATACTCTCTCAACTTCCCTCAATTAAACCTAGAGGCATTAGTTTGATCATAAATCCAACATAAGGATCCCTTTTGATCAAATCAAAAGGAAGAAGCCGAAGAAGAGGTAATGTTTTCACCACCCTCTTTCAAGTTCCTTTCTTCTTCTACTTCTTCTTTATTTATTATTTCCATTCTAAAATAATAACTCCAGTATATCCTATATAATGTGATGTTATTATAATTATGTTACAACCAAATTCATTATTCTATCCACCCTTTGAATGACATGTCACCATACGTGTGTACGTACGGCTTACCGTCTCCACGTTGTGGTGTAATTGTTATTCAATACATTATTATTTAGATGGGTAATATAATGATGTGTATTTGATATAAATAATAAATATAACATGATAAGGATTATGTAGACATTATATACCATCCAATTATATCTTATATTAATATCAAAAGATTGATATTTTCGCTCGTACGTACGTACGGATTACCGTCTCCACGACGCGATGAGAT
Source organism: Viscum album (assembly GCA_963277665.1). Taxonomy (NCBI): domain Eukaryota; kingdom Viridiplantae; phylum Streptophyta; class Magnoliopsida; order Santalales; family Viscaceae; genus Viscum; species Viscum album. The sequence goes on along the minus strand of OY728119.1, from coordinate 1,574,547,506 downwards.
TCATTTCCAAGTTCACCCTTCATCGACGATTATAAAAATATAAATTACTAATAAGTATGTAATATATGACATAATAATGCTACTGGATATATATATATATATATATATAAGTATTTATGTACTTACATATATCATATTCACTTACTTCTGTTCAATACTATATGAAAACGGAAACAACGTTTATGCGTACGTACGGACTACCGTCTCCATAAACGGTGTTTTCCATTCCATATATACGTCTATTATAAATTTTTATATTATATATATATATGATAAATAAATCATGTTTTATATTCTGGAATATTTAAATCACGATCTAAGTGATACAATCAAGCGTAACAATTTAAAACACGTACGATAAAGAAAGCGATTATTACCCGAAATATTAATATAACATGGAAATTATTATTAAATGGGTAGTATAAATTCATAAAGTAATATTGTATGATATCATAAATATTAATATGGTTATGGTATAATTCAATAATATACTATAGTCTTAATACAAGATGCTAAACGTACCCTCGACTAATGGAAAGTGCAAGGTAAGGGGTTTTCATCTCACTCCTTATTCCCGTGAGATTCATACTATATTGCCACTATTACCTTTTTTGTGGTGTATGTACTGCTAAAAATTGTATTCTTTGTTTAATAAACTTTAATTTCTGTGTATTTACATATTCATTATATGATACCTCTTTCAAGGGGTGTATGTTTCGTAAGTTACCAAATTGTTAAGGGTTAATTCCTCAATATAATTATTATCTGAGATTATTTATGTGTAAGTATTTACTGGGATATTTTTTTCATCCATGGCCATTTTTCATAAAAATGATTTCAAAAAGAATATTTTACGGATTTTTTAAAGGTACGCTTTATCAAGATCATAAGTTTAAATGATTTAAAGTTTTATCTTTCTAAATCTTCTTAATTAATGTCCATGTTTTCAAAATGTTTTTAATGATTTATTTATATGGACATGAATGTTTTGAAATGATAATTATTTTCAAAAGTTTAAAAGTGGTATGGGGCACTTTGATTCAAAAATATATTTTAAATTACTTCCTTTATAAATGTTCTATTTTAAATGATTATACAAAAAGGATATTTCTCTCAAAAAGATTTACTCATCATTTTCAACTATGTTAGCATCATCTATTGGATATTATTTTTGATTGAGGTTGATTTGTTATAATACAATATTCATTATTGTATTGAATGAGTTATGATATGTTGGATTGTGGATGTTATATTTTTATACCATTCATGGTTTCTGGTTAATGTATTGACATTTCGTATGCTATTTTTAATAAGAATGTTTATGTTATGTTTCAACTATTCATATGAGGAATGCAGTGGACTTAGTAAGCGACGGGTGGAGCCCACTATAGATCCTTGATGCATCGGTAGGTCTCATGAGACAAACTAGTGTCTTGGCACGAGGCCTTGACATAATTTTTATTTGTAGTCTTGGCATGAGGCCTTGACTATGTGGTAATGATGACCGGCGTTAGGAATTCTCACATTATGAAATTAGTTATTACATGTGATTATTAGACTAGTAGAATATCCATGTGCATGTTTAAATGGTAATGTTTCATTTATTTTTACCATATTATGTTCAAGTTTATGTTTAAAAGGCTGTTTTTTTATTACACATCTTGCCTTAAAAAGTTTATAGCTTCTGCTAAATTATTTACCCTTACTGAGCATCTGAGATCACCCCTTTCTTATGTTTTATTTTCCCAGGATTCCAATAAGTGTATTATGATTGATATACAGGGTTAAGCTACAGGGAAAAATGGAATTCTCAAAGAACTATCTATGTTGTGTTTTATGTTTCAAATTATAATGTAAAGTTAATGTATGTAATCTATTTTCCAAGACTGCTAAACTGATCGGTCCTTTGGGACTTGATTCCTTGTAATCATTCAAATGTATTAAAATAATGCACCGACTCTGGGTAACTTGGGTTGGGGCGTTACACTACCACTTATCAACAATAAAATCAAGTATTTACCAAAAGGTACGTCTACTGAATACATAATTCTTAAAAGAAGGAAAAGTAAAGGGAGTTCACAATATTAGAAATCAGTGTCACCAAAAAGGAAACCACAAAAAAATAAATTCCACAATCTAACCTAGAGAGTCAATTCAGATAGAGAACCTTGGAAAACCTAAATGAATAAATAACAAGAAAAATAATAGAAGGGTACGATGAGAAACCACTGTCATCCAATAATCTTCAAAACCATTTCCAAATATTTAGGTTTCATAACTCAAGGCACAACCCAAGAACCTTAAAAACATGGTAAAACCAAGAACTCAAAGAACCACCACCCAGAATAATGACAACTAGGACTAACCAATCAGATTAGGAAGTCAAGATACAACTGAGGATTCCTCAAACCAACATGCCTTAACAATATCAATATGATCTCCAGTCTTTGGGAAAGGGAGGTCAATCTGGGACCAACTCTTGGAACATCAACCCTTGGTGAACCCAACTTATGAAAATGAATAAATCACCCTTCCCATTTAACCAAACCACCCACCCATGACTTTAACATCCAAATAATAGATACAAACACCAATGTATTCACTTTATTAAAATGTTTGATCACTGATATAAATTATAAGGACCCGGCCTTAAAGATTACATAATATTTAATTAAATGAATAATTCACATTGAGGATCTTTTCAGGTTAAGGGTTTTAGAGAATTAGGCCATAACTATTTAATTACAACTTGAATATTACAAGTATACCCTACTACTTAGTATACATTTTTTATAAAATAAAAACTCTTAAAACGAAACATGTCTAATTCCATGTTTTAGATAGCATGACTTTTCCTTGATCCCATCCTTGACCCTACTCATCTTTAAGTCCTTTGGAAAACATTTCTAAAACTTGGTATGAGCATAAAAATCTTAGTAAGGGTTATAAAATATGGAAGGAAAACATTATCCCATCAATAAATAAAAATCAATGAAACCATACTTTTCAATCATAACATACCTTATGAAATCATAAGATTTATGAATAACGCACACAAATCATAAATCATAAATGTTTCTTATGGCATCCATATCAAACTCACTTTGTAGCTATCACAACTACATAGGGAGTTACACTTGGAATACCCATCATAGTATATTCCCTAAATCTCTTAGGAGAAGCATCAAGTTTACCTCTGTCACGTTACCCAATGCATTGAAGAGCTATCTCATGCTCACCCGCCCAAGTTTTATCACGGAACCACCCGTATATGAAAACAATTCCCAATAACCATAAAATTATCATAACACATAACACATTTATAAACTAAATATAAGAATTCCAATTCCAATATATCATATTAAGATATTGAAATAAACAATGCTTTATCAAATCATTTTCAAAACCATTTAAAAAGAGATTTTTGAATCAAAGTGTCTCATACCACTATGAATCTTTTAAATGAAATATAATTGAAATCATTAATGTCCATACAGATAAATCCTAAAACTAATTTTGAAAACATGGAAATTAATGATAAATATTTAGAAGAATAAATCTTTAAAACATTTAAAACGATATATTTGTTAAAGAGTTTTTTTAAAAAAAAAGAGTGATGCTTGAATACAAATAAATGAGGAATAACATTTAATCAGAACATTATAATATCATTATAATAAAGGGATTCATGATATAATATGTCAAAGGACAGTATATACACCATATAATATTTAATTGGTGCATAACAACAATGAAGTCTCAGTGGAAATGTAAATTGAGATGAAATCCCTTATAAAGATGGTATCCTTAAATTAAGGATGAATAAATCACATAATTAAGTGTGACTAATATAAATACATCCAATATAAGTGGATATTAAGTTTAAAATAATCATATTTCATTCACAAATATTCATAGGACGACATATTCAAGAAGTACAAGTTTAACCCAGTGAATTGAAATTGGGTTAAAAAGTTCCCTTGTAAAAATTCGACAGCCTAACGACGTCAATTTAAAATTCAGAAAATTATTTGATGAGATAAAAAGGGTATATCATCACTTGGAAATAAATTTTATATCAATAAGGATATATAATAACATATCCGAACATAATAATATGTAAATTAAAAGACATAACAAAAAGAAGTCTTTTAAAAAGAGGAGGGTGAAAGGTTCCCTTACAGATTTGGTAACTTACAAAACATATGCCACATGAAAGAAGGATAATACAATGAAGATGTAAATACTCATAAATTAAATTATATTACACAAATATTAAAATCATGGGCATTACATACCCCACACAAAAGGAAACAGTGGAATGTATAACATGAATCTCACGGGAATAAAAAGTGAGATGAAACGCTTTACCACATTGTATTCAACAGAGTCGTATGAAAAAAAGTTAATAACCACAAAATTAATCATATAATACCATTAATATAATGATAATGATTATAATATATATCAAAAGGCATCACACAATACACCACATGCAATAAATAAGTGGCGAACAATGGAAATCTCACGAAATTAAGAGTGAGATAAGAAAATCCATTACCTCGTGTCTGACTTGACTCGATCGTTCTTTAATCTCCTGAATAATAAAATAAAGTTAATTTATACTTTCTTAAGAAAAATTTTCAAGTTTATTATTCCATTTATATCACTTATTACTGTTTTATAAACCTTATATAATCATTTTAGTTATTAATTTTTGTTTTGTCGATATTTGGTACTTGAGTCAAAAATGGACTTCTTATAATTACATGTTGTTCATGTGGTCAAAGGGTAATTATATCCATAATGATATTAATGATTTAGATATCATATATATCATATATATAAATTATATACATGTATTTATAATAGTACATAACATTTAGAGGTAAGAAATGAAATGCACCGTTCATGGAGACGGTAAACCGTACGTACGCATGAACGCCACTTTCATTTCTATTTATTATTTTAATGGAATTAAAACATAATGATAAATAGGTATATTATAATTCTAGTATAATATCATATATAATATCATTAACTCTATCCTTTATACATCCCACATAAGGCATTAACGAGTCACATCACTTTGAGGGGGCGGTAGTCCGCGCTTCCTCAAATGAGATTATCGTATTTACCCACTATGGAAACCATAAAGGCTTGCTGTAAATAGAAAATACAGAAGAGTAAAGAAAACATAAACATAATATATATCATATATAAATACATTGCCATCATAATGGCCACCATGAGAGGTGGTTGGAGATATTTGAACAATCATCGTTTCGTGAGGCGTTAGTTTTCCATCCACAGAAACATTATATTATTCATCCAATAGATGGAGGTGTGTGTAAGTGTAGTTATAATATTTCCCATAACAACATCCTGGTATATTGAGGATACTGTGTTTTTTACAAAATAAATTAATAAAAAGAGTTTATGGGTTGGAGAAGTAAAATAAAAGAAAACAATTTAAGAGAAACTGTTACCTTTAATTTGGGTAACTCCCTTTGTTTTGAACCAAAGGACTTCTTGAAGTGCCTTATGCCTAAATTAAGGCTTCTAGGAGGAGGATAGGTATTTAGGTAGATTAATGGGGAAGAGTTTGGACGATTCAAAAGGCTTGAGAGGTGTGAGGAATTGGTTATAAATGGTCTCCTTTTATAAGGGGGAGGAGGGGCTCTTTAGAAAAGTGTAAAAACATTATTTTATTATATATTGATATTCGGTTTCTAATGGTCCAAAAATAATTATAGTCAAAGATAAAGTGAATAAATATAGAAATAAAATTATCCAATTGGAATTGTACGGGTTTTTGATAATAGTTTAATCATTATAATCTTATTTATTTAAAAAGTTTATTAATGAGGTAAACACTACATCATTATTGTGTCATAACTAATTTAAATTATTTGATGTATAAAAATTATAAAAAATTTCTATCATGTAGGAAATATTTTTATACTTCTAAATAATATTTATAGTCGAAAATATGACTTATATAACACCATATAAAAATTAATTTACTAAAAGATATTTTCTTTTTTCTTTTTTGCCTTTACTTTAAGTTAATTAATCTAAATTGTCATTATCACTCCCAAGTGGCTCAATGGGGACCCAAAATCGACCCAAAGATGATCATGGTCGTAAATAACTCAACAAATAAGTTTTTGACAAGTGTTAAGGTAATTTTGAATTATTATAATATTCTTTTTACCTTGAATTACCTTATTTACCTTTAACCGCGGTAAATAAAAGTCAAAAGTTACAATTCACCAAAAATTATTTTCATATTATTGAACCACATTTTACTTCTTCGTAACAACCATGTATGTCGGATTTTAGAATTTCAATTCACAGAAGTGGTAAAATTTCATTTAAATGAAAAAGTCAGTTTTTTTAACTACCACTAAGTGGTTTCACTATTCATCAAAAATTGAAATTTTTCAGAAAAATACCAAAAATTCAGCCTAAGATATATTTGATATTCTGAATTCAAAAATGATGTCTATTTTTTCAAATTCAAAACATATAATTGGAATTAATTAATTTTAAAATTAATTCCCGTTATCAAAACAAATAGCGTGTTTTTAATAAACAATAACTATCAAAAGATTGATGCTTGTTTATGTCCAATTTCAATGTGAAATTAATTCCAATGACCAAAATTGGATTAAATGGTAAAAATTTATTTTAATTTCACTTTAAAACCTGTTAAAAATATAATATAACCATATGAATAAATTAGATATGGAGGCACATTCATATTAAAATAAAATATTTTTCACTTTTCATTAAAAATGAACTTTATCAGAAAAATTCCAAAAATTTACACAAAGTAAATTTTGATGTCCCCGTTCTAAAGAAGGATTTTATTTGGTCATATAGAATGTATTAAAGTGACCAAAACTAGATTTAAAAATGGTTCTCCATTAAAAGGCGGTAAATCGGCCTTTTAATGAAAATTATGCTTAAAATTAGATTCATTCACATTTTAAGCCTCTAACTTTTATTGAATAAATGTAAATACATTTAAAAAACATGTATAATAATATTGTAGTTAGTTTTGTTCATTCTCGCTAATACAATGGCTAGGATTTAACTACCATTTAAAATAATAATATATTATTAGTGTGCAACATAAGATTTCAAAAAAAACCTGTTGTTGTGTGTCGGGTACGCTATCGAACATAGAAACCCTTTTAAAGTAAAATTAATTTTTAATTAAAAAATTAATAAATATGAAAATTTCATATTCTTTATTTACCTGGGATGTTACATCCTTCCCCCATTTTGGGAATTGCATCCTCGCAGTTTTAAAATTTCGGCTCAGAAACTTTATTGAAAGTCCCATATCAGAAAAAATAGTCAGTAAAAATACCACTTTAAAAGAAAGAAAGAGAAATTAAAATGGTCACCCAAGTTAACCCATGCTAAAATTCCATGAAAACATGGATATGGAGGAGAAAACAAAGGGTCAATTTCTGATGGAGAGTGATAGGAAACATGATTAAGAGAAAGTTAACCAAAAGAAAATCACAAACTTATGATGTGTGTAAACAGTCTTTGATTACCCAGTAGGAAACGTAAACCAACAATGTTTTGGTTTTACATTCCTTTTCATAATTTTGAGGAATTCATATTCTACATAGAATAAAAACATAGGGATATATACTTACCTTCAAGTATATTTTCATCTTTTAATAAGTTTCTACCAAAACTATTCATTTTTCTAAACGATGGGCATTCAAAAAGACTTGGTCACATCAAAAGAACAAGAATAATATTCTAGAGAATCAAATAATCCAAAAAAGGGTAACTATATATTTCCCTTTTACTTAGACATCAAATAAAACCAAAATTGTTATTACAAGATCAGATAATCACCAAAAGAATAATCCTTTATAAAAAGAAATACTTATCTTAATCTCCAAAATTCCACAAAAAGAACCCAAGGTTCAAGAAAGACCATTAAATAAACAGTTATCCTTAAAATTATTCAATGTAATCCAAACTAATATTGAAACCCAAATCTCTGAAGGATTTAATCACATGGTCTTCCAAGGTAAATCTTAACATTTATCTCCAAATAACATCAGTTACTCTTAAAGTCTCATACTAAAAAGTAATTAACCTAATCACATATCCTCCATGATAGGTTAATCATTTTCATAGATAACCCAAAATAAACTTATTCCTGATTCATATGATCATCTAACTAAAATTAATTAGTCATACTAACCAGGGACTTCACGTAGTCCAGTGGTAGGTGATAAATACCAGTCGCACTTTGGTTGTGGGTTCGATTCCCATATCTTTGTCCGACGCGATGGGTTGTCACGCGGTTTGTGTGTTGTCCCTTTTCAAAAACTACATAATTTTATAATATTCTTAAAAAGAGATAAATTCATCAAAAAATAACTATAACATATTTTAACCACAAAGGTTATCTAATAACTTTCGTTTTGCATCCAAAAATGTATTAACCGGTAATTGACTCAAATTCCAGGATCATATAAACCCAAATTGTTTTTTATAACTATATCCACAAAAGAGAATATAATTATTCCTTGAATAAAATTTTCATATATCAAACATCAGGGTTACAGATACTATAAAAAGTATTCTAATGTAATCCCATCTTCAGAAGAGCCTTAATAATTTTAAGCATTTCACTATCCTAAATTCTACCATAACTCTTGAATCCCTTATATGTTTACTTCTTACTCATTCAACATTATTCATGATCTATTAACCATTATTTTCCAACTTATTTTGAAATACTTCTTTCCTACAAACAAAATCAGGAATCATATCCTATGATTTCAATAATAGTAAAACATGTGTTAAGAAATAATCCTTACCTTTCATTGATCATTGTCAATTTATTCATCCTCAATCGGAATGGAATTAGGTATTGGTAAACGAATATGTGTATGATCCTGGTGATCCCATTCCCAAATAATCCTTTGTAGGACATGTGTTTTCATAATGACCATGCACACCACATTTAAAACATTCAATTGATCCCTCAGAAAGGACTTCTTTCCCTTTCCTAGAGTCAACTAGATGCTTCCTTTTTTCATGGAAGGATCTTGCTTTATGACCTTCATTTCCACATCTATAGCATCTTTCTGTCCCATTGAAACATTTTCCTAGGTGTTTCTTTCCACATCTTTGACACATAGGTTTTTTAACACACTTACCTTTATGATTTTTACCTGAACTTCTGTAGGGATTTTTTTCTCGCATATATGATGCCTTATAAAGAACACTAAGGTTCAGGTGGTCAATCATGACTCTAGATAGTTGGTTGAGAATAACCACAAGTGTTCGCATTTCAGCTCCCATATCATTCAGTTGATCATTTAGAAAACCATCACAGTTTTCTTCACATCCATTGTTACTTTGGTGCCTGCTAGATCCAGCCATTTACTAAAACCAAAAAGTTTAGTGTGAGTATTTCAGTAAAATCATCATATAATATCTTATGAGGAGGTTAAACACTAAGATATACATATTCATGTTATCTTAAACTCATTCACTTTATCTAAAAAAACTATGACTCTTTCTGAAATCATAACAATTATGGTAATGTCACTTATGCTTAAAGAGTTCCCTAACCTCTAAAGTTATTTAAACCTCCCTCTGATACCAACTATAAGGAACCAACCTTAAATATTACATAATATTGAATTAAATGAATAATTCACATTGAGGATATTTTCAGGTTTAGAGTTTTAGAGAATTAAGCCATAACTATTTCATTACAACTTGAATATTACAATAGACACTACTACTCAGTATCCATTTTTTTATAAAATAAAAACTCTTAAAAAGAAACATGTCGAGTTCCATGTTTTAGATAGCATGACTTTTCCTTAATCTCATCCTTGACCCTACACATCTTTAAGTCTTGGGGAAAACATTTCAAAAACATGGGATGAGAATAAAAAGCTTAGTAAGGGTTATAAAATAAGGAATGAAAACATTAGCCCATTAATAGATACAAATCAATGAAACCATACTTTTCAATCATAACATACCTTATGAAATCATAAGATTTTTGAATAACACACACACAAATCATAAATCATAAAGGTTACTTATGGAATCCATATAAAACTTACTTTGTAGCTATCACATCTACATATGGAGTTACACTTGGAATACACATCATGGTATATTCCCTAAATATTTTAGGAGAAACATCAACTTTACCTCTGTCACGTTACCCAATGCATTAGAGAGATATCTCGGGCTCACCCGCCCTTGGTTTATCACGGAACCACCCATATACGAAAACAATTCCCAATAACCATAACATAATCATAACACATAACACATGTATAAAGTAAATATAATATTTCCCATTCCAAAATATCAAATCAAGATATTGAAATAAACAATGCTTTATCAAATCATTTTCAAAACCATTTAAAAAGAGATTCTTAAATCAAAGTGTCCCATACCACTTTGAAGCTTTTAGATGAATTATCATTTGAAAAAATTAATGTCCATATAGATAAATCCTAAAATACATTTTGAAAACATGGTCATTAATAATAAATATTTAGAAGAATAAATCTTTAAAACATTTAAAACGATATATTTGTTAAAGAGTTTTTTTAACAAAAAGAGTGATGATTGAATACAAATAAATGGGTAATAACATTTAATCAGAACATTATAATATCATTAGAATAAAGGTATTCATGATATAATATGTCAAAGAATAGTATATACACCATATAGGATTTAATTGGTGCATAACAATAGTGATGTCTCAGTGGAAATGTAAATTGAGATGAAATCCCTTATAAAGATGGTATCATTAAATTAAGGATAAATTAGTAACATAATTATGTGTGACTAATATAAATACACCAAATATAAGTGTATATTAATTGTAAAAAAATCATAGGTCATTAACACATATTCATAGGACAACATATTCAAGAAGTACAAGTTGAACCCAATGAACTGAAATTGGGTTAAAAAGTTCCCTTGTAAAAATTCGACAGCCTAACGACGTCAATTTAAAATTCATAAAATGATTTGATGAGATAAAAAAGGGTATCTCATCACTTGGAAATAAATTTTACATCAATAAGGATATATAAAAACATATCCCAACATAATAATATGTAAATTAAAAGACATAACAAAAAGATGTCTTTTAAAAAGAGGAGGGTGAAAGGTTCCCTTACCGATTTGGTAACTTACAAAACATACGCCACATGAAAGAAGGATCATAAAATGAAGATTTAAATACTCATAAACTAATTTATATTACAAAAAGAGTACAATCATGGGCATTACATACACCACACAAAAGGAAACAGTGGAAAGTATAGCATGAATCTCACAGGAATAAAAAGTGAGATGAAACGCTTTACCACGTTGTATTCAACTGAGTCATATGACAAAAAGTAAATAACCACCAAATGAATCATATAATACCCTGAATATAATGATAATCATGATAATATATATCCAAAGGCAGAACACAATAAACCACATTCAATAAATAAGTGGTGAATAATGGAAATCTCACGAAATTAAGAGTGAGATAAGAAAATCCCTTACCTCGTGTCTGACTTGACTCGATCATTCTTTAATCTCCTGAATAATAAACTAAAGTTAATTTCTAATTGTTTAAGAACCTTTTTTAAGTTTATTATTCTTTTTATATCACTTATTACCATGTTATAAACATTATGTAATCATTTAAGTTATTAATGTTCGTTTTGTCGATATATGGTACTCGAGTCAAAAATGGACTTCTTATAATTACATGTTGTTCACGTGGTCAAAGGTTCATTATATTCAGAATTATATTAATGATTTAGATATCATATATATCATATAAATCAAGTATATACATTTATTTATAATAGTACATAACATTTAGAGGTAAGAAATGAAATGCACCGTTCATGGAGACGGTAAGCCGTACGTACGCATGAACGCTACTTTCATTTAAATTTATTATTTTAATGGAATTAAAACATAATGATACATAGGTATATTATAATTCCAGTATAATATAATATATAATATCATTAACTCTATCCTTTATACATACCATATAAGGAATTAACGAGTCACATCACTTTGAGGGGGCGGTAGTCTGTGCTTCCTCAAATAAGATTATCGTATTTACCCACTATGGAAACCATAAAGGCATGCTATAAATGGAAAATAAAGAAGCTTAAAGAAAAAATAAACATAATATATATCATATATAAATACAGTTCCATCATAATGGCCACCATGAGAGGCGGTTGGGGAAATTTGAACAATCATCTTTTCGTGAGGCGTTAGTTTTCCATCCACAGAAACATTATGTTCTTCATCCATTAGATTGAGTTGTGTGTAAGTGTAGTTAGAATATTTATAATAAAAACATCCTAGTATATTTATTATACTGGTTTTGTTACAAAATAAATAAATAAAAAGAGTTTAGGGGTTCGAGAAGTAAAATAAAAAGAAAACAATTTAAGAGAAACTGTTACCTTTAATTTGGGTAACTCCATTTGGTTTGAACCAAAGGACTTCTTGAAGTTCCTTCTACCTAAATTAAGGCTTCTAGGAGGAGGATAGGGATGTTGGGAGATTAATGGGGCAGTGTTTGGATGATTCAAAAGTCTTGAGAGGTGTGAGGAATTGGTTATAAATGGTCCTGTTTTATATGGGGGAGGAGGGGCTCTTTAGAAAAGTGTGAAAACATTATTTTATTATATATTGATATTCAGTTTCTAATGGTCCAAAAATAATTATAGTATAAGATAAGATGACTAAATGTCGAAATAAAATAATACAATAGTAATTGGATAGGTTTTGGATAATATTTTAATCATTATAATCTTAATTATTTAAATGACTTATTAATGAGGTAAACAGTGCATCATTATTGTGTCATAACTAATTTAAATTATTTGATGTCTAAAAATTATTAAAAAATACTATCATGTAGGAAATATTTTTATATTTCTAAAAAATATTTATAGTCGAAAATATGACTTATATAACACCATATAAAAATTAATTTACTAAAATATATTTGCTTTTGTCATTTTGGCCTTTACTTTAAGTTAATTAATCTAAATTGTCATTATCACTCCCAAGTGGCTCAATGGGGCCCGAAAATTGACCCAAAGATTCACATGGTCATAAATGAATCAACCAATAAGGTTTGGTCAAGTTTTATGGTAATTTTAATTATTATAATATTCTCTTTACCTTGAATTACCTTATTTACCTTTAATCACGGTAAATAAAAGTCAAAAGTTATTATTCATGAAAAATTATTTTCATCTTATTGAACCACATTATACTTCTTGATAACAACTATGTATGTCAGATTTTTGAAATTCAATTCACAGAAGTGGTAAAATTTCATTTAAATGAAAACTTCAGTTTTTTTAACTACCACTAAGTGGTTTCACTATTCATCAAAAATTGAAATTTTTCAGAAAAATACCAAATATTCAGTCTAAGATATATTTGATATTATGAATTCAAAAATGATTTCTATTTTTCCAAATTAAAAACATATAAGTGGTATTAATTAATTTTAAAATTAATTCCCGTTATCAAAACAAATAGCGTGTTTTTAAGAAACAATAACTATCAAAAGATCGATGCTTGTTTATGTCCAATTTCAAAGTGAAATTTATTCCAATGACCGACATTGGATTAAATGGTAAAAATATATTTTAATTTCACTTTAAAATCAATTAAAAAGATAATCTAACCATATAAATAAATTATATTAAAAGGCACTTTTGAATTAAAATATAATATTTTTCACTATTCATTAAAAATGAACTTTATCGGAAAAATTCAAAAAATTACCCAAAGTAAATTTTGATGTACCCATTCTAAAGAAGGATTTTATTTGGTGATATATAATTTATTAAATTGGCCAAAACTAGATTTCAAAAGGGTTCGCCATTAAAAGGTGATAAATTGGCCTTTTAATGTAAATTATGCTTAAAATTAGATTCATTCAAATTTTAAGCCTCTATCTTTTATTGAATAAATGTAAATACATTTAAAAAACATGTATAATCATATTTTAGTTAATTTTGTTCATCCTCACCAATACAATGGCTAGGAGTTAACTACTGTTTAAAATAATAATATATTATTAGTGTGCAACGTAATATTTCAAAGAAACCCATTGTTGCGTATCGGGTACGCTATCGAACATAGCAACCCTTTTAAAAGTAAAATTAATTTTTAATTCAAAAATTAATAAATATGAAAAATTCATATTCTTTATTTACCTGGGATGTTACATAAATGGTAATCTCTAAAGATTTTTCAAGATAATACCTAAAGAAACACTCATTCAAAATTTCTTCAAAGACTCTAACCAACTCATACATAACAAGATAAAACCCCTAAGTGATGTCCATCACTAATTCCAAAAATTTATATTCACCCAGAAATATAGGAAGACATCCTAGTGACCAACCATCCACACTTTACATGGACTTTTCTACCACATAATCAAAATAACATGAGATAGGATTTCATTGAATCACACTTCCCAAATCCAAATAAAATGGTCCCAACATGGATCATAAACCACAATTAAAAACAAAATTAATGAAAATAGAAACATATTTATAAAACTGACTATTTTCCCTTTAGAATACATAACATAAATTTCAATGGCCAAGAATCATTTTTCAAAACATACACTAAAAACATTTCAACACCTTTTGAAAAATACAACCAAATTTATTTCAATGTATTTTTCAAAATTTGATTTAAAAGAAGTTGAAAAATGTTAAATTTATAAATCCCACATTTAAAAAAAACATTCCATAAAATTATAGAAATATCGTTTAAACCATTTTCAAAACCAAAATATTTCATTAAAGGAAATATTTTGAATCACCATTTCATTGATAAATCCATATTATAAATTTAGGAAACCCCATATATTTGAAAATTTCAACAGAAAACTTCCTTGTAAAATTTCAAATTCGGATTCCTATTATTTTAAAATAATATTTTTTATTAAAAGGCCACAAAAATACCTTTTTAGAACATTTAACCATAAAAAATCACCTTTTTAAAATTACAAACTGATTTTAACCACTTAAAACTATTTCAAAACACGCATTTACACTTTTAAAATCATAAATATTTACTTTAAACCCAATTTAAAATCCAATATACTCTATCAAAAAAAATTTCAAGACCAGATTGAATAATAACACACAATATAAAACCAACCAAGAAGAGACTAGTGACCATATTGGAATTAACCACATAGCTTGGTGAACCATGTGTCATTTATGGAACCATCACCAAGAGTAACACAAAACAATGTACACAGGCTCCAAATGGGTTACCAATCCATGTGAGATCACTTTGTACCACCACCTCAACTCTTGTTTCATCTCTAAAATAAAATCTCAAAATCAAAATTAGGATCCCAACATCCCCAAGTAACTCAGGATTCTTTATGAGTGGTGTTGCTTTGGAACCAAACCATGACCAACCTCATGATCCCCAATGATCCAATCTCCATCTACTAGATATCCCAAATAACAAGGGCTGCATTATGAACTTATTTACCCCTAATAACCTAGTTCTATTATACTATTTTTTACAAACTAATCTGATTCATGCCACCATAGGATACCAAATCTGATTCACAATAAGTCTTGAAGGTCATTCTTAATCTTCATAGGCAGACACAATTGGGAAGGCATCACAGAATCAGTACTTCGGAATTATTTTTCCTAATAAATAATTAATAAAATCCGCAAAAAAAATTAAATAAAATTTCAACATGGCATGTCCATATATTAGACACCCACACTAAAATAAAAAAAAATCGGAAACAATAAAATAACAATAAACTATAAAGGAAAGAAATAAATAGAATATTCACCAGAAACCTCACTCACCACCCCAGTCTCTATCTATTGAAAGAAAAATATGCCCACCATATGGTTTTTCTTCACACACTAGCAGTTATAGGTACACTTTGTTCAATAGAAAATAGTAAAGGCCTTTGTGGTTGGTGTAATAAAAGAGACTAAAATAAAAATAAACAACAAACATACCTCCATGTGAGTATACGATTAACCTACCAACAAATAAGAACCATAATTCCCCATGGGATAGAATAATAGATAAGATGGAACTTTAACTGAAAATGATAATAGATAGGTGTGATAAATAAGTACAATAGGGATTCCAAAAGAGAAACTACGCCCTATGACTTTCCTTTAAAAGGAATACAATTTCATGATAGTTTGAAAATATAAAAATATGGTTTTACTTTCCTTAAAAATATGAAAATGTATAGTATCTTCAAAAACCATTTCCCCTTTCCATTTTCAAAATGGTTACCAAAGTGTGATAGACTTTCCTAAAACCCATTTATAAGAAGAAACATATAACAAATAAATAATTTTAGTGGGAAATCATAATAGTTGAAATCATTTTTCAAAGTGTTTTAAATAGATAAAAGTAGGATATACATATAAAACATATGATGAAGTATAAGTTACTAGTCAGAAATAATAATAGTATAATCATTTCATAAAGTGCCACAAAATAATGGAAAATAAATTACAAGTAAAACTTTCATCATGGTAAATTCCTAGAAATAACATGAAGAGAACCTAGAAATATGGGGTTTAGAATCATACGTCGGCCTATTAATGGAATCCATAGTCAATAACCAACTCGACTATTCGAAACTATCCTCTCTGGTGGAACAACCTACATGGAATTTCCCTACAATGGGTATCTATTCTATCAAATCAAGACTAAATAGAAACCGTCTCTCAACTGTCACTATAACACTTATGATCCCATGGATTTAGAAAAAGTGGTATGCGAGGTGGCATTAACAAGATATCATAATAAATCAAAATCACGTTTTCCTAGCCTACCTTCCAACACCACCCATACGGAGACCATATCCTAACTTGAGGACTCCCCTGGAGGCATTCACTTTAATAAGAAATTAAAAGGTACCAAAAATTCCTTATAATTGTTTGGTTTCAAAATCATTTCCAAAGAAGCATATTTCTTTTCAAAATTCAATTTTGAAACCCAAAGAAACATCAGACCATGTTTTAAAGGTTCCAAATGGGCCTTAGTATTTGGAACAAGAATTTACCATTTGAAAACCATTTTTAATCCCAATATTTTAAATTTCCAAATACACTCATTACAATTAGAAACATATGCACCTCAATATATATATATACCTCTTTAACCAATATACATATTCACACAACTCTGTGTGAATATGTACAAAGAGGGTACCTATATATACATATATATATATATATATATATATATAATATATATATATATATATGGATATGTGTATATTCCATTTTTAGTGTTTGAACTTTTATTTTAATACTTTGATATTTGGGTTTTGATAATTTGAAATTTCCTCATATTTAATTAAATTCAAATTGTTTAGTTATTTAAATTTTCATATTTTAAATTAATATATGTTAAATAGTTAAAAATGGGTTTTCACTCATTATTATTATTTTTATTAATACTTCATATAATGTAATAATTTTTTTGTGTGTAAATAATTAGAAATATTTTGTGTGTGTTGATAATAGAAATATTTTTTGTAACTCATGTGATAATGAAATACATTTTTTAACCTAATTCATTTTATATTAATATGTTTCTTTCGTATTATTTTATTGTTATTTTTTAATGTTACAATTTAAAAATATATATTATATATCTTGTTAAATTTTTATTTTTATATATATAGATTATAATCATTTTTATGGCTATATATTTATATATATACATGGTTATATATATATATATAAATATTCACATATATATACATATGTATCATAATATATTATATTTTTATATAAGTATAAAATATATATAAATAATTTTACGTCACCATTGTTCTTCTTTGCGGGCTTCCATGTGTGTGCACCTCCGGTGAGCTCCTCCATCTCTGACCACTCGAGTGCACACAATATCACCCTTGCAGTGACTTCATCTTTTCAAAACCTCATTTATTTAGCCATGGTAGTGTGTGAACCACACCTAGTGAACTTTTTCCCATGTAGTGAATGTACAGTGACATCAATCTTCACCCATTTAAATCCTCCATGGTCTCACCTCACCTACAACACGTCTTCTTGGTTTTGGCCACTCACGTGTAGCTCGACCATCCTCCTCCAACCAAAGAGACACCAATATTAGTGAATTTTTATCCTCATAACTCCCTTTATCAAAGGAAACTTTTATCTAGAAACACATCTCCACTTTTCTATTTCAACATTCCTCTAGCATTGTCCATGTTTGATGAAATATAGACACTATCAGCAATGATGATATTCTCATGCAACCGTGTGACATCATTTATCTTTCATCAATTCATATCACTTGCTTCTATAGTAGCAACAAATATTACTTATAATAATAGTAGTTCTTTTTATGCCACAATATCAATTCTCTCTTATTTTAAACCATAAAGGAAGCATGAAATGGTATATTATCCTACTGAGTTTTTTATATATATGGGTTTTATAAAAATAATTTATGGAAAAAGGATAGGGTTTGAAATATTTTTTAAAATGGGTCTTTAGATGCGGGAACCCCGTTCATGAATCTTTGGCATGGAGATATGCATGAATGGGGTTCACACATCCTTCATCCCATCTTCGAAGGATGTGTGATCCTCATTCACGCATCTCTCCGCATCGAAGGATGCGTGAACCCTATTCACACATCCGAATGAGAAAATCTATAAAACGGGGTCTCCCCCCACCCAAATTTATTCTTCTCCTCTGGATTTTGTTGTGATGCCCTATAGAATTTCTTTCTCAACAAATTTTTTCTTCTTTTATGATGGTAAAATTTATATTTAAATTTTCAATTGTTTAATTGAGTTTATTTATTTCATTATTATGATTATTTATTTGATTTGTGATATGTAGAAACTAGTTTTTGTGTGTATGGTTTATTTATTTCATATTTATTGATTTGTAAATTAGTTTCTTTTGTATGATTTAATTTATGAATGATGTTTTTGTTGTATGAATTCATATTTAATGTTTAGGAAAATTAATTATGTCATGTCTAAAATGTTGTATAAATTCATATTGAATTTTTATGAAAATTAAATATGTTATAAAAAATGTTATTTTGA
Organism: Viscum album; assembly: GCA_963277665.1. Lineage (NCBI taxonomy): Eukaryota > Viridiplantae > Streptophyta > Magnoliopsida > Santalales > Viscaceae > Viscum > Viscum album. The sequence goes on along the minus strand of OY728119.1, from coordinate 1,574,528,317 downwards.
ATGTAATATTAATTTAAATTATAATATTTTTATACACATGTAATATAATTTGTGAATAATATATTAGTTATATGTATCATATTTAAATTTATTAAAAAATATATAGAAAACGTTTTCTGTTATTTGTATAAAAACAGTTTTGTGTAAATAAAATTTTTAAATTATGTTCGTTATAATTAAAGTTATTAAATATAAAAGAGGTGTAGATATATAATATGTATTTAATATAGTAATAGATATAATAAGTATACCCTAAAACTTGGTATGTTGTGTGATGACTGATCTTGAGATGACCGACCAATGCATAATTGAAATTACATGTCCTTTTTTGTGAATGTGGTTATTAAATTTGTAATAATTGCATTTATTTTTTTGTATTTATGAAATTTGAGTCATATTTGACTAATTATGTAAAGACTTGTGTGTCCTCTTAAAAAAGGTATGTATTTCATACCACTAGACCCCCTCACATGCATGTGAGTACATTTGTAATTAAAAGGCAATCAACAAGAGGTGTCCCTAAATAGGCATCCCCAGAGAGGTATCCCCGAAGAGGCGTTCAAGAACAAGCATTAAACATGAGGTGTTGTTGTTTGAAAGGAGACTAATGGTTGCTGAAATATTTGATAATAGAGACTTTAGGAGTTTACCCATAGGTTTTGGTTAGTTTATCAAATAATGATAAACTAATCATAAGTCTCAAGATCAAGTCATGATTAATTATTCGTAACTAATTATAATATATAACGTTGTATTAAATAATGTAAAATATTTATGTTTTATATAATATTTTATTAATTATTTTTTATAGGTAATAATGTATGCGCAAATATATTGCAACGGTGAGACCATTTATACAGAGCAAGGATTTAGCTATAGTGTGCCACCTATCAGAGTGGTAAATCTTCATGGTTATATGACATTGGATATAGTTCAAAATAAGATTCATAATCGGTTAAAACTAAAGGTCGATCAATCCATTTCTTCAATCACATATCAAAATATAAAACATATTGAATATTTCTGGCACACCGAGTACCCCTTGGTCGATGAAGATGATTGGATGGATGTATCTTCCTTATTTTGACAGAAATGTGCTAATGGTTTGATGGAGTTGCATGTGTTGATTACTGATATATATGTGGTGAAACTGACTACTATAGAACCGTGTTTTTTGAGCTATGTACATGTTATTCCTTCACATCAATATTTTTCATTGCCTCCTTCTCATTTGACTCAAGTAATAGAATTAAATTATGATGAATATGATCAAAATTTAGAAGGAAATGTTGATGACATCCCTTTCTGTGCTGATATAGTGAATGAAAGTTTATCTGAGGAAAAAGAATATGGGGAGCCATCAGAAGATGATGTGGGTGAGGGTAATGTAGGGAATGAACCTTTTGAGGTTCCTTTGAGAGTTGTGTGTGAGGGTGATGTGGGAAATTATCCTTCTGAGGTTCCTTTGAGAGATAGACATACATGACATCCACCGGTTAGTGGTAATCACCCTTTATTATTGAGTTCCTTAGTTAAAGAAATGTCTCATGAACAACATTTTGATTGGGATTTCATTACACTGACTTCTAAATTCCCTAGCATTATAGGGAATATGTCTGCATCAAATGATAATGCCATCTATTTCGGGCAAGAGTTTGAAAGTAAATTGGTCATGAAAAATGTGATAATTAAATACCACATTGAGCAACATTTCACATTTGTGGTTGATGAGTCAAAGAAGAAAAAATATATCATTCGTTGTGAAAAATATGGGACAGAATGTAAATTTCAATTAAGGGAAATATTTTATAAATATTTTACATGTTGGAGGATAACCAAATTTGAAGGGCCACACACTTGTGTGCATCCAATCATGTCACAGGATCACTCTTCTGTTGAATAATAGTTTATATCAAATGTTATTTGTGAGATGATACAAACATGTCAGGATGTTCTCATTGGCCTTGTTTAGGAAAGAATTCAATAGTTTTATAAATATAAGATATTATATACCAAAACATGGAATAAAAAACAGAAGACAATTGTAAAAGTGTATGGTGATTGGGATGAATCTTATGCTATGTTTCCAAAACTTATGGAATTGTTATCTCTCAACAATCAGATTGTTTATCAGTTGGACATTGTTGAGTATGTGTCCCCCAATCACTGAGTTGATCGAACAAAGGTGAAGTTCAATAGGGTTTTCCGGGCATTCAATCCATGCATTGTTGCCTTTCCCTATTGTAAAAAATTTATTCAAGTCAATGTAAATTTCCTATATGGAAAGTATACATGTGTTCTACTCATTGCTTCCACACATAATGGTAATCATGCTCCTCTGACACTTGCTTTTTCTATTGTTGAAAAGGAGAATTTTGAATGTTGGAGCTGGTTTTTGGCATGTGTATGTGTTCATGTCACACAAAACCATGGCGTGTGTCTGATATCTAATCACCATCGAGTTATTATAGATGTCGTGGTTAGTGATGGGATTTCATGGACTGAGCTAACTTCTTATCATCGTTATTGCATTAGACATATTGCAAGTAATGTGCATAAGCATTTCAGAGAAGGCGATCCTCGAGTTGGGTATGTTTTTATAAACTTATTTTTTTAAAACAAAATTTATTATTCATTTTAATATATTATTCCCTTATGTTTTAAGCATATGATCCCCAACAAAAAAGGTTTGATTGACACCTTGAAGATATCTGAACTTCTAATGAATATGTGTATGAATATATGATGCTGATTTCGAAGGAAAAATAGTCATTAGTATATGATGGTGGCAAAAGATATGTCTATATGACCACTAATATAGTGGAGTGCATAAATGGGGTCCTCAGGGGTTTGCACAAACTTCCTATCATAGGGTCAGTGTAAGAGACATTTTATAGATGTGTTCACTACTTTGTTGACCAGTCCCAAAAGGCCAATCAGAGGATGGAAAACGGAATGCGTTTTACGTAGCATTTCCTTAGTGATATGGATTCGATATTGAATGAGGCTTCAAGATGGACTGTTCTATCCTTTGATAGGGAAAAGACGAGCGTTTAAGTAATATTGTGCTACAACTGGGCTACATGCACTAGTGGTCGAGTGTTTGTAGTGATTCTTGATAACAAATACTCACTACTGGAAATATGACTTTTACCAATGGTTTTGGCCAAACCGTTGGTATAGTTCATTAATTTGGACTTATACAAACCTTTTGTCCAAAACAGTTGGTATAGGTCACTTATATGAACCTATACCAACGGTTTTGGACAAACCGTTGGTATAGGGGGGGACCTATAAGACCTATACCAATGGTTTTGGAAAAACCGTTGGGATAGGTCCATTATAGAGACCCTATACCAACGGTTTGGCTAAACCATTGGTATGGGTCCCCCCTATACCAACGGTTTGTCCAAAACCGTTGGTATAGGTCCTCAAATCAAATGGAATATACCAACGGTTCTCAAAACCGTTGGTATAGGTCCTTCGATTTTAATCGAATATTTTTACCGAGAACATTATATAAATCAAAATTTAAAATTATTATACCAATACATATATATATTTATGAAATTATGTTCACAAAAGTCATGTTAGGTTAGTGGTTAAGTCATTCAATTATAAACTAGAGGTCCTGGGATGAAATCCCACTGAATGTTTTTTTTTTTGAAATACATATACCAACGGTTTTGGGAACCATTGGTATAGGTTTTCATATTACTTATTCCAACGGTTTTCAAAACCATTGGTATAGGTCTATACCAACGGTTTTCAAAACCGTTGGTATAGGTCTATAACAATGGTTTTCCCAAAACCGTTGGTATAGACCTATTGTCACGGCTTACTTGCCAACGGTCCTCCAAACCGTTGGTATAGCATGTACCAACGGTTTGAGGGCCTATACCAACGGTTCCAAACCATTGGTATAGGGTATTTTTCCAGTAGTGACTGTGATTGCAGAAATGTTCAGGCATTTAGATATCTATGTGCACATGTTATTGCAGCTTGTGTTTCAGTAAATATATCATGGGAGCCATATGTTGACCCATTTTATCGCATGAGCACTTTGGTGAACTGTTATAGTGCATCTTGGATGCTTGTTGGTGACTTTAATTCTATCTCATTGCATACTGATCAGCTAACTATCATCCCTGATATTTACAAGTTTCATAATTTGGTTCTTTTTTCCTTTATGAATTTTTCAATGTCTTCCGTTTTTTAAATTATTGGATTCATACTACTAGGTTACGACCTCAAGGAAGGCCAAAATCAAGTCGAATCAGAAATGAAATGGATTGTCCTTGAAAATTAGGACTGATAATTTGATGCGGTATCTATCATGTAGAAGGACATAATCGTAAGAGATGTCCCCAAGGGGCAGCACAGAGCTCTACACCTCGTCATTCATGATCGAGTTTGCGTATTGTATCACAAATATGTATATTTTGATTTGTATATGGAAGTTTCAATATTGAATCCTTTTATTTTTGACTTGCTCTATTTCTAACAAGTTTCAATTTTAGTTTGTATCGTTTTTTGATTCTCTAATAAAGAATTTTGCGATACTCAAACTATTCAAAAAAACAACATAGAATGAAAGAACTAGATCATGGAAGCATACATGTAATACTTAGAAGACCTCTATATGTTTTAATTAATTCAGACCTCATAAATATTGAACCCTATTCACGCCTTTACCATTGCTAGGATGTGTGAACGGGGATCATGCATCCTTAGAAGATGAGATGAAGGATGGGTGAACCCTGCTCATTCATCTCTCCACGCTGAAGATGCGTGAACGGGGTTCACGCATCTAATGACCCATTTTTTAAAATATTTCAAGCCATATCCCTTTTTCATAAAAAAAATTCTAAAACCCATATATATAAAAAACCCTATCCTACCACTTGATAGTATCTCCTACCGCTCTCCTAAGAGCATCTCACCCACTTCTTGATGGAATTGGTAGCTATCCTACAGTGGTTCTAATCATAACTACGAGTAGAACCATTTTCAGGAAATGGTAGTAGCATGGGTCCACAATAGATCATCTATGATGGTAGCACCCCTGCTACTATCCAATGGTTGAACTTAAATGAGGGTAACACGACCAATCACCCATGTTCCAGGGTGATGGTAGCACAATGTGTTTCCGCAGAATTAGCTTACTTAGTACACGATAGCTATATAGTGGCATCTTGCATGAGAAATGGTAGTATTTCTCCACTATTTTTTCATCCTTAGAAGCATACAACAGTAGTGGATTTAGAAAGCACCAGTACCACCACTTAATGGAAGTAGTAGTGAACTCTTATTAATACCAATTATTTTATTTTCTTACGGCCAACTTATATTTTTAGTACTATTAGTTATAATATTTATATATATAACTCATTATATTTTTCTAAAATATAATTGTTTCTATTCTAATTACTAAATACAAATAAAAATATTTAATTACTATTTAATTATTTATATTTTAAAATGTAATTACATGTTTATTTAAAATATTTTGAGCATATATTTTGTATACACACTCATGAAATATAGTCTCAGTAATGCTTTATTTTTGTGACTTTTTTATGTTTCAATAAATTGTAATTTTATTCATTTTATTATAACTGCTTTACTAATGCGTAATTCACTTATTTTTATTGACTATTTTATTAGAAGTGTTTCAAGGTTATTTTATACAGGAATAAAAGTGTGCTAAAACTCCCAATTATTGAGTGCTATATTTTTATTTATAAGTAACAACATTATTTTATGTTTCATTATCTTCTAACCCGTGGCATACAATGATTGGATAATTTAATGCTACTATAATATATTAGATTTAATGATGATATGAGATTAGTATTTTGGAATGTGATCAAGGGATAAAATAAACTTCCACTACTACAAAACTGGCATTTAACAGCACTGGTATTTATCAGCACTAGAAAAAAGTAATGATAAATGGTATCTTTATCATCTCTAAATAAAGCGTTGATAAATTTAGCCCTTTATCGGTGCTTTTTTTAGAACTCATAAAATAGTCCTTTATTAGTGTTTTTTTAGAACTCATAAAGGTCTGAATAAATAAAATGAAATAATTATAAAAATAAAAAAAAATTAGTTTATTAAAAAAATATTGCAAAATTTTATTAAATAAAAAATTATTGATAAAAAATTATAAATTTATTATACTATATGTACATTATAAATAATAATAAAAGAGCATTTATTAAATATATAGATATACAAAATTAAAATAAAAAAATTAAAAATAAAAATATTTAAATTCAGAAAAATATTGAACATTTTATTAATTAAATGATTATTGATAATGTCAATAAATAGTATATATTAAATATATAGATATATATTAATGTATATAAATCTGATTTATATATTACAAAATATTAGTTCACTTTACATTAAATAGTCATATATTTAGTGAATAATGGTTTATAATTAAAAATTAACATGAATTAAAAATACTAACTAATTACATAGAGTAATGGACATATTATTGAATGTCGTTTGATTTTTCAATTTAACATAGTTCAAATGTCTGTTCTATTTTATTTCACATATATATAATTAATTGATTTTTATATATAATGCACACACACAAAACTTATCTATTCTTTCAATATTATTAAAGTGTACTTATTTTTAATTTTTTTAATTTCTCTGATTTTTAACATCCATGCACTTAAAATTAGATATTCATTAACAGTGTTAAAAAACTAATTGTAAAAAAATATTTATAAATAAATATATTTCAAAATGTACATATTATGTTTATAAAATTATATATTTATAATTATAAATAAATAAATATTTATTAAAGTATTTATATAACTATATATATTTAAATAATTATTAAATTTAAATAATTATTAAATTTATAATAAATTTATATAAACAATAAATATATTTACTATATGTATGTTTATATATATTTATTAAATAAATATATATATAATTATATAAATATATATAATGATATAAATATTATTTTTTAAAAATATTTATATAATTATAAAAAAATATTTACATATTTAAATAATTATAAAATTATAATAAACACATTTAAATCAATAATATAATTACTATATTTATATTTGTATTTTATTTTTTGAAAAGAAAGGAGGATAAAATTAATGATGAATATCAGCAGCAGTACATAAATAGAGCCAAGAAGGGAAGTTGTCCAGCCATTGCCGGTTGACATCGAAGGGGCCTGAGGCTGCCAGCTGATGGGATGCATTATTTCTTTCCCTTTTGGTAAAGGAGAAGGTGCAGCAAGAGGAGCTTTGGTGCAGCGAACAGATTCTCCTGATGATGAAGCCAAAGGCCTGAAGTCCAATGTCATTGTGGTTAATGGCATTGATAACCGAAAGGAAGTCCGACTCGATGTTGATATCATCCCATCCACATTCCACAGCAAGCATCTTCCCTGCAAGAATGGCATAGGCCTCAGCGACTGTAGGTTCCCAGAAGGCATGATGGGTTCATATTTTGTTGCAATGATCTGCCCCAGATGATTTAGAGCTAGGAGGCTGAGAGCAACAGGCCCATCCTTGGGGAGAGAAGAGTCCACATTGAGCTTAAGACTCCCTTCCTTTGGGGGGGGTCCAATGAGGGGGGCATGAGGGGGTAACATCCAGCAAAAGGTGTCTGTTGCGGTCTATTCAGCCCTCAATCCATGCATTGGCTTGTTCAATCCAGAACTTGGGGGGCTGATGGACCTGGTGGAAAATCGAATCATTGTGCCGAACCCAAATGATCCAGGCCAGGGTACAACGAGCGCTTGCATTGGCCGATGAAAGAGAGGAACACCAGCGCATCAGAAGATCTGGGAGGTCAGAGGCAATTTCCAGTGAAGCATGTGATGCTGAGCCCCATTTATTCTAGATTGCCTTGGCTCCCGGGCAGTGCATGATGGAGTCCCAATGAGTTTCAGGAATATTTGGGCAGAATGGGAATGAATCAGCGCTGGCCATATGTCGGTAGACAAGGAGGCTCATGGTAGGAAGGGTGCTCATGCACACCTGACACCAAAATTGGCGTTTTTTTTTGGGGGACGTTGAGCTTCCAAAGCACTTTCCATGATCCCTCATCACGGTCGCATGAGTGAATTCCAAGAGCCAGTCAGTATCTGGATCTCACCGTGTACTCGCCTGAAGAATCATTGGTCCAAAAAAGATGGTTGGGGCCTGCATCAGGGACCCAGGGGATGCTCAGAATAATTATTTGGTCTCTTTCATTAAACCATTCTGGATCTTTTCCACACACCATCCTAGGCCCTGGTCTGAAAAGCGGCCGTTGACTGTGGCGTCTTCCAGAACAGGTTAGGCGGGGGATGTGGCCCGCATACCATCCTTATAGAGAAGCCAGGGATCGGTACATATGTTTCCAAAAGAGCCATTTCCAATCCTCTATCCCAGTCCTTTTTCTAAGAGAGTTCGGTCCCCCAAAACACTTCTCTAGAGGAAGCTAGGGCAGGGGCCAAGAGAGGAACCGCATAAGTCCATGTGGGGAAAGTACTTGTACCGGATTATTCATGCACACAAAGATGATGGACGGTTAAGGAGGCGCCATCCTTGATTTTCCAAAAGAGCATCATTGAACAGAAGAAGATTCCGGAATCCCATCCCTCCCTCTGACATGGGTTTGCAGAGCTTCTCCCAGGACAGCCAGTGGGGTCGATTCCTTCCATCATGTTCCCCCCACTAGAAGTTGGCAGTATGTGAATGTATCAGGTTAACAATTTCCGCTGGGAACTTAAACATCGACATAAAGTAACTGGGGATAGACTGATTGACATATTTAATGATGGTTCCCTTGCCAGCTTTGGAGATGCTTTTTGGGGTCCAGCCTTGAATTTTATTCTCAATCCTGTCAACAAGAGCTGCAAAAAAAAATTTTTTGGACCAGCTAATCACTGTAGGGAGTTCGAGATGCTTCTAGTGTTTATCGACCAAATGTATGCCTACAGATGCACAAATCTCAGTTATCTTGTCAAGAGGAACCCCTGCACTAAAGGGTATTTCCGATTTTCTCTGATTGGAAGACTGTCCAGACACCCATTCATATTGCTGGATTTCTTGGCTGATCACCCGACATTCATTAACAGTGGCTCTGGAGAAAAAGAGGTAGTCGTACTCAAATAAGAGATGTGACACTTGTGGGCTCTCACGGCAGACCTTTGCACCATGAATAGACTTAGAGAATGCAGCCCTGGAAATAAGGTTAGAGAAAACATCAGCCACCAAAATTAAGAGAAAAGGGGAGAGAGGATCTCCATGGCACATGCCACGAGTTAGGGTGAATCTTCTGGTAAGCTCCCCATTGACCATGATTCTGAAGGAGACGGTTGAGATGCAGTGCATGAAAATTTCTATCCATTTAGTGCAGAAGCCCATTCTGAGCATTACATCTCTAAGAAACTGCCATTCCACTTTATCAAAGGCTTTGGTCATATCCAGTTTCCAAGCCATGGTTCTTCTTTTCGTAGTGGAGCACATTTTTTTAGCGATGATAAATATGATAAAATAAATCTTTATCAGCAATTTTTTAGCGATGATAAAGATGAGTCTTTATCAGCGCTAAAAAACACAAATAAAGACCAACATTTATCAGCACTAGAAAGTGATGATAAAAGTGTCCCAGTCAAATTAAAAAAAACTAACCTATTACGAAACCATAGCGATATCATAAGCTTTCCATAGAAGCCACCCATTACTAGCGTCCCTCCTTAATGAATCAAAGGTCGAATCACACAAAGCCACTCGAATCACACAAACCCACTACCTCTAGTTTCTCAAACATCATTTGATATATGGTGTTTGATTAAATTAGGGTTTTCGAAGAAAACATTGAGATCTGGATCTAAGGGTCTCATATTTTCTTCAACCTAGTGATTTAGGCCTGTGTTTTCCTTTGTAGGTTCCAATTTTATTTTTTTATTTGTCGTTTTGAGATCTGAATATGAAGATTTATAATTTTAATTTGTAGGTTTCTATTTTATTTCTGCATTTGTGCTTCAGTTGTTATATATTGTTTTGGTTTTGTTTATGACCTGTTGTTTGCTTGACTACTGTTTTGGATATCATGTTCTGGTCTTTTAAAATTGTTGTTTTGAACCAATTTTCTTTGTTGTCTACATCTCAACCCCAGCTTTCTCCGCATGCTTAATTTTTTCACTATTTTAGATTTTAGTGAATCAAATTTGGTCTGATGATAATCCAATTAAATAAATATTTACACCACTGTCTAAATAGTGGAGGTTTTGGATATAAAAATATTAAACGAATGACCAAATTGATTTAGCAAACCGATTCTCAGTCTGATGATGGTGTGAAGCAGCAACAAAATCTGATTTTATGAAATTCATATAAAGGAATTTATTTATTTAAATTTTGTTTTAATATTATGTTGTAAGGGTTTTTCCTTAAAAATTTATTTTCTTAGAATTGTGTTGTTTTATTTTAAGTGAAATCTTAGAAAGGGTGATACCATATTTGTTTCATTTCAATGAATCTCTATTTTCAAAATTAGTATGGGGTTGTATTTATTTTACTATGTTGTGGTATTTTTCTGTAAGGGTTACATATCATGATCATATTTGTGTTATTTTATTTCTTTATGCCAACTTCTTTATGGACCTCCATAAAATATCAAGGGTGGGTCGATTCGTATTAGATGTCCTCCTTAGAATCCTTAGTTTGCTACATCATTTGTTCCAAAAATATAATAGAAGTTATCAAATTCTATATATTAGAAATTATTTTTAATTATTCGTCATTTTAGGTCTATATATACATTTTAAGTATATATATATATGCATTTAATTAACAGTAATATAATTTATGCTTAAATAACCAATAAATTATTATAAACTCATGTTACATTCAAAATAATAAAATTAGATAACTATATATACATTTTTTTAAAATAATTAAACGTTCCAAAATATAAATAATTATATTTTATACATAATTACCCAAAATAATAATTATTTAAAATAAATATAATTTAAAAGTTATTATTAATAGTATTTTTTTAGTTTCATTTGAAAAAAATAGTATTATATATATATATCGAATAATATTTTGTATATTTAAATAAATTTAAATACGATAAATAATTTACACAAACATATATATAATTATATTTAAATAAAGTTACGATTATAATACATGTATATATATAACATATATATATAATATTTAGGTAGATTTACTTTATTTATCTATGTATCGAATGAGGATTGACCTCCATTTTATAGTTTTCGATGATGGAAGGCGTGAACCCCGTTCAAGTTTATTTCCAATCGAGGTAAGTGTGAACAAAGTACACACCTCCATAGACCTATTTTTCCCATCATATAAAACCATATCATTTTTTCAAGAAAAAAACCTATTTAAAAAATCAAGTTTTATAAAAAATCATTATAAAAAATCCTCAACTAATTATTTTATTTATGTTTTATTCTTATCCATGTTGATAAATTCAAGGATAAAATGAAAGTAATTCTTCATTAACTCTACCTCCACATCAAATAAAATAAATTAATTTCAATAACATACACTCGTCAGCTGAAATTACATTATAGCAACCCCAGACCCCCATGTTGTGTAGTAATACAGTTGTGTATTCTGATTCTTCCTTCTCCACCCTCTCCATTTCATTCCCTCCCTTCACTCAATAGTTTCTCTAGTTGTGTGGAGCTTTTCTCTGGAAAAAGTTTTTGGTAATAGAGGTTTCGAGTTAATAACTATTTCCAATGATGTAATTATTACAAATGGGAGGCATTTCCACTTTTAGAGAACACAATGAAATATAATGGTCAACCTCGTCTGCTTCATCTTCTAAACATTTATTATTTCATTTTATTTACTTAAGAATCATCCTCCGTCTCTTTTATTTTTATTATACTACTCTGATCATTAGTCATCCCATGGGTGACAAATTCTTATAGTATTTCAAGAAACATAGGTGCATATCCAAAAGACATGGATGATGTGTGTCAAACAAAAAAATGCAATGAAAAATGTTCGAGAGATGAGCTGGTGAGGATTAAAGTTTTCTATAAATTTCACCTTTAAATGAGTTTAGAGGATAACACCAACCATAGTGGAGAAATTATCCTCTTCCTCCTCACTCATTTATTGATTATTTGGAGAGATCTATTTTCATTTTTTTATTATCATTCTAGCTTTACTGTTAGCATATATTTATGGTCAACAATGTTTTCATAGTAAAATTATTACTCATAGAATGAATGTATTGTTTCCTATTTATGTTTAATTTATTTCTTTCCAGTATTACTCATATAATAATTATTTTCTTGTATAAGAGGATACTTTTGTTCGAGCCTACAATTGATATAATGACAACAAGGAAATACGTCAAGAAAGCATACAATCATCAGAAAAAGGTGAATTCCTACTAATTATTTAATCAATTTTTCAAATTTTTATCTATTATTTTTAATATAATTTCTTTATCATTTTTATCTAATTCATATATATTTTTTCTCAAAGATCTTTTGGGAAGTCATATTTTTCTTTGAACTATTGTAAACAATCCACAAAAAAGATAAAATGATTCTTTCTACCAATGTTTCCACACTTTCTATTTTCATTAACTTTTTTTTCTAACTTCCAACACTGTATATTTATTTGATATTATTATCCGAGAAACCTTTATCATTGGTGAAATCCTATACTCTTATGACTTTTAACAACGAGAAAGGTTTTTCATATTATAACATTGAGTCAATATGTAGTGTTTGAAGTTTGACATAGAATGACTATGGTATCAGGGTAAAATTGTAAGTTAGGATTGTTTTGAGAATTTGGGATGTGTAGGCAAAATCCACGCCTCAATATGACACAAGATGTGACCGGTATGACTCTATGTGATTCTTTTTATTTAAAATTGACATTAATTTTATTAAAAAGTAGAACTAACATACTCAAAACTAATAAAACATATAATGAGTTTTGTATAACTTTAGGGAAGTGATCCATAAGTCATTTGAGACATGTAGGAATTATCCACACATCAATTTGATGTATAGTGTGACCACTATGACTCAATGTGTCTCTTATCAGTTTAAAATTTATAGTTTAGTTCAAAATATTCCACTCACTGAAAACAAGCTAAGGGCACTTGGATTTTCTTGATAAGTTATGACATTAATTCATAATTCCTTTATGATGTGTAGGAATCAGTATCATATATAACCGATACATGATGTGATCAGTATAGGTCAAGGTGTGTGTTTCTAGCCTAAAATGACATTTTATTAAAAAAAGTGACATACTCAAAACTAATAAAACACATTTATATTGTTTTGATACATTCAAAAAATAATCCACAAGTCATTTAATATGTGTAGGAATCAACCGTACCTCAATATGATGCATGTTGTGACTGGTATAACTCCAAGTGTGTATTTTTATTTGAAAATGACATCAATTTTAATAAAAAGATCAAATAAACTACTCAAAACTGAGAAACTAATTCATATTGTTTTTATACATTAGGGAAATGATCCATATGTCATTTTTTATATATAGTAATCATCCACAACTCAATCTAATGAACGATGTTCTCGGTATGACTCAATGTGTCTGTTATGAGTTTAAAAGTGACAGTTTACTTAAAAAATTGACACTCACTAAAAACTGAGAAAACACACTCATATTTTCTTGATAATTTATGAAACTTATTAATAAGTCATTTTTTATGTGTAGGAATAAATCTCAAATCAAAATGATAAATGTTGTGATAGGTATGATTCAGAGTGTGTGTTTCTAGTTTAAAATGACATTTTATTAAAAAAGACAAGTGATGTACTCAAAACTATGTAAACACATTCGTATTATTTTGATACTTTATGAAAACTATCGATAATACAATTTTTATGTTTAATAATTAGTCTCACCTCAATAAAATGCATGATGTGACTGATATGACTCAAAGTGCATCTTTTTATTTAAAATTGACACGAATTTTAGTAAAAAAGACAACTCACCTACACAAATCCAAGTAAATGCATTCAGAATGTTTTTACACTTTAGTAAAATAATCCATAAGTCATTTTTATGTGTATGAATCATCCTCACATCAATACGATACACGATGTGTCCCTTATGACTCAATGTGTCTGTTATTAATTTAAAATCAATATTTTAGTTAAAAAGTGTCACTCACTAAAAACCAAGAAAAAGACTCTGATTGTATTTATATTTTTGGAAAAATATTCATAAGTCATTTAGAACATATAAGAATTGGTATCACATCAAATCGACACATGATATGATCGATATGAGTCAAAGTACATGTTTCTATTTTAAAATTACATTTTAGTAAAAAAGAAAAATGACATACTCAAAATTTAGTAAACACATTCAGATTGTTTTGATATTTTAGTAAAATGATCAATTTTTCATTTGATATGTGTAAAAATCATACACACCTCAATCTGATGCACAGTGTGATCGGTATAACTCAAAGCATATTTCTTATTATATAAGTATCATTTTAGTTTAAAACACGCATCACATTGTGAAACCACGAAACAAGACTAGATTATTTTCTATTCATTTAAATTTTATATTCATACTTTATTTTGAGGATTTCACGGTGTTTTTGGTGCTATATTGTGCCATTACAGTACACTAAACTAGTGGGACAATGTGTTATAGTAGCACATTGCAATATATCCCTTTACCAGCACTTGAGAAAGCACTGATAAATGACCCCTTTATCAGTGCATTATGAATTATAATAAAAGACTTGGGATTTTAATCACACTCTAGTAGTCAACACATCTCTAGGGCTGATAAAGGACATTTTTAGCATGGTTAAAGACATATTTTGTAGTAGTTTTAACATAGTTTATTAAACTAGTATGACACACAATTATTTCTAAGCATTTGATCAAGAACACCTGCGAATTATCTTCCATTACTATGATCACAAAGGAACTTATACATTTAAATAATTACCACTGATGTGATCAAATATCATTGAGCGTTATCATCCTCATCATTTTATCATTCTGCTGGTTTTAATTGTTTTTTTATCAATTTTTTCTATATTTTATTTGTAATAATTATAGTAAAGTTTCCCAATAAAAAGAATGGTTATATTGGTTATTATAATACCCAAAAAAGAGGTTCTTATGTTGTGACTCATAATGAAAATTAAGGTATTGACTAGGTTGTGACTCCCAAAAAAAGTCAGGTTTATTCCTCTAGGTAATATAAAATGCAGTGTCTCTAATAGGTTATCACACTATTAAAAGTGATTTCATCTTAGTGCGTACCAATCTGTTCACCAAGTATAGAATGTCACGACCCATCTCCCGAGGCTTGTGTTTTGACTACCCCAATCCTGCCTTCCATAGGCCAGTCATTAGTGACTAGCACCAGAAAGGCATATCCCAAAAAGGGAAGGCATTTCCATTAAACATATACACACACAGACATGGCATACTGCCCAAAGAAAACCACAAAGGGAAAAAGTAAAACCACCACAATGTACCATAACTAAGAATAAAAGGTGTAAACTGAAAGTAAAGGGGCTAGAATACAATCCCAAGAACCCACAAAGTAAACAGTACTATCGAATTCCTCCCTGAAGTCTCTACATTTCAGGTAGTTGTAGTAGATCCTGAAGCTGTAGAAGTAGGCCCCATCCGCTCCTGCATCACTGAGATCCACCAAGTCCCAGATCACTAAGGTTTTTGTCATAGCTTTGTTCATCTGCACAAGACACAACACGTGTGGGAGAAGCCTGTACAAGGGTGAGTATAACAACTCAAAAGGGGCCTTGAGACCTCCAAAAGTATCTCAGAAATCCACAATTAAAAATACCACAAAGGAAATACCTCCAAGAAATATCTCAAATACATTGCACAAAGTAAAAGAGATCTCACACTAGGTATAACTTAAGTTCATAATCAGAGATGATTATTCATAAATCTATATCATCTAATTTTATTGAGAGGCTCTATTGCTGGTCCACAAAGGGTTGCTCTACTGTTGATCCACAAAGGGTCGCTCTACTAATGATCCATGATGGGTCACTCTACAGTTGATTCATAATGGGTTGTGCTACTGCTGATCCATAAAGGGTATCTCTCTTGTTGATCTATAGAGGGTCTCTCTGTTGCAGATCCACGAAGGGTTTCTCTGTTACTGATCCAAGAGGGGTCTCTCTATTACTGATCCACGAAGGGTCACTCTTCATTCTTCACGTCATAGCTGGCCACTAGATTCCTACACTTAGCACACTTAATTTCGAAATGATATACTCTTCAAGACATCTGTTTTACTTAAACCGCTAGTAATTCCCACTTAGATTAACCCAAAGGATCGTCTCTTCGTAAGGATTCCAATGCAATAGATGGCACGTCGAACGAATGTCGATCCGTAAGATATGGGCATTTTTGTAAAAAGGTTCTGGTTGGATTTGAGTCTGATTCAACTCGGTTGTATGCCAGCCTCCACCAAAACTCACATAGAGTATCTCAGAAGGAATGCATCGTCTTAAGGGACTTTTGTCGCAGACGCCGCTTCAATCGGATGCCCGGTATGTTAGTTACAAGTGTTTCAGTGAAACGGGGGATGGTTTGGTCCATCCCCAGTCTGACCTAGGCCCGACCAGACTGGGTCTGGCCAGGCTCGTGGTTGGCCCAGCCCGTAAGGTGGGATGTGGCCCACCCACAGCAACCTGGGCTGCTGATGCGGGCTAGCTTCTCCAACCCATGTGTGGCTTAGCCGCATTCAGTTTTTCAGCTGGCAATGCCAACTGGCGATACCTCCCCCAATAATCGGTCTACATATTGGATCGGTTTGGTCATCCAGATGCGGCTCTACTGCGTTTGTTGAGTCACTCAAGGCTTGGAAAATGACCGACCGGTCCACCTGCACGTGGTCGACAAACCGCGTGCTGCCAGCTTTCTTGGGCGGGCCAAACGTGGGCTTCAACCTCCACGTAGCTTCGGTTAGCGCTGCACCTCCATGCCACTGTGGCATGCCGACTGGCACACTGCCTCCCTCCACCCCTGGCCACTACCTCCCTCCGCTCGTGGCCACTGCCAGAGGTTTCTTTTGCGGGCCATTGGAGTTTCTCTGGGGGTCTGTTTCTCAAACCACCTACGCCAACGGGCTCTATAGGGTGTCACTATTTATGCAAAGCCCTCAAAATTTCATTGCCGCCAACATGATCGTTCGACCATGAAGAAGGCACAATAAACAAACATGATAAAGGGAACCATGCCTTGTTTGTGTTGGATTTCACCATCATAGTTAGATTTTAAACATGGGGGAAAAATAATAATAACCACACAACATATTAAATCCCCATTTTCTATCCCACACTATAACCCTCCCACAATAATGATCAAATCGTGGATCAACCCATTTGTGGGTTGGTCTGCATTCTTCATTAACCTCGAGAACAAGGAAAGAAACATCAATAACAAAGAAAGCATAAACCCATACCTGGATTTTTGGATCCTCTACTGACTATGGATGAGATCTGCATCATCGTCATTGATCCGTGAATCATTGGTGTTCATCATCATTCTGCGGTCATTGTTCTCGATCCATTCTCTAGGTGTGTCGTCACTGCATTTGTAATATCCAGCGTTTGTCAATGGGAGAGGTTTCCTTCGACATTTAATCTGGGAAATTTGAGGGTTATTTTCCAACCCTAAATCCTTGATTAACTAATAAATAAAACACGTTGAGCGTTGTATCATTGCCACAATATTCCATTAATGATTGTTATTAATGAATGCAATGTCACCTTCTCACGGAGTCGTAGTGTTGATGAATCATTTCTCAACAGAAAGAAAAGAAAAGAAAAATAATAATAATATTTTTATTATTTTTCTTCTTTAAGTCCAAAAAATCAACTTTTCCAGTCGACCCATGTCGGTCGATGTTAGGCCCTACCTAGGCAAATCCCGGCATTGTGAGTCCAACTGTGCTATCAGATTTTTGATCCGATCACCTGTTCAAAAATAGGAAAACCCACTCTCACGTACACTTAAGTGAACATAAAATAAGTTCAAAATTACATTTCGGGCACCCAGGCCTCGGAATCACATGTCGTCTTAGCGCCTATTCTCGAAATATATCTAATAAACTGTGAAAAAAATTTATTGAAAATTTCAGGTTATTACATTCTCCCCACCTTAGGGATTTACGTCCCCAAAATCCAAAACAAGGGCTGAACAAACAGATGGGGTACCGAGCACAAATTTGAGCCTCCCACTCCCATGTGCTCTCCTGTAGATTCTTGTGTTGCCACTAAATGCACGTCGGAGGAATCGACTACCCATGAAGGATTCTCTCTTATCGATCTTCTATCTCCATTGGGTACTCCACGAAAGTCGTCCCGCCATCAATCTTTATCTCGTCATGTTCGATGACGTGAGAAGGGTCGTGCATGTATCTACTCATATGGGATACATAGAAGACATTGTGCACCTTCTCTAACTATGGAATTAGAGTTAAGTGGTACGCCACCTCGCCCACTCTCTGTAGAATCAGAAATGGTCAGATGAACCTCGGTGATAGCTTGTCACCTCGGCCAAATCTCTCTATTCCTCATCGAGGGGAGACCCATATGAATACCTGGCCCCCTCATGGAACTCCAAAGGCCTCTATCGCCTATCTACATATCACTTATTCCAGATCTATGCAGTCTTCATCCGCTCCTGGATGACCTTCACCTTCTCTATGGTAGCTCGTACCATCTCTGGACCTACGAGTGCTGACTCCCTTGGGTCTGTCAAAAAAAAGGTGATTTGCTTGGTCATCCATATAGTGCCTCAAATGCTGCCATACTGATGGTATAATGGTAGCTATTATTTACTCAAACTCCACTAATCGTAGGTGGTCCTCCCAACTGTGACCAAAATCTAGGACACAAGCATGAAGCATGTCCTCCAAGGTTTTTATGGTCTGCTCCGTCTGACCATCTGTATTTGGGTAAAAGGATATTCTTAAGTGTAGCTCAGTCCTAAATGCCTCCTACAATACCTTCAATAACTAGGATGTAAAACTTATGTCATGATATGATACTATCATCAAAGGAACCTCGTGAAGTCGCACGATATCTTGAATGTAGAGGCATCTGAAGCTCTCTACTGAACCTATCTCCCGAATAGAGAGGAAGTGGTCTGACTTGCTGAGTCGATCAACAATCACTCATATGCTATAATGCCCTCTAGACATACGTGGTAAGCCCATCACGAAGTCCATCGATGTCCTATCCCACTTCCACTCTGGTATCTCGAGGGGCTGGGTCAAACTCGCTGGTACCTGATGCTTAGCCTTCACTTTCTAGCAAGTGAGGTAGCTAGAAACAAACTTTTCCACAACCTTTTTTATCCCGACCACCAGTATTGACATTGGAGGTCCTGGTGCATCTTCTTCACTTCTAGATGTACCGCCAAGGGGGGTTTATGGAACCCCCTTAATACCTCCTCTCACAATACCACTGGTACAAAGTTGCACCCATTGAAAACGATGATGTGCTCCCCACCTTCAGAATATACATCAGGTGCATGTCTTGTAGATATATAGGAACATGTAGTCTCACAGCTACTATCTTTGAGTTACACCTCCCTGACTCACTGTAAGAGTGGAGGGGAAACTACCAACGACTAAAGGAAAACTATCTCATCTCTATCCACAAAAAATATCTAAAGTGGGGACAACTAATCTGAGGCCTTGTTTAGTAATTGTGAACTCGATATCCATCTGAGAGAAGGCGCCACCACATTACCCTTACTATGAGTATATACTATCTCGAATTCATAGTCATAGAGGAACTCTATAGAACATCGTTATCTCATGTTCATATCCTTCTATGAAATGATATACCCGAGCCTCTTATGATCTGAGTAGATGATGAACCGCTTTCCCATCAGTTAGTGTCTATGAATCCTCAGTGAAAAGGCCACTACTGCTAACTCCAGGTCATGAGTGATATATTTTTTATCATTTAGTCTCAGCTGTCGTGAGCCATAATCAATCACCAAATCACCCAACTTCAGGACACAACCTAGTCTGGTTCCTGATGCATCACAGTATAACACATAGTCAGTTCCCTCCTCTGGAAACCTCAATATGGGAGTGCTGGTCAATATCAGCCTCCACTGTTGGAATCTCTGCTTGAATTTATTTATCCACATGAATGGTTTTCCCTACTTCATAAAAGATTTCATAGGTACTTCTACTCTGGAGAATTCAAGTATGAATCTTTGATAGTATCCTACCAACCCAAAGAAACTTTGTACCTCTATACCACTCCTGGGTGGCTCCCAATAAAGAACCACCTAGATCTTCATTGGATCCATTTCAAATCTAGCCTTTGAGATGCCATGTCCTAATAAATGGACCTTCCTTATCCATAACCCACACTTTGAGATCTTTCTGTAAATCTGGTGCTCTCAGAGCATGTCTAAAACTATCCTCAAGTGTACAATGTTCTCCTCATCCAACGTGGAGTACACTGAGATATCATCAAGGAATACTACTACAAACTGGTCCAAGTAAGACTAGAAGATCCTGTTCATGAGTCTAATGAACACTACTGGGGCTTTTTTCATGTCGAACGACATCAATAAGTACTCATAATATCTTTATTGACATCTGAAGGTCGTCATTGATATGTACTCATCTCGTACATGAATCTAGTGATAGCCTGATCTGAGGTATATCTTTAAGAACCACTTTTCTCTCTTCAGCTAATCAAAAAGGTCATTTATCATTAGTAGTGGATACTTGTTCTTCACGGTCACCTGGTTTAGGTGTTGAAAGTACACGCATAGCCTCAAGCTCTGTCTTCCTTCTTGGAAAACAACATTGGGGTTTCCCATAAAGAAACACTAGGTCTTAAGAACCCCTTCCTCTACAAGCCCTCCAACTGTACTCTAAACTCCTGGAGCTCCGAGGGAGCCATTCGATATATAGGTGTAGATATAGGTGTTGTCCCAGGTTAAAAGTCAATTCATAAGTCTACCTCTCTACAAAGAGGTAGTCCTAGAACATCTTCTAGAAAGACGTCCACATACTTGTCCACCACTGTAGGAAACTGTGGACTCACCTCATCCACCATATCGAAGGTCATTCTAGCCAACTGATGAGTGATCAGACACACCCTCTTAAGCATGAGTCCATCTCACGCTGCCCTATTTTATTTCTCACCTAGAAAGGAAAAAAAATGGTCTTCATATTTGTGTGTACACCGCACTATACATCTCAAATAGTCGATGTGAGTGTAAATTGTTAATATCCAACCCATACCCATAATGACATCGTAGGTCCTCAAATAAGATACTATGAGGTCCCATCTAAAACACTCTCCTTCGAGAGTAAGGTCACACTATCAGTACCAGCGTTTGATCACTGAATATCCTACTGTGATAGTCTCTAATCGTAAAGATCAAGCCAAAAGCTTGGTCAGAATATCTGAGTTCTGATCAAGATCCACAGAAAGGAAGGAGTTACTAGCGCTCGTGTCTATAAGAACTGTTGCTAAAGTGGAGAAGACATAGATCGTACCTCGTATCATCTTAAGAATGTTTGGATCGTAGGACTCTACTACCTAAATTTGGGCATGCCGCCATCCACCTGCTCCTAGATCCTTTGGGGACCGCTTAGGGGTGGTAGTGGTAGTACCTCATACCTACGTCCACCTCCTGTCGCTCATCCCAATCAATTGAAATGATTACCACCAATCTGACTGCCCTGATCCTGCCTCTATTGCTATGTCAGCGGTCTCTCGACCATTTATCAATCATCATTGAGAGGAATCAGACAGTTTCTATCTATGGGCCCCAGTCCACTGCATGAGTAACAAACTCTATCCCTCAGCTGACCTCCTCTACCTCACGAGAATCACACCTCTGACCCTGTGTCATCGAGTTTTCATCTAAAAGGTCTAGCCCATTTGGGTCTCTATGTCTTATTCCTACTGACTAATTCAAATGACTCAGCCAACTATCATATGGTGGTGTCTCTCTCCGTCGGTGTCTACTCAGCTAAGAAGCTCTCCACTAGTAGAGAATGCTCTAGCACTCTAGCATACATCAAGATGTTGAACGAAATCATAGACGCCCTGATATCCTATTTGAGTCCCTTATAAATGGTCTGGTCCCTGAAGAAAGGGTCTCATACCATGTAGGTGGAGTATTGGGAGAGGTCGGTAAGCCTCTTTGAGTATTAGGCCACAGTTAGGGAACCCTGGTGTATGTGAAGTAGATCCTGAATACACACTGAGCGTAGTGTCATTGGTATGAACTCTTCCCGAAAGAGGCTCTCGAAGTCCAACCAGGAAAGGGTCACCTCTTCTTGTGTATGGGGCATCAATCTCCACCCTCTCACTATTGTGTCTTTGAAAACAATAGTAGCTAGGACCACAATCTTCTCTGTAGGTGTCTCTACCAGGAAATAAATCATGTTACTACCTCTATCCAACACTTAGATACCTGAGAATCTATCTCACCTTGAAAACTTGGAGGCATCTGTCTCTGGAACTCATGCAGCATGCTCAATCAGTGTGTACGGTCAGTTGGTGGGGATGGTAGCAACTTATGCTCTACGGGTGGTGGTACTACTGGTACACCACTTGAAGATTCTATTGTTGTAAGTGGTCCCTATACCAACGCCTCATCACTAAGTGGACCATATCCATGATCCCTCATTGGAATTCTAGCTGGCTATCTTTTTAGAGGCATCCTGTAGAGAAATAGATACACCACGGTCAATAAATTATACCTAGTGAGATGTCTCAAAATAGATCAAGAGAAAAAAATTTCCAAAACACATGCAGTCAGTGTTTTTGTGTACCAAGACAGAAAACTGAATTTAGGGTCCTATTATATGGATACGTCAGTCGCCATACCAAAACTAGACTCTCTAGACTGAAATCCAAACTCAATAAACTTAACACTATTACCCCCATTGAAAATACAGACTCTTATTTATTCTGGTAGAATTGACTACACTCTGATACCACTTTTTCATGACCCATCCCCCAAGGCCCATGTCGTGACTATCCCAAGCTCACCTTCCATAGGCTAGAGGTTGCTGACTAGAACCAAAAATTCATATCCTAAAATGGGAATGCATTTTCTTTTAACCTGTACACACATATACATCGTATACTGCACAAGGAACACCACAAAGGAAAAAAGTAAAACCACCACAAAGTATCACCATTGAAAGTAGAAAGTATTAAACTGAAATTAAAGGGTCCAGAATACAATCCGAAGAACCCAAAATTTAAATAGTACTATCGAATTCCTCCCTGAAGTCTCTACCTATAGGGTAGTGGTAATAAATCCTAAAGCTGTAGAATTATGACCCATCTACTCTTGCCTCACTGAGTTCCACCAAGTCCTGAACCACTATGGTCTGCATTGTAGCATTGGTCGTATGCACATTACACAACATGTGTGGGTGAAAGTCATATAGGGGTGAGTATAGAAACTAAGTAGGTACATAAGACCCTAGATGGTCTCTCATAAATCCATAAGGGAAAATACCACAATGGAAATACCACCAAGAAAGATCTCAAATAAATAGCACAAAGTAAAAGACAATTCACACCAGGTATAACTTAAGTATAAAAGTAAAAATGATTAGTCATAAATCTAGATCATTTTATTTTGTTGATAGGCTCTACTATTAATCCATGAAGGGTCGATCTGATGTTGATCCACGAAGGCTTTCTCTGCTGCTGATCCATAATGGGTCACTCTGCAACTGATCCATGATGAGTTGTGCTACTACTGATCCATGAAGGGTCTCTCTCATGTTAATCCATGAAGGGTGGATCTTTTTCTGATCCATGAAGGGTTTCTCCAATGTGGATCCACGAAGGGTCGCTCTATTTGTGGTACATAAAGGGTATCTCTTCATTCTTCATGTCACAACCAGCCACTAGATTCCCGCACTTTTCACACTTAATTCCAGGGGGATCTTCCCCTTAATCCATAATTCATACATCAACCAACAGGAAGTCCCACATAGAGTAACCCGAAGGACCATCTCTTCGTAAGTGTCCTAATGCAACAGACGGTGTGTCGAACAGACGTAGATTCTATAAGATATGAGAATTTTTGTAAAAAGGGTCTGGTTCGATTCGAGTCCAATCCATCCTGTACATATGCTAACCTCGGAAAAACTAATGTAAAGTATTTCATAAGTACATTCCTATCACAATGGTCCTTGTTCTATAGACGACACGTCAATCGGATTCTCGATCTATTAGTTACAAGAGTTTCAATGAAATTGGGGTCGGTTGGGTCTAGGCCCGGTCCAACTTGGGCCCAACCCAACTGGGTATGGCCCGATCCGCTGGACCATGGGTCCGACCTATGGTTGGCCCATCCACCTGGTGGGTTGCAACCCACTCATAGAAACCTGGACCACTGAAATTGGTAGGTTTCTCCATCTCGGATGTGACATAGTTGTGTTTGGTTCCTCACTCGGTTATGCCAACTGGCGCTACCTCCCCCCGTAACAGGTCCGCACAGTAGACCGGTTTGGTCAGCCAGACGTGGCTATGCTGCATCTGTTGAGTCCCACACAGCTGTCCAAACGGTCGGCCGGTCCCCCTGCATGCAGTCGATGGACCACATACCACCAACTAGCTCAAGAAAACAAGACATGGGCTACGATCAGTTGGCCATGACCCTCTACCGTCGTGGTGCGCTGATGGGTGCACAACCTCCCTCTGCCTACGGCCACCGCCACGGGCCACCACTGGTCACCGCCGACCACACCGATGCACCGATAGTTTCTTTTTTGGGCCACCAGAGTTTCTTAGATTGTTCATTTCTCAAACCTCTTGTGCCTACAGGCTCCATAGGGTGTCACCATTACTTCGAAGCCCTCAAAATCGCATTACTGCCAATTTGATCATTTGTCCACGAAGAACCCACAAGAAACATCCATAGAAGAGGGACCCTGACCTTTTTCATGTCACCCCATGCCCTCCACATTAGAGTTTAAACATGGGGAAAATAATAATAACCACACAACATATTAAATATTTATTTTTAATCCCAAACTATAACCCCCTCACAAGAACAATCGGATCCTGGATCAACCCATTTGTGGGTTGGTCCGTGTTCATTGTTAACCTCAAGAACGAGAAAAGAAACATCCATCACAAATAAATCATTAACCCCTACCTAGATTGTTTGATCTACTAATGATGATGGAAGAGATCCACATCGTCATCGTCAATCCGTGAATCTTTGGCATTCATTAACATTATTCGGTCGTCGGATTTGATACTTTATCTCAATTTGTCGTCACTGAGTTTGTAATCTCCGTCGTTCGTCGATGGCCAAGGTTTCCTTCGTAGTTTAATAAGAGAAATTACAGGGTTTTTTTCAACCCTTAATCCTTGATTAACTAATAAATAAAACGTGTTGATCATTGTAGCATCGCCACGTAGTTCCATTAATGAGTATCATTAATGAATAAACCATCACTTTGTTGTTGCGTCGCAACATTCATGAATCATCACTCAATAGAAATAAAAATAAAAATATTATTATTTTTCTTATTTTTCTTATTTAAGTATGAAAATTTCACTTTTCTAGTGAACCTGTGCCGATCTATGTTAGGCCCCACCTAGATTAATCTTGATGCTACAAGTCCAATAGTTCCTCATATTTCTGATCTGAGCACCAGTTCAAAAGATAAGAAAACCTGCTCACATGTTCACTTAAGTAAACTTAAAATAAGTTCAAAATTACATTCCGAACACCCCAGGCCTCAGAATCTTGTGACGTCTCAGCACCTGGTCTCAAAATAGTTTCAATAAATTGCAAAAAAAATTTATGGAAAATTCTGGGTTATTATAGAGAACATGTAAGATTGGACTAGGATCTTGGTGAACTGAACCACTATAAAAATACTGTGTTCATTCATTTAATTTCTAATACACTATAAAACATTAACACTACACTCAATCTAGATTATTTTTGTAATAAAATATAATTTTTTATTTGTGTTAAAAAAATTAAATAACAATTAACCCCCTCTAGCCTATTTTTCCATTGATATCAATCCAAAAATTGGTATTAGAGGGCGATATCTGATTAGTTTTCCCCTATGATTTTTTAATCTGATATAAAAAATATTTATATTATATGATTAGTTATTTTCGGATAGAAGTTCTATTGTTTATTTTTAACTACTATTATAACATGAATATCCTATATCTAATAGTCAAAGGAATAAAAAAATTCTTATAGATAGAAAGTGTTAATGACAATGATGAATGAATTCCACAAAGCTCCCATTTTTTATATAGGTGACTACGAGTTCTAGAAAGGATGAATACAATATTAATTGAAATAGTTATGTTTAGACCATTATAATATCATCAAGAAACAATATAAATTTTATGAAGTTTTTCTAGAGACTCTATTAGGTAAATACATGGTAAAGTATGTTTTGAATAATAAAGATAAGAATATTTTGTGTTGTGTTATAAGTAGACGTGTCAATTTACATGTTTTAGTTTGTAAGACAGCCTACAACAAATAGGTAATAATTAAAGTAACTCACTATGTAACTAATAATCATAAAATAACCAAGATAGTAATGCTCTGTGTAGAATACAAGGATTTCAAGATGGGATAAGATGATTCATCCAACCGGATATTCCACCAGTTTACATGTTTTACAAATGGTGGGGGTGGACTTGGTGAAGTACTGGACAACACATCATTAGTCTAAAGAGCATTGAGATCTCTACCAAATATTTGAAATGAATAAAATGGAAATTGAGGAAAGTAATAATTTTAAAGAGTGGACATTAGATAAACCATTTGGTTTTTTACTATTGTATGAGTTTGAGTCAAAAAACATTGCTGACAAGGAGACTAAAAAAATAAAAGGTATTACTTTTAAGTATAATGTTAATGAATAATATAATTCTTCTAATTATTAGTTCTATGAAAGTGAAAAAAGATAAGGATTTCAAGATTGGATAAGATGATTCATCCAACCAGATATTCAACAAGTTTACATGTGTTACAAATGGTATAGGTGGACATGGTGAAGTACTGGACAACACATCCTTAGTCTAAAGAGAACTAAGATCTCTACCAAAATCATGGAATGAAAAAAATTATAAATTGATGAATGTAATAATTTTAAAGAGTGTACATTAGATAACCCATTTGGTTCTTTACTACTGTATGAGTTTGAGTCAAAAAAACATTGCTGACAAGGAGACTACAAAGAGAAAAGGTTTTACTTTTAAGTCTAATGTTAATGAATAATATAATTCTTATGATTATGAGTTCTAGTAAAGTGAAAAAGAGATGAAAAATATTATTAAGAAGTATTTAAAGTATATGAAAATTAAAGGTGGCATATGGAAGTCCAAACATAAGTTCAAAACAGAGTAGAGTAAAGGTAATAATTATTATTATTATTATATTAATAATAATAATAATGATTCAAAATTAAACTATTATGAGTGAAGGAAGAAAGGTCACATCAAGAAAGGCAATCTAAAAATCAAACATCCAAATAAATACAAAGACAAAAAGAGAAAATAAAATAAATCTTTGTTTGGAGGATGTGACTGTTGAGATAGTTTAGAATCAATAAGTGACTCTAAAAGTTAACATGAGAAAGGAAACCTTGTTTTGATGGATAAAAATTGTTAGGTAACTGATTCAATTTTCATTAAATTAATTAATCATGATATTTTTTATCATAATGAAATATTTCAAGATAAAAAAGAAACTGATTTTTATCTTTTTTTTATTCTGATTTTATTAATTCTAATGTCAAAAATTGCTGATATAAAAAGAGGAGTTAAGGAAATATGGAAGTAGGATAATTAAAAAAAATACACTAATATAAAAATTAAAAATAATATTCTTGTTAAAGAAAATTAGAAACTAAAAATATATTATGATAATTTTAATATCATTATTTCACATAATGATAAATTTAAATAGGATTATGATTATGAAATATTCAAACCAAAAAATAAAAATAAAAAAATTAAAGACCTTATGGTAGTGAATGATAAAGACCAAGAAATAATATTTAATTTTGTTTTGGAAGATTTAACTAATTTTGATAATTATTGTAAGAAAATTAAGTAATAAAATAAGAAACTGATAAATTCAACTTTTGGCTCTAATGTAAAAGTTTATAGTTATTTAGAGACTATTCAAAAAGAGAGTATGAATTTGAATAAGGAATTTTTCAATATTAAATAAACCTTATCTACATTTTTTCAAGGAAAATAATAATATGGTAAAATGATTACTATGATAAAACAAAAATACAATAAGAATTTTGTTGGTTATATAATTTTACCACAAAGGATAAATAATACTACCTTTAATTAAATTTCAATATAAATTATTTCTAGTGTAACCCATTTTAAATGTGGAATGAATGAGAATTATGAAAATGAGTGTTCATTAATATATAAAAAATAATTTGGGATTAAAAATAAATTTATTGATGGAGATTTATTTTCTAAATAGCCCACAATTTAATGTTTAAAAACTAGCTAGGTTCCAAATTTTTTTCTAATAATCCATTTGGACCAAAGTTAGCATGGGTACAAAAACACACTACAATGTTGTTTAATTTCAATAAGTCTTCCTTACAAGTCTGAAACATTCATAGAATTTATACAATGGATATTCCAGACATATGAAATTTAATATTTATAAATTTCTATCTCAAAATTCATGTGATGGTGTCCTAGTCACATTTGGTCATAACTCTAGATGTTAGATTAAAGGTATTGGTGAAGTTAGTGTTTCTAAAATAGTTATTATTTAAAATTATTATTCATAGATAGTATAAATAATAACATAATAATTATATCATAGCTTTGTGATGATGTAATTAAAATTTTTGAAAATGATAAATGTATAGTTTTGAAAAATAAATCAGTTGTATTTTCTAAAAATAGAAACAAAAATGTTTATACTATGGTTTTTTCTAATCTAACCAAATAGAAGGATAAGTGTTTAAATTACATAGAATAAGACAAAATTTTGTATCATAGAAGGCTTGTATGTTCAACCTCCATTCTATTACACTAATTTTAAAAGCATGAACAAGTCCTATAATTGTCAAACTTTTATTCAAGTACTTTATGTGTGATTTGTGTTTAAAGGGTAAGAAACACAAAGAAATATTTAAATATATGAATAATGTTGGTACTTCTAGATGTTTATAATTATTAAACTATGAATTATATGGTTTTATATAACCAATTAGTTTTTTTGGTAATAAGTATGTATTTTTAATTGTCGACGATTATAACAGATTCACCAGAATTTATTTGTCATAAAATAAAAAAATAAACTTTAACTAAATTCAATGAATTCTGTAAGGTTATTAAAAACTTTAAAAATATTTTAATAATCTATATCAGAAGTGATAGAGGTTATGAATTTTTGAATTTTTAATTTGATAAATTTTGGGAAGAAAATGGATTGAAGTACTATTTTTCTTCACCTAGGACACCAAAAAAATAGTGTGGTTGATAGAAATAATATACCATTACAAGAAATGGTTTGATCAATTATTATGGAATTTAATGTTCCAAAATATTTTTCGGAAGAAGATCTAAATAAATCTTGTCATGTTTTAAATAGAGTATCTATTAGACCATTTTTAAATAAGACCCCTTATGAACTATTTAAAGGGTTTAAACCCAAAATTGGATATTTTAGGAAGTTTGGTTGTAAATTATTTATCTTGAAAACAAAATACAATTTAGAGAAATTCAACTATAAAAGTGATGAAGTAATATTTTTTAGATATTAATTTACTTGAAAGGAATATAGAGTCTTCAATAAGATAACTTTACTAGTTTATCAGTCAATTAATGTTAAATTTAATGAAAATATAAATACAATGTAGAATTATGAATGAAAAAAATATAATGATGAATTTAGGGAATTTAATTTTGGTGAGGATAATGACCATGAAAATGATAATGCATTAGTTGAGGGGGAGCATATCTCTTCTCAAACTGATAATAAAGAATGGAAAACACTTACAAATCACCCTATTGAAAATATAATTTCGAATGTAGAATATAGTATACAAACTAGAAAACATGTTTTACATTATTGGGTTTATTCTTCTTTTATTACTAACTTTACACCTATTAATATTGATAATTCTTTAATTAATTAAAATTGGATTACTACTATTCATGAGGAATTAAATCAATTTAAAAGAATTTAATTTTAGAATTTAATTGAATTACCAAAAGATATAAAAAAATTATAGGAACTAAGAGGAATTTCCATATAAAACTAGATGGAGATAGAAACATAGTGAAAAATAAAGAAAGATTAGTTTCTCAAGGTTATTCCAAGAAAGAGGGAAATAAATTTAAAGATTATTTTAAACCTTTTTCTAGGATGAAAGATACAAAAATGATATTATCTTTTATTTGTTTTCAAAATACCAAATTATTTCAAATGGATGTAAAAAGTCATTTTTTTGAAATGGCATAATTTTTTAAGAAGATTATGTCAAACAACCCCTATGATTTGAGAATTAAAATTTTCCAAAACATTGTTTTAAACTTAATAAATATTTATATGGTATTAAGAAATCTTCTAGATGTTGGTATGAGTGGTTAAATCAATTTTTATGAAAAAATTATTTTATAGAAGGAAAGGTTTATCCAAAGTTTTTCATAAAGAGGGTTTAAGATGATATTTTAATTATATAGATTTATATTGATGATATAATATTGGTTTCAACAAATGATTTGTTGTGTAATTATTTTTATAAACTAATGATAAGTGAATTTGATATGATATTAATGAAATAATTGAAATTTTATCTTGGATTAAAAATTAATCAGAGAAAAGATGATATTTTCTCAAATCAATCCAAGTATGCCAAAGAACTTGTTAAATGATTTTTCCTTGATTCATGTAAGTCTATAAAAACACATATTAGTACTAATTCCAAATTGGGCTTGGATTAATTTGGAAAGACTTTTGATATTAAACTATATAGAGGCATGATTACAATCTTACTTTACTTGACTTCATCTGAAGAAATATAAATTTTTCAGTCTTTTTATATGCTAGATTTCAATCTAACTCTAAGGAAAGTCATCCTAAATTATTTAATATGGTTATTAAATATATTAAAGGAATTTTTAATACTAGTTTATTTTATTCATGTTATAATTGTTTTGACATATTATGTTACTATGACTTTGAATTTGGAGGTTGTAGGATTACCGGAAAATAACTATAGGTATGTGAAATTTTTTGGGTAAATGTTTAGTTTCATGGAAATCTAAGAAATAACTATTTCCTGCACTATCTATAGCTGATGCAGAGTATGTTACTACTTCTAGTTATTGTTCTCAATGTACACAGATTAAACAAATGCTGTGTGGTTTTAATATTATATTTGTTAAAATAATAATTTTCTATGATAATTCTCGTGAAATTTAAATTTCTAAAAGCCTTATATAATATTCTTGAATAAAACATATTGATGATAGATTTAATTTTGTTATAGATATTGTAAATAAAGGATATTTAAGTTTAGAATTTTTTTCCACTAAAAAACAAATGGCCGACATATTTACTAAACCATTAGATTTTTTCAAATTGTAGAAAATTAAGTTTGAATTAGGTATGTTAGAAGCTTAATGTTTTTTTATAAAAATTACTACTTGTTTAAATTGGTTAAACTTCTAGATATCTTCTTACATGTGTACTGTTTTTTTAATGTTATACTTTTTTAACATTGGGTATTTGACATTGTTTAAGGGGGATAATATTTTTGAAAGTTTAAATAAATATTTTATTTTTTCATTTACAAAAATGTGGATATTGTTACTATTTGAACCTTGTATATTAATACTTTAATAATTGTGTTTTGAGAAATTAAAATTTCGTGAAATTTTATAAAATTCAAATTGTTTAATCATTTACAATTTCATATTTTTAATTGATGTATGTTAAATGGCTAAAAAATTGTCACTCATTATTATTTTTTTTGTTAATGATCAATATAATGTAATCATTTTTTGTGTATGTTAATAATTGGGAAATTATTTTGTGTGTTAATAATTGGAATTTTTTTATAACTCATGTGATAATGAATTCAATTTTTTAACCTAATTCATTTTATATCCATATTTTTCTTTAATATTATTTCATTGTTGTTTTTTTTAATATTATAGTTTTAAAATATATATTCTATATCTTGTTTAATTTATATTTATATATATAGTTTATAATCATTTTTATGGTTATATATTTATATATATTCATGGTTATATATTTATATATATACATATTCATATATATATATATATATATCATCCTATATAATATTTTTATATAAATATTTCCATGCCACCATTGTTATTATTTTCTGCAGGATTCTATGTGCGCACACCTCCAACGAGCTCCTCCATCTCCAACTACTCGAGCGTACACAGTATCACCATACTAGTGACCCCATCATTTTAACTCCTCCTTTATTCATCCATGGAAGCATATGAACCACACCCAATGTTCCTTTTTTCATTTAGCATATGTACAATGACATTAAGATTCACATGTGAAAATAATTCATGGAAGTGCCCTTCCATCAACTCGTCCCCTCGATTCTGGTTACTCACACACAACTTGTCCATCCTCCTCTGATTAATGTGACACCAGCATTAGTATAGCATTATCTTCACAAATCTCCTGCTCAAACTAGATTCTCTCCAGAAATGTATATTCACTACACCATTTCAATAGGTATAGAGCATCATCTACATGTTACGACACCCAGACACTAGCACTGATGACAATATTCTCACACATCCATGCAAAAATAGTTCTCCATTGATTCATCTCACTTTGTTTTAAGGTAGGAGTATATCTCATTCTAAATAGTAGCATATCTTGTTAATCCAAAGTATCATTATTCCCCTATTTTGAAGTTGTGGAGGAGCTATGAAATTGTAGACTATCCTACCACTCAATATTAAATCCTTCCTCACTATTTACGGTAGCTCACCTACCACTCGACGGCATCAAAAACTCTACTACAGTGGAAGTAATAATAACTAGAAGTAACAACATTTTTATGCAATAATAGTGGAATAGTTCTATGGTAGATCATCTATGATTGTAGCACCCCTGATACACCTAATGCTATAACTTCTATAATGGTATCACTACTAAGAACCCTTGTTCTACAGTGATGGAAGAACCAAGTGTTTCTTTAGAAGTATCTTTCTTCGTGCATGGTAGTTGTGCACTAAAATCTTATTTTAGTAATGGTAGTAACACTCCTCAATTTTTCACCAGTAGAAGCATGTGATAGCTGTGGATTTAACAAACATAATTAGTATTTATTAACAACATTGGTAGAAAACTCTTACTACCACAATACATTTTATTTTGTTAACACCAACTTATAATTTTAATTCCATTAGTTATAATATATATATATAACCAATTATATATTTCAAAAATATGATTGTTTCTATTAAAATTATTAAATTTGAATAGAAATATTTTAATTAATATTTTATTGTTTATATTTTAAAATTTAATTACATATTTGTTTAAAATGTTTTCAGAATATATACTATATACACACACATGTATTATAGTTTATGGGACTCTCTATTTTTGTGAATTTTTAATGGTTCAATAAATTTTATTTTTATTCATATTATTTTAATTGTTTTATTAATGTGTAATACACTTATTTTTATTAAATATTTTATTAGAAGTGTTTTGAGGTTATTTTATAGATGAATAAAAGAGATATAAAACTCTATATGATTGAGTAACATATTTCAATTTATAGGTAGATAAATTATTTTATGTTTAGTATTTTCTAACTCATAGCATGAAGTGATTGAATAATTAGATTCTCCTAGAAGATCTTGAATATAATATTAATACGAGATTAGTCCATTGAAATATGATCAATGGATAAAATAAAATTCATAGAGTTTATTCAATAAGTATGACACAAAATTCATTCTAGACATATAATCAAGAACTCCCATGACTTAGGTTCCATTTTTGTGATCACAGAGAAACTTATATGTTCATCTCATAATAGTTGATGTGATCAAAGATCATCAAGAAACATCATCTTCATCATTTGATCATTCTTCTGGTTTTCATTGTCTATTTTTTCATCATTATATTTTTCATTTTTATATTTTTAATCATTATAGTGAGTTTATGATTTTTGAAACCAAATGAAAGTATTTCTTGGTTATTCCAGCACCTAAAAATATGGTTTTGGGGTTGTGACTCCAAAAGAAATGACCAGGTTAGACTAGGTTGTGACTCCCGAACAATGTTAGGGTAGTTCCTATGGGTATTATAAAAAAAATACTATAATAGGTTATGAAACCTTTAAAATTGATTTATTATTAGCGGGTACTAACCTTCTCACTAAGTAGATAAGTTTGAATATTATACTAAGATCTTGATGATCTGAATCACTATAAAAATATTGTGTTCATTCTTTTAATTCTTTATTCACTATATAACTTGAACAACACACTCACTGTAGATTATTTAATTAAAAAAATATAATTTCTTATTTTTATTAAAAAAATTAATTACTATTCACCCCCATTAGTTCTATTTTAATATTAATATCAATCTAATATCCATTTTTAAAAAAGAGGGATGGAATTATAAACCATTTGGAATCTCTTTGGGAACCAAATATACCATTGGGACTTTATGGAAAACCAGCCAAAGGCTAACTTTTTTTCATTATTTTGAAACCCAAGTATTTAAAACCAATTGGAAGAAAAAACAATCACCGAAGGTGTTCTATATTTTGAACATGTTTGGAAGAATATTTTAGTAAAGGAAAACCATGGCAGAAACATTGGAGAAGTATGAAAGACAAGGGAGAAACCCATTCCAATCATCCTAATAATTAAAAATGTTATATTTATACAATAATAAAATAAAAACACCCAAAAATACCATAATAAAATTATAGTTCTCAATTTAAAGGCTTGGACATTGGGTAACCTACCTCAAACCAAATAGTAACTATCTATATTTGATGCAAGAGGCCTAATACTATCTCAATAAAGTCCAAAGAACCCCAACAAATGAGAAGAAACCATATATTCAAGGAGAAACGTAAAAATTAGACTTTAAGAACACCCTAGGGTTTGGCTAACCTCATTTCGTAGTGAGGGAAGGCAGAAGGAGGAAGAGTAAAGTGACATAGGAGAGGAAATACCAACCTGAGATGACTGCACCAAGAATTAGAGAAGAAATTATCTAAAAATTGAGTGAGGATAAGAGGGAGGTCATGTGGATGAGATCCCCCCTAGGCCTCAAGTGATAGGGGTGAGGTTGAGCAAGAGAGTGGTAAGAAGGACCTGATTTGGGGTTTTAATTAATTAAGGGTAAAAACTATAATTTCAAAATTTTAGCACCTTAGACATTTATCATGGTTTGGATGCACGGTTAGCCAAACTTTTTTCCAATATCATGCCCTCTTTGGGACCCTATATCACCATGCATGAGAAGACCAACTAGTTTTTAAAACCACACATCGACTGTGTGGTTGGCTCTATTGACTTACAAAGTCTATCGCAAGGTTTCTTTATAGTTTTATAAACCACTCACTTTAACTCTATGGAATTATATACATGCCTAGACCCCCCTAGTTTTAGATAAAAATCACCCAAAAGGTAAAATTAAATAAATTGGACTAAAAAATAAATTAATAAAAAGAGTAGTATTGGTTTACTTATGAAATATTTTTTCAATCTATTTATTTCTATGGGTTTCAAGTATTCTTTCCATTTTCCATATCTTTAGTGATAAAATTGACCTATGATCTTCTCAGATTGTCTAAAGATGTGTTATTATTTCAGGGGATCCCTATTTTCATCTATTTTTTCTTACTTCAAGTGTGGTTCAGTTGTGATCTGCACTATATTTGGGACTATCAGTTTATTGGGATGTAGATATATTTGCAAGCACCATACCTTGTTTTGTTTCATTTGGCAGGAGGTGTTTTTTTTGTAGGTTATATTGGGTGGGTGGAATCAAATTGGGGATGTGTGTGTTGACACCCATCATTTAACCATCTTTCATCATTTTTTATTAACTGATGGGCACTTTACCATCGACTTTTTCACAATTTCTTCAGTATGATTTTGTATTTAATTAGGTTGGAATTATAGTGGGTTCCTCTCATGATATTTTAGGTGGGAATATCAAAAGAGAGAAATGTGTGATGAAAACTTTCATCAATCCATCCCCCATATGTTAGTGTCATATGGAGGGGTTTTATACCACATTGTGCTAGAAAATCACAGAACAACATTTTGGTAGGGGTGAGGTATCATCTTCGACTAGTTTCACTATTGAATTATCTAGTGTGGGTGGATGAGATGAGGATTTCTTTGGTTCTTACCTTGATGTATGCTTCTCATTATAATTTCATAACCATTTTTAGACCATTAGGTAATGTTTTTTAACAATTTTATGCCTCTGTATCGTGTAATTGGTTTCCTCTTTTCCTAATTTTTCAAAGATTTTTACATTTCTATGTTAAATAAAGGAGGATTTACCCTCAACCTATTAAAAAAAATATCCAAAGTAAAATATACTTCTATTATTCTAAGAAATTTTCAAATCTAAAGGTTATCATTTTCTTAAACATTCTAAAAATGGATTTCACTCTGCTTATGGATATTTTTAACTTCCACTCCACATTTTCTTAATCATAGTTTATTTTCAAGATTTTATTATTATAAATTATTTAAAAATAGTTTTTTTAAATTTTTTATTGAAACCTTACAAAAAAATCTTTGAAGTGATTTATAACTTTTTTTTAAAAAAACGTTATAAAAATATTTAATAGAAATTATTTTAAAAGACTTACATCCATTTTCCTCTTTTTTCTGAGGGACATGTCTTTACTAAAACACCTTCATTTTTTATCAATTCATGGTAATTTTAATGTTAATTTTCATTATTATCATGGATGTATTCTACATCATTTAAAACATTGACTTAGTTATAAACTCATTACTATATATGATGTAAACACCCTATTTTATGTATATCAGGATTGAGATGTTTATCAAGAAAGATAAATGATTTATTGATTGGGAAAAAATTTATAATCCATAAAATTTTTAGTTCTACATGGATAAATATTAACTACTAAGATAGGTTGAATATGTACTGGGGAAATATTGATATTTAGTATAATAGTTTTCCAACATGAATGTTTATTACTAAGACATGTTAATTATGTATTGAATTTTTATTCATTTCTTTCATATGATGAATGCATTGGAATTATTAATTTATGATTGGGTAATGACATTAGATAGACTATCGATGCATTATCATGTATCATGAGATGAAAAATCTTGGGAATTTGGTGCATGCCTTACCTATTTATGTATGATGTCTTGGAATGAAGCATTGAAAGTAATATTATGATGTTCAGAATTATGAATTTTATCATTATGTAACCATTTATTTTTATCCATGTGATTGTTTATATTGTTATATCATCCATTAATTTACTCCCCTTTCCTGATATTTGTTATATTAAAGATTTTATTATTATTTATCTCTTCTATATTTTTTATTCCAAATGTATTCAAGATATTTTCCATTGAAAAATTCCCATTACTAATGATTTGAGCTCACAAATTCTTATGTTTCCATTTACCTTGGTTATAAAGAATATTAATGCATATTATATGTCTTGAAAGGTATTATATATGGAGATTTTTTTGGGAAATGTTGAATACTTACTATGAAACAAGAAAATATGTGTATAGTGGGAAAATTTTCAATTGGGTGAGAAAAGTATGGGTTATGATAAGTAATGTTTTTTCTAAATTTTTAAATAACTAAAACTAAAAATTTCTTGGATATGTAAGTGACTCAATATTTTTTTCGATGTTGTAATTTATGGATGGTTAAAATTGGTTTACATGAGTTGGTATCGAAGCATGTATGAAGAGAATTGTTTTAGTATTAGATCTAGGTGTATAGGTCTGGGCTACTACAATTGGT
Organism: Viscum album; assembly: GCA_963277665.1. Lineage (NCBI taxonomy): Eukaryota > Viridiplantae > Streptophyta > Magnoliopsida > Santalales > Viscaceae > Viscum > Viscum album. The sequence goes on along the minus strand of OY728119.1, from coordinate 1,574,490,189 downwards.
ATCACAGTATAGTTTAGATAAATTTATAGGTTAGGATGTTATAATATTAGTATAATTTAAAATATTTAAAACATTTTAGTGTTTAATATGATGATTCATGATCATAATTAAAAAGTCTCTTCTAACCATAAAGGGTAATATGTTATTGAATATAGTAATTTTTTTAAATAAAAAAGTTGAAAAGAAGATGAAATGTGATGAAGTGCTATTGTGTGTTCTATTAAAATATTTATAACTAAGTGCATTATAGGGGATAACCTAGGTCGTTCTCTTCATGAGTTTTCATGGTCAATCACTCACTACTTCTAATTAAAAAATTTTATATTTTTGTTAATGTTGAAATAAAAAAATGAAATAGATCTTTGAGAATTGAATTTTTTTACTAAAATTAACTATTCATATGTATTTAAAACACAATGAATGAAAAAAATGATGTTAGAAATAAACGATACATTTCTGAGAAGATCACCTAGATTAAGACTTCATTATCTTATTTTTAGTTTAAAATATACTTAATGAATTTATTCCATCATATGTGTGAACATAATCCTCTAAATATGGTTGTGAATATATGGTGATATCAACGATAACTAAAAGACTACACATGCACCTCCTCGATCGAGGGAAAATATTACAGGAGTGAAAGCTAAGCCTCAGGTGGAAAGTGGAGACACAAAGGCACCATTGCCACTAAGATCCCCATCATCCTAACTCTAAGAAAATAAGAAAAATTAAGCATGAATACTCAAAGGATCAATATCCACACACTATTACTTCCCCAAGATTCTCCTTGGGTTATCTACTCATGACCATGAGCATAAGAGTTCACAGTGAATAAGAAAATAGGGTAGAAACACAAAATATAAAAAGAATGATAAAATGATAGGATGAAGAAGACTAAAAAATAATAAAAATAAAAATACTATTAAAACATAAATGAAATATAAAACTAAAGAAATTTTCCAAAATATAATACCTTTAAGTTTCCAACACTTTTGAGGTGAATTAGAAACACTCTTTTATAGGGATAGGAGTAAAAAATTGGCTTAAAAATATCCCCCTAAAGTTTCTATGTGGTATCTCAAATAAATTGAAGGATTTTAAAAAATTTACTCTTCAAAGTTGTCCACTTATAGTTTCTCTATAGACTCATAAAATTTAATCTTTTTTGTTTATGTAATTAATGAGATATGGGTGATTTATGCCAAGAATTTATTCTTCCAAAGAAGAAACTTCTTATTCCAATTCACCAAGTTCCCATGCTGTTGTGGCCTTGAAAAATTGGGACTCATGCTTGGAAATATTAAAATAAGTTATTCCCCTGGATTTTATATTTCTCCATGTTTAATTTCATTTTATGTGGACCTTCCCTTTATGATATATAGTCCCAACTTAAAAAATTTCCATATTTGTGCACAATTTTTTAGGCTTGGCTTGTCATATGATTTTGGTCCTTCAAATTATGGATTGAGATTTTTTCCCTAAATAATAAAATGAATCCCAACATGTATAAAAACATAAAAATATTATTTTTTCAATTTTTAATAGTTTAGAAAAATTAATCATGGAAATACATAAATAAATTAAAAAGTTAAAATCTAAAATTAGGTTATTTTATCAATTATGCTCAAAATACCACCAAAACCTAAAAATGTGACAACTTCTCATAAAATGAAACTTTTTAGGATTAAAACATTAAAATTAAAAGGAAAATATTTGAAAATATTTTCTCTATAGACATGGTTAAGGATATATTAATACTTATCCTCACCATAATATGGTTTATTATTATTTTATTTGATATAATCACACTAACCATTTTTGTTTTAGTAAATGGCTAGAACCAGAAAAAACAAAGTTAATAATATATATGGATGAAAATTTGGTGGTAGTATAAATGAGAAACCAAAAAGTGTAGGATCTAAAGTGAAACCTATTATAGTTATTCTTAACCATTTATCTTGAGTTTTTATTAACAACTAGAATCTAGGTGAGTTTCCTAATGCACCAAATAAGAGAAAAATGGGATTTCATGGATGTTTAAGTGATAAAGATAATGAAGGTAAAAGGATTCTAATTATTATACATCAAAAACATGGGAATAATCATCCAAATAATTTTATTTATCTAAAAGTTAGATTTTTCATCTATGGTAAAGGAGGGAATAGAGTAATAAACTACTACGAAAAAATGGAGAGTTCAAATAACCCAATAAAGGGGAATAGAGTTCATCCTAAGGTATAAATTGATTGTTTTAAATGTGTGGAGTTTGGGTATTATTAAAATAAATTACCTAGGTGGAAAAAATTTATGGTGATCCTATGAATTGTTCTAATAAAGGTTTAGTAAGCTCATATGATGAATATGAAGAAACTACAGATATCAAACAAATGGTATGAATTATTTTAACAATTTTTCTTATGTTTAAAGTAAAAAACATGATGTGATTGAGATTAATGGATATTAGGACATGATTCATGTTTTTTATATGAAAACGTATTGCACAATAAAATGAAAAACCATGGAAAAATGTTTATAGAGGAAGTTAAATGATTAAGGTGTCTACATATAGGGTTTAAATAGTTATGATGTAGTGGTATTTTAATTAAGGATTGATAAAATTTAATAATTATTTTATGTTAAAATGTATTTATTCCCTTTTGAGGTGTTATGTTATTTTATTAAAAGGTAATTAATGATATTTTAGGAGATTTTTGTTGGTTTTTAGGAATAATTTATTATTGAAGTATTAATAATCATTTTGATTAATATAGTATTTGATTTTGAGGTAATTATAATTAATTGGGATAAAGGGTTATTATATTTTTTTGAGTATATGTTTTATTATATAGATCACCATGGGATTAAGAAAAGTGATCTGGTGATTAGGTGGTTAAAGTTATTTTAGAATAATTTTATTATATATTTGGGAAAATTATAAGAATCACATGGTAAATGGGAAATTATTAACTAATATGGGTTTTTATGTCAAAGTGGTTAATTTTAATTGAGGAATAAATAATGAGTTAACATTTGGAAGAATATATGATTTTATTGTGGCTTTATAGTGATTCAAGTTATTTATGGAAAGGATTACCATATTTTAGAGATTATATGGTTAAGGAATATACATTTTTGGTTGGTAACTTTAACAGTGATTAATGTTTTTTGAGATAAATATTATGTTTATTTTGGAAAAATATGCTATCAAATATTTCTGATTTTTGGGTTTCAAATTTGATCAAGCATACTTGAATGTTTTTTGGATTAGTTATTTATAGAATGATTTAAGTTGTACATTGGGATTTACTTTTGAGGATTTAGATATTAATGTATTATTTCTTTATATGACAATTTATTATTATTTAACTAGGTATTATCATTACTTATGCTAAATTTTTTTTAGTTTTATTAAATAGATATGGACCGAAGGAATAACTTATTATCCCTTTTTTGGTTCTTATAATCCTTTAAAAGTTCATTTAAGTTATTTAAGCATTAAATATTCATCAAGGATATTTATAATTTAGAATGTGAGATGAATCATAGGAGGAAAAGCTACTTGAAACACAACCAATAGACGATATTGTGCTTCTATAATGGAAAAAAATAAAGTAAGTATATTTTCTCATTTTTTCCTCTATCTTGATGGAAAAATGAATTCCTAAACTCAAGAAAGAGGAAGATAAATCTATCTATTCTTTTATGGGAAACCCCTCTTAGCTATCAAGGTTTGATTTTGGAAAATCATTCCAATGTATGAGTCTTATAATGATACATACAAGTTATTCAAATAGAAAATACTATGTTTCCTAATAATGACTTAGAAATTAATTATCATGATAAAATATTCATCATATTTTATTTCTATGTCACGATACATTCATTTTTTGTAGGAAAAAAATAAAATTTCTAAAATAAAATTTAGTTAATTCAGGGAGAATATTACACCATGATATTTCAATATGTAATTATCATTTAAATAATACTATGTTCAATAGCTTACGTTACACACGACACTAAACTAAAATGAGCCATAAAATATTATAATAAACCTTTTTTAAATAGAAATATAGAAATCAATTATGATACTTATATTGTATTATTTTTTATTGTTGAAATTTAATTATTAGAAAATAAATAATTAATTTGATATAATTAAAATTATTCAATGATAAAAGGGATATTTTTCAAAGAACCATTTTTAAAGTATTGTGTATTATATCTTAATAAATTAAAAAGATTAATTTTAAAATATGATTATGATAAAATTTAGTATTTTAATGTGTGAACAAATATATGAACACTTAATTAATTATAAATTGATATGAAGAACAAATAAAGTTTAAAAGGGTAATTTTTCTATAAAAGTAGTTTTTCAATATTTTTTATTTTCATGCAAAATATAAATTTTATTATTTTATTATTTTAATTTTATGAAATTAAATTATTTTTAAAATTCATCATGAAAAAATATATCACCCCAAACATTTTATGGTATGTTTCTCTTAAATACTTTCAATTAATTAGATAGCCTATATTTCATGAAGCACTAAGTCTCTGTGAAACATCACATATTTATTTATAGGATACAGTCATAAACTATACATTAAACTTAAATTTTCCACTTATGTGTTTTGAATTTCAAAAAACAGACATACATTGTTGCAATCAGGGCGATACTTGGAGTCTCATAGAATCAAGTTAATTTTCTGTGAATAGTAACTTACCCTTATGAATAGTAACATAGCCTTATTAATAATAACCTAACCTTATGAACAGTAATATGACCCTTGGTATCCTTACCCATGATAGTTTAAAAAAATTTTAGGCACCTTAAAATTTGAGATGAATATTCTAAGTGTTTTTATTTTTTGATTGAATGATTATTTTAATTATAAAATAAATTTCTCATACTTAGAAAATTATTTTTGAAAAATAGGGTTCATTTTTGTATTATTCATGTCGAAAAAAATTTAGGGTGATTTTTTTGTGATTTTTCTGAAATAATTTAATTTTTTGTGAATAATAAAATATGATAAATTATGATAAATGCTAAATACATGATTTATTGAGTCATGGATGATGTCCTATTGAGGTAAGCACTTTTGGTTCGAACTCATATACACTTATTACTATTTTTGATCATGGAATCATCTCTATTTCTTTTCTGAGGGTAAAATAATACACTAAAGATTAAAATATTCAGAAAACCCTCCCCTCCACTATTTAAACCACCCTCGCCCCCTCTTCCTCCCACACCACTCAAGCTTTGAGCCTTGCCTAATTTATTACAAATACACTTCCCAATCCCTCCCCCCACGTTTAATATTGTATGGTCTCACCAAAATTCCAAAAACAAAGGCCTTAATGAGATTCTCAAGGAGGAGTACTCAAGAGGTGAACCTCTCTTCCGTTTTCTTTCAACTTATTTTATAAGTTCCATTCTTTTGTCGCTCTCTCCTGACCTCCCCTCACCCAAATTCTATGATAATTTTATTACCTTGCATAAAATTTATTTTTAAAATTCTAATGGAATATTTCATCATCATCCCTCTTTTCCCCCTCCTCTTATACTAAAAATGATAACACTGACCGAGATGTGTTAATTTATCACATTCAAGGACGACAGGTTTTCAATTACTAGTACAATATTAAAGACTAGTCATGAAACCTTATTAATGGTTAAAATAGATCATAATATATTTATTTTATCTTATTCAATGTTCTATAATCCTTACACGCTCATAATATAAAATAATAATACAAAACAAGTTCATTGTGCACAAAACCGCCAAGTTAATCCAAGCATTTATCATTATCTTTTATCAAATGAGTCATCCTCATGGTATAAAAAATCATTATAAGATAATTTATATCTCTATAATGTCACTAATAATATATATTAACATTTATGGATGTTTAACCACATTTCAAATGAACTTCCATTCATGAATATATGTAAATTGATCATGAAAACCAAGGAAGAAAATGCTTTCAAAACAATAAATTGAACCTCTTAAACCCATAAGAAAGTTAATGAATGAACTTAATAAGGTTATAAAAAATAAATTACATGTAGTTGACGTTATTTAATTATAAATTAAATAATCTAAATTTGATTATTCAGGTCATTAAGATCAATTGAGAAAACATTTGGGTATAGGGTCAAGGTTTTCTCATCTCACTTTTAATTCTATGAGATTTCCATTGTTCGCCCCTTATTTCTTGTATGTGTTGTATGTGTACTTTCCATTTATATATAATATCATTATTATATTTATATTCATGGTATTCTATGATTCGTTTGGTTATTATTAATTTTTGGTTAAACGACTCGATTGATAACAACGTGGTAGGGAACTTTGTCCCAATGTCCATTTCATTGGGACTTACTTGGTATTATGCACCTAATCTTTCTTATGTGGTGTATCCACTTACCATTTGAGATCATTTTTCATTTTAAAATATAATTCTGGTAAATATCCATTTTCTTTTATCATGGATTTTATTATTTCTTTAAGTCGTATATCATTTCACATGCGGTGTTTATTTTGATTGCAATTTTAACTTGGGAAATATTGATGAATTTGTATCCTCTATTCGATACAGATATCTAAAAGGCATATTTTTTTGTATTAAATCTATATAAAAAGAATTATTTTTACTTTTAGTGATCGATGGGGCTCAATATATCCCCTTTATGAATCGACGGGTCTCAAGAGACAAATCAATTGGCGAAACATCATTCGAGTTTGTTTCCAAAAATCAAATGGGTTTCTACCCACAGACATAAACTGTATCGATAATATAATGGTTCATGTGAAAAATACATTACATCCAAATAATAATCAATCTCTTTATTCATTATTAAGTTATTACTATCCATGAGGTTTTCACTATAACAAAATCTATGGATGCATTTTTATTCTCTGCTTATTGATGGAAAGTGTTTTCATTTATTCATTATGCCATATTAGTCATGTATAATTGATTATGTTTAAATTATTATTGATTCATGATTCAACTATATGTATCCCTTACAAATAATTTGAGATCACCCTTATTATGTTTCGTTTCCCCTGGTTATGAAGAATAGAACCTTGAATAAGATTTTAAAGAGGAAATTTATTTCAGTTTATTATGTATCAAGTTGTATTTTCTATCTTTCCAAATGTACTTTGGGTATCATGTTTTTATTCTAGTCTTCCAAAACTACTAAACTAATTATTCCTTCAGAATTGATTTTTTTCATTCACACAAATATAATTAAACAACGAACCAGCTCTGTGCTTCGAAGTTCGGGGTGTTACAGTTGGTATGAAAGAAAGTTTATCAGCAATCTTGGAAACTAGGTTTAGGAAATAAAGATTAGATGACATAACCCTAAGTTAGACTGTGAGGATAAACATAGATTAACATACTAGAATTTTGGTATGGTATATACTATGTAGATCTTCCTAGAAAATACATCTTTGTCTGGATACTTAGTGGACCTGGTTCTGGCATAGATATACCTAGGAGTAACAACTCTGACAAGGAGTTTCAGGTTTGACCCGGAGTATCCTGGTACATGAAAATGTGCCTTATTTCACACCTATTTTTACACTCCTAGGGGATATTCTTAGGATAATCATATTTTCTTTTCAAACCATTATTAATGATTTAAAAGTAAATATAAACAATGTTTATGATTATGAGATTAGTTGTGCATAAATTTTCAGATTATCTTAAGTGTTTTCTATTTAGAAATTATAAACTATTACCTAATTTATTGTATTCCATTGTTTAGTGATGGAACCTAATGGAAGAAGGGGAATCTATACCTATGGACAATATAAGGATTTACCCAGTAATAAAGTAAACATAGTCATTGTTAGAGTGGGTCAGATCATGACCATATTCACTACTGGAAAAACGAAATATACCCATGGTTCAAAACCGTGGGTATAGCCCACAAAACCATGGGTATGGCCTATACCCATGGTTTTGGGAACTGTGAGGATGAGAGCCATTGTAATATGGGTCTTATCCTATACCCATGGTTTGGAAAAACTGTGGGTATAGAGTTTTCATAGTGTGGCACACCGCTGTACAGCTTGGAACAACACTAGCCCACAGTTTTCAAACCATGGGGATTGATATTCAAAAAATAATGGTAGTGTGATTCGACCACGGGATGCCCCACAAGCATATCTCCTTGTCTGTCCAACCGAGGAAAATAAATGTTCAATATATATATATATATATATATATGCTTATCTTAAAATGATTAAGGCAAGAATCAAACACATGACCAGTGGGAGGACGATACGTCACCTAACCAACTGAGCTGCGGATATTTTGTTAATATAACCATACATCTATTTACTTATATTATTTAACTCATTTATAAGAAAAAATTATTCATCGATATTCGAACAGTGGACCACCTTTAAAAACATAGATTGCATGACCAACCAACCTATGGATATTAGTTGTATTTATATTTTTATATTTGTAATTATATTAATCCAAATTGTGTTCCTGCCAAATATTTTTTTTCTTCTTCATAATGTTTTCCCCACCATAAGGCGTAAAATATATACCCACAGTTCTCTAAACCTGTGGGTATAGGTCTTCAGAAAACCCCCAATACCCATGGTTTTGAAAAACCATGGGTATAGGTCTTCTGAAAAAACACTATACCCACAGTTTTACAAAATGGTGGGTATTGGTATTTAAAAAAATCTATACCCATAGTTTTGGGGAAAATCGTGGGTATAGGTGACCTATACCCACGGTTATCCAAAACTGTCGATATAGGTCCCCATATTATCCCTATACCCAAAATTGTCTAAAACCATGGGTATAGGCCCATTTTCCAATAGTGATTGGGACAAATTACTTAGGCTATTAATAATAACCATGATACACCTGTATTAGATCATTTCATGTGACAAAAGCCCAAATCTTTTAGTGGAACTACTAATCCGGTGGTAGATGAGCAGTGGATCAATTCCCTTGAAAAGATATTTCTGGAATTAAGATGCAATGAAAATGAAAAGGTAGTACTGGTAGTATCTTTCCTCAAGGGTGATGCTAATAAATGGTGGTCCTTGATATAGAATACCATAGAGGAAGAATAAATAGAATATATGGAATGAATAACTTTTAAAGAAATATTCTTTGACAAATATTTCCCTCGTGAACAACGAACTGAAATGAAGAGGAAATTCCTTGGCCTAAAGAAAAGGGAAGAAGATATTATTGCGGAGTATGAGGATACATTCATAATATTAGTAAGGTATACTATAGATTACATATGTGATTCAGATGATAAGAATGATCATTTCTTTGAAGGTCTTAATCCAAGTCTTCAAAGGGCACCAGAATCTCAAACATTTTCATTATATGATGAAATCGTATTAAGTTCCATAAAAATAGAGAAGGAGTTTTAAAGATAAAATTTTGCTCAAGGGAAACCAATATAAGAAGTGGTACTCTGATAACCATGGAAAAGGTGAAGTTCCAAAGAAGAATAAGCGATTGAATAAATTCACATTATGTGAGAACTATATAAAGAATCATCAGGGGAAATACTTGAAAGGCATGGGAGTCTGCTATAAGTGAGGAGAAAAGGGTCATCGATCTAATGAATGATCGGGGAATAAAAAATTCAATGATGTTCAATTATAAAATTATAGATATATGGGACAGTATTCAAATTATTTTCCTAAGCGTGAAGGATACTTTCCTCAGAAAATTCCATGAGAGAAAGGGAAATCTTATGTGATTACAAATGTGGAGGTTGAAGTTCCTAATGATGTGGTGGAAGGTAGTTTAATTGTTTCCTCAAACTTATCCAATGATTTATTTGATTCTGGATCATCACATTCATTTATATATTCAAAATTTTCAAAGAAAATTAGACATTCCCAATTTGATTTAATAAATGAGTTATCAGTAAAAACACTTAGCGGATGTATCATTGCAATAAAGATGTGTCAATCAGTCCCCCTAATGACACATTAATGTTATTTAGTTGATAAACTTATCATCATACCCCTGATCGACTTTGATATAACTCTTAGTATGAATTGGATATCAAATTATGATGTGAAGATCTATTACAAGAATAAAGAAGTTACAATTTTTCAGAAGGGTGTATAATCCCTTATCTTTAGAGCAGAAACCTCACCATATGATTCTTATCTAGATCCACCCCCAGTAGCTTTACTAAATTCAATTCTTGGAGAGGAATAGAACACAATATCCTTGGGTGAGGAAAGAAAATGTTAAATTTAAGACGTACCTATTGTGAAAGAATACATTTATGTGTTTCTATGGGATTTACCTGGATATCCTCCAGAGTGGGAAGTTGAGTTATCTATTGATTTAATTACTAGTGCAAGACCAATATCAAAGAATTCCTATATAATGGCCACTATGGAATTAGTGGAGATAAATAAATAACTATAAAAATTTAGTGAAAATGGATTTATTTGACCTAGTTTTTCTCTATGGGGAGCCCCTATCCTCTTTGTCAAGAAGAAGGATGGATCCATGAGGCTATTCAATGATTATAGGGAAATCAATGATATTAAAATAAAGAACAATTATCCTATACCATGAATTTATGACTTATTTGATGAAATTCATGGAGCCTAATATTTTTTAAATATTTACCTTCGAACTGGATATCATCAGCTATGTGTGAGGAAGGAAGATATTCAAAAGACAGCATTTCAAACTAGGTATGGGCATTACAAGTTTAATTTAATTCCGTTTGTACTGACTAATACACCCTCTATTTTCATAGATCTAATAAATATACATTTCAAGGAATATCTTGATGACTTTTTGTGGTATTTGTTGATGATATCCTAGTATAATCCAAAATCTACAAAAACTATGAGAATTACTTTTGGATTATTATGAAATCTCTTAGAAGAAATTAATTATATGGTATGTTTAGCAAGTGTGAATTTTTGCTTCAATTAGTTTCATTTCTTAGACATATTGTCCATAAGGATGGAATCTTAGTTGATCCTATGAAGACAAATGAAATCCAAGAGTGGCCCATGCCAATGAATATAACTGAGTTATGTAGTTTTATTGGCTTAGTAGGCTATTACCAGTGTTTTGTTCAGAATTTCCGCCAATTGGATAACCCACTAACCTAGATCACACCTAAAGGGGTTATGTTTGTATGGATGAAATAATGTATGGAAATCTTTGCAAAATTGAAAAGAATATTCGTCAATGCTCCAATTTTGAATCTTCCCTCTGGAAATGATGGATTTTTTGTATACAGTGATACATCAAAGAATGGAATAGGTTGCATTCTTGTGAAAAATGATAAATTTATTACTTATGCAACAAGGTAGTTGAATACTCATGAGAAAAATTATCCAACTCATGATCTTGAGTTAGTATCCATAATATTTTCTCTAAAAATATGAAGAAAGTATCTATTCATTTAAAGATGTGAGATATATATAGATCACAAGATTTTGAAATACATTTTTACATATAAAGAACTCAACATTAGGCAAAGAATATGGTTTGAGTTACTCAAATACTATGATTTTTCAATACAATACCACCCAGGAAAGGAAAATAAGGTGGAAGATGCATTAAGAAAGAAAGATCATGAACTTCTGACCCCAAATGAGGATTGAGAGAGATCCCATATTCATATATCTACTAAAGATGGATATGGAAATTATTAAGGATGGGGAAACATCTTTACTCTTTCAAATGATTGTTCAACCATATTTACTAAAGAGGATAAAAATATCTGAATATGATGATGATAATCTACGAAAGAAAATTAAAGATGTTAAGGATGGAAGGTTGGAAGACTTCATGTATGAGAATGGAGTTCTGAAATTTGGGAAGAGTTTATACATTCCATATATATTCATTCTATAAAGGGAACTATTATATAACGATCATAGATCAAATTTCTCTATACACCCTAGTAGCACCAAGATATATATAGATCTAAAGGAAAATTTTTGGTGGGATAACATGAAGCGAGAAATTGTTGACTATGTGTCAAGGTGTCTAGTTTGTCAACAAGTGAAAGCTGAGAGACAACATCCTAGATGTTTCATGCAACCTCTACCTATTCATATGTGGAAGTGGGTTGAAATTATGATGGACTTTGTCAGAGGTCTATTGAGGACACCTAGAAGGAATGATGTAATATGGGTAATTGTTGATTGTATCAAGAAATTATCACATTTCCTTTCTATAAGACAAGATTTACGACTTGAGTTCCTGTAATGACTTTATATTAATGAAGTTGTAAGACTTAATGGTACACCTCTATCGATTGTGTCTGATCAAGATTCATGGTTTACATAAAAAATTTGGGAAAGTATCTAGAAGTCTTTGTATACTGATCTTCATATGAGTACTGCTTAACACCCCCAAACCAACGTAGATTCTGAAAGGACTATTCAAACACTATAAGACATTTTGAGATCCTGATCTCTTGAATTTCAAGGTATGTGGTATCAATATTTTCCTTTGGTGGAATTTTCTTACAATAATAGTTTCCATTATAGAATTCAAATGGATCCATATGAAACATTATATGGTAAGAGTTGTCAAACTCCAACATGTTGGGATGAAGTTGGTGAGAGGAAACTTATAGGCCAAGAACTTATCAAAGAGACAACTACAAAGGTAAAGAAAATTCAGGCTCATATAAAATCAGCCAAAATTAGAAAAAAAACGTTTTGATGAAAACCAGAGAAATTATTTGTAATTTCAAGTAGGAGATCATGTCTTTATAAAAGTATCTATGTGTCAGGGTGTATTAAGGTTCAGTAAGAAATGGAAACTGAGCCACAGGTACATCAGACCATTTGAAATTTTGGAAAGAATCGAAGAATTTGCTTACTGTTTAAAAATGACACCAAGTCTCTCCAATGTTCAAAATGTGTTCCACATGTTGTTGTTCAAGAAATACATTTCAAACCCAATGCACGTTCTCACCTATAAAGAAATAGATCTGGAACCTAATTCTTCATACTATGAAGATCCAATCAAGATTCTTGACACAAGTGAGAAGGTATTGAGAAATCAGAAAACTCAACTAGTAAAGGTTCCTTGGAAGACAATAAAATGAGGTACCAACATAGGAACTTGAAGATTTTATGAAGAAGAACCACCCACATCCTTTTAATGGGCTTTATACATGAAAAAAAAGTTTGGATGACATTTCTGAAGGTGGGAAGAATATTACACCCCAAATATTTTATGGTATGATTCTCTTAACTACTTTCAATTGTTTAGATAGCCTATATTTAATGAATTATTGAGTCTCTATGAAACAAAACTTGGTTATTTATAGGATATAGTAATAACTTCTCCAAAAAAATTAAATCTACCACTTCTGTGTTTCGAATTTTGAAAAATGGACATACACTGTTGCGATCATGGTGATATTTAGAGTCTAATAGAATCAAGTTAATTTTTGGTGAATTGTAACTTACCCTTAAAAATAGTAACATAACATTATGAATATTAACATACATTTATTAATATTAATATGACCCTTATGAATTTTAACCCTACCCATGAAGATGTAAATCAAATTTAGGCACCTTAAAAATGAAGATAAATATTTTATGTATTGGTATTTTTCGATTAAATAGTGATTTTAATTAAAAATTAAATTTATCATATTTAGAAAATTATTTTTTAATAATGTAGTTCATTTTTGGATTCTATATATTAAGAAATGTTTAGGGTGAATTTTTGGGATTTTTCTAAAATACATGATTTTTTGGTGAATAGTAAAATATGATAAATTATGATAAATGCTAAATTCATGATTTATTGAGTCATGGATGATGTCCAGCTGAGGTAAGAACATTTAGTTAGAAATAGAATGCAATTATCACTATTTTTGTTCATGTAATAATCACTATTTCTTGTATTAGGGTAAAATAAAAAACTAAAGATTAAAATATCAAGAAAACCCTTCTCCCCTCCACTATATAATTCACCCTCACCCCCACTTCCTCCAACACCACTCATGGCATGATCCTTACCTATTTTATACAAAATAAACTTTAAAAGCCCTCCCCCCACCTCCAAGACCTGATGGTCTCACCAAAAGTCCAAAAACAAAGGCCTTAAGAAGATTCCCAAGGAGGAGTACTCAAGAGGTGAACCTCTCTTCCTTTTTCTTTCAACTTCTTTTACAAGTTCCATTATCTTGTTGCTCTCTCCTCACCACCCCTCATCCAAATTCTATGATAATTCCATTTCCTTAAATGAACTATAATTTTAGTATTTTAATGGAATATTTCATCATCATCTCTCTTTTCCCCCTCCTCTTATACTAAAAAATGAAAACATCATCTGAGATGTGTTAATTTATCACATTCAAGGATGACGGGGTTTCAATTTATATTAATATATAAAATATTTGTAATTAAACATTTTTAATGGTTTAAATAAATCATAATAAATTTATTTTACCTTTTTTGATGTTTTGGAATCCTTACACACTCATAATATAAAATAATGATACAAAACAAGTTCATTTTACACAAAACCGCTGAGTTAATCCAAGCGTTTATCATTAAATTTTATCTAATGAGTCATCCTCATGGTATATAACCAAAATAATTATAAGATAATTTATATCTCTATAATTTAACTAATAATATATTTTAACAATTCTGGATGTTTAACCACATTTCAAACGAACTTCCATTCATGAATTCATGTAAACCGATCATGAAAACCAAGGCAGAAAATGTTTCCAAAACAATAAAATTGAACCCCTTAAACCCATAAAAAAGGAAATGAATAAACCTAATAAGGTTATAATAAATAAATTAAATTTATATTATGTTATTTAATTATATTAATGAATCTAAATTTTATTATTTCGGTCATTGAGATCAATCGAGAACACATTTATGCATAAGGTAAGGGTTTTCTCATCTCACTTTTAATTCTGCGAGATTTCTATTGTTTGCCACTTATTTATTGTATGTGGTGTATGTGTACTGCCATTTGATATATAATATCATTATTATATTTATATTCATGGTATTATATGATTCATTTTGTGATTATTAATATATGGTCGTGTGACTCGATTGATAACAACGTGGTAAAGGACTTTGTCTCAATGTCCATTTCATTGAGACTTGCTTGGTATTGTGCACCTAATCCTTATTATGTGGTGTATCCACTTCCTGTTTGAGATAATTTTTTATTTGAAATTATAATTCTCATAAATATTTATTTTATTTTATCATGGATATGATTATTTATTTAAGTCATGTATCATTTCACATACGATGTTTATTTTGAATGCTATTTTAACTGGGAAAAATTGATGAATTTGTATCCTCTACTTGATACGGATATCAAATGTGCATATTGTTATTATATTAAATCTATATATAAATAATTATTAGGAATTTAAGTGATGGGAGGGTCCTGCTATATCCCCTCAATGCGTTGACAAGTCTCATGAGACAAATCAGTTGGCGACAAACCCTTCGAGTTTATTTTTAAAAATCAGACGGGTTTCTACCAATAGACTTAAACCGTCTCAACGGTATAATAGTTCATGTGCCAGATACAATACTTCAAAATATTAAGAATTCTATTTATTCATTATTTATTTATTACTATCCATGAGTTTTTCACTATAAAAAAATCTATGGATGCATTTTTATTCTAAGCTTATTGATGGGAAGTATTTTCATTTATTAATCATGCCATATTATTCATTTCTAATTGATTATGATTAACGTATTATTGATTCATGATTACACTATATGTAACCCTTACTGAGAATTTTATCTCACCCTTATTATTTTTCCTTTCTCAATGTTATGAACAATAGAACCTTGAATAAGCTTTCAAGGAGGTAGTTTATTTCAGTTTATTATGTATCATGTTGTAATTTCTATCATTCCAAATGTACTTTGGGTATCATGTATGTATTCTGGTCTTCCAAAACTGATAAACTAATCAGTACTTCCATATTGATTTCTTATATTCATTCCAATATAATGAAATAATTCACCTAATCTATGATTTGTGGTCTGTGGTGTTACAAAAAATTATCTTGTGGTGATTTTGTTTTTTGATTTTTCTAAAATGGTTGATTTTTAGGTGAATAGTGAAAGATAATGATTTTACAAATACAACCACATCCATTACATCATCATGATATAATAATGAATTGAAATTTTATGAAAACATTTTCCTAGACCCAAATATATATTTAATAATTAATATAATACATTTAAAAATATAATTTTGAACTTATAAATCTATTTATGACATTTTTGGAAATCCAAGTAATGTTTTTATGAAAATAAAAACTATTTGGGTTCTTATATTTTAATAAAGTATTCAAAAGGTTCCTTTAATTTTTGTTTTTGTTTTAAATTAAAATAATATACATTTTATTAAACCAAATCCAATTAATTACATGGGAATCAATATTAAAAAGTATTTTGTTTTTAAATCATTTTTCTACTTAAAAATAATTTTTTCTAAAAATAGATTTCATTGCATTCTACAAACATATATTAATGGAAATTTTTAAAACTTATAGAAATTTAATATTAAAAAATGGATTAAATATTTTTTATCATCAATTTATAATTTTTTAATTAGTTTAATTTTATTTTTATTCATACTGAATAATTAGCATGGAAAAAGTTTGTCATCATGATAAAAGTTAAAATTATTAACAAGGGAGTTAAACTCAAATATAAGAATTGAATTATCTCTAAAACTTCTATAAATGTTATTTTTAAGATTATTTAGACATTAAATTATCCTATATTTAAAATTTTACTAAATTGGATTTATTTACCATGAGAAATAAATTTATTATATTTTAAATTTCTTAATATTTATAAAGGTTTCACTACCCTTACTTATAAAATGACACCTCCTCTTCTTACTTATACTCATACCAAAATATACCTTATGTCAATAAATACCTGAAAAAATATATTCCCACCATCATTATATTTTAAATATATATTTTTTATTCCCAAAATTCCCATTCTATAAGGATTAAGGTTTACACCAAAAGAAGATATCTAAGGAGGTAGTATAAGTATTAACCAAATTATTTCAAGATTATTTATTATAATACCTACTTAAAATATATTATAACCATAATAATATAATTAAATAACTATCTTTACTATAATTAAATGTTATTATGTTTATGTGAAAACTGGTTTTTACCTTTTTTCTATCTAATGGGAAATAAAAACATCGTTTATTTGTACGTAAGTAATACCATCTTCATAAAGAGATTCATTTCATTTTTCATCACCAGCATACATGGTTTTTTATAAATATAAATTAATGAATATATGTGATATTTTTTAAATAATTATGATTATATAAATAAAATATATTTTCTACGCACTTACCATCCCATTTATTGGAAAATGATAACACCATTTTGCGTACTTGTGGACTAACACCTCCATGAAGCGATGTGATTCGTTTTTCATTTCAGACTTACATGGATGGTCATAAGGAAAGATTTAATGAATAAATATGATATTTATAATATTATCGTGATTCTATAAAGGAAAAACATTATCGAATTTCTTTAATTCTTATCCATTATAAAAATTAAAATGTCGCTCATAAATACATGTGGGATACCACCTCCATGAATGACGTATCTCATTTTTCATAACCACCTTATATGAATTGTAATAAAAGTTTATTTAATGTATAAATATTATATATATTAAATTATTAAAATTATGTAGGTGACAAAATAATGACTAAGGTGTAAGGACCAGAACCTCTAAATCAAAAAAGAATGAGAAACAGAATAATTAACATATGAATAATCAATTTTAACAATGAATTATGAGTAAATGGGTAGAAAAAAGTTGTGAATAAATTATATATAAAAATAAATATATAAATATAGATATTATATATATTAATAATAAATATATATGTATTACATAGGAGGTTAGATAACATTCAACCAAGCGGGAATCCAAGGTAAGGATTTCTCATCTTAAACTTCTTTTTTTAGACATGTTTTAAATTATGCACATATTTACATTGCATGGTGTATATGAAACCTATATAGAATATTATATCATAATATTGTTTCTAATAATATTAATTAAAGTTAAATTTCAATTTCCCTTTATCAATAGGTTTTGTTCAAGTGTTATAAAATCCATAAGGGCTCTTGGTCTCAATTTCAATTTCTTAAGACATGTTTCATTGTGTGCGCCATGTTTTATTTTATATGGTTTACTTACTCACTCATGAATATATTTTGATATAATATTTTATTTAATTCATTTTATATAATTAATTTTATTTAAATAACTATTACATACTCTATCTTTTTATGTCCTTTTATTCAGAAAATACCAAAGTCATAATGTTTTATGATCCAATCTCACTTTTAATCACGACTATTTATGTTTGAATTTTATTAGGGAGAATTATATTCTATTTATATATTAAAAACTATCTATTTTATCCTATTCTGGTTATTTATATAGTTTTCAATCATTATTTTCATTTCCCCTCTCTTTGGTTCTCAAATCGACAGAGATAATGTTTATAATAAAATATAACCTTATTTATCTATTTTGATCAGAAACATTTCTCTTCCATATATTTATTATTTAATTTATTTTAAGAAAGTTTTTTTATAGATTTCAATGATTTCCAAAGGTAATTTTTTTTTAAATTATACTTTTTATTCAAAAATTAAAAAAGGAATATTTCTAACTTTTTCTAAACATGTCATTTTTTCGTTTCTTTACAAAGGTGTGAAAAGAAAAAAATTTAAATGATTACAACATGAACAAATTATCCCACCATCATGAAAATTCTTCACGATTTAGATTTATTCTATGTTTTGATGATTTTATAAAGTAATATATATTCCTATTATTCTATGAAATTTTCAAATGATAATGTTTATTATTTTCTTAAATTTTTTTGAAAAGGGATTTCACTCCACTTATGTATATTTTTATCTTCCACCCCATATTTTATTACTTTAGTATAGTTTATTTTTATGATTATATTATTGTAATTGATATAAAAATAGTGTTCTAAAAGACTTATTTACACCTTATTAAAAGAGTTTTGGAAGTGATTTATAACTTTGTTTTTTATATAATTTTACAGAAGCATTAAGAGAAATTCTCTTTAAAGATTTGTTTTCATTTTCCTATTTATTTACCAGGGGATTTATATTTACTATAATGCCTTTATTTTTCTTCCATTGATGGTATTATTAATGTATTTTTTATTTATTATCATGGATGTATTTTATATCATTTAAAATATTGACTTATTTGTATACCTATGTAGTGTCTTGATGTTTTCTATTTAAGACTTTAGAATATTTTTAGGAATATTTCTAGAGCCAAGAACTGAGAGGGTGTGACAATTCAGGGCCTGGTGATCGTAGAATTGATATTTCAGAAATATTAAATATATTAATATAACAGAAGATTATTTTTTCTTAAAATGTGGAATAACTCCAAAAAAGTGTCTCGAATTGGAAATCTAAGACCCCTATTGAGTTCAGAACATGGGGTTTACTGAAGGTGTGACATAATCTTTATCAGTGTCAGGAATTTTGGTAAAGTTCTATCATGGGAACAAATAATAATATAAATATATTTATTTATCTATTTTGATGTAGAGACCAATAATACTCTATTTAAACATATCTATGAAGTATCCATAGGGTTTGTCACATAACCTAGGGATTGAGAGGTTTCATTAGAGAGGATCCATTGGAGGGTTGTTGGAAGACGACACATAATCGAGATTATATCATGTATCATATGCCAACGGAGTTCATTGATCTCACCAATGATAGAAAATCATGACCAGTATTCTTTAGTGATCAATCAAAACTCCAGGTAGGATGTTTGTTTGTGGATTTATACCTGTTTTATTATCTTTTAATGAAAATTAATCAATTTACTAATGGATTGATTAATGGATTGATCGTATTGTGGGTATGGTTTGTTTATCTAGGATTTGGGGGATAATATTTATTCTATTTGATTTATTTTTGACCATCGTACTAATGATGAAAGATCATGGAAAATATAAACACATCTGAGGTTCATTCCCAATTCTTGTGTTTTGTGGTTTTCTCCCCCTATTCTACATGTGACCATTATTATCATTTATTTTGGCCAGCAGTTTAATGATTACCTAGAAAGTGATTGTTTTATGTTAGATCTTTGGAACATTAGATAATTTACATGAATATAGTTTTGAGATTAATGATGGTATTGTGATGTGTGGTGATGTCAGTAAATCCAAGGATATATTGAGAGTTTTCATTCCAATTTTGGTGAATGGAAAAGAGGTGTAAAAGTGGTCATTTCCTGAGCTGCGAATACGGTTAGAATCTAGATAAAAAGAAGATAGGGTTCAGACAACCCCATATCCATGAAAAATGGTGTGGTTTCCAATAAAATTAGTTGCTATGGTGGTGTGATTGAAGCCATGTGAAGAGATCTAAGATTCTGGAAAATCTCGATATACATAGTGTGTACTTCAAGAACAGACATTGTGTATCATCATTCTAGTGACAGATAGGGTTTAAATAGAGAGTTAAGTATTACACACTGTGTGGTCCCTACTATATTCTGTGTGTCCCCTACAAAATTCCATGTGGCCCTTAACTATCTAGCTCAGTTTGTGTAAGGAACACACACCCAGGATGCTATGTGGCGTTACACATCATGTGGACCATGCCACATGTCGTATTCGCCCTAGAAGATAGATCAACATGTATAGGAAGTACATTCCAAGTATCGTATGTGTCCCTAAACTCTAGTTGTAGTGGGATACATGCTATATACATGGGATGTACATGGGTAGACTTAAGTACATGATATGATCCCTATACTCAGACATGACCAAGTGCACATGCACAACTAGGTGTACACAAGCACAGTTCTAATGACACACTGAGTGCTAGGACGACATCTACACATTTTATACCCTTGGGAAATTATATGTAATGTGGAAAAGTTCATTCCATTTTTACTCAATACATTTTAAGTTATATTATTTGTGAGACACACCACGTACCCATGGAGATGCATTGTATACTCCTTTGAGGATAACCTAGATTCCTCCTTCCCCTTAATTCATCTTTTTTGTGAGATTCTATGAGCTTCCTTGGATAGTATCGGTTGAGTGTGTTCCCTTGGTCCATTCATTTGAGGGTTCGATGAAACATACCATTATCTTTGTTGTTTGGAGTAGATTGCTCCATAGGGGGGGTTAATTGAGTATCTATAAAAAAAATTGTTTAAAATTGATTCTTTGAAAGTTTTCCCCAATTAAAAATAAAATCAAAGTCAATTTATATTGAATTTATAAATGTCCAGAATGTTCAATTAATTTCTCAGAAGATTTATTAGTTCTCAGATATACTAATCTAGAGATTAATATAACTTTTCAAACTAACCTACTGGTTCAAAACAGTTATAAACACCTGATAAACTAACTATCAAAGTAATATCTAGTTTTCTGAAATATAAACTAAAATAGAGAAATACTAAATTAAAATATAGAGTGGATAAAACAAGTGATTTAGTCTCCATCCTAGACTTAATCCACTCCACTTGGTGATCACCTACCACCAAGCAGTCTATATTAATAAACTTGATCCACACCTGGGATCGGAGTAAACAATAGTACATAGGATTGTCCAGGTCACAAGACCTCTTCTACTTTTCTTCATCGGAATAAGATACCAGGTCACACAAGGACCTCTTACACACTTATATATGGGAGTAAACATCTGTAAAATGATGTGAGAGGAAGGATATCTTGTATCCTTCAGTTTAATACAGGGGAAAGTGTGTGTTTTAATACAGACACACACACTGCTCGAAAGCTAAAAGCAGTACACAACAAAGAAAAGATGACGAGAAAGGGTTAGCAGTAATCTGAGTGTTATTCTATGCATCTCTGGACTTGTAGGATGAAGTAGATGAAAGTATTTATTTCTCTTGTGAAAAACATAGTATTGAAAGTCTGGTGCTCTAGTTTCCAGTTTGAAGATGTAGCTCGTGTTCTTCTTAGAGTTGGTATGATGAAGATGTTTTTTAATCTGATCTACAGTAGTCTAGACATTTTTAATTGATAGTGCTTCTTGTGTTACTCAGTTTTATCTATTGCATGTATTAGTTCTCTTTTCAAATTCTGGCTCCTCTACCTTTTGTTCCAGTGCCACGCTTTCCTTTTTGTTACGGAGTTCATGTGTTGGATCCGAAATGATGCATGTATTTTCACCTTTTACCATGTACTATTAGGTGACATGTCTAAAAAGAAACATTAATTATGTCAGTTCCTTTAAATGACTCAAATATGACCGTTATAAATTAAATTAAAAACGAAAAAATAGATTAAAGAACAGTGTCATAGTTTTTCTTGAAACGGTATCTCTTGGAAATGATGACATCATGAAACAATGTCTTATTCTTTTCCTCTGAGTAGTGATATAGTCATGATTCCACAGTTTCATTGAGATCAGGAAATGGTAGCACATATATGTTGTTAGTTGCATGGTGTATGATCCTTTACCAAACTTTGAACGGTGTCTTGGTGATGGTAGCAAGGAACTGGACTCACATAATTCATGAGATCTGAAACTAGTTACAAATTTAGGGTCATGGTGTCTGGGTCATGGTTTTTGGGTCCCAGTTTCTTGGTCACGGTGTCTGGGTCACGGTGTCTGGGTCAGAGTTTCTAGGTCACAGTGTCTGGTTCACGATGTCTGAGTCACGGTGTTTGGGTCACGGTGTCTAGGTCTTTTCCAAAAACTAGAACTAGTGGTAGAATTACGATTTCTTAGACTTATCCAAATATCTATAAATAGTCTTCAGTAGTAATATTAATAAAATTAATTAGACTTACTCATTCATATAAAAAAACATTATAGAAAAAAATTTAATATAGATTACAATAATCATACATGATTTAGAGGAATTAGGATCTTGTGAAATTTTATTTAAAGTATATGAAACCAACCATCTCGGCACATGATTTGAGAATAGGGTTAATAGGATTTGTGATCATTAAAGATTGATTAAAATATAAGGAGTCCAACAATATCCCCCTTTTTTATGATCACAAATCATAGGAGTCACATTTCTGTTCTAAGTGTTCTTTCTCCACCTTTTGAGCTTATCAAAAATATTAGAAGAAAAAAAGAATGAAATTAAATAAGATAATAGATAACAGCAGTTCATATTACATTATATGGAATGATATTTGTCAGTATAAGCAGTAGAAAAAAATAAAAAACATCCCTATCAAAATAAAGTTTTTACTTTTTTTCAGAACTAGCTGTCTTTTTTTCCCTTAGCAGCAACATCAGAAGGAGCCACAGGAGCAGAATTAGAGGTGGAATAAGGGAGTGGGCTAACTTTCAGAGAATGAAGAGTTGGACCTTCCAAAATATAAGGTTCCAAAGTGATTTGGTTGAAGAATGAGTAAAGTTTTTATCATGGATAAGAGGTTTGATCTGTATAAGATCATGAGATATAGACATCAAGGAAAAAAGAAAAAGTAGTGGATGAGGAAGGAGTTAAACCAGGCTGAAAAGGTTCAGTTGGATGATCCATAATGGAAGTTCTTTTCACAGGAAGATAAGGCTTCAAAAATAGAATTAAATGAGTAATGACCTCACCACCATACTGTATTTACTTCTCAAAATCATATTTTATCTCCATGAACATGTCGAACATAGGAGTGAAATATTTTAGCTTTTGGACTTGAGTCTGGAAGGCTTGTAAATATTTGAATGAATCCTCACTAATTCAAGAACTCTTTCACTATTCTTAACAACCATAGATAAAATTTCCTTGTCAAAACCACTTAACACTGACTGAAGTTCCTCCTTTACAATAGTTATGATAAGACCACTGTTAATGGGTTGAGATGACTGTCTAGAGGCATTAGAGGTTGTAACAGCTTAAGTGAGGGACTTGAGATGATTTAGAACTTTCTATAGACATCCATTATAATCATCAGTATGTTTTGTAAGACCAAAAACAATATCACACATCTCATTGACTATCTCAATTTTTCTCTCAACCAACTTTTCAAATATTGAAGTCAGGTTCAGTTGAATCATAGATGTAACTTTCTGTGTGATTTGACCACTAACATCCTCAACAGCGTGAGCAATAAGAGCTTTTCCTGGTTGTAAAACTTTTTGCATATCTTCAACCATATCCCTGAGAGACTTCACCTCATCACTCAACTGATTGATCTCAATTATATCCTCTTGTATTTCATGAATCATTTTTGCTTAAATATTCTATATGATTTCCCATAACAGCAAGGCAACATCTATTTCACTATGATTTGTCACTAGATTAGGATTTTTTTTCATGATCTTTTCTAATATAACTAATAAAGTAACTCTAAAATATTTCAAATCACTTTGACTCATGGAAGTAGAAGGTTCTTATTACATTTCCGAAACAGGAGCTGAGACAAGTTCAGGCTCCTTAGTAGAGATTACTTATAGAACAGAAATTGGTTTCAATTGAAACATAGTGGAAAGTTCTATGATTTTAACCAAGTACATCTAGGCATTATCCACATCAATGTAGCTAGGAAACTTATATTAGATTTCCACATTGCTTTGATCAATAGTATTTGGAACTTCAACACTTTCTATAATGGGGTGTTGGTCCCCCTAAATAGGTGCATCTCTTATATGATTAAGAGATCCATTCCCTTGATCTGTTTCTAAATTTTCATCTCTAATAGCCTCACCCAATTCTTTTCTATCCAGATGAAAGTCTTATTCCATTGTTTCCTCATAATATAGGATAATTTCAAGATTAGATTGTTCCTATAAATGTTCCTCAACATCAGCATCTTCTTCAATATCATGTTCTTCTTCTAGATGATCCCTAGGAACAACATTTTATTTTATACTAATAGTAGATTCTTTTCTAGAAGAAGGTTCTTCTTCTAAATCAACACTTCTTTTAGTAACAGGTGCTTCCTTCTGAACTAAATTTTGTGGAACAGGTAGACCACTGTCTTCCTTGTCCAAAATAGTTCCTTCCATAGGTGCCACAATTTCCTCTTCTACTTCTTCATCAGGATAATCAAAAACTTTATCTATTTTTAAACCAGGATCAGGTGTGTTCTTAGGTCTTGAAGGATGCTCAACCACATTAAAATTTTCATATAATCTTTCATTTTACTCCATCCGAGACTTTTTCCAAGGATTACAAATTAATTTCATCCTTTTGATTGTAACCTTTGAGATACAGAACTCATAGTCTTTGATGACTTCTTATTTTGGTCCAACCACTCCTTTAACATAAAACATTGTAGAGATTAACCTTGATTAGAACAAAGAGGTAGACTTTGAAATTGTCTTAATAAATTCACACATTTTAAGTATAACATACTTACACAGATTAATCTTGTGCCCAATTTTCATAAGATGTATTAAGAATACATATTGATACATGAGGGTTGTAAAATTTCCTTTCCTTGGAATAATCAAATTCTGGATAAACTCAAACAAAAATCTCGTTTCACCATGCAACTCACCAGTAATTGATCTTATTTTCTTCTTATTTCTAGTCAAACTTCCTAGGTCCTATTCTAATACAAAAACATCACTAGGAGGAGGGGTACCTATTTGGTAGTCCTAAAAAATTATTTTATGAGTTATCCATAGGTAGCTATCCCATAAACTCGAGGAAAAAGTACATCTTTGACCATTAATATATCTTCTTACAAAAAAACCATCTTTAATATTGAATGAAAAATGGACAAACTGATAAAACTGAGAAACAAGTTTTGGATAAATTGGCCTTGTCTCTTTTGTAAAGCAGTTCATCCATCCCTTCTCTTCTAGTATTTTCAAAACTAAATACTTACTTGACAGAAACAACTTATGATAGATTTCCTTTTCTAGTACTTCTATTCTATCTACAAGATTTGGGTTCAATGGTCCTTCAGGCGCTAATTTCGGTGCCCTTTTCAGTTTCTTCTAAGATCTGCATTTCTCGTGAGTTTATGAAGATGGGTGCTTCATTTGTGGCATTCAACGAGGGTTAAAGAGAGAGAGATTAAGGGATGAGATAGGACTTATGGTTTGAAATATAGGGGTTTCGGTTTTTATGGAAGAGAGCTCGATTGAATAAAAGAGAAAAAGATATTTGGTTTTTATCATTTATGGATTTCAAGTGTCACAAATTTATAATATTGGGATAAAAACTATAAAATAATCAACATAGTGATGTAGGTAAAAAATACAAATAAAACAAAAAAGTGTCATTACAGTGAGATCGGAACGGATTGTCACGGTGATACTGGAACAGATTGTCATGGTGAGATAGTAAGTTTTGAAACAATACACTTTCTACTTGATATTTTACATTCCTAATTCATGTATAATTTAATCTATCCTTTCAGAATTCAATGATTTATTGAATACATCAGCAAGATGACATTCAGTTCCAATGAATTCCAAAGTGATATCCCCTTTTTGATAATGGCCTCTCAAAAAGTGATGTCTTACATCAATATTTATTGTCCTAGTGTTTGAAACATGATTTTTTGAAATGTTAATAGCACTTTTATCGTCACAATTTATAGGTACATGCCTGAATTGATATCCATAGTCTAGTAATGTGTGTTTCATTCAAAAAAAATTGCACAACAACTACCCACAGCTATATATTCTGCTTTGGCAGTAGATAATGCAGCAAATTTTTGTTTCTTACTACACCATGAAACTAGAGACTTTCTTAAAATGTGATATGTTTCAGAGGTGGGTTTTCTATCTAACTTAAAACCACCAAAATCAGCATTAAAATAGATAAATAACTTAAATTATTGTCTTGTAGTATAGAACAGTCCTAGATTGGGTGTATGTTTGAGGTATTTGAAAATCATTTTAACAGCATTTAAATGATATTCTTTAAGATTTTTTGAAAAAGAGAACACATACATACACTGAACATAATATCAGTTCAGCTAAAAGTTAAGTAGAGTAAGCTTCCAATTGTTCCTCTATAAGAGGTTTGATAAAAATATTTCCCCTCTTCACCAGGATCCAACGTATAATTAGTACTCATTGAAGTATCACTAATTTTAGTGTTATCCAATCCAAAATATTTTAGAATATATTTAGTGTATTTTCTTTGCTTTAAAATAATACCATATTTATTTTGAAATATTTTAAATCCAAGAAATAATATTAGTTTACCCATTAAACTCATTTCAAATTCATTTTTCATCATTTTAGAAAACTCAATACATAAATATTTTATTGAAGATCTAAAAATATTATCATCTATGTAAATTTGAACTACCAAAACATCATTAGAAATACGTTTTATATAAAGAGTAGGATCAGCTATACCTTTTGTAAAACATTTAGAAATAATAAAAGTACTTAATCTATCATACCAAGCTCTTGGAGCATGCTTTAAACCATACAAATCTTTAGATAATTTAAAAACATGATTTTCAAAGTGAGGATTTGTGAAACCAGGGGGTTGTTCAATAAAGGCATCCTCAGCTATATACCCATTTAGGACTTCAATCTTAACATCCATTTGATATAGTTTAAAATTAAGATGGGTGGCATAAGAAAGTATCTTTCTGATGGCTTCAAGTATAGAAACAGGTGAAAATGTTTTTTCATAGTCAATTCCTTCTTCTTGATTATATCCTTGTGAAAACAATCTGGACTTGTTTCTAACTACGTTACCATCTTCATCTACCTTATTTCTAAACACCCACTTAGTTCCTATGGTAAATATGTCATTGGTTTTGTCAACAAGTTTGCAAAAATTATTTATTTCAAACTGATTAAGTTCTACTTTCATAGAAATATCCCAAAATTTATCATTGATAGCATCATTAATGTTTTTAGGTTCACTTTGTGACAAGAAAACTTGATTTTTAACCTGATTTCTGAGAAAAACTCTAATTTGTGTTCCTTTATCTAAATCTCCTACAACAGCATCTAAAGGATGGTTTTTAAGGGTTCTACCAGATATATAAAAAGAGGGTCTAGTGATTTTAGTTTCTTCAATAGGTTCGGGTTCATTATGACTTGAATCTAGAGAATTTACAGAACTGGAAGTTTTTACATATTCCTTTACAGGACAGTTGGAGAATTTAGCATTGATGTCCAGATTTTACATATCATCCTCAAGATTCTCAAGAGAGGTATTAGGTTCGTGTGGATCAATCTCATAAAACTTGACATAGAGAGATTCCTCCACACATTTGGTTCTTTTTTTAAACACCTTATAGGATTTACTAGATATTGAGTATCCTAAAAAAATCCTTCATCACTCTTGGATGCAAATTTGTCAATATTATCCTTAGTATTAAGGATATAGACTTTATAACCAAAGATTTTTAAGTATATTACTTTGGGTTTTCTATTGTTCCATAATTCAGATGGAGTTATTTTAAGAATATGTCTAGTAAATACCCTATTAATACTATAGCATGTTGTATTTATAGCTTCAGCCCAAAAATAAACAGGTAAGTCATATTCACTAAGCATAGTTCTATCAATTTCTTGCAAGGCCCTATTTCTTATTTCTATAAATCCATTTTGTTGAGGTGTTATAGGGGTAGAAAAATTATAACTATAGCTGTTTTATGAGAAAAAGGATTCAAACTCTTAATTTTAAAACTCACAGAAATGGTCCCTTCTTAGGTATTTAATTTTAAGTCCACTAATGTTTACTACAGTTTTAGCATATTTGGTGAAATGAGAGCAGGCTTCACTTTTTGATCCAATAATAAGGTCCAAGTATATCTAAAAAAGTAAACTACAAGAACATAAATATATTTCTTCCCATTTAAACCAGAAACTATAGTGGTCCAAATAAATCTATGTGAACCAACTTGAGAGGTTGAGAAGTTGAAACTTATTTCTTTGGTTTGAAGGAAATTTTGTATTGCTTTTCATTTTGACGAGGATTACTCACTTTATCATTTAGAAACTGTAGTTTATATAGATCTTTGACTAAAATTTTTCTATTTAGGTTTCTGAGGAAGTGAATATTTCAGTGCCCTAGTCTTCTATTCCAAAGTGAATACTCTTTGTGAAATACACTTAAACATGAAGCATTTTGAGAAACTAAAGAATATAAGTAAACAGAATATACATTTTCATTTCTTAATGTAGAAAATACTTATTAATTTTTAGAATTAAAAAAAAATCCAAGCATCATTTTCAAATTTCACATGAAATCAATCATCAGATACTTGTGAAATACTAAGCAGATTATATTTCAGTTCATCAGAAAAAATCACTCTGCAAATTAAAACTAAGTTAGAGTTGCTGGTTTGGCCAAGGCGAATGATTTTCCATCTAGAATTGTCACCAAAAGCGACATGTCCACCATTAATTTTTATTAGGTTCTTGAAACATTAATATTCTCCTATCAAGTGTCTTGAACACCCAATGTCCATGTACCATAAGATTTTACAGGAGCTCTTCAAACAAGTTTCTTAAAAAATAGTCAAATAAAAACAGACTCTGGTACCCATATTTTTTTAGGTCTAGTATCATTAGTAACTAGTTATTTATTAACCCACATATTCTTCATAGGTTTTATATAATAATTATGTAATGTATTTGAGAAATAATCTCTATTTTTTCCAGAAAAAGTCAAAACAGTGGTGAGTGTATCATAGTTTGAACTAGCAGAATGTTTTCCTGAACTAAGAGTAAAGCTGTATGTTCTAGATTTAGAAACAAAATTGGGTTTTCCAAAAATTTCTTTTACCAAGTTGATATCCAATACCATTTTTTTATTTAGGTATAATCTATTTACCTATAATTTTTAGCAAGTTATTTTTACCATTAGTAAAACTTTCAAGATCCTTTTTCAATTTCTCATTAGATCGCTTTAATTCATTATTTTCTTTGAGTAATTTAACATTTTTCTCTCTTTCAATAGTAAGTCTAGAATTAACAGTTGAGGTAAGAGAATATTTTTTCTTTAATGACTTGTATTTGTCTTTTAGTTCATTACATATCTCTTCAAACATATTTCAATACTCAAAAATTTCTTCATTAGACAAATTTTTATAATCACTTTCATCTCTAAAATAATAGGAATTTTGTACAAGAGATTCTAGGGTTATCTTAGATGTGTTTTTCATGAAACACATATTATATTTGTTAGAATGTTCATCATGTGAAGACTCTGAGTCAGTTGAACTGTCCTCATAATCACTCCAATTTTCTTCCATTTGAATTTTATACTTTCTATCATTGTCATCATATTAATTTTTATACTTGATCTTGGGATATTTATCCTTTATATGTCCCTTACACTTACATTCATAACATTTTATCTCATCAGACATGTCATTTCTTTTCCAATATTTTTTCCAACTTTCCTTTTGATCACATCTTCCTTTGAAGTTAGGATTTCTGAAAAATTTCTTCCTTTTGTAAGATTTCTTAAACCTTATGGCTAATTGAGCTATCTCCTCATCACTGTCGGGTGATGATTTCTAACTTCTATAACTCTTTACAGAGACTTGTAGTTTCTATTTTTTTTGGGTTTAGAGGTTGTGGTCTTGAGTGCCACAGATTTTCTTTTGGGTTCATCCTCCTCCTCCTTGTTGACTTTCATCTCTTCTTCATACATCATTAGTTTCCCAATGAGTTCTTTGATAGGTAATTATGTGACTCTCTAATTGTGATAGAGGATCCTATCCATCTATCATGTAGGCATATGAGTATCCTCATGATTTTTTCTTTGGTAGTGACATCTCTTCCAAGAGATATCATTGCGTTGACAATTTCTTTGAACCTGAGATACATATCATAAATAGGCTCATCAGGCTTTGTTTTAAAGTTATTATACATAATATCATAAGTATTAAGTCTTATTTATTTCACATTAGTGGTTCCCTCATGAGAAATAGACAAGGTGTCCCAAATCTCATGTGAAGTTTTACAAGAATAAATTTTGTTGAATTCTTCATCTCTTAAGGCAAAGTATAGAGAATTCATTATTTTATAGTTATTATTATAGGCAGTCATGATGGGTTCCTCCCAACTATTTCTAGTAGATTCACGAATTTCATATTTACTTTCAATAGCATTCTAGATTTCAAAGCCCATGCTTTCTAGATGTATTTTATTTTTAAACTTCCACTGAGCATAGTTTCTCCCATTAAAGAAAGGTGGTCTATTATTAGCATCTCCTTCTAAACTATTATCTGTAATATACATTTTAAAAGGATTTAAAAGATATAAACATTTATAAATAACATTAATTTTAATATCTTTGAATGACTACTATAATCACAATTGAAAAAAAATTGAAAAATCTTTTAAAATGACAAATTTCTAAAATCCTTTGATACCAAATGTTGTTCAGAGTAGATTACTCAAAAGGGGGGTGAATATAGTATCTATAAAAATTTATATTAAAAATGGTTCTTTGAAAGTTTTCCCCAATTAAAAATATAATCAAAATCAATTTTTAGTGAATTTAAAAATGTTTTGAATGTTCAATTAATTTCTCAGAAGATTGATTAGTTATCAGCTATACTAATCTATATATTAATTTAACTTTTGAAACTAACCTACTGGTTCAAAAAAGTTATAAACACTTTTTAAACTAACTATCAAAGTAATATCTAGTTTTTTAAATATAAAGTAAAATAGAAAAAATACTAAATTAAAAGACACAACAGATAAAACAAGTGGTTCTTCATCAAGATGGGACTTAATCCACTCCACTTGGTGATCACCTACCACTAAGCAGTCTATATTAATAAACTTGATCCACACCCTAGATCGAGGTAAATAACAGTACACAGGACTGTCTAAGTCACATGAAATCTTCCACTATTCTTCATGGGAATAATCAACCAGGTCACTCAAGGACCTCTTCCAGCCTTATCCATGGGAGTAAACCGATGTAAGAATATGTGAGAGGAAATATATCTTGTATCCTTCAGTTTAATACAAGAGATAGTGTGTGTTTTAATACGTACACACACACACACTACTCTAAAGCTAAAAGAATTACACACCAGAGAAAATATGATGATAAAGGGTTATAAGTGCTCTAAGTGTTATTCTATGCAACTCTGGACATGTTGGATGAAGCAGATTCAAGTATTGAGTCCTCTTGTGAAAAGCAGAGTATTGAAAGTCTAGTGATATGGTTCCAGTTTGAATATCTATCTCATGTTCTTCTTAGAGTTGGTACTATGAAGTTTTTTTTGGCTCTGATCTATGTTAGTCTGGAATTTTGGAATAGAGAGTGTGTCGTGTGTTCTTTAGTTGTATCTTGTTTCATGTATTAGTTTTTTTAAATGCTCGCTCTTCTGCCTTGTGTTCCAGTGCCACTCTTTCCATTTTGTTACGGAGAGCATGTATTGGAGTCGACATGATGGATGTAATCTATACCTTGTACCTCATATTGTCAGGTGACATTTCTACAAAGAAGCATTTATTATGTTAGTGCCTTTAAAGGAATCAAATATGACCATTATAAATTAAATTAAAAACAGCGAAATAGATTAAATAATAGTGTCACAGTTTGTCTTGAAACGGTCTTACTTGGAAATGGTGTCATCATGAAACAGTGTCTTTTTCTTTATCTTTGAGCAATGAGAAAAACATGATGCCACATTTTCATTGAGATCATGAACCAGTAGCACAAATGTGGTGTTAGGTTCATTGTGTCAGATCCTTTTCCAAACTTTGAACGGTGTCTTAGTGATGATAGTAAGAAATTGGTGTCACATACTTTATGAGATCTAAAAATGGTTATGGTGTTAGGGTCACAGTTTCTAGGTCATGGTGTCTAGGTCATAGTGTTTGGGTCATGGTGTTTGGGTAATGATATATGGGTCATGGTGTTAGGGTTACAGTGTCTGGGTCATAGTGTCTGGGTCATGATGTATAGGTCACGGTTCTGGGTCACGGTGTCTGGGTCTTTTGCAAAAACCAGAACCAGTGGAAAACTTATGGTTTTAAAGACTTATCCAAATATCTATAAATAGTATTAAGTAGTGATATTCATAGAATTAATTATACTTAATAATTTTTATAATAAAACATTATAGAACAAAATTAAATATAGTTTACAATAATCAAACATGATTTATAGGAATCGGGATCTTGTGAATGTTTATTTAAATTATAGGGAAACCAACCATCTCTAAACATGATTTGAGATAGATTAAATAGGGTTAATAAAATTTTTGATCATTAAAACATGATTAAAATATAAGGATTCCAACAATCATCATAGAGCGACCACTATATAGCTTCCTGATGATCAGTGAGTGTTGGCGAGTTCCCTTATTCTGGAGTGAGTTGTCTTAGTTTTCTTCAACTATACCCCTTAGTATCTTGGATCATGTATCCCTCTAAGAGGACCAAAGAAATATTGATAAACTATTTTTTCCATAGGTAGTGTTTTTTTGTAATTAACATGAATAATGTTTACATAGGCATCAATCCCCTATCCAGGAGGATGTTTCAATGAGAATTTGGTGTCCTCCTTGTGAGCCCTAGGATTTGAAACCTATATGTGTATCAAGATATGATCATTCTAATGTAGTGTATTCTACTCTAGGGTGCTTCTCAAATAAACCATATCAGTATACTGCATGATTCTTCTTGTATAGACTTAATTAGAATGACCTCTGGGATGAGTGTCATCAGTGCAGTGTATCTCATTGAGAGTGTTCTCATAGATGAGGGTTATATGGATCCTTCAAGTAGGAATCATAGGCTGGAAATATGGTTTTGACTTTACCTTGAGATGGTGTGTCTACTATGATTATGTTTTGATATTTTATTATATGTCTCATATTATTATTGACATGTCATGTGATGAGATAACAACTCTTGATGCTTTATGTTTATTGATTTTGGGGTTTCCAACTGGTTATTGTTATAATCACCCATGTATGGGTTATGTCCACACATATCGTGCCTTATGCAGATAAAAGGCCTTTTATGGTGTCCTTGGAGGACTAGGATTAGGTGGAGCTTAGTTATTATTGACTTATCGATGTGTATACCGTTGTTTCATTTTACATTAATCCTCTCCTTCTAAGAAGGTTAGACATTATTTTCCTTTTTGGATGGGTATTTGGACCCATTTTATGATTTACAGTAATTTATGTCATACTATAATTATGGTATTACATATGTATGAATTCATTGTTATCCTTTATTTACTTTTCAACATTTTATTCACTTGGAAATGTATGTGTGTGTACAGGTACATTAGGGTAATTCTTTCCATGTGTGTGATATGACTACTCGGTGTTGGTCTCCAGTCCCTAGCCTATTGAAGGCAGGCTTGGGGTAGTTATAGATTGACCTCTGTTAGGTCGGGTCATGATATAGTGGAATCAAAGGTTGTTAGTTCTACCTTAGTAACAAAGTTTTTAGTTTTATTTATATGTGATCTTGGTTTGGGAACTA
This sequence comes from Viscum album, assembly GCA_963277665.1. NCBI lineage: Eukaryota > Viridiplantae > Streptophyta > Magnoliopsida > Santalales > Viscaceae > Viscum > Viscum album. Next base: position 1,574,455,667 of record OY728119.1, on the reverse strand, counting down.
GGGAAACAATGTAAAAATGTTTCAAGTTTAACATTTAGGCCAAAGACTCCAGTGTTGGCATAGCGGCCGACATATCCATTCACCAGGACTTTGATAACCTTCTTATTGACATGGTACATGTAAGAATTATTTTTAGGAAAACTTTGGTACATGCATCATATAGTAATGGGTTGTGGTTTCTATGTCCTTCTTGCATCAACTCACTAGATATACTCATTGATTATGGTACATGTTATATTCCTTCAATATGTATTCATGAATAAAGCCACTAAGGTTTCCACATCATATTAGAGAGTATTAAATGATGAGTTATGAGGACTATGTGAAGGGGATTGGTCATAAGGAGGTCTTCCTTCAGGATGGTAAGAAGGTTCTGCTTTATCTCAATGATCAGTTCATAGACCCACCTTCATTGGTTTAGGTGGATTCCGCATGTCAGACTGAGTTTTGTATGGATATTTTAGTACTAGCTAATGATACACTAGGTTTGAGAACATATCATGATCTTATGAGGCACATTTTTTCTAGGATACAGGGTTCAAAAGACTAATCAATAGCAGGCATGTGATGCAAGTCATGAAACATGAGGTTTCATCAAGAACCTCAAGGAAAATCAGTTATCTGATGCTGACATGTTGTTATACTTGTGATGGGAGAGGAAATCTCACATGAGATTTTCCTTCCCATTGTTTTGTAGTTATAGATATTATTGATGAAACACTAAGAAAAATATAGTGGCTAGAGAAAGGAGTTATATAGGTCATAGGATGTGATGGAGGAGTCAAGGGAGTATTAGGAGGTCGATGACACTTTGGTTTGAAACCAACACCACCACCAAACCTAGGTGGACCACTATAGGCTCAATAATTTGGTGTTCATAATATTGGATAGTCGTAGGTACTGAAAGTTCTCTACCTAGAGTCTCTAGGTGTATTTTGAGGGAGGATTGAGGATTCTATAGAGACCAATGATGGTAATGTTTGGCATGTATTTGGTCATGTATATAATAGGGAAAATCCCCCATTAAGACAAATTCTTGAGATGTGATCTAAAATCATGTGGGTCAGTCAGTGTCTCCCAACGCGGATAGTGTCGAGGTGTGGTGGATGAGTTCCTTTGACTTTTGTGTTTAAATTTTTTATGATAGTGTATCATATAAATCCGTAGTTGTGGTAAATATGATAGAAATGGAAAGTATGATTTTCATGTAGTAGGATCTCATAGAGGATTCGAGTGTGGTTTTAGGTACAGTGTATATCTTTACTGCTACAATTTTAGTTTTCTCATGGAGCCATAAACCCCCTTTTCCCTGATCATAACCCCTATTCGAGACCCAATGATACCAATGGATCCTCTTTTTTTCTCAATCCTTGTGCTTGATTCTCTTTTATAGAGGATCATTGATCACACACTTCTATCAATAGTGTTTCTTAACTCTAACAGGATAGATATCATCACATGGAATATTTTTATAGTGACAGTGAGACCCTGTGATGTTTTCCTCGGTATTAACTAGTTACTTACCATCCATGTTTAGTTTTTTCCACTAGTGAGTATGGAAATGTTTTTTTTTTGGATGGAGTTTTCATCCTTTGATAAGGATTGATTCAAGTTAGATAAGGACTAGCTCATATACAAGAGGTTACAACTAACTTCTTTCCAATCCTCTAGTGATTCTACTAAAGTGGTGGATTCTATGTGATTTTTTTTCAATAGTGATGTTAGAGTATTAAGAAGTCTTTTTTTGGGATGTTATGGGTTTATCTCTTCACAAAGAATTAGAATTTTAATTTATTGGAACCAATTATTTCCCATGATATTTGTGACAACATATCATATGGCACCTGTTGAGCTTCACAGTCTGAATTTTCAGTCGGTATTTTGTAGAGGAAAATGTTTTGTAAGACCCAGCGAGTTCACTTTGGTAGCCCAGTGCTATTTTCCTAAGAGTTGAATGAGTTATTATGGTTGGGAGTGAATTGGGGTCACCTTAACTTGGTGATGTTATGAAAAGTATCAGACACCGTCATTGATTTCTTCGACTGATGGTTTGGGTCAAAGTGGTTCTTAGATTTTGACCTCAACAGAGGTTATCAACAACTCTTATTTTAGATAAGGATATACCAAAAGAAGATTTCCAAAACCACTACAGTTGTTTTGAGTTCATGGTGATACCCTTCGGCATGTTGTACATCTTAATAGAGTTGTAAGACCTATGGACTGAATCCATAAACCTTTATAGATCATTTCATGGTAGTATTATTTTATTACATTCATGAATGATCAATATATTAGTTGGATCATGAGAGACACCTCAGGATAGTGTGGTTTACCTCCAGTCAATATTTTTTAACTCTCTACTTATTTATAAATCCAGGAAGGTACAAATCAGGGATATCAATTGTGAGATTTTTCATGAAAAGATATCCATTGGATATGTTCCTGATGTATTTTACAAAGGCGGGAAGCTCATCATCCTTGTTCAAGGATTGATGGTGACACCAGTCACGCTACATAAGGAGGTTCTAAAGAGGTTGTTTTTCACTTAGTAGTATATCTAGTAGAGGTGAGGATATAACAGGATATCTTGGAATCAATTAGGTAGCCAAGGGATTTTCAATAGGGTTTCAAGCTAATATCTTGTTGTCTCACCTATCTGAGGGTGATGACCAACATAGATTTTTAGAGAGTTCAGGAAACCTTTTTATGAACAAGGTAGTCTACATTTGTGGAATTCCCTTGATGAAAATTATAGACTATTATTAATACTTCATGGAATAATTAGGGATAATATTCGGGAAGTATTTGGGTATTCACTTTTATTTGAGTAGAGTGTTTTCCCCAGTTACTTGGCTAGCTAAGAGGACTATTTAGGTTTTGGTAATCATGCATCAAGTTTACATGTTGGTTTTGACCCATAGTTGGGCAGACCATCTACCATTGGTTGAGTATTCATATAATAAAAATTACCACTCCAAAATTGGGGTTTCAAATTTTTTAGTACATTTATGATAGTCTTTTCATGTCACTTTTATACTTGTTTGAGCCACTTGGTGATAATGTTTGGTTCATATTTTTGTTTCAAGTGATGGTTGTGAGGGTGAAGTTCTTCCAAGGGTGGATGAGGACTACCCCGAAAATGTCAGGAGTTCTTTGTGGACTAATGATCAAGGCTTTATGATTTTGAGAGTTATGGAGTATTATCCATGTGGGTAGGATATATCTAGGTTCCTTAAGCCCTTTTCTTTTTCCTACTTCTATATTCGGTTAGGAAGGTTGTGTACTGCTTAACCTTGTAACTATAATAGTTTTAGTTTCTTTGTGTTCTCCACTTGTCGCATATAAGGAGGTATGTGCACGACTCACTGCATGATATTGACCTGGGTAAGCTGGTTGTGAGAGTGGGGTTTACTTTTTCAAGGAGTTGATGTTATTGATAACTATCTGAGAAAGGCCCTCTATGGGAGATTTTTTTACTTAGGTGTCTGTTTTTTGGAAGCACGTGAAATAGTAGGGGGTCTTGTGGGATTTGGATACCCAATTAAGGGCTCAGTATCCCCATCTTTTTGTTTAGTTTGTGCTTTTGGGGATAAAAATACTTGAAGAAGGGGGTAATGTAGTTCCTTTTTTTCTATTTAATACTATGAAATATTTTTAGATCCAAGTGCAAAGACAGTGTGATATTCTGAGGCCCAGTGATCCCAAAATTTATATTTTAAAAATACTTAAAATATTAATATCACACATGCACATTTATCATGAAAAAGTGGAATAAATCACAAACAAAGTCTCACAGTGAAAATATGACACCATCATTGAGTTAAAAACATTGGGTTTACCCTAGGTTCAATATAATATTTTTCAAAGTCATAAATTTTGGTAAAGTTCTATCACAAGGGAAAATAATAAAATAAATAAATAAATTTTATTTATTTCTTTATTTCGATTCATTAACCTAGAATCCTCTTTTTAAACATAGCTATGATTAATACCTAGGTTTAGTCACATAACCTAGGGATTTAGAGGATCCATTGGAGGATCATTGGCAGATGACACTGGATCTAGATCAGATCAAGGATCATGCACCAATGGAGTTCATAGATCTTACCAACAACGAAAACATAGAACCATTTTACATCAAAAAACGATCCAAAATCTATGTAAAATGTTTGTTTTTTATTTATCCATATTTTATTATCCTAAAATGAATGTGAGACAATAAATTAATAGAATTATTCATGAATCAATCATATTGGGGGTATGGTTTGTTTATCTAGGATTTGAGTGATGATATTTATTATGTTTGATTTATTTTTTATCATCATATAATGGTGAAAGATCATGGAAAATATGAACATGGCTAAGTTTCATTCCCAATAATTGTGTTTCATGGTTTTCTCCCCCAGTTATACACATGATCATCATTGACATTTCTTCTGGTTGGTGGTATGACGAATACCAAGAAAGTGATTGTTGCACATTTGATCTTTGGTACAACGGATCATTTCCATAAATTTAGTTTTGGGATCAGTGATGGGATCATGGTGCATCATGATGGAAGTAGATCCATGGAATGATCAGAAGTTTTCATTCACAGTTTTGGTAGGTGGTGATGAGGTGAAACATAAGTCTCAATACATCTTGGTGATGTCAGGAATCTCATGACTCAAAGTGGGTAGTGCATCCTAGTGTCACAAATATGTACTGAGACTTATATCACCAGAATCAGTGTTGAAGTTAACTTTCCATTAAATTCCTAAAAGGATTCATCACAAGCATATGAATATATTAATTTCACACCCTTCTTAGTCAAGCCTATAAGAGGAACTGCTTGTCATGAAAAATACAAGATAAAGCATCATTAGTACCTAACCATCCCCAAGAAAATCTGTATCTCAAAGAAGTTATTGGGATAATCTCAAAAAACTACAACTATCACCTTCTCTGGGTCTACTGATACTCCTAAATCTTATATGATATGACATAGGAAGTGAACTTTGTTGATCCAAAAGTGGTTTTTAGTGATATTTGGTAAAGCTAGTGGTATCTTAGTGTATTCAACATGATCTCAAGATGTTGGGCATGGACATGTAGAGTGTGAGAATTCACCATGATGCCGTCCACAATGACTACTAAGAATGAATCCAGATACGGGTGGAAAACCCAATTAATCAGGGCCATAAAAATAGCATGCACATTTTTGTGACTAAAATACATTACCAGGCGCTCATAAAGGTCATACCTACTTTGAAAAGTTATATGAGTTATACTAAAGGTATTACATGCGCCTGGTGGTAGATCAAACTCGAATTAATATTTTGAAAAACCCTATCTCCTATGAGATGATCGAAGAGGTATTATATTAGAGGAAGTAGATAATGATTATTAAATGTGAGTTAGTTTAGTTTTTTGTAATCTACACAAAACCAAAGGGTATTGTCCATATTCCTAGAAAAAAGGACCAGTAAACCTCATGGAGAGGAACTAGGTTGGATAAAAAAAAATTAGCCTCTAGGTCCTCCAACTACTTCTTGAGCATGAAAAAACAATGTAGGTTACATCCTATAAGGAGGAATGGACACTGGTGTCGCTCCCGAAACTAGTTCAATGGTTAAATATTCTTCTCTCTCTGGATGTATCTCAAACAAGTCATCAACGAAGACATACCAGAAATGATCCACTATAGGTTGTAAATAAATTTATCGCATCCCCTAATCATCAAAGAAATTATTAGTGATCTAGGCTATCACTTTGCCTACCCATAATGTATAGGTCCTACTCGAGCTGCATAAACATCCCTTTCTCCATTATAAACATGACTACCACCCTATGGTGATGTAAAAATCACTCTATAGCAATAAAAATCAATGTGGGTTGATGGGGAACCAACCAGTCCCTCCCAATAATTACATAAAACCCTATCATATTGAGGATAAAAATATTACACATGAAAATATGTCTACTTATATCAAGGGGAAAATACTTACACTGAAGAAAACTCTCTGATCAGATACCCAATGGTGTATCGAGTTCCATCATTCCATGGAATCACTCTATCTCGAGGACCATAATTTATAGAATTGTTGCAGATATAAAAGAGTGTGATGAGACTTTTTTAAATGAAGTAGACACTAAGGTAGAGGCTACTAAAATAATACCTAGAACTATAGAGGGTCATGTTATATGCTTCTATGGAATAGGTTGAATTACATGTAACCAGACTATATTGTGGCCTTGAGTTGCAACCTGAATACCCTGAGCAAGCCCTCTCTGCTGACACTTTGAATACTAAGTTTAGTTTTCTCTACTTTGACCACCACCTTGGATTTATTGGACAATGGTACTCTATTTACCTACATGGAGAGGTAATATTTTCCCTATTATAGAATATGGGGTTGGTGTAGATATTCTTTCACTTGGAACTGGTGGAAATTCCCTACAGAAGTAATAAATAAAACCCATCCCTCCACAACCTCTGAACTCAAATGGATCTCACATATATTGGATTTTTATGCCTCAACTTTCCACACTGGTGACATATAAAAAAAATATTATCATGAGATGTATGACTACCACTACCCCTATGAGAAACCTTGGTATGAATCTTTCTTCCACTAGAGGATCTACCACCCAGCCTGGGTGTTGAACCGCAGAGGATCACACCATTAAATTCCCTTAAATTCTAATTAGTAATGAGGGAATGGTTGACTATCTCAAAAATAATAGTCAACTAGAAAAAATTAACCTACAATTGGATATAATATACAATCCCATCATCAAATCACCTCATAATCATGAGATCATCTCCAGTTTGAGTTGGAAATAATTTCTAAAGCTCGATAAAATGGGTGGAATATTCCATTATAGTCATAGCTCCCTATTAAATGTTTATGAGCTCTCTATCTCATTCAGTCCTCACAGTCTATGGAAATAAGTAATTGTATAAAATCATTTGGAAGTCTCCTCAGACCATATTCTATTGTTGGTTTTACTGGGTAATGACAACCCACAATCTCTTGGCAGAACCACATTACATATAAGAAGTGAGCTTGACCCTCCTCTACTAATGAGTCTCCAGATGATTGAATATAGAAATAATGGCCTCCAACCATGATTCTGTAGCCTTAGGTCCAACATCATCTGAGAAGGTGGGAGGATGATGTTGCTGAAATTCTCACATAAAGTCTTCCATAGATAGGGAATGTTGAGAAACTCTTTTCATAGACGGTATCATACAAAAGATACCATCTTTAAGCTAGGTGTTAGTTCCCAACTCATGAGTAACAGGTGGTGCCACAGGTGGAACTATAGGAGGTAACACTGGAGGCTCAATCCTGACCTCCTCTATAGTATAGTTTCCACCTCCATCTTAGTGAATGACTTGAGGACATCATAAAGGCATGATTCCATGATGAAATATTTATGCCTCAGAAGAGAATTCAGCTATTAAAATATCACAAATAGGTGATTAGGATAGGCACAAGCCTTCCTATTTTTTAAATAACACCTCTTTTCCTACTCTTAATTCCAAGTCTTGGTGATAAATAGAGACCATTAAATACCATAAGGATATCAAGAGACACTCCCAAATACCCACCACTAAGGTCGGGTTTGGTTATAGGTCTCATATCACACCACTAAGATCTTAGCATATGGAGTTAAAATTATGTGTTATAGGGTAAGATACCCATTAATTTTTAATTTACATCCCCATTTAATTGTAATAATTTCATTTAAAAGTTTATTTTCATTTAAGTTCACACTATTATATATATCACATTATAGTTATATCTGTCAATATTCTCAATTTCTAAAAGTCATACGTCTTATAAATTGAAATTAAAATGTCATGTGACTATAACCTAGCCCTTAAATCCAACATAAGGATGTATAATTTCATAATAAATGATTTTATTAAAAGAATCATGATTTTATATTTATATTAGTTCATTATTCATAAATAAAAATTAACATTCATGTAATCAAATCAACTAATGTATCTTCCCATGGAACCAGGGTTCCATGGACCAAACATTGTATAATTGGTTATTAAATGGGTAATTATCAATATATGTGGGAAAAAAACCTTTTATATTTGTGTAGGTGATTTAATTAACTCAATTGATCTCTCCATGTAAGAAATGTTATCACATTTCAGTATATAACAATCAAGTCAATCACATCAATCATAGGAAACATAGGCAATTCACACAATAATATAAATATGGCATTGCATAATACATAACATGTGAATCCTCAAGTTCATATAATGATACATGAGTAACTACCACTCTATCATTCCAGGCCAAGGGTAAAAGTAAACTATGGTAATTTTTATAATTGTAATTACACCACAAAACATGTGCATCACCCAATGGTGAAATCAGTGAAACTATAACAGGAACAATACAATATCAATAACATTCCATGCTAGGTAATTTGGTTTCCCCTTATACATGGGTTAGATACTCCCAAGCACAGGCTCATTACTAAATTTCGTTACATCCTAGTCTTCTATATTACCCAAATAGTAAGAAAAATGGAAAAAGACCTGATTCCACTTTGTAATGTCCCGACCTAAGAGACACTAAATAGTTCTCTAAGATGATGGATCACATGAACTCAACCATGCCTCCCTATATGCCAGAGTCTGCTGACTAGAAGCGAGAGTCAATGGTGGTATGGTGGGGAGACTATACCCTCAATTTTCAGTGTATAATAGAGGTCATAATAAATAAATATAAATAGAAGAATCATAATATAACTAAAAACAAAGAAAAAATGTGAAATAATCCAAAATGTATGATAAACATGTAAGAAACAATAATAATAACCAAGCCATAGTCTGAGTCATATACAAAATGATGTCATGTCATGCTGATTTATAAAATGTGGATATAGAGGATACATAGTAAAGACATATACAACATTAAATAAAAAAAATACAAAAAAATATCCAAAGGAAATATCCACTAGAATCATGAACATGCACTTAGTCCAATGATCTCATGATCCTATGCTATAATAAAATCATATCAATCATCTATGATTGAGTTCTTTCCATTATTAATACCTACAACAATAAAGTCTTCCCGGGTACTAATGATAGCCTAAATAATGTTTGAGATAAACTTAATAGGACACCACCGATGGCATCTAGAATATTCATGTCAGCATGTATAGAATAGAAGTGTGCATGTATATCAGATAATAAACAATTCTAGAAACCATAAATTGGTTAGCTCAGGTTCTTATAGGACACTGGGCTAACACTACTTCCTTCGGTATAGGCCAGGATAACTATGATCATAGTTTACAATGTCTATTAATTTAAAAGTAATAATATATAATATGTGTATATGTATATACACTATATATGTGAAGAAATATATATGCATATGTATAGATACTAGGTGTTAGCTGGACCTAGGGAATAACTTAGGAATCCATGCATAGTCTAATGAATTATAAGATCTAGTAATGGTACTAGACCCAAATCTCATTTGAATGCGAGATTTCATGCTCTTCACTCAAGATAGTGGGGTGAGTCATCATTCCCAAAACCTGAGATAGTGGGGTGATTCATCAAGTCCAACACCCGATGCAAGAGATTATGAATCATTATGGCCATCATCCAAGTAAATGGTGTGAGAATCCATGCTTAAAACTCAATGTATGGGAGCATGAGACACCATGATCAATAAGTCCATTAATTGATGTCTACTGACCAATATCCATGGTCTAATTATAATAATAATAAAGAATTGCATATTAATTATTTATAATCATTTAACCCAATTTAACCATTGGGGAATAAGTTATATAATTCGTTATTTATTTATAACGTCTGACGTAGTCTTGACACTCAATTTCATTTAATTGAAATCAATCCATTAAATTTATCAATCAAGGAAAATCCAATTTAAAGTCATTATAGACCACTTAATAGGTGGTTAGTCAATTAAATATTTATTTTAAATAGGGAATTTGATTCAACACACCCAAACAGGTGACAACCAATGAGGTAGACATTATCTAAGTAATTAACCAAGAATCTAAGGGTATATTATAACATGGTTCATTTAATATAAAAGAGAAAATTCATTTTAAGAAAAAAATCATGAAGATCCAGCATGAGGAAAAATGAAACATGCTATAAAAAATCTAAAATTTTAGGGAAAGTCACTAGACCACCTACCTTAGGCCTGTGGATGAAACCAAGTATGGTATCAACTTCTGGTTTGAATTATAATGGAATAAATCACTGGAATAGATAAATTGCCTAAAAATATGGCATATGATATCACAAAAAATAGTTAAGGAGATGGTGATAGAGACTTAGAAAGGAATAAAGAGGATTGGAGATATTATCATTAGCTATCCAAATTTATATGATGGAAAAAGAGACAAAGTATAGATTAGATAGATACCAAAATTCCTAGGTGAAGAGTTGATAGATCTCTCATGAGAGGTGAGGAATCTATGTGTCTACTAGAGAATAAAAAATAGAAGTATGTTTTATAACATTTTAATAGAAAAGGTTAATTTACCCTTCATTAGAGGGGTTTAATGGTTGGCCAAACCTTTCTCTAAATGTGGGACTTCTACTTCCCATGAATCCCCCTCTCATGGTCTAAGCGCATAGTCTATCTAATTGTGTGCAGCCCATGTAAATTGACTCTTTCCCTTAGCTGGAAAAAGGTGCATGGCCCTAAATCTTGGGTCTCCTATTTTAGTCTAACCATGCTCCCCTATACAACCATCTAAAACACCCCTCATGGTTTGGCCAAACCATGTTCCTGGCCTATTTTCTCTATAAAACAGAGCTCTGAGATCTGATCAAGCCCGCGACACTCATGAGACCTTCCTTAGTATATAAGGTACACTAACGAGGATAAAATGAGGAATTAAATACCAAAAAATGATCCATACCATCATAAAAGTCTAGGTCATTACAACCTCTACTCTTTAAAGAAACTCATCCCGGATTTGGCCTTCTTAGGGTAGTAAGGAATCATATGAGAAAATATTCGGCCACTAAGCACATACATCAACTTCCCACTCAAACGTATCATCCTATACTTGGTTGTTCTACCATAGAACCTACACTAGAGGAACTGAACTACCCTATAAATTCTTCACACTCTGATCAGCAATACACACTAGGCACATCAAAGCAAGCATCCACATCAAACTCAACCTCCACAATCTATAAAACATGCAAAATGTCTGGATAATATCGATGAAGTTTTGATATATGAAAAATGGATTATATAGACCGGTATCTATGAGGAAGTGTAATATTGTAATCCATTGGTTTGAAACTATGTACAATATCAAAGGTTTATAAAAAACGAGCTGAAATCTTACCCTATTTCAGAATCCATCGATGGCCCAATCAGGGCGAAACATGTAATAAAACCTGATTCCCAACCTTAGAATCTAGTGGTATTTTACAACAGTTAGCATATGACAGCTTCTTGAACTAATTAATCAACATGATATTTATAATTAATTATACATTCTTTGAATAAACCTCACGAATATGCGGCCCAAGTAGAGCTACCCCTACCTCTAACTAGCATAGAGGTGATCAGATTGTCCTACCATATGAGTTTCCATAAGGATCCATCTATATAGTATCCTGAATGCTATTATTTCAAGACAACTCATCTAGGGGTATATGTTTATTGTAAGATCCCCCAAATTCAAGGAATCATGCATGGTGCATGTCCTATAACACCTGAATCATACACTTAGTCTATCCATCACTTTGTGGGTGATAGGACGTACTCAAATAACTTTTATACCCAATTCCTTCTACAACCCCTTCTAGAATCAGGATGTGAAATGAGAATCCCTATCTGATATGATAGAATATGGAGCTTCATGAAGGAATATGACCACCTTTATGTATAGATTCCTAAGATTGTGTATTGAGAAGGTCTCCCAAATAGGTAGGAAATGGGATGCCTTCATCAACCGATCAATGACAACTGATACTGTATCATTTCCTCCAGGTGATCTGGGAAAACCTTTTAGGAATTCTATAATGACATCATCCCATTTCCACTCAAGAATGGAAAATGAATCTAAAATTCCTATCAATCGCTGATGATCCGTTGTCACCTACTGATAGATGGAACACCGAGTAGCAAATCCAACTATCTCTCGTTTTATACTAGGCCACCAATACTAGCGATGTAAGTCTCGGTATATCTTGGTGATACTGGGATGCACTGCCCACACCGAGGCATGTGATTCTTACATAAAATCCTCTCGTATGTATGCTAGAAACCAGATATTCCCATGAATGTGTAAGGTTTCATCCTCATATATTGTCCAACCAAGTGATGAATCCATATATGAAATACCCTCCCTCAGTACTAGGCCCTCATGATTTGAATGTTTCTCCATTTAACTGTTCTAGAAGGGTTGAGATCAGCACTAAAGTTGTGAGTACTATCTTCCAATGATTGTCTTAAACCTCAATATATATCTATGAAAACCGTTCTATAATCTTCCACTCACCACTGGCCTCCTCAACTATGATTCTGAGTCTTCCGACGTAGAGAATTGTCTACTACATTTACTTTACCAGGAATCTAAGCAAGATCAAAGTCAAATGAGTATGGGTATTTGACTCATCTATGATTTCTAATATTTATATCACACCATATAAAGATATACTTGCGTATTTTATGTTTTTTGAACACCAAAAAACACTCCCCAAGTAGTTAATGCCTCAAAAAGTGTAAAGCATGAACTAAAGATGCTAACTCAAGGTCGTGCACCAAGTATTTCCTCTCATGTGGTCTCACATAATGAGACTCATATGCTACAACTCACTCTTCTTGCATCATAATTTCTCCCATCCCGACTCCTAAAGCATAAAAATACACTTTACATCTTTTTCATGGCTCTATTGGAATTAGGATTAATGATAAATTCAACCTAACCTTTAATTCCTGAAATGATTCTTCACAATATTCTAACCATACAAATTTCACACTATTCTTATTCAATCTTTTAATAGGCACTACTAGGTGTGAGAACTCCCAAATAAAGTGTATATAATACCCATCTATCCCCAAGAAACTCCACATCTCAAAGAAATTATTCAGATAATCCGAGGAAACTATAGCTCTCACCATCTCTTGGTAAACTGATAGTCCTAACTCTGAGATGATATGACCCAGGAAGTGGACTTTCTCAATCCAAAAGATGAATTTAGGGAGATTTGGGAAAATATGGTTCTCTATTAGTGTATTCATCACAATATGAAGATATTGGGCATCATAATGTCAAGTGAGAGGTACACCAAGATGTCATCCAAAAAGATTGCCATGAATGAATCCAGATACGAGTAGAAAACCTAATTCATCAAGGCTATAAAAACAAATGGAACATTTTTTATAACAAATTACATTACAAGGTAATCATAAAGACCATAATACTTCAAAAATATATAAGGGATATGTATGAACGTCTGACACACACCTGATGGTATCCTGTCCTCAAATCAATCTTTAAAACCACCCTCACTCCTCAAAGATAATTGAATATGTCATTTATTCAAGGAAGTGGATACCTATTCATAAATATGAGTTGGTTTAGTTGTTGGTAATCCACCCAAAGCCTGAGGGTACCATGTCACTTCTTGGTAAAAGAGATCGATGAAACCCATGGAGAGGTACTAGTTCTAATAAAACCTTTATCATCTAAGGCTACAAAATACTTCTGGAGATCAAAAAACTTCACTAATTTCATCTTGTAAGTATGAAAGGACATTGGTGCTGCTCTTGACACTAGCTCAATGGTAAATTCTGCCTCTATCTCTAGAGTTATCCCAGAAAATTCGTTAGGGAAGACATCCATTAAATGATCCACTACAAGATGGAAAATAGTATATAGAATTCCCTGATCATCCAAGAAAATATTAGTGATCTGAGTTGTCACTATTCCCATCACAAGATTCTCAAGTCCTACTCGAGCAGCATAGACATCCTATTATCCCTTCTAAACATGTCTACTACCCTTTGGTGATGTAAAAATAACACTATAATGATAAAAATCAATGTGGGATCGATAGATAACCAACCAGTCCATCCCAATAATTACATCAAACCCTATCATATCAAGGGTGAAAATATTATACATGAAAAGATATCCACCTATCTCAAGTAAAAACTACTTAAACATACAAAAACATTGTAATTAGATACCCAACATGGAATTGAGTGTCATCATTCCATATAAGTACTCTATCTAGAGTCATAGAATCTCTAGAATTTCCACAAATATAAAAGAGTGTGATGCACATGTTTCAAATAAAGAAAACACTAAGGTAGAGGCTACTAGAATAGTACCTCAAACTTTAGAAGGTCCAACACTCTTCTCCTCTAGAATAGGTTGTAATGCATGAAAATGAATCATAACATTGGCCAATTTTATAACCTGGCTGCCTTGAGAAGGCCTTCTCTACTGATTCTATGAATCTTGAGTCTGGTTTCCTCTTCCTTGACCATCACCTCAGCCTGAGTGATCAGTGGTACTCCAACTTCGTACATGGAAAGGTAATATTATCTTGATCTAGATTTTAGGGTTAGTGTAGATCATCTTTCAATATGACTTGGTGGAAAGGTCCTAAAGAAGTTTTTAATATGACTCATCCTTCCACAACCTCTGCACTCAATTGGATCTTGCATACACTAGTGTTTTGTATTCCCTAGCTTCCCACACTGGTGACATATAATTAAACTATCAGCACGATATGTATGAATACCACAATCCCCATTTGAAACCTCAAAATGATGCTTCCTTCCGCTATAGGAACTATTTCCTAGCCTGGGGGTTGAACCACCCTATCTCACACCATTAGGTTTCCTTAAATTCTGCTCAATAATGAGGGTTTGGTTGACTATCTCAGAAACAACAATAAAATGAAAAACATTAACCTACAATTGAATGTTATATTCAAGCCCATACTCAAATCGGGTCACGGTCATGAACTCATCTCCAGCTAGAGTTAGTTTGAATTGATTAAGATTACTAAAACGGGTAGAATATTCCATTACACACATATATATCTCTACATACAGTTCATGAACTCTCTAGCTCGGTTATTCCTCAAGGTTCATGGAATGAATTAATAATAAAAAACCATCTGGAAGTCCATCTAGACCATATCCCAATGTCGGTCTTCCTAGGTAATGGAATTCCACCATCATTTGGAAGAACCACGTAACATATAATCATCAAGCTTGGTCCTCTTCTCCTATAGAGTCTCCAAATTCTTAAATATAGAAATCATGTACTCTAGTCATGATTTTGTAGCCCGAGGTCTGCCATCCCTTTAGAATGTGGTAGTATTATCCTATTAAAAGTCCCCCATAAACTCTTCCATAAATAGGATAGGTCTAGAAACTCCTTTCATAGTTTTCATCATACAAAAGATACACTCTCAAAACTAGGAATTAGTGACCATGTTGGGAATAGTAAGTGGTGCCACATGTGGAACTATGGAAGGAAACACTAGTGACTTAGGTCCCACCTCCTCTAGAGCGTTGTCATCACTGCCCTCTTAGCATACGACTCAAGGCTTTCATGGAGGCGTGATTTTACAATACCAAACACACACCTAAAAAGATAATTCAGTAGTTAAAATATCACATATAGATGATTTGGATAGGTACAAGCCTTACTACTTCCTGACTAACACCTCTATACCTTCTCCTAAATCCAAGACTAGGTGATAAAGGGATACCATGATAGGACATGAGGATCACAAGAGGCACTCTCAAATACCCACCACTAAGGTTGGGTTTGGGTCTAGGTCTTATATCACATCACTAAAGTCCCGATATATGGAGTGTTAATTATAAGTTATAGGATAAATCACCCTTTAATTTGAATGTGGCATCCCCATGTAATGGTAACCATTTCATTTAAAAGTTTAGTTTCATTAAATTTCCTAAACTTATATATATATATATATATATATATCAAGGTCATGTTAGACGTTTCACCATTCCCAATTTATAATTCATTTTCCTTATAAATTTCTTTTGTCACATTATGTAACTATAAACCGGCCCTTGCATCTGGCATCAGGATGTAATAGAACATAATAAATGGATTGATTAAATGAATCATCATTTTATATTTATAGAACAACTTTCTACATAAATTATAATTACAATTCATCTAATAAAATAAAATAAACTAATATTTCGTCCAATGGAACTAGGGTTTCATGGATCAAACATGGTATAATTTTTTAATTAAGGTTTGATCATCAATATATGTGGAAAACCACCATTTAGATTGATTAATTCACTTTAATTAAATCAATTATTCCATCCCAGCAAGAAAAGTCATCACATTTAAATATATAATAATCAAGGTACTCATAATAATAAAAAAGAACATAGTCAATCCACAAACTAATATAAATATGGAATTACATAATTCATAACTTTTGAATCCTCAAGGGTAAAAAAATCCATAAAGATTTTAATAATACTAGCAATTCCATAGTTATCATAGTAGCACAATGGTAACTATAAATAAAAATAAATGATGGAAGCATAATATAATTGAAATCATAATGGAAACAAGTGAAATAATCCAAAGTGGAAGATAAACATCTAAGAAGTAATAATAGTAACCAAGTTATAAGATGAGTCATATACAAAAATATTGTCATGTCATGATGATGTACACAACAGGGATACAAGGGATATAAAGTATAGGCATATACAACATGTTATAAAAAAAATACAAAAAATACCAAAGTAAATCACCACTAGACTCATGATTGTACACTTGGTCCTTGTTTCACATACTCCCAAGCTATAATCAAATCATATCAAGCATCCATGACTGGGTGCTTTACCTTGTCAATACCTATAACCATAATGTATTCCTAGGTGCTAACGAAATCTCAAATAGGGTGTGAAATAAAACCAGTAGGCTCCACCAATGATTTTTATAATAACCAAGTTAGTGTGTATTACATATCAGGGTTCAGGTATATCAGATAATAAAGAATTCTGGAAACCATAAATTGGTTATCTCAAGTTCCTAGATGACACCTATCTAACACTGCCTACTTTGGTATTGGCCAGGATAACTCTAATCATAGTTTACCATGAACAATAATTTAAAATTAATAATATATAATTTTTATATATGTATATACACTGTATATGTGAAGAGATATATAGTCATGTACATAGATACTTGGTTCTAGCTGGACCTGGGGTGTAACTCAAGCCTCCATGCATAGTCTAATGAGATTTAAGCTCCAATAAGAGTACTAGAACTAAATATTAAATGAATATGATATGTTATGATCATCACTTGAATTAGTGGGGAGTTATTATTCATTCCCAATACCCATGATAGTGGGGTGATTCATCATGTCAAACACCTAATGAAAGGGAATGTTAAACATCATTCCCATCATCAAAGTAAATAGTGTGAGATACCATGATCGATACCTAGTGCAAGGGAGTGTGTAACTCCATGCTCAACAAGTCCCTTAACCATTGTCTTCCATATAATATCCATATTATAATTATAATAATCACAAGGTAATGACTCTTAATAATTCATAATTATTTAACCCATTTTAACTATGGGTTTATAATTTATATAATTCATTATCTATTTATGACATGTAATGTGTTGTTTCCACTCAATTCCACTTAATTATAATCAATCCATTAAATTTATAAATCAAGGAATATCTATTTTAATGTTAATAAAAACCACCTAAGAGGTGGTTGGTTAATTAAACATTTATTTTAAATATGGAATTTAATTCAACACACACAAATGGGTGGAAAACAATGATGTAGGAATCCTCTAAAAAATTAAAAAATTCTCTAAGGGAGTATTATAACATGGTTAAATTAATATAAAATGGAAAAAATAAATTCAATGCATGGGAAGGTGAAACATGTATCACAAAGAAACATGATATAAAAACATCAAAACTTTTAGGAAAAATTACTTGACCTGGCCCATAGATGTCTCCTCATCTGGTATCTAGTTCAGGTTTGAAGTAGAACAGAAGAAATCATCAAAATAGACAATTTCCCTAAAAACATGGCATATGATTTCATACCAAAATATAATAGGAGATGAAAATAGAGACTAATAAATAAATTAATAGGAGTGTATCTTTTAACATTATCTATACAACACATTCGACGGTGAAGGAAATAGAGTTTAGATAAAGGTGATATCAAAAAGACTTGGTTTTTGGCTCATAACTTGAGCCTCGGACCTCCGAATGACGAACCGTCTGCGGCAACGCGATCCTTGGATCGAGACGGTCGTTTCGGTATATCGCACTCAAGGTTTCGGTTTACTTTGAGTTCGGCCGGGTTGGTTCGTTCACGAAACCAACCGGGCCTTCGGAGCGGAAACGCTCATATCTTGAGCTACGGACGTCCGATTGACGTGCCGTCAGTCGCGTAGTGTTCCTCTTAGTGAGACGGATCTTTTGGCATACTCCGCCCGAGGTTTGGACGCAGGTGGAGTACGGTCGGGTTGGTTTTGCCTTAAAAACCAACCGGGCCCCGGAGACGAAAATGCCTATAACTCTCAGACCGGGCGTCCGATTGACGCGCCGTCTGTTGCGTTGAGTTCCTGTTGACGATACGGAACTTTTGGATACATCAACATCGGTCTTCGTGACAGTTGATGTATCAGCCTCTCGGCTCGTGGAGCGGACCCTCCGTACGAGTTTGCTGTGTGCGGGAACCCTAGTGATGGTTGCGACTGTTCTTCTGCTACTGTGACTGCGACGACGACAGTACAGAGATCCTGTGTGGATTTGACGACGACAGTACAGAGATCCTGTGTGGATTTGACGACGACAGTACAGAGATCCTGTGTGGATTTGACGACGACAGTACAGAGATCCTGTGTGGATTGGACGACGACAGTACAGAGATCCTGTGTGGATTCGACGACGACGACTACAGCACTCAGCGATCCTACGTGGATCAGTGCTACAGGTTCTGTGTGAGCCCGATCCTGTGTGGGTCCTTGCGCTCAGCGGTTCTGTGTGAGCCAGCGCCTACAGTTTCTGTGTGAGCCCGATCCTGTGTGGGTCTTCTGCGGGGGTTAGTTACCTATCGATCCTTCGTGGGTCCGACGACTTAGATGGATCAGTGATCATCTTTATCGTCCTTGAAGAAGTATACTTGTGTGAACTGAATCCTGTTGTTTTCCTGTGTGGATTTTGTTGTGCAATCTTGTGTGGATTATGTTCTGCTTTCCTATGTGGAATACGTATACTTTCCTGTGTGGACTGAGTTGTACTTGGGCTCGGAGGATGGAGCGTATTTTGATGACTTAGGTATATGTATGGGCATATACCTAAGCAGTGTCGGTTGTTACTTCGTGATTGTACTTTTCTTCGTGGTTTATCCTTTGTGGATTTGAGAGACCTTCAGGGGTCTCGGGGTCCCTACTGAGTAGCTTATACTCACCCCTGCACGGGCTTTGCCCGCACTTCGTTGTGTTGGTTGCAGACGACGGACAGTGTTGACCTTAGCTGAGGCTTGCAGAGCGGGACGATACCCGGAGGTGGACCACTGGGCGGGACGTGCTCGGAGCGGACGGCGGGACCCGTGGAGCAGAGGAGCTATCTGTACCCACCCTTCAGGTGGGATTTCCAGTGGACAGCTCGGAGTAGCGGCTTTACTTTTCAGTTGCTGTTTTTCCCTTTTCGAGTTGTACTTTACTTTCAGTTTGGGTTTGTATTCTGGCCCATTTACTTTTCCGCACTTTCAGTCGTACTCTGTTTGCTTAGTGTTTACTTTCCGCTTGTTTACTCTGTGGTGTGTGTTTACTTTTCAAAGGCAATGCCTTCCCTTTTACCGGGAATTACGCCTTGGTGCTAGTCGCCAGCCCCTGGCCTATGGAAGGCGGGCTTGGGGTAGTCACGGCACGGACCCCGAGGGCGGGTCGTGACAAATTGGTATCAGAGGAGTTCGGTTCTACCGCGAACTCTGATCTTTTCTATGTGAAGCAATAATGTTTAGCGTATTGAGTGTGGTTATCAGTCCAGGGAGTCCAGTGTTGGTGCGGCGGCCGACGTATCCGTACACCAGGACCCTGACTTCTGATTTCCGACTTAATGCACGAAAACATTGATTGCGTGTGTGTTTCAAAGTTTTCTTTGTGATTACTTGTGTCAGCTCACCGGGTATACTGATCTGCTTTATGAAAGTCTCAAGTTTTCCTTGTGATTACTTGTGCCAGCTCACCAGGTATACTGTTCTAACCGTGGCGCACCTGTTTCCTTTTCAGGATGGCCCCACGACGGCAGCCAGCTAGGGTTCCGAGAGTCGAGCGAGACGACAGCCCACCGAGCGACGAGGCTTCGGTGCAGGGCCCTTTTTCAGCAGTGGCACCGGCAGTAGCTTTACCCGCCGATCCCCCGATGCTTCCAGCCGCAGCCGCTGACGATGCACGTCGCCTCAGCGCACTGCATGAGTTTCAGCGCCAGCGACCGCCCAGGTTTCGCGGGGAGACGGATCCCCAGGCAGCAGAGGACTGGCTGGAGGCAGTGGTTCGAGTGTTTAGGCTAGTGAGGACACCAGCAGACCTCATGGTGATCCTCACTGCGAGCCTACTACACGCAGCAGCAGGACGATGGTGGAGCTTGATGCTCCAGGTGCACGATGAGGCATCTCTTCTTTGGACGGACTTTGAGAGCATCTTCCGCTCGGAGTTCGTCCCAGCCACCCTTCGTGCGGTGCGTATCCAGGAGCTTCTACAGCTGCGGCAGGGCAGCATGACGGTCGCTCAGTACTCGGCGAGATTTACCGATCTCTCGCGCTACTCGACCGACATGGTACGGGACCCATTCTTCCGGGCCCGGACCTTCGAGCAGGGTTTGAGACACGAGATCAGGGCATCGCTGATCTCCCTCAGCATACCGACTCAGACAGGAGTACTGGAGCGGGCCCTTCTGATCGAGAGCTTCCTTGCTGAGTCTACACCAGCACAGAGACCCACCGCAGGACGGCACGTGGCAGAGTCATCTGCAGCTGGCAGTCGGCGAATGACTCAGGGGTCCAGACAGACCAGACCTCAGGGCACTGGCTCAGCAGTGCAGGGCACACAACGCGGAGCCAGTCTTTCGAGTGGAAGACTGTGCTATGCATGCGGCGGGCAAGGCCACATGGCTCGTGACTGCCCGACCCGCCATGCGGAGGAGCAGCAGACGGTTGAGGAACCACCTAGGCAGAGGCAGAGGTTCGACCGTGGCGGTCTGCAGGAAGGAGGCGGACGAGGCAGAGGAGCAGGCCGAGCAGCAGGTGGTGGACGACGCTTTGAGGCTCTACCACCACCACCACCAGGAGGTCCACCCCGACCGCAGGGGAGAGCTCAGCTTCAGGCAGCCGAGGCCTTCGATCATGGAGCTCTGGGAGCCGATGGACAGGAGCAGAACTAGTGGTTACATCCTTTGTACTTCTGGTTCCTTGTTGCTTTTGTGTAGCGTCTTGTATTACGAGCTGCAATAATAAAAGACGCATACCTTGTGATGTTTTCGTTCCTGTCCTCTATCGTAATGTTACTAAGAGGTTCCAGTTTTGGCTGTTGACTTGACCCTCACTTGTGAGACATCTACTGGAGGAGACCCAGTTACCACACACTGATGCCGACAGTGTGACTCAACCCTTGGAGGCGAGAGTAACGGTTGAATCTCTTAGTAGTAGCGTCGAGGCCTTACGACGTCATCCTTAGTATGGATTAGTATCATCCATGTTAGGATTGACTGTTTTAGGCAAAGAATGTGGTTCATCCAGGGGATGAGACCAGGTTTCTCTTTTCGGCAAAGAAGAAATCTTGCAGCTCTTGTGGGACCAGAGATGGTCCGGGCCACGTCAAAAGAGGTCCATGTCATCCAGGAGTGGGTCCTACATGGACGATCGATTCCTCTTGTGCGCAACAGATGGCGGCACGGGAATCTCCAGTAGAGCACATAGGAGCGGGAGGCTCAGATGCGTGCTCTGTATCCTCTTTTTGTTTCCCTAGTTTTTGATGTAGCTTTACGGGGACGTAAAGCCCTGAGGTGGGAGTAATGTAAAGACCCGTAAAATTCAAGGAAAATTTTTTCTTAATTTTCTTTAGAATTTTACAAGAGCGCGGTTTCAGACGGCACCTGATTCCGAGGCCCGGAGTGCCCGGAATTAATTTCCGAAGTTTGGCTCGGGTACGTTCAGTGAACGAACGAGCGGGAATTCCTAACTTTTGATCCGGTGCTCGGAATTGAAATCCGAGGGCACCGAGGAACTCGCAGCGCCGATATTCGCTTAAAGAGACCCTTTCGGGAGTTGCGTTTGTTGCGAGACGAAAGTTAGTTTTTGGGAGAATTATAAAAAGTTGAATAAAAAAATGTGGATTCTTTTTATTTCACTTTTGTAGGTTAACTCCTCTCAAAAGGAGTTGGGGGTGGGACCCACACCCACTTAACCTACTTTGAGAGGATTAAGTGTGGTGGGACCCACACGAACCTAAACCTCTCAACTTCCCCCTTAAACTCCCCTCTCTCCCTCTTAATTGTTTGTAAACTTAACATCAAATTAATTACACATGACATGTTAATTAATTAAGTGTTATGTTTGAATTTTGAAGTTTTGAATTCCTAGGCTTGGTAAATAAAATAAGGAGAGACCTTATTTTATTTTGTTAGCCAACTTGTGTGGATTTCATTTGAGAGCTCCTCCTCCATCTTCTTCATCTTGATGAAGAACGTTCATCTTGACGAAGAACGCTCAAACTCCGACGAAGAACGACGCCTCTCTTCTTCGTCCTCGGTGTCAACAAGAGGGAACGCCGCATCCTCCTCGGGCCTTCTTCGTCGGCAAACGAAGATCCGCCAACAACGTGTCGCATCGGACGTACCTCTTCGTCAACGGATTTGACGAACGACGACCGCGACGCCCGACTTCCGCGACGCCGTCTTCCGCGGAACGTAGAAGATTCTTTGAATCTCAAACCAGAGGTAGGGGATGTTATTTATTGATTAATTTATTCCATTCTTGAATCATGGATTTTAGCATGACTAAACGTGAGGCTATTGGATTTTCTTTAGTTATGTTATTATTTTAACGTGAGGGGGGTCGGACCGCATGAACACGGCCGAACCCCCCCTCCTTAGTTCTCGTTTTATTCATGCGGGTGGAAGCAAGTAGCGTGGTGCCGTCGCACCACGCGGATGATCGTTCAATTAATTTACGCGGCGCCGTCGCGCCACGCCGAGGAAAAGTCTTCAAGAACGCGACGCCGTCGCGCCGCGTTGAAAAGAATCGAAGCACGGCGAAGGGGCCGCGGCCGGTTCCGGGCCGCGGCGGAACGAGAAGACCGCGGCCGGTTCCGGGCCGCGGCGGGATGAAGAGACCGCGGCCGGTTCCGGGCCACGGCGGAAGGAAAGACCGGCGGCCGGGCCGCCGGCGTCGGAAGCCGAAGAGGGGACCGGATTTTCCGGTCCCGTTGGAGAAGACCGGCCGGCCAGCTGGCCGGCCGGATACCATTAAACCGGGGAATTTAATTCCCCGGCCGGTTCTTAAAAACCCCCCCCTCATAATGAGGGGGGCGGTTCCATGGAAGAGGGGGGCAGCAGCCCCCCGGCCAATTTCAAAACCGGCCCCCACGTGGGGACCGATTTGTTGCAAACGGCGCGGCAAAGCCGCGCCGCCTTCTGAAGAAACGCGGGGCATAGCCCCGCGTGCCAACCACGTGCGGCGCCCAGCGCCGCCGCCGCGGCCCGCCGCCGCCGGCCACCGCTCCGCCCAGGGGGGGGTCGGGCCGGGTCGGCCCGGACCCGGACCCCCCCGTTTCGAACCAGTTTTGGTTTTTGGCTCATAACTTGAGCCTCGGACCTCCGAATGACGAACCGTCTGCGGCAACGCGATCCTTGGATCGAGACGGTCGTTTCGGTATATCGCACTCAAGGTTTCGGTTTACTTTGAGTTCGGCCGGGTTGGTTCGTTCACGAAACCAACCGGGCCTTCGGAGCGGAAACGCTCATATCTTGAGCTACGGACGTCCGATTGACGTGCCGTCAGTCGCGTAGTGTTCCTCTTAGTGAGACGGATCTTTTGGCATACTCCGCCCGAGGTTTGGACACAGGTGGAGTACAGTCGGGTTGGTTTTGCCTTAAAAACCAACCGGGCCCCGGAGACGAAAATGCCTATAACTCTCAGACCGGGCGTCCGATTGACGCGCCGTCTGTTGCGTTGAGTTCCTGTTGACGATACGGAACTTTTGGATACATCAACATCGGTCTTCGTGACAGTTGATGTATCAGCCTCTCGGCTCGTGGAGCGGACCCTCCGTACGAGTTTGCTGTGTGCGGGAACCCTAGTGCTGGTTGCGACTGTAACCCTAGTGCTGGTTGCGACTGTTCTTCTGCTACTGTGACTGCGACGACGACAGTACAGAGATCCTGTGTGGATTTGACGACGACAGTACAGAGATCCTGTGTGGATTTGACGACGACAGTACATAGATCCTGTGTGGATTTGACGACGACAGTACAGAGATCCTGTGTGGATTTGACGACGACAGTACAGAGATCCTGTGTGGATTGGACGACGACAGTACAGAGATCCTGTGTGGATTCGACGACGACGACTACAGCACTCAGCGATCCTACGTGGATCAGTGCTACAGGTTCTGTGTGAGCCCGATCCTGTGTGGGTCCTTGCGCTCAGCGGTTCTGTGTGAGCCAGCGCCTACAGGTTCTGTGTGAGCCCGATCCTGTGTGGGTCTTCTGCGGGGGTTAGTTACCTATCGATCCTTCGTGGGTCCGACGACTTAGATGGATCAGTGATCATCTTTATCGTCCTTGAAGAAGTATACTTGTGTGAGCTGAATCCTGTTGTTTTCCTGTGTGGATTTTGTTGTGCAATCCTGTGTGGATTATGTTCTGCTTTCCTATGTGTAATACGTATACTTTCCTGTGTGGACTGAGTTGTACTTGGGCTCGGAGGATGGAGCGTATTTTGATGACTTAGGTATATGTATGGGCATATACCTAAGCAGTGTCGGTTGTTACTTCGTGATTGTACTTTTCTTCGTGGTTTATCCTTTGTGGATTTGAGAGACCTTCAGGGGTCTCGGGGTCCCTACTGAGTAGCTTATACTCACCCCTGCACGGGCTTTGCCTGCACTTCGTTGTGTTGGTTGCAGACGACGGACAGTGTTGACCTTAGCTGAGGCTTGCAGAGCGGGACGGTACCCGGAGGTGGACCACTGGGCGGGACGTGCTCGGAGCGGACGGCGGGACCCGTGGAGCAGAGGAGCTATCTGTACCCACCCTTCAGGTGGGATTTCCAGTGGACAGCTCGGAGTAGCGGCTTTACTTTTCAGTTGCTGTTTTTCCCTTTTCGAGTTGTACTTTACTTTCAGTTTGGGTTTGTATTCTGGCCCATTTACTTTTCCGCACTTTCAGTCGTACTCTGTTTGCTTAGTGTTTACTTTCCTCTTGTTTACTCTGTGGTGTGTGTTTACTTTTCAAAGGCAATGCCTTCCCTTTTACCGGGAATTACGCCTTGGTGCTAGTCGCCAGCCCCTGGCCTATGGAAGGCGGGCTTGGGGTAGTCACGGCACGGACCCCGAGGGCGGGTCGTGACAATGTTTGTCTTTAGTAACTCACTAATAGTATGTGAATCGTCCTTTCTGGTGGTTTTTGCCTCAACCCACATAGAAAAATAATCAACCGTAATAAGAATGTATGAGAATCCATTGGAAAGGGGGAAAGGTCCCATTAAATCGATGCCCTAAACATTGAATATCTCACAGAAAATTAAAGTCTTTTGGGGAATTTCATTTCTCTTTGAAATTATTCCAAACTTTTTTCAAATAGGACATGATTGAAAGAACTCATGTGAGTCCTTGAAGAGTGATGTCTAGAAGAATCCATAGTCTAGGACCTTTCAGTAGGTCCTTTTGTGGTCCAAAGTGGCTACCTTCAGGAAGTGAGTGACAGAATTATAAGATGGAGGAATGTTCATATTCATCAACACATATTATAATTACCATGTCATCCCTAGTTTTCTAAATATTATTATCTTCCCAAAAAAGAATTTTGAATCACTTTTCAGCTTCATTTTTTTCTTTTGAAAAAATTTCAAGAAAAATACCAGCAACCAAGTAGTTTACAATTGGGGCATACTATGGTAACTTTGGATTGAGAGATTAATGGTGCTCAGTGGGGAATTCAGGATCAATGATTTCCGAATGATAATAATTATAAATTATACATTGGTGATCAACCACATGGTTTTTTTTCTTTTTTATCTTTTATTTCAAGGTCAAAATCTTGGAGCATTAGGATACATTTTATTAGACTCGGTTTGGAATCACTTTTCTTGAGTAAGAAATTTATAGAAGAATGGTCTGTGAAGATGATTATTTTGGCACCTAAGAGATAGGGATGGAATTTATCTAAGGCAAAAAAACCACTGCTAAAAGTTCTTTTTCAGTCACGTTGTACTGAGATTGAGTTTCATACAAAAATTTTGAGGCATAATAGATGAAACGATGAATTTTTTATCTTATTTAACCAAGAACAACCCCAAAAACTCTATCAGAATCATTACACATCAATTCAATGGGTAAGGACCAATCAGGGTGTTGGATTATAGGGGAAGATGTAAGAGCAGTTTTGAGTTCAATTAAGTCTCTCTTTCAAACCTCATTGAAATGGAAAGTGACATCATTTTGGAGCAACCGAGTGAGTGAGAGGTAAATCCTATTGAATTTATGGATGAATCTTTGATAAAAACCATCATGACCAAGGAATAAATGGATGTGTCGAACAAAAGTGGGTTTAGGAAGTGATTAGATCACTTCAATTTTGGCAGGATCAACTTCACCATCTTATGAAATTATGTTCCCTATAACAATACCATTTTCAACCATGAAGTGACATTTTTAAAAATTTAACACAAGGTTACACTTGACACGCTTTTGGAGGACTAGAGAGAGTGAATTCAAGCAAGATTCGAATGACTCACCATAAATGGTGAAGTCATTCATGAATACATCCTTGCAGTGTTCAATGAATTCAGAAAATATTCTCATCATACACCTCTAGAATGTTGAAGGAGAATTAAAAAGGCCAAAAGGCATTATCCTTTATACATATGTTCCAAAAATGAAAGTTAAAGTAGTCTTTTCTTGGTCCTGAGGTGCGATTGGTATTTGGAAGTAGTCGGTGTATCCATCAAGAAAGAAATATTGTGACTTTTTGGATAATAATTCTAGAATTTGATCAATTAATGGAAGAGGTATAACGACCCATACTTTACATACATTTTTAATACTTCAAAAATTGAAGCACACTTATTACAACATATGATAAAACCACAAAGGACCGTATAGGTATAGTGTCTTTAGAAACTGGGAAACATAAACAACTGGTTCATAAATCTTCTACAGTGTCTCCCATTTATTTCATCATATCTAGGGTCCCTTTTAGCATATTCTACTTAATATCCATCTTCCTGACCTGGGGAAAAGAAAACATAAAAGGGTGAGCTCAAATGCTCAGCAAGGGCAAATAAAGGAAATAAAAATCATATCATATCTTTTTGAAAATCAAAACCTGCAAAAGAGATCATAATATCTTAACATGGAATAAATCATAGAAGTGAAAATGAGATCCCCATAAAACTTGAAACTTTGTGGCATGCACACATAATCATGGAAAATCATTTCTTGTTAGTCATGACTCATTGCCAAGACTATCTTATTGGACAAAGTCCCTTTCTGAACCGAGTTCACTCCTCGTTTCAGTCCTGTATCACTGAACCGAAATAACCTTCCGTTCCAGCCATGTCTATCTCATGAGATATAAAGTCTTTACCCAATTCATTGGAGGGAGATATAGGTCCCACCCATCTTATAATGAATCCTTTCTTATGTGTGCCACATAATAACAAATCATACATCATCGCATAACCCATGTAATAAAAATGGGATTCTTAAACAACATGACATCATAAAACAATTCATATAAGATAAAGGAATTCATAAAAATATTTCCATCACAACATAATCAAATCCATGTAATAATAGGGATAAAAACAGAACCCTTTTATTATCTTAGATGGAAAATAATTTTGATAAAATACTTGAACTCCATTCTTGAGGAAAATATCTTTTCAACTTCAAAAACACTTTTCCTTTATTAACATGTCATACAATTATAAACTAAAAGAAGTTGATTAAAAATAAACTTGAAAACTTGTAAATGAATCTTCTTGGAAATAATGTTTTAAAAATCCATTCATGCCGTATAAGTTAAAAAAACATTCTTCGTACTTTTGTCGGAAAAGTCAAAAAGTACCTCGTACGAAAAAAAACGACAAAAGATTCCTTTCATATTCTTTACTAAAAACTCAACGAAGGGTAAAATTGGATTTAAACTATTGTAAGTGGATGGAAACAATATTACATATTGAGGGAACATGGATGTGGATGATAAAATACACCCCAGTAAATACTTACGAATAAACAATCTCGGATAAAAATGAGATTGTGGTATTTTCCCTTACCTTAGGTCCGATTTGCTTTGTTCGTATCCGAAGCTCCTGTATAATGGTTTAAATAATGTTATTGACTTATTCCAGAATCATACATATTGATATGATATCATATATGGTCATATTATTAGCTTCTTGTTAGTAATATTTCATTGTTACTTGTTACTCGGGTCTTTATAACTTTTTGTTCTTATGCGTGTTTTGTCGAATAAATTATTATTCTTATCTTTAGGTTATAGATAATTCATTTACAGAATGGTATTAGTGTAGTATATACCATATTCATTCATTCAATTCATTTATATAATCATTATGAAATGAAGATCATGTAGAACGAGTCGCATCACATCGTGGAGACGGTATTCCGTACGTACGCACGAGTGATGATATCGTTCCTAAGATCGTGGAATTGTATTGGAGTATATATATATTATTTCAGTATCAATATTACTTCATAATAATCATATATAGTTACTCATTACACCATTATACCCATCCTTGTAAGGTGATGGTGGAAAATAGATTACACCACGGCGTGGAGACGGTATTCCGTACGTACGCACGCGCGGTGATTTCATTTTTCCGTAGGATGGATAGAAGGTGAATTAGGGTTGTTTCATATTTATAATAACATATCAGTATGTAAGTAATACTGATGTTATTACTTTATCATGAAACAACTAAAGAAGAAGAAGTTGAAGAAGAAAGAAATTGAAAAGATCGGTAATGGATATTACCTCTTCTTTGGAACGCCTCTTTGAATCCTCCACTTAAGGAACTAAGATTGGTCTTTGGAGAAGACCAGGACCTCTAGGATTATTCTAGGGAAGTGGAGAGGAGAAAATGGCAGGGGTTGGCTGAGCTTGAGTGCTCAATTTGGTGTGAGGAGGAGGGGGAGGAGGTGCCCTTTTATAAGGGAGGAGAGGGGCACCTTAGGAATATCTCAAAATATTATTTTATATTAAAGTCAAAATCGGTTTATAATGGTTCCAAAGGGTCTTATTTCGAAGATAAAGTGGGGATGGGTCGAAATCCTATAAACCAATAAGATTTAGACAAGTTTAGGGTATTATTGTAACCTTATCAATTAGATTTAACTCTAAGTTAATTAATTTAACTTTTACCGTGTCTTTTTGTTTTCTTTCACTATATGGTTAATACACTTACTATAACATGCCAAACGAACCCCAAATTGTTTATTATTAATATATATATCCTTATCTAATTCATTTGGCCTAACCTTAGATTTTTAGGAATAAAATAACAATTAATAATATAATATTTGATTTAAAAACTATTTTGTGTCAATTTTGACACTATTTGATATATGATTTTTGTGAAAGTCATAACAGAATTATATGTTCGAACCAAGTTGATTAAATCAACATTAATATATCATAGTAACCTAGAAAATTAGTGGAATTCATAAAAAGTCTCAAATTACATTTATTTTGGTGTTTATAACATCAATTATGTCAATATTGCATTAATAAGATAATTACTGCATCATCATTGTGTCATAAATAAATTAAATTATTTAATGTCTAAAAATTACAAATAAAATACCCTTATGTAGGAAATCTTTTTATCTTTCTAATGAATATTTATAGTCGAATTTATCTTATGTATAACCCCATATTAAAAATGATTTACTTATTAAACTTTGATTTTAACTATTTTAACCCTTCTTTAAATAAATTAATAATAAATGTCCTAATCTAATCCAAGTGAGCCTAAATGGTCATATTTTATTCCTAAGTTTGTTTTTGGTCGAATTACACTTGTCCAATAGAATTAGGACATGTGTTAGGGTAATATTGATATCATATTTACCCTTAGTTACCCTATTTACTATTAACCGCGGTAAAAATAGTAAAAAGTTGCTATTCACCAAAAAATTATTTTCATCTCATTGAACCACATTTTAGTCCTTGATATTAACCGTGTCTCTCGGATTTTTGAAATTCCATTCACAGAAGTGGTAAAATTAAGTTTTATGCAAAATTCAGTTTTTAACCTACCACTTAGTGGTTTCACTATTCATCAAAAATTGAAAGTTTTCAGAAAAATACCAAAATTTCACCCTAGGCTAATTTCGATATTCTGAGTCCAAAAATGAACTCCATTTTGAAAAATAAAATTTATAAAATTTCAAAAAGTGGTTATTACTATTCATAACGGCTAGTTTTAATAGCATATTGTTGTTTAGTGAAACTCGGTATTGCGTACGACGCAAGCTATCGAGGAAGGTCGCGATTGCGTGTAAAGCAAGCCAAGCAAGTGTTGTGTAGAAAAAGATTCCTTTGATGATTTATATAACATAAAAGTCTCGGGTGTTACATTCTACCCCCCTTAAAAAGAATTTCGCCTTCGAAATTCGTCACTTTGCAACAAACAGATGAGGATACTTCTCCCTCATCATATCCTCAAGATCCCATGTATCTTCTTCAAGTTAGTGGTTTCTCCATAAAACTTTCACCAAGCGAGTGGTCTTGTTTCGTAGGACTTTTTCGCTACGATCCAGAATCTCTATCGGCTGTTCTTCATAAGAAAGATCTTGCTCCAGCGGTACAACTTCTGAGTTGAGTACATGTGAAGGATCTGGTATGTACTTTCTCATGAGAGATACATGGAACACATCGTGAACTTGAGAGAGATTCGGTGGAAGCGCCAATCGGTAAGCTACCTTCCCAACACGATCCAGTATTTCGAAAGGACCGATATATCTAGGGCTCAACTTCCCCTTCTTTCCAAATCTCATAACCCTCTTCCAGGGAGATATTCATAAGAACACTTTATCACCCACTTCAAACTCTAGGTCTTTTCTTCGGTTGTCGGCATAACTTTTCTGTCGACTCTGAGCTGCTCTTATGTATTGTTGAATAGATCTGACCTTTTCTTCCATTTCATCAACGAGATCAGGTCCTAATAGCTTTCTTTCCCCAACTTCATCCCAGCAAGTTGGAGTCCTGCATTTCTTTCCATAGAGAGCTTCATAAGGAGCCATCTGAATACTGGAGTGAAAGCTATTATTATAAGAAAATTCTACCAAAGGTAGGTGTTGATCCCAACCTCCTTTGAAATCCATAGAGCAAGCTCTCAACATATCTTCTAGGGTTTGAATTGCTCTCTCAGACTGACCGTCTGTCTGGGGATGATAAGCAGTGCTGAAACTCAACTCTGTATCCAGAGTATGCTGAAGACTTCGCCAGAACTTCGAGGTAAATCTCGGATCCCGATCAGATATAATAGAAAGTGGTACTCCATGCAATCTTACCACTTCCTTTACATATATCCTGGCAAGCTGATCTAGAGAGAAATCCTCTCTAATAGGAATGAAGTGTGCAGACTTTGTAAGACGATCAACTATGACCCAGATAGCATTATTGCCTTTGGATGTTTTAGGAAGTCCTGTGACAAAGTCCATAGTGATGTTTTCCCATTTCCATTCGGGTATGGGTAATGGTTGTAACATCCCCTTAGACTTTTGTCTCTCAGCTTTAACTTGTTGACAAACCAAGCATCGAGAGACATATTCAGCAACATCTCTTTTCATGCCATCCCACCAGAAGTACTCTTTCAGGTCCCTATACATCTTCGTGCTTCCAGGATGAATAGAGAATGAAGAACTATGAGCCTCATCCAGCAGCTCCTTCTTTAATTCGGGGATGGGAGGAACACAAACCCGATTCCTGAACTTTATTATCCCATCACAATCAAGGTTGAATTCAGGAACATTTCTCACCTTCTTTTGTAACTCGACATCTTCTTTCTGTGCCTCTTTAATCTTCACGTGTATAGATGGTTGAACATTCATTTGAGAAAGATAAGATTTTTCCCCTTCCATTATAATTCCAAGATCCATCCTTTGTAAATCCATAAATATTGGATCTTTTGTGATCCTCATCATGGATAAACTAGCATGGTCTTGTCGACTTAATGCATCTGCCACCTTGTTTGCTTTCCCAGGGTGGTAATGGATTGAGCAGTCATAATCCTTAATCAGCTCCAACCATCTTCTTTGACGCATATTCAACTCCTTTTGTGTGAAAATATACTTTAAACTTTTATGATCAGTATAAATATCACACCTATAACCATAAAGGTAATGCCTCCAAATCTTTAATGAAAAGATTACCGCAGCCAACTCCAAATCATGTGTTGGGTAATTTTTCTCATGGATTTTCAACTGTCGTGAGGCATAAGCTATCACCATATCATTTTGCATAAGAACACACCCCAATCCCTTCTTGGATGCATCACTGTAGATCACAAACCTTTCTCCACTACAAGGTAGTGTGAGCACAGGTGCACTGGATAACCTTCTTTTCAACTCCTTGAAATTCTCTTCACATTCTTCTGTCCAGACAAACTTAACTCCTTTCCGAGTCAACTTGGTGAGTGGATTAGATAATCGTGAAAAATCTTTTACAAAACGTCGATAATATCCAGCCAAACCAAGAAAACTTCAGATCTCAGTTACTGTTGTTGGTCTTGACCATCTTTCGATAACCTCTGTTTTTGCTGGGTCCATAGATATCCCCTCATTTGAGATTATATGACCCAAAAATGCAACTTTTTGAAGCCAAAATTCACACTTGGTAAATTTGGCATAAAGATTCTCCTTTCTCAGGGTCTTCAATATAATTCTCAAGTGATCTTCATGCTCTTCCTTTCTCTTTGAATAGACAAGAATATCGTCTATAAAGACTACCACAAATTGATCAAGATAGTCTCTAAAGACTCTATTCATTAGATCCATGAAGATATAAGGGGCATTAGTAAGACCAAATGGCATCACTATAAATTCATAGTGTCCATACCTTGTACGGAAAGCCGTCTTTGGTATATCCTCCCTTTTGACCCTTAATTGATGATACCCTGAACGAAGATCAATCTTGGAAAAGTATTGAGCTCCGCGTAGTTGGTCAAATAAGTCATCAATGCGTGGGAGAGGATATTTGTTCTTGATAGTGATCTTGTTAAGTTCTCGATAATCAATGCAAAGTCTCATTGATCCATCTTTCTTATTAACAAATAGAACAGTTGCTCCCCAAGGTGACGCACTAGGGCGTATGAATCCCTTATCAAGATTCTCTTGGAGTTGCTTCTTCAATTCCTGCAACTCAATTGGGGCCATTCTATAAGGTGTCTTTGAAATAGGCAAAGCACCCGGTACGAGTTCTATTGAAAACTCAACTTCACGATTTGGTGGAAGACCCGGCAATTCCTCCGGAAAGACATCATCAAACTCCCGTACAATGGGCATATTCTTAATCGTGAGTTTCTCACCAACCATTTGAGATAAATAACCTTCATTTAGTGGAATCAATACCCATAAGATGGAAGAAATTTCCACTGGAAGGTTATGTTCATCCTTGCATTGATAGACGATCGTATATTGATCTGGAATATGAAATGTGACTTCCCTTCTTTGGCAATCGATATGAGCTCCATGTAGAGAAATCCAATCCATGCCAAGAATCACATCAAATTCCACTAAAGGAAGGATCACAAGATTTGCAGGAAGCACTTTCCCACAAACTTCGATCGGAGAAGAATTATAAACTTTTGATGCGATTGATGTTCCATTAGGTGTTGTCACAGCTAACTCAACATCTAATTGTTGAGGTAATACGGTGATACCCTTAGAAAAGTCTTCAGAAATAAAAGAGTGGGTGGATCCAGAATCAAATAAAACATTTGCTACTTTAGAGTGGACGGTAAGTGTACCTTTCACCACTTCGTTATCGTACTCCACATCGCTGATAGAAATTGCATGTGACTTTCCTTTGTCTTTAGCCTTAAGATTTTGTTGACGTCGGCCATCATCATCAACCCTTGGATTTGGGCATTGATTGGCATAATGCCCCATCTCCTTGCACTTGAAACATTGAAGTGTAGTAGGTTCATTCTGTGTATCCCTTCCTTTGTTTGCGTCATTAGACATCTTCTTCCCATTATCACAGCATTCAAATGCCCGATGACCTTCCTTTCCACATTTAAAACATTTACTTGTCCCTTTAAGACAACTCCCTCCATGTTTCTTTCCACACTTTGAGCATAAGGAAAAGCTCATCTTCTTTTCCGTGTGCTCTTTATATTTTTCTTTGAATTCCATCTTCCTCTTCTTATCAAACCCATGTGACTGATGGGTTACTCCAATCTCCATCTCGACTTTGAGAGCACATCGAACGATTTCCTCGTAGCTATTGAAGTCCCTTATGGCTAACGCCCTTCGAAGACTTGGTTTTAAGCCACTAAAGAATCGATCGATCTTACTCTCAGGTTGGATAATAATACCAGAAGCGTACCTTGCAAGTCTTGTAAAATTTGCTTCATAGGTACCAACAGATTCATCATCCCTTTGCTTCAGTTCAAGAAACTCTTTCTCCATCTTTGTTCGGAGAATACGAGGGAAGTACTTATTGAAAAATAAGTTCTTGAACTCGTCCCATTCCATAGACTCAATTTCATCCCTTTTCCTCGTATTCTTAACAAGATTCCACCATTGATCAGCATCTCCTTCCAAACGATACACTGCTAGGATGACTTTATCATGCTCAGAACATTGAAGAACTGAAAATATCTTTTCAGTAGTACTAATCCATTGTTCAGCAACTAATGGATCAGTAGACCCGCTGAAAGAAGTTGGACGCTGCCTCATGAAGGATTCAACAGAATGTTTCTCCCTCCTTTGCTCGTTTGGAAATCCTGCATGATTCATAGCTTGAGAAAGTTGTGTGAGCATGGCTACAAGATTTTGCATTCCAGCTCTCATATCGTTTGTTTTCTCAGGGGGACAATCATTGCATTGCCCATCGCATTCCGCATTTACACGGTTCCTTCGGGTTCCAGCCATTGACTAAAACCAAGAAGAATAGTGTGAGCAACACTAATTATAATAGGAAACCACATAATTCAAGAATAAAATTTTCATGCTTAAGGTCTTATCCTAGGTTATTCAAGGCCATTTCTAAAACACTAAGATTGTGTTCTATGCTTAGACTTATCCTTAGGGTTCTTACTAAGACTTTCACATCCTAGTTTCCAAAGGTTGACTATACCTTTCCTCTGATACCAACTATAGCGATCTAGAATTACTTCCAGTGGACTACAATTGATACCTATCAGGGCACTCCATGGGTGGCTACACCCCTTGGGCAGGACACACCACCATCCCCAGTGGCAGCCATTTCCTCATGAAGCCCTTGGGCGGAGAGCCATGCTTCGTCCAACGCTCACATGTGAGAGTTCCCAAGGATTGGATACATTCCTACCTCCTTTGCCTCTGATACCAACTATAACGACCCATACTTTACATACATTTTTAATACTTCAAAAATTGAAGCACACTTATTACAACATATGATAAAACCACAAAGGACCGTATAGGTATAGTGTCTTTAGAAACTGGGAAACATAAACAACTGGTTCATAAATCTTCTACAGTTTCTCCCATTTATTTCATCATATCTAGGGTCCCTTTTAGCATATTCTACTTAATATCCATCTTCCTGACCTGGGGAAAAGAAAACATAAAAGGGTGAGCTCAAATGCTCAGCAAGGGCAAATAAAGGAAATAAAAATCATATCATATCTTTTTGAAAATCAAAACCTGCAAAAGAGATCATAATATCTTAACATGGAATAAATCATAGAAGTGAAAATGAGATCCCCATAAAACTTGAAACTTTGTGGCATGCACACATAATCATGGAAAATCATTTCTTGTTAGTCATGACTCATTTCCAAGACTATCTTATTGGACAAAGTCCCTTTCTGAACCGAGTTCACTCCTCGTTTCAGTCCTGTATCACTGAACCGAAATAACCTTCCGTTCCAGCCATGTCTATCTCATGAGATATAAAGTCTTTACCCAATGCATTGGAGGGAGATATAGGTCCCACCCATCTTATAATGAATCCTTTCTTATGTGTGCCACATAATCACAAATCATACATCATCGCATAACCCATGTAATAAAAATGGGATTCTTAAACAACATGACATCATAAAACAATTCATATAAGATAAAGGAATTCATAAAAATATTTCCATCACAACATAATCAAATCCATATAATAATAGGGATAAAAACATAACCCTTTTATTATCTTAGATGGAAAATAATTTTGATAAAATACTTGAACTCCATTCTTGAGGAAAATATCTTTTCAACTTCAAAAACACTTTTCCTTTATTAACATGTCATATAATTATAAACTAAAAGAAGTTGATTAAAAATAAACTTGAAAACTTGTAAAGGAATCTTCTTGGAAATAATGTTTTAAAAATCCATTCATGCCGTATAAGTTAAAAAAACATTCTTCGTACTTTTTTCGGAAAAGTCAAAAAGTACCTCGTACGAAAAAAAACGACAAAAGATTCCTTTCATATTCTTTACTAAAAACTCACCGAAGGGTAAAATTGGATTTAAACTATTGTAAGTGGATGGAAACAATATTACATATTGAGGGAACATGGATGTGGATGATAAAATACACCCCAGTAAATACTTACGAATAAACAATCTCGGATAAAAATGAGATTGTGGTATTTTCCCTTACCTTAGGTCCGATTTGCTTTGTTCATGTCCGAAGCTCCTGTATAATGGTTTAAATAATGTTATTGACTTATTCCAGAATCATACATATTGATATGATATCATATATGGTCATATTATTAGCTTATTGTTAGTAATATTTCATTGTTACTTGTTACTCGGGTCTTTATAACTTTTTGTTCTTATGCGTGTTTTGTCGAATAAATTATTATTCTTATCTTTAGGTTATAGATAATTCATTTACAGAATGTTATTAGTGTAGTATATACCATATTCATTCATTAAATTCATTTATATAATCATTATGAAATGAAGATCATGTAGAACGAGTCGCATCACATCGTGGAGACGGTATTCCGTACGTACGCACGAGTGATGATATCGTTCCTAAGATCGTGGAATTGTATTGGAGTATATATATATTATTTCAGTATCAATATTACTTCATAATAATCATATATATTTACTCATTACACCATTATACCCATCCTTGTAAGGTGATGGTGGAAAATAGATTACACCACGGCGTGGAGACGGTATTCCGTACGTACGCACGCGCGGTGATTTCATTTTTCCGTAGGATGGATAGAAGGTGAATTAGGGTTGTTTCATATTTATAATAACATATCAGTATGTAAGTAATACTGATGTTATTACTTTATCATGAAACAATAAAGAAGAAGAAGTTGAAGAAGAAAGAAATTGAAAAGATCGGTAATGGATATTACCTCTTCTTTGGAACGCCTCTTTGAATCCTCCACTTAAGGAACTAAGATTGGTCTTTGGAGAAGACCAGGACCTCTAGGATTATTCTAGGGAAGTGTAGAGGAGAAAATGGTAGGGGTTGGCCGAGCTTGAGTACTCAATTTGGTGTGAGGAGGAGGGAGAGGAGGTGCCCTTTTATAAGGGAGGAGAGGGGCACCTTAGGAATATCTCAAAATATTATTTTATATTAAAGTCAAAATCGGTTTATAATGGTTCCAAAGGGTATTATTTCGAAGCTAAAGTGGGGATGGGTCGAAATCCTATAAACCAATAAGATTTAGAAAAGTTTAGGGTATTATTTTAACCTTATCAATTAGATTTAACTCTAAGTTAATTAATTTAACTTTTACCGTGTCTTTTTGTTTTCTTTCACTATATGGTTAATACACTTACTATAACATGCCAAACGAACCCCAAATTGTTTATTATTAATATATATATCCTTATCTAAGTCATTTGGCCGAACCTTAGATTTTTAGGAATAAAATAACAATTAGTAATATAATATTTGATTTAAAAACTATTTTGTGTCAATTTTGACACTATTTGATATATGATTTTTTTGAAAGTCATAAAAGAATTATATGTTCGAACCAAGTTGATTAAAGCAACATTAATATATCATAGTAACCTAGAAAATTAGTGGAATTCATAAAAAGTCTCAAATTACATTTATTTTGGTGTTTATAACATCAATTATGTCAATATTTCATTAATAAGATAATTACTGCATCATCATTGTGTCATAAATAAATTAAATTATTTAATGTCTAAAAATTACAAATAAAATATCCTTATGTAGGAAATCTTTTTATCTTTCTAATGAATATTTATAGTCGAATTTATCTTATGTATAACCCCATATTAAAAATGATTTACTTATTAAACTTTGATTTTAACTATTTTAACCCTTCTTTAAATAAATTAATAATAAATGTCCTAATCTAATCCAAGTGAGCCTAAATGGTCATATTTTATTCCTAAGTTTGTTTTTGGTCGAATTACACTTGTCCAATAGAATTAGGACATGTGTTAGGGTAATATTGATATCATATTTACCCTTAGTTACCCTATTTACTATTAACCGCGGTAAAAATAGTAAAAAGTTACTATTCACCAAAAAATTATTTTCATCTCATTGAACCACATTTTAGTCCTTGATATTAACCGTGTCTCTCGGATTTTTGAAATTCCATTCACAGAAGCGGTAAAATTAAGTTTTATGCAAAATTCAGTTTTTAACCTACCACTTAGTGGTTTCACTATTCATCAAAAATTGAAAGTTTTCAGAAAAATACCAAAATTTCACCCTAGGCTAATTTCGATATTCTGAGTCCAAAAATGAACTCCATTTTGAAAAATAAAATTTATAAAATTTCAAAAAGTGGTTATTACTATTCATAACGGCTAGTTTTAATAGCATATTGTTGTTTAGTGAAACTCGGTATTGCGTACGACGCAAGCTATCGAGGAAGGTCGCGATTGTGTGTAAAGCAAGCCAAGCAAGTGTTGTGTAGAAAAAGATTCCTTTGATGATTTATATAACATAAAAGTCTCGGGTGTTACAAGAGGGTATTGATATTTTTGTGTTTCAACATTCAATTTTAGGTAATCAATTCACACACGCCATTTGTTCTTCACTCATGTTTTGACTACCTCTCCATCTTCATTTATGACAATAGTTATCCCACCTTTCTTAGGTACAAATTTAATTGTACTAACTCATTCACTATCAGAAATTGGGTAGATAATAACAGCTTGAAGAATCTTGGTGATTTCTTCCCTAACTACCTAAAGTATGATTAGATTGAGTCTTCTTTGTGGTTGTCAAATTGGTTTGTATAATTCCTCCATATGGATTTGATGTATGCAAATAGTAGGGTTGATTCCAGGTATGTCATCTAGGGTCCAACCAAAGGCCTTTTTGTTTTACTCTAACACTTGAACAAGTTTGGAATCCTCAGTTTTGGTAAGTAAAGCAGAGATAATGACAGAATAAGAGTGATCATGGAAAAGGAATGCATATTTCAGGTGTTCATGAAGTGGTTTTAGATCAGTCTCATCTTTAATTTTTGGGTTAGACAACTTGGGAATGGAGGAAGGTACTTCAGTTGATTTTGATTCATTTTCCTTAATATTTTCCAAGGTGAAGAAGTAGAGATCAGAGTTGATATTGGATTCAGAATATTTTTCAAGATCCTCAAGATTGATGGAGTCTATAAAAGAGAGGTCTATATCAACTTCACTATTTATGACTTGGTTAATCATGGTACAGATTTCACAAGATCCTTTATCATTAGAACATGAATAACATGATGGATTGGGGTTCAATATACTCTAAGAAGTGTCCTTGTAAACATGGATTGAGAATGCAAAGTGATCCTCAGATGGGTATCACGTTGCTTGGAAAATGTTTAACTTGACCAGTTGGTCACCAAATTCCATGGATAAGATGTCTGAATGGACATCAATCTTCGTTCTTACTGTAATTAGTAATGGTCTTCCTATAATTAGGGGAGATCAAGAAGAGTTTGTCTAACCTTCCATGTCAAGGACATAGAAATCAGTAGGAAAGATAAGATCATTCACATGAACAAGGACATCCTCAATTATACCCACAGGAATAACAGTTCTTCGATTGGACAATTGAATGAAAACACCTGTTGGATGTAAGGGACCAAGACCAAGGATGGAGAATATGGATTTGGGAATGACATTAATTGAGGATCCTAGGTCTATAAGTGCATCATCAATGTTAGAACTTCCAATCTTTCATGGAACCATAAAGGTCCCTAGATTTTTGCACTTATGAGAATAGACTGTTGGGTGGAAACATTTTCAAAGGTCCTAAGTTGCCTCTTGTGGGTGCACAATTTTTTAAAAAAAAATCATATTTAGGTACTTGTTTTATGGAATCTAAGAGGGTAATTCTGACTTCAATACATCTGAACATGTAGAGCATTTCAGGATCGGGTTCAAAGTACTTCTTTATCTTAAAAATAGCTTGAGGAAAAGGAATTAGGTTCCTAAGTGGAATGGAAGGAGGCGAGGGAATGGATCCAGATTCCTTTTAGAGTTTCTTTTTCTTTTATTTTTCTTGGTCAATATTTAAAGGGGTGTTAGAGTACTTATCTTGAGGCATATTAATTTGATTCCCTGATCTAATTGAAATTGCACTTACATTAACCCTAGGGTTGGGTATTAGTGGATCTGAGAGTTGGGAAGAATTTGATTGTTGTTGCTGGCTCTGGTGGAATACAAGTTGACTAATTTGTGTTTCAATGTTTTTTAGGCTGGAACGAGTGAAGGAGGCAAGATCTTCCACTACACTTTCCCAGGGTTAATCAGAAGAAGAGGCTTGTCCTGGATTTGTATTAGCTTGATTTTGGTTTTTGGGAAAGAGATTGTATTGGTTTTTGAATTGGGAAGGCTCACTAGGATAGTGGAATCCAGGAGGAGGACTGTTTCTTTGAGGTTGAGGAACAAAAGGCTAAGGTTGTTAGAAGTTACAAAAACCTTGACCATATTGGAATTGGTTTGGGTTTTGATGAGGGAACTTAGGGGGATGAGAAATGGGATTCCCATATCTCAATTTAGGGTTATATGTAGAAGACAAGGGCTCAGAATGGGGTTGGTTGAAGTTTCTAACAAACTGGCCTGATTGTTGAGGGTTGGGGTTCCGCTGAGCATATGCTGCATTGAGCTCCATTGGTTCAGTTGAATCGGATTGATCCTCTTGAAGTTGTGGACATGTGTCAGTTGGATGAGATGGGGAGCTGCAGATTCCACATTTCTTGATAGGTACATGGAACAGAGATTGTGGAGAAGATGAGGTTGGGGCTTTTGAGGCCACAGCTAGTTGTTGCATAAGACCTGTAAATTCACTCATCCAGTCTATCATATTGTTCGACTCTATCGATTGATTGTCTTGAGATTTTTTGAATTGAGCATTTTCTTGAGTATGGAATTTTTGTGTGTTTTTAGCCTGGTTTCTTATGAGATATTTTACAACAGTAGGATTTTCATCAACAAGAGCACTGCCACTTGCAGCATTAATGAGAGTCCTATCCATATCCAATAACCCCTCATAGATATATTAGATCAAGAGTTGGTGAGGGATTTGGTGGTGTGGGAAGGTTGAAAAAATATTTTAGAACCTATCCTAGTACTCATGGAGTGATTCATTTGGGAATTGAATAATACCACTTATTTCCTTTTGGATAGAAGCAGTACGAGAAGCATGAAATAATTTCTCTAAAAAGATTTGCTTCATGTCATTCCATGTGGTTATGGAACCAAGAGGGAGGTAGTAAATATATAACTTATCAGTTTCATCTAAGATGAAAGGGAATTCCCAGAGTTTTATTTGTTCCTCAAAAACCCCTTGAGGCTTCATGGTAGAGCACACAACTTGAAACTCTTTAAATTGGAGATGTGGATCCTCACCAGCTAGCCCGTGGAAAAGAAGAATAAGATGAATCAAACACGATTTGAGTTCAAAGTCAACCTCTATGTTCGGAAATTGAATACCAAATGTTTTGTAATTCATATCATGGGAATAACGTTATTTAAGTGTATTTTCCCTATGATTATTCATATCTCATTCAATTGGTTGGACAAGGACATGTTCTTAAATGAGTTGATTATCTCTAATGTTATTCCTAAGTTTTCAAAGTGTTCACTCAATTTCAGTGTCAAAAAAATATGAGGGATTGTTTATGAGGCTACGGAAAATTCAAAGAGATTTTGGAAGAAATAAGAAGATGTTTTTTCTTTTACTTTTTTTGTTTATGATTTTTATGAGAAGGTAGGTTTTTATTTGTGTTTTTTTCAATTTTTTTTTAAATTTTTTAAAAACAAAAAAAAATCCAGTGACTATTTAATGCACCATCACTAGAAATGACGCCATTTGAAAGCATTACTGATTCTTTCCTATCTATTGTTCAAGGTTTCGGTGCTTTGCTAATGTGTATATCAGCACTTGAGTCGAATTCTCAGCGATGATACTTTTTAATAGTCTATTGTTTTTAGTTGATCATATTTTTATTTGGGGGTTTATTTTTATAGCTTATGAAATAATTTATGAATGATTATTGATTTAAAAAATTGATAATATTGGGGTGATTTTATTATTGGGGATTTAATCTTATGATATCCTTGATCTTTGCTTTATATCACATTAAATTAATACCCACTTCACAAGATGACTTTGATCAGAATTCCCAAGTGTTAAAGATTTAATCCAAGCCATAACTTAACATAGGGTTCTAATCATTACCATTACTTGCTTATGGTAGTGTATTGTGGTTCCAATAATTCATGGAATCCACATATTAAACAAAACATGTCATTAATCCATGACATATAAATTTCAACATACACAATATTAACTCAAAGAATACTCATCCACCAAAAGATCTCAATCAATTAATATCCCCAAATTATAACTCACCCCAATGGTATATTTACTCAGAAATTGAAATGATTATTAATATAGTTAGATATTTTTAATGTTATAAATTATAAATAAAGTGAAAAGAACAGGATAATAAAAGAGTAGTGTGTTGAACACAGACAGGATCGTTGAAGAGAGTTTAAAAAAAGACTTTCAATTGAATGAGGAATCAAAAGAAGGGAAGGACTTTTAACTTGATTTAAACCATTTTAAGAAAATTAATATTAAACTACATAATTTTTATAAGAAAAAGATATATTGAAGAAGAAACTTGCATTAAAATATAATTATAAAAAAGACTCACAAGATTACAATAATGAAGAACACAAAAGTAAATGAAAACAAAGAGAGGATGAAAGGTCTCTAAATCAAAAACCTGAGTATTTCAAGTCCTCCCAAGCCTTTTTCAAGGCTTTGGTCGTGCCGGTATATGATACTATCTTCTGAAATGCTAACTCTTTTGAAGGAAAGGAGGGGGATGTATTTATATCCCAAGAAGTTCGACTGTTTGCATTCCAAATCTGTCCCTCCAATTGTCTTGCCAGTTTTCCCATTCATACAGATGAATCTCGAGATATCTTTTTCTTAAAAGTTGTAGATAATAATGTTGGCCTACTACTATCAAAATTTGGATCCATATGGACTTATGGAACCAAATTTATGGCGGTTGGAGTAAAAAATTGTAATCTGCCTATTTCAATCCATACTTTTCTGATGGTCAACATTTGAGTAAATCTTTGAACATAAAGATGCCTAAAAATAAAAAAAAATCTATAATGTTGGCCGAACATATAAAATCTTTCACACTGCATA
Organism: Viscum album; assembly: GCA_963277665.1. Taxonomy (NCBI): domain Eukaryota; kingdom Viridiplantae; phylum Streptophyta; class Magnoliopsida; order Santalales; family Viscaceae; genus Viscum; species Viscum album. The sequence continues at coordinate 1,574,411,485 of OY728119.1, read as the reverse complement.
ATATCAACTTTATTTAATGGCTAGATCATGAGAAATGTCATGAATAGTGCCCGGATTTTAATTCCCAGCCAGTAACTCAATCATCATGAATGGTCTAGTTTCTTCACATATTCTTTTGGTCTTCTTGTGTGGATCATATAACCCTCCAAATGGATGATTTGGCCAAAGGTTCCTTATAATGAAATGTTATAATTTGAGTAAGGAATCCTAAATAACATGAATAATGTAATTTGGATAAGTATAGTGATAGTTATTATAAAAATAATAAATATACTTGAATTTGGATGAATTCAAATAATGCTCTAAAATTATATTTAATATTTAAACATTATTATTTTACCCAAATTATGAAAATTTCATATAAAATCAGTAAATAGGGTATATAATAAATTATGAAAATATTAATAACAACATACCCCTAGGTAAAACTATTAATAAACCACATCCATTTGTAGTATTTAGACAGGGTTGTAATTTCTTAGAAACTAATGGCTTATTCTCATATCATTAGACTTATACTTAGACTTATCTCTTGGGTTATCACTAAAGTTTTATTATACTAGTTTCCAATGGTTATAAAATAATTATTTAATATAAAATATAATGACCCAATCATTTTATACATATTATTACATGATTTTTAATATAAAAATCAATTAATTACAGTAAAAACATTGTGAGTCCCAGTGTCTTTTGAAGACCGAGTCCATAATACATTAAATAGAGACTAAAATAAAACCTTTTGTTTTATTATCTATAATGATCTTCTAAATAATTTATAGATTATAATATATATAGTATGAATTGGGGAATACATAGACAAAATGGGTGATCTAAAAATCCTAGTAATGAAATAAACATGATAAGAAATCATAACCTATGAGTCAAATGAATAACATGATGTCATAAAAGAGAATAATCAAGAGTAATAAAAATGGAGAATAACATAAATAACATGGTATCATAATATTATGGAATTATAAAAGATATGGTAGAAACATATAACATGACATATACATGAGGAAAGAATAACTGCCTAGACAATATCACATGGTGGAAAAAGTCCCATAATGGATAAGGTTTACTCCCTAATCTCATACATGAGGCCTCATGTGACTAAAGATTTACCTAATTCATTATAGTGATATATTGTATCACACATAATAATATGTTTATGATTATTTGTGCCACAAAAATTAAATAAATCATAATTCATAAACATAAGAATTACCCACAGAAAGTGAATGAGTTGCATAATCTTGTCTCATATCATAATAAAGGTAAATTTCATAATGAAGGAATTTAAGGGTTTAAATTAAGGCATGTATTAACCCATAAAAATAAGGGGGGATAGTCTAGGTATATATATGAGAGATATGTATCAATAATCTAAAATAAATCCATAACATCAAAAGTTTTTGTCATCGATGAAAATTTCTTTAAAAGATTACATAGAATATTTCTTGATAAAAATACCTTTTTCACCTTGAGATAAATTCATAAAAATATAAAAATTTACAAAATATTATAGAAAAAAATTATTTAAAAATAAACATGTAAACTTATAGAGGAAGATTCAAATAATTTAGTGTTCATCAAGGTGGATAATTCCATACATTTCATATAAGTTAAAAAACATTCCTTTCACACTATTGTAAAAAGGTTAAAAATTACCTCATTTAGAAAATGAAAATAATATTCCTTCCAAAATATTTTTTAAAAAGTCAAACATGGGTAAAAATTCCTTTAATAAATAATTTTTATAATGTTAAATACATTCTTGAAAATAGTTTTAGAAAACATAGACATGGAAGAAAAATTATTTTTTATGAAAATAGAAATGAGGTTAGTTATTCTTAAACAAAGTTCTCAATACTTTTAAGTAACATATAGAAAAAAGTTGTATTATTAATTTAAAATTTCATGAATAATCATATGATAAGAAAATATTTTGGGTTTAAGTTATAAATATAAAATAATTTATATAAGGTATACTTAAGCATAACCAATCCCAACTAATGATGAGATTATGAAATAACCCTTACCACTTTGGTAAATTTTGAATCATAACCTCCATGAAAAAGTAAATTAAAATAAAACTTTAAATACCATTAATATAAATATATTCCTCGTATAAAAATACAATGATAGTAAATAAATCCCACAAAATAAATAAGTGGTGATTATGGTATATGTATCATGGAAGTAAAGGTGAGATGAGAAATACCTTACCTCAAGTCAAGACATATTGTGCATGTCATTTATCTCCTATGTAATAAACTTATATAAATTATTTTATTAATTAATAAAAAAAATTATGTTTAATACATTATAATTAAACCATTTTATTCATTTATTTTAATGAGATGCCTAATTACTTATTCAGTTATTTCCACGTTGGGTGTTTTGAGGATGCTTGGTTCATTATTTCAAAATGGAATTGATGTGTTAATTATGGTCAAAGGGGTCATTATTCCTTCATATATAGAATAATAATCATGATATAATTATAATTTTTATACATAAATCATAATTTTAAATATTACCTTGAATTATAATTATGAAAAATGAACTACAATCATGGAGATGGTAAGCCAAACATACGCATGTACAACATTTCCATTTTTCAGTGATCATGATGAAAATAATTTAAGTGTTATTTTATATTTGAATAATGATCATAATATCATAAATATAATATTATTTCTTTAAATACACTTACATATACCATCCATGTGATTTGGTAATAAAAAATCTAATCACATCTCTTTGTGAGGCGGTAGTCTGCCTTACACATGAACAACACTATCATTTTTTCATGGATGGTAAGGTAAGAAAGTATATGATTTATTAATTTTCCATAATTATTAATATTCAATTAATATAATATATAAACATAAAATACATCCTTAAAAAATCATGAAAGGTGATGATTGAAGAATAATTACATCGGTTCGTGAGGTGGTAGTCTACCATATACACGGACGCTGGTTTCATTTCCCATTTTATAAAAGAAGAGACGAATTTAAGTTTTGAAAATAACATAATATCATCTTATTATTTGGTAGATACTAATTAAATTATATCAACATGATTTATTAATATTTTAATGAGGTGTATTAAGAAATAAAATAATGATGTTCAGTTAAGAACGAAACCTCTTCTTTAGACCATCTCTTTAGGTTTATAACAAAAGCATACCTAGATTGGATTTATGATAAAACTAGGGACCCTAGGACATGGTGAGGGAAATTAAGAAGGTGTTTTAGTATGTAATTTCTTAATAAAAAATATTTTTAAGTATAAATAGGAGAGGATAGGGGGTTCCCTTTTATAAGTGTGAAAGAAGACACACTTTGAATTTATTAATAGAAAAGGTTATATCTGCATTCTCGACATAAAAAAGGATAAAAATTGATCATTATAAAAATTTATATGATATAAGGTTAAAATATATATATATAATAGGAGTTTGAAAATATTTTTAGTCATTTTAATCCTTATCTTTCTAGTTTAACTTGAGGTAAACCCGTTATAACATTAACCACGATAATTAATTTTTACAATTTTTACAATTAATTATGACAAAAAATTAAGTTTATATTATGATATAATATTATTTATTGTGATTAAAAATACTTAATAATTTTTTCTAAAATAAATTCACAAAATTGGAAAATTTTATTTTAAAAATAAACCTATAGATATGATGAAAAATAGTTTTCCAATGAAAACGTTTTCATAAGTATAGAAAGTTTTTATTCCAAAATTATGAATAAAATTTATTATAATGAAATAATTGATATTAATAATATTTCTTATACTAATTTTAATTTTAAACAATTTTAAAAAAATATATAAATTTGTAAATGATTGAAAATAAAATACAGTTTTTAATAAAAACCCAGTATTTCTCACTTTCATTAAAAAAACAAACTTTTTAGAAAAATCACAAAAAATCATCCGAATATAATTTTGAAATTATGATTCAAAAAATATAGTTTATTTTTCAATTTAACTTTCTAAAATTGGAAAATTTTGATTTTATTATTTGTTCAAAAAATGAAATAAAGATCATTTTTTGAGGTATTTTTGAATCTTATCAAGATTTTACCAATAATTAAGTAATTATTTATCAATATATTTTCTTTATCATTCATACATAATTTTAAAAATGTGGTAATTTGTATTTATACCACCAAATTTAATGGCTATGTTATAAGAATAAAGTTTAAATAATAATATTTTAATTATATATCACAATTCATTTAAACTCAGTGTTGCATGTTGTATACGCTATCGATAATATTGTTCTTTTAAAATATCAGGGTGTTACCTAAAAATCATGTAAGTTCCCTCTCAAGGGATGAAATCAATAATTTTATTTCATGGAAGTAATATGACTCCATGAAATACAATCTCTTTATGCTTTCAAAAGTGATAACCTCAAATTTATCATTCAATTCCATGAATATTAGCTCAAAACACATAAAATAATAGGGAATGAGGAGGAAAATCATTGTATTTCTAAAATACACGCTCATGTTGATAATTTTTTCTCAAACTTTCCTTCTTTTTTATTTTTGGACTCATCATGGGTGATGATTTATTTATTTTCCTTAGATACTAATTCATTTTATTTATTTTATGCTTTGTTCTAATTCCTAATAAATTCTTCTTAGAGTGGTAGAGTAGTCATGTAATGTTTTGATGAATCCCTAATTTTCTCACATTATTCCCATTTCTTTTGAATTTTTATTCTCATATTCTCATCAAATATACCTCTTATATCTTTCTACTTTCTTAGTAATGACATATTGCAACACCCCAGAATGATAAATTGTTAAATGAATGAATGATTTGACTCATGTTAACAAGGTGAACCATTTTTTTCAAGAGAATATATAATTAAAACTCCACAATTAAGCATTCTTGTTATATAGTAGTGATCGGGATGAGAGGCCTTATGAAAATCTCCCTAGGGTGTGTGCGAGTGAGGAAAAATTAAAATTGAAAGAACATGTGTAGGTCTATGGGGACATTCATTAGTATGATGACCCATTCAAGAATGTGTATGGGATTTAGTTATAGGTCCACGTCTCTATTAGGCAACTGGTGGTACTAGGTGGTCTAGGACCCAATGTCCAGGTCAAGTCAAGGTGTCTTTTTTATTAGTTGGTCCTAGTTTTTACACTGGTATCAGAGCAAGAAAATGACCTTAAGTGCAGTGGAACTGCCTAGGTTGAGTTGTGGGATCCATAACAAGGATTTTGTGCTCTAAAGGGAGGGTGAATGTAACACCCCAGAATGATAAAGGGTTAAATAACTAAATTATATGACTAATGTCAACTAGGTGGTACCATTCTTTTTTATGTTCCAACATGACTAAAAATACATATTTAAGAATTCTTGGAATGGAGTAATTATCATTATGGGTGAGCTTCTAGGAATTTTCCTAGGTTCTGTGTGAGTGAGGCCAAAGTATACTTAAAAGAATATATGTTGGCTTGTTACATTGGTATGAGAGCCGGAACCTAGACTGCAGTATGGTGCACTACCTGGGTTGAGTTTTAGGGTCCACAATAAGGATGTTGTGCTATATAGGGAGGTTTAATGTAACACTATAGGATGATAAATTGTTAAATGACTAAATTATATGATTCATGTCAACAAGGCTCACCATTATTTTCAGAATCCTACATAATTAGAACTCCATAGTTAATCATTCTTGTCCTGGAGTAATGATCAGGATGGGTGACCTTATGGGAAGTTTCTTAGGGTTTGAGCGAGTGAGGAAAATGTATACTAGAAAGAACATGTGTTGGACTATTACATTATTATTAGATATGAAACCCAGACTTAAGTCTAGTTCCATTACCTGGGTTGAGTTGTAGGGTCCACAATAAAGATGTTGTGCTATAAAGGGAGGGTGAAAGAAACACCCTAGAATGATAAAGGGTTAAATGACTAAATGATATTACTTATGTCAAAAATGTGTAGATTTATTTTCAAGAGCCCACTAGATTAGAAATATACTATTTAGACTACTTGACCTGGATTAATGGTCAGGATGGGTGACCTTATAGAAAGTTTCATAGGGTATGTGCAAGTGAGTAACCCAGTCTTAAGTGTGGTGGAACTACCCAGGTTGAGTTGTAGGGTTCATAATGATGACATTTTTCTCTAAAGGGAGGATGAATGTAACACCCTAGAATGATAAAGGGATAAAAATAATATTTATATGAATCATTTCAACAAGTTTTACGATTATTTTCAATATCCTACATCATTATAACTCCATAGTTAAGCATTTTTTTCCTGAAGTAGTGATCAGGATGGGTGAGCTTATGGGAAGTTTAACAGGGTGTGTGTGAGTGAGAAAAAAGTATATTAGAAAGACCTGATCAGGATGGGTGAGCTTTTGGGAAGTTTCCTAGGGTGTGTTCAAGTGAGAAAAAAGTATACTAGAAAGTCCATGTGTTGGCCTCTTACATTGGTATCATAGAAGGAACCCATACTTAAGTGTAGTGGTACTTCCTGGGTTAAGTTGTAGGATCCAAAATGAGGATGTTTCTCACTAAAGGTAGGGTGAATGTAATACCCCATAATGATAAGTGTTCTTCACTTAGAGTAGTGATCAGGATGGGTGACCTTATGGGAGGTTTCCCAAGGTGTTTGTGGGTGAGAAATAAATTTATTTTAAAAAACATGTGTTGGCTTATTACATTGGTATCTGATAAGGAACCTAGACTTAAGTGTAGTGGCACTACCTAGGCTGAGTTGGAGGGCCCAAAATGAAAATGTTGTGTTATAAAGGGATGGTGAATGTAACAACCCAGAATGACAAAGGGTTAAATGAATAAATGATATGACTTATGATAAAAATGTGTAACTTTATTTTTGGGATCCTACCAGATTATAATTCCATAGAAAAACTTTCTTATCTTGGATTAGTAATCATGATGAGTGACCTTTTAGAAAGTTTCCTAGGGTGTCTGAGAGTGAGGAACCCAGCCTTATGTGTGGTGGAACTACCTAGGTTGAGTTCTATGGTCCATAAATAGTATTTTATTCTCTAAAGGTATGGTGAATGTAACACCCTAGAATCATAAAGGGTTAAATGAAAAAAATGATATGAATCATTTCAAAAATATGTATGATTTCTTTTAGGACCCTATATGATTAGAACCCCACAATTAAGCATTATTGGACTGGAGTAGTGATCATGATCGGTAAGCTTCAAGGGTTCTTCCTAGGGTGTGTGTAAGTAAGGAAAAAGTATATTATAAAGAACATGTGTTGGCCTGTTACATTAGTATCAGATTAGGAACCCATACTTAAATGCAGTGGCACTACATGGGTTGAGTTGTAGGTTCCAAAATGAAGACATTGTTCTATAAAGTGAGGATGAATTTAACATCCTAGAATGATAAAGGGTTAAATTAATAAATTATATGACTCATTTCAACAAGGTGTACCATTCCTTTCAAGAGACTAACTGATTATAACTCCATAGATAAGCATGCTTGGCCTATATTAGTGAGTAGGATGGGTGATCTTTTGGGAAGTTTCCATGGGTGTGTGAGATTGAAGACAATGTACACTGGAAAGAACATGTGTTGTCCTATGAGGACTGACATTAGCTTGATAACCCTTTTAGGAATGTGGGTGGGCCCTAGGTAGGAGATTATGTGTCTGTGAGGCAATTGGTGGTATCTGGTGAGCCATGACTCAACAACCATGTTAAGGCAGGGTGTCTGTGCTGTTAGCGGATCCCATTTGTTACACATATTGTACTAACAAGAATAATATTTATGACCATACCTTCCACAAAACCAACAATAACCTATAAAATTTTATATTTTATATTGCTTCTAGCTCTGTCCATAATTTTATTATTTCTATCAAGCTATAGAATAAGTATTCTATTTTCTAGGAGGAGATTATATCCTTGGAACATTACTCTCCTCCATTTTAGTGAAATATTATCTCTTAATATAAACCTCCTTGTTTTTTACCTACACTATTAGAAATAACATATCTATTTCCAAAATGATTAGATGCACTTTTACCTTCCTCCTCTCTAGCTTGAGAAGACTCTCCCTTGATCTCAATGGATTTATTGTAATCTTCTCTATATTTTTTCAACTAATGTTTAACTATGACATATATGATTAGAACTTCACAATTAAGTGTTCTTTACATGAAGTAGTGATCAGGATGGGTGATCTTTTGGGATGTTTCCTAGGGTGTGTGCGAGTGAGGAAAAAGTATACTGGAAAGAACATGTGTCGGTATATTACATTGTTATCAGAGCAAGAACCCAGCCTTAAGTGTGGTGGAACTACCTGGATTGAGTTTTAGGGTCTACAATGAGGACGTTGTACTCTATAGGGAGGGTGAATATAAATCCCCAGAATAATAAAGGGTTAGATGACTAAATGATATGACTCATGTTAACATGGTTTACCTTTCTTTTCGATAGCCTGTCTGATTAGAACTCAATAGTTAAGCATGCCTGGCTTGGAGTAGTGATTATTGAAGTTCCCAGTCAGGATCCAAGTATCACTGAGAGGGGGAGGGGGTGAATCAGTGATATCATTTTCTTTTTAAGTTTCCTTCTTTTTGAAACAACTTTCACCTCCTGTTAAAGAGTTTCTTCCCTGCTGAACACACACAACCACACGAACACAAGATTTAGAAGGTTCACTACTCAACAAGAGTAGCTACGTCCTTGGTATGGTACGAAAACAATCCAATAACACACAATCCACTAGAAAACAATCCTTTGATGTGGAATACAATGATTAGGATATACCCTTACACTCATGTAGCAATTTGAAAACAATCCAATAGTGTGTGTGCTCCCTCTTAGCACAAATAGGGTAATGTAATGATTCTGTGCTTCTTGATGAACTTTCACAAATCAAATCTTTCAAAAAAGTTATTCACTTTCCTACCCAGAAGCTGGTAAGAACCTCCTGGTGAATACATCTTCTGTGCCACTCCCTACTTGCGTGCCTCCCTGCTTGCGCGTCTCACTACTTCCGCGCCACCTACTTGCGCGCCTACTCACTACTTGTGCGCCACCATTGAGAACAGCTCACAACTTGTGTGCCTCCTTCGGCTTATACACAGCCCACTTCTTGAAAGCACCTCCTTTCTTGTGCGCCTCTGGAAACTTATGCGACAATACTCGTGCGACAAAACTTGCACGGAAAAACTTATGTGGCACCCTACTTGCGCGCCTTATAAATAACCCTCATCTTTCTCGCCACTTCATCTTGCACACCGCTCTCTACTACTTTGACGATTATAGAACCATCTACTACTTTCACGCTCAGCGCTCAAATTTTCTCTTAAGTTTTGAGTATTAAAAAAATGAGGAGGCTAGTCATCTATTTATAGGCATTTTTGTGACTTGTGCGCCTAAACTTGCACATCGTTCCTACTTGTGCACTGATCTATCACTTGCACGCTGCTCCATCACTGGCGCGTCCTTCCATCACTAGCACAACACATTCTTTCCTTTGTCATATTTTGATATGATGATGTTGAAATATGAATTGCGCGCAACATACACTTGCGCTCCACCTATACTTGCGCACCACACTTGTGCGCCACTTATACTTGTGCGCCACTTTTTTGACTTGCACTCCAATCTTTAACTTGCGCGCCATTTTATTTCCTTTATCATATTTTTATGGGATGATCTTGAAATATGACTTGTGCACCACTTACACTTGCGCGCCAATACTTTCACGCCACTCTTGACTTGTGCGTCGCTTTCTTTCCTTTGACAAAAACACTTATTTACTCCCCCTATCCTTCATAAGTCTTGCCTCACAAGTTCTCCTTACTTATGATATTTATGAAATACATATCAGCAAAGCATCATCTGGTTTCTGTTCCTTTTACAAAGTGATTTGATTTAACTTCTTTGACAACAAAATACAACACTCTGCAAAGGCTAACTCTTCAAACTGCCTTCTCCATCCAACTTGGTCCCAGTAATCTCTCCCTTTGGATTTTGGTGTCAACCAAGATTCATAAATCACTGAACATTGTAACCTTATGCAATGGATTACTTATCAACAATTCTAAGCCTACGTGAGCTAACTCATTAAAGGAAACAAGAATTATTGACAGTCAAAACAATGTTGTCCAAAGGCAGTGACTACGAAATCTCATGATCATATCTCCTCAGCCTTCTTCAGAACATCTTTCAAGCTTCTACTTCATCATTTTTCACTTCTTCAAAATTCCGGGAATACAAAAAAAAATTGTTTCTTATGACCACTCCAACAATCAGTTAGAATAGTTCACACACATACATGATGGATTAACAACTTACCCACAACTCCCCCTTTTTTCATGCATCTATAAGGATAGATTTATAAAACAATTCTCCCCCTTTACAACACTATCCAAAGGCAATATTAGAGTGGGGATAGAAACACGTACCTTAACCTTGATGAGAAGGAGGTTGGACACCCATGTTCAACCTCAATTTTTCAAATGGTTCTTTCGGTAAAGGTTTGGTGAATATATCAGCAACTTGTTCAGATATAGGAACATACTCTAGCCTTAATTAATTCTTCTCCACTTGCTCTTTGATGAAGAGGTACTTTATATCAATGTGTTTTGAATGATAATGTCGTACTGGATTTCTTGTAATATTGATTGCACTCTGATTATCACAACCCAAGAGAAATGGTAGCTTTACTTCAACAATTATATCTTCTAACTGAGTCTTCATCCACATTATTTGAGTTGCATATTGAGTAGCAGCAACATACTTGACTTCAGCTGTGCTAAGTGTTACTGAATTCTGTTTCCTGGTATGCCAACTAACACAACTTTTCCCCAGAAAGAAAACTCCACCAGATGTGGATCATCGATCATCAACATTTCCTGCCCAATCAGCATCAGAATACCTGAATAGATCAATATTTCTGGAGACATCATACCTGATTCCAAAATTTTTTGTGCCTTTGATGTATCTAAGAATTATTTTTCCAGCAATCAAATGTGATTCTTTAGGAGCACTCTAAAATCTTGTATATAAATTGACAGCATAGATGATGTTGGGTCTTGAAGCAATCAAATACAACAGACTTCCAATCAGCTTTCAAAACTCTTTCTGATAAACTTCCTTGCCTTCTCCATATTTAGACAACTTGGTTCCCACTGAAATTGGTGTGGAAACTGGTTTTGAATTTTCCATGCCAAACTTCTTCAGAAGTTTATTGGCATACTTTTCTTGAGACAAAAAAAACATGATTCTTCTTCTGTGAAATTTGTAACCCAAGAAAGTACTTCATTTCTCCCAGCATGGACATCTCAAATAATTTCTTCATCTCCTCAGCAAATTTTTCACATGATCTTTCATCATTTCCAGAAAATATAATACCATCGACATAAACAATAATGATCAGTTAAAACTCCTGACATTCCTTGATGTAGAGATTTCTATTAACTCTCCCTTTCTTAAAGTTCATCTTCCTTAATCAAGTATCTAATTTAGAATACCATTCCCTCGGAGCCTGTTTTATCCCATACAAATCCTTCTTTAATCTGAACACATAGCTTTCATCCTTTCCAATAAAAAATCCACAAGTTTGATCAATGTAAACTTCCTCATCAAGGTCACCATTCAAGAATGCGGATTTTACATCCATTTGGAAGATTTTGTAACCTCGTTGTGCAGCAATAGCAAGAAAGATTCTGATTGTTTCTAATCTTTCCACCGGAGTAAAGGTTTCATCAAAATAAATTCCTTCAATTTGTGAATACCCTTTTCAAACCAATCTTGATTTGTTTCTTATTACTATACCTTCTTCATTCAGCTTGTTCCGAAAAACCCACTTTGTACCAATAATTTTCTTGTTGTCTGTCTTGGGTACAAGTTCAAAAGTATCATTCTTCTCTATCTGATCAAGCTCTTCATTCATATCATGAACCCATTCTGGATACTCAAATGCTTCATTTACATCATTCAGTTCAACTTTCGAATAAAGAGATGTATGTGATATAGCATTCATTATTTTTCTTGTTTGAACCCTTTTGTTTTTATCTCCAATAATGTTCTGAACCTCCACTTTCTTCCTCAACCTAGGATGATTTGTTTGAACTCCATCCTCATCACTCGACATCTCTGAGTTGGATTCTTCTTCTTGAGTAGGATTCACACTATCTGCAGCATTATCATAATTGTTAACAAAATATTCTCTATCCTACTCGACTTCCACATCAAGATATGACTACTTTTATTACTCAACATTTTCAACAAATTTTACATCTTAAGAATCAATAATTCTTCCTATTTATTTTTTGAGACATCTATATCATATTCCTTCTAGAGCATATCCAAGAACGATTCCATCATCTCTTCTTTGCTCAAACTTTCCAAGATTTCCACCAATCTTCTTTATAATGCATGGACTCCCAAAAACTCTTAAGTGTTTCAGACTTGGAGTTTTTTCATGTAACATTTCATAAGGAGTCATATCTGAGTTTGGTATAAAGAAACATCGGTTCTAAATATACACATCAGTGCTCATGGCATGCCTCCAATAATAATGAGAAAGACTATGCTCAAGCAACATAGTTCTCCCCATTTCCACCAAACTTTGATTCTTTCTTTCAGAAACCCCATTTTGTTGAGGTGTGTATGGTGAACTGAACTCATGTCAAATTCCATGATTCTCAATATAACATTCAAACTCTTCATTCTTATACTCACCACCATTATCAGTTCTCAACTTCTTCACTGAATACTCACATTCATTTTCTACTTTCCTCCTGAAACTCTTAAACATTTTCAGAGCATCTAACTTATTTCTCATGTACATAACACAAGTAATGCGAGTAAAGTAATAAATGAAAGTAATGAATTACTTATCTCCATTTGTTTATTCCATTCTCATTGTTCCACATATATTAGAATGTATAAGTTCCAAGGGTTGTTTTGAACGAATTTCAACTCTCTTATGAAAAGTTTTTGTAATCTTCCCTTTTCACAAATAGTGCATCACCAATCTCTTCTTCTTGATAAATCAGGAATATCTCTAACATTGTCTCACGTTGATAACTTGCACATATTTCTCTGACACATATTTCCCAGTCTTTTATTCCATAAATTATTTTCATCCACTACACCCATGTAACAAGAGTTCTGCACTTCACCAACTTGGAACAAATTCCCTTTAGTATGTTGGCCCTTTGTAACTATATTTCCATAATTTTAACTTTTCACAAAAAATCCATCTTTACTAAAGATAAATTTGTTTCTTTCATCACATAGTTGTGACACACTAAGCAGGTTATGTTTCAGCCCATCAACATATAGTGTTTTCCTGGATTTCATCTTTTTTTTTCAATGATGGTCGATCCAACACCTTTGATCCTTACAGATTCATCATTTAAAAATGTCATTGTTCCTTCTTTGAAGTCTTTCACATTCTTCAGTAGCTTTAAGTCTCCTATCATATGAGAGGAACATCCACTTTCAAGAATCCATGGACGTTCTCCCTTTGTAGCTTTCAAATCAGTTTCGACAACAAGAGCTTTTTGTTCTTCCTTTTCCTTCACTTCCTGTTGTGCTTCCTCCAACTTCCTAGCCAAGTCAATGTGTTCTGGCCAGAAAACCATGCACTCATTATTTTTGGACTTATCAGACCTGTTCCTTTTAGCTTTTCAAAACTCTAGCTTTTGAGAATTATTAAAGAATATTTTATCGCTCGGGTAACACACTAAGGAATCCCTTGGCAAGATGTCCATGTATAAGGCCCTGACCTTAAACATTACTTAATATTTAATTAAATGAATAATTCAAATTGAGGATCTTTTCAGGTTTAGAGTTTTAGAGAATTATACCATAACTATTACATCTCAAAAGAATACAAAGTAGACACTTCTACTAAGATTACCTAAAATAAAAACTCTTAAAAATAAACATGTCTAGTTCCATGTTTTAGATAGCATGACTATTACTTGATCCCATCCTTGACCCTATTCCATATTAAGTCCTGTGAAAAAAATTTCAAAAAAACTTGGGGTGAGCATAAAAAGCTCAGTAAGGGATACACAAAGAATGAAAAGTGTTAGTTTTTCAAAACAACAAGTAAACCATGTATACTTTATCAAAGTAATACTTTTCACATTTATGAAGTACTAAAAACTATTAAATGAATAAAAGATCATTACTTACCCTTTTTGTAACAAAAATATTACTATAAAACCCATATAAAGAACACATAACATATAATGGTAACTTGGGACATAAAAAAAACATAAGTGGAATAACCATCCGGTCGACTTCCACACATATCACTTAATGGAATAGCCATACGGCCAACTTCCATACCCAATTCATTGGAGGTTATAACGTAACCACCCTTCCTAATATTCACAGCACCACCCATCATATGGTTTATCACGTAACCACCCGCCAAATGTCCAAGTACCATTATAAAATCATAAGACATAAAACAAATATAATGGAAAGAAAACATTTCCACACATTGATCACAATATATCACTTAAATATATTGACATAACAAATCCATTATAAAAACCATTTTCAATACCAAAATACATAAAAGAGTATATGGTATTTATTTCATTTTAAAAAACATTACGGCTTGTTGAGGAAGCTAAAGACCAAGTAAAACTCGTGGCGGCGGAAAAGTTCATTGTCACCGCGTACGTTAAAAGAAACATTCCTTTTTGTCGTTTAGTAAAACGCTTCGTATAAAAAGATTCCTTTTGAATAAAATTAAAATTCAAAGGGGTTTATACACCATATAAAGTAAAGTTTTGTATAAAACAAAATATTCCTCAATGAAAGGAGATTCAGACGAAGTCCCTTACAAAGATCATTTTTTAAATAAAATAGATCTATTATGTGTATTCACTATAAGTAAACATAAAGAAAGTACAAATACAAGATAGGAAATAATAATATCATGACATAATTTGAAAGTAGAAGATTATCCCAAATAATGGAAATTGGGTTAAGAAGTTCCCTTACCTCGTGTCCGACGTGACTCGATTTCTCTTTAATCTCCTGAATAATAAACTAAAGTTAATTTCTACTTGCTTAATAACCTTTTTCAAGCTTATTATTCCTTTTATATCACGTATTTCCATGTTATAAACATTATGTAAACATTTAAGTTAATAATGTTTGTTTTGTCGATATTTGGTTCTTAAGTCGAAAGTGAATTTCTTACAATTACATGTTGTTCATGTGGTCAAAGGTGCATTATATACAGAATGATATTCATGATTTGGATATCATATATATCATATATATCCAGCATATACATGTATTTATAATAGTACATAACATTTAGAGGTAAGAAATGAAATGCACCGTTCATGGAGACGGTAAGTCGTACGTACGCATGAATGCTACTTTCATTTCTATTTCATATTTTATGGAATGGAATAATAATTACTTAAAGGTATATTATAATTCCAGTATAATTTCATATATAATATCATTAGATCTATCCTTTATACGTACCACATATGGTATTAACGAATCAAATCACTTTGAAGGGGCGGTAGTCCGCACTTTCTAAAATGAAGATATCATGTTTACCCATAATGGAAACCATAAAGGTATGCCATAAATAAAAAATACAGAATCTTAAGTAAAACATAAACATACTATATATCATATATAAATATAGTGACATCTTAATGGCCACCTTTGATGGTGTTAGAAGAATATTTAACAATCATCGTTTCGTGAGGTAGAAATTCACCATCCACGGAAACAGTATGCTCTTTAACCATTAGATGAAGGTGTCTGTAAGTTTAGCTTGAATCCTTATTATAACAACATCAAAGTATATTGAGGATACTGGTGTTGTTACAAAATAAAAGAATAAAAAGAGTTTCGGGTGTAACACCCCAGGTACATAAAGAGTATGACATTTTCATATTTATCCATATTTGTGAATAAAATATTAATATTACTTTAAAGGGGACTCTATGCATGATGGCGCACCCAATACGCAACAATGAGTTTCTTGGGAATCTTGTGTTGCACTCTAATAATAAAATAATATTATTTTAAATGGTAGTTAACCCAAAGCCGTTGTATTGGAGGGAATGAATAGAAATAAATAAAATACGATTATATATGTTTGTTAAATGTTTTTACTTTTATCCAATAAATTTTAGAGGCTTAAAATACAAATTAATCCAATCTTAAGCATTGAATACACTATTATTTTTAAAAGATTGTTTTACTACCTTTTGATGGAAAACCATTTTTAAATAAAACATTTGACAATTTTATAAGATCGATTTTTAAAAATAAACATATTATTTATGATTGGGACATTGAAATTTACCTTGGGTTAATTTTTGGTATTTTTCTGACAATGTTCATTTTTCAATGAATAGTGAAAAATACTTCATTTTACATCAAAACTGCTTTTTCATATAATTTAATTATATGGTTATATTATCTTTTTAATTTGTTTTAAAGTTTAATTAGAATATATTTTTACCATGTAATACAATTATGGTCATTGGGATTAATTTCACTTTGGAATTGGTCATAAACAAGTGCCAAACTTTTCATGAATATTGTTTCAAAAAAACATGCTATTTGTTTTGACAACGGGAATTATTTTTAAATTAATTATTGCAATTTATGTGTTTGGAATTTTGTAAAATGGATTACATATTTTGGAATCAGAAGGTCCAAATTATGTAATTAAGACTCTTTTATTTTTTAACATTATGAATAGTAACGACGGTAATTATCTTTAATTATCTTGATTAATGAGTAATCAGGTAGTTAAAGATAATAAAATAATACCATAATAATAAAAAATGACCACAACATGTGTCCTAAGTATACTGGTTGTCTCATGGCCGACCATGGGATGCCTTGTTCCAAACTTGGGGGCCCCATGGAATCACTTTTGTGAGAAAGTGACTTTTTATCTATTTATTTTTAAAGAATGTTAAATGTAACAAAGAATGTATCACCTAAGTAAAATATTTTTAATTTTGTCTAAATAAATGAGATTTTGGACTATAAATATTCATTGGAAATCTAAAGATATTTCCTACATCATAGTATATTTTTATAATTTTTAGACATTAAATAAAGTAAATTATTTATGACATAATGATGATGCAGCGATGACCTCATTATTTAACGATTTAAATAAAATGGAAAGATAATGTAAAATCTAAGACCTACACATGTCCAAAACCTATTGGATGTGTGTATTTCGAACTCTTATCACCTTATCCTCAAAACACATCAATTTGGGACCATTAAAATCCGAAACGCATTTAAAAATAAATTTACATTTTATACCTTTCCAAGAGTGCCCCTCCTCTCCTATTATAAAAGGCCCCCACCTCTACCTCCTTACCCACACTACCAAAGACTTTGGCTCGGACAAACCCTACCCATTTTGTCTCTCCACATCCCTCTATAACTCCTTGAAGCCTCACTTTGGGCATAATCCTTTCCAAGGAAGCCTTTGAGCTCAAATCAAAGGAAGTTACCCGATTTTAAGGTAATGTCTTCACTTGAGTCCTTTTGTATTATTTTACTTCTCCAACCCACTAAAATCTTTTTATTATTTTCTTTTGTAACAAATACAGTATCGTCAATATACTAGGATGTTGTTATAAGAAGTATTCTAGCTACACTTACACACACCTACATCTAATGGTTAAAGAACATACTGTTTCTGTGGATGGTGAATTTCTGCCTCCCGAAACGATGATTGTTCAACATTCTTCTAACACCTTCAAAGGTGGCCATTAAGATGACACCATATTTATATATGATATATAATATTTTTATGTTTTACTTAAGCTTCTGTATTTTTCATTTATGTCATACCTTTATGGTTTCCATTATGGGTAAACGCGATATCTTTATTTAAGGAAGTGCGGACTACCGCCCCCTCAAAGTGATTTGATTCGTTAATACCATATGTGGTATGTATAAAGGATATATTTAATTATATTATATATTATACCATACTGGAATACTATTATGTATCATTATGTTTTAATTTCATTAAATATGAAATATAAATGGAAGTAGCGTTCATGCGTACGTACGGATTACCGTCTCCGTGAACGGTACATTTCATTTCTTGTCTCAAAATGTTATGTACTATTATAAGTACATATATATAATGGATATATATGTAATATATTAAATCTAAATTATGTATATCATTCTGGAATTATAACATATATATATATCTCATTTTGTTTTAATTCCATTAATATGACAAAAAATTAAATTAACGTTCATGCGTACGTACGGCCTACCGTCTCCATGAACGATGCTTTTAATTTTTATCTCCAAATGCTATGGAATAGTATAAAATGAATATATACTGGATATATATGATATTTAAAACATCAATAATATTCTGGATATGATGTACCTATAACTACATGTAAAATTATTTTCCAACAAGTTCAATTTTTGACTCATGTACCAAATATCGACAAAAACATCTGATATGAACTCGTATTATTAACCAATTATTATAACATTAAAATATGTGATATGAACTGAATAATAATCATTATATGAGTTCCTTAAGAAATTATAAATTGAACAATGTTTATTATTCAGGAATATAAAGAAACGAACAAGACAAGTCGGACTTGAGGTAAGGGATCCTACCTCTCTCTTTCTTTGTAAGTACTCTATTTTATGACATTTATTTTATGCTCCATGTTCTTATGTTGGAGGATGTTCTTTTATGTTTCTCTTTCTGTAATTTTTATGTGATGTGAGACCCTATTTGATTTCATCAATCCATTTTTGGAAGTTTTATGTGGCGTCGTTAGGCTGCCAAATTTTCATAAGGGGATTTTCATCTCACTTTTTGTTCCCGTGAGATCCATGCTACATTGGCCACTATTTCCTTTTTGTGTGGTGTAAGTACTGCCCATTATTTTACTATCAGTATAATATACTCTCTTTTATGGGTAGTTACATCTTCATTGTATGACCCTTCTTTCATGGGGTTTACGTTTTGAAAGTTGCCCAAATCGGTAAGGGAACCTTTCACCATCCTATTTTTAAAAGACATCTCTTGTTATGTCTTTTAATTTACATCTTTTTATGTTGAGATATGTTCTTTTATATCCTTATTGATGTAAATTTTATGTCCAAGTGATGAGATTCTATTTTTATCTCTCATCAACTCATTTTCTGAATTTTGAAGTGATGTCGTTAGGCTGTCAAATTTTACCAAGGGAACTTTTTAACCCAATTTCGATTTCTTTGGGTTCAACATGTAGTTATTGAATATGTCATCCTTTGAATATGTGTGAATGAAATTTTATTGTTTTACACTTAATATCCACTTATATTGGGTTTATTTATATTTTTCACACATAATTTTGAGATTGAATTATCCTTAATTTAAGGATACCTTCTTTATAAGGGAATTCATCACATTTGACATTTCTTTTGAGAATTCATTGTTGTTATGCACCAATTCACTCTTGTATGTTTTATATAATGTCCTTTGGAATATTATATCATGAATCCACTTATTCTCATGATATTATAAAGTTCTGACTAAATGTTATTCCTCAATTATTGTATTCAAGCGTCTCAAATTTTGGTAGAACCCCTTTAACAAAAATATTGCTTTAAATGTTTTAATTATTTGTTCTTATTAATATCAATGTTTTCAAAATGGTTTTAAGGATTTATTTATATGGATATTAATGGTTTAAAATTTTAAAAGCTTCAAGGTGGTATGGGACACTTTGATTCAAAAATCTCTTTATTAAATGTTTTAAATGGTTTTGGAAATGGTTTCTTTTTGAATGGATTCATTATTTCAATATACTAAAATGTTATATTGTGATTGAAATGTGGAAATGTTATGTTTCCTTTATGCATGTTTTATGTGAAACATTTATGTTATGATTCTTGGGCATTGTTATGAAAATTGGTGGTTCCGTGATAAACTAATGGCGGGTGAGCCCGATATAGCTCTCCAATGCATTGGGTAACGCGAAGGAGTGAAAAATTAAGGTTTTTCTGAAGAGATTTAGGGAATATACTATGGTGGGTATTCCAAACGTAACCAAGAGGGTTACTCCCTACGTAAGAATGTTATGAATGCCTCAAGATACCTTTTATGTATTATGATTTCTATGATTTATTCATGATTTGATATGCCTATGTTTGATGGGTAAAGTATGATTTCATTCTAATGTATATATGAACTCATGTTTCCTTTCCATATTTTTATAACTCTTACTGATATTTTTATGCTCATCCCATGTTTTTGAAATGTTTTTCACAGGTCAAGGGAAAGGTACATGATGTGATGATAGTGTCAAGGATGTGTCAAGAAAGAATCCATGTTTTATTTTAAATATGTTTCCGTTGATGGGAAGAATGAATATTGTCTTTTATGTAACCACTTTGTTTAAATGTGGAATGTAATGCAAGTTTCATGATCTAATTCTATAAAACTCTAAACCTGAAAAGATCCTAAATGTGTAATCTTGTAATAACTCAAGATTAAGTAAGGTTTAAGGCTGGGGCCTTATAGTTGGTATCAAAGGATCGGTTTAGATAACTTTAGAGGTTATGGTATTCTCTAAGCATAAGTGACAGTACCATAATGGATAGGATTTCAGAAAGAGTACTAGTTTTAGATAAAGTGAATAAGTAAGTATATCTTAGTGGTTATCTTCCTCATTAGTACGTGATGGTTTTGTTGATATACTCACACTGACATTTCTGTTTTTAGTGAATGGATGGATCTAGCAGGCACCAAAGTGACAATAGGTTTGAAGGAAACTGTGGTGGTTCTCTGATTAAGAGACTGGATGAAATGGGGTATTCAATGAGGAAACTCGTGGTTGTTCTAAACCAACTATCAAGGAGTCATGATCATCCACTTGAACCTTGAAATGTTCTGAAATACATCATGTACAAGATGACCAATCGATGTTGAAGTTCAGGTACTAGTTAAAAAGGTAACCATTAGAGTTTATATGATCCTTACTTTTGAGGTAATTATGGGTTACTATATGTTATGATGGAAGTGAAAGGGATGGGATAAAATTGAGGTCAATTATGTTAAGGTTATTTTTGATGATTTTATCTCTTTGGGGAATGATTTGAGAATTATATAGTTTTGGAAAAAGGAAAACACGCAGACCGTGTGACAACCCGTCACGTCAGACAAAGCTGCAGGAATCGAACCCACAACCAATGTGTGACTGGTATTTATCGCCTACCACTGGACTACGTGAAGTCCCTGGTTAGTTTGACTAATTCTTTTTAGTTAGATGATTTTAGGAATCAAGAGTAATTTTATTTTGGGTTATCTATGGAAATTATTAACCTATCATCGAGGATATGTGATTAGGTTAATTACTTTTCAATACGAGACATTAAGAGCAACTGATGTTGTTTGGAGATAAATGTTACGATTTAACTTGGAAGACTATGTGACTAAATCCTTCAAATATTTGGGTTTCAATCTTAGTTTGGTTTACTTTGAATAATTTTATGGAAAAATTGTTTATCGAATGGTCCTCGTTGAACTTTGGGTTTTGTTGGACAAATTTTGGAGATTAAGAATAGATTTTCTTTTTATAAAGGGTTATCCTTTTCTGGATTATCTGATCTTGTACTAACCTTTTGGTTTTTGTTTTGGTTAAATTCTAAAGACATGGGAATTATATAGTTCTCTTTGGTGGATTAGGTGATTCTCTAGAAGTTGATTATAGTACTCTTAATGTGAACAAGTCTTCCTAAATACTCGTCTTTTGGAGAAAATATGAGTTTGATTAAGGAATCTAGTAAAAGTTGAAAGTCTGCCTGACAAGTAGGTATGTTTCAGTATGATTTATTTAAGCTCAAAAATAAATTCCTCAATGAAAAGTAACTTAAAACAAAAATGTTGTCTGTTAACTTTTCCTACTGGGGAATCGAATACCGTTTAACCCATCACAAGTTTGTGATTTTCTTATGGTTAACTTTCTCCTAGACATGTTTACTATCACTCTCCATCAGAACATGACCCTATGTTTTCTCCTCCATGTCCATGTTTTCCTACATGGAATCCTAGTATGGGTTAACTCGGGTAACCTCTGTACGTATCTTTATTTATTTTATAGTGATTGCTTTACCGACTCTTGTTTTGATGTGGGACGTTCAAGGATGTTTCCAAGCTCAATTTTAAAATTGCGAGGACGCAATTCCCAAAATGGGGGAAGGATGTAACACCCCAGGTAAATAAAGAGTATGACATTTTCATATTTATCCATATTTGTGAATAAAATATTAATATTACTTTAAAGGGGACACTATGCACGATGGCGCACCCAATACGCAACAATGAGTTTCTTGGGAATCTTGCGTTGCACTCTAATAATAAAATAATATTATTTTAAATGGTAGTTAACACAAAGTCGTTGTATTGGCGGGAATGAATAGAAATAACGAAAATACGATTATATATGTTTGTTAAATGTTTTTACTTTTATCCAATAAATTTTAGAGTCTTAAAATAGAAATGAATCCAATCTTAAGCATTGAATACACTAGTATTTTTAAAAGATTGTTTTACTACCTTTTGATGGAAAACCATTTTTAAATCAAAAATTTGACAATTTTATAAGATATATTTTTCAAAATAAACTTATTATTTATGATTGGGACATTGAAATTTACCTTGGGTTAGTTTTTGGTATTTTTCTGACAATGTTCATTTTTCAATGAATAGTGAAAAATACTGCATTTTACATCAAAACTGCGTTTTCATATAATTTAATTATATGGTTATATTATCTTTTTAATTTGTTTTAAAGTGTAATTAGAATATATTTTTACCATGTAATATAATTATGGTCATTGGGATTAATTTTACTTTGGAATTGGGCATAAACAAGTGCCAAACGTTTCATGAATATTGTTTCAAAAAAACCCGCTTTTTGTTTTGACAACGGGAATTATTTTTAAATTAATTATTTCAATTTATGTGTTTGGAATTTTGTAAAATGGATTACATATTTGGAATAAGAAGTTCCAAATTATGTAATTAAGACTCTTTTATTTTTTAACATTATGAATAGTAATGACGGTAATTATCTTTAATTATCTTGATTAATTAGTAATCAGGTAGTTAAAGATAATAAAATAATATCATAATAATACAAAATGACCACAACATGTGTCCTAAGGCTACTGGTTGTCTCATGGCCGACCATGGGATTCCTTGTGCCAAACTTGGGGGGCCCATGGAATCACTTTTGTGAGAGAGTGACTTTTTATCTATTTATTTTTAAAGAATGTTAAATGTAACAAAGAATGTATTACCGAAGTAAAATATTTTTAATTTTGTATACATAAATTATTTTTTGGACTATAAATATTAATTGGAAAGATAAATATATTTCCTACATCATAGTATTTTTTTTATAATTTTTAGACATTAAATAAAGTAAATTATTTATGACATAATGATGATGCAGCGATGACATCATTATTTAACGATTTAAATAAAATGGAAAGATAATGTAAAATCTAAGACCTACACATGTCCAAAACCGATTGGATGGGTGGATTTAGAACCCTTATCACCTTATCCTCGAAACACATCAATGTGGGACCATTAAAATCTGAAACGCATTTAAAAATAAAGTTACATTTTATACCTTTCCAAGAGTGCCCCTCCTCTCCTCTTATAAAAGGCCCCCACCTCTACCTCCTTAACCACACTACCAAAGCCTTTGGATCAGCCAAACCCTGACCATTTTGTCTCTCCACATCCCTCTCTAACTCCTTGAAGCCTCACTTTGGGCAGAATCCTTTCCAAGGAAGCCTTTTAACTCAAATCAAAGGAAGTTACCCGATTTTAAGGTAATGTCTTCACTTGAGTCCTTTTGTTTTATTTTACTTCTCCAACCCACTAAAATCTTTTTATTCTTTTATTTTGTAACAACTATATTATATTAAATATAATAGTATGTTGTTATAAGAAGGATTCGAGCTACACTTACACACACCTACAACTAATGGTTAAAGAACATACTGTTTCCGTGGATGGCGAATTTCTGCCTCCCGAAACGATGATTGTTCAACATTCTTCTAACACCTTAAAAGGTGGACATTAAGATGACACTATATTTATATATGATATATAATATGTTTATATTTTAATTAAGCTTCTGTATTTTTCATTTATGTCATACCTTTATGGTTTCCATTATGGGTAAACGCGATATCTTCATTTAAGGAAGTGCGGACTACCGCCCCCTCAAAGTGATTTGATTCGTTAATACCATATGTGGTACGTATAAAGGATATATTTAATTATATTATATATGATAACATACTGGAATACTATTATGTATCATTATGTTTTAATTCCATTAAATATGAAATAGAAATGGAAGTAGCGTTCATGCGTACGTACGGCTTACCGTCTCCATGAACGGTACATTTCATTTCTTGTCTCAAAATGTTATGTACTATTATAAGTACATATATATAATGGATATATATGTAATATATTACATCTAAATTATGTATATCATTCTGTAATTATAACATATATATATATATCTCATTTTGTTTTAATTCCATTAATATGACAAAAAATTAAAGTAGCGTTCATGTGTACGTACGACCTACCGTCTCCATGAACGGTGCTTTTAATTTTTATATCCAAATGATATGGAATAGTATAAAATGAATATATACTGGATATATATGATATTTAAAACATCAATAATATTCTGGATATGATTTACCTATAACTACATGGAAAATTATTTTCCAACAAGTTTAATTTTTGACTCATGTACCAAACATCGACAAAAACGTCTGATATGAACTCATATTATTAACCAATTATTATAAAATTAAAATATGTGATATGAACTGAATAATAATCATTATAGGAGGTCCTTAAGAAATTATAAATTGACCAAAGTTTATTATTCAGGAATATAAAGAAATGAACAAGACAAATCAGACTTGAGGTAAGGGATCCTACCTCTCTCTTTCTTTGCAAGTACTCTCTTTTATGACATTTCTTTTATGCTCCATGTTCTTATGTTGGAAGATGTTCTTTTATGTTCCTATTTCTGTAATTTTTATGTGATGTGATACCCTATTTTATTTCATCAATCCATTTTTGGATGTTTTATGTGGCGCCGTTAGGCTGCCGAATTTTCATAAGGGGATTTTCATCTCACTTTTTGTTCCGGTGAGATCCATGCTACATTGGCCACTATTTCCTTTTTGCATGGTGTAAGTACTTCCCATTATTTTACTATTAGTATAATATACTCTCTTTTATGTCTAGTTACATCTTCATTTTATGTCCCTTCTTTGATGGGGTTTACGTTTTGAAAGTTGCCCAAATCGGTAAGGGAACCTTTCACAATCCTCTTTTTAAAAGACATCTCTTGTTATGTATTTTAATTTACATCTTTTTATGTTGAGATATGTTATTTTATATACTTATTGATGTAAATTTTATATCCAAGTGATGAGATTCCATTTTTATCTCTCATCAACTCATTTTTTGAATTTTGAAGTGATGTCGTTAGGCTGTCGAATTTTACCAAGGGAACTTTTTAACCCAATTTCGATTTCTTTGGGTTCAACATGTAGTTATTGAATATGTCATCCTTTGAATATGTGTGAATGACCTTTTATTTTTTTACACTTAATATCCACTTATATTGGGTGTATTTATATTTTTCACACATAATTTTGAGATTGAATTATCCTTAATTTAAGGATACCTTCTTTATAAGGGAATTCATCACATTTGACATTTCTTTTGAGACTTCATTGTTTTTATGCACCAATTCACTCTTATATGGTGTATATACTATCCTTTGGAATATTATATCATGAATCCATTTATTCTCATGATATTATAAAGTTCTGAATAATGTTATTCCTCAATTATTGTATTCAAGAGTCTCTAATTTTGGTAGAACCCCTTTAACCAAAATATCGCTTTAAATGTTTTAATTATTTGTTCTTATTAATATCCATGTTTTCAAAATGGTTTTAAGGATTTATTTATATGTATATTAATGGTTTAAAATTTTAAAATATTCATGGCGGTATGGGACACTTTGATTCAAAAATCTCTTTATTAAATGTTTTAAATGGTTTTGGAAATGGTTTCTTTTTGAATGGATTCATTATTTCAATATACTAAAATGTTATATTGTGATTGAAATGTGGAAATGTTATGTTTCCTTTATGCATGTTTTATGTGAAACGTTTATGTTATGGTTCTTGGGCATTGTTATGAAAATAGGTGGTTCCGTGATAAACTAAGGGCGGGTGAGCCCGATATAGCTCTCCAATGCATTGGGTAACGCGAAGGAGTGAAACATTAAGGTTTCTCCGAAGAGATTTAGGGAATATACTGTGGTGGGTATTCCAAACGTAACCAAGAGGGTTACTCCCTACGTAATAATGTTATGAATGCCTCAAGATACCTTTTATGTATTATGATTTCTATGATTTATGCATGATTTGATATGCCTATGTTTGATGGGTAAAGTATGATTTAATTCTAATGTATATATGAACTCATGTTTCCTTTTCATATTTTTATAACTCTCACTGAGCTTTTTATGATCATCCCAAGTTTTTGAAATGTTTTTCACAGGTCAAGGGAAAGGTACATGATGTGATGATAGTGTCAAGGATGTGTTAAGAAAGAATCCGTGTTTTATTTTAAATATGTTTCCGTTGATGGGAAGAATGAATACTGTCTTTTATGTAACCACTTTGTTTAAATGTGGAATGTAATGCAAGTTTCATGATCTAATTCTCTAAAACTCTAAACCTGAAAAGATCCTCAATGTGTAATCTTGTAATAACTCAAGATTAAGTAAGGTTTAAGGCTGGGGCCTTATAGTTGGTATCAAATGCTCGATTTAGATAACTTTAGAGGTTAGGGTATTCTCTAAGCATATGTGACAGTACCATAATGGATAAGATTTCAGAAAGAGTCCTAGTTTTAGATAAAGTGAATAAGTAAGTATATCTTAGTAGTTATCTTCCTCATTAGTACATGATGGTTTTGTTGATATACTCACACTGACATTTCTTTTTTTAGTGAATGGATGGATCTAGTAGGCACCAAAGTGAAAATAGGTTTGAAGGAAACGGTGGTGGTTCTATGATTAAGAGACTGGATGAAATGGGGTATTCAATGAGGAAACTTGTGGTTGTTCTAAACCAACTATCAAGGAGTCATGATCATACACTTGAACCTTTCAATGTTCTGAAATGCATCATGTACGAGATTACCAATCGATGTGGAAGTCCAGGTAATAATTATAAAGGTAACCATTAGAGTTTATATGATCCTTACTTTTGAGGTAATTATGGGTTACTATATGTTATGATGGAAGTGAAAGGCATGAGATAAAATTGAGGTTAAATTATGTTATGGTTATTTTTTATGATTTTATCTCTTTGGGGAATGATTTGAGAATTATATAGTTTTGGAAAAAGGACAACACGCAGACCGTGTGACAACCCGTCACGTCAGACAAAGCTGCGGGAATTGAACCCACAACCAAAGTGCGACTGGTATTTATCACCTACCACTGGACTACGTGAAGTCCCTGGTTAGTTTGACTAATTCTTTTTAGTTATATGATTTTAGGAATCAAGAGTAAGTTTATTTTGGGTTATCTATGGAAATTATTAACCTATCATCCAGGATATGTGATTAGGTTAATTACTTTTCAATACGAGACATTAAGAGCAACTGATGTTGTTTGGAGATAAATGTTACGATTTAACTTGGAAGACTATGTGACTAAATCCTTAAAAATTATGGGTTTCAATCTTAGTTTGGTTTACTTTAAAGAATTTTATGGACAAATTGTTTATCGAATGGTCCTCATTGAACTTTGGGTTTTGTTGGACAAATTTTGGTGATTAAGAATAGATTTTCTTTTTATAAAGGGTTATCCTTTTCTGGATTATCTGATCTTGTACTAACCTTTTGGTTTTGGTTTTGGTTAAAGTCTAAAGACATGGGAAGTATATAGTTCTATTTGGTGGATTAGGTGATTCTCTATAAGTTCATTATAGTACTCTTAATGTGAACAATTCATCCTAAATACTCGTCTTTTGGAGGAAATATGGGTTTGATTAAGGAATCTAGTAAAAGTTGAAAGTCTGCCTGACAAGTAAGTATGTTTCAGTATGATTTAGTTAAGCTCAAAAATAAATTCCTCAATGAAAATTAACTTAAAACAAAAATGTTTTCTGTTAACTTTTCTTACTGGGGAATCGAATACCGTTTAACCCATCACAAGTTTGTGATTTTCTTATAGTTAACTTTCTCCTAGACATTTTTACTATCACTCTCCATCAGAACATGACCCTATGTTTTCTCCTCCATGTCCAAGTTTTCCTACATGGAATCCTAGTATGGGTTAACTCGGGTAACCTCTGTACTTATCTTTCTTTATTTTAAAGTGATTGTTTTACCGACTCTTGTTCCGATGTGGGACGTTCAAGGATATTTCCAAGCTCAATTTTAAAATTGCGAGGACGCAATTTCCAAAACGGGGGGGAAGCATGTAACACCCCAGGTAAATAAAGAGTATGAAATTTTCATATTTATCCATATTTTTGAATAAAATATTAATATTACTTTAAAGGGGACGCTATGCACGATGGCGCACCCAATACGCAACAATGAGTTTCTTGGGAATCTTGCGTTGCACTCTAATAATAAAATAATATTGTTTTAAATGGTAGTTAACACAAAGTCGTTATATTGGCGGGAATGAATAGAAATAACTAAAATAAGATTATATATGTTTGTTAAATGTTTTTACTTTTATCCAATAAATTTTAGAGGCTTAAAATACAAATGAATCCAATCTTAAGCATTGAATACACTAGTATTTTTAAAAGATTGGTTTACTACCTTTTGATGGCAAACCATTTTTAAATCAAACATTTGACAA
The DNA here is from genome assembly GCA_963277665.1 of Viscum album. Lineage (NCBI taxonomy): Eukaryota > Viridiplantae > Streptophyta > Magnoliopsida > Santalales > Viscaceae > Viscum > Viscum album. Next base: position 1,574,382,460 of record OY728119.1, on the reverse strand, counting down.
TTTTATAAGATCTATTTTTCAAAATAAACATATTATTTATGATTGGGACATTGAAATTTACCTTGGGTTAATTTTTGGTATTTTTCTGACAATGTTCATTTTTCAATGAATAGTGAAAAATACTGCATTTTACATCAAAACTGCGTTTTCATATAATTTAATTATATGGTTATATTATCTTTTTAATTTTTTTTAAAGTGTAATTAGAATATATATTTTTACCATTTAATACAATTATGGTCATTGGGATTAATTTCACTTTGGAATTGGGCATAAACAAGTGCCAAACTTTTCATGAATATTGTTTCAAAAAACCCGCTTTTTGTTTTGACAACGGGAATTATTTTTAAATTAATTATTGCAATTTATGTGTTTGGAATTTTGTAAAATGGATTACATATTTGGAATCATAAGTTCCAAATTATGTAATTAAGACTCTTTTATTTTTGAACATTATGAATAGTAATGACGGTAATTATCTTTAATTATCTTGATTAATGAGTAATCAGGTAGTTAAAGATAATAAAATAATATCATAATAATACAAAATGACCACAACATGTATCCTAAGGCTACTGTTTGTCTCATTTCCGACCATGGTATTCCTTGTGCCAAACTTGGGGGCCCCATGGAATCACTTTTGTGAGACAGTGACTTTTTATCTATTTATTTTTAAAGAATGTTAATTGTAACAAAGAATGTATCACCTAAGTAAAATATTTTTAATTTTGTATAAATAAATGATCTTTTGGACTATAAATATTCATTGGAATGATAAAAAGATTTACTACATCATAGTATTTTTTTTATAATTTCTAGACATTAAATAAAGTAAATTATTTATGACATAATGATGATGCAGCGATGACCTCATTATTTTACGATTTAAATAAAATGGAAAGATAATGTAAAATCTAAGACCTACACATGTCCAAAACCTATTGGATGGGTGGATTTAGAACCCTTGTCACCTTATCCTCGAAACACATCAATGTGGGACCATTAAAATCCGAAACGCATTTAAAAATAAAGTTACATTTTATACCTTTCCAAGAGTGCCCCTCCTCTCCTCTTATAAAAGGCCCCCACCTCTACCTCCTTACCCACACTACCAAAGCCTTTGGCTCGGCCAACCCCTGCCCATGTTGTCTCTCCACATCCCTCTATAACTCCTTTAATCCTCACTTTGGGCAGAATCCTTTCCAAAGAAGCCTTTGATCTCAAATCAAAGGAAGTTACCCGATTTTAAGGTAATGTCTTCACTTGAGTCCTTTTGTTTTATTTTAATTCTCCAACCCACTAAACTCTTTTTATTCTTTTCTTTTGTAACAACTCCAGTATATTCAATATAATAAGATGTTTTTATAATAATTATTCGAGCTACACTTACACACACCTACATCTAATGGTTAAAGAACATACTGTTTCTGTGGATGGCGAATTTCTGCCTCCCGAAACGATGATTGTTCAACATTATTCTAACACCTTCATAGGTGGACATTAAGATGGCACTATATTTATATATGATATATAATATGTTTATGTTTTACTTAATCTTATGTATTTTTCATTTATGTCATACCTTTATGGTTTCCATTATGGGTAAACGCGATATCTTCATTTAAGGAAGTGCAGACTACCGCCCCTCAAAGTGATTTGATTCGTTAATACCATATGTGGTACGTATAAAGGATATATTTAATTATATTATATATGATACCATACTGTAATAATATTATGTATCATTATGTTTTAATTCCATTAAATATGAAATATAAATGGAAGTAGCGTTCATGCGTACGTACGGCTTACCGTCTCCATGAATGGTACATTTCATTTCTTGTCTGAAAATGTTATGTACTATTATAAGTACATATATATAATGGATATATATGTAATATATTACATCTAAATGATGTATATCATTCTGTAATTATAACATATATATATATATATCTCATTTTGTTTTAATTCCATTAATATGACAAAAAATTAAAGTAGCATTCATGCGTACGTACGGCCTACCGTCTCCATGAACAGTGCTTTTAATTTTTATCTCCAAATGCTATGGAATAGTATAAAATGAATATATACTGGATATATGTGATATTTAAAACATCAATAATATTCTGGATATGATTTACCTATAACTACATGGAAAATTATTTTCCAACAAGTTCAATTTTTGACTCATGTACCAAACATCGACAAAAACGTCTGATATGAACTCATATTATTAACCAATTATTATAACATTAAAATATGTGATATGAACTGAATAATAATAATTATAGTAGGTACTTAAGAAATTATAAATTGACCAAAGTTTATTATTCAGGAATATAAATAAACGAACAAGACAAGTCGGACTTGAGGTAAGGGATCCTACCTCTCTCTTTCTTTGCAAGTACTCTCTTTTATGACATTTATTTTATGCTCCATGTTCTTATGTTGGAGGATGTTCTTTTATGTTCCTATTTCTGTAATTTTTATTTGATGAGAGACCCTATTTGATTTCATCAATCCATTTTTGGAAGTTTTATGTGGCGCCGTTAGGCTGCCGAATTTTCATATGGGGATTTTCATCTCACTTTTTGTTCCCATGAGATCCATGCTACATCAGCCACTATTTCCTTTTTGCGTGGTGTAAGTACTGCCCATTATTTTACTATTTGTATAATATAATCTCTTTTATGGGTAGTTACATCATCATTGTATGACCCTTCTTTCATGGGGTTTACGTTTTGAAAGTTTCCCAAATCGGTAAGGGAACCTTTCACCATCCTCTTTTTAAAAGACATCTCTTGTTATGTCTTTTAATTTACATATTTTTATGTTGAGATATGTTCTTTTATATCCTTATTGATGTAAATTTTATGTCCAAGTGATGAGATTCCATTTTTATCTCTCATCAACTCATTTTCTGAATTTTTAAGTGATGTCGTTAGGTTGTCGAATTTTACCAAGGGAACTTTTTAACCCAATTTCGATTTCTTTGGGTTCAACATGTAGTTATTGAATATGTCATCCTTTGAATATGTGTGAATGACCTTTTATTGTTTTACACTTAATATCCACTTATATTGGGTGTATTTATATTTTTCACACATAATTTTGAGATTGAATTATCCTTAATTTAAGGATACCTTCTTTATAAGGGAATTCATCACATTTGACATTTCTTTTGAGCCTTCATTGTTATTATGCACCAATTCACTCTTATATGGTTTATATACTTTCCTTTGGAATATTATATCATGAATCCATTTATTCTCATGATATTATAAAGTTCTGACTAAATGTTATTCTTCAATTATTGTATTCAAGCGTCTCTAATTTTGGTAGAACCCCTTTAACCAAAATATCGCTTTAAATGTTTTATTTATTTGTTCTTATTAATATCCATGTTTTCAAAATGGTTTTAAAGATTTATTTATATGGATATTTATGGTTTAAAATTTTAAAAGCTTCAAGGTGGTATGGGACACTTTGATTCAAAAATCTCTTTATTAAATGTTTTAAATGGTTTTGGAAATGGTTTCTTTTTGAATGGATTCATTATTTCAATATACTAAAATGTTATATTGTGATTGAAATGTGGAAATGTTATGTTTCCTTTATGCATGTTTTATGTGAAACGTTTATGTTATGGTTCTTGGGAATTGTTATGAAAACGGGTGGTTTCGTGATATACTAAGGGCGGGTGAGCCCGATATAGCTCTCCAATGCATTGGGTAACGCGAAGGAGTGAAACATTAATGTTTCTCCGAAGAGATTTAGGGAATATACTGTGGTGGGTATTCCAAATGTAACCAAGAGGGTTACTCCCTACGTAAGAATGTTATGAATGCCTCAAGATACCTTTTATGTATTATGATTTCTATGATTTATTCATGATTTGATATGCCTTTGTTTGATGGGTAAAATATGATTTCATTCTAATGTATATATGAACTCATGTTTCCTTTCCATATTTTTATAACTCTTACTGAGCTTTTTATGCTCATCCCATGTTTTTGAAATGTTTTTCACAGGTCAAGGGAAAGGTACATGATTTTATGATAGTGTCATGGATGTGTCAAGAAAGAATCCGTGTTTTATTTTAAATATGTTTCCATTGATGGGAAGAATGAATACTGTCTTTTATGTAACCACTTTGTTTAAATGTGGAATGTAATGCAAGTTTAATGATCTAATTCTCTAAAACTCTAAACCTGAAAAGATCCTCAATGTGTAATATTTTAATAACTCAAGATTAAGTAAGGTTTAAGGCTGGGGCCTTATATAGGGGGTTGGAGAAGCAAAATAAAACATAAAACACAAGAGAAGACACTAACTTTAAAACGGGTAACTCTTTTTGTTTTGAGCTCAAAGGCTTCCTTGGGAAGACTTCTGCCCAAAGTGAGGCTTCTAGGAGTAAGAGAGGGATGTGGAGAGACAAAATGGGTAGGGTTTGGCCGATACAAAGGCTTGAGAGGTGTGGGTAAGGTGGTAGAGGTGGGGGGTTTTTATAAGAGGAGATGAGGGGAACTCTTGGAAAGTTATAAAAGGTTACTTTATTATAAAATTCTCATCAGATTTTAAAGGTCCCAAAATTATATATTTCGAGGATAAGGTGATAATAGTTAGAAATACACCCATCCAATAGGTTTTTGACACGTGTAGGTCTTGGATTTTACATTATCTTTTCATTTTATTTAAATCGTTAAATAATGAGGTAATCGCTGCATCATCATGGTGTCGTAAATGATTTAATTTATTTAATGTATAAAAATTATAAAAAAAATATCATGATGTAGGAAATATTTTTATATTTCTAATGAATATTTATAGTCAAAAATATGACTTGTATATCCCCATTTAAAAATTGTTTTAGTAAAACAACTCATGTTTCTGACATTTTAATTTTAACATTAAATAAAAAGTTATTAATGTCATTTTCCTACCAAAGTGGCTCCATGGGGTCCCCAAGTTTAACCATTGATTTTTTTGGTCGGCCATGACACATCCAATGAGGGTATTACATGTTTCTAGGTCATTTCATATTATTAAAATATTATTTTTACCTTAAACTACACTAATTACCTCTAATCGCGATTAAAAACTTAAAAGTTACTATTCACCAAAAAAAATTATTTTAATCTCATTGAACCACATTTTACTTCCTAATGACAACCATGTATGTCGGATTTTTGAAATTCAAAACACATAGGTGCTAAAATTTCATTTAAACGAAAAATCAGTTTTTTTAACTGCCACTTAGTGGTTTCACTATTCATCAAAAATTGAAGTTTTTTAGAAAAATACCAAAACTTCACCCTAAGATATATTTGATATTCCGAATTCAAAAATGATGTATATTTTAAAAAATTTATAACATATAAGTTACATTAATTAATTTATTAATTAATTCCCACTGTCATGACAAATAGCGTGTTTTTATGAAACAATATATATCAAAAGATTGACACTAGTTTAAGTCCAATTTCAAAGTGGAATTAATTACAAAGACCAATATTGGATTAAATGGTAAAAATATATTCTAATTTCACTCTAAAACCAATTCAAAATATAATCTAATCATATAAATAAATTATATTAAAAAGAGGTTTTGAATTAAAATACAACATTTTTCACTATTCATTAAAAAATGAACTTTATAGGAAAAATACCAAAAATATACACAAAGTAAATTTTGATGTCCCGATTCTAAAGAAGAGTTTTTTTTGTGTCCAATAGAATGTATAAGAGTGAACAAAACTATATTTAAATATGGTTCTCCATCAAAAGGTGATAAGTCGACCTTTAGTGAATGTTAGAGTATATATGCCTAAAATTGAATTATTTTCTTATTTTAAGCCCTTATCTTTTATTGGATAAATGTAAAAACATTTAAAAAACATATATAATCATATTTTAGTTATTTATATTCATTCCCACCAATACAACGGCTACCTGTTAACTACCATTTAAAATAATATTATTTTATTACTAGTGTGCAATGTAAGATTTCAAAGAAACTCATTGTTGCGTATCGGGTACGCTATCGAACATAGAAACCCCTTTAAAGTAAAATTAATATTAAATTCTCAAATATTAATAAATATTAAAATGCTTTATTTTCTATTTACCTGGGATGTTACACCCTTCCCCCCTTTTGGGAATTGCGTCCTCACAATTTTATTCACTTATCAAAATAAGTGGGGGTATTTATCCCTCATAGCATTTTCATATTCCCATGTTGCCTCTTCAACCATATGGTTTTTTCAGAAAACCTTTACCTGGTAAATTACCTTATTTCACAACACTTGCTCTCTTCGGTCAAGAATCTGTACTGGTTGTTCTTTATAAGATAGATTCTCTTCCAACTGAACTACCTACGGGCTCAAAACATGATATGGATCTGGCATATACTTTCTCAACATCGAAACATGAAAAACATTGTGTACTTGAGATAAACTCGGAGGTAATGCCACTATGTATGCAACTGATCCAACTTTCTCCTGAATTTCATATGGTCCAATGAACCTAGGACTCATCTTTCCTTTCTTACCAAATTGCATCACACTTTTCCACGGTAAAACTTTGAGAAAAACATGATCACCTACCTCGAAAGATTGATCCTTCCTCCGGTTATCCGCATAACTCTTCTGTATGCTCTAAGCTGTTCTCATGTGTTTCTGAATCAACTGAACTTTTTCTTCCATCTCTTCTACCAATTCTGGTCCCATCAGATTCCTTTCACCTACTTCATCCCAAAAAGATGGAGTTTGACACTGTTTACCATATAATGATTCAAACGGATCCATCTGTATACTGGAATGAAAACTGTTATTATATGAAAATTCAACCAAAGAAAGATGTTGGTCCCAACTTCCCTAATAATCCATAGAACAAGCACGTAGCATATCTTCTAAAGTCTGAATTGTTCGTTTTGACTGCCCATCTGATTGCGGATGAAAAGCTGTACTAAAATTTAATTTAGTACCCAATGACTTCTGAAGGCCTTTCCAAAAGTTAGAAGTAAACCTGGGATCACGATCAGATACAATGGATATGGGAACTCCATGCAACCTGACTATCTCTTTAATATACAATCGAGAAAGTTGATCTAGAGAGAATGTATCTCGAATAGGAAGGAAATTAGAAGATTTAGTCAAGCAATCAACAATAACCCAGATTGCATTATTACCTCGAGATGTCCTTGGAAATCCCACAAAAAAGTCCATGGATACATTTTTTCATTTCCACTCTGGTACCGGTAAAGGATGAAGCATCCCTTTCGGTAACTGTCGCTCTGCTTTAACCTGCTGAAAAGTAAAACACTTCACAGTAAAATCGACAATATCTCTTTTCATTCCATCCCACCAGTAATACTCCCGCAGATCTCTGTACATCTTAGTACTGCCATGATGAACTGAAAATGGGGAACTATGAGCCTCACATAACAACTCATTATTCAACTGTGAATCACCAGGCACACATAATCTCTTCCCAAACCTCAAAACACAATCATTATCAATATTAAATTCAGGTAACTTACCATTCTGAACCAGCTCTACCTTTTTTTGCAACTCACTGTCTTGCTTCTGTGCTTGCTTGATTCTGTCTGATAGAGAAGATTTCACTGATACCTGAAACAAAACATAAGGACTTACTGCACAAAAAACTTCCATGCCAAAGTTCATCAAATCAAAAACCAAAGGATCTCGTTCCAAACATAGCATGGTTAATGAAGCATTACTTTTTCGACTCAAAGCATCAGCCACTTTATTTGCTTTTCCCGGATGGTAATGAATTGTACAATCATAATTGTTGATTAATTCCAGCCATATCTTCTATCACATGTTCAATTATTTTTGAGTGAATATATAATTTAAACTTTTGTGATCAGTATATATTTCACACTTTACTCCATACAAATGATGCCTCCAAATTTGTAGAGAAAAAACAACAACAGCTAATTCCAAATCATGTGCAGGGTAATTTACCTCATGAGTTTTCAACTGACATGAAGCATATGAAATTACCTGATCATTATTCATAAGGACATAGCCAAGTCCCTTAAACGAAGCATCACTGTACATAAAAAACTCACTATTCCTGGAAGGAAGTTCCAAAACTAGAGCATTCACCAATCTTCTTTTCAATTCCTGAAAACAATCATCACATTCTTTTGTCCAGATAAACTTAACACCCTTCTGAGTTTGCTTAGTCATTGGACTAGATAACCGTGAAAAATTTTCAACAAACCTTCGGTATTAACCTGACAAACCAAGAAAACTATAGATCATGGTTACATTTGTGGGTCTTGGCCATTATTCAACAACTTTTGTTTTAGCAGGATCAGCAGTTAGGCCATTTTTTGAAACAATGTGACCAAGGAAAGAAATTTGTTGTAACCAAAACTCAAACTTGCTGAATTTTCCATACAGTTTCTTTTCTTTTAAGGTTTGCAAGATAACCCTTAAATGACTTTCATGCTCCTCTTTACTTTTATAAAACACCAAAATATCATCAATAAACACAACCAACATTTTTCACCTGAGTCAACTGATCCATCACTGCAACAAACTGTTCAATTCTGATTCTGACCATCTCAGTATGCTGATTTGGAAGGTCATTTCCCTCAGTATGCCTTCCCAAAAAAAGATTCTTTGTTTCCTCTACGAAAAACCATTCTTAACACTGAAATACCTTAGGTGAAGCAACATGGTAATCTGTAAATGCTATATCATTTCAATCATACCATAAATTAATTTATAATTTAACAATTTTTTAACTCCTAAAGTTGTCTAAACCGACCTCTGATACCAACTATAAGGCCCCGACCTTAAACATTACTTAATATTGAATTAAATGAATAATTCACATTGAGGATATTTTCAGGTTTAGAGTTTTAGAGAATTAGACCATAACTATTACATCTCAAAAGATTACAAAGTAGACACTTCTACTAAGATTCCATAAAATAAAAACTCTTAAAAATAAACATGTCTAGTTCCATGTTTTAGATAGCATAACTATTCCTTGATCCCATCCCTGACCCTATTCCACATTAAGTCCTATGAAAAACATTTCAAAAAAACTTGGGGTGAGCATAAAAATCTCAGTAAGGGATACACAAAGAATGAAAACTGTTAGTTTTTCAAAACAATAAATAAACCATGTATACTTTATCAAAGTAATACTTTTCACCTTTATGAAGTAGTAAAAACTCTTCACTAAATAAAAGATCATTACTTACCCTTTTTGTAACCAAAATATTACCATAAAACCCATATAAAGAACACATAACATATAAAGGTAACTTGGGACATAAACATGCTTAAGTGGAATAACCATCCGGTCGACTTCCACACATATCACTTAATGGAATAGCCATAAGACCGACTTCCATACCCAATGCATTGGAGGTTATAACGTAACCACCCATCCTGGTATTCACGGCACCACCCGTCATATGGTTTATCACGTAACCACCCGTCAAATGTCCAAGTACCATTATAAAATCATAAGAAATAAAACAAATATAATGGAAAGAAAACATTTCCACACTTTGATCACAATATATCACTTAAATATATTGACATAACAAATCCATTATAAAAACCATTTTCAATTCCAAAATACATAAAAGAGTATATGGTATTTATTTCATTTTAAAAAACATTACGGCTTGTTGAGGAAGCCAAAGACCAAGTAATACTCGCGGCGGCGGAAAAGGTCGTTGCCACCACATACGTTAAAAGAAACATTCATTTTTTTCATTTATTAAAACACTTCGTATAAAATTATTCCTTCTGAATAAAATTAAAAGTCAAAGGGTTTTATACACCGTATAAAGGAAAGTTTTGTATAAAACAAAATATGCCTCAATGAAAGGAGATTGAGACGAAGTACCTTACAAAGATAGTTTTTTAAATAAAATAGATCTATTATGTGTATTCACTATAAGTACACATAAATAAAGTAAAAATACAAGATAGGAAATAATAATATCATGACATAATTTGAAAGTAGGAGATTAACCCAAAGAATGGAAATTGGGTTAAGAAGTTCCCTTACCTCGTGTCCGACGTGACTCGATTTCTCTTTAATCTCCTGAATAATAAACTAAAGTTAATTTCTACTTTCTTAATAACATTTTTCAAGCTTATTATTCCTTTTATATCATGTATTTCTATGTTATAAACATTATGTAATCATTTAAGTTAATAATGTTTGTTTTGTCGATATTTGGTTCTTAAGTCGAAAGTGGACTTCTTACAATTACATGTTGTTCATGTGGTCAAAGTTTTATTATATCCAGAATGATATTCATGATTTGGATATCATATATATCATATATATCCAGCATATACATATATTTATAATAGTACATAACATTTAGAGGTAAGAAATGAAATGCACCGTTCATGGAGACGGTAAGTCGTATGTATGCATGAACGCTACTTTCATTTCTATTTCGTATTTTATGGAATGAAATCATAATGACTTAAAGGTATATTATAATTACATTATAATTTCATATATAATATCATTAAATCTATCCTTTATACGTATCACATATGGTATTAACGAATCAAATCACTTTGAGGGGGCGGTAGTCCGCACTTCCTAAAATGAAGATATCGTGTTTACCCATAATGGAAACCATAAAGGTATGCCATAAATGAAAAATACAGAAGCTTAAGTAAAACATAAACATATTATATATCATATATAAATATATTTACATCTTAATGGCCACCTTTGAAGGTGTTAGAATAATATTGAACAATCATCGTTTCGTGAGGCAGAAATTCGCCATCCACGGAAACAGTATGCTCTTTAACCATTAGATGAAGGTGTGTGTATGTGTAGATCAAATACTTCTTATAAAAACATCCTAGTGTATTTAGGATACTTTTTTTGTTACAAAATAAAAGAATAAAAATAGTTTAGGGAGTTGGAGAAGCAAAATAAAACATAAGAACACAAGAGAAGACACTACCTTTAAAACGGGTAACTCTTTTTGTTTTGAGCTCAAAGGCTTCATTGGGAAGACTTCTGCCAAACGTGAGGATTCTAGGAGTAAGATAGGGATTTCGAGAGACAAAATGGTCAGGGTTTTGCCGAGCCAAAGGCTTGAGAGGTGTGGGTAAGGTGGTAGTAGTGGGGGCCTTTTATAAGAGGGGAGGAGGGGCACTCTTGGAAAGTTATAAAAGGTTACTTAATATAAAATTATTTTGGGATTTTAAAGGTCACAAAATTATATATTTCTAGGATACGGTGATAATCGTTCGAAATCCACCCATCCAATAGGTTTTTGACATGTTTAGGTCTTAGATTTTACATTATATTTTCATTTTATTTAAATCGTTAAATAATGAGGTAATCGATGCATCATCACGGTGTCATAAATAATTTAATTTATTTAATGTCTAAAAATTATAAAAAAAATATCATGATGTAGGATATCTTTTTATCTTTATAATTAATATTTATAGTCAAAAATATGACTTGTATAACCCCATTTAAAAAAAAAATTTAGTAAAATAACTCATGTTTGTGACATTTTAATTTTAACATTAAATAAAAAGTTATTAATGTAATTTTCCTACCAAAGTGGCTCCATGGGCTCCCCAAGTTGACCCATGGATTTTTTTTGTTGGCCATGAAACATCCAATGAGGGTAGGACATATGTGTAGGTCATTTCATATTATTAAAACATTATTTTTACCTTAAACTACACTAATTACCGCTAATCGCGATTAAAAACTTAAAAGTTACTATTCACAAAAAAAATATTTTAATACCATTGAACCACATTTTACTTCCTAATGACAACCATGTATGTCAGATTTTTGAAATTCAAAACATAGAGGTGGTAAATTTTCATTTAAATGAAAAATCAGTTTTTTTAACTACCACTTAGTGGTTTCACTATTCATCAAAAATTGAAGTTTTTTAGAAAAATACCAAAACTTCACCCTAAGCTATATTTGATATTCTGAATTAAAAAATGATTTCTATTTTACAAAATTCAAAACATATAAGTTACATTAATTAATTTATTAATTAATTCCCGTTGTCAGGACAAATAGCGTGTTTTTATGAAACAATATATATCAAAAGATTGACACTAGTTTAAGTCCAATTTCAAAGTGGAATTAATTCCAATGACCACTATTGGATTAAATGGTAAAAATATATTCTAATTTCACTCTAAACCAATTCAAAAGATAATCTAATCATATAAATAAATTATATTAAAAAGATTTTTTGAATTAAAATGCAACATTTTTCACTATTCATTAAAAAATGGACTTTATCGGAAAAATACCAAAAATTTACACAAAGTAAATTTTGATGTCCCAATTCTAAAGAAGAGTTTTATTTGGTCTAATAGAATGTATAAGAGTGACCAATAATATATTTAAAGACGGTTCGTCATCAAAAGGCGATAAGTCGACCTTTAGTGAATGTTAGAGTATATATACCTAAAATTGAATTCTTTTCTTATTTTAAGACCTTATCTTTTATTGGATAAATGTAAAAACATTTAAAAAACATATATAATCATATTTTAGTTATTTATATTCATTCCTGCCAATACAACAGCTACGTGTTAACCACCATTTAAAATTATATTATTTTATTACTAGTGTGCAATGTAAGATTTCAAAGAAACTCGTTGTTGCGTATCGGGTACACTATCGAACATAGCAACCCCTTTAAAGTAAAATTAATATTTAATTAAAAAATATTAATAAATATGAAAATGATTTATTTTTTATTTACCTGGGATGTTACACCAGGTCAATCACATCTTTCACAAATAGTTTCCAGTGGTTGGAACCTATTCTAAACTTTCACACCAGTCTTCTCAGATATCTTCTGAAATTTATTTGGAGACTTTATATTTTGAAAGGGTTTACTCCCCCTCAATCCTTTCCTTTAAAAACTTGTATAATAGTTGTAATTTTGTTGGTTGAACCAACCCATATTTTTCATGTGTCCGAATCCACCACAATACTAGCAGTAACCATAGAAAGAATATTTTCCTCTGAAGCTTATATGCTGATCAGAGTTGTGAAAGTGCTTCCCAATGACCTTATTAATAGAACTCTAATGATCATGAACCTTTATGTTTACATTTGTAACTCTCTTCTTTGGCTCAGATTTATCAGTACCAGTGGTATTAGAATAATTCTTTGACTCAATATTTTTATTCACTTCTGATTTTTCTGTAGGACCCTGGGACACCCTGAGAGGGGAGGGGTGAATCAGGGTGTCCACTTTTTCTTTTAAAGTGATAGATCTTGTTCCCACTTTGGTAGGAACTTGTTAAACCTGTATGATTGAAATGAATAGAAAGAAAACATTCACATACATAGAGACGACCCAACACTTTTTACTTGGTTCACCACTAAGGGCTACGTCCAAGGAGCATATGCCGACAAGTTTTTGGTCGTACCAAATTCCACTAAACTTCACTAGCTATAGATTACAAAGGTTTGGGCACAGTCACTCTATCCCAAGCTCACTGCCTTTACAAAAGTTCAGGGATAGCTCACTGTGTCCCTCGGGTCACTCCCGTTGACTCTCCCTGGCTCACTGCCCTTGGTGAAGTCACACTCAATTTATAGACGTAAAGGTCTCTTCATAATTGAAAAATAATGCATCCTTTGTTAAATGTAGATGCTCTGTTAATGTCCAACTTTCACTCGTATACTAATCCCACATTGCACCGAAGGTATCGGGAAATCTTCCAGTTTTTTTACAGCTTCAAAAGGACCGCCATACAACAACCTCACCTGGTGTGATTCTCCAAGACTGGCGTGTAAGTTTCAAGAACATATCGCAAGTCACTTGCATGGTACAAAATCAGAATATAGGTTACACCAACACACTTGCGCGACGCTGCCTCCTTGAACTCCATACTTGCGCGACTCTGCACCTTTAATTCCCAAACCGCCTTGGTCGCGCATCCAACAACCAGCGTGCAGCCTCTAGTTGCGCGACCCAACTACCAGTTGCACGACTCTACTACTTGCGTGATGAGAGCTCGAAAAATCTCCAAATATTTAACTTCGTTACAAATGATGAGGGGTGGTCCTCTATTTATAGGCAAACTGGACCCCCTATGCGGTGGTGCGCAAGTGTCCTCACGGCGCTCAAGTCCCGGCGCGCAGCTCCAACTGCCCTAGCCTCTATCGCACTATTCACTTGCGCGACCACACCAATACTTGCGCAACCTAATTTCCTTTGCATTATTGTGAAGTTGTTATCATGAAGAACAACTGGCGTGCAAGTTTCCAAACCTGCTAGGAATCGGCGCGCAAGTCCTTTCTTGGCGCGCAGGTCACTTGCGCGACCATCCCAAAACTTGCGCGGCCCTTATCCCTTTGAAATTTTTCCATGTTCTGATCTTGAAAAACATATGGCGCGTAAGTTTCCTCTCTTTAAAGTACACGGCACGCAAGTCTCTTTTCCAAAAACGCTTTTCTCCATTTTTCGATTTTCAGGCCCAAAAATTTGGCAAACACTTGGAAATGGTGCCACCTTTAATTTTGTTGTCTGCTTGAACTGTATGATCACATTGCTGGTACACATTATGAACTTTCACTGAGGATTGATAAAAAAAACACAAACCATACTCCAATTCATGCATAGAAAACCATGGTTCCAACATTTTTAGCATTGATGACTTTGGCCACATACATGATCTTTCTAGCCTTGTTCTTATCAGAACTAGTTCCATCGTTCCTTTCAACCTTTGAAGATAAATTTTTTAGATCCTCATTTGGTTCATTATTAATAGAACATTTGCCAACTTCAGAGACAGATGGTTTGAAACTGACATTAATTTCTTTAGATTGATAAAGTTTCTGTTGGACAAGTTCCAGCTATTCTTCTTTTGCCTTCAGGTTTACTTCAAGATGATCATTGCGATTCTTTTCATTCTCAAGAGAATTCTTTCAGATCATCAATCTCCTTTTACATGTTGATTTTCTCATCATGAGAAATTTCTTCATTGTTTAATGTGGAATTTTATTTTATCAACTTCTTGTTTTCCTTCTCAAGACTTCTGATCTTTCTCAAATGTTCCTTTAGCTCTTCTTTTAGATACTGTTCAAGTTGAGTTTCTTCTTCTTCAGTACTACTGCTCTCATAATCATCATTATTCACTATTGCAAAAAAGGTACTCTCTCTAGCTTTCTCAGCAATAGATTTTTCAGATCTAGTATCATTATCATCATCTTCTTCACTTTTTAAAAACAAACTTTTTCTTTTTGATTTGAAGAACTTTTTATCTTTACCTCTTCTAGAATATTTATCTTTTCCACCCTATTTCTTCCATTACCTTATTGGTCTTCTGTCTTTTTCATAACTATCTTCATCTTTCCCTTTTTGAGGACAATTAGTCACAAAGTGTCCAACAGCTCCACATTCAAAACATTTCAAAGGGAGTTTCCCTTTGTATTTCCATGTTCCTCTTTTCACATTTTTATAAAACAACGAAAGTATTTCATCAAAATTTTGACATACCTAATTTTCAGAGTCCGATTCACCAAATTTATCTTCAATAAGAATTTTCTTCGACTTCTATTTCTTTACAGCCTTGAAAGACATTTTTGTATCAGCTTTTGATTTGCTCTTCATAGTCTTCTCCCTTCTAATTTCATAAGTTATGAGAGTGTTATGCAAATCATCCAGAGATAATGTTTCAGGATCTCTGTCTTCCAGTGATGAAACATTAGCATCAAATTTGTTGGGAAGAATTCTTAAGATCTTTTCAACAAGTGTAGAATCTTCCAACGTTTCACCAAGACATCTGATTGTACTGAAAATATCATTTATCCTGTTAAAGAAATCCCCAACAGATTCAAATTATCCCATTTTCAAGTCTTCATACTTCAGTCTCTAGATTTATAGTTTAGCCTTCTTCACTTTTTTATTTCCTTTATAGATGTTCTTCAGTTTTTCCCAGATTCCTTTGGCTGTAGCAACACCATTCTCTATTAAAAATTCACTCTCTGAAAGAGATGAGAGTAACGCATTTTTAGCTCTTCCATCATTCTCAAGATTCTTCTTATCGGAAAAAGTAAGAGGAACCTTGTCATCAATATCAAGAAATATATTTGTTGTAGTTTCAAGAACTTCATATCCAAGAGACATAAGAGGAGGCATCATTCTGTCATTCCATATGTGATAGTTCTTTCCATCAAAAATCAAAATCCCCTTACTGTTCACGCAATTTAGATTCTCTATCACAACTTCTCGTCAACCACTTCAGCAAAGAATAAATGAAGGAAACCTCTCCCTATGATACCAATTGAAGTTATTAGTCAGGATCCAAGTATCACTGAGAGGGGGAGGGGGTGAATCAGTGATATATTTTTCTTTTTAAGTTTCCTTATTTTTGAAACAACCTTCACCTCATGTTAAAGAGTTTCTTCCCTGCTGAACAAACACAACCACAGGAACACAAGATTTACAAAGTTCACTACTCAACAAGAGTATCTACGTCCTTAGTATGGTACGTAAACAATCGAATACCACACAATCCACTAGAAAAAAATCCTTTGATGTGGAAAACAATGAGTAGGATATACCCTTACACTCATGTGGCACTTTGAAAACAATCCAATAGTGTGTGTGCTACCTCTTAGCACAAATATGGTAATGTAATGATTTTGTGATTCTTGATGAACTTTAAAAAATAAAATCATTCAAAAAAATTCTTCACTTTTTACCCAGAAGATGGTAAGAACCTCCTGGTGCAGACAGCTGGCGTGCCACTCCCTATTTTCGCACCTCCATGCTTGTGTGCTACCTGCTTGCACGCCTCCCTGCTTGCGCGCCTCACTGCTTGCGCACCACCTGCTTGCACACCACCTGCTTTCACGTCTACTCACTACTTGCACGCCACCATTGGGAACAACTCACAACTTGCATGCCACCTTCAGCTTATACACAACCCACTTCTTGAAAGCACCTCCTTTCTTGCGTGCCTCTGGAAACTTGTGCGATAAAACTTGCGCGACAAAACTTGTGCGATAGAACTTGCACGGCAAAACTTGGGCAGAAAAACTTGTGTGTAAAAACTTGCGTGGCACCCTACTTGCGCGCCTTATAAATAACCCTCAGCTTGCGTGCCACTTCATCTTGCACGCCGCCCTCTTCTACTTGCGCGATCAGAGCACCCTCTACTACTTGCATTCTCATAGCTCAAATTTTCTCTTAAGTGTTGAGCATTCAAAAAATGAGGAGGCTAGTCATATATTTATAGGCATTTTTGTGACTTACGCGCCTACACTTGCGTGTCATTCCTACTTGTGCGTCGATCTATCACTTGTGCGCCGCTCCATCACTTGCGTGTCTTTCCATCACTAGTGCGAAAATTTCTTTCCTTTTTCATATTTTGATGTGATGATGTTGAAATATGACTTGATCACAACATACACTTGCGCGCCACCTATACTTGTGCGCCACACTTGCGCGCCACTTATACTTGCGCGCCACTTTTTTGAATTGCGCACCAATATTTAACTTGATTTCCATTTTATTTCTTTTGTCATATTTTGATGGGATGATCTTGAAATATGACTTGCGCGCCACTTGCACTTGCACGCCAATACTTGCGCGCCACTCTTCAATTGTGTGTCGCTTTCTTTCCTTTTACAAAAACACTTATTTACTCCCCCTATCCTTTATAAGGCTTGCATCACAAGTTCTCCTAACTTATGATATTTGTGAAATAAATTTCAACAAAGAATCATCTAGTTTCTGGTCCTTTTACAAACTGAATTGATTTAACTTCTTTAACAACAAAATACAAAACTCTGCAGAGGCTAACTCATCAAACTGCCTTATCCATCCAACTTGGTCCCAACAATTCCGATGGTTGACCTTCTAGGAAGTTTCCTAGGGTGTGTGAGAGTGAGGAAAAAGTACACTGGAAAGAACATATGTTGTCCTATGAGGACTTTCATTTGTCTGATGACCCATTCAGGCATGTGGGTGGGCCCTAGGTAGGGGACAACATGTCTACGGGGAATCTAGTGGTACCTGGTGAGCCAAGACTCAATAACCATGTTAAGGTGGGGGTGTTTGTGCTATTAGTGGGGCCCATGTTTTACACATGCTATACTGAAAAGAATAAGCTTTATGACTGTGCCTTCCACAACACCAACAATAACCTCTAAACTGTGATATTCAATATTGGTTCTGGCTCTATCCATAATTGTTATATTTCTATATAGATATAGAATAAGTCTTATTTTTTCAAGGAGGAGATGATTTCATTGGCACATTACTCTCTTCCATTGGATTGAAATATTTCCCCTTAATCAAAACCTCTTTGTTTTTATATTCATTATTAGGAATAACATATCTATTTTCAAAATGATTAGATCCACTTTAATCTTCCTCCTCTCTATATTGAGAAGATTCTCCCATGATCTAAATGAATTTATTGTAATATTCTATAGATTTTTCAAATTCA
Source organism: Viscum album (assembly GCA_963277665.1). Taxonomy (NCBI): domain Eukaryota; kingdom Viridiplantae; phylum Streptophyta; class Magnoliopsida; order Santalales; family Viscaceae; genus Viscum; species Viscum album. The sequence continues at coordinate 1,574,363,963 of OY728119.1, read as the reverse complement.
TTTTAAATTATGACACATATATACTATTTTTCAAACAACTCTTATTCTTTAACAATAAACTTATCTTTAAGATCACGAACAATATTATATTTTTCAAAAAAAAATTATTTTTTATTTTTTATCTCATTAACATAATATTATTCCTTCTCGATAAGCTCTTCCATTTCTTATTAAAAATTATTATTTCCATCTCATTATTTTCAATATTTAATTTCTTCTTTTCTTAGATTAAATCTTTATTTTATTTCTTTTTTTGGGTAATGTTTCCAAGAAAATATTCCAACTTACCTTTAATTTTCTCTTCAATACCTTTCATTTGTTCTCTTTAATCATCACTACTTGATGAATTAAATACTTTCTCAACATGAGTAAAGAAAGTGTCTTTATTATCTTAATAATTAGATGAATCATCCTTCTCTTTATTTCATATAAAAATTCTCCTTTTGAAGGTGGAATACCACTTCTTAATATCACCTTTATTACTTTTTTGTCTTCCCTCGTCCAAGTCTCATTCTTTAACCTGATTATTTGAACAATATTTTTCAATATGAACAATATTATTATAATTATAACATATTAATAATTTATGATCATTTTCTTTCATTTTTATCTTCTTGAATATCATTGAGAGAAGATCCATAATATTTTTGAAGTCCACTTAATCTTCTTGAGTGTCTGAGTCACCTAATCCAGTGAACTCTTTTTCTTTTTTGACATTTCCTTTTCTCAAAGTCTCAAAGGCCATTTAAACTTTATCTTTCTTCCTGAAGGAAATATCCTTTCTCATTTCATATGTAATGAGTATATTATATAAATAATCAATAGAAAAATATTATCTATCTTCTAGGGATGATATTTTTAGACCAAAACAATCTATAAAATTCTTCAACAATTTTTTTTGAAATAATAAAATCATTGCACTTCTCAAAAAATCTTCTAATGTTGCACAAAATATCATTAAATCTTGTGAAATAATTATCAATGTTTTCATCACCATACATTTTTTGTATTGAAATGTGCTTCTTCATACCAGTAGCTTGTATTCCGTGACATTTATGTTTTATTCATAAATACTCCTTTATTTTTCCCATATTTATATATAAATTTTAATAACCCTAACCTTGGTGAAATATTCTTCTAATAAAGGAATAAAAATAGAATTTGTTTCCTTTAAATCCATATCTATATTCATATAATCACCATGATTAATAAGAGGATCCTTATTAATGGGTTGAAAACCCACTATAGTTGAATCTTTTACTTCATGTCTAAGTGAAAGGTGGTAAGGCAGCTTCCTATTCATCTAGATATGACAATTTGTGTTATCAAAGATTGGTACACCTCGGCTGTTAAAAAATTTTAAATTCTCAATTTCTTATTTGGATATTTATAGGGACAAATGGGAGATATGATACCAATTATAGAGTCTAAAGACTGGTTAGGTACCACTAGGGGGTGAATCAGTGGTACACTTCTTTTGTGAAATTTTATCCTTTTAAATTTAAACTCTTTGACTGTTTAAACTTTTCAAGCCACTCAATAACATTTTTCATAGCGTCACCCCATATCCAGCATAATATAAAGAGAGAACACAAGATTTACAATGTATGGATAAAAGGGATACTCATTTCCATGTTTGTTATACCCCCCCCCCCCCAATATGGATTCTACACTATCTTCAACACAACTTCTACAACACAAAATCTAATATTCCCTCTCAGATTCCAGATTAAAATGGAAGAAACTGCAACACTTCAACAAATAAGATACAACAATGAAATACTTCTAGTAATATTTTGGTGATATTTTAACCTATTGATGATAATCATTCTCTATGATCAGATGGACCAGAAGGTCTGCATGTGTATACCTTCTTCATGATATTCAAATAACTTCTTTTTGGTCTTGAAACTCTCACCAAGTCTTGATACAATGTTGTACCAAATTCTATCATGATTATTTTCTTTGAAAAACACTTCATCACCTAAATGAACACATTTATTCACATAAAAATAATTATTTTTCAAGTGATATCTCAATTATTCTATGATTTAAATGTGTTATAAACAACAAATTTATTGTTCTCAAATTAAATCCCATAGATCCAGTTTTTTTATTTATTCTTCAAAATAATTTTAAAATCCAATTTACCTTGGGTGATATTTATTTCTTGAACCTAGAAGTATGAATTAATTTATTATTCATGTGATATCTCATCATGAAGGTAGTGTGTCCTTTATATTAAATACCTGAAGGAATTAGGTTTCCTTCATTATTTATGACACATATATCATGCTCAATGACTCATGTTCTATTAATATTGTATAAAAAAAATAAATTTTATCCTAATTTAAATACCCACAACATCATGTGGTATCCTTTATTATCACCCATAGTATGCATGACTTATATTTTTAATATCGCGTGAATGAATATTTCATGCATTGGATTCTCAAATGTAACTATTATTTATTTTCTCATTTGATGTATATATATTAAAGTGAAATATAATATATATATCACATTATTTCAAACATACTAGTTTATTATTCAAATATTTATTACTAGAGAACTTCTTTGTTTTACATTATGTAGCTCATTCATGGTAGTTTTCATGTCCATAGATTTTGAACATTCCTTGGTGAATGATTCTGAACATCGATGTGAACCCATGCACACCTATGCACATCCATATACACACCTACCTACCTATACAGGCACACTCACCCATGCCTCTATGCAAGTCACTTAGGCTAGATATTCTCTGTAGCTTATATTTATTCCACAATAAAGAAGATCGAGTTGGTCCTTGTGGTTCATGTGGTTGGATCATTTTTATTTATATAAGTCCCACTCAAAATTAACATAGAATAATTCTATGTGTGTAATTTAATATCAATCTAATATCAAATATTATTCATTAAATATAATTCATAGAAAATATAAATATATTTTATTTTACATGGTACTCTATAAATTCTTCATGTAATAAATATCTTATTGTGTGGTATTCAACTCTTCTTCCCTATTTCTAATAATGATCCATCCTATGATAAATTAACACATTTTTTTATCTTAATACTGATTAAGAAGTCATTAAAGTTATAAGGATAACTATTCAAGAATGAAATACAATACCATTAAATTAATACACAACAATTATCCAAGCATCATCACTTCACATATTGATAAATTAAAAAAAATGAAAATGTACAATCTTTCAACACATAAAACATTTTTCTATACCTTTTCAAAATTATCTAGGGTGTATTTTCCAACTTTTCTAGCATGTGGGATGTTGAAATTTATTTTCTCCGTGTCTATATTTTAACTTTCATGTCTCTAAATAATAATATTCTCATGTTTTCATTTTCACTTTAAGCACACATCAAACAATTTCTCCATAGCTACCAAAGTCTCTTATAGATAATTCCTTTTGAATATTTTTAAGACACTAAATAATTATTTGATCATATATTAGGGGTTAATAATAAAACTAGAGTCATACCTCATGATTGTTGTGAAATTTTCTTCATAAGTACCCACTGATTCATCCACCTTTTGTTTCAACTCTTGGAATTATCTATACACTTTCATGTGAATAGTTTGGGGAAAATATTTAATAAAGAATATTTTCTTTAACTCCTATAATTTCATTAATCAACCTATTACTTCATCATCATATTCTTAATGACAGTAAACCATTGGATAGCCTCACCTTCTAAACAATAAATAACTAAAATGACCTTCTCATGGTTTGAAAATTGGAAGATATAAAATAACTTCTCTATTGCATTGATCAATTGATTGATAATTAGTAGGTTGGAAGATCTAAAAAAATAAGGTGAATGTTACTTCATGAACGACTCAATGGAAAGTTTTTTCTTCCTTGGTGAATTCAAGGGCTCATCATATTTATCTTTATTATTCATAGATTAATAAATTTGAGAAAGCATCTCTATGAGATTTTTCACTCCATGTCTTATCTCTTTAGGTTAATCATTGAGAAAATATCCACATTTCTCATAGGACACATTATTAATTTGATTCATCTCGGATATAACCATTATATTAAATAAATAAAATTTGAGGTATGAGAAATTGATAAGCGAATAATAGGGAAAACCATGAACATAAAAAATGTAACTTATAAATGACATGTATACCCTAATTTTTGAATCTCATGGTTTCAATATAAGTTATCCATGGTCATTTTAATATTAGGCTCTCTAACCTACTAGTTATATATTATACCCTCAAATTATATTTAAATCCTTTATAATGGTTTGTAAAGAGTATGTGAATCACCAAAGAATATCCCCCGGGAGAGTCAAACAATGTGTGACCTAAGTGAATATTGAGTTAATACTTAACCAAAATTTTTTAGAGTTATTATCTATAGGTGAATCTATTTCAGATCCCCCATACACTTTTTTGTATCCAAGAAGGTATTTTTTCCTAGGAAACCACACACTCACTACATTACTAAAATTTTATGGAGTTAACCTATATTTTGACTTATCCCTTGGGGTTTTACTAAGGTTTTATTTTCCTAATCACCAGAAATAACTAAATTAATCCAAAAAAATACTAAATCCCACTCTGATACTAACCAAGATACCTCATATCTATACTACTAGGTTTGATGATAAAAACAAAATCATTAAAAATTGACTTTAATTCCAAGTGAGAGAACCCAAGATAAAATTTCATATATTTTACATTAATTAAACATTACATCCCACAATAATCTCATGACCCCAGAACACAATGGTTAAGTGAATTTAGATATTATCTACATAAAAATCATATTTCATACAATTTTGAACATTTCTCCATAAACTTTAGTATACTAGACCTCCATCTAAATGTATCATATGTTATACTCATCCTCATAACCTGAGTAATGCAAAAAAATAAGAAATAGGTGATCTAAAATGATAAATAAGGGGAAATAACTTATCAAAAAGTCATGAATCATGATATAAGGACATGTAACCTCAAATAAAAAAACATATACCATGGAAATATATTGTGGAATCATGATAAAATAATCATGATCTAGGAATCATAACATAAGAATATAACATAGAAACATGTCATAAACATAATCATAGGAAATCATAACATTGTAAACATATCCTAACCATAATTATGTCTACACATAGTCTTGAGAACATATTTTAACCACAATTATTTCCACACATAGTCTTGTAAACAAAGATTAATCACAACTATGTCCATGATCAAGTTTATAAAAAAACATAATTGTAATAAATTCCATGCATAAATTCATTACCCCATGAGATGTAAATTTTAACAAATACATTGGAGGGTGATAAAAGACCTCACCCGTCACATAATAATCATCCATACATATGTGTGCCACATGAAATAAGTAATTAATAATATCACAGAGCACATGGAAAGAAAACAAATCATAACATTTCCAAATGGTATCACATAAAATGATCTCAATAATTAGATTAGTTGATACCAAAAGTTAAATCACAAAAAAGGGGTATATTTCAAGATAATATAAGGGGTGATTCATAAAACATAACTCAATATGATATTGATCTTTTATAAATAGCTCGGAAAATTTTAAATGAAAAATATGGAAGAGTTATTAGAAAAAAAATTAAAATTATCGTAAAAAGAAAATTTTATGAGACACTTTTTAAAAATAATTTTCATAAAGTTTTCATGAGGAATTTTTAAAAAATTATTTAGGAAAATCCATAGTAATGGAACTTTTAAAATAAATAAATTTCAATTCAATAAATTTTACATGTAATATAAAACATATGATTATGAAAGGAAGTAAATTTTTAATATTTTAAAATATATTTACTGAAATCCACATCATTACAAGAGAAATAAAGTTTTATTTTGAAAAATAATGAAGAAAAATATTAATATAACAATAGATAATACATATTTTTATTTTAAAATATATAAATTTATTTTTTATATATAAAGAATATGGATATGGAAGAGAAATATCATTTACATAGGATAAGAATTATTCTCAATGATGTCATATTTTTATAGATAAAGAAATTCATAAATGAAGAAGAATTTAGTGAGAAAATGTAAATTAAACATAAAATAAAAAGTAAATATAATATAATAAATTTATAGGAAATAATAAATTAATCTTATAATAATGGAGTTCAAGAAGAAATATTACAACTCAATAAAAGGGAATTGATTTTTCAAAATCCCTTATGGATTTGGATTCTTTGAATAAAAAAGTCATTAGAGGATAAAATTTTAAATAGATTTTTAAAAACATTATTTTTAGAAAAATTATTATAAAATAAATCCATATGGTAGTATATACAACAAAAAAATAAAACAAGTGGTGATAATGGCATATGTCTCAAAAAAAAGAAATTAATATAAGAAAATACTTACCTATACTATCAACTCCAAGAAAGTGTTTTAACCACCAATATAATAAAACTAATCATAGAAATAACTTATTTTAGAATATTATTCATATATATTACCTTTTATGCACATTAAGTATAATTATTCATTATATATTTATTAGGTAGTTATTGTTAATTTCCATCCTTGAGTGTTAGAAACTTGGATTGTTTCGCACACACTTCAGGATGTCGATATCGATCCTCATTATTTGATACCAAGTTATTAATTACTATATTATTTAAGGTAGTGTAATATATCTACCATAATTATTTATAAAGTTATAATTTCATTCCATGAGAGTTTTATTTTCTATTCATGAATACGAAATTGGTGAAAGACATGTTTTAGTGAATTATAATTAATAAAAGGTGGTGCATTAATAAGACTTTAGATTTTATGATAATGCATAATTTATCTTTATAAAATCATAATAATTTTGTAAATATAATTTTTATTTATTAAAGAAATTATTATAACAACAATTATTGGAATTTAAGAAAAATAGAATACATCATTTATGTAAATGATAGTCTGTACATAACACGAGTGACATTTTCATCTCCCAATGGATGGTAGGGGATAGATAATGATTATTTAATAAATATAATAAGTACAGATATGATACTTATTTCATTATATTATTATTTTTATAATAGTTTTTAAGGAAGAAGATAAAAAAGAAACTTTTAGGGAGTGGATAATACTCATGTAGAAAAATTAATTCTTCCATGAGAGGACTTCTTAAAAATGGAGGATTTAAGGATTCTTATTGGGAAAAGAAATTTACAAAAAAAAAGACGGTTCTAAGGGAGTAAAAGAGTGTAGTGTTTCAATGGAATTTATATATTTCTTCGGGGAATAACATAGAAATGATAGGGGAGGTGTAAATGAGTGGTCACTTAAAACTTTTATGAATTATTATCTTTTAAATTCAAACTTCTAGACTTATTATGTCTCAATCACTCCTCGTGTCTCATAAAATTTTCCAAACAATTTATTATATAAAGGTATAACAATACAAGGATTTTTAAAAGGTTTAGTAAAAATAGATACTCCTTTTCTTGATTAGTTATGTTCCCCAATCAAGGATTATCCATTATAATCAAATATCACAATTACAAGTGGAGGGCACTTCACACACCATACCCAAATTAGAGTCTTACTGATATTCAATTTTCCAGAGTCACACTATCCACTTGCCTATGTCTAATAAGACTTCAATTTATAGCTTCCCACTAGACTTATTCAACATCTTCCTACTATATTCACTAAGTCTCATGATGGTCTTATTGCATACCATGAGTTGCACAGGTGCTATGGAATCCCACCATATATGTGCAAGTGCTACTTTTAAGGATTATTTTTATAAGTATATTATTAGATCTACACAATATTTTATTACATCAATGAAACTGATCTCTTTCTTATCAATAATATATCTTTGAATGCCTGAATCTCTTTAACATAGATTAATGCAAATTTTTTCCTTATTATAACCCAACTTCATATAACTTATACTGAATCTACTGACCTAGCCATCACACTCAATGAGCTCCTACGATCTTTTATATATAGTTGATCCTCATATATTATTCTGAATACTTCAACTATCTCAAAATAATATCACAATTATGGATAAAATATCCTTATTCTTCACCACAAAATGAAACATATATTCCTTTTTCTTCGATAGGCATTATTCATATTTCATCAAGAAGAATAACTCTCACCTCCTTTATTTTTCTCAACTAACACACACACACACACTCAATTGTGATTATTCCTCTATTTTTTCTATATATTCCATCAATATTATCATTTCAACTCACATTCATGATTATATTATTAATTTTAACTTTAATTTTTAAATACCATAAATGATATTTTGAGGGTACAAAGTGATTGCCTTTTCAAAAGCACTATTATTGAATACCTAGTTTGAGTTCCTATAAATACATGCATTATACTTTCTCATATCAAAGGGTATTCCATAAATACCCCTAATTAATTATTATTCTTTTAAAACATGTACTTAAAATATTTTTATAGGATATCATCATTATACATGAATTCTTCCTCGTAAAATATATTCAATGAATTCCACAGATAAATTTTTTATAGTTGTATAAAATTTATAGCACTTCAGATGTGGTGTGGAACTCATTTTATAACGTGATACATTCAATAAAAAATATAAAAACTTTGATATTGGATATTTACACATTAGTAGAATCTTTTATTTAAACTCATATTCAGAAACCTCATATTACACTAATTTCAGTATTTGATGAATATCCAGGATTTGATGTATTTTCATTTGCATCATTCTTGAACACTCAATAAATCTATTTCATCCATGAAGAATACATGCAGTGTATCTTCAAAATTGATCCTTCTAAAAATAGGCTCAGATCATGGCTTAACAAAGACTCATTATGTTTTTATCATTAAAGTATAACACGTACATCAACTGATTTAAATTTCTCCTTAGAATCAAATTTTTTAGAAACTCTTTATTTTTCACTCAGTACATAAGGGAAATTTAGTTATGTGAATTCCATTTCATATTCGTAAATTTTTTCTATATAAATAATTCAATTACATGGTGATTAATGCATTATAATTTGGATATGTGGTTCTCCTATTATATTTCTACTACATAGAACTTAATTCTGGTATATGGATTTGAATTTGGATATGTAGCATAATTTGGCCATACAAATTTTTGTATGTGGTTTATTCAACTACAACCCTGAACTCATGTACATGGATCTTTATGTATATGAATATTTTTATACATGGTGACTTCAGCTACATGGAATAGGATATATAGGAATTTGACTATTTTATAATTCACCTATATAGCAATTCATGTATATGTAATCTAGATTTATCTGTTTTTCATATTACTTACCATTTTTAACCAGGATCCTCCACTATGTCTTCAGCTAATCTAATCCATTAAAAACACTTTTAAACTCTTTTAGGAATTCATGAATCATTCTACACACTTAAAAAATTCCTAATAAATTTATTAGTGCATGAAATAATTTAATAAGAGTATTTCAATTAGTATGTATACCTAATCAGGTGTGTATTTTCTTCAATCAATCCTGAGCCATATCTATTAATGTATACCTTAAACCAGGAGTGTATAGACACTATATTCATCAAACAAACTGAATTTTACCCCTCAAATAGGTTCTCCTTTTTTAGCTAGATCCACTCTATTCTTTGAATCCATTCTCTTAATTAAACATGCAACTTGAAGAGTTTTTCACCTATAACAGATCAACACCCAACTTCTCTTTCATTCAACCTATTCAATATAAGTCTTATTTACATTTAGCACATTTTATGGGAAATAATACCATCTCAATAATTTCCTGATTTTGTATGAGATACCTTCTTGAATTTTTATATGTAGGTATTTAAGGGAAACCATATTATTTCTTCCTCATTGCCCTATTTTCAGAAAGCAACTTTCTCATATCACCTTTCTATATACCCATTATGGGGGTACCTCATAACACTTTATCCCAATACCATGATTAGCTTCATTTCTTCATTAATGTGTGAAGACTCCAATCCTTCACCAAACATACATTTTTATTTATTACACTGAAAATACTAATTAAAAACAACCTAATTAATAGAAAATACAACCAAACACTTTTTGGTACTTTAATCACCCCTTTTTGTTTATTTTCATTTCTTAATAATTTAAATGGTATTTATTGGCTAGTGTAATTTATTTCCCTCTATTGTTTTCAAAGTACAAGCCTCCTAAAGTAATCAAACAAAGGAATACATAAGTCTATAGAAGGTAAATTTACATTGATCCATTTGAAGTATGGGTAATAGGTCATCAGGAAGGTTGGTAGAGAATGTTCAATCATCATAGTTTACCCCTTTATTTGAAATTCCATAAACAAGAGAGTTAGCTTCATGATAAGAATGTGTAATTATGGACGAGTCAATGATGAAGTGTGCGTACTCATGAAAACATTTATTTATTCCATGACATATGAAATGACTTATCTCTACACATGAAACCATGAATAGGTTCATGAGTTTCTGGTATAATGAGATTTGAAATAATTATTTGAAGTGATGTATAATCGAGTCCATTATCTAGAGGATTATTTCAAAAATGGTGAAGACAACATTCCATAAGGATGTGGAAGTGTGACATGTAAGGAATATTTGATCTAAATTATTTATATTCTAGTTGTAGAGTAAAAATATTGAGTAAAGAAAAATACCCACCACTTTCATATTGGTATCAATGAGGAATTTAGGTAAGGATAGCTTCCATAATAGAGTAAAATTGGATAGAAACATCCATTTTTTATTTAGGAAACCAACGTAGTTATGCATTCCCTACATTTATTTAAAATAAAAAAAAATAGAATTGATTATTCCATCCACGTTTGGGTTTTAGATAAAAAAATCATCACTATATAAGAAAACATAATTTATATCAATGGCTCTTATCTCAGTTAGAAGAGAGTAAAGACAAACCCATTGATATTTGATGCTGGTTTGGGGGATTACTATTGGATTAAAGGAACCATGTATATTAAAAAGTGGAAAACTAGTCCTGTTATCATACCAAAATCGAAGGGAGGAATTGCAGTTAGCCAAACAGTGTGATTTCTTTATGATTTTGTTAAAAATTATTTCAAAGGAAGACCAATTCAAGGATCCAACATAGAAAGAATTCATATATTTAAGTCATTCAAGAAATTTCACTCTGATAAATTCCAAAGAACGTGATTTATCATTCACATCCTGCCATATAAATTGAGTTTGAAGGGAATTGTTAAATAATTAATTATTTTTAATGCCAAGGCATCTGAGGGATAGTGACTTTAAAAATTGCTTCCAAGGGATGGTGATGAATTTTCTCTCAATCGTGCTTTATAACCTAAAAAAATTCTTTATGGAAGTGTCAGCACTTTTAAGGAATTAGTCCATTTATACACCATGAATGAGTAATTTTTTTAAATAATAATGTTCTTGACAATAATTTTTTTGATCCATAGAAAAAGACTTAACTTTACAAGAGCTCAATTACATTTAAATTTGGATCAAAATGTAAATAAAATAACTAACCTGAGGTCTTCCACAAAATATGGGAACACCTAACTAAATAGAAGGAAGGGTTCCTTATTTAATTCCCAATTCATTCATGATGTTTATTTTCCTAGAAGCAATAATGTTTCCCAAAAATAAATAAAGGATTTATTCTAGTTAGTCACATGATATTAGACTTTTTCACAATGAAGGAGGGACTCCTTTTTGTTCTTTATGTTTATTTCCACTGAGTAAATAGAATAATGTCATCATCATAGAATAAATTTGAAGAGTAGTCAGTCCTCTGGAAGCTCTGATGGTCTTCAGTTCACCCATATCAACCATTTTGAGAAGCATACTACTAAGGTAGTCCTCTACAATAGCAAAGTAAATTTTAGATAAGGGTTCATCTTGTCTGATCCCTCTCGAGGAAGTGAAATAACCTTTTAGGGAACTATTAATAAGAATTGATATTTAAGAAGATATAATAAGGGACTGCATCTAATGAATGAATCTAGAATCCAATCCATAGTCATGAAAAACCATACCAATGAAGCCCCAGTCCATGGTGTTGTAGGATTTTTTCCCATAAATATTTAATGTAATGTTGCCTCACCTGGTTTTTTTTAAGAAGATTAAAACATTCAGAGGCATTAATAAGATAGTCATGAATGGTTCTCCCTTTGATGAATCCAAATTTATTAAAGGACATGATTTTATTTGAGATCTTGAAATGCATATTTAACAGAATTTTACCCATTATTTTATATAATGTGTTATCAAGGGAAATAGTCCTAGATTGACTAATATCACACGAATTATCCCCCTTTGGTATAAGATCAAGGAACTAAGCATTAGTTCCACTCATTATAGATACACCCCTGAAAAAATGAATGATGAGATTAAAAATATCTTGTTTAACAATATTTCAATAATACTGAAAGAAATGGTTAGTGAAACCATATAGTCCATTGTATATCTCTACATTTTGGCCAAAAACCCACCTCCTTTATTTCAAACTCTGAAGGAATTGAGGTTATCATAGAATTGTTTTCATCACTTAACAATTTGGGAACAATACCCTCTATAAACTCCAAATTAGTGGGATATCTATTACATAGATTTATGTAGTAAGATACCACATGGTTGATAAGTTATTTTCTATCATTCAACAGTTGATCACCATTTTTGAGAATTGAGAGAGAGAGGCATGTTCACCCTTCTAATTTTCTATAAATAGTTGAATAATTTAGTGTTTATTTACATTTCATTAATATATATTGTTTTTACTTAGTTATTATGGATGTTCTCTTTGAGATTTAGAATCTCATTGATCTTGGAATACATTATATTTTCTTACCCAAGTCCTTAAATTTTCACTTCTTCTACCAAAACTAATGTTTGATACCACTTGAGATGTAATACCACTTGAAATACCAGTTGCGATACCAACTAATACCAATTTAAATATATTGGGAGGAAATTATTCAAATTATTCTTCCGGTTATGATACAAAAATTATGTTTTCACCAATACATGTTATCTCTATATGATTTATCTTCCCCCTTTAGAAATCCAATCAACTTCAATATGAGATAATGATTTCAACAAGAATCATTGCATGCTAGTTACAAGTGATTGTAATAAATAAAGATTAGAAAAGAATCAATTTAATTTACTTGGAATCATATTTCATGTGGCAACATGCCCTCAAAAATTCATATTTAAATATACACAGGCTCACACGTTATATAAAAAAATACTAACAAGTTTAGAAAATGATTCAATCCATAATTACACATGTGAAACTCATTTTTTATTTATTATTTTTGGGGGAAAACATATAAATATTTTTAGGAAAAATATGGGAATATTAACTCTCTTGAACAAATACTTAAAAAGAATTCAAGTTTAAGGCAATACCCATTGGTAATATTAACACCCCCTGATAGAAATAATGCATACATGTAAAAGAAGTTGGAGAATGAAATTATACCATATCCTTCATATTTTTAAGGAAATATCCAAATTTATAGATTAAAATAGAGTATATAAATTCTAGAAACCTATTTCATTTTTAGATCCCCCCCAAGGGAATACTATCAATATTTCATTACCACCCCTTCCCACCATTTAAAAAACATTAAATTAATATAGGTAATTAGTGGATCTTTTAGTAGCTCCTTAGCATGAGTAGGAGGGTTGAGATAACTTCTAGAATCCATAAAAATTAGTTCTAGTATTTTTTATTATTGCACCATTATGTTTTTAGATATTTACACCTTTGGGTATCATGGTGTTCACCTTCTTCATGAGTGTGGAATCCTATAAAACTGATTTAGAACATGAAATCACTAGTGTTTTTTCTTTATTCTTCAATAACTTTTATTATTGAGGAAACCATGTTATAAATTTGAAAACACTATGGATTTATTCTTAAAAATTCCATAAAAAACTTCATAAATTAGGAATTTAACCTTCTTGGGTAGCTTCTATACTTCTTCATAAGGAATTCCAACCACAAATCCAATCCTAGAATCTCTCTCTTAGATTGATTATTTTCTTGCCTTAATATTTCTTACCTATTTATTATTATTCATGTCCATTTTTTAATGGTCAATAGTTTTTCCTATCTTACTTTAATAAAATCACTTATACCATGTAGGATGTGCACTCTAATTGTATTTGCTCACTATATTATTTGGGGAATTCATCTTCATTGATTTTGAACTTAAGGAAGAAACACTTTTCTTCCAACCTTATTCTCAGCCTATGGTGGTTATATTTTTCATCATTAAATCTACATTACCTTGAAGTAATTTACCAAAGTCCATCATAGTTATGACCAATAATGTTTTATATCTCACTGAAATTATTCAAGCTTTCAAATTTTTTCTTCTGAGATATATTCTTCATTTTTTGTGAGGCCAGATTATTTACACAAGAAGGTTGTCCTATTTCTATAAATTTTCTCCCCATTTATTTAAGACTTATTTAATTTCCATGTACTTTTATATTATTCTAGTAAAATATATCCCTATGTCCAAACCTCCAGAAAAACTAACAACTTCTAATGAGTCTTTTTCTTTTCAATTCAGGTGCATGCTATCCAAATTGAACAGCTTACCATTTTTTGGATTATAAACCTAGGTTTTTCAGTAATTTTGGGTGGATGTTCTTCTTGTACATAGTTACCTATATCCATGACGCATTGGTTTATGTCCCAATATTTTTCCACATTTTAAATTTTTTATTTCTTTCTAGCACTCCCAAAAATTATAGATTTGGTGCATGCCACATTATATGCATTATGGGGTACCTTCTCCATGATTTAGAGTATGAGAGTTATCCACATGATTTCAAGCCCTTTAATCCCCTAATGCGAGTCATATTTTATATAGGACTCACTTACATAGTTTTTTTGGTAGCATATCTTTTCTCATCTTATTGGGAATGTCTAGATTTTTCTTCTTATAGATTTCTCATATTGACTTCAAGATCAAGGAACTTTATATTGAGGGTGTACTTGTCATACTAAAATGATATTAGACTTAATTCCAAGTTATTATTTTTATTATTATTTTGTGTATCATGAACCTTTCTAATTTCAAAAAGTGAACTGTCGAGATCTTTTATATTATTAGCTTCCAGCTCTATCTATGCATCTGTGACATTCACTATAACTTTATATAACTTATTTAATTCATGTATTGATTTCGTAAGAGTAACTTCAAATACAAACTTATCATAAACCATTCCTTAAAAATATTCATCTTATTGATAATATCTATCATTGAAAATTGTGATAGTTTCATATGTTTCTCTCACTAGCTTTGTGAGGGTGTTGTATATGAAAATTTTCATAGCCAATGTATTCTCCATGTCATTATATTCATATTTTAGATGTGAATTTCATTAAATATTTCCTTGATAAAACTAAGTATACATGAAATAAATTCATTAATAATTTTCTTAAGAAAAATAAAAACATGATGGTAGAAGTATTAAACTATTTTAATATATTCAAACTCTTCACAACTTGAATTAGATTCACTAGAGGTGTGAGAAAAAGTAAATTCAACTCATAAAAACTTATTATTATGATTACCTTTAGCTAATAGTATTTCCTCTTGTTTCTGTAAGAACATTATTTCCTTATTTGCCTCTTTCTTAATTTTATTCTACTAAATCTTGGAAGAAACTCCCATTTATGCTTTAATTGGTGTATATTTATATTTCAAGATAATATAATATTCTTAAGATAGCTTATATATATACTTCACTTGGATATTTTCAAAGGGAACGTGGGCTTTCTCTAATGTCACTTATAGTTATTAAAGGACAGGTGGACCACTGAGAGTGGAGGGGTAAATTAGTGTCCATGTAAATCTTTTATGAATTATTTTCTTTTAAAATCAACCTTATAGACTTATATATTTCGATCAACTCATTCTTAGGTCACACAACCTTACTCAGATAATAGAGTAAATAAAGGCACAAGAATATAAGGATATGTACAAGGTTTGGTAAAAAGAGTTTCTCCCTTCCTTGATTGGTTATAATACCCAATCAAGGATTCTCCACTATAATCAAATATAATAATTACACGTGGAGGGTTATTCACACAATATAATTAGATCAAAGTCTCACTCTATGTAGGAGTCTCACCATCTACTTAAATGCATCTCATTGGATATCACATGATAACTTCCCATTGGACTACTTCAATAGCTTCTCTCTATAGTCACTTAGTTTCATGGTGTAATTATTTTATACCATGAGACTTATATGTCCTATGCTATATCACCATACACATGAAAAGGATTCCTTTAAGGATACTCTTTGGAATTAGATAAAAATATCCACGCAATATTCTTTTTCATCAATGAAACTAGCCTTCTTCTTCTCAACCAAGGATCTCTGAATTCCAAAATCACTTCAAAAAATATGTATAAAATTCAGTTCCTAATTCTATCTCAAATTCACAAAATTTCTATTGAATCTGCTAACTTTTCTATCTTATTCAATGATATATTATGATATTCTATATCTTGCAGATCCTCATATATTCTTATCAATAGTTCAGATCTCTCAAATTGATCTCAAAATGACGATTTACTTCTTCTTCTTCTTCAATACACCATGTATTGAATACTTCTTATTCTTCTTTGAGAGGAATTCTTCAGATATTATTAAGAAACAAAACTCTCGAATCCTCTATTTTTCATAACTAACATGCACACACTCAATAACAGTGCTTAATATTTATTTTTCTACATCCTTCCTAGATCATGTCATTTTTTACTCATAGGTATGAGGACTCATTAATTATAGCTTTTATTTCCAAATACTATAAGTTTTATTTCAAGGGAATAAATAATATTATTTTTTAAAAGTGGTATTATAGAATAACTAGTTCAGGTTTCTATAAATACATGCATGTTGCTATTTTAACTCAGAGGGTATTCCATAAATATCCCTAATTAGTGCTACTTATTTTTGAAACTTGTCCTTAAAATATCTTCATAAGATATCATTAGTAGGCATAATTTCTTCTCCATAAAATTTCTTCAATGAGTTCCACAAATACATTTTTCATAGATGTATAAAATATACAACACTTCAAATGTGACATGAAACGCTTTTTATAGCATGAGAAATTAAATAAAAATAGTAAACATTTTGATCATAAAAATGTACACAGTAGCAACATTTTTTCATTATAATCTTCTTTGATAACCTTAGATTACACTGATTTCAAGATTCAATGAATATCTAGGATTTGATGTATTCTTATAAACATTATTCTTGAAAACACAATAAATTCATTTCATACATTAAAAACACATGCAGTGGATCTTCTCTTTTAATCCATCTCAAAATAGGCTCTGATCATGGATTAAAAAATCTTCATGATGTTTTGATCATGAAAGAAAAAAAACAAGAATATGTTAATTTAAATTTTTTCTAAGAATTAACCATTCTAGGAACTATGTATTTTTAAACCATTTTTTAAGAAAATTTTGGTTACATAAATTTCATTTCACATATGAAACGTTGGATACATGAAGAATTCCCTTACATGGTGGATCACATATCAGAATTTTAACACATGGTGATCATATTTCTATTTTGAAACATAGACCATTATTCTATTATGTGGATTTGAATTAATATACATATAATTTTTTGGATATATAAATTTTTGTATGTAGGTATTTATATTTTTTGTTGAACACATGTATGTGAATCTTCACTTATGTGAATATTTTCATACATGGTGACCTAAGAAATGTGGATTTGACTATGTAGAAATTTAATGATTCTAGAATTCTCAAATGTAGTAATTCATGTACATAGAATCTAGACTAAGCCATTTTTTAGATTCCATTCCATTTCAAACCAGGGATCCTCCACTATATAACCTCCAAAATAATCCTTTTAAAAACACTTCAAAACTCATTTTATAATTCATGAATCATGATCAATACTTCAAAATGATCCCAAGAACTTTAGAATCATATAAAATAAATTAATATGAGTATTTAAGTGATTATATCTTCTATCTTGGGTGTAAATATTATTATTTAAATATTGATCCATATTTATTCACTTCAACCTTCAACCAATATTATATAGATACTATATTTAGTATCCAATATGATTTTTTAATCATCAAATGAGTTATACCTTTTCAGATAGATCTCCTTTATACTTTGAATATTTTTTTTAATTAAACATATATATTGATAAGTCATTCAACCATAACAGATAAAAAACCAAATTCTCTTTCATTTAACCTATTTAAGACAAGGCTTCTTCACCTTTATAAATTTTCATGGGCATGAAAATCATCACAATAATCATCTGATTTAGTATCAGATTCGTTCATGAATCTATATAGCCAAGTATTGAAGGGAATCTATCTTCTTTCTTCTACCTTTACCCATTTTCATAAATTAGCTTCCTCATATCATCTTTATATGTATCCATCATAACGTTACCTCACAACACCTTTACCTAATACAATGAAAAAGTTCACTTCTTTCTTAAATAGTTGGACACTCCAATCTATCAACCAACTTCCATTTTCATTTATTATATTGAAAAGACTAATTTAAAACATCGTAATTGAAAACAAATAAAAAACATTTAGGTGCCTCAATTTTGAAAGGGAGTGTGGATTGATGTGGGTGGAAGTAAGTTCCTTTTATAGGAAAAAAGTGGGGCATTTGCTTGCAAAATAATGTTAGGTAAAGGGTAAAGATGTTATCAAAAGGGATTTAGGATCGTTAGGTAAATAAACATTGGTGATACATGTAGGTATGACATTACCAATTTAAAAAGTTATTCTTTATAGTCTAAGTACCAAGTTAATTTATCAAAATTTAAGCCACTTTAAACTACACATTTTTTGAATTATTAACCTTGATTAAATATTTTTCATTGTAATTTCTTTCACTGAAAATATAAGATAACCCTCTTACCAAATTTCAATGTGTTGAATTTGAATTCAGTATCCATTAAATCTAATTCAATTTATAAATGTGAGAAACTTAACTTTTAAATTGAAACATAATATATATGAAAAAAAATTATTTTTAGAAAAATGCCTTTTAAAATATTAACTGTTAACATTCTTATTTCCTAAAATTAATAATTAAATGATAATTTTTATATTATTTATGTCAAAAATATAATTTATTAAAATGATAATTTAATTATAATATATTCATTTTCCTAAAGTAAAATTCATAGTATAAAAAATAAAAAATATTTTATTAAAATACATTTTAAGCATAAAATAATATCATTTTTTGGCATTTGAATATATTTTTATTAAAAATAACATTTATTTTTATTTACAAATAAAAAATAGAAATGTATAAAAGATGTGTGATATATATATAAATTATTACATTAGTAAATATATTTTAATATATTCCTAAAATCTACTTATATAACCCCTAAAATTTTCCTTGTAAGACCAAAGGGTAAGATAAGTGGTGGTGGTAATTGTGGGTGGAGATTCAAAAGGGATGGATCTAGTAGTGATTTCCATGAGTTTTAACTTATCCTGAAAATTATTTCTATCAATATTCCCTTATTGGAGTTCAACTTGGGATTGTTTTAGGCCAAAACATTGTCAATCTACCTCCCTCCCATTCTCAGATAAATGATCCTCATAATGAAAACTTCTAAAACTTGATGCCACTTCCTTTATTTTCTATATTGATTTCATAATATAGTTACTTTTATTTATACATAATAATTCAGTTAATTTATTACAAAAATCACTTTGTATTATAATGTATCTCATTTTCATTTAGTTTTTCATTTAAAATAAGATATAATAACTTCAATATATTATAATTTCTACAGTGTTACATATAGT
This sequence comes from Viscum album, assembly GCA_963277665.1. NCBI lineage: Eukaryota > Viridiplantae > Streptophyta > Magnoliopsida > Santalales > Viscaceae > Viscum > Viscum album. Next base: position 1,574,344,051 of record OY728119.1, on the reverse strand, counting down.
GCATAAGATTTATTTTATGGTAAAGGGGAAAAATAAGGGTTTTCCCTGGAGAATGTAATAGTCATTTATATAACTCATGAATCACTTAAAAGTAATATCATGATAAAGGGTAAAAATGTAAGGGTGGTCTCTAGAGTTTATAAGAGTCATTTTAGTGACTTAAGGAACAATGTATGGGTTATCTATTACTAAGTATGAAAAATAGAAAATATAGGAATTTGTAAGGGTTGGGAGTTTCCATTCATAGTAGTATTCCTGAGAAAACATAAGGGTAATTCCCTTAATTATTTTTTCAATGAAGGGTTTTCCAACAATGAATCTTGAAAGATTTTTTAATCTAAATATATGATTGATAAATCACCTATTTGATAATGGCATGAATTAAGCCTAAATTAGAGTAAGATTATTCATTGATATTTCAGTGCTTAAAATACTATCTTTTCATGGGTTTTATAGATTTGATATCTATAAAATATACAAACCATGAATAGGGGAATCATTCTTTGTAGATATAAGCATTTAATTTCTTTAGATATTAATATAGGTTTTGAAAAAATATTAATTATCAAATTTTTCCAATATAATATATTGGTTTGGATGGAATTTAATGATAGATAGAATAACACTTCAAACCTAATGTAATTTTCATATTTTATTATATAAAATATATCAAATTATTAATTTGGAGGAGGAATCCAAATAAAAATACCATGATGGTATTATGTAGTAAATATATTTCCATATCCTTGGAAATTTTGAGGATTCAAATTTAGTACCACTTGTATAAGTTTTAAGAGAGAGAGATATTGATATATTTTTGTAGATGAGAAAAATAGAGAGCATCATTGACATATCAATACTATAATAGAACAATATAATAATATTAATTATATGGAGTAAATTAAATAACATTGGAATATTTGATACATAAATAGAAGAAGTGGATTCTCATTCTATTTTGGAAGGGATATTGAGAAAAGTTTTTTAACTCCCTGATGATCTTTCCAAAAAAAAAGATGGTGAAACTTTCCATGATGACCCATGGAAAAATAGATATGTTATTCATGGATATGTTTTCATCCATGATATAAAAGAAAAACATGTGGAGGTTAAAGGAACAAATCAACACTCAGTGAACCTACATCAATTATGATATTTATTTGTGATGATCTTGCATGAAAATGTTTTTTTTTCTTGTCTAAAATAGAGATAAAATAAAAGGAGGTGAGGGATGTGTTCCCCAGGAGGTAGTGAACCATCACTAAAAATTTTAAGGGGAGTAACCCCAGGTGTATGATTGACCTAGCCTAAATACATCACCAAATAATATGTTTAGTGGATATTGATACATTTACATATTACAGATGTATGCACCTTGGATTATCCCTATGTGAATGAGCCAATTTAAAATATGTTCATCTTATGTGCATGTTTTACTTATATTCTATAAGATATAATTGGTGAGTGAGGATTAATAAATCCTTAATTAAATATAGAAAATGTATGTTTAAGTGAAATAATAAAGATATCATCATCTAAGTAAGAGAAATAGGGTGACTGTGATAATGATGAGTTTATGGTCATCTTGGGAAATGAGATTTTAAAGAGTAAGTGTTAAAGTTGGAACACCTTTCATATCCCAATTCACCTATTATATTTGGGAATATCTCACTTATTTCGCTTATGGGGACTAAAAATTGGTATTAGATCATAGGTTAATTTTGTTAGATTTATTATTTTCTAAATTAATTTAATTTATTCTTACAATTGAAGATTATTTTTATCTCACGGTTTTTTAAAGTTTTAAAAATAGTAATTTTCAAAGGGGTTCTGATATCAAATGGGAATAACTTCCAACTATGGAAGAATTGGATGTAATACTACTTTAAATCCTTATACATATATATTTACACAAATTTCATTCATGAGATCTCAAATATTATAGATGGTGGAGCCTTATTAGAGAGATATCACAAATGGTTGAATATAAATGACAAAGTAATAAATGCATTAGGGGGAGCCTTGGATAAAAAAATTATATGAAGGAAATGTTATTTAAGTACCCACATCCCATGTGGAAAAAGATTCTCAATATCAATAAAAGAGACTACAAGGTATGCTATTCTAAATTAAAAGTTTTATGAAATAATTATGAGGACTTGTGGATACACCCAAATGAATTCGTTGATGAATTATTTGATTGGGTAAATGTGATTGTAAAGGATTTGAATTCAATAAAATAAATCCTTAATTATGTGATGGTCATTAAATTCATCTTGATAAGACCACCACCTAAGTTTAATCTAAAAATTTATACACTTAAGGATAAATATTCAAATGAGATAACTTTGATAAAATTTATAGTACTATTATTGTGTATGAAATGAGGAATGATAAAAATAAAATTTTTGAAAATTAGAAGTCTTAGGAAAAGGAATTCAAGGAATTGAAGAAACATACCATAGAGAGAAATAAGTAATAAGAAGAGGTTGATGAGAAAATTCCATTCCATTCTTCAGATATGTAAAGAGGAAAAGTAAAGTGTAAAGGAAAGATCATAGTTTCTTGATTATAGTGTGAAAATGTTGAATATATTACTATAAAATATCTAAGGAGATTCTAATATGAGGATAAAAATAATAAAGATAAAGGATTGTTGGTATAAGAAAAAGTTACAATATAATAACCAAGATAGGAAGTTTCTTGAGCATACATAGAAGTTAGTGAAAGTTTATAAAAAATAAAAAGAACCCACTTTAAAGACAAATATTTATTTGGTTTTAAATCAAAATTGGAACACTCAAAACACCCAAAGAGTTATAGGAGACACATAAAAAACATAGAATAATATTCCTCAGATTAGGTGTCATTGTTGTTGAAAAAGCTGACATACTGAAAGTGCATGTTATATAGTTAATAGGTACTAGAAGGTGTAAGAGAAATAAAGGTAACCAAGAATAATTAAATATTCTAGGTATACTTTTTATAGACACTACTTATGGTGTGGTGGATATGCCTTTTAAAACCCAAAATGGCTAGACACAACCATTAAAGGAGTCTTTATGTAAGAAATAAATAAAAAATCAATTTTCAGCCTTGATAAATGAAGTTATTACATCATATTAGGAGGTGAAAAAAATATATTAATCATCACTGAATGTGAAGTCAAGTATTTGTAAGTTAGTTGGAAGTAAAGGGTTAGTTCAACTAGACCAATCCCATTCCCCAACTTGAGGAAATTGGAAGTCCCCCTCTCCCCATGTATTAGAATAATTTTACTTATTATTAACTTGTTTTAGGTTTTAGGGGAGATATGATCTATGTGATGGTTTTATCATAAATAAAAGTTGAATTGTGATATGATATAAAGTTAAAATTTATGATTCAAGTAGTGAAAGTTAGATCATATAGAATCTATAATTACATGAATATTGGTACTATTAGAAGCATCGAAGTAGTAACTATTGGTATATTAATTGTATCAAGGTATAATTGAAGTGATGGTGTAAATAACACATATTATCTATTGATAACAGGTCTTTAAGATGAAATAAGACACCTTTATGGAGAATAAACAACAAAAATAATTTTCACAACTTATTTGTTTTAATCTAAAAAGTGATCTAACATGTGATATTATCTGACTATTTTTAGAATATCAAAGGCTGCTAGGTGGATGAATTTCATATTGAATATTAATTATATATTAAATTATGATATTGATAAATTCATAGGGAGTTGGGATATAAAAATAAAAATTACTTATCACTATCAACAAAGGAAATACACCCCAATATATGAAAGTTCGAATCACTTATGAAAAAGTGGTATTAGTTTTGATATTTGGTGTTAGAGTTTTTCCTAGAGATTATTTATGAAACTGAAATTTTTAAGGTTAGAACGGGTAATGGAAGATGGTCTAGAGGGGGTGAATAGACTAGATTAAAATTTTAAACAAAAAATTGATAAATTAAATTAATTATCAAAATTAATTATTAATGTTAATTAGTATTAGAAAAAGTAAATAATTAAAGGATGTTTTTTATAGTAGTTTGGTCCAAAGTGAGCCTACTATATGCTTATACCTCTCAAATTGGTGAGAGATATGTGTGCACTAAAAATTATTTTTATGGGGGAATAAAAACCCGATTAAAAAATACTTTTCTAATGTAGAGATAACCACAACACTGAAATTTTTATGGGGAGTTACAACCCTTACAACCTGACTTTAGACACTGGGAGTCACAACCCAAATAGTCCTAACTTTAGATATATGGATTCACAACCCTTAGATCCTAACTTTATAATCTTAGAGTCATAACCTGAGAAAAATAATAACAAATAATTATTTTGTGATTAAAATCATAAACAAGAAAAATATAGTGCAAGTGAGAGATAGGAAATAGTGTTACAGACTCACAACCAGATGAATGAGAAGATAAAATGTTAAAGTAAAGGTACTGGTTGTTGAATATTATATTAGAAATATCATTAAGGAAAATGTTGTCAAATTATAATTAATTCTTCCCTTGAAAGATCATTCAAGTGATGAAACAGAGTGTCGTAGGATGTTTTATATTTTACAGACGGTTCAAAGTTCACAGTACTTTCTCTTTGAAAAACGCAGTATCAAAAATGTTAACACATGTCTTGAAATTTCTATCTTCATATTCTATATTTGTTTCCTAAAAAAAGATAATGATATATATATAGAGAGAGAGAGAGAATAAATATACAGCAGTTTCAGTAGCTCCACGTACTTAGGAAATTTAAAATAAATTTAATCAAGAGTAATCATAAATATTTCCATAATAATTGCTGCACAATTTCTTCTTTATTACTGTAGAATAAATCACTAAAAAAGAATTTAAAATAATTTGAATAAGTCTTCTAAAAATATCTCCAGAAATATAACAGCATTGAATGATTTAAAATAATTAGTAGGCATATCCCACAAAGTGGGGTCATTTGACTAAGAACCGGTACACATGCATCCATATCTAAGAAAAATTATTGAAACTAAAAGAACTGAGTAAATAGACAAGCATCCCCCAAAGACAACCACTGAGAGTAACGGTACAAAATAGAAAAGTAAACGAGCCAGAATACATTCCCACCTAAAACAAAAAAGTACAAGCACCTGGATCTCATCCTCAAAATATCCTACCAGAAGGGTAGGTACAGTGATCTTTTTTAATGTCACTGAAGAAAACCACATCCATCGAGTAACCCTGAAGCACCACCTATCTCTGAACCACCAAGGACTCCATCAAATAATTCGACCATCTACATAAGACATGTCACATGTGGGTGAATCCCGTTAAGGGGTGAGTAAAACAATACTCAATAGGGACCCAAAACCACAAAGGTAGCCCACAAAGTAAGACACAAGGAAGACTACCAAACAGGTACACGAAGTGTAGCCTCTAATAAGTACAATAAATAGAGACACTGGAGTCAGCTCACACCAGGATTCATATACCAATAAATTCTAGATATATCCAAATCCATCAATATATATAGTCTCCATAAGAGACCTACTCTGCGCACTCGTAGGAGACCTACTCCACATCTTCACAGGAGACCAACTCTACACCCTCATAGGATACCAACTCCACATCTTCATAGGATACCAACTCCACACCCTCATAGGAGACAAACTCCAAGCCTTCGTAGGAGACTAATTTTGTTCCCTCATAGAAGACCAAATCTATGTCTTCGTAGGAGACTAACTCTGTGTCTTTGCCACATTAAGTCATAGGATTTCATCCTTAGCGTGCTCTCTCCTAGAGAACCTTCTCATCGATCCAATAGTTTATACATTATCCTATATGAAAACTCACGTAGAGTATCTCAAAATGACCACCTCATCGTGAGGTTCTCAATGCCACAAATGGATCATCAAACAGACTTACGGTTTAGAAGTTATGGTCATTTAAGTAAAAAGGGGTTGGTTGGGCCTGGGTCTCGTCCAACCAGACCCGACCCACCTGACCCGACCCACCAGGTCCATACCATCTAGGCCCGGCCTGCTGCCGGTTCCAGCCTAGCCCGTTGCCAGCTTATTATGGCCTGCATGAGCGAGTTGGTTCATCTTCCCAGGATGTGGCAGGTGTCATGTCCCCACCTGGTCAACATAGGCTAGCCACCACATTCAACACAAGGCATCCACCGCGTTCAATATAGGGTGGACACTACATTCAACACAGCGGTCCACTGTGTGACTACCCTGTGGTGGTTTCTGTAGGGTATCGTCATGGTCCAACTGGACCATGTCCCTCTTCCTCGTCTAGTCGAGCCTACCACTATCCATTGATTCAAAGACCCTATTCACCACCCACGGATGTTATGCCACGGGTTCCTCCTTCTAGATGGCCACACTGCCCTATGCTACTATCGGTACCGCTATGCAACCCCATGCACCACCACCAGCATCCCCCCCTTCCTCAAGCATCCACCGTTGTTGTGGTGGTCTGTTCTTCTAATTGGGAACACCATTACAAACCTCCATTTATCACCTTCACTACTATGTGTTCCGAAATTTCTCTCTATCACTCCTGAGGTCTGACCATGCTCATAACCACCTAGAAAAACACATCATGACCACGAGGGTCTGCCAATGAAGAACACAATAACTGGGAAGAGTGATAAGCACAAGAACACCCTTAGAACATATCTTGTCCTTGTTCGTGTTGGCCTTCGTCCATTCATGTCAGCGGAATTATGAAATAGAAACCAAATAATGTTTAACAATGTTCATCCCCTTTAATCCTTCATTTTTAACCATCTTAGAAGAATGATCGAACTGCAGATCAAACTGTTCATGGGTTGGTCTATGTTCATCATTGGAAACAAGGATGAGGAAAAGAATCATTAAGAAAATAAACCCCCTGCCTGAAAATATGATTCGTTGGAGGATAGAATTCTTCGTTGATGAAAATACATCCACGAAAGTCTTTGATTCATCATTCGTTGGTTCTTGATCTAAGCTCTGATCTCCAAATCATCGTCATCGATGAGAGAGCTTCCTTCTCTTTCCTCAAGGAAACTTCTGAGCACTGGGAAAATTCTTCATCATTATTAATTGTAACACTAGTCACTGCCTTTGATTAATGGAGGAAATGAATTAATCCATTTCAACATTTTAAATGTGTTTCAATGTTACCATGATGATGCATTGCAGCTTCGCCGAGTCGCTGCATCGCAGTGTTGCTGAGTCTCTGCATAACATTGAAAAAATAAAATAAAATAACCTTTTCAGCATATTTTATTTTCCTCTTAAAATTTTGATAAATTAAGTTTTGAAGTTGACCCGCGTCGGCCGATGTTAGGCCCTGCCTATAGTAAACTCATTTTTCTAAGCTCAATGGTGCCTGTAAATTACTAATCCAGACACCCATTTAGAAGTTACCAAAACCTCACACATGCGCTATTTTTAATAAACTTAAAAATCGTTTGAACATTTATTTTGGGCACCCTGAGCCTTAGAATCATGTGTAGTCTTAGCACCTACTCTCAGAATAATCCCATATAATTTTCAAAAAAATTACATGAAAATTCAGTGACATTACATTCTCCCCAACTTTGGTTTCTATGTACTTGAAATCCAAAATAAAGGATAAATAAACAAATAGGGAGACTGAGCATGAATCTGACCCTCTCTCTCTCATATGCTCTCCTAGAGATTTAGGTGTTGCCACAAAATGTGCACTAAATGAATTAATCTCCCATGGAGGGTCCTCTTCTATCGATCCTCGATCCTCACCGAGAACTTCGTAAAAGTCACCATGTCATCAATGACCAAATTTACCCAGTCAATGATGTGTGATGGGTCCTGTACGTATCTCCTTAGCTGGGATATGTGAAATAAGTTTTGAACCCACTCTAACTATTGAGGTAGATCCAAGTGGTATGCCACCTCTCCCACTCTACATAGTATCAGAATAAGTCCAATGAACCTTGGAGATAACTTGCTGCCCCGACCAAATCTTTGTATCCCATGTCGAGGAGAGATCTGGAGGAACACATGGTCTCCCTCCTCGAACTCCGAGGATCTATGTCACCTATCAGCATAGGACCTCTAACGGCTCTGTGCAGTCTTCATCCACTCTTAGATGACCTGCACTTTCTCTATAGTAGCATGCACCAACTCCAGGCCCATGATCGTTGACTCTCCGGGGTCAGTCCAGCAAAGTGGAGACCTTCAAGGTTGACCATAAAGGGCCTTGAATGTTGGAATACCGATGGTGTAGTGTTATCTTTTATTGTATGAAAACTCCACCAAGGGTATGTGATCCTCCCAACTATAGTCAAAATTGAGGTACAAGCACGTAGCATGTCCTCTGGGACCTGGATGGTCTGATCCATCTGACCGTCTGTCTGCAGGTGGAAAGCTATGCTCAAGCGCAGTTCACTCCCAAACACCTCCTGCAATCCCTTCTACAACTAGGATATAAAGCATAAATCACGATCTGAGACTATCATAGATGGTAATCCATGGAGTTGAACTATCTCTTTCACGTAAAGGTGTCACAAGCTCTCTACTAACCCTTGTTTCTGAATTTATAGGAAGTGGGCCGACTTGGTGAGTCGATAAACAATCACCTAGATGGTATTTTGACCCCTTGATGTACGTGTTAAACCCATCATGAATTCAATAGATATTCCATCCCACTTCCACTCTGACACCTCAAGGGGTTGAGTCAAACCCATTGGAACCTGGTGCTCGGTCTTCACTTGCTGACAAGTGAGGCATCTTGAGACAAACTCTGCCACTACTTTCTTCATCCTCGGCCACCAAAACTGATGTAGGAGGTCCTTTTACATCTTTGACACACTTGGATGTACTACCAAAGGGGAAGTATGGAACTCCCTCAACACCTCCTCCCATAAATTCTCCAGTACAACTCTGCACCCTCTAAAAATAATGACATGCTTTCCACATTTTGAATATCTATTAGGGGCATGCCTGGTGGACATATGACCATGTGTAGTCATGTAGCTCGTATCTTTGAGTTGTGCCTCCCTAACTCACTGTAAGAGTAAAGGATTAACTACCATCTATTTGAGATAAGTGGTTCCATATCCATCCATGATGGATATCTGAAGTGAGGAAAACTGATCTTATGCCTCATTCGGTAGCTGTGAACTCGATCTCCAGCTGAGAGAATCTTCCACCACGTTCCTCTTCCCATGAGTATAGACTATCTTGAAGTTATAGTCCTTGATAAACTCTATCCAATTCCTCAGTCTCATGTTCAGATCCTTTTGAGAGAATATATACTTGAGGCTTTTGTGGTTTGATTAGACAATAAACCACTCACCCATAAGTTAGTGTCACCACATCTTCAATGCGAAGACTACCACTGCAAACTTAAGATCATGGGTCACATAGTTCTACTCATGTGGTCTCTACTTCCGTGAACCATAGGCAATCACCGCTTTCCCTGGAATCAGGACACAACTATGCACAGTCCCTAATGCATCGCAAAACACCACATACTCAACACCCTCCTCTAGAAATCTCTGGATGGGCGTGCTCATCAAACTCTACCTCAACTATTGGAAGCTCTCCTGGCACTTTTTCATCCACATGAAAGGTTTCCTCATTCATGTCAAGTCCTTCAAGGATGATACTACTCTGTAAAAATCTAGCACGAACATCTGATAGTACCTAACCAACCCAAGTAAATTCCTCACCTTGGTAATGTTCTTGGGAAGCTCCCAAGAAAGCATTGTCGCTATCTTCATTGGATCTACTGCAAGTCCAACCTAAAAAATGATGTATCCCATAAATTGGACCTCTCGTGTCTAGAACTGAAACTTCAAGAGATTTCTATAAATTCGATGCTCTCAAAGTAAGCCCAGGATCATCCTCAAGTGTATCGCGTGCTCCTCATTGGATGCCGAGTACACCAGGATTTCATCTATAAAGACCACTACAAAATGGTCTAGGTAAGGCTAGAATATCCTATTCATGAGTCCCATAAACACTATTGGGGTGTTCTCCACACCAAACTGCATCACTAAGTAATCATAGTGTCCTTGGATACATATGAAAGTCATCTTTGGAATGTTATCATCCAACACCCAAAGCTATTGATTGCCTGATCTGAGGTCTATCTTTGTGAATCATCTCACTCCCTTAAGCTGATTGAAGAGGTCATCAATCCTCAATAGTGGATACTTATTCTTCACAGTCAGCTAATTCAGGCACTATAAGTCCACACATAACCTCAATATCATGTCTGACCTCTTGGAAAAAAATATTGGGGCTTCCCATGGTGTAACACTAGGTCTCACAAAGCCCCTTCTTTTTAAGTCCTCCAACTATAACTTTAATTCACAGATATCTGTGGGATTTATCTGATATTCTAGTGTAGATATCAGTTTCGTCCAGGGGTATAGGCCAATGCATAAGTCTACCTCCCTACGAGGAGGTAGTTCTGGAACATCTTTCGGAAAGACGTCCTGGTATTTTTCCACCACTGTAGGAATCTAAGGACCTGTCTCATCCACTACACCGAGGTTCATGCTAGACAACTGATGTGTGATCGGTTGCACCCTCTTACATGAGAGTATATACTATGCTACTCTGGTTTCCTTTTTACTGATAAAGGAAAACTTGGTCCCATATTCACAAACACACTACACTATGAGCCTAAAGCAGTCAATCTGAGTATGAACTATGGATAACCAGTCCATACCTAGAATGACGTCGAAAGGGATCAACACTTCCACTAAGAGATCCAAACCAAAACTCTCACCCCCCAAGAGAAAGGGCACACTTTCGGTACCAGTGTGTGATCGTCGAATCTCCTCTCGTAAGAGTCTCTAAGAATAGGGATCGATTCAATGGTTCCACTGGAATATCCGTGTCTCGAACAAGGGTCATGGTGAGAAAAAGGTGATTGGAAATAATTTCTATAAAAACTGCATCTAGGGTGGAAAAGACACATATTGAACCTCTAATTATCCTAGGAGTCTTAAGATTTTAATCCCCCATCACCAAGAGTTGGCCTCACCCCTATCCACTAGATCCCTAAACTCATGGTGGACCACCTGGGGGTGGTGGTGGTAGTTCCTCAAACCTCCATCCACCTCCTTCTACTCATCCCACTCCTCTGCAACATCTACCACCTGGAGGACCACCTTGTTCCTGCCACTATCGATGCATTGGTGGCCCCTTGACTATCTCCTAGTCGTTCATGCCCAAGTGGATTTCTATCATCATCGAGTGTCCTTCGCATCCCCTAAAGTTGAAACATATATACACTAAGGAGAATAGGATATGCATGGAAATCGATCTGGACATAAATGTGCAGGACTGGGAAGAGTGACGACTCAATTAGAAGGTCTCTTCATGAGAGATCTGGGAACGTAACTAGTGGACTTTACTTCCATTGTGGATCATTTCAGAGATGTCCTCCCAGAAGATTTATCTGGCTTACCTTCCATGATAAATGTGTAGTTCACTATTAATCTAGTTCCAGGTGTGACTCCATTGTATATTCCTCCTTATAGGATGAAACCTAAATAGCTACATGAACTCAAAAAGTAGATTGAAGACCTCAATGTTAAGGGTTTTATCTGACCTATCACATCGTCGTAGGGTTCACTAGTTATTTTTTCCAAGAAGGTGGATGGTACCCTCATATTGGTCATGGATTACTATTGGATCAACCAACTTATAGAAAAAATCAATATGTGTTCCCTCATATTGATGACCTCTTCAATTGCTCCAAGGATCACCTATTTCTCCAATATTGATATGAGTTTGGGATATCACCAGGTGCGTGTTCGACCATATGACAAACCACGTATGGTGTTCTGGAGTAGGTGTGGATTGTATAAGTGTCTAGTTATTCCATTTGGCCCCAATAATGCACTAAAATTCTTCAGGGCTCTGATAAATTGAGTTTTTCACTTGTACCTTGATTCCTATGGTGTGGTATGTGTTGATGAAATATTGGTGTATTCACGTTCCAGACACAACCATGAAATCCATATTGATATTATGTTGAGTACATTGAGAGAGCACCCGCTATATGAAAATCTCAGAAAATACCACTTCTGGCTTGATAATGTTCACTTCCTGGGACATATAATATATGAGGCAAGAATTTCAGTCGACCTAGAAAAGTTGAGCAATATAGTTTCATGGGAGCTGCCCAAAAAAATTCACCATACACAGTTTCTTGGGGTTTCTGGATATTACAAGCATTTCATCTAGGATTTCTCTTGCTTAACAGTGCCTCTTACGGCCCAGACTAAGAATGGTGTGTTGTTTATCTATTCATATGCTTGTGAAAAATATTTTTAGGAGTTAAAGGGAAGACTAACCTTAGATCTGATCTTAATTCTTACTAAGTTAGCTAGAATATATACTGTTTATTATGATGATTTAGAAATCAGACTGGGTGTAGTTTTGATGTAGGGTGATCGATTTATGACTTATGGATGCCGCCAATTGAGAACTTATGAGTGGAACTATCCTATATACAACCTTGAGTTATAAGATTTGGTTCATTCTTTAATCTACTAGAGATAATAATTTTTGGGTGATAGTTTTGTTGTTTACAAGGATCATAAAAGATTTAAATATATCTCTATACAGTGATACTTGAATTTAAGGCAGTACAGGTGGGTAAAATACCTTCAGTCATTTGATTTTTAGCTTTATTATACCCTTGGTAAAGGAAATTCCATGGATGACTCTTTGAGACTCAAGATGTGGACCCAATCTATTTAGGTAGCCAGCGATGAGTGGAAGATGGTGGCTTTGTTTTCTGAGATGCATCTGGAGGTTCAGGAACAATGTTGGAAACTAGTTTTAATAACTCTTACAGTGACATCCTCTATTCTAGAGTGAGTTTGTATGTGACAGTTATCTGATCTATAGGGGATCGTTTTGAGGGAAAGCATCACAGGAGAGAACCCTCCTCTTGGTTGGGTTGTTGATAGCAGTGAAGCTCTTCTTTACCATGGCCAAGTATGGGTACCTTATGATATACAACAATAGATGATGAAAGAATCCCATACCTTAGTTTGAGTAGTTCATCCTTCACATACCAAGATGTATAGAGACACGTGTCATCGGTACTAGTGGCCAAGTATGAAGAATCAGATAGTGGGTTTCCTCACATGTTGCTCCACCTGTCGGCAGGTGAAGGCAGAGCATCAACGACCTGCTAGACTTCTACAAACTCTATCTATTCCTGAGTGGAAATGGAATGACATCACCACAGATTTCATTATAGGATTTCCAAGAACTCATCGAGGTAGCGATGCAGTAAGGGTGATTTTCGGTAGATTGACCAAAATCATGCACTTCTTGCCTATTTGGTAGACCTTTTATATTAATTATTTGGGAAGGTTTTATATATTGTAGATAGTGTGACATCATGGTGTACCTCATTCTATTATCTCAAATAGATATTCCCTCTTTACTTCATAGTTCTGGAAAGGGTTGTAGAAAGTTCTGGGTTCGCAGGTACTCTTGAGTACTGCATATCACCCTCAGATCAATGGGTAGTACGAGTGGACCATAAGAGTGTTAAAGGATATGATATGGGCTTATATCCTTGATTTTGTAGGTTCCTGGGAGAAACATATTCCTCTAGTTGAGTTTACCTATAATAAAGGATTTCAAGTGACTATTCAAATGGCTTCGTATGAGGACATCTATTATAGACCATGTTGTTCGCCATTATACTAGCTCGAAGTAGGTGAGGTAGCTCTTTTGGAACTTCACCACATTCAGGAGATGTCTAAGCAAGTTTGAATGATTCATAAGTGTATGAATATAGCTCATTCCAGATTGAAATCTTATACTGATTTTCATCACATACCTCTCAAGTTTGAGGTGGGATATAGAGTATTTTTTCATGTTTCGCCAAGGTTAGTTCATAGGTGGATTAGGATACAGGGGAAGTTATCACCAAGATACATTGGTCCATTTGAGATAGTGGAGAAAGTTGGGCTGGTAGCATATTGATTATTGTTACCTCATAGGTATCGTGTCATGCATGATGTCTTCTATATATCTCATCTTCAATAGTATCATCCAAACCCATCTCATTCATTTGACCCTGACGACATTGAGCTCAAATCATATGCATCCTTTGAGAAGCGTCTGATTCATATCGTTGACCATAACACGAAGGTTCTCCAAGGAAGTTCATTTCCTCCAGTCTAGGTGTTATGGAAACACGGACGCATTTAGGACGAGACTTGGGAGTGGGAGACTGATGTGCATGCTCAATAGCCGAAGCTTTTCTTAGATTACATTCCACTAACCTCATAAGGGAAACTCGGGGATGAGTTTTCTTAAGGAGGGGATGTTTTAACTTAATGGCTTTAATTAAGGTATATACCGTTTAAATTTTTATTCTAAAACTACAAAGTGACCCAAGGCACATTCCTGCGCACCCTGTTGTAGGTCACACGTGGAAATTAAAATTAATTGAATAATTTCTAAGGCTTTATGTAATGTTTTTATGCCACTCCCTAGCACTTTTTTCGGGATAAAATAATTAAAAGGGTTAAAAAATGAATAAAAATAATTTTTAGTAATTCAAAAGAGTTTAAAAGGGGGTAAAAATAAATAATAAAATAAAATGGTTGGATAAATATTAAAAATAATTAAAATGGGGTAAATCCATTTTTATTAATCATTTAATTTCTTTCACCATTTTTATTTTTATTATTACTTTTATTTTAATTATTTGTTTTTTTATTTATTTTCCTTTTCTTTTTTTCCTTTTCTTTTTTTTCTTATTTCTTTTTTTTCTTTCTATCTTCTTCCCCCCTCTCTTTAGTGTGTTGCACCCCCTGTTGGGTGGTGTGTACCACCCTCTTATCCATTCATATGTCCACTGCAACCTTGTTTCTTCTTCGATTTTGACATTTTCTAGTGCATTGTGAAGCTCTCGATAAGTCTAACCTCATGAACCAAGAATCATACGATCTCATTCTCTATCCATCCCTTGATTTTCTACAGAAGGATTTTACTTGAAATTTGGGTTTTTCTAAAATCATCTGATTTCTTTCGTTTTAGGTCAAATAAAAGATCGTTATAGATCGTAGGATCCTCTATGAGTACATGGTAGGGTGTCTACTCTCTTTCCCCTCATTCCACCGTGTATTTTAAATTTCATGTTGTGCTGCTCGTCGGTGCCTATTGATGATATTTAATTTTACACATTCTAATTTAATTAAAATACTCGGCAAGGCTATTGCACCTTGTTTTAGATAAACTATATTTTTAAAATTTTTGAAACATCATGGACACACCTTTAGGTGTACCGATGTATTTGGTCTATTTTCCATTAGTCCTATATAATTAAATTAATTAGATACTTGTGTTGTGTGATCCCTTTTTGTTGAGTTTTAATTAAATAAATTATTTTAGGATAATTTTGACCCATGAACTTTTGTTTTATTTTTTTTATTTATTCCTAATGATTTTTCTTTGTTAAAATTATTATCATGTTGTGTTTTTTTTTGGTTCTTACTAATAAAGTTTTTTGACTATGACTATCTGACTAGAACAATTAGGAAGTGCGTTGCTCCTTATTGCTCAAATAATTTTGTTGAAATTATAAATTCATACTATGTGATATCTTCTTCCTTGAAATATAATTAAATTTATGGTGGTGAGAGAACATGGGTTCCATATTAATGACTACACAAGGACTCTCCTTTCTTGACCGGTTACACATTACGCCAGAGAGGAGATGTCTCAGGATTTTCCAGATGAGGCTTTCCCTATGTTTCTAAATACTCATAAGTGATACTGGTTCCCAAAGGGACATTCAAGGATGAAACCGATGAAAAATTGGATAATCCATGCCTTGGGTGATACTTGACCACTTATTTGTGATACCAGGACATACTCATAATAAATCCATGCCTTGATCGATACTTTTTCTTTCAGAAGATTTCCTTGGATGGGCTCAGTGGTATTGGTTAAATTGAAGGATGTACCATAGTGATACCTTTAGGATAGGATCAAACTCCAACTCTCAACTTTAACATAATAATAATGATAATGTTTGTAAGGTTATTATATATACTGTTTGAGTTCTGTGTGAATTGTGATATCTTCTGGTGTTTTGAAGCACACTTTGTTGCCACATAAATTAGTCCCCATGCTAAAGAACAAGCTTGGGGGTGTATTCCTTTTTGTCTGACTTTTTTATTTCTATCCTTTATGTGTGTGTGTGTGTGTGTGTGCATCTGGCTTATTTCAGGCACCTTATTCATATTTCTAACTTAGGCTGAAGTAGGTGGTATGGATGGGTTCTGTTGAGAACCCAAACCAAGTTATACATATTTTATTATGTATATTTAATTGCTTGCATTATCACATATTAGAACACTAGTTTTGTTTACAACATGAAATGGAATGTTTTAGATGTTGTGGGTGTCGGCCTATTGGGATTTTATCTCACTCCCTGCTCGGGCATCATTTGGTACCTGAGTATACTTTATGCTCACATGTATGGATAAGAAGAAGTGTTCCGCTTCTGATGATTATGTGTTGTTTGTTTCTTAAGATGGAGGTTAGGGGTAGAGGACTACTCTTTTTCTCGAGATACAGTGGTTTCACATTATGTCATTTTCATTACATCTTTGATTGCATGCTTGTATTCTTGTTTTTCGTACTCTTACTTTAGCACAGACATCATAGCATGACATCGTTGTGTGTCTAGTTTATTTATCAGCTTTCACAATTATTATTTATTTGGTTGGGGTTATTTATTTTCTTATGCTTTAGTTTGATTATTTATATGCTTCCTATATTTATTATAAACTGAGTTTCTTCCGCTTTATATTACCTATAAGGGCATAGTCTTCCCTAAGTAGGCGTTAAAAATAGCTCTCGTTACTAGTCGGAAGCCTCTAGCATTCATGAAGATGCACTTAAGGTTGTGTGTCTAACTCGGCTCTGATAACTATTACATTGGATTCTAGGAAGTGTTGGGTGGATCTTTTTCATTCTCAATTTGAATTAGTTTTGGTAATTACTTCAACCCGTCATTATTGGTCTTCTAATAAATTTGTTAAGTGTTTTAGATTTATTATGTCAAATTATTTATTTTATATTGGAAGCAATAGTGATTGGATTATTAAAAAGATTATTTTTTGTAAAGATAAGAATATTATCTTTATTTTATATGTTTATGTCAAAATATAATTCAATTTTTTCAATGGTAAAAAAAATCACTGAAGTTGTTACAAGTTGCCCAAGTGATATTGCAGTTTTCTTCTAAAAGTCAATTCAGAATTATGATAATATATCAAGATATATTGAATAGATTTGTGGTTGAATTATAATGTTGGATAAATATTATCTAAATATCATTATTTTATGTATAAGTATGAAAAATATTTTTTAAAACTCTAAAAATTTACCGAAGTTTCTGAAGTATTTTTTTAACTGTACAGTAAACATATTTGAAATTCTATATTATTTATTTTGTTTTAAGTTCTAAATATGTCAGAATTTCTCAAAACCTAGTACGATGGAAATCCAATAATTTTATCTTGATTAAATCAGTCTATATAAAAGGATGAAAAAGTGGTTTGTATGGTCAATAAATTCACCGAAGATTGGGAATTCAATTCTTAGCTACAGTTTTCTAGAATATTATTGCTTAAGTTTTTTGAAGATATCAGGAGATATTGAAGTCAGATTGATTTGATTATTGATCCTTTGTAAATATCATAATATTTACTAAAAATATGTCCTATGGGATTAATGTTTAATCTAATGTTAAAAGGATCAAATAATTCAGTGAAGTCTAAAGTTTAGATGTTCATATTTTCTAGAAACATTGTTCATACCCTATGCTGGTAAGCATAACATAAGGAATGAAACATATGTTCGATGAATGATAAATGTAACGAATATAAACCATGCGTTAAAGTCTAGAATTACTGTTTGAAACCTTACATTCACAAAATTTGAATGTATGGTTAATCAAAGCTACGTTCTAGATTTCATGCTGAAAAGGATGAACGTATGGATCATCATCCCAACATTACTTTTTGATCCCTACGTTACGTGCATATAAATGTATAGCTAAGAAACAATACATTGGATGGAATCCTATACTATGAAAAGGAACCATACGGTATGTAATTGAACCCTATGTTTGGTATTTTGTCATTACATGAAGGAACCCAACATTTGACATTTTAATGATGTTGTTTTAAATCTTTGATATTTTATGTGGTTTTTACAATGGTCTTCTTAGTATTAAAGATCATTATAAAGTTGTATTATGAATTATTATAAGGCTTTCATGTAATAGATTAAATAATTCATATTTATAAGGTATGTTATGAATCACTTTGAATGATTTGATTTCAAATATTCATGATTAATTATGCTGCTAGTTTTGAGAACTGTCTCGGCTATATTTAAAGTGGTTTGAATGGATTTAATGGGAGTTTTAAATTGTTCAACGCTATTATTATTATGGATATATAATTAGAGGAGTTTTTAAAATTATTTTTAATTCATTTATTTGATATTTATTCAATAATAATAAAGAGACAATAGTGCTACGCTATTATTAGGGATATTTATAAAGACTATTAAATCTATTTATTTTAGGTATCCTAAGGAAAAATAATATTGTTACAACTAATGAATATTTATTCTCTATATATCTCTCTCTTTTGGCAGGAAAAGAATATACACAATGAAGAAGATAGGAGGCGTGAAAACATTGATGAAAATAAAATGATGAAATATTTTCATTCTGCTGCTTATTATTTTGAAGAAGAGAGAAAAATATTCTTTATGCATTATTATTATCTCATGGTGTAAAGATTAAGGAAGTCTACATAAACATTTTCTAATCTATTTGGTGTTGTTTAAAGATAAAGAAGCTTGCTCTATATTGAAGATTATTTTTCTGCTACTATTGTGCTATATTGAAGATCTGATCTCCTCTGTCAGTTGTTGTAGTAACTGTGAAGTTCAACCTGTACTATCAACAAAATCAATCTCCATTGATTTGGTGGAGTATCTGTTGCTCGAACTCAGTCATGTTGGAGTGTTAGGTTCTCAGACTAAGCTGTGGATATTTTGGTTCCCTGTAAAAGAACTAGAAGTCCCTGTAAAAGCATTGTAATGTGTCAACTTCCTGTACTTAGTTGTGGATAGTCTTGTAATAAGAGGAAATACTAGTTAAAATTACTAATATCATGGAGTAGATAATTGGTGGAGTAGACTTGGGGATTTCTATGCCCCGAACCATTATACATCCTTGTGTTCTTTTCATTTATTTTTTTCTACTACTCTATTGACTTTAAAAGAGAAGGAAATGATCTCTTTGTTTCAAGAGGGACATTTTAATATTGTAAATATTTTTAAAGGGGAAAAATTAACCACCCTCTTAAAAACTAATTTGTACAAAACATGGAATGCTTCACACTGAGAACTAAGACTTCAAGATTGGTGAAGATGAAATAGTAAACCAAATGTTCCACTGATTCAAAAGCATTGTGAAAGGAATTAATTTACTTGTATAAGATCTGGAAAACCTAATACTTGATGAAAGGGTCATATGAGCCATACCAAATAAATGGCATGCAAATAAAGTTTCCATTGATAAAATTAATAATTTCAATGAATACACCCTGGAATAATTGATTGGATCACTCCTTCAATTTGAACTTAAACTGAATAACATAGCAACTAAGGAGACAATAAAAATAAAAGATGTAAATTTTAACTTTGTGAATTTTGTTTCTACTGACTCTTCATATTATAATTTGTAGGAATGTGAAAAATAATATATGGATTAGATTGTGACTGGAGTTTACAAAAGAATAAAAAATAAAGGATTCAATAATCGGTTTAAAAGAAATCCTCCAAAAGAAAAATATAAGGGAGATAAGAAAAGTGATATGAATTATAATGATTTAGATGTAACTTTTTCTGAGTGTAGGAAGAAAGGGTATATCAAACCTGATTGTCCTAAACTAAATAATAAAGAAAAATACAAAAATAAGGATAAAAATAAATTAACCAATAGTTGGAGTTGTACAGAAGAATCTAATTCCAGTGAATAATCTGTAAATGAAAAAGAATCTACTAACTTGTGCTTTATAGCATCACTAGATAAGGTTGGTAATTATTTTTTTTATTCTTAATATTCTAATTCTGAATTTGATTCTAAAAACCCCAATGCTTTTGAATTAAATAAATAAATTGAAATATTGATAAAAAATATTTTTAAAGGTATTAATTTATATAGTAAGATTAAAGAAAACAATGATAAACTTGTTTTAGAAAATAAAATACTTTTAGAGTAGAATGAAAAATGAAGTAACACTACTTCTTCTTCTTTTCATTCAAATTTTTATGAAAATTAGAGATCTACACAAGATTTGAATGAAAATTTGAAAAAGGAAGTTGAATTTCTTAAACAAAATTTATCTGATTTTATTCAAGGTCATGAAAAATATCATGAGATGGTGTCTTCAACTAAAACAGATAAAACTAAATATTGTTTTGGTAGTGATAAGATATTTCCCCAAATGTATAAAACTCATTTTGTTAAATGTAGAAATGGTTGTACTTCAACTATTTCTTGTTTTAAATGTGGCATGAAAGGTTACTATGAAAATAATTGTTCTCTTAGATTTAAAAAATATTTGGGATTTAAAAAAACTAATATTTATAAATCCTTATTATATAGAGTACCTTAAAATATATATTTAAATTCTATATAGGTACATTAAAATTATATAACTAATCCCATTGGACCCAAATTATCTTGGGTGCCAAAAATTTCAAGTAATTGATTTTTGTAGGAAAAATGCATTTGATGTCTCAAGAATGATATATGGTACATAGATAGTGGATTCTCTAGGAATATTACTAGCAACCCATAAAATTTTACTACTTACAACACATGTGATGGTGGCACTGTTACATTTGGAGACAATTCCAAAGACAAAGTAAAAGGTTTTGGTAAAGGTGGTATTTCAAATTCTACTTTTATTTCTAAAGTATTATATATTGAAGTTTTAAAACAAAATTTAATCAGTATATCACAATTATGTGATGATATAATATAAGTTAAATTTTAAAATGAAAAGTGTGTATTTTTTAAATATGATTCATTATTATTTTATGTTAATAAAAAAGATAATATTTATACTATTGATTTTTCTAAACTAAAAGTTCAACATGTAAAGTGTTTGAATGTTGTATATAATGATAACATACTTTGGTATCAACTCTTAGGGAATGTTAATTTCATATTATTTCATAAGATCTCAAAACATTTTAATGTGTTACAATTTCCTTCCTTGAAGAAATAACTTCTCTGTGTTAGTGACACTTACATGAAAGGGAAACAGCATAAAATTTCTTTTAAACCCATCAATCAGATAAGTACTAATAGACCTTTATAGTTAATACATCTTGATTTCATTGGTTCCACTCATATTTCTATCCTTGGTGGAAAGAAATATACTTTAGTTATTATTGATGATTATAGTATATTCACTTGGGTATACTTTATTACTCATAAAAATGATACATTTTCTAGATTTACTACTTTTTTGTAAATTATTTCAAAATGAAAAAGGTTGTATAATTATTTCTATTCATTGTGATAAAGGAGGTGAATTTCATAATTAATATTTTGAAAATTTTTGTGAAAAGAATGGTTATTTTCATAATTTTTATGCTCCTAGAATTCCACAGCAAAATTGTGTTGTAGAACAGAAAAATAGAACTCTTATTGAAATGGCTCAAACTATGTTAAGGGAATAAAATTTTCTTAGATAATTTTGGGATGAGGCTGTTTTTGCGGCATGTTATATTTCAAATATAATTCTTATTATACCTTTGTTAAAGATAACTCATTATGAATTATTCAAAATAAAAAACCTAAAGTTGGTTACTTTAGATTTTTTGGATATAAAGTTTTTATTTTAAATTCAAAGGATAATTTAGATAAATTTGATGCTATGAGTGATGAAGGTATTTATCTTAGTTATTATAAGAATATTAAATATTATAGTGTTTATAATAAAAGATCTAGGATTATTGAATAATATGTTCATGTTATTTTTGATCAAAATAATGTGAAATTAAATTTTCATTCTAATGTTATTGATGAATAGGCTAGAGAATCTAATTTTGGTGAAGAAGTTAATTAAGATAAGAATGAATAAATTGAGCGAGAGCATACTCCTTCTCAACCAGATCTAAAATCATGGAATATTCACAAAGATCATCCTGTTGAAAATGTAATTGGAAATATTGGTTATGGTGTTAAAACTAGAAATTCTATTTTAAATTTTTTTTCCAATTCAAATTTTATTTATGGTTTTTTTCTTTTTAATGTTAATTATTATTTAAAAGGTGAAAACAATATTGTTTAAATACAAGATGAATTAAATCAACTTGTTAGAAATAATATTTGTACTTTAGTATAATTTCCTTAGGATAAGTAGGTAATTGGAACTAAGTTGATATTTAGAAACAAGCTGGATGAATTTGGATATATTTTCAAAAATAAAAGCAAGGCTTGTTTCTCAATGATACTCTCAAGAAGAGGGCATAGACTTTGAATGCTATTTTTCATCTGTTTCCAGGATAGAGGAAATTAGAATTTTATTTGATTTTTCTTATTTTAAAGGTTTTAAATTATATCAAATAGATGTAAAAAGTGCTTTCATAAATGGTTTTATAAGTGAAGAAATTTATGTTTCTCAACCCCCTAGTTTTGAAAGTGAAAATTTTCCTAACCATGTTTTTAATATTTCTAAATCATTGTATGGTCTTAAACATGCACATTGTTCTTGGTATGAAAGTATTTCTTTTTTTTATTAAATATTAGTTTCGAGAAAAGAAATGTGGATCCAAAACATTTTATTAAAAGGACTTATGATGATATTTTAGTTATTCAAATTTATGTTTATGATATAGTTTTTAGTTTTTCTAGTGAAATTATTTGTAATAATTTTTCTTATTTTATGTCTTCTGAATTTGATATGATTTTAATAGGATAATTAAAATTATTTCTTGGAATTAAAATTTTGAAAATAAAATATGGAATTTTTCTTAATCAATCTAAGTATGCTTAAGAGTTAGTAAAAATATTTGGTCTTCATTCTACTAAATCTATGAAAACTCTTATGGGTACTAATTTTAAATTAGATATTAATGATTCTGGTAAATCTATTGATTTTAAAGTTTATAGAGGCATGATAGGTAGCTTGTTATATTTAACTATGTCTAGACCCGAAATCATTTTTAGTGTTTGTTTATGTGTAAGATTTAAAGAAGATAATAAATAAATTCATATTAAATATGTAAAAAAGAATAATTATATATGTTAAATGAACTATTGATTCTGGTTTATTTTATCCAAAATATAACTGTTTTAATTTAACATCTTATTCTAATTTTAATTTTGGAGGATGTGGAATTGATAGAAAAATCACATCAGGTATGTGTCATTTTCTGGGAAAAAGTTTAATTTTTTGGTCTTTTAAGAAACAACTATCAGTTGATTTATCTACTTTAGAAGATGATTATATCTCTACTACTAGTATTTGTTCTCATAGCTTATAGATTAAGAAAATATTATTTGATTTTAGAGTTTATCTTGATAAACTGCCTATTTATTATGATAATACTTCAGAAATTTCTATTTCCAAAACCCCCTTACAGAATTCTAGTGCAAATAATATTGATCTTAGATTTCATTTTATTATAGATCATGTGAACAAGGGTGAT
This sequence comes from Viscum album, assembly GCA_963277665.1. Lineage (NCBI taxonomy): Eukaryota > Viridiplantae > Streptophyta > Magnoliopsida > Santalales > Viscaceae > Viscum > Viscum album. Next base: position 1,574,320,272 of record OY728119.1, on the reverse strand, counting down.
ACTGTTTTTGAATTTATACCTTTTAAAAATCAGTTAGTGTATATTTTTACAAAGCCTTTAGACTCTGCTCAATTTGAAAAAATTAAATTTGAACTTGTTATGTTGGGATTTTAATTTTTTTTACTGTATTTGTTTAAGGGGAGTTTTTTTCACTATTTATTTATTTAAAAAACGGGGGATAAATAACTTGGTTTTAATTGTTTTAAAACACTGGTTTTGGGAAAGATATTTTGGGAGAAAATGAGGAGAAATAAATGGGTAGAAATAAATTAGTTTTAAATGTTTTTAAAATTGGTTTTAATTGTTCAAAAGTTTTGGTTTTGTACTAAAAAAAGAGGATTTTGTTTGTGTGTGTGTATTGTTTTTTGTTTGATTACTTGTTTTATTACTTGGGGAGATTTTTTTTCCATGTGGGTGTTTTCTTTTGTTTGATTACATGTGATTTTCATTTAAAAAACTTTCTTTATTTTGATGATTTATTAAGAACAAATGTATTTATTTCTTTGATTATTATCAAATTTGATAGATAAGATACTTATAAACATTTTATTATTTTATGAGGATGTTTGAAAATGAATTTTTATTACTCTAAAAATTCAATTAATTTGTTGATGTAGTTTTAGAAACTCTACAACAAACAGTTTTAAAACGTTTTTGTATTTATTTTACTGAAACTTATAAAAATATAATATTCTCATGAAACTTGATTTTTTAGAAATATAACATGTTTATCTTGATTTCATTAGTTTACATCGAAGTCTAAAAAGGTATTTTGAATAGTGATTAAATTTCTTGAAGTTCTGCTTTGATTTTTCATAACTGCTATTTTCCAGAATGTTATTGGTTCTGTTTTTTATGATATTTGGAACAGTAGATGTCGAATTTATTTTATTCTTGATTACATGGAAATTTAAAAAAAAATTCTACAAATAAGTATTTTTGACCAAAGTCTGAATCTTCTATTTAGAGCCCTTAAAAATACATTTAATTTTTTTAAAGTATGTTGTCCAGTTTTTCATTAAGTATGGGCAACCCTAAATTATCAATAGTGCAAAGTATGGTTCATCGACCCTGTGTTATTTTTCATCATACATGCACTACGTACTATTAATTAATAGTGTAAAGTATGGTTCATCAACCAAACATTATTGTTCATCATCTATACACTACGTAATTGTTCATGAATAGTGGAAAGTATGGTTCATCAACCCTATGTTACTATCCATCATCCATACGTTGTGTTGCTGTTCATGAATAGTGGAAAGTATTGTTCATCAACCCTACGTTATTGTTTATCATTCATACCATACATTATTGTTCATTCCACAAATTTTGGTTCATACTCTACATTATTGTTTATTCCTCAAAGTATGGTTCATACCCTACATTACTGTTCATGAATAGTGATGTAGCGTATGGATGATGAATAGTAATGTAGAGTTGATGAACCATACTTTCCACTATTCATAAACAGTAACATAACATATGGATGATGAACATTAACATAGAGTTTATTAACCATAATTTCCACTATTCATGAATATTAAAATACCATATAGATGATGAACGGTAACATAGGGTTGATGAACCATACTTTGCACTATTGTGAAAATAGGGTGGCCCATACTTTGTGAAAAAATGGATAGCATAATTTAACAAACTTCAAAAAAAATTAAGGGATCTCAAAAGTCGATTCAGAATTCGATCAAAAAGACTTATTTGTATAAAAACCTATAATCTTTCCAAATAATTAAGAATCAAATAAATCTGACATCTACTTTTCTAAATATCATCAAAAAATAGAAACAATAACACTCTAAAAAATAGCAGTTCTAAAAATTCAAAAAAGAACTTCAAGTAATTTAATCCCCATTCAAACATCCTTTTTAGAAATAAATATAAACTAATGAAATCAAGATAAACATGTTCTATTTCTATAAAAACAATTATCATTCGAATATTATATCTATATAAGTTTTAGTAAAATAAATACAAAAAAATTTAAAATTGCATCAACAAATTAATTTAATTTTTAGAGTAATAAAAATTCATTTCCAGACATCCTCATAAACTAATGAAATATAGATAAATATCTTATCTATACAACATGATAAGAATCACATAAATTTAAGAAATCATAAAAATAAAAAATAAATGAAAACCACATGTAATAAAACAAAAGAAAACATGTACATGGAAAAAACCTCCCCAAGTAATCAAACAAAATAGATTACACATTCACAAATAAAATCTATTATGTATCAAACACTTTAAAATTAATATTTATTCGCTAATGTTTTTGAAAATATGTGATTAATTTAATATAAATATCGCCTTGGAATAAGTTGAAAATTGTGATTGTATACAACTAATGGAATTAGGTGAAGTGTAGTGGATAAAAGTGATTTTAATGGATTAATATCTTATTTCAAACACTAATTTCTAGCTTAAAAGTTTTAAATTTTTGGTTGATATCTGATTTCTAATAAGTAAGATCACTCCTAGTAAATATTTTTAAAATGTATTCACATTTGAAGGAGTTTCTAAGTTGAAATACAAATATGAAATCGTGATTATCAAATAGTTGACAAGTGGACTTAGTGTTGGTTGACATCAATAAGACAGGGAGATCATGATGGTGTATAGTAGTTATTAATAGAGGGGAATGAATTATATTTAATGTCAATGGGGAAGTAGAAGGTATCATAAATCCATGAATCTATGAAACACTCAAAGGGGGATTAGAAATTTTGGGCAAGGGAAGTATTATGAATATGTTAATGAATTTTAGATTCATGATGGTTGTTTCCATAAAATAAAATGGGGAAAATTAGTGGTATCCCAATAGTGAAATTGAAGTGTTGGTTATCAACCAAAGTAATAGTTTTAAAATTTTATAGGATTTATTATCAACCAACAGAGTATGTGTTGGCTATAAGTGGAATAAGGTAGTAGAAAATCAATAGGAATTTCTTAGAGATGTCTACAATGAAGTAAAGAAGGATGAGTATACTTAAAGGAAAATAAGTATAGGTGAAGGGATAGATTACATTTATTATTATTTAATATATCCTTATAGAATATTTGGATTCATTTAGAGAATGATGCAGAACATTTGGGAGTTTTCTAGATGAATTCTAGAATAATATGGTCTGAGTATATTTTTATAAAAATGGATAAGTCTGAAAATGTAAGAGTCGTCTTTGTAGGGTGTAAGAGTCATTTTTTAGAAAAGGGAGAAAATATAAGGGTCATCCATCGAGTAGATAAGGTTTATTTTTATGACTCCTGGAGCAAGTAAGAGTAAATTCGTGAAAAAGGGAAAAAATATAAGGGTCATCTCTAGAGTTCATAAGAGTCATTTTTTTGACTCAAGGACAAATGTAGGGTTCATATGCAATTGAGAATGGAAAATGGAAATAGAAAAAAATCATAATTGTCAAGAGTGTCTATTCATAAGTATCCTCCTGTTTAAACATAAAGGTCATTCCCTTAGTTATTTTATTGATAAAGTATTGAACAAAAATAGTTCAAAAATATTTTATTAATCATAAAATATGAGTAATAAATCGACCAGACAATAATGGATAAAATAAAGCCTAAATTAAAGGAGTATTATTCCTTCATTTTTAGTATTTTAAATACCATATTTTCATAGGTTTTATGAGCCTAATATTTGAGAAAGATACACAATACAAATAGGAGAATCATTCCATTTTGATAACACTAATGAATTTGGTTGAATTTTAACATGGGTTATGATCGAATATTGAGGATCTGGTTGTTTCTAATATAATATGAAGGTTTGGTTAGCATTCAATGATGGAGAAAATCATGATGTGAACTTAATAAAGTTTCCATATATAGTAATGGAAAATATATCATGTGATTAATTTGCTGGGGTATCTAAATATGAAGACCATGCTGGTATTATAAAAATAATATATTTCCATATCCTTATGAAATTCAAGGATATGTATTGAGGACCACTTGAAACTATTTAACTAAAGATTAATTTTATTGATATATTATATATATAAGAAAAATAGAGAGTTTCATTAACATATAATTAATAATAAAAGAAGAGAATATGATTTATTTTTTGAAGAAAATTAAACAACATTAGTATATCCAATACTAAAAAAGAGGAATAGGATTATAGTTCTATGTTGGAAGGGACATTGAGGAAAGTTTTTTCACTCGTTAAAGATCTTTCCAACAAAGAAAAATGTTGGAATTTCCCTAATGACTCATGGAGAAGTGGTGATACTATTCATGGTGATGTTTATAGACTATATGTAAAGGAGAAACTCATAGTGGTGAAAGGAAACAATAAAAACATATTTCACCTATAACAATTGTGATATTTCTAATTGATTGACTTACATTCCAAATTTTGTTTTCCTGTTTATAGTAGTAAAAAAAATAGAGGAATTAAGGAAGTATTCCTTTATAGGAAATGAGTTATCTATAAACATTATCAGCATAACATTGGTGTATTCTAATTATATATTCCTAGCATGGGTAAACCAAGTAAGAAAAATTGTGTCTTGTGTGTATGTTTAACCTGTATACTTCAATGCATAATTAGTGAGTGAGGGTTAAGAAATCCCTGATTAAATATAATAAAAGAAAGGTTAAGTGAAACAAACATCAGATCAATATATAATGAATAGAAAAAGGGTGAACCTAATAATTATAATGTCAAGATCATATAGGGAAGTGAGAGTTTAAAGATTTAGTTTTAAATTTTGAATGATTTTCATATCCTAATTCATCCCCATCTCATGGTATCTCTCACTTGAGTACCATGTGGGGCCTAATAGTTAGAATCAAAGTATATGATTATTTAATTTGATTTATTATGATCTGAATTGATCTAATTGGTTTTTATAATTGAGGATTATTTTTCTATCCCATTATTTATATGTTTTGGAAGTAGTAAATCGCAAGGGGATTTTGATATCCAATGAGAATAACTTCCAAATATAGAATAATCGAATGTGAAACTACTTTTAATACTATGGAATGAATATTTATAGAGATACCTCTATAAGTAAAACACTAATAGGTGGTGGTTTTAACCACTAAATTTTCTTAAGTCTCTAATTAATTAGTGACAATTATTTTTATATTTGTGATGGTTTAGTGAAACTTTTTCCCATCCATATTTGGAAGTGGTTTTTCAATCACTGATAAAATGAATATGGTGGGTTTTTTTATTTTTTTCTTATATAGAAATGGTTATACTCACCAATAAAAACGTTTTGGAGGTTTATCAACATTTAGTGGTAGTTCTCCAGTGACCAGTGGTGGTTTTAATTACTTCTAATTAAAAAAAGATGATATCAATGCCCTTAAATATGATCCCATCTCCAATATAAAAATACATCTATATCTATAATATATATTATTTAGTAATTTTAATACTCAAACAAAACATACAAAATAAAATATCTATAAATATTTAAAGATCATCTAAACATAAAACATATCAATAAAGTGCTGAAAAAGAAACATATATAAGTTTTAGTTACAAATACATATGATAATAAATGGATCCAACATCCACATTGCTCTCTTATGTCATACTATATTTCTACAAATGATACACGCTCCTGATTTTTGTGTCATCTAGCATCCTTTGTTATATCTGGTGTTTGAATTAAATAAAAATTAGAATAAAAATTAGTTTTAATTACATAGTATATAAATAAAATATTGTAAAAAAATATTATATTAATATAAAAATATTGAAATAAATATAACAGATTCAATGCCTATATAGTTTATCGTATTAGGGATGTAATTTCCACAGGATTTTCCAAGTTATGCCCTAAAATAATGTACCCAATGCACTCCCCATCACTGCAAACTTCTTGTATCAAGCTATCCATTATGTCTCTTGCTCCTATATTTTGTTCCTAAGAATTGAAATTTTATTTTATGATTCTAAGAGTAAAAGAGTAGTAATATTACTCAAACTTGCAGGATTAGGAATTTCAATGACTGAAGAAGACATCCTCACAAATACTTATGAGGGGGATGGTCTAGAAAATATCACTTAAACTTGACTAGCATACTCCTCTCCAAAAACTTGTTTAATAGAATCATTATGGTAGACTAATGATGAATCTATTGGATTTTCATCCCATTCTTAAATTTTTCCCTCTAAATAGTAAATTTTTTAAAATATATTTATTTTTTTAATAAAAATAAAACATTATTTAGATTTTTAACCATAATGATTTTAGTAGGATCATATATATAATTTCAATTAGATTTATTTTTAACATTGAATAACAACTCAGTTCGACTGACCTCATGACCAACTTCTTTCACATATATCATCAAAGGAAAAAAATGAAAAAATATAAAAAATAATGTAATTAAAACCAAAAAAAAGTATATTTAATAAATATATAGAATATTTCATTATTTGACCTTCTCCTAGAAAAACTTTTATAACCAGTTGTGTGTTGGATGACTTGTTTCTCCCTATTTGATGAGTTTTTTTGAGAATATTCCTAAAAACTGTTAATATTAATAAAAATTGTATTATTTTTAATAAATTAAGATAAATTAAGTATGAAAATGTCAAATAAACTATGTGAATTAGAATTATGTATAGACACAAAAGACTTGAATTGATCCTAAGGTATCACTTTGGTTTCCTTTTTATATATTTGGTAGACACTCAATGTGGTGTCATTGAACTCACACCACAACCTATACTTACAGACCTTCCACTTTTACCCAAAAAATTTAAACATCCATTGATACACAATAAAATAGAAAAGAATCTATATATTAGATATGAAAAAATAATTAGATAAAAATTTAATAGGTATATTAGATAAAAAACTATAAATATTAATTTTGACTTACATTCAATGGTTTATCAAAAATATAATTCTTACAATTGGATGGAATATGTTTCTATTCCTAATATGTTATAGGAAGGTGTGCCATACCACATGATAACTAGCCCAATTTATGCTCGTATGATCCTCTGGAATCGTCTATAGGAACCCAAAACATTTCAAATAGCACAACTACTTTAAAATTTCCCATCCACCAAACATCTGATGTATTCATGTTCATTTTTTTCTTATTATTATTTGAATCTATTTAAGAAATATATTTGACAATTATTATAAAAATTTAAAGAATTATTTTTTCACGTTAACAATTATATAAAAATAATGGTGGCTCTCTATTATTATCTTGATGGTAATCATAGCACTATATTTTAGGTCAATGACTGCTACTTAAATTCTTTATATGATCCCTCTAATATCCCTAGAGAAGAAGGTGAGAAACTAAAAGTAGGGAGCATGCCTAATAAATATAGTAGCATGGAAGATGAATTCAAATGATGTAAAGGTGAGTGAAAAAAATAGAGAGCATACCTAATGTAGGAGGGAGTGTATCATATGGTTCATCTCATATCATAGGAGCTATGTATTATCAGATCACATCTTTAAATAATTTTGTTCTCAATATTCCTATATACAATAAGAATATAAAATAGGATAGAACATGATATAAAATATAAAATAAGAAAGTTATTTGAAAATTTTGTATATATATTTATTAAATTAAAGAATTCTAAATAAAAAAATAAAATATAAGTTAAATGGAATATACATTTTATTCTTTCATCTAGGGGTCAATTTTAAATTGAAAAATATACACAATACCCCAAACCCTTAATATATTGATCAAAATTTCAAGGTAAATTAACCCAACTTTTATTCATTTTTATGATATTGATAATTATCTATATAAAACGTAATGTTAATTAATTAAGTGATATCATATTGTAAATAATACAAAAGTTGTATAGATTAACAAAACATTAATATAATAAAATATTATAATTTTTAATATTTGAATGATAAAAATTCACCAGATACAATTATGATATAAAATAAGTATTATTAATTGAAGGAACATGAAAAATTTATGTATTTTATATATAAAAAACAATTACAATGATATTTCGATGAAAGTAACTTGAAGGTTAAATATAATCTTAGATGTCTAAGGTCACTGGATCTGGAAGTATTTATAATTGTGAGGAAATAATAAACACATTATGTTACATCATTCATTAATATATACTTATCATAAAGATGATATGCATAATAATAAATTATATTTTAGTCCTTCAACTCCAATATTTATTTTGAGGTGTTTGTATGTGTGTTTCTAGGTGGGAGAATAATAAATATTAAGTGGAGATAGATTTACATCCTTGAATTAAATAAATCATTAAGAACATACCTTTAATATTTTCTAAATGCATATAAAAAATATGGTTTCTCCAAATAAGTTTATTTAGGTGACCTCCTTTATACGAGTGAAGATAAATGAAACATGTCCATTCACACACACAAAACTGAAGTATATATAACCATATTTTAATTTTTAACTCCATAAAATTGATATAAAAGTATGATTCATATGTCTTAAGTGTTGTTTTTATGAAAAAGTTATTCACAAAACTATGAATTGTTTATATAAAATATAAAATTATAGATCCATTGAATATTTTATCTCTTAAATGTAGTTAAAATATACATGTATAATTTCAAATAGATTTAAAAATATAATCAAAGTAAGTAATTTGTTGAAAATATACATTCATATTCCTACTTATTGCAATGTATAAATCATTATTTCACCCCATATAGTATAGAAAACTTTTAACATTGTTTTATATTGAGGGGTAATTTCAATTAAAATCTCAACAATAATAAAGTTCAATAATTTTTTTGAAACATCTTGGATTTCACTCCATAATGTTTGTAGCCTGAAAACCAAAATCTAAAGTCCTATTGTATCCAACATAACATTAAAACTGAATTATATTATATCCAATATAACATTAACGTTGAGCGTAATATTGGTTAGTCCATACTTATGCAGTAATTATGGCGTTTGTATATATTTATACACTAATTGAAAATTAAAAGAATTGGATATCAAAATAAGATTTCATATTATAAAAAAATGGTCATAAATATTTTTTATTTTATATATAGATTACAAATTAAAAAAAACTGGTTATACACATATTTTAATCTATATACACTAAATAAAAATCAATTTTTAGGGATAAATTATATTGAATTTATAGATTCTGAATTAAAAAACATTGGTTTTACCTAAATACTTCTATCAATGATAGGGTATTTCTTCTTTAAAATTTTATAATACGAAGTAGATTTTGGGGATAAGAGGAGTCTTTGAAGTCTCACTATAAGGATCCATGTAGGGAGGAGTCACTGGAGGGTCACAAGCGAATTATGTCAAGGATGGGAGGAGGTGACGGAGTCTCTTTATAAGGACTATGTGTAGGGAGGAGTCATTAGTGGGGATGACACACTGAAGAGGAGGAGTCACCATGAGAGAGAATAAATGTTAGGGTGTCGTGTGAGATAAAAGGAAGAAAAGGGGGGGATCTATTTTGTGATATGTGGTCACTATAAGTGGTTTTTGTTTAAAAACATCTCTAAATACAGATTTGGTGGTTGTTTTTTTAACCACCATAAATAATTAATCAGTATCATTAAAGTTTAATCAAATGATAATAAATTTAGAAATATTTATCTTTCACTGATTAGTGGTAGTTTAATGAAGAAACCATTAATAAACTTCCACCAATATATAAATTTCTTTTACTATGACATTCATCGGATATCAACTTTTCTATATTATGGAGCCTTATTGGAGATATATTATAAATATTTTAATGATGAAACCAAATAAATAAATGTGTTAGGGGGATCCATGGAAAGTATAATTTACATAAATTTAATATCATGTAAGACCTCATATTCTATGTCAAAAAATTTACTTACTATCTATGAAGGTGAGTCAAAAGTATAGGAAATTAAATTAAAATTTATCTATAAAAGTATGATGAATTGATAATGCACCTAAATGAATCTATTAATGGATTGTTTGATAGGGTAAATTTGATTATGGAGGCTATATAAGGACCCAAAGAAACCCTTAAATCTGTGAATATCTTCAATTTCTTATTGATAATTATCCTATATTAGTTTAATCCAAAAATTTCAATGCTTGACAATAAAAAATCAAAGAAACTAACTTTGGATAATATTTATAGTAATATTTATATGTATAAAATGAGGAATAATGACAAAAAGTCTATTAAAAATAAGATAAATAAAGTCATGATTTGTAGTACTCCTGATATGTTGAAGAATCTTACAATGAAGAAAAATTAGGAAGAAGAAGAGGTTGATAGGGTAATTTAATTCCATTCCTCAAATATTAAAGTGTAAAATGAAATTTTAAAGTTAATATTCCACTTTATTTATTATAGTATGGAATGGTTTAACAAGTATTTGTATAGAATACAAGAAAATTCCAAGATGATGATGAAGATGATGAAGTTACCACATCAAAATTTTACAAGTATTTAAAAAGAAAAAACACTAGGAAGATATTATTCAAGAGTAATTACTTCCTTTAAAAGGAATAAAATATTTTGGAAGAATTAGAAGAAGGGGAAATTAAGTACCATAAATACCTACAAGATGATGTTCCCATGGTAGTTGCAGAATGGTTAACAAACAGAGACAAGAATGAAGGATAAGCGGAATGTAGAGTTAATCTTTAAGCTGAGTTAGTGTCTACACCTAATGAAAATGATATTTAGTGATCAAAAACTAATAAATCCAATGGAGTGGTTCCTAAAACCAAACTCTATATACAATAGTATGAAAAGGTGAATTTTGAGTCAATGGTGGAAATTTAAAGTATAAAATTTGAAAATATAAAAAACTCAAAGAAGATATTTGAGTAAAATATCAAGATCAAATAGTATACCCAAATAATCTATGGTTTGAAAAACACATTGGATGATCAAGTTAAACATATCAATGATATTGATTGATAATTCATTGATCTTTATAAAAAATATAATATTAGGAATGAACCTAAACTCCTAATATGATATTAAGAAATAGGTTCACACTGACTATAGAGAATTTTAAGGAAGATCATGGTGGTCTAGTGATAAATCTGAAGTATTTTTAGTGAAATAAAAAGATACACATGAATTAAAATACTGGGAAGGGGCTTGAGTGTACACAGAAGGAAATATTAGTTCATTCCTAGTTAGAATAATCCACTCTAAAATGGTTGATTGGGATGTAAATTAGAATTAGAACACTCAAAACATCCAAAGAGCACCATGAACTACATTAAAAACACATTAGAATATGCCACATAACATGTTTCATTACTATAGAAAGAAGGAATATACTCAATGTGTGTATTCCATAGATAAGAGGTAATAGAAGGAAAAATATAAATGGAGGAAAACAAGAAAAATGCAACATTTTAAGTATGATTTATATGACTAATATTTCTATTTTGATGGATATGGTCATGTGGAATGGATTTTCTCATCTATATTACTGAAGAATGTGTCTTTAAATATCCAAAATGGTCAGACATGGCAGATCAAGATGTCATCAAGCATACTAGAAATGCCGAATCAATTTTCATCCTTATGATATGATATCATCCCATCATATTTGGGAGTTAAATATATATAATAATCATCACCAAATATTATGTAAAGTACTTGGAAGTGAGCTAGAAGTAATGTGTTAGTTCAACATCATGAACCCCATTCCCTATATTGAGGAAATAAAAATTTCTCCTCTCCCCATTTATTTAATGGTTATTAAAGTGTTTCAGATTTTAGGGGAGATGCGATCCATGGGGAGGTCAAATCAATACATGAAAATGAAATTGTGACATGATCCAATTTTCCAATTAATGATTATAGTAGTGAAAGTGATATCATTATAAATATGTAATTAAAAGAACATTGGCACAACTAGAGGCATAAAAAAATTAAATAATGGAATATTAATTGGAATTAATATATAATTAAAGTGTTTGTGTTAATATAACATATTATCCATTGAAAATAGGATTTTAATATGGAAGAAGATACTGTGATAGTGAATAAAAACAAATACAATCTTTATAAATTATTTAGTTTAATCTAAAAAATGATATAATATGTGATATCATCTAATTATTTTTAGGAAATAAAAATATGCTACATGGATTAATTAATTTTTGAATATTAATTATACATTTAGTGCTAAATATGATAATTTTTGGGGAGTTTGGATATGAAATTCCAATAGTGGTATCTTCATCAACCAAGGAAAGATATCCAAAGTATGAAAATTCAAATTTGTTTTGATAAAGTGGAATCAGTTTTGAAAATTGGTGTCATAATTGTTGTATAGAGTTGATATATTAATAGAAAATTGGGTATGTATCACACACATTAAATTAGGTTAAATATAATGTACAATTATTATGTTATTAAATTAATATCTTATTTCCTACATCGATTTTCTATAATGTCCTAGGTTTTTGAGTAGGTTAAAATTACAAACTATTTTAAATTTTTATGGTTGGTGGATGGGAAAACTTTTCTTTTGGGATTTAGAACCAAATTTTGAGAGTTTTAATTCCTCAATTCATTGTTTTTTAATGGTATTTATGGCTAGGTGAGTGCCTCAGTGGTTCAAATGGGTTTTGGGTGCACTGAGACCCAAAAATGCATTTTTCAAAAGATTTAGACAAAATCACACGATTTGATTTAACCATGAAGACTTTATGGGGAAACCATGTGGGTGTATTTAGATCATCATATGGGGTAAACATGGTCTATACATGGTTTGTTAAACCATGCAGCCTAGCCTACATGATTAGTTTCACTTAGAAAGTGGGTGCACACTATTGGTGAAAGGTCTGGCTGAAAGGTGCAGCCAAACCATGAAAACTATTTAAAAGGGGTGACCCTTTGGATAAAGAGTGTGATCAGTTGTAAAAACCATGAAACCTAACCATGCACCACTTTAAAAGTGGTAAATGACTATTTTTTACTCCTTCCTTAAGAATCCACCACATATCTTTCTTCTCCCAGACATGTGCCTCTCCTCTCGTAGAAGGTAGATCTTATCCTCTCCCTCACCTAGGATTTAGCCCCCCTCTACCATTATAGCTCCGAATTGAACACATCCTGGTGTGTTAGAAGCATAGTGGTAAGTCCTTCAATTATCTATCTTCTTTTTCTTGTTTATATCACCATATGGAATTCTAAATCCACATGATATCTTTTTCCATATTTTTAATGAATTTTTCTAAAACTTGTTTTTATTTTGATATGACTCAAGATAGATCATAATATTCAATGAATGTGATTCTATGAGTATAATGTAGGTGTTTCATATATTTCTACTCAATTTTATGTGTGTTATGGGGTGCATTATTAAATATGAACATTGGGTTGTCTGATTGAGACCCTTAATTAAATAATGATTTCCTTTAAATTGATTAATTAATGTTATGGGATGCTAATGAGAATTCCATATTCTATTTTTATATGATAAGTTGTGTATGGAGATTTTTAAGAATTGGGAAGGATGGGCTGGTTGTTATTTTTAAATTAATTAAATATAATATGATTGCATGAGTTCTATGGGAATGTGATGGGCATAGACTGAGATACATGTGGTGATGTTGATCACTAGGTTTAGGTGACATGGTTACTAGGACTAAGTTGACAAGGTCATTTGGATGAGGGCATGTCCCACGGGACTTGATATGGTGTTGACCATTGGGATTTTGGTGGAAGGTTTTCTTGTGGAAAAAAAATTTTTGGTTGGTGTGGATTAGGAAATGTTGGTGATTTCCACTCACTGTTATGGATTGATGTTTCCATTGGAGTCATGTGAAAACAGATAGGACTCAGTTGAGTTTTTTTTTACCACTCTTTATAGGTGGAGGCCTCCATTTATTAGAGGCTTAGGGGATGGTGTTGACCATTATTTATGGAAGATGTGGTCACTGTAGAAATCCATGGTTGATGGTGATGGACCATCGGGGGTGGTGATTTTAACCATCGGTTGGGGGTTGTGGATCTCTTTTTATACTTTATACTGATGAGCCAAGATTATTAAAAGATATATATCATCATGCCTCATGAAATCAGGTTATTGATACGATGACGATTTATTATTTATGGAAGGACGAATATCACCATATCTCAAGGCGTCGAGCTGTTAAGCTGGTGGTGACTTTCTGAATTGAGGTCTGAGGGACTTGGTATATATTTATGGGCATGCTGATTAGATGATAATTACTTGATTGGTGTAACATGAGGTGTCGGTTGACACAAGTTTTTAGGTGACATGTTTGTGATAAGATACCAAAGTACTTCTGATAAGACAACCCATGTTTATATCATTACACTCTAGCACTGGATAAATTAGATGAAATTCTCACATATGGATGTTGAGCACAAGTGGAGTGAGTTGTTTGTTTTTATTTATGGGTTTCTTCTATTTATTTACATATGAATACACTGTATAATTATGGATGTAATATAGACACACATTGTTGGAAGCCTATTAAGTCCATACTCACACCCTACATGGCCCCCTCGAGATGCATGTATAATTTATGGTTTTGAGATTAGGTAATGTATAAGGATTAGGATCTGAACCTTAGTGATCAGGGATATACTATTTTTTCATGGGATGGATGGAAGTGGACCAGGTGGTTCCTCTACATCGATCTAGACCTTCTTTTGGGTTTCTATATTTATGTACTTATATGCTTGTCCATGAACGACCCTACTTGTCTATATTTTTGTATGTCATATCATGGAATTTGTTTTTATTTGAAAATAGTATTATTTCTTTAGGATTATTATTAATTTTTTTTGTGTATGATTACATTGTGATTGTTTTTTCTTTTTATATTATAGTAATTCTCCCACTATGTTATATATACATATGTACCATAATTATTATCATACGCAAAGGGTATATTCTCCCCACTATCACCTAATCAGATCCTCAATACTAGTTGGTAGCCTTTGTCATAATGGTAGGAGCACATATATCCCACAGACCAAACTAGCCTAGAGCACAGTTTGAGTGGAAAGATGGGTCGAGGTGATGAAAATGGTATCAGAGGAGTTTCTTTTACTATTGGTATTATTATTTGGGTTACGATAGATTGGAGACTAGGATGTGGTCATAAATGGGTAAAGATCTCATGTTTCTGGTGTCTTCATCCCCATGCATGATGGATAGACCAAGTTTCAGTGGTAGAAAATTGGTGTTCTTTCTTTTTATTTTATATTTGATTGATTTCCACCTTGAGTGGAACACTTGAGTGTAATGTTATTGGATTATAAAATTTTGACCCTTAGCCTAGTATGGAAAGGTAGGAGTGTTTATGCATTATGATAGGCACTTAGGATCATATGATTTGTGATTATTATGTGATTGTAATTGGGAACCTGGAATGTGCTAAGAGGGGTTGGTTTGTTTAAAGTTTCAACAAAAAGATAAAAACAAATTTCTTGTATATCCTTTTGGTGGAATTATCCTCGGCCAACCTGGGTATGTGGTTCCTGATGAGATCAGTATGTGAAGCTATTTTTAGATGGTATATAATTTCCTGACTCTGTTTAGGGTAGGAATTAGAAATGAAAAGTGGGTGGGTTGTTTAAAATGTCAACAAAAATATAAACAATGGTTTCCTGTATAGCTTTTTTGTGGTATTCTACTCAACTACCCCATATCTATGATATCTAATATACATGATATGTGATTCTTGACTCTAATATGGTTATAAAATGGTCCATGAGGATGGATGATATGTGATACCTAACTGTAATATGAGTAGGTAAGGGGCCATGAGGTCAGATGTCAAGTTACATGGCCATAGTAGGGGAGTGTATGGGTGGTGATATGTTATGCATATTAAATATTTTCCCTATCTGTGATATATATATACACATATATATATATATATATATTATTCTTATGGTTGTATTGAACATAGTGTTTTGTCTTCGGTGTGATTCCACCTAGATTCATTATAGTGGAGCGTCGGAAGGGAAAAGATATGGTGTCGCTGGAGTGTGCATAGGATGAGGCCCCAAAGGGTCAGTATGAGATCCCAGAGGGTCGAGATGATCATGATCTATATCTATCGACACCAGTATAGGTGTGGAAGCTATAGAAGATGAAATATTTTTTCAATGTCTAGATGATCATCCTGGAGTAAACTTAATTCGTGTCATATAGTGTATTGATAGGGGAGCTTAGGGAGATGATCTATCCATGGATTACATGAATAATTAGTTTAAGTATCATCACCCACCTTTATTTCATGGTGATGTTGGACTATAGGTATCCAATATCTGGATAGATATAGTGTATACTAATTTTCATTAACTTGAGACAAGCCTGGTCAAAGAGTGAAGCTGGTAACTTATGTGCTTAGAGGACCGACAAAGAGATGGAGGGATGTACAGGTTTTGGACAAGAGGTGTGAGGGATTTTATTAGAATTATTTTGAGGCTATATTCTTTGATGATTTACTCCTTGAGATGTTGATGGTGGGAATATCCCATGAATTTATATATCTAGAGTAAGGAGATACATTCTTTATGAATTATGCATCAAACTTCATAGACCTGTATTGATTTTCTACCTCAATGGTAGGTAATGAAATGTATAGGGTGATACAATTTAATGATGTTTTATGACATGGAATTAGATTTTAGGTGAAAATATTCCGCCTGAACTCGTTCTCAAAAGTAGTGAATCAGGTGATGATAATTAAGGGAAACCTGATAGATCGTCTGTATTAAAGAAAGATGACGACATTAGGTGAGCTTAGCAGTGATGAATTTTCTAGTTGGTAGAAAGATAGTGATAAGTACCAATAGGGAAGTCAATCTAGAGACTCGGGTATGGAATTAAAGAGTGGTTATTTAATGGTATTATTCTAGTGCAAGCATTTGGGGCATGTTTGGACTTAGTGTGAGCGAGCTGCAAAGGAGTTACAGGCTTGTGGTAAAATGGGGAATCTGGAGAGGTTCTGTAGTAAGCCTTCTCAGATAGCTGGGATACAAGGACCAGGTTAGACTTAGGGATATGAGGTAGGATCATGGGTGGTACCATGGGTGGTACTAGGGATTGGAAGATGGGGTTCTATTACATTTGTAGGTCGTGGCAGGGAGAGCGGTACCCAACAGTGGGGTCAATGGACGGAATTTGGTGCAGTTCCACAGGGAGGTTAGGCCTCAAGTAGTTGGGCTTTATGATAGGTTCATGTTGTTGATTTGGAAGGTTCAGAGTATACTAGTGAGCCAAAAAAGGTTAGAGGTATGCCTTGACCAGGGTGTGACCTTCTGTTTACACACACACACACACATATATATATATATATATATATATTGTTTTGTATTACTTTTGATCATCTGATGTGATATAGGATCATGAGAATCTGATGAAATGCATGACTCATGGGTGTCTTATATGACACGGGTTCTAATGAGAATATGATGAGATGAGGGGTTTCATGTATGACATGATCATGAATTTGGCATTTGATGAGGTGTAGGAATGACGGTATGGAACAGGAAGAATTGTATGTCTGGGCCAAATTTTCTTTTTGGATTTGAAAAAAAAAACTCTAAGAGTTTGAATTCCTCAATGCATTATTTTTAGAATATATTTTAGTACATGTGAGTGACTTAGGGGTTTAGATGGGTTTCGGGTGTACAAGAAATCGAAAACCCATTTTTCAAAAGATACAGATAGTGGTTCATGATTTGATTTAACTTTTCATCCATTAAAGTGAAACCATACGAGATGTTTGTAGATCTTCACAGGGTATATGTATAGGAAAAATATAGTTTTTTATACAGTTTGGGCTCTCCAACATGCTTAGTTCCACTTAAATAGTGGGTGTGCATAGTTAGCACATAGTTTGGATAAACATTGAATCCAAACCATTCAACCTATTTTAAATGGGTGACCCTTTGGATAGTGAGCATGCATAGTGGCACATGGTTAGCCAAACCATGTTACCTAACCATTCATCTCCTTAAAAAATTATAAAATGACCATTTTATCACATCTTTACTTAATAATCACCCTCTTATTTTTCTTCTCCCACACGTGTTCTTCTTCTCTAAAAGCAGGGTGCTCCTCTCCTCCCCCACACCTAGGATTTGGCTTAATTCCTATGACTGAGCTCCAAGTTGAATTTCGTCAAGTTTTTTTGAAGCATAGAGGTAAGTCCTTCAATCCTCTTACTTATTTTTATTGTTTATCATGTTATATGGAATGATAAATCCATGTGACTTGTTTTACCCTATTTTCAGGGTGTTTGTCTACAACTTCATTTTCTTCTGATACAACTCAAGTTAGAGGATGATATTAAATGAATGAGAATCTAAAATTATAAGGTCATTGATTCCTAGATTTATCCTTAATGTTATGGTTTATATGCAGTGAGTTATTAAATATGCACATTGGGTTATCTGAGTGAGACCCTTAATTAAACAATGATTTCCTTTAAATTGATTAATCGATGTTATGGGATGACATTGGGAATAAACTACTCTATTTCTATATTCTAATATGGGTATGGGGTTTTAAAAAATTAGGTAGTATAGGATTATTATTATTTTTAAATTAATTAAACATGATATTATTGTATGAGTTCCATCAAAATGTAATGATCATGACCTGAGATACATGTAGTGATGTTAATCACCAAGATGAGGTGACATGGTTTTCAAGACTAAGGTGATGAGGCCTTCAGGATGAGGGCATGTCCCATGGGATGTGATATGGTGTTGACCATTGATATTTGGGTGATAGGTTCACATGTGGTCATGAGGTTTTGGGTTGGTTTATCTTGGTAATCATTAGTGATTTCCACTCACCGTTGTTGGATGAAATTTCCATTGGAGTTATGTGAAAAAATATAGGACTAAATTGAGGTAGTATTGACCACTCATTTTGGGTGGAGTAATCCATAGATTAGAGGCCTAGGGGATTTTTTTTGGACATCATTTATAGAGGAGGTTATATTTGTAGAAATCCACAATTGATGGTGATGGACCATCAGGGGGTGATTTTGACCATCATTTAAGGAATAAGTCACTGTTCATACTTGAGGCCAGTGGGATGGGATTATTGTAGGATGGATACAGCCATGCCTCAGGACTTTAGGATGTTGAACCAACATTGATTTATTATTTATGGTATGATGGATATCATTATACATTGGGAAATTAATCTATTAAAACTATTGTGACTTTCAAAATGGAGGTATGAGGGAATTGGGACATATTTATTGGCATACTGATAAGATTTTGGTTACTTGATTAGTGGAATATGAGTTGTCAGTTGGCATGAGGTGATGTATAAAATTTTTATGATAATCTAATGAGGTAAATTTGGTAAAGACTGGTGGTGGATATAACATTCCCCTCTAGCACTGACTAAAGTATGTGAAATTCTCACTTGTGGTTGTTGAACACAAGTGGAATGAGTTGGTTATTTTTATGTGGGGGTTGATGATATTTATTTATATATGCATGAACTATATAATTACGGATATAAGATAAGAACATGTTGGTGGTGGCCTACTAATTTCATGCTCACACCCTACATGGGCCCCTCAGGATGTGTGTAGACTTTATGGTTTTGAGACTAGGTAAGGGATCATGCTTGGGAGATGGTCCTTAGTGATTAGGGATGTATTAATTTTCTCTAGTATAGATGGTAGTGGAACAAGTGGTTCATCTTCATGAATATGGACCTTATTTTGCATTTATATATTTATGTACTCATATGGTCAGACACGAGTTACCCTTCTTGTCTATATTTTTGTATGACTTGTCATGGCATGTTTTTTAATTTGAAAATGGTATTAAACCTTTCTTATTATTATTACTACTACTATTTTATATGTTTTTGTTTTTTTTATTTTGTTTCTTCTACTATTATGGTCTTTCTTCCACTATGTTGTATATACATATGGACCATTATTATAATAATACCCATAGGGTATAATATCCCCACTCTCACCTAATTAGACCCTTATTTCTTTTCTAAAGCCTTTAGTATACAGGGATTCATGCCTAATACCTAGTGTCCAACTATCCTAGAGAACAGTTTGAGTGGAAATTAGGGTCGGGGTACTATAGTTCCGACTTAGTAGGCTTAAATGTATTTTTGATGGATCATTTCTATATAATAATATCATTCGTTGAAATTATTTTAACACTATATTCACATATAAATGAGTTTCATTAGTTGAAATCCAAATATGAAATTATGATGATTAAATGGTTGAAAATTGAATTTAGTGCTATTTGAAATCAAGAATATATGGGGATCGTGATGGTGGGTGGGAGTTCTTGATAGAAATGGATTATTTGGATTTCATATAAAATATATAGTAGTAAGAATCGTGAATCAATGGATCATCCAAACCCTCAAATGAAGAGTATAAAGTGGGGGAGTATGAAACATAAATTCATAAGGGATGTTGCTAAAAAGTTCAAATGGGGATATTTTTTGCATCCTATGATGAAATTGAGGTATTATATTTTTTTGAAAAAACATTTGTGGATTTATTATCTACCAAATTAATGGATTTTGTATTATTATTATTTTGAGTTATTTTCAACTATTAATGTATGTATTGGATATAAGTAGAAGATGGTAGTAGAAAATTATTGGGAGTTTCATGGATTTATCAAGAATTATAGTGAAGAATGTAAAGTATGATTCAAGACAAATAAGTGCATATAATGGGATGGATTGAATTTTTTCATAGTTAATATACCCCTAGTGAATATTTGGATGTATTTAGAAAATGATCAAGAATATTTCTGAGTGTTTTGGATTAATTATATAAAAATTTTGTTTCAGAATATTTTTGTGAAAAGAGATAATTCTGAAAAGGTAAGTTTTATCCCTATAATGTGTAATAATAATTTCAAAACAAAGGTTAAAGATGTAAGGATCTTATTTAGTGTGTGTGAGGTTAATTCCTATTAATCCTAAATAATACAAAATTAATTTCATGATAAAGTGTGAAAAATAAGGTTCATCCCTAGAGAGTGTAGGGTTTATTTCTATTACTCATGTAAAAACACAAATGTTATTTGGAACTGAGAATGAAAAATATAAAAAAAGGAATTATTAATGTTAAAGAGTGTCCATTTGAAATATTCCTCCTAATAAAATGATAAGTTTATTCTTATTTATTTTTTTCAGTGAAGGATCAACTAACAATAGTTCATAAAGGGTTATATTAATCATAAAATGTGATTAATAAATCAACAAGCTATGAATGGAGAGAATCGAGCCTAAATTAGAGGAAGATTATTCCTTGATATTTTAGTGTTTTAAAATACTATAATTGAATAGGTTTTATAGATATGATATTTCATTAATCCACATTCTAGGAAGAATAGAATCATTTTATGTAAATAGAAGCAGTGAATTTGGTATGAGTTTAATATGAGTTTTAGCATAATATTAAGTAATTGATTATTTAAAATATAATAAGTAGGTTTACTTGGCATAAAGTATAATGAAATTACCCTTAAAATTACATTATCATGAGTTTTAAATCAGGAATTCATTTTATTACATTATTAAAGACCTTATTAAGTTTAGAGTTTTAGAGAATTAGGTCATAAGTATTACATAAAAACCCATACATTACAAAGTGGAAACATCCAATAAGTATCCATTTTTTCCATAATAAAATACTTTTAAATTTATAGACATTTTCTTTTAATTAAAAATATTCAAAATTTTCAACTTAAATTCATAATTGTTCCTATTAATCCTCAAAAAACAATAAAAAAATTGAAAATGTGGTATGATCACAAAAATCGTAGTTTGGGACATATACAAAGGGAAAAAACCCCTCTAGACCATTTCAAAATCTTGAAATTGTATAATAGAGTTTTCCTTTAACATGAAAAACTAAGATCTCAAATAATCATTTAATTACACATGAAATCAAATATACTACCCAAATTTTTTCATAAAACACTTTATAAAAAACATAAAGGAAAATAATAATCATGATAGTTTCTTATAAAACATGAGCACCCATGAAAAACATTTTCTTAAAAACTTACAGTTTACCCTTAAAGGGTGTAATCATTCCTTTAAACAAAAGGTCATTAAATTAACATATAAAATCAAAATATTTTCATGAAAATTTATTTGAAATCATAAAAAAGTATTTTAGGTGCATTGGTACATCATCATTATAGAAACATTACTATAACTCATATAACAACCCTTAGAAGTGGAATAACCTACTAGGTTAATTGAAATATAATTCTCTAGAGATCATATTCATTATATAATGAATTAGAGAGAGATATCAAGATCACATATAATAATTAACAATGTATAAGGACTAAAACAAGTACAAAAATATATAAAATATTACATTTTCATCAGCAAACTCATAAAAATATACTTGTGAACCCATATGTAAAATATTTTTGGATTTTTATATATCTCTTTCCATTAAAACCCTGTTTTAAAAATGAAAATATAAAAAAACAGAAAAAGGGTATTTATTTGAAGAAAACATGGAATATTTTAAAATAAAATAAATATGAAATAATGGTTATGGTGGCTATAAAATCTATTTATGTCGTATATGTTAAAAACATTCCTTTTTTACTTTGTAAAGAAAGTCAAACATTCTATATGAAATATAGAAAAATATTACTTTAGAAGGAATTTGTATATAAGTAAAATGAATGGTAATATAACCATTTTAATTACTTTATTTATGGATTTACTCATCCATTAAACAATATCGTCCTAGAGGGAAAAATTATAAAGTAAGTTTCAAATCATTTTAAAATTAGGTTTTAAGATTAAATATCCATTATGACTTGATAATTTTTTAACCTAATGTATAATTGAATGAATTAAATTTGAATAGATTTGTAAAAAAATAATTTCTATAGAAAAAATATAAAATAAATCCATAATTATTTGTATACACCACATAAAATAAAACATGTTGGGAAAATATCTTAAGTCACAAATAAAGGTAATTGAGACCAGAAATCTCTTACTTTGATTTCAACTTGTCATGTATGTTTTTTTATTCTTGGATAATAGACTTATTTTAATTATTTAATTTGTTAATAACATTTTTCAAGTTTATTATTCCTTTTATTTAACTTATATCCATGTTATACTTAATTTCTTAATTGATTAAGTTCACATCATACGTTTAGAGAACATTTAACTTATAACTCAGAAATGAGTTTAGTAGGTTGACTATGGTCAAATAAATAATGATTATATCATATTTAGAATCACATTCACATTATAATTATAATTTTTATAAATTATTTATACTTTTAGAACAAACAATTTAAGGTGGTTATGAAAAATGGGTTTTGTTACAATTAGGGAGACATTAGTTCGTATGTACGCATGAGTAACATTTCCATTTTTTTAATGAATATGAATGAAATAATGTGTGTGTTATTTATCTTTATAGAATTATAATTATATCATAAATATTATTTATTTATATATATATATATATATCATTAATGTCATGAGGTGATGAAAAATTAAATACATCACTTCATGAGGTGGTAGTCCGTACATATGCACGAGTAATGTTTTTTATTTTTTCATTGGATGGTATGGAAAGAAGTAAACTATTTATTTAAAGTTAAAAAATAAAATTTATATAATATATATCATATTATTTAATTTATATCCATCATTATGACCATTCATAAGATTCAATGATGAAAAATGATATACATCATCTAGTGTGGTGGTAGTTCGCACGTACGCATGAATGAAAAAAAATTTCCCTTTAGATAGATAAGTAGATGAAAAAATTATTATAATATAAATATAATAACATTTTATTATATGGTATATATCTATGTTATTATATTAAAATGGTTAATATATATTTAAAGGAGGTAAAATAATAAATAAAATGAAAACACTCGGTTAAGAACTATACCTCTTCTTCAGACAACCTCCTTATGTTAATACCTAAATCCTCCCTAAGATGGTATTTTAATCAAATTAAGACCTCTAGAAAATGTGAAGGAATGTTATTAATGGATTTTTCTAGGAATTTGGACATCTAAGTGGATTTTTAAGTGTGTATATGAGAGGATAGGGGGTTTCCTTTTATAAGTGAGGGGTAGGACACACTTGAAACTCTTCAAAATATTAAAATATATTAATGTATTACTTGCGAAAAAATGGATCTAAAATGACTTAAAATTGAATAGAATATGATATAGGGTATAAATATGACTTTTAAATTATATTTAGAGATGTTTCTAGTTCATTTTAACCCTTATCATTTTAGTTTTAACCCTTTTAACTTGATTTAACTCTTACCACAATAACTAATATTTTCATACCAAAGTTACTATTCATAATGAAAAAAATGGAAGTGAACTCATTAAAAATTTTGAACATGATGATTCTAAATATGGAGTATATTTTATAAAATTAAATTTATATTAGTATAAGAAATTAATTTAAATACAAACCCGCAAAATGTGATGAAAAATGGTTTCTAGAAAAAATGTCTTTTTAATTATATAAGTATTTTTATACTAAAATAAAGTGTAATGTTTATAAAAATTAAATTGATTGGATTATGTTTAATAAAATTTAACTAATTAAATTTTAAAACCAAAAAAATATATAATGTAAATTTTTAAATACATAAAAATAATATATTGTTTTCTTAAAAATTTATATTTTTTACTATTCGCCCAATTTTTTTCAGAAAATTATCTAAAATACACTCTAAGATAATTTTGGATTTCTTATTTAAAAAATAAATTTTATTTTTTTCTAATTAAAATTATAAAATTTATAAACTAAACTTTTTAAATAAAAACATATAATATATTTAAACAAATTTAATATGAATAAAACTATTTCTCTTTTGATTGAAAAATTAATTAATATTAATATAGTGAATATTACTCTATAAAATATAATTTATAAATCCTAATAAGTAATAAAATTTATTTATTATTAATACTAAATATGTTGTTACATTAAATTCTATATAAAATCTTACTAAAAACCTAATTATTTTATATATTTAATTATAGAAAATACCCCATGTGATTAATTTAGAGGAGGAAGCCATATTAGAAAACCATGGAAATAATATATTTTTATATCCTTAAAAAATTAAAGTATTTTACTTGATCAATTCTCATAGAAGTGTGAATAGATAAAAACACTGATATATTCTATACATAATAAAAAGATAGCATTATTATCACATAAGTGCAGAATAAAAGATGAGAAAGATATTGATACTATGAAATAAAGAAAAGAACATTTGAATATATAATAATGAAAAGTAATAATATGATTCTGTTTCTATGATGGAAGGGTCATCAAGGAAAATTTTCACACTAGTTTAAGATCCTTCCAAACAAGAAGATGGTGGAATATTCCATGAAAACTTTGGAAAAGTAGTGCTGTTTTTTGTGGAGACGTTCATAGCTAGTTTGTGAAGGATAATATAATGGATTTCAATGTCACTAATAAACACCTTATTCCCCAAAAAAATGTGATATTTCTTTGTGGTTCTCATTAATGTCAAAGTTTTTTTTCTTATCTAGAGTAGAGAGAAAAATAGAGGATATTAGAGGGTGTTCCTTTAGAGGTGGTGATGTATCCATAAATATTGTAAAGGGAGTGACCCTAGGTGTAGGAGTGACTATAGAGATCCAATACCTTTACACATATTATTACATTATTTTTAATATAACCATCCATTAATAAAAACCTAAAGACCCTTAGTCTTAGTATCTTTGAAAGACTAAGTTTACAATACATTAAAGTGAGACTAAAATAAAACATTTTTATTAATATTTATAAAGATATCCTAAATCCTTTTGAGCTCCTAATCTTCATTAGATATCCTAGGGAATACATAAAAAATATATAATGTAAAAATACCAGTAAGATAATAAACATGATAAGGAAGCATAACTTATGATTTAAATATGTAATATGATATCATAAGAGATAAGGATCATGAGTGAATCACATGGGATCATAATATAAATAACATGGCATCATAAGTTCATGTTATCATTGGAAATATGCCATAAATATAAATATGACATAAACATGAGTCAATTATAACATCCTAGACAATATCACGCAGTAGGCAAAGTCCCATGATGGATTATGTTTACTCCTTAATCCAATACTTGATGCCTCATGAGAATAAAGCTTTACCCAATGCATTAGAGTGTTATATAGGTCCACCCATCATAAAATTTTCATTATTTATGTGTTTCACATAATTTAAATCAATCATAAGTCATAAAATCATAATTACCCATCAAAAAAAGATGTGCTGCATAATCTTTCCATATAACATAATAAATAGAAATTTCATAATGATTTCATTTGATAAATGAAAATAAAGCATGTATTATCCCATAAAACAAATGGATAATAATAAAAGTATATATGTGAGATACATATTTACATATTTTATAATAAATCCATAACATAAATGGTTATCGCCATTGATAAAAATGTCTTTAAATGATTACATGGAATATTTCTTGAAAAAAAATACCCCTTTAACTTTGAAATCACTGAGTCAAAATCTAAAAATATCCAAAATTTTATTGAAAAAAAAATATTTAAAAATAAGCATAGAAAATTATAAAGTAGTATTCAAATAACTTATTTCTCATGTTGGTGGGTAATTCTGTATATGTCGTATAAGTTAAAACATATTCCTTTCACTCTATTTTAAAAAGTTTGAAATGAACATCATTTGGAAAATAACAAGAATATTTCTTCCAAAATGTTTTGTTAAAAGATAAACATGGGTAAAAATGACTTAAATTATTTATATAATGTAAAAAAAGTCTTTAAAACATTTATATAAAATATGGATACTAAAGAAAAAGGATTTTCGACTGAAGAGAGAAATGAAGTCAACTTTTCTTAAAAAAATTGTAAATAGTAATAAGTACCAAATAGATGAAAATGATATTATTACTTGAATATTTAATTTATAAATAGAGTATAAAAAAATATATTGGGTTTAGGATAGAAATATCAAAAAATTACTCCAATGGAGACTTAAACATAAACAATCCTGGACAATGATGATATTGTGAAATAAACCCTTACCACTTTGGTAACTTTTGCATCATAACCCCCATGAAAAAAGTAACTTAAAAGGAAAATATAAATAATGTTCAGATAAATATATTAATGATATCGCATTCAAATGGGAATTATATAAATCACACAAAATAAATAAGTGGTTAATATTGCATATGTTTCAAAGAAGTAAAAGTGAGATGAGAAATCCTTTACAGTGTAAGAAACGTCTTAATAAAAACTAATTAAAAGTGAGATATTTTGATGTTGAAATTAAAAAATAATGAATAATAATAATATATTAATTTAAGTATTAAATTTTTAATATATACACATTTTAAAATCAATTAGGTGCATAAAATAACACATGTATCAAAGAAGGTTGTTTTGAGATGAAAGCTCTTACCTATGGTATAGATTTTTCATGTATGTACTTTATATCCTATATAATAAAATTATATAAATTATTTTTTTATTAATATCCCTTTAATGTTTTAATAATTTAAACTTAGACCATTTACTTCATTTATTTTTATTATATATTTAATTTCTTATTCAATTATGTCCACATCGGGTGTTTTGAAGATGCTTTGTTCATAATTTCAAAATGGCATCCGTGTGTTAATCATAGTCAAAGGGGAAATTATTACATAATATCTATAAAAATAATAATAAAATAATTATAATTTTTTTACATCAATTATACTTTTAAAACTAACCATGAAATATGGTTATGAAAAATAAACTATGTTTCAATCATGAAGATGGTAGGTCGTACATACGCGTGAGTAACATTTCCATTTTTTAATGATCAAGATGAAAAGAAGGTAATTGATATTTTATATTTAAAAAATGATAATTATATTATAAATATTATATTATTTATTTAAATACACTTATATATAACATCCATGTGATGTAGTAAAAAGAATTGATCACTTCACTTCACGAGGCAGTAGTTCGCCATATACATTTGAACGATGTTATCATTTTTCAAAATATGGTTAGATAAGAAGTTATATGATATGTTAATTTAAATAATTATTAATATATCATTAATATTATATAAAAAAATTAAATTTATCATCATTAATATCCATTATAGGTGATGATGGTAAACAATTTACATCGGTTTGTGAGGCGGTAGTCCATCACACACATGAATAAAGGTTTTGTTTCCTATTTGATGGAAGAGGATATGAATAAGTATTATTCCATAAACATAATAAAATGTAAGTATATATGAAATAATATTGTTATTATATTGTAAATTTTAAGACCTAATTTAAAAAAAATAAGAAATAAAAAAGATGGAGCTCAGGGAAGATGATTACCTTCTCTTAGAAGAACCACCTATGGATCTATTATTAAGGACCCTAAGGTAGGTATTTTGGGAATACCAGAAGATATATAATGTGTATAAATATTTTGGGGAGTTATTTTGGTAGGTTTTTTTTGAAAAATATTTCTTTATAGGTGCTAATAAATGAGTGGAGGGGGTTCCCTTTTATTATCGAGGAGGACTGTCATTTTTATAAATACCCAAATCTATTCAATAATGGGAAGCCACTCTCAAGAGATGTGCCTCCAAAATTGATAAATAATGGATTATAGTGGTTATATAGTTTATAAAAACCTCTATAATTGAAAAATATACATGTTTTAAACAAGTTATTATATTTACCTCAAAGGCTACTAACTTTTACCATTTTTGTTTTTCACCACAGTAACTAGTTTTTATACTATTTTTAGTAGTCATTAGGTCAAAAATTAAGTTGAACTTATTTAATTATAATAATTATTTTTATTCTAGATATTTAATCCATTTTATAAAATTTAAAAATCATAATTGGTAGAATTCAATTTAAAATTAATCCTGCAAAACGTGTTGAAAACGGGTTTTCGAGAAATGCATTTTTCAAGAAATAGATGATCTTATATTAGCTTTATGAATAGAAATCAAAATTATATAATTTAAATTAATATAAATATATTTATAATATTAATTTAATTTAAATATTTAATTATTAGGGGTTATTTTAATTAATTATAATGGAAAAAATTTATTCATTTAAAAACAATTTACAGAAAACCATGTTTTTAAGAATAAAAATAATCTTATACCAAAATCATGTAAATTGTTGATTGAAATAAAATTAATTAATTTATTCTAAATAAAATGATTAATATTTCACTTTTATACCAAATCTAAAATATAATGACACTTCTAAATTACTTGATTTAATAAAAATAAATATCAATATTTGAAAAATCTGTAATTTTCACTATTGATGGAAAAATCAAAAATTTCAGAGAAATAAAAAAAATTCACCATAAGATAATTTTGATATGATTATTTAAAAAATTATGTTCATTTTATAGAATAACATTTTTAAAATTTCTATAAATTAATTATAATATTTTCTCACAAAAATCTTTAAAAAACATTTTTGAAGGAAACATATTTTTTTGTAAAATGACATATCATTATTTAAAGTTGATAATTAATTTATTAATTGTTTATCAATAAATTTATATTTAGTAGGAACTTTATATATATATTTCTTAAATTAGTTAATAATATTCAAACCTACGAATTTAATGACTAGGTTATAACTATAATATTTTTCAAGGGTTATTTAAGATTAGTGTTGCTTTTAATATATGATATTAAACATTATGTTCTTTAAAAATATAGAGGTGTTACATTATACTCCTTTAAATAAATTTAATCCTTGTTATTTGGAATTATGATCAATAATCAAGTGTTTGATATTCAAAAGTTCCTTTATGGAAAACCCACAACATAAAAAGGGTTAATAAAACTTCCTCTTAAAAAGAAGGAGAGGTAAATACAAAGGTCATCTAAAATAACACAAAACGTGGTTTCCACATAAGGAGAATATTGTTGGGAAGTGAAAACATGGATTTGAAAATATGATCTATTTAGGAGATAATCTTATACCATTTTTAAGAGAGAATATACCATCGATTTATCAAAAATGAATAATAATTTTATTTTAAAATAATTTTCATAAAGTTGAGGGATTCTTTTATAGTATTTATTAAGAATGTAAGGAAATATACATACTTGAAAAGTGAAATTTCATTATTTAATAAAGTTTCACCACAATCACATTTGTTTCTCTAAATGATGAGTATTTAAGATGATTTTTTTATGTATGAATAACTAGAATTAACATATAATGGAACAAATGATTCCAAAAAATGATATCAGGATATTCATATTATCATAAACATTAACTAAAACCAAAAATGTTTAGAACAAGGTAAGATAATTCCCAAAATGAATACACCTTTATATTAATCTCTAAATCCAAAGTTCAACTTAAATCATTCTATATATAAATAAACCTACATGAAAAATACCCTTAAAAATCAAGGATTTAATTGTTTTATTCACAAATAATATTTCATGTTAAATCACATGTTCAAAATAAATGTTGCATATAAGTCATCTCAATGAAACTTTTCCTAAAATATCATTAATCACCTCAAAATCCTAAAAATTAAAAAATATTTGATCCTAAAATGTGTTTCCCAAAATAGTATTAATATTTATCCATTGAATCATTTTAAGTAAGAAAAATTCATAATAACTAGTACATCGTATAGGCTAGTCATAGGCAATGCACCCTTTTTAGACTTTAGTTTTGGGTTTAATCACCACAGCCTTGTCGGATGTGATGAGTTGTCACCCAACTTTCATTTTTTCATTTTTATAAAAAAATATAAAAAAAGTGATAATCATATTCATAATTCAACTTGATCATATAATATTCTAAAAGAATATGATGAACATATTCAAAAAAAATAGACATCAAAAAATTATTTTTTTAGCCTCTAAGTTTTTCTATCTGGCTTATTTTTTCATAAAATCAAAGAATTTTAATTAACTATAATTACATTAACATCAATTACATCCCTAAGATTATATTTTACCCAATAATGTGTTTTCCATAAAATATTTCCTTTAACTTAAATCAAATTTCTAGGTCATTATCAACTTTCAACATATTCTTGAAAATCCTTAAAGAAAAAATATTGTAAAACAGTCCTTAGAAGTTGCATGATTCTTATAACTAAAATACCATTTATAAAAATACTTAAACAACATGATTCTTGAGTTACAACACATAAACACTTCAATAATTACACTTTAATGATTGATATAATATAGTACAATAGGAATTATTTTTTGGATTAGAGCATTGAATTAGATAATGAACAAGCTTCGAACATCTACGATGTTGAACTATTAGGGATGCCTCAGGTTTAACATTATTTACTTGTTTCTTATTAATGAGACTCTTCTTTTTTCCAAAAATTAGCTACTTTATTTCTTCCTTTTATTTACATAAAAACCTTCTAGTTCCTTTAATACATTTCCTATGGTGACTCTTCCAAGATTTTTGACACGTAGGAAGTTGAATATTCTTTTATTTTTCGTATTTAAAAATTGAACTTCCATGAGACACCATACTTCTATTATTCAATGTGTTTGGAAATTAAACTATGTTCTAGTTGTTAATTATAATTTTAGATATCTCATTTTTCATGATCATAAGATGTCTAAATTTTGTTCCCATTAGGTTGGAAATATATTTAGGTAAATCTTTACATTTCTCATCACATTTATTGTTGGAATTATTTCTATTATTTCCCACTATTAACTAAAAATAATAAAAGAAAAAATATGATAATGAATTAAGATACAAAAGTTAAACTTATAAACATATAGGTAATAACTTA
Source organism: Viscum album (assembly GCA_963277665.1). Lineage (NCBI taxonomy): Eukaryota > Viridiplantae > Streptophyta > Magnoliopsida > Santalales > Viscaceae > Viscum > Viscum album. The sequence goes on along the minus strand of OY728119.1, from coordinate 1,574,288,404 downwards.
TATATTATAATTATATCCTAAATTATGAGTCTCCTGGTTTTAATATAAGTTATCCATGGTAATATTTCCTATGAGGTTTTCTAACCTAAAAATTTTTTCATGTCATTCATAATGGTTTATAAATAGTTTTTAAATTTCCAAAACATATCTCCTGAGAGTGAAAAACCAGGTGTTCAGTAAGTCTAATTGTTGTGCACCTAGTGATGATCAATTAAATGCCCAATACACCCTTTTCAGAGTTATCACCTCCAAGTAAAGTTGTTCTAGATCCACATCCACTTTTAGTATCCAAATGAGGATTTAAATTCTTAAAAACCACTCACTATAAAATTCATCAAAATTGTAATATATTTTCCTATACTTATACTTATACTTACACTTATACTTTTCATTAGGGTTCACAATAAAGTATTCTTATCTTAATCCCCAAAAATAACTATACCTTTCTCAAATACCAACTAAATTGATCCAAGCCTTTCAAACATATTTTTACATGTTTTTTAATATAAAAATATATTAATTACAACTCAAATATTATAAGTCCTAGTGTATTTAGAAGACTAGGTTCATAATACATCAAAGTGATAATAAAATTAAACTTTTTATTTTATTCCCCATAATGAGCTCCAAAATTATTTCAGTCACCTAAAATGCACGGTATAACCTAGGGAATATATAGATAAATGGGGTGAGATAAAAAACCATTAAGGTAATTTACATGGAAAAGAAGCATAACTTGTGAGTCAAATGTATAACATGATATCATAAAAGATAAGGCTCATGAGTGAATCAAATCAGAGCATAACATACTGAAAATGGAATCATAATATCATGGTATCATAGGAAATATGGTAGAAACATATAACATGAGTCAAGGCTAACTTCCTAGACAATATCACATGGTGGAAAATTTACCACAATGGATTAGGTTTACTCCCTAATCCCATACATGATGCCTCATGAGACTAAAACTTTACCCAATGCATTGGATCATTTTATTGGTTCACCCTCCATAACATGTTCATTATTTATTTGTGACACATAAATGAAATCAATAACAAGGAATAATATAATAATTACCCATTCAAGTAAAATGGGTTTCATAATCTTGCCTCATATTATAGTCAAATAAAATTTCATAATGAAGGAATTTAATAAATGAACATAAGGAATGTATTTAACCATTAAAGTAAGTGAGAATAACATATTTATATATGTGAGAGACATATATACACAATTTAGAAGCAAACTATAACATGGAATGTTTTCATTTTTGATGAAAATGTATTTAAAATATTACATGGAATATTTTTTGGGGTAAACACCTATTTCACTTTGAAATCACTGCTTAAAAATCAAAAAAACTTATAAAATATTATATATAAAAATTCCTTAAAAATGGACTATTACAAAGAAATATTCAAATAATTGAGTGTTCGTGATGGTGGGTAATCCTGTACATGTCATATAAGTTAAAAAAACAATTCTTTTAAACTATTTTAAAAGGGTTAAATAACACCTTGTTCAGAAAATGAAAAGAAGATTACTTCTATTTAAAAAAAATAAAACATGGAAAAAAATCCTAAATCATTTTTATAATATGAAGCTAATTTGTGAAAATATTTTTAGAAAACATGGATATGAAAGAAAAAGGTTTTTTAACTAAAAAGAGAAATAAAGTTAGTTTTTCTTAACAAAATCCCCAATCATTTTAAGTACCAAAGATAGGAAAATGGTACTATTAATTTAATATTTCATGAATTACTATAGGATAATAAAATATATTATTTTTAATAAATAAATATCTAACAATTACTCTACTGGATACTTAAACATAAATAATCCCAAACAATGATGAAATTGTGAAATAAACCCTTACCACTTTGGTAACTTTCGAATCATAATCCATATGAAATAAATAACTTAAAATGAAACTTTAAATAGCATTAAGATAAATATATTAATGATATAACATTAAAATGTGTATTATGTACACCAGAAAAATAAATAAGTAGTGAATATGGCATATGTCTCACAAAAGTAAAAGTGAGACGAGAAATCCCTAACTATTTTAGAAATGTCTTAATAGAAGTTTCTTAAAAGATAAATATCTTTATTTTAAAGTTAAAATAACATGAATAATAATAATAAATGATGTTAAATACTGAATTTTTATTATATACACCTCTTAAAAAATTTAGGTTCATAAAAAAACATGTGCCTCAAAGAAAGAAGTTTTGAGATGAAAAACCTTACATCGAGTGAAGACTTGTCATGTATGTCCCTTATCTCATGTATAATAATATTATATAAATTAGTATTTTACTAGTAACCTTTAACATATTTAGTTACTTATAATTAAACTAGTTAGTTCATTTATTTTAATGACATATTTAATTAGTTATTCAATTATGTCAATGTCAAGTGTTTTGAGGATACTTCTTTCATAATTTAAAAATGGCGTCGGTTTGTTTATAATGGTCAAAGGGTCATTGTTCCATATATCAATAATAATTATAATTAAATAATTATAATTTTTATTAATCAATTATACTTTTAAAACCAACTATGAAATATGGTTTTGAAAAATTAACTAAGTTACAATCATGAAGATTGTATAACGTATGTACACATGAGTAACGTTTCCATTTTTAAAAAATAATAATATGAAGAAGGTAAGTGTTATTTTATCATTATATATTTATAAATATAACATAAATATAATATTATTTCTCTAAATAATCATTCATATACCATCCATATGATGTAGTAATTAAAAAAATGAATCAAATCGCTTTGTGAGGGGGTAGTCCACCATACACACGAACAATGATATCATTTTTCAATGGAGGGTAAGGTAAGATGGTATATGATATTCTAATTTACATAATTATTAATATGTAATTAATTTCATATATAAAAATCAAATCCATTATCATTAAAAACAATGATAGGTGATTATGTAAAATGAAATACCTTGGTTCATGAGGCGATATTTTTTTCTACAAATGGATGATGGTTTTGTTTTCCATTTGATGGAAGAGGAGATGGATACATTTTATTGCATAAAAATAATAAAATATTAGTATATATGAGATGGTGGTGTTATTATATTGGAATTTTTAAGACATAATTTAAGGTGTTAAAAGAAGAAATAAAAAAAGTAACTTGGTGAAGATGATTACCATCACTTAAAAGAACCACCTCTGGATCTCTCATTAAGGACCCTAAGTTTGGAATTTTAGGAATAAAAGGAGCTATATAATGTGTATAATGATGATGGGGAGATATTTTGTTAGGTATTTTTCAATAAAAATGGATTTATATGTGTGAATAAGTGAGGAGAGGGGGTTCCCTTTTATTATTGAGGAGTGACATTTTTTGTAAATACCCAAAACTATACAATAATGAGAAGACACTATCTAGAAAAGTGCCTACAAAACTGATAAATAATAGAGTGTAGGGTTGACATGGTTTATAAAAAACTTGGAAATTAAAATATAATCATGTTTTAAACTATTAATTCCATTTACCTTTAATGTTACTTATGTTTTCTATTTCATTGGAATTGGAACTGCATATGAGGCTGAACTTTGGGCCATAATCGATGCCCTTAAGCATACTGTCCACAAAAACTAGAATCCACTATGTATTGAGTCTGGATTATAACTTGATGTTAAATATCTCAAAGTAAGGACTATAAATTTTCCTTGGATATTAATGCCTCATTGTATTGAATGTCTCAAACAGATAAATAAACTTCATATCATGGTCTCATATGTTTATAAAGAAGCAAATCAAGTTGAAATTGTGTTGTCAAAGAGAGAAATCATGGAGAAAAGAACCGCATGATCATACATGGACCCTAAATATTGTTTAGACATGGTTAAATCAGATTTTCATGGAATGTATTACTCTCAATTATATAAACCCCCTTGTAATTTCTCTTTGTCTATGACTTTTTATCTAACAAATTATAAGACGAACATTGTTTGGTCCTGGATTTTACTGGTATGAATAAAACTAAGTTGAACTTATTACATAATAATAATTATGCTTATTCCAAAAATAAAATAAATTTTATAAAATTCAAAATATATAAGTGATATAATTAAATTTATAATTAAACCCACAAAACATGTCAAAAATGGTTTTTCAAGAAATGCATTTTTCAAGTAAAAGATGATCTTATATTAACTTTATGACTATAAATAATCATTATATTAATTTAAAATCATATAAATACATGTATAATCTATTCATTTAATTTAAATATTTCTTTTCTTGGGGTTATTTTAATAATTAAAATGGATAAACTTTATGCATTTAAAAATAGTTTTCAAAAAACCACATTTTTTAGCATAAAAATAAACTTATACCAAACTCATGAAAATTTATTATTAAAAAGAAATTAATTAGGTAGATATAAATAAAATGGTTCATATTTAACTTTGATACAAAATCCATAAAATAATGTAAATTTTAAATTACCTGATTAAATGAAAAGATATGTTTGTATTTGAAAAATCTGTAATTTTCACTATTCACTGAGAAATCAAACATTTCTAAAAAATATGAAATCGTTATCATAAGTGAATTTTGATATGATAATTTCAAAAATTATTTTCATTTTATAAAATAAAATTTCTAAAAGTTTTATAAATTAATTATATTGTTTTCTTAAAAAAATCATTAAAAATCATTTTTAAAGAAAACATTTTTTTATATAACAACATATCTTTATTAAAAGTTGATTTCTTATTTATTAATAATTAATAAAAAACTTTATATTGAGTAGAAAATTTATATATATATATATATATATATATATATATTTCATAAAGTAGCTAATATTATTCATAACCTCCAATTTAATGGCTATGTTATAACAATAATATATTTTGTAGTTCATTTAAGCTTGGTGTTGGATGTCATATATGTGATTGAAAATTATGTTCTTATTTTAAAATATCAGGGTGTTACATTGACTTAGAATAAACCCATAACCAAATATTTAATTTAGTGGATATTGGTACATAATAACATTGCTAGTTTATACTAGTTTAATTATCCAAGTATTGGTAAACCAAGTAAAAATCATTACATCTTGTGTTCATGTTTTAACAATATTTTGTAGGAAAAATTGGTGAGTAATGGTTAAGAAATACTTGATAAAATATGGTAAAGGAAATTTTATGTGAAATAACCATCATATCATCATTTAAGGTAGATAAATAGGGTGAACCTTAAAATTATGAGTCTTATATATTCTATGGAAGTTAGCATTAAGGGTGTAATTGTGAAATTTCTAATGATTTTTGTACTCTGATTCACCCCCCCCCCCCATCAAGGGTATCCTGCACTTGAGTACCCTATGGGGTTTGAAAAAAAATCTCTATGGATTTTTATGAATTATATGTTTTTATAATTCATATAAACGATTAATTAAATTAGTAATTTCATGATGGAATAAAATTTTATTAAACTTAGAAATGGAAATATGAAAAATTAAAAAAAAATAAAATTAAAAGGGATTAAATTGAAAGACTTACTTTATTCCTAGAGTAAATCCATAGGATTAAACTTGAAGGCTTCTTGGAATGGTATTCTGATTAAAAAAGGGCTTTCAAAACATGTCTAAGAGGCCTTGAGGAGGGATTTTAATAGATCTTTAGTGAGGAAGATGTTTTAGAAGTGAAGAGAAATGGGTTTAAGAGACGTGTATTTATAGGTGGGGTTGTTTTTTGTATAAAATATTATTTCTTAAAATAGTAATCAAACACATTATTCAATATTAAGGGGATTTTATAATAATAGTAAATAGAATATTATAATATTCATTTAAGTTTTCAAAACCAAAAAAATCATTCATAAATAACTATTTAAAAAATATAGTATTTATACGGCATTTTACTATTCACTTATGTATTTTATTATCTTATGTATTTAATGAATAATAAAAAAACTCAACCCTTACTTAATTTTGAAATGATTATTCCAAAAATAAAATTCATTTTTCAAAAAAACATTTTTATATTAGGTAATTTTAATATTTTATTCTAGTAATTTTTTTATTAAATAATGAAAAAAATACTAAAAAACTATACTTTTAGACACATTATATTACATTGATTAGGTAATTATTTTATGGTATTTTGATTCTTATTTTAACTTAATTTATCCTTGTTAAAAGTTAGTTATAATATTAAATCATTAGTTATTATAATGATCAATTTTATATTCTAATGGCTAGGTTACTATTCTAAGAGTCAAGTTATTATTCTCAAAACAAGGTTACTATTTTAATAGTTATATTCCCAAATGTCATATAACCTTAACAAATACTATAGATACCTATTATTTTCATTATTTTTATTTAATAAATTTATTCTCAAGGTTTACTATAGTTTATTTATAAAATTCAAATCTTATTTTTAATGTTTTGTTTCCTCTTCACAATGTTATTTACAATTTTAATTTTCTAGGTGATCACAACCCTATGGATTTCAAAATTTTAGTCATGTTTATTTATTTTATCCATTATATTGTTTTCAATATTATAAAGTGCTTTTATTCTTCACATGTAATGTTCTATAGTGATCAATTAAAATAACATTATTTTTTGTTATATATTTCATGTGATTCATTTATAATATAAATTATATCCAATATGACACAAATATATATTCAGATATAAATTTTTATATAGAAAAATCTAGGTTAATAATGTTTCTATCCTATATGTTAGTATTAAATGGAATAAAATTTGGTAGATGATAAGGATCCATAAATTTAGAATTAGATTCCTTGTACCAAAATGATGTTTGGATTTTGGTTTAAATTTAATCTAGAAAGAATCCAATAAAATTCAAATGGGTATTCTACAATTAAATGGATATGGATAATAATGCTAATACCTAAATAAATATTGGTTATTAAATTTTTCAAGATAATTAATGGCATAAACATTTTATAAACCCTTTTACAAGTAAAGATATTGAAACCCATTGGAATTATACTTACCATAGTAGTTTGTAGTGATTATAATATTTTTTATAAATCTATCAAAACCAAATTATTTAATGGGAAATTTATTGAAATATATATATAAGACACAATTAGATGGGGTTTTAACCTGAAATAAATCTAATAAAATATGAAACTATATAGATCCATTGTAAAAAAATGTTCTTTTTTATGAGGCCATTAGAGATTATAATTTTATTAATAATGAATGTAATATATATGTAAAATCCCTAGTATATTTAATCGAAATAATTCTAAGTATGGGTCATTACGTGACCTCAAACACACCTCATTGTATACCAGAGTATGTTGACTAGTGGTGAGGGTTTATTGATGAAATGGGGAGACTATAACCTTTACCATATAACCTTAAATAGCAAAGAAATTATTATAACCTAACATCAATAATTTAACAATATAAATCACAATGACAAGAAAACTATAACAACATATCACATGATATTATAAAATATGATATTGTGTCAATGTTGTATCGTCATATAATAGGTGTAGGATCACCCAATGGGTTAATTATATATAGAATATAATCCAAAATAAAAAAAATAATGATGTTATAAACCAAAATTGGAACCATGTCCTCACATGGTCTCATATACTAATATCCATCAACCATATCCAACTTAACTCTCAGACATCGTGGCCTTTCCCTTACCTATATAACAAACCATGATCTCATTATTCCCACCAAAGTGGACATGCATGGTGTGAGAAATATACTCAATAGACCACCACCAATAGTATCCCTATATAAATATAGCATATATATGGTGCATATAAAATATGATATGGTAACTAATCAAAAATAAACATAACCAACATCCCATCACTAAGTGCTCATGAGACACCCAAATAACTAACCATACTTTCTTTGGTCAGTGAAAATATTGGATAAGTATTCCCATAGTTTGATCCTAATGATAAGGGAATGGGTTATAACCACTGATAATATAGCATGGATGAATGTAATATTAACAAAATAATCGCAAAAATAAATGAATGAGTTATCACCATAATAATAAACAATATAGGTGAATGGGTTATGAACTTAATAAAAAAATGCACATGAACTAGTTATCACCTTAATAAAAATAGCATAGATAAAAAGGTTATCATCTTAATAAACTATAACAGTATTGAATGTGTTATCACCATAAGAAACAACTGCATAGGTGAACTTGTTATCACCTTAATAAATATTAAAATAATTGAATGTTTTATCACTATAATAAAAAAATCATAGCTTAATGGCACACGCATTGCAACGCGTGAAAATTTGCAATGTTTATTATCCTAACAACTACTGTAGAAGTGGCGAGCAGGGTCAAACCACAGAGAGAATGTGAGTAGACACTAGAAATGTCCTTTGGGAGGAATGTTCAGGCATATGGGATTTAATTGTGTGATTAACAACTAAGTTCTAAAAACTAAATGACTATTTTAAAAATTACAATTTAAATTGACTAAAATTTTCTAAGTGAACTAAGCTATGAAAGAAACTGGCGGATATGGAAGTGTCAGAGTTGTGACGACTGTTCAAGTGCATGCAATGTCAATTATTTAATTCCCACATTTGAATATTTATTTATTCAATTATCACCGATTCCAAATTTAATCAAAATAATATCTGGTCTCGTTCTCTAATGTTAGATGGTATTTTAATGTTTACACAAATTATCCATCATTTTGTTCTCTGTCCTGACAAATAATTTTTGCGTCATTATAGCACTGAATCACTTAGTGAAATACAATGACACATTTCTCACAAAGTCTAAGTATCTACCTGTGTTGGGTTCGCTCACATGAGATCACTTATTCAGTATCACTCACACAAGTTTGAAGAAGCGCACACAAAAAATATTAATTTTCCAATTAATATATTTATTTATTCAGAATTTTCTCGTGTGCTTGATCAAATTCTGGATGAATAAATTCTCTGATGAACTCCCGTTCGTGATTACTTATTAGGTATCACACGAACGGGCACCAAATCAACTGGGAAGATCCCAAATGAAAATTAATTTCAATGCAGATATAATTAATTAAATAAACATCCAATTGAAATTAATTTAAAAGGAAATCAAACATGAGGATAAATTAAAGACATGCAATTACCGTCACTTTCGTCACAACTCCAACACAAATAAAATTACCCAACCATCGCGACGACACGACACATAAAATAATGAATAGAAGATATCACTGTGCTCGTTTCGTTGCTATGGTCACCGCGAGACGTCGTCAACGATCGCAAAATAATAATCATCACTATGCTCTGTGTATTTGCTGACTCCACACCCGAATCAAACCACTGCGTCGATAAAAATATGATCTGATTTGCGCTCGCTCTCGTCATGCGACATCAATCTCCAGAAGACAAATTGAATGTCAATGTCATGTCTAAACCTCCGCTGTACTCCATATGATGGTTTGCTGCTGGTTTTGACTGAGGAGTGTTGCTTGTTGTGGTTGCGCTCTAAAGTGGCCAAGAGGCGTTGTGGAATGTGGAGGCTGGAAGGGGATAGAAGTGGGGGCAGCAGGGATGTGAGTGGGGCGGCTGGGGAGTTGGGCGAAGGGGAGGGTGAGGGTCGCGGGTCCTTGGGAGCAAGGGAGATGGAGGGGTGAGTAGGGAGGGGGTATATGGGGGTGGCGGGTTAGGCAGGGGAGAGGGTCGGCGTGGGGATAATTGGGGAGAGGGAGGGGGATTCAGCGGGTCTAAGGGAGTACAGCGTGTGTGTGGAGAATTGGGAGCAGGTCCAGGGGATAAAAGGGAAGAGGCGTGGGGATAGAATGGATTGAAGAGAGGTAGTGGGGTGGGGATTGGAGAGAGGTAGTGGGTGGCGTGGAGGGATAAGGTGATGAGGGGGATATTAGAGAGAGGAAGGGAGAAAATGGGGAGGGGATGGCGTGGAAGAGGGGAAAGGATCAAAGGGGGAGGGGGTTAGTTAGATAGTGGAGAGAAAAAAAATATGAAAAATAAAAACAAGTTAAATTCAAATTCAAATTTACAAATTAAATCTTATTATTTAAAAGTTAAATAATAATAATAATAAATAGTAATAAGGATTAAAATACATATACATATACATACATACATATATTTATTTATTTATGCACATAAAAATTAAATATAACACTACTATTAAATATAATAATAACTAATAAAAAATACTATTTTATTAATACTATAAAAAATAATGAACTAAAATAAAATATAAATACAGTGTTAAAATATATACATACTAATAAGAATTAATAAAATAAACTAAACTAAAATTAGTGAAACTAATAATAATAATATACTATTAAATATAATATATAAAATTAATATAACTAATAAAAATACTAAATTACTAATATAAGTAATATATTAACTAAAAATTATCAAAATATCTAAATTACTACAAAACTACAAAAATAAACTAAAAATATAAAAATTGGTTAAACTAATTAATTAAAACTATGTTAGAAAAATATAAAAATACATGCAAAATCCATGTACATCAAATCCCCCACACTTAAACTTTTGCACTCCTAGGCAAAACAATCAGAAAGAAAACACAAGTGTTCGTAGACAAATCAAAACATCAAAATTACAAGTTCAAAATTCTTCAATCTCATTTACCCTTAAAATATCGTGCTTCATTTAAAACTTCAATGTTCAAGAACAATTTTTCTTTTACTTGCATTCTTTTCAAAACAAGTACGTGCACTCATGTATCATGTGACCTACCTCGCCATCACTCTCATTGCTCAAAAAAATATTTGATCAAATTCATGCTCAATTCTCATACACATGCATGCTTACTATAGGCTTTCCAGGATTTCACATCTTTACTATTGGAAATCAAAATAATGCACTAATCTCAAGGAATTTTCATGAGGTTCAAATGTCTCTAAGGTTGCAGGATGGTGGGTCATAAAAAAAGTGTGACATTTTTTTTTGCAAAAAGGAGGGTTGAATCTTGAAATAAATGAATGATTTATGTCAATACAAATGTCTCCCCCAAACTCTCGCTCACCCACACTTAAAAAACTGCTTTTCCCCAATAAAATGATAATCCAATGTTTCGCTCTTTTTTTCTCTCTATTTTTTTTAAGACACGACTCACTCAAATAATATGGTCAGGAAAAACTGGTGAATATGAACTCAAAAACCCAATGAAATAAATGTCAGACAATAATCCCAAAGAATGGTACACAAGTAGTGTATATGCTGTAACATCGCAATGAAACTAGGCCATATAGAAAACTCTCTAGCTCCTAGAGTAATGAATCATCACTTTTATAGGTATCCCCAAAGTCGAGGGTACCACGTAATGACCACCAATGTACTCATTGTTGGAACCAAAAGGATTCTATATTCCCATATCAAAATATGTTAAATGAATGTGTCTATTGTGAACTATAACTCATATGATTAGGATGAGAGAATTTTGATCCATGTGCATCAAATGACTCACTTCCCCTCAAAGAACCCTCTCCATGAGTAAATCTCTCCCCCACACTTAGATTGAAAATTATAATACAGAAATTCAAGAAATTGGTAGGTAAGGGTATCATTTATGGGTTTATCCTAAAAAGGATTCTTCATGTATTCTAAGGGATGCACGATGGAGAAAATATATGGGTGGATTAGTGGGTCAATGGGGATAAAATATCAAACAGATGCCTCGATCATTTTAGTGCAACTTTCAAAATTCCTATCTCTTTGATGGAAAAACATGGAAAGTTCTAGAATACATAACATGGTTGAGATTCCCTCAAGAAAAATACAAATAAGAGATGATGTAAAGGGGGTCAGATTCCTCACAGGTATGGAAATATAATTTTGGACATCACATATGATCATGAGTGCAAATAAATGTCTCAAAAATATACACGTTTTTTTGAAAAACATTTTTGAAGAATGAAATAATATCAACAGTAATCTAAGTAATGAGATCAAGGATCAAAGAATTCCAAACAAGAATCATGTGCTCAAATTGTCTAGGAACACAAGTGGTATGTTCCCGACTGTTTTGTGACAAAAAATACAGCATCTTTTATGTGGGTTCATCAATGATAAGAATGATAGTTTTTTTTCATTTTTCAAAATTTTCTTGTTTTTTTTTTGTTTTTTTTGTTAGTTTACATGGTGTTTTTGGAAGCATAAAATATGGCAAAAATAAAACACTTCCCTGTGTAAGTGTAGATAGATTCAGATAGGTTGTTTGTATCTGATGAATCTCTAGAAATGGTATACCTGTAAAACCTACACATTGACAACACATACTCACATCATATCAAATAATTCACACCATAATTAAATGCATGTGGATGATAAAAATGTATATGATGAATTCAAATCCACTATAGTTCCAGGAGAAAACAGATTGATGTAAATGCATGCCTTTTTATTTTATTTTATTTTTAAAGAAAACTAAATGAAATAAAATTAAATACAGTGAAAAGAAAACAAACAAATGACGGGTTGCCTCCCATTGAGCATTAAGTTTACTTCGTCTTCAGCTAGACGTTATTGAAACTCCACCAAGATCAAACAGAAATGTAACCCATGCATCTGCTTCTTTTTCAGTAGAAGTGTGGAATCCATTCGTTGAAGATTAATTTATCTTGTAACCTACAAAAAATCTCAATAGAATCTTGTTAGAATAATGGATGTGTGGAATGAAATGAAAATATGCCAACTCACAAGGGAATGAATATACCTCGCCTGAAGAAAGACTCATCGAATAATTGAATTTTGGGAAAAGGCCATTAGTGGAAAGATCAAGAAGATTACCTCTTTGAACATACACAGGTGAAAAGTGCCTTTAGAAGACTCCTTCAGTGGTCGGCTTATATCCATCACATCCTTGAATGCAGTATCTGGGTTGATGATGTATCTAAAATTTTTTTCACATCAAACCACTAACACAGGGAAATACACTGGTTTCCAACTCAATTCATGCTCGATGGTTTCATTAATTGTGTCAAGGTCAACAATATTGTTCACATATGTGGGTATTTCAAGTGAAGTGTTTTTAACCTCGACGTATGGAGCAAGTGGCACAAGATCAATTGGAGAAGATGACTCCATTATGTCAAGATTGACATCTTTTTCAAAATTTTCTTCTATACCACCCTTATCATATTTCTTTGTTGGTAAATGTTTCAACACAAAATCAGGATCCTCCAAGAAATCCCATTCTTCCATTATTTCTAGAAAATTATGAGTGTTCTCTACCACCAATGTTGATTGATTCTACAACTCCAAAAATGTTTCAGATGTCTCTATTTTAGAAAAATTTTCAGACTCACATAGATTTTCAGAAAGAGGTGATTTGATGTCATTTGAAGTGATGTCCTCTTGAGTGTGGCAATCCACTGTCTCTTAGTTCAATTCTGAATCTATGATGGTAAATAATGGTCCTAGTTCAATGTCCTCTTCATCCTCAAAAGGTGAAATTTGATAGACATTGAACATGTCCTTTTTCACTTTGGGATGGTTAGGTTGTGAATTCACAGAATAAGGACATGAAATCACATTTCCCGAGGGACCATTATGTTCAACAGGGCGGAAGATCAAGCACTCATATTCTTGAAATGAGATTAGATTGGAAGAATTATTTTGTGATGGAGGGTAGTCATCAATTGTATGATAAGAAGTTAGATCAATCTCATTATCAGACTCGGGACATAGATGTTGTTCGAATGGAACCTCTATTGCACTCTCCTCAAAAGAATTGTTTTGAATCAGATCATCAAGTGGTAATGACGCAGCTAGTTCAGAAATATGATTCATTTGATTTACTAAGTTCTTAAATTGTTTTTCTAGATCTCTTGTTGAAGAAAGAAACTTTGCATTGCATTCATCTTGAAGTTCAAACCTCCGATTTGTCTCAGTGATAGCAGACTACAACATGTGCTCAATTATTGAATCATTTTTTTGACATGAATTATCAAGTTCTAAATTTTCAGGAATGCATTGACTTTAAAAATGATCAACAGATGTATAAGGACTTGTTTCATAGCATGGGGAAATATTCTCATATGGATCGTAGCATGGACTTGAATAAAGATCATTGAAATAAATGGGATTACCTAGATATCTCATCTGCGGTGAATCATTATACGTCATACCTTGAGTTGGGGCTGCGTAGGGCGTGTAATGGTTGTAATTTTGTGGTGCGGCCCACGTCATTCTAAACTTCTGGGTGTCTTTAAAATCCCTGCAATGAATAATTCCTAGAGTAGTAAAGTGTTTTTTTTTTGTTTTTTTTTGTTTTTTTTTAATTTTTGACCTAAATCACTCTTTTGAAGGAACTCCTAATGCTACTATTCTCCCCAGCAACGGAAATTTGGCATGCGCGTCACAACGCATGCAAAGTTGCAATATTTATTATCTTACCAACTACTGTAGAAGTGGCGAGCAGGGTCGAACCATAGAGAGAATGTGAGTAGACACTAGAAATATCCTTTGGGAGGAATGTCCAGGCAGATGGGATTTAATTGTGTGATTAACAACTAAGTTCTAAAAAATAAATGACTATTTTAAAAATGAGTATTTAAATTGACTAAAATTATCTAAGTGAACTATTTTATGAAATAAACTGGCGGAGATGGAAGTGTCAGAGTTGTGACATCCGTTCAAGTGCATGCAATGTCAATTATTTAATTCCCACATTTGAATATTTATTTATTCAATTATCACCGATTCCAAATTTAATCAAAATACTATCTGGTCTCGTTATCTGATGTTAGACAGTATTTTAATGTTTACACAAATTATCCGTCATTTTGTTCTCTGTCCTGACAAATAATTTGCACGTCATTATAGCACTGAATCACTTGGTGAAATACGATGACCCGTTTCTCACAAAGTCGAAGTATCTACCTATGTCGGGTTCGCTCACATGAGATCACTTATTCAGTATCTCTCACACAAGTTTGAATAAGCGCACACACAAAATATTAATTTTCCAATTATTATATTTATTTATTCAGAATTCGCTTGTGCCCTTGATCGAATTCCAGATGAATAAATTCTCTGATGAAGTCTCTTTCGTGATTACTTAGTAGGTATCACACGAACGGGCACCAAAGCATGTGTGCAGAGCCTAAACGAAAATTAATTTCAACGCAGATATAATTAATTAAATAAACATCCAATTAAAATTAATTTAAAACGAAATCAAACATGAGGATAAATTAAAGACATGCAATTACCTTCACTTTCATCACAACTCCAACAAAAATGAAATTACCCAACCATCGCAACGACACGACACATAAAATAATGAATAGAATATATCATCGTGCTCGTGTCTTTGATATGGTCACCGTGAGACGCCGTCAATGATCGAAAAATAATAATAATCGCTATGCTCCGTGTATTTGCTGACGCCACACCCGAATCAAACCACTGCGTCGTTGAAAATATGATTCGATTTACGCTCGCTCTCGTTGTGCGACATCAATCTCCAGAATCCAAATCGAATGTCGATGTCGTGTATGAACCTCCACTGCACTCCTGATGATGGTTTTCCACTGGTTTTGATCGAGGAGGGTTGCTTGCTGTGGCTGCGCACTAAAGTGCCCGAGAGGCGTTGTGGAATGTGAAGGCCGACAGGGGAGAGAAGCGGGGGCAGTAGGGAGGTGAGTGGGGCGGCTGGGGAGTTGGGTGAAGGGGAGGGCGAGGGTCGTGGGTCCTGGGGATCAAGGGAGATGGAGGGGCGAGTGGGGAGCGGGTATATGGGGGCGGCGGGTTAGGCAGGGGAGAGGGCCGACGTGGGGATAATTGGGGAGAGGGAGGGGGATTCGGCGGGTCCAAGGGAGTGTGGCGTGTGTGTGGAGAAGTGGGAGCGAGTCCAGGGGATAAAAGGGAAGAGGCATGGGGATAGAACGGACTGGAGAGAGGTAGTGGGGTGGGGATTGGAGAGAGGTAATGGGGTGGTGTAGAGGGATGAGGGGATGAGGGGGAGATTGGAGAGAGAAAGGGAGAAAAATGGGGAGGGTATGGCATGGAAGAGGGGAAAGGGTCAAAGGGGGAGGGGGTTGGTTAGATAGTGGAGAGAAAAAAATATGAAAAATAAAAACAAGTTAAATTCAAATTAAAATTTACAAATTAAATCTATATTTATTTATTTATTTATGCACATGAAAATTAAATATAACACTACTATTAAAAAAAATAATAACTAATAAAAAATACTATTTATTAATACTATAAAAAAATAATGAACTAAAATAAAATATAAATACAGTTTTAAAATATATACATACTAATAAGAATTAATAAAATAAAATAAACTAAAATTAGTTAAACTAATAATAATAATAATAATAGAGTATTAAATATAATATATAAAATTAATATAACTAATAAAAATACTAAATTACTAATATAAGTAATGTATTAACAAAAAATTATCAAAATATCTAAATTACTACAAAACTGCAAAAATAAACTAAAAATATAAAAATTGGTTAAACTAATTAATTAAAACTATGTTAGAAAAATATAAAAATACATGCAAAATCCATGTACATCACTTAAAAAGTTGTCAATATAAAAAACATAAGTATAATTGAATATCTTATCATCATAATAAACATAAACATGGGTGAAAAAATTATAACCATAATAAATTTAAACATAAGTTATTGTATTATCACCATAATAATAAATCAAATTGGTGAGCATTTTATCAATCTAGTAAACAAAGATATAGGTGAATGAGTTATCAATTAAATAAAAAACAAAATAGGTGAACTATTTATCATCATAATAAACATAAATATAGGAAAATGGGTTATCATAATAATAAAAATCAACATAGGATAATGGGTTATAACCATAAATAAACAATAAGATATGTAAATGGATTATCACCGGACATAATCATAAGCATAGGTTAATAGGCCATCAACACCAACATCAGTCTCCCTAGTCCAACTAAAATTATTGGTTACCTATTCTCTAAACACAATAAACCTAGACATACTTAATTCAAGGTCACCTACAATTGGAACAGCTTAAAGTACCATACCACCCCCAATAACACAAGGGTTACACCATTTTGAACACTAAAAACTTTAAAAACCACATAATGAGGCTAACTCACCACCATATTATCAACCGTATAGGCTCACCATCATCAAGGAATACTCAAAGGTACCTCTCAAGGTCCACTAATTGAAAATTTATGAAAGGATACCCCTCACATATTCCAATTCCCTAGAATCTTAACATTTTCCATAAGTGAAATTATCATTGGAAACTATGTGATCGAAGCATATAGTTTGGAGGGCCTATCATGGGATAAATAGTCCATACTCACAACTCAATATAAAAATAATCCACTTTTAGTTCTATTTTGGGGTTTTTTTAATGGATTAACAATACCTGTATATCGATAGTGCATAAACCTCATATAAAATAGGGGAAATATTGGTACTACCCACCTTATACTACTAGGTTCCCTCTCTTATGAAATCATTGAGTGATTCAACCTCAATAAAAAGAAATAAAAAAACCTGACATAAACCATGAAATTAGGGATTTTAGATGAATAATAGAAATACCATAAAATAAATATTTAATATAAGGGAGAGAAAGGTTAGACTTACTATAAGTGATCCAATGGGAAAAAGAATGCTTGAATCAAAGCTATGATAAAGGAGCCTCCTCACTTGGATAAGAGTAAGATAAATGAGAGGGTAGATAGGGTCATGTGGACTTATAAAGAGGAGGGGGACAATGTTATAATATTCTAAAATCTAAATTTTGTTTTAATTAGATATTTTTTAAAATATATAAGAGGCCACTATAGAGTCGGTTCACCCCCACTGGGTACCTGATGGACATTGGATATGTGTCCAAGTTCCCCAATTATTTGATGGTTCCTCTGGGAACTTCCCCCTTTCCACCTCACTATTGGGTACCAGGTACGAAGCTACTAAGTATTTAGTGGTTTTTGTTATTTTTTTATATATTTCTACCACTGAGCGTGTTTTTAACAATTCTAACTCTCAACCTCCTCTAACCACTCCTATAGTGAAAGTATTCAAATATACACATGGAATGAATCAAAATAAATAAAAATAATACCATGGTATATGAGAGTCGTTAAACCCCCACCATATTGCTTATCTCCCTCGAGAGGTGTCATTGAACCACATCGATGAACAACTCCAATCAATGAGCTCTTGTATCATCCTCTCACTCCCAAGTCTCCTCTTGGATATGCTTAATATTCCACTACACATATAACAGGGATAATATTTTCCCATATAGTATATTCTTGGTCCACTCCACTATGCATACATGCCACTTCCCAAATGATGTGTTAGCCTCTAACTCCTTATCATCAATAGGAATCACATGTGATGGATCATGCCTGTATCAATAATTCTGAGATAGACTGAATATATCATTCAAGAAATATATCTATGAAGATCATCAATAAATATACTACTATATTTATACTCTCAATAACATCGAATGGACCCATGAATCGAGGTGATTACTTTCCATCTTTTCAAAACTGGTAGTGTGTAAACCAAGGTGACACTGTCGAAAAGACACGATCACCTATCATAAACTCTAAAGATCGACACTTTTTAACTGCATAACTTTACTATCTACTCCAAGTGATCACCAACCACTTCTAAATCATCTAAATAAACTCTGATATCTTTTCTATGATATTATTCCCAACCATAAATAACTCTATCATATATAGAAGACATAAAAGAGATCAACATGACCTACCATATAGTGACTTGAAGGTTTTCATCTAAAATTATGCTTGATAACTATTTTTATAGCTGCAAAATGATATAAAAGATGAATCCCCTAATCACTATCAAAATCTAGGATAGAAAATTGATGTATGTCCTCCAAAACCCGAATCAGATGATCATACTAATCATCATTCTGAGGATGGTATGTTATGATAAGTATCACATAGGTTCCCAATGCCCATTGTAACCCCTAACATAAATGAAAAGTGAATCTAGAATCCTAATATGATATAATAATCATTTAGTATGTAATATATTTTCACCATCTCTTGTAAATACAATTTTTCTTTCTCATTAATAGATTGCATCTCCCTGATTGGTAGGAAATGTGTTGCCTTGTTCAACTAGTAAAGAATACACCACACAGTATCACCATATTGGGGTGATCTGAAAAAAAAATCATTATGATGTCTATATTAACCAAATTTTACTTCTAAATTGGAATGGGTAATGGATGAAAGAGAATAGTAGGCCTCTCGTGCTCGAACATCACTTGTTGATAGGTGAGGAATCAAGATAAAAATACTATTATGTCCTTCTTTATCCCAATACACAAAAATTATCAAAGGATGATGTGGTACATCTTTTTCAAACTCAAGTGAAGTATCCATTTCAATGTTTTTGAATCCCATATCATTTCCTCTTGCATGCTCATTAGGATCACCACTCTACCACAGATATATAAAACCACATCATTAACCTTTTTCATGTTTGGAGAGACCTCCCTATTATATATTCCATCCCTTATCACCTAGTAATTTGATCCCATCATCCAACTCTCATTCACCCTATCCAAGAGTAATGAGGTGTTTTTCAGATCTTTTATTGTATAAATCCCTTGATAATATTGAACTTAAAGATGCAACTCAATAAAGATTCTCATTAACTACCATCACTTGCTAACCTTGCACACCAACTACACATGTATCTTCCAACTAAGATAATACATCTTAGCATTCCTCTTCCCATAGGTGTACATCATATCAGTGTCAAAATACTGTAGATGCTTGACCAACTTCCTAAATCAAATATTTTGTTGACACTGATAATATATGTAACAAAGGCTCTCATAGTTTTTGTAAACCATGAATCCATTACCCAAGATAAGTAAATATAAGGATCTAAGAGGTCGTAAATTTTCCCTTAAAATCATAGAAGTCACTCTTACACCAATTATACCATTCAAAAAATCACTAATTCTTATTCATGTCCATTATCAAAATTTCTAATCAGAAAAAGTCTTGAATGAATCCCATCTAAAAGTTTGGTAATCCTAATAAGTTATGGATATTTAGCATTTTATTGGGTTAATCCTAAAAAATAAAAACTTTGAACTTCCTAATTCTACTAGTATGATCCAATAAAATATCTCGTTCCCTAAAAACTATACCTCCTATATACAAAATTTAAACTTTGAGAGATTGGTATAAGTCACCACACATTTAAATTACTTAACTTGATATAAATATGTTGATCATGGTTCTCCTCTATCTGGGAGAATACTAGGATATTATTAAAAAATACCACTAGTAATTAATGAGGATATTTGTAAAATATCCTATCTATTAGGGTCATAAATAATAATTTTTCATTCATTAGACTGAATGATATCACAATAATGTCATAAAACTCATAAAATTCTCCTAGAAGCTATACAAGGAATATCCTCTACTCTCACTCAAATATGGTGATACCCTAAACTCAACTCAATCATGGAGAACTATATAGATCCTCTCAACTGATTGAATAAGTCATTAGTGAAAGGAAGAGGATATATGTTCTTGATCACTATTTGATTCAACCTCTTGTAATATATATATAAGGGAAAATTTCCATCACCCTTCTTTATAAATAAAATAAGAGCATACCAAGATGAAGTGATTAGTTGTATAAACTCATTTGAATCTAGGTCCTCCGGTCATAAATTCATCTCTTTCAAGTCCTCTAGTGTTATCCTAAATGGTAAAATAGATATAGTGTCAATACTTAGCACCAGTTCAATCATAAACTTGACATCTCACTCAAGTGAAAATCCTGAGAAGTTATCATGAAATACATCCTAATAATACTTTATAATAGGTGGAAATATGGACCACTTTAAATAATCCTCATCCCCTAAAGAGATTCTTTCAAAATAGGATGTGATCATACCAAGATGTTGATGGTATGGTCTTTCTTGAACCTCCACCAGATCAAAATCCGACATAAGCATATAACAATCACCCATAGGGGTGATAAAAGATACTAATCACTAATAAACATTGACATGGTCTCCATAAAAAGATAATTAATTAGTTACTAAGATCACATCAAATCCATGTAGGTGTGTCACCAAAAAATCCTAGGGATACTCATACCCACTCACAACTATAACACATCTTCATCATCTCTAAACACCCTTAGACCACTTCCCTAGGGGTTGGTTGATTGTCATCATTCTCATTAGACATTCCAATATCAATCCTAGATCACTAACCTACTGAGGAAAAAGAAAATATTTTTTCAAACCTGAATCAAATATAACTGATTCCAAGGTAGATTTCATGATTATTGTACCTCAAACTATCGATGAATCTTATCCATGATTAGGTGGTTTCTCTTAATAATGAAAAGTTTCACTACCCTATAACTTGCACCTAGCCATCTGACATCTGAATTCCTTATGGTGTGAAACCATTCTATAGCAATAACCTTTACAAACTATATACACCCTTAAAGATATAGACATATGAGTGACACTCTAGAGTGATTTCCAAGACCATGTTCACGAACTTAGAGACTACCTAAAACCTATCCCTCCATAAAACTAATTTGTACTCCTATATAACCTCTTCTAATGATCCAACTGACTATAATAATGACACCCCATTATTGGTTGATCACAATCTAGCCATATATGATTAGGTATATCCTACTAAAAATACTCAACGGTGGCCCTCCCTTGATGGGGAAAAGATGACACCCTATCCTATCTATCATCACTCTATTAAGATCAATTAAATCTACGCTTCCTATTACCATAAGACCTACTCTTGAAACAAATAAATAAATCAAATTGAATCTATTATCAAACAAAAATAAAGAAACTCCATAAAACATTATATTTAACCCATTACAGATACCCCTTGAGTAATATGAATAAACTACTTTGATCTCACCTTATTCATGGTCTTTGGAAAAACACCTCAAAGAAATGGGTATAAAATTATTTCCAGGTTTTCCTCTCATATAAATTTTCAATGACCTGTACATCTTATAATGGATTATCATGTTAACCTATAATATATATCATAAACTTCACCCTCTTGTTAATAGGAGTCTTAACATTATCAAAGATACATTGAAGTGACTCGATCCAAAATGAAGCTCCTTTTAGACTTCCCTTACCCTAAACGAGGTGTGTGTATTACATTTGGAACCCAATAGAAAGATCATACACAAACAACTCACCCTACAGAGCCCCATGCTCCATAAATTCTATAATTGACAATAAATTTTCTCAGATTCACTGATCCATCGGTGGCTCTAATCCCACTACTAGTGTAGCATGCTCACCCACACCCTCCGGGAGCTCAATCAGAGGCCATTATGGTAGAATATAACTTAAATTAAAAACACAAAACTTTTTATATTTTTATCATAGTTCCTGATATCACGGTTTGGGAAAAGTGGTAACATGAATTGCCTTTTTCTACTTAATGCACAACCTACTCATAGAAGGCTCTCATGAAATTATAGTATCTCTATACCAAACTACCCACTTTCCCAGTGTGATAAATAATATATGAATAGTTTATATTATTAGTAACATATTTTAATGATAGAAGAAATTAGTATCCACAGGTTCAGTCAAGCAAGGCTTAAACAATAACTTATGCACAAAACACCGTAGAACTTATTTTTTATGATTTAAATATATAAACCACTTCTAAAAATTAGGTCGCCAACACATAGTCATACACATGTCATGTGAAATAACCTACTGAATATGATGCATGGACATATGTCTTATTAACACCATGGATCAAGATAAAGAAATAAATAATAAATTAAATACTACCACCCTTGAAATCACAAGTTAACAGTACTCAAAAACTATGAATCATAACCATACTCCCTAGTAACATGGACTTTCCCCATATAAGTGATAGTTAGGCATAAACATAGGGTCCTTACCAAGTTACGACCAGTCTTATCTCCTTTTACTATTTCCCAAATAGTAAAATAATACAAAATAAGACCTTGATTCTGCTTTTCAACTTCTTAAGGTCGATCAACCCAAAAAGAATCCAATCCAGATCATTAAAAGACCCCAAGCTTATCTTCATGCATGCTAGAGGCTACAAACTATTGGTGAAGGTTTATCAATGACATGTGGAGACTATACCCTCTATCAGATAATCATAAATATAAGAGTAATCAAACCAAACTATCATCTATAATATAAAATAATAATAATGGAATTATAGGGATAAGACAACCATGAAAACATATCACATGGTATAATAGTATATGGTCCATTATAAATATGAAAAAAAATCATATAACAGGTATATGATCTATCAAAAGGCCGATCATATGAAAAATATAATCCCATACAAATAAAATAATAGGGGCATTATCAGAAATTAGTTCCAAGATCTTTCCCAATCCCATCACTTAATCCCAACCAACTATCCCCAGATTAACAATCATACATCGGGGCCTTGACCTTACCTGCATCATAGATCATAAAGTTTACACACCCAACAAAGTGAATATGCATAGTGTGAATAATATTTTTAGTAGTCCACCTTCAATGATGTCCCTAAATAAGTCATTTATATATATAATACATGAAAATATGATATTTCATCTAATAAAATATAAACATAACTAACATTAGATCGCCAAGTGCATAAGAGACACCTAGATGAGTAACCACACCTTCTTTGGTTAGTGACGGTATGGGGCACATATTCCCATGGTTTAATCACATTGATAATGTGTATAAGATAGCAGTACTCATAATAAAACATAGGTGAATAGGTTATCA
This sequence comes from Viscum album, assembly GCA_963277665.1. NCBI lineage: Eukaryota > Viridiplantae > Streptophyta > Magnoliopsida > Santalales > Viscaceae > Viscum > Viscum album. The sequence goes on along the minus strand of OY728119.1, from coordinate 1,574,264,535 downwards.
CCATAATAAACGTAATCATGGGTGGATGAGTTATCACCAAAATAATTAATGGTTGACCTGGGGGCATAGTTAGTTCCCTTTTGGTTCAAACCAGTTTAGAATTTATAAAAAAAATAAAAAAACACTAAAAAATAATAGAAATTAGTAGAAGTTATGCATGTCTTGTGGTTATACTCACAAAGACAAGTGTAAGAGACAAATTTAATTAAAAAATTAAGACTTGTACACTAAACAATTGAAAGATAGTTTGTTTTTTATTATGAATTTGAAAGAATGAGAAAGAAAAGAAAAACAATGTACCAAGAATATAATATCCAGGTCTATGCACCGGTGAGTTTGAAGGCCAATGATTTAGTATAGTTATCATCAAAATTCTCTCTAATAAGTCCCCTAAGTCTGGGTGATCACTTTCTCTCTCACTAACTCCCCTTTTATTATAGTTGAGTACTTCAGTTGATTAGTGATAAAGGTAACCAAAAATCATTTTTAAATTTACAACACCTCCCACATAATGGTCATGGAGAAGGATGAATGATAATAATCACATCGAAATAGCAATCCCTCACTCAACACACAATGGTCATGTATGAAACTACAATGAAGGGATATGAAGGAATTATAAAAGATACAAAAAGCAACTTGAATTAACCAAAAAACCAATATCTTCCTAGTAAAACTCCCCTTTAATTTGTGTTTGGAATAAAGGAAATCACCCCCTTTTACTAGTCACATGAGAGTTAAGAGAGACATAAATTAAAAATCTACATCAAGTAGAAGCACCAGCCCAGCTGAGCCCTAGCAGCAGCAACTCCTACAGGTCCAAATCCAGTTTTAGGATCTCCCTTTAGTGCACAACACACCCTTGTATGTATGTGTAAATAAATCCCTAAGTTCCAATTCTTCCCTCTGAAAAATACCTCTCCATGTTCACACATGATATCCATAGTCAACCAGGTTTTATTTCCTCTATTAATCTTCTTTCTAAAAAACTGTTGATTGTATAGATCATGGCATGGAGGAATTTCATAGTGTGAGAAAATCCTCATCTTGAGTTGTAATCCTCCTCCATGCATGAGCATAGTACGAAAGTCCCATGCATGCACCGTAAACCTTCTCAATAAAAACTGAAATTCCATTGTTTCATCCCATCATCATAAACATAACCACAAAATCATAGGTGGAATACAACACGTATTCTTCACCATGACAACTCCTAATAGTAGATTCCCCAACGATACTTTCACACAATAACTAGTTAAAGAATTTGATAATCCCCTTTAATTTTTTTTAAAGTCATTATTCTTATAAAATTCTCTATATAACGTGATACCCGTAAACACAGTGTAAATCAGTCGTAGACAATCTACAATGATACTTAAAAACTCCACCTGCGTTAAGAAAGCTTCCAATATAGCCCCATTTCATTCTTATAAAGTATCTTCATGGTGAGAACCCTTCTTATGCAGCCACAAATAAATCTTCCTATAAATTCTCATTTATCATCTTTCGTTTCATATTCATACGGAGATCCCTTATATCTTTACCATGTGTTTTGAGAAATTTTCAAACATCACAGAGGCATATTGAGTTCCATCTTGTGCATACATAGTGGAATCGAGTTTCACAAAGGCATACCGAGCTTGCACAAAGCTCTCATGGTGATCTAAACAATCTCAATGGCTTCATAAAGGAATATTTAAGCTTTCATCATGATGTAATTACATCCATGTCATGAACCAACACTACAAAATAAATAGATTTTTCCAACACGGGTATATTTGTTGGTAAATGTTCATTTTCTGTTGGTAAAGCATTTTACCAACAAAAAACGTGGTCACTAAATTGTTGGTAAAAACTTTGTCGCTATATGGTATTGCGACAGATAAAATAGTTCTGTTGGAATTATAATAATACCAACAAATAATATATACATTGGTCAAAATGTTTACCAATAGTTTAATATGACTAATTTGACTGTTGGTAATATTATCAACATTTATCTATCCATTTATTATAAGAAATATCAATGATTAATATTTATTTATTTATTATATTTTAAATAAAATATTATGAGAGTATTCCAACATTTATAGAAAAAATTGAAAATTATATTTATTGATATAATTATATATATTATATTTATTATATATTCATTATAAAATTAAATTATATGAACATTTTTATACTTGGCATGAAGGTGTAAGAAACATGTTACAAATATGCTTAAAAGTATTCAAACTCCAAGAAACTTTACATGAAACTTCAAAACCTCAAACATTATTTGTCAATCCAAGATTTAAAATAGAGGTGGGTCCATGCATGAATTAATCATATGCCTCTCCACCATGACATGTTCTTCATGCCTCATCCATTCCATGATAGCCCCACCCATGATTCTCCACTATAGCATCTTATGCTCATACTTGTTCCAAGATTCTCCACTACACCACCACCCTGACATGCTCCCCGTGAATTTATTGATGCCCCCATAGTAGAAAATTTGAAGCTGTAGCATAAGACTTTCCACCATGACATGCTCCTCATGCCTCTTCCATGCCATGATAGCCCCACCCATGAGTCTCCACTACAACATCTTCTGTTCATGCATGTTCCATGCTGCAACATCACCACCATGACATGCTCCTCATGCATGTATTGATGCTCCCATAGTAGAAATTTTGAAGCTGCATCGTAAGATTTTCCTCACCTAACATGAAAAAACTTGTACAGGGTTCAATTCCATTGTCAATATAAATTCCTAATAAATCACGAGTTAATCATCATAAATAATTACCAATAAAAGAACATATAACAAAATGAAAACAAGAAACATGCCTAAGTAATTTATTTTGTTTGCCCAAATGATTGAAAAAAATGAGAATAAAAATCTGCCAGTAACACAAATACTAATTACCTACATTATTCAAATACTTGAAAGAAAAAGGCACACCAACACCTTCAGGACAGAACATCATCAGCAATGAATGGTTCTTCTATTTTACTTTCATGAGGGATCACATATTTTTTTACAGAATTTCAAATGAGACATCTTAAACCAGTAAGCCCATCTAAATTGTGTTAGAACCTCACCCTTCATATCCAGTCTTTTCAATACTCTATGCCGTGGTTTAAGTTTATTCTTCAAACTGCAAAGAAGAATTTCTGGATACTTGCGCAAGAAACAACTATCAAACATTTCCTTTACCAAAAACTGAGAAATCAACTTAATTTTCTCATCTGATACAAGAAAAACCAGAGGAACCCTCCTAAATGTAAACACCATTTCCTCTATGGAAAATACCAAATTCTGAAGAAGTTGTGCCTTTGTTTCCCAACTCTTCCCTGACACAAGGACCCTCATGGCGAGTAAAAACGATGCAGACTTCCTATCAACGCCCATTTCATCCATCCTCCCCACCAAATTCATGAAAGCATTCCGGCACAAGCACGACCAATCGAGGGAAACAATGGATGAATGCCATCATCTGCTCCCTACTCATTCCACAGCTCTTCATGAACTGTACATTAACGATCAGCATCTTCTCCAAATGAGCACTTAAGACCCACCCGGCAGCATGCTTCAAGAGAGAAACCACACCAGCCTTGGAACCCATGACACTTACTAAAGCGAGGAGAGAAAAGGCCAAGCCTTTTGTTCAAGATCCTCTTGGAAAATAAGGGTCGAGTGAAATTATATCAACAATGTCTGCCGAGGTGCCAACAATCTCCTGGAGATGCATGATTTTAGGTTTCACAGTGGTTTCCAGATTGGAGAAGAGAATGTGGGGCACGCTTTGGACGAGGTGCTCGATATGGGCGTGTGACAAACCACATTAAGTTAGATATGATAAAATTGATGTCGAGTTATCGGGGTCTTTTAAGCGTGTTACAGCCGAATATACCTTCAAAGAAATTTTCTCGCAGAAATTATGTCGATCGACCAAGAAATCCGCAGCAGACTGATCTGGTATCGAGGTATTTCACTGAGAGGAGAAGAGGAACAGCAAAGAATAGAAGCGCGAAGACGACAAAGGGGGACTGGATGGTAAAGGCGACGTGATCATAGGAGAGCGGAACAGGAGGTTTCTGAAGATGCAGAGACTCATCTCGCTCTGTTCTCGCCACCGATCTATCAGATAACTGTGGCGTATTATAACGAGTAAAAACGATAGTAGGTAGATCAAAACCTGCCGGCATAAGGGGGCACTCTGGGATGAAATCCGGCCATCTCCCTCAGAAACATCCACCGTTGGCAATGGAAGGTTTTCATCCCCTCCGTCGTCCTCTGCCCCCGATCACTCTTCCTCCCCCTCCATGGCGACTCCGCCACCAGACATATTTTCCCCGACCCGCGATGGCTCCCGAGAAGAGAGTCGACGACAACATCCGGAGAGTCACGCCATCCATCAAAACTAGAAAAAGCAAGAAAAAAAAAAGGAAGAATAAAAAACCTTACATTTGAAGGTGTAAAATCTAGGAATTTGTAACCCTTCACTCAAGCTAAATCACCACTTCTTCTCAAACTATAAAATTGATTTCTTTGCAACTTGGACACCAGTAAAATGCCCATGCATGGCCTATAAGCACCTTCATGAAGAAAAATATAATGGAATAATGATAAAAAGAAAGCTAATAGATATATGATTTGTATATGGATGAATGCAATGGCACTATAAATGCAAGACACTAAACAAAATGGAGTTAAAATGACCCTAACTTGTTAATCAATTAAACCCATCCTTCATTGCATATAAAGGATTCCTTCATGTTAATCTCTCAAATGCACTATAAACAATCATTTATTATGTATACCACTATGCTAAATGAATAGAATTTTTCACTGCAATCACATTGGGGGAATTCAGTTCCAAAGAGAACTAATCTATTCATCTAGCAATTGTTAAACAAAAAGATTCAATATAAACTCAATATTCTCGGGCCTTGTTATCAAGAATCTGAAATTTCAATCGTGAATAAAGGTTTTGTTAACTTTACACTATTTTTTTGAACTCATTCCACTATATATGAATTTAATAAATGAGGCGGAGTGAAGATGATAGCATAGTGAGAAGCTGTATTAATTCTAGACAACAAAAATATACGTTATTTAGAACAAACAACACAAGAGATATTTTACACCAAGAAACTAAAATAAGTATAGCTCATAAGGGGTTTCAAGAGTGTTGGCTTTGTCTAGACATGTAGAAATTAGAAAAAAAAGGAAGATATTATAGTGCGGGTGAAGATGAACCTTGACACAACATGTGTAGTTGAACAAGAACATCATAACCATTAAATGAACATCACAAGATCATCACTTTTAAAGAATGAAGCAGTGAACAGAGGGAGATAACTGAAGGAAACAGTTTTCCAACAGGTCCCAAGGATGGGAAGTCTTCAAACAGGTCCTTGGCCTATTTAATAATGCAATAAGAAATGGCTCGAATTTACCTTGACTCGCAGCTTGAGTACACCAAGAATTAATATCTGTTGAATTTTAATTTCCACTGTTATCACATTTTCTCACCCTCCAAACAAATTAGCAACCTGCACATGCTTCCAATTCACTCAAGCCTAGCAACCTCCTATGTCATGTTGCTGGTCCATAGTCACTTCATTTGATTTCAACTGTAATTTGGTTCATAAGACCAAGACCGATTCACATCTTAAACAAACTTCTCAGTTCAACATCATACAACTTTGGCATTAACAACACAAGCAACATTGTAAAACATCATCAACTCCAGGCCTCCAAACATTAGGCTACGATACAACCATTCGATCTTGAACACATAATGAATAATATCTCAATTCTTCACCTCAGTCAGTGTAGTAAAATTTCACTGAACCAAGGGATCTTCACACGAGCCTCCAAAAACAGATCCTCGGGCTAATTGTCTATTGATTGTAGCACCCGAACATGCGATAATAGCTCTGCCTTGGCTCAAAAGCAATGAACGCATGAACAATACGAATCTCTAGATTACCAAACTCTAACCTGGGACAGACACTTCTGATGATGGTGACCTGAAACATAATACAAGAATATGAACCCCTATGAAGCCCAATTCTCCATTCTCAATAGCTGAATCTAAGGAATGATCAAGAACTTCACAACCTGAACCTCCTTGGATGAAACCCCAAATTCAAAAATATCTCATGGCCTCCAAGCTCAGCAGTAAACAAGCTCATGGGAACCAGTTTGAACTTCCCTAGTTGTCGTAGCTCAAAGCCTGAGCCCTATTTGAACTAGATCATTTCAATTACCAGAAGAAGATCACTCACAAAGGCAAGAGGACAACATCATTGATCATTCAAAGGAAAATTGGGTTCATAAAAAAATGTATGGCTAGATCAAAAAACAACCTTGCCTTCTCAACCAGTGATTATTTAACCATTCCGTCCTCCACACGCTGCAATGTACCCAGATCAGGAAGTCAACGCTTGGAGTCCGCCGCATTGCAAAGCATAAGTGTGTACCAATAATCACCCATAACACATCCAAAAGGAACAAACATCCAGAAATTACCTTTATTAAGTCCAAAGTCATGTGATATTAGATCCTTGTACCACTTCTTTGCTTCATTAAATCTCTCATCGTCACAAAACTCAGTAATCAACGCATTGAAGGTATGGATGTCACACCCGGTTTTTTTGTCTTTGTATTGATCCGGTCCATTGGAAATCCTAATACTTTTCATGGGTATTTGGTGAGATTAATCTTGAGTTTTGAAGTTTCATATATGTCTAACCACCCTAATTTGGGATCCCCATTTCTTGTTTAGGATTTTTTTGAAGAAAGGGTGGTTGCTTCATGATTTGGGCCAACCGTGAGCTCATTTCCAGTTCTAAAAAACCGAATTTATTTCTTTTATAACTCTTTTGTTATTCATCCTTTTTCACCCATTAAACTTACCAATTGTCCTATACTGATATATTAAAACTTATTTATCCTTTTGGACCTCATATAAATTCATAAGCATGGTGAATTTGTGTTACTTATTTAGGTATTGGGCCAGTCCATGGGCCCATTTCCTGTTTTAAAAAAATAATTCGTTTCATTTATATCATTTTCATTTTTTAATCTTTTTTGGTGATTCCACCTCCCCCTAGAATCCAATAACCCTATCCTCATCCTCATAATCTATTTACCCTCTTTTGATCTCATATGGGTCGTGGATTAGGGAAAAAATTCTTAGGATACCTCAAATCGTCCAGAATTGACAAGGTAAATTGTATCATTCATAAATCCATAAATTCATACTCTTTTAGAAAAAAATCTTCTTTCCCTTGTTCTTCCAGACCTTAGGAGTCTCTACACGAAGTTTCAAGCCATTCCCTTATCTCTAGGGTTGTAGATCTAATGAAAGACGAAGATTTTTCTAGGGTGAAAGGTGAGATTCCTTCTCCTTTCTCCTTCCTTTTCCCCTCCTCTCATTTTTTTCTTGGATTTATATTGTCCCCTAGTATTTATAGACCTAGGGTTTTGTTATACCATGTTTTTTTGATAGGTTTTATGTTTTTTTAGGTCTGGTATTTATAGTTCGAGGTTTTATAAACCCGCGGCGGGTGATTTCGGGTGTGCGTTTCAATTACGCCAAGGATTTGAGGTAGGATATCCCTTGCACATGCCTTTATCATTCAAGTTTCATCATTTTAATATTTTACTCAATTGATATAAATTTTTATTATTGTTTTTAAGTCTTTGGATAATTTTCTTGGTGTGCAAATTGGTTGTTTAATCATTGTTTGGTGAAAGGTAGTGTTGTTTTGTCATGAAAGTTCTCAACAAGTGTTTGTTTAAATGTTCCATTATCTTTTGAAAATATTTTGTGAGGTTTATAATCTGGTTTATGGTATTTTTAACATGTTACAGTATCTTGAATGAAAATATGTCATTCAATTGGTGTTTTATTCCTTTTCACGTACTTAAAATAAATTGTTTGGTTTAAAAAGGGCATGTCATGTGTTTGGTAAATTGCCTGGTTGACTTTTATGTGTGATGTGTGATTTAAAAGTTATTTTTTTGGATTTATAATTGAATTGGAATAATTATAAATGTTATTTTTGGGTCCTTATATGGATTTCCAATTTGGATTTGGTTTTACAAACAAGTGGGTTTTGGTTTCTATCATATTTTGGCCCGAGTTGCCCAAAAATGGACCATTTCACATCTTTATGAAAATGGTTGTGTTTTGAATATGTAAACTGAGTATTATAAGAGATTTATGAATGTTTTTTTTTTCTGTAAATGGTGTTTATATACATCCTTAATAAAATTAAAATTCATACCTTTTTCAAATGTTAGTTTTGAGAAAGCTTTAAAGGCTCGTTTGACATTTTTTTCAAAAAAAATGGTTTCCATGTGTCTTTTATGTTCTATCTTTTGGGGCCATTTTATGGACCATGAAATTGATTTATTAATTGGTTTTGGGGATTAAAAATATGTTTTGATATGTTATTGATGGGTTTGTGTCCCTAAAAATCATTTTTGAATGGATTTTATGTGCAAGGCCTCGTTATACTCCTTGAGATTGTTTTACGAAACTTTTTAGTGGTTTATTGATTCGTGAAAGAAATGTGAAGAAAGTTTGTGGGATGTTTGTGTTTTTATGGTTTGGGAATGGAATTTGGATGCTAAATGTGTATTTGATAATGTGTGTAACTTGATTGAGCACTGAATGGAATCCCGAGTATCTAGGTGGGCGGACGTGTACTAGTATGCTGGTGATTCTGTGGGGTTTGGCCCCTGTTTCACGTAACAAGTTTGACGATAACAACACTAACTAAAATATGATGATGATGTTGTTGGGAGACAACTAGGTTATGGGTATGCTCCCTACTAGTGGCTCGTGTGCATGAGAACGGATATTTATTATGGTTACTTTCACCGAGATACGAGGTACCTGGGGCTCACAACTAACTAGTACCTAGGGGTGTTCCCGGGACTAGTGCTCATTGGCTATTTTGTACTCACCGTTGGAATACAGTGTGTTTGGTTGGTAAATTCAGTAGTATGTGTTATTTATTTAAAAGTCAAAATTATTTAAAGCAGCCCTCTTGAAAACTATTTTCATTTTGAAGTTGCACCTCTTTGAAAAAATTGTTACTTGAATTTTTGTTTATTAATCATGCATGTTTTTGTCTGATAATTATTATAGCATGAATCCTCATTTGAAAAACATACTTTCATATCTTAAATTTAAAACTATAAATTGATGTTTCTTCTATTTTAAAGGAATGTGCATTGGGAATAGAATATCGGGATAACCTACTGAGTTTTAATACTCACACCTATAGTCTTCTTCTTTTTTTAGACCTTGTGCAGGTTTCATCTTGAGTTTGATCACCTTGGGAGACATTTGATCATTGTGATGGAGAGTGACCAGAAGTGTCACATGGAGTTATTTGGTCATCGGGATTATTCAGCTGAGTTTTTGGTTTTGTTCTACTTTTAGTTTCTTGTACAAATAATATTTAGTTCAATTTTTATATAAATTCATTTTGGGTTGTCTGTTTATTTACACTGTTTGTTTGATTGTTTATATATGGGAAAAATCATTCCCTTGTGTACTCTATTGATTCCCTTGGTTCTTGTTGCCATCCCGGGAGGATCGGGAATGCCTCTCAGGACTTTTCGTGGGCTGGCATGGGTGACCGGTTCAGGGTCGACTCGGGCTGGTTCGTGACAAAATGGTATCAGAGGAGGTTGGCTCTTAGCAGACCATTCTTTTTAGAGCGCCCTTTTTATTTTGGGGATGTCAAGGTAGATGGAGTAGGATTTTTGGTACTTGAGGGGTAAGTGCAAGAAGAGCGTCACAAACTCTTTCTCATTCTAATCCTCAGGTTTCCATGGGAAGTCCGGTTTTATTAGTGTCCTTTGTTCTTGTTGATTGTTTGTTGTTGGGATATGACAAGGGGAGTCTGACTAATGGCCTTCGTGATCTCGCAGGGCCTGGAAAGCCATGTGGAGATGGGGAATGGTCCTAATAATACTCTCTGTGTTGGTGTTGTGTTTTACATATGGCCGCCAACCATATGGTCATGTCACCCACCGACACTAGTTCCTTTTTTTGGGTCTCTTGAACCTTTCTTGAATTCTGAATTTTTGTTTTTAAAATCCTTGTGTGAAAATTGTGGAAATGGGTTTTAAAGTAAGGGTTAGATTTTGAAAAGTTAAAAAGGGGATTTTCAAAAATTAAATATAATAATTGTTTTGGAAGGTTGTGTTTGTGTGAAAAAAATGGAGGGGAGTGGAAATGATTTAAAGGGATTGGATTATCCATAATCTAAACTTGTGGTTTGTTGAAATAAAATGTTTTGAAATTGTGAATCATTTTAAGGTGATTATGGATCTTTGTTTTAAATGTGGTATTTTCAGATGTTAAAAAGTTTTTTTATCTGATAAATTATCTTTGCAAATTGGTTTTGATCGGTTAGTGTTTTACTAGAAAGGGTATTGGTCTCAATGGACCTCAGATTATAAAAATATACCTTGCTGATTTTTTTTAAAAAAAATGGGAAGGGGTTTTTTTTGGAGCGGCTTGGTTATTTATAAAAGTTTTTAAAAATGATAAGGGGTAGGTTTTTAAGAAAATGGTTCTTAATGAATTTTGGTTTTTTTTGTGAAATATGAAAAGTTTTTTTGACTTGGTGGTTGGTGTTCCTTTTGAAGGTAATTTTTTTTGGAATGATGTTGTTTTGTTTTAGGCTTTGGTGTTTTCATGGGTGCTCACATGCATGGTTTTATTTATATCTGGAAGGATGGCCTATATGGTATGGTGGTTGGGTGCCTGGGGTGGCATGGAAATGTTCATGTGGGTGGGACTTGATGAAACACCATTGGTGAATGTGGAAACCCACCAAGTTAGTTTGTTTTTCAAAATTGTTTTGAGCTGAAAAATTGTGACCTTTTTTAAAACCAATGGTTATGTGGCTTGATTTTTCTATGTCTTAGAAGATTTGTTTATTTTGTTAGCTTCCTTGTGATCTAGAATTCATACTCTTGTTGTATCTTTAGATGAGATCTTGTTGGTGGCTTGGTTTTGGAGTAATTTTCATTGGGTTTATAAAGATGTGTTTGATGTTGTGATGTGGCCATGGGTAGTTCTCCGTTGGAAATATTTCCTACTGATCAACCTAAGGATTCATTTAAAATGTTAAATCCACCTCTTTTGATGATGCCTCAACCTGTTTGTTGGAATAGAGAGCTGTTTGGGAACTATTAAAAGTGCGTCTAGGTCGTGATAATTCTTTTGGACAGAGCAGTTGTGTTCGGTGATGTTGATGTGTTTCTTCGTATTCCTTGTCCATTCTGCCCCTCGTTTGGAGTGAGACAGAATTTTGATATATATCTATGAGTTCCCATTTAAATAATGATTTTTTTTGGTGAGAAAGTGAGTTTTTTTAGTGGTGTGATCCTTATCATCTGACTGCGGTGCATCGATCCTTCATGAATCAGGGCTCCAGCCATAGGCCTTGGAGTGAAGCTTTTCACGTAGTCAGGAAATCGACAGAGGTGTGGAGTGTTCGATTAAGATCCCGCCTCCTCTGTTCTGGTAAGTTAGTTTTTATGTCAATGTTTTGGTTCCTCATTTTTGTGAATTTCCCTTTGTCGCAACAAGCGTGGTGGACTTAACCCCTCACACAGTGTCTAGGGTTATGCCTTCATGGATGTGGGTTTTCAATCAATATCCCTGTGTGGACCTCTTGTGAAAATCGGGTGTGTTCTTGGTGTTACCTATTCACAGGTGGAGAGTTTTGGGTAGTTTCTTTGTTTCTTTTCTGGTTTTAGTGGCCAAATTATTGGGTCCCCTTCCCTCCCCTCCCCGAGTGGTGGGGGTCCAGATCTGTACTGAAAGTCTTAGCCCAGTTCTTATGCCCTCTATTCGGAAGTGGGTGGTATAAATGTCCATGTTGTAACCCTATTAACTTGGTATTTTAGGTTTTTGTAGGAGAGTTTTTTTGGGCTTGTGTGAGTGAGGCCCAATTCTATCTCATGTTGAATTCTTGTCTGTTCGTTGATAGTTGGTTTCTAATGGTGGGGAGACCCACCATGGGTCTCCTGGATTTTCATCCTAAGAACATTTCTAGTTCTAGTTGTTTCTTAATGGGGGGGAGTCCATTCTAGAATCCCCTGGAATATTTGGTTTTTTTTAGTTCTCTTTGGTTGGGGTGATGGTTGGGTTCATTGGGAGAAGGCCCAACAATCGGGTTCTTGGCTTGGTTGTGGAGGTGGTGGCTTGATTTTTCCAATGATTTTCTGGAAGTGGTTGTGAGTAGTGTGTTTTTTTGAGCTATAGGATTAAAATTAATTGATGTTTGATGAAATTTATTTTTATTGAGAGGCTGGATAATGTTGATAGGTAATCCTTAGGGGGTTATTTTTTAGCCGGAAAGTGTTATGGCTTTCCGGGGGCGGAAAGCTTTAATGGTGGGGAAAATTGTCACACCCAGTTTTTTTGTCTTTGTATTGATCCGGTCCATTGGAAATCCCAATACTTTTCATGGGTATTTGGTGAGATTAATCTTGAGTTTTTAAGTTTCATATATGTCTAACCACCCTAATTTGGGATCCCCATTGCTTGTTTAGGATTTTTTTGAAGAAAGGGTGGTTACTTCATGATTTGGGCCAACCGTGAGACCATTTCCAGTTTTAAAAACTGAATTTGTTTCTTTTATAACTCTTTTTTTCATACCTTTTCACCCATTAAACTTCCCACTTGTCCTATACCAATATATTAAAACTTCTTTATCCCTTTGGACCCCATATAAATTCATAAGTATGGTGAATTTGGGCTACTTATTAGGTATTGGGCCAGCCCATGGGCCCATTTCCTATTTTAAAAAAATAATTCGTTTCATTTATATCATTTTCATATTTTATTTTTTTTCAGTGATTCCACATCCCCCTCTAATCCAATAACCCTATACTCACCCTCATAATTTATTTACCCTCTTTTAAGCTCATATGGGTCACAGATTAGGGCGAAAATTCTCAGGATACCTCAAATCGTCCAGAATTGATAAGGTAAATTGTATCATTCATAAATCAATCAATTCGTACTCTTTTGGACACCAATATTCTTTCCCTGGTTAGTCCAGACCTTAGGAGTCTCTCCACTATGTTTCAAGCCATTCCCTTCTCTCTAGGGTTGAAGATCTAATGGAAGACTAAGAGTTTTCTAGGGTGAAAGGTGAGATTCCTTCTCCTTTCTCCTTCCTCTTCCCCCTCCTTTCATTTTTTTTCTTGGATTTATATTGTCCCCTAGTATTGATCGACCTAGGGTTTTGTTATACCATGTTTTTTTGATGGGGTTTATGTTTGTTTAGGTCTGGTATTTATAGTTTGAGGTTTTATAAACCCGCGGCGGGTGATTTCGGGTGTGCGTTTCAATTACGCCAAGGATTTGAGGTAGGATATCCCTTGCACATGAATTTATCATTCAAGTTTCATAATTTTAATATTTTCCTCAACTGATATAAATTTTTATTATTGTTTTTAAGCCTTTGTATAATTTTCTTGGTGTGCAAAGTGGTTTTTTAATCATTGTTTGGTGAAAGGTAGTGTTGTTTTGTCATGAAAGTGCTCAACAAGTGTTCCGTTATCTTTTGAAAATATTTTGTGAGATTTATAATATGGTTTATGGTATTTTTAACATGTTTCAGTATCTTGAATGAAAATATGTCATTCAATTGGTGTTTTATTCCTTTTCACGTACTTAAAATAAATTGTTTGGTTTAAAAAGGGCATGTCATGTGTTCGGTAAATTGCCCGGTTGGATTTTATGTGTGATGTGTGATTTAAAAGTTATTTGTTTGGATTTATAATTGAATTGGAAGAATTATAAATGGTATTTTTGGGTCCTTATATGTATTTCCAATTTTTATTTGGTTTTACAAATAAGTGGGTTTTGGTTTACAACATATTTTGGCCCGAGTTACCCAAAAATGGACCATTTCACATCTTTATGAAAATGGTTGTGTTTTGAATATGTAAACTGAGTATTATAAGAGATTTATGAATGTTTTTTCTGCTGTAAATGGTGTTTATACACATCCTTAATAAAATTAAAATGCATACCTTTGTCAAATGTTAGTTTTGAGAAAGCTTTAAAGGCCCGTGTGGCATTTTTTTCAAAAAAAAATGGTTTCCATGTGTCTTTTATGTTCTATCTTTTGGGGCCATTTTATGGACCATGAAATTGATTTATTAATTGGTTTTGGGGCTTACAAATTTGGTTTGATATGTTATTTATGGTTTTGTGTCCTTAAAAAGCATTTTTGAATGGATTTTATGTGCAAGGCCTCGTTATACTCCTTGAGATTGTTTTATGAAACTTTTTAGTGGTTTATTGATTCATGAAAGAAATGTGAATAAATTTCATGGGATGTTTGTGTTTTTATGGTTTGGGAATGGAATTTGGATGTGAAATTTGTATTTTATAATGTGTGTAACTTGATTGAGCACTTAAGGGAATCCCCGGTATCTAGGTGGGCGGACGTGTACTAGTATGCTAGTGATTCTGTGGGGTTTGGCCCCCTGTTTCACATAACAAGTTTGACGATGACAAAACTAACTAAAATATGATGATGATGATGTTGGGAGACCACTAGGTTATGGGTATGCTCCCTAATAGTGGCTCGTGTGCATGAGAATGGATATTTATTATGGTTACTTTCACCGAGATACGAGGTGCCTGGGGCTCACAACTAACTAGCACCTAGGGGTGTTCCCGTGACTAGTGCTCATTGGCTATTTTGTACTCACCTTTGGCATACAGTGTGTTTGGTTGGTAAATTCAGTAGTATGTGTTATTTATTTAAAATTCAAAATTCTTTAAAGCAACCCTCTTGAAAACTATTTTCATTTTGAAGTTGCACCTCTTTGAAAAAATTGTTACTTGCATTTTTGTTTATTAAACATGCATGTTTTTGTCTAATAATTATTATAGAATGGATCCTCATTTGAAAACCATACTTTCATATCTTAAATTTAAAACAATAAATTGATGTTTCTTCTATTTTAAAGGAATGTGCATTGGGAATAGAATATCAGGCTAACCTACTGAGTTTTAATACTCACGCCTATAGTATTTTTCTTTTTTTAGACCTTGTGCAGGTTTCATCTTGAGTTAGATAACCTTGGGAGACATTTGATCATTGTGTTAGAGAGTGACCAAAAGTGTCACATGGAGTTAGTTTGTCATCGGGATTGTTCAGCTGAGTTTTTGGTTTTGTTCTACTTTTAGTTTCTTGTACAAATAATATTTAGTTTAATTTTTATATAAATTCATTTTGGGCTGTCTGTTTATTTCCGCTGTTTGTTTGATTGTTTATATATGGGATAAATTGTTCCCTTGTGTACTCTATTGATGCCCTTGGTTCTTGTTTCCATCCTGGGAGGATTGGGAATGCCTCTCAGGACTTGTCGCGGGCTGGCTTGGGTGACTGGTTCAGGGTCGACTCAGGCTGGTTCGTGATAATGGAGGCCAAACTTGACACATTTAAGCATCAGTTCTTCAAATGAAACCATTGCATTAGACATTATCTTATGAGAAACCAATGCTTTAATTTTGGCATTGTAATTCCATGTGGAAGGGGAAAGGCCCCACTTTCCCATCAGCTTCCAAGTATCCTCTGCCTCTGAGAACCATCTGTTCTCATATAATGTATTGAAAATCAAATTGAAAGTCTCATTGTCTAGCTCCAATTCGTTCTTCTCCATCTCACCCAACACAAAAACCCCATAATCCAACGAGCCCATCTTTCAGTTCCCCTATAAAAGAATGTTTTAGGATGAAAAACTAGGGTTTATGGAATTATTATCGAATATATCGTGGAATATCTTCTATCCATCATTGAAAATTTTCATCTTGAGAGAGAAAGTTAGGAGGACATTGCAAGACATCATTGTGGGCTAGCCCTTCATTTCGTCGAACAACTTGATGATGTGATCCAACATGCCTAACTTCTCATATAACAAAATCATTTTCACAAAGAACCTCTTGACGTATATGCTCGTGTACTTATTCTGCTCCTTGACAATCTCCTCTATCAGAGGGAACTAGTCTACGACAGCCAGTCAAAAAACCGCTATGAAGAAGATGTGTCGATGTGTGTGAAACCAGTGATACTTTGAATATTTCTTAGATTTTTCAACAAAGGCTATGAGTTCAATTTCATTTTGTACATCATTCAATATGGTTCAACTGTGAATGTGAAAATAGGATGGGTGCCTTTGAGGTGATGTTAGAAAATTACATGCATGCAAGAGCCATGCACAATTATAAGATAGGGAGTAGAAAATTGAAAGGAGGGAAGGGTTGGGGGAGGCTTCATCATGGCTGAGGGAATGAGAACACAAGTAGGCGGTGATGGAGAATTCACACGTCGTCTGCTCCCCAGTTGATTGTTTTAGGGTTTTTGTGTATCAAATTGGAGGGATTTTGGGCGGTAGTTAGAAGAGGCATAAGATTTTTCATTTCCATTAAATTAATATAGATAATAAAAAACTATATATAATATAAAAATATTTAACTCTAAATATATATAATTTATATGCATCAATTTTTTTTTTAAAAAAATTGTAAATTTTGAGTTGGTATTGTTTTTGAATAATTTATCAATAATTATATATTCTATATATTTATTTCATGAAACATTATTAAATTATTAATATTATAAGTCAATGTATAAGCATGTGTTTTTATCTAAAAAATTCATGTTATAAGTAACCAAGTAATAAATATATTTTAACTAATTACTAAAATATTTATTTTTATTGGATAATTTCTTACAACATATTTTTCAAATGGTAAAAGTTTTGTTATTAATAATAATTAATATAATAGTTTTATTTGTTGTTAAAAAAATTGTTGGTATTAATATGATTAAACAACAGATTTAAGTGTTAGTAAAATATTTGTTGGTATGGAATGATTAATACCAACAGATATAGTTGATGGTAAAAATATTTTTCAGCACCTAAAAATAATACCAATAAGCCTTGATATCTATTGGAAATAATCATTTTTACCAATAGATATGTTATCTGACATTGAATCTCTATTGGTATAAGTCATTTTTTTTGTAGTGAGGATAGATGATATCATGTGATCGAGATTTATCATGGAGTTCTGAGTTTCATAGTGGCACCCTAGAGTTCTTCTTAGAGCTTCCATGGTGACTTATATATGGTGAAAAGATAATAGGTATGCAAAAAAATAAATATCCTATCTCGTATAAGGAGATGAAGAGTGACATAACATGTCAACATAGTTCCATTTAAGTGTACAGTTCCCCCATTTAAATGCATATCCCACTTCAGAAATTCGAACAGGGGCGCCACTTCTTTATTAACAAAGAGGTGTAGTACCCAACTCGATGTCTCTGTATAGTACCTCCTTGTACACCAACCCCCTTGCCAGTGCTACCCAGTACCAAAAATCTATTACTACATTGTCACATTCTTTATTCCTTTTTTACCCATCTCCTCTATACCATAGAGACATGCACTGTGGTTGGGATTGAGTTAGCTACCTCATGGTGACTAGATTTATCTCATGTGGTGCTTGGCATAGTTGGCTAATTAATTTTTTATCTAACACTTGAATTTTTTTCACCAAAATCCACTTCACACCCAAACTCTTCATTTAACTTAATTTTATTCTTTTTATTAAAAATACTACCAATGTTATTTACTTACCATAAATATATTAAAACAATGAAAATTAGGCATAAGACAAATAATTATTCATTTAAATCAATTAAAATAATCATAAATTATATGCAAGAATTATATATATAAAATCCTCTCACACTTAAAATATTTCTTGTCCTTAAGCATGAAATATCAATACATCACAAAGGGAACCCATCATACTAATATTTACAAATTATAATCAGTAATATCAAATAATTATCAACAAAGGGTAAATTTTCAAGCATCACACAAGAATTATCTTTCCAAAGCCTCTTTTTTCAAGGAAACTAAGTTAAACATGTATTTTACTCACCCATTTAAAATTATGATTCCCCTATTAACTTCCATTCACAAATTTAAATTCATTATCATTATGAAGGATACTTTTGATCTACTTCACTATGAAATATTTTTATCACATCACCTAAGGTAACAATTTAAATGGATTTATGCTCATACCTTAAATATATGCATCTCAACTGTAGGATTATAAAGAATCTCAAATATCCACCCAAACATAAAAATATCAACATTAATCATGAGGACTTTACATTATGGTTTAAATTAATTTGAGTTTGAGGGTTGGTAGGTAATTTATGTGAAAAACTATAAATCTCAAAACAAAGGTTTAATATTAAGAAAATTTCATAATAAACAAAAAAAATCTCAAAAACTTCTCCTTCTAAAAAATTATATAACCCACTTTCACCAACTAAAATAAAAGTTCACAAATCATGAAAATTATGCCTAATGAATTTCCTATACTTTTTCAATAAATTATTTTCAATTATTTTCTATTTTTTTCAACAATGATTTTTCCTTTTTTTAGTAATAAATTTTCTAATTATTTTTTTATTTTTAGAGGGAAAAAAGAAGTATAATGAAAGAAAATTTATGAACCTTCCCATACACCCAATGATAATACTCTACATCTTCACTCAATATAAAACATTCACTTCTACCATGGATAACCTCTTCCATACACTTATTCTATTTTATATCATTAAAAAGCACTAAGATTATAGTAGGAAAGATAAAATTAGCTTGTAAAGAATCTCTAATTATCAAGGTCATGCATGGATTCTACAATATTAAAATATAGATTCAATATTAAGGTAGGTATCAAAGGATAAAATGGATAAAAAAAATTCCATAATTTTTTAAATGTGGATTTTTTAATCATCGATTAAATGAGATATTAGTGCAAGTTCTAGTAGGTTTTCATCCCTCAAGAATATCTCAAAAAATTAGAATAAGAAATAATATATAAAATTCAGCTTATTACCCTTCTGAGAATGAGAAACATATGAATTAAGATAGTCACTCATGGAATGAATAATAATAACAAACCAATCAACATGAAAATCAGAAAATCAAATCATGAAACCTTTGAGAGGAATTTAATCTACATTAATCAACCAGTCCCCCCAAATCATGATTCATTAAATGAATTCCTTCAGTCTTATCTCAAATCATCTACCCCCATTTTACTCATTATACCTCATTGAAAATGAAATCTAAAACATGAAATGATAGGATTTATAATAAAATTTTACAACCTAGATAAAAAATTTAACAAATAATTTAAGTGTGGAATATAATTTCCCTTAAAAATATAGAAATTATTAAATCAGAATTTAGTGGAGTAAGAATATGAAAAAATGAAATAAAAATATATTTTCATTGAATCACTTTATTTTCACTCTCTTCTAATTTCTTTTCTCATCATAAACCTAAAAATCAATATAACCAAGTGAAATTATAAGGTCTATGGTAATAATGATTTAAAAATAAGGGGAATTAAAACTAATTCATAAACTAAATTTACTAATAAAATTTATAAAAAATATTTTTTAAGATTTCTAGGAAGAAAATAAAAAAAACTCAACTTACCTCCTATAAATAAATGTTTAACGTAATTAAGCTATAAATTAACCCTTTATTAGCTAATAGAAGTTTGGAGTAAATTTACTTTGTTTGGATTAATCCATTTCTGACTTTGAATCACATCCAAGGTAGATATTTTCCTCCTCCTTCCTAAAATCAACTTTTTACATTTTTGAGGAAGAATCCAAAATCCAAGAAGCCTTAAGATTTAAAGGAGTTCATAGTCTATCAAAATTTGGTACAAATAATCTTCTCTTACTTATTCCTTCTAATTCACTTCATCAAAATATTCAATGTTATTCCATATTTTAGAAGCTATCATATCCTTCTCCTCCCCATATTATTCTTTTGAGGATTATTACTATTTTTCCTCTTATGATTCATCAATTTTAAGGGTTTCCTACCAGGGTTCTTTAGATTTGGATTCATCATTAGAAGTTTCATTATATTTATACTCAATATTAGCTATACCCTAATATTTATCCTCTAGTTTAACTTTACATTTGACTCCCTCTTTGGTTACTAATTTTGGTTAAAAATACACTTTGGCCATGCTCTATATGAGTTTCAGTTCCATTTTGAAGGCTACTTATATTCCATAGGGTAACTAATCATATAGACTTAGGTGTAAATTTGGAACCCATCCTTGTATTTTGAATCTATTTTTAGTACACTAATATGTTCTGACAGATTCTCCATTTGGTCTTCCATGAAGATGTGGTAACTCATGTTGAATTTAAACTATAATCACTTCTACAAAAACCATGTGAATAAAAACAAAAAACAAAAAAAGTATTCAAAATAAAAAAATAGAAAGTTGGAGGGAAAATTATTTTTCTTAACTATTAAATCAATGTATCTCCTACTCCAATTCCCTAAAAATGAAACACAAAAATGAATCGGCACTGAGGCATCATTGATTCCCCTTGGCTCAATCCATTAAATAATTGATAAGCATGAAACTATAAAAAACTAAAAATGCTAGAAATTAGTATAGGTTATGTAAGTCTCGAGGTTAAACCCATATTGACAAGGGAAAGAGATAACTTCAATTGAATAATTAAGAATTAAAAACTAAATTATTGAAAGTTACTCTATTTTTATTATTAATTTTAATTAATAAGAAAGAAATGAAAAAAATACACTAATCATAAAATATAAAATAATGAAGGCTAATTATTTAGACTTGTTATTTTTGGAATTGGGTCTAATAAGCACCCTTTGTTATAGTGATCACTATCTCTCTTAATAACAACCCTTTTCTTATATTTCAATACTTAAATTTATTAGTGAGAAAGGAAACCCAAAAATATATTTAAACATAGAACCCAACCCACCCATTGGTTATGGAGAATGCTAAATCCCATTAATCACATTAAACACTCCATCAATCAACACAAAATGGTTATGCATGAAATACAATCAGGAGATATAGAAGAATTAGAAAAGATACAAAAAACCCAACATGAATTTACTATAAAACCAACATCTTGATAGTATAATTACCCTTTAATTCATGATTGGTGTAAATAAAATCACCCCATAATTATAGTAATGAGGGAATAAAGAAAAATATAAATTTAAAATCAATATCAAGTTGAATAATTAGTCTAGTATAACCCTAGTAGTATCCAATCCTCAGGGTTTGGATCTAGTTTTAGGTTCTTTTCATTGTGAAAAACAAACCCTTGTATTTATAGTTATAAAAATACCTGAAGGTTCAATTATTCCTTCTTAAAAATATATATCCACATTTACAGATGAAATTCATGATCAAACCAGTTTTATTTCCTCTAAGAATCTCAAAAGTTCTAAAAAATCATAACTTTCTAAAAAACTATTGAATGCATAGCTCACAATGTGAAGGAATTTTGTGGCATTAAAAAGATACTATCTTGAACTATATTGATCCTATATGCATGAGAATAATGAAAAGGCCCCATAATCAATTTAAATATTCTCAAAACAATATTCATTGACATTTTCTCATTTCATCATCACCAACGCAGCCACGACATCACAAGAATACAACATGACTTCTTCACCATGCTAACTCCTTGTGGTATATGGGGCCATGAAACTTTAAAGATATAAATCTTCATGATATGAGATAATAAAATTCAAAATGTGTGGTGAGATAGCCTTGTAAATGGTGTGATTCACTCATACATCGACTAGCAATGATACTTATGAACTCATATTGTTTCACACCAACTTTCAATGCATAAATGATTCATTATTGAAAAATATATTTGTAGTGTGAACCCATTTTACATGGTCATGAACAAATTTTACCATACATTCTATTTTATTATCCTTGACATAATATTCACCCAAGGATCTCCTTAGTCTTCACCATTCTTTTTGGAGAATTTTCAAACATCACAGGGGTATGTTGAGTTCCACCTTGTCCATAAATGGTGGTACTGAAATTTACAGAGGTGTACTAAGCTTTCACAAACCTCCCATGGTGATCTTAAAAACCGTAGAGGCTTTACCGAGCCATATTTGAGCTTTCATCGTGTTATAATGGAGTCTGAAACATGAATAATAGAGATTATAACTTCTGATTAAGCTTTATCATGGTGTTCCTAGTTTCATATTGGTTCCCTTGAGATCTCATTTGAGTTTCCATGGAGACATAGATTCATTGTGAAGGAAACATGAACACTATAACTATAAAACCTAGCTTGTATAGGGAGATGACATGTAGTAAATATGGATTATTTCATTCGATTTAAGTGAAGAATTCCCCAATTAAATTCTTGCACCACATAAGAAATTTATTCAGGGGTTACAATTCATTATAAAACAAGGGTCATAGTGCTCATCTAAATTCCTCATTGTGGTACCAACCTATACCATAACCTTCATACTGATGCCACCCCATAGTGGTACTCATCTCCAATTCCACCCAATACTTACTCCCCTTATACTATTTCTACTCTCTACCAATGATCCAAGAACTTCATACAAGATCAAGCTATCTTCCTTACAACATCGATATGATATCCTATGGTTATCGTCATGAATGGATTTTTTTTTTCAAATGATTGCAATTTCCCTTTGCTAAAATCCTCTTCACGCCAAAAATCATCATTTTAATTTATTTTTTATTTTTATTCCAAATACTACTAGAGTCATATTTATACTATAAACATATTAAAATAGTGAAAATTTAGTATAAAATAATTAATCATTCATTAAAATCAATGAAATTAATCATAAAAATGTATGCATGAATTATAGATATTAGTAAATAACATAGGTGAAGAATTTTTCACCTTAATAAACAAAAATATATGTAGTGACTCAGGTTTTATCCTACAAGACTTTGTAATATTTCTAAAAATATTTTCAAAGCCAGGTGCTGAGTTGACATGAGATTTCAGGGCCTGGAGATTCTCAGTGTGGTGATATTAAAAATATTAAAAATATTTTATCAAGAATGTACAGTTTCCTTGGAAATGTGGAATAACTCCAGTGTGGAGTCTCATATTGAAAATATAAGGTCACAGTTGAGTTTGGAATGTTGTGTTTACCTTAGGTGTGATATAAAATTTGTCAGTGCCAGGTGCTGGGTTCGAGGCATGTCGTCGTCGGGGTGTTGTGAGCATGACAAAGAAGATTTAAAACCCAATCCCCCATCAAGAGATGGATGAACTGAGGTGAAAATAAGGATAAGAGGCACCACTTATCTCTAATTTTGATAGAAATCACTCCTGAATCAAGGTGAAGTGGACTCCGAGCATGTATTTTTATCCAAAGCTTTGATATTTTGTCACAATGTAGGAGGATTTGAGTTTTAAGTCTTGATCCCTTATATATGTGATGTTTAAGGAGTTTAGATCCCTTTTATGAATACTAAAGACCCCCTGGGGGCTAGTTTGTAGGTTTTGGGGGAGACTAGAATGATTCGGGATACTCGCAAATAATTCCCATTCAGAATTACCAATCACACGATGTGTAGTGAAGGTTGACATGCCATTTGTTATTCCTGTTTGGGGAAGATGACTTTTGGGGACTAAATGCAGTGTACCAGGGTTACCTGCCATGTAGTGACCCCAAGTCGTGTGGCCAAGGGACATGGACAGGGTAGCTGTGTGATGGTACATGGTTGTGTGAAAGTACATGGCTAGAGTACATGGACATGGGGTGCCGAACACAAGAACAGTTTGAAGATACATCCATGTGACCAGTTGACTGGGACACACTATGTACCAGGGGGTTCACAATGTGTGTGAGACGTGACTGGATGAGCCATGTGGATAAAGAACACAATCGGGGCTTGTGCGAGGCAAGACATGACATGTACAACCTGTACACACCATGTACACCCACATATCAATCCAATATATGAATTCAGATGACATGACCAGGTTTTCATGTGGGGTTACACACCGTGTGGAACCCCTTACTTACTGTGTAGTCCTTTTTGGAGGAGACTTCTGCCTTGAATATATCCTTCATTAGTGATCATATTTTGTCTTGTGATTTGTATATCATGATCATTTTTCTATCTAAAATGTGATGTTAGCCACAGTTTGGGACTTAGATATTCATTGAGAGGTGATGTTGTGGGTCACTTTGATTATTGACATTTGGACCAGTAGCGATGGAGTGAGTCCCTTGGTTTATATCTTTGAGGGTACAATGTTTCATTATGTCCTCTTAATATGATTGTTATCCCATCAATAGGACGATCTTGTGTAAAGTTTTATCATCCCTCTAGAGAGGTCGGGGAAGGATCCTCTATCGTACTGTTTCCCAAGATTGTGTTCTTATTATCTTCGTGACCAACACTACACGAGCGATGATACCATATATACTGGGATAGCCTATTAGGGTTTGTGGAATAGTTGGATATATGACCCCTACATAGAATGTATTATCATTATGGTCGTGTCATCATCGAGTATATGATTCCCTAATCTATAGACGGTTTACGTAGTGTTTGCGGAATCATCGGGTATACGATCCCCTACTTCATGAGTTGTACCAGGTAGGGTTTGTGGAATCTTCAAGACCAACACTACATAGGAAGAAATACCCTAAGTGATATGATCTATGATATGTCAGATTGTGTTTTTGGTTTCCCCAGTATTACAGGGTGTGATCCCCTTTTCTGAGAGATATTTGAGTTACTAGATTGGGTTTGTGGTGTCCCCCAACAGATCTTGGGAGTGATCCCCTATCTGAGGATATATGGTCTTTAGTGTTTGATACTAGGTTCATTATATCCCCTAGATGTTCTATAAGTGATACCCTTTCTGATTGATGAGACCTTTCGTGGTTCTATTAGGGTTGGTAGAATCCCAAATCTGGGATGGGTAAAATTCCCTAACTGAGTATCAATATTCAATGGGTTCCAGGACGATGTTCTTTGTGAAGATATCCAGAAAGCATATTATCTCATATGTATTCCACCTGGGTTGGATGGGGTGTTCCATTGACTTTGTTCCCAATAGAGCAGTATCTCTAAAATATACCATTTGGTATTGAAGTGTTGTTCATGATGGAGTGTATCTCTCTTATGAGTGTCATTTGGTATGGCAAAGCTCATGGAGTTTGTTCTCTAGGATGAGTGTTACATTTAGATCCTCATGTAGAATCCAATAACTAGATATGAGGAAGAATAATCATGAGACTTGGAGTATAAGAAGAGTATATCTAGGTGATTCTGGGAGTCCCTGTGGTGTTTCCACAGGTCTTGGTTGACACCCCTTGTGGATTGAGCTGACTAGTCACGTGTAGATGAGGATGGTTCGAGATGAATTTTCTCTCTCTTTGGGGTTCCCTCCATTTGAGACGAGCAGAATTTTTCCCTTTTAGTTCCTCCCTATTCTTTTTAGTTTTTGGGATCCCTACTAATTATTGTTATACTCACCCATTCACAAGATTTTCCCATACATGTTGTGTCTTGTGTAAACCACATACCTTTTGACAGAGTCCCAGGAGGACCCAGAGAAGGAGGAGACCAGTGATATTGACTGTCTAAGGTGTTTATCAAAGATTGGATGAGGATATTTCCAAAAGTTACATTTGAAAGATATATCCTCCTTTTGAGTAGGTTGGGCGCTTTTATAGTTTTACTTTTGGTGGGTATGTATTTTCCCCCTTTTTTTACTTCTATTATACTCTGGTTGTGGGATAGATGTATGCATTCATTTCTTTCCATTTTTACTATCTCTTCAATTTTTCATGGATTTTTTTGTGGGTTTATGCATATTGGTACCATAGGCTAAGGAATCCCATTTGTGTGATATACCTAATCAATGATATTCTTCAGCCCCTGACCTATTAGAGGCGGGCTTGGGGTAGTCGCGACTTGAGCCCCATTGGGTTAGGTCGTGATAGAGTGGTATTAGGGAAGGTTCCACTTTGGGACCACAATGTTATGAGCTTGGTTTGGGTTGCATAGAGATAGTGTTAGGGTGTTTTAAGAATGGATTTTAGGCGAAATACTCTAGTTTTGGTGCAACAGTCAAATTATCCATCCACCAGGACTCTGATAACCTACTTGTTGACTTGGTACATTAGGGAACTGGTTGAATGAAAATTTTGGTACATACATCATATAGGGTTGGGTTGTGGTTTTTACTGTCCTTCTTGGGTCATCTCCCCAGATATAATCTTTGACCGTGGTATGTCTTGAATATGTTTTAGGATGCCACCACAATAATATCCATACATGGTTCCATGATGGGATTATGATGACTATCTACCTTGAGACGAGGCTTCAGTGTAGAGAACTGGTTTTGAGGCTGGACCTTTGTGTGTCCATCCAGTTGAACCACCAATTGTTGAGCATCGGGTTGTTCCTAAATTAAAATCCCAGGATGCGCGCTATTTGAGTATTCTTTACAAGTTCTATAGGTCGTGATCTCTAAGGTTCAGGGTGATCCTAACCCTAGGCTAGTGATATCTGGCTTGAGGTAGTCATGTGTGCTTTCTGACTTGTGAGGAAACCTCCTGATCAGATGGTGGTCCTAGTGTCAAGCCTTAGGTTAGGTTAGACTGGGTGATGGTGAATTATGGTGAAGAAGACCCATGAAGAGTAAAAACTAACTTGCATATAGTTTGAGCGGATCTTTAGGAAAGAGTTATATCAAGACACATTGAGATCAGTGCATATCCAGGAGCTTCTAAAGTTTTGGTAGGATGGCATGTCTGTGGAAGATTACTCGGCAACGTTCATAGACCTATCAAGATAACCATTGGATATCGGTTAATTATCCAATAAATGAGGCTAATATTCATTGTTAATATACATAATATTCATGTTCTTTATTATTCATAAACACCATTTTAGTGCATTTTACACTTTGAACATCATTTCACATTATGATTGTAATACCTTCTTAAAATGAACTATTATGTGGTACATTTTTGAACATCATTTAAAGTACCAAATGATTCATCTGATTATACAGAAATTAATTTTATAATTGATCTACACTCCAATATGAACATGTTTAATTCAGGGATTAATGGAGAATTCATGGAAGAAGATGGGGATATTTTGTGATGAAAGGAAGCAATTCTGGAGAAGGCAGATTGGACACCAGCCCACTGATGAGACGGTGGGCCCAAACATACAATCCCAATTAATCCCATATTTCGTGGGATGATAGAAGAAATGTATATTAACAAATAACTCTTAATTATAGAATGATAATTCTACATCCATGCTGTCCATTTAGGTGTCCCAAGTTAGAGATAAAATTATGGGTCAGATTCTGCGGCCCAGAAAAACAGTCCACTAATTTGATCATATCTCGGAATCCAAAACTCCAAATAGGCCAAAATTTTACAGGAGGTTAGAATACATCCAAAGGTCCATTTTCTTCTTATATGTACCACTCTTATTCGGCCATATAGAAGGTCATACAAACGAGTCTGTTCGGTGGATGAAAGCTGGCTGCCACCTCGGGTCAAATGTGGAAAAGTCCAAATTCCACAAGCTTTCCACCACCTATGGCCTACCAAAATTAATTGAGATGATTTGTACTATTGGAGGCTCGACCCAAGGGCTCAAAAATTCCTATTTAAGGCAGTGGTGTTGGAGGATTTAAGAATCTTTGGTGCTTGGTTTCATTGTAGTGTTATGCTGCCGCTTTGTGTTTGTAATCGCATTTCTTTCTCATGTAAGTTGTTTAATTCACCTTAGTTTCTTAATAAAAGTTCTTTGTTTACTGTTATTCTGTTCTTCTACTTATCAAATTTATACCGTTGGTTAAAGATGTGAATTTATTCACACTATACTTTGTGATATTTATCACACAACAGAGGAGTGATCTTTTTTGTTGTTTTTACTTCTTCAATTCCACCTTTGTAAGTCTACTTCCCGCTTCCATTGAAGAGATTTCATCAATGGAGGGCTAAATATTTTATGGGTTGATCCAAGGGAGTAGAAAGGGGCAGGATTGGATGTTATTTATCACTCCATTAATGGATAATCACTTCTTTTAAATGATATTTTTATTTGATGATTTTAAAACATCTTCATCCTTATTGAATTTAAGGTCACACATTTCAAGTGCTAATACGAACCTCTACCTTGGAGTGATCAAAACTTTGATCCTTAAAGTGTATAGGTGATTATTATTAGGGTGTGTAGGCATTAAACCAGTAAGTGATGATTTCGTTTGATCTTCTTAAATGAATCCATCCCAATTATAAGAAATTGAAATCATTAAAAAAGTAATTCATCCAATCCACCCCGAGCGATAACCTAGGATCAACTAATTATTTTAAATTGAATTCACTTAAATCTTTTAGTTATCCTTTAAACCCATATTAAATCAACCCAAGTTGGCCACTTTATATCCAAAAACAGTCCATAGAATGTACGTGTCTATAAGTTTCTTCTTAGGTCTCTGAGGATTCGATAACCCAAGCTAAACTACAAGGACAGTTTTACCTTCATCTCTTGGGTAAATTTGAGCGAGAATCAAATTTTGGTGCCGTTGATGGGGACCCAAGTAAGTCATCTAAACACCCATTCTATTCTACCCCATTTCTTATTTTCTCATCCAAATTCTCTTATCTTGTCCCTTTCTCATTTTTTTTCTTTTGGCGCATGTCCGCCTACACCCGCGATCAATTAAACCGTATAGTTAGGGTGGATAGTTCTGGGGTTGGGGAGTCAAGTAAACCAAAGGAACTCATTCCATTAGATACTAATCTTCCTAATACTCTAGAGTCCAAAATTGATCCAATTTCAATGGAAGGTCTTCAAAGAAACCAACTCATAAACCCGGGTGGGAACCAAAATGGAAACCCAAATGAGGTAGCCCCAAACTTGGGGAATGAAATTGATTAAACCATGAATGACTACCTCACACCTTCCTGGACCAATGCCCCCTCATGAATTAGACAAAATTACCTAGGAGATTCCAACTACATCTTTAAACCCCATGTCCTGAACCACCTTCCCACATTCAATGGAATGGAGTCCGAGATGCCCTACCTTCACATTAAGGAGTTAAATGACATTGTAGAAACCATGTGTCCCCCACATCAACTAGAATCAGCTAAGATGAGGCTATTTCCCTTTTCTTTAAATGATCGGGCTAAAAATTGGCTAAACAATTTGAGACCATCATCCATAAATTCTTGGGACCAACTACAAAGAGAATTCTACAAAAAATACTTTCCCCACCACAAAACAATTGCACTTAAAAAGAGTATCCAAAATTTTTTTGAAAAAGAGGGAGAGTCATTCTATGAAACATGGGATAGGTTCAAAGACACTCTAAAAATGGTTCCACACCATGGTTTTTCTATTCTTGAACAAGTGAAAATTTTCTATGAAGGGTTGGGTCTGGGGAACAAACAATTCATTGACATGATGTGTAATGGAACCTTTTAAAACAAAGCCCCAAATGATGCATACGAGTATCTAGAAAGCCTTTCTGAACAAAACCAAACATGGGGAACTTCACCTTATTCTGAAAAGCCACAAAGAACTACTGGAATTCATACACTTAGAGAAGAGGAAATCTTTAGGGCTAAACTCGGAGCACTCTCTAGGAAGGTTGAAGAAATAGACCTTAGGAAAGTCCATGAAATCCAAACTGTTTACCCTGTTTGCACAATTTGTGACAAACATGACCATAAGACAGACAACTACCCAACCATTCCATCCATCAAGGATGTTCTCTTAGGAGGACCCCCAGTGGAAGTAAATTCTTTGAACTTTCAAAAGCCTCAATACCAAAACACCTTCAACCCAAGGTATAATGACCACCCAGGCTTCCGCTGGAAAGATAACCAACAACCTAGCCAACCACATGGAAAAAATCCTTACCCCCATCAGAACTACCAATCCCATAACCAGTTCCAAACCCAACCTATCCAATACCAACAGCCACCGGTCCATTTTCAACAAACCATCCCACCTCCAAAATATCCCCCTGGGATAAACCAACCTACTCAAGCACCCACCCAAACTGTTCCACAAAGCCTACTAGAACAACTGTGCAAACAAATGGAGAGGATGAACTCAGAAGTCTCTTCCCTAAAATAATAACTTCAAACCATCAAAACTGGAAAGGAACCCATGCCTACTCAGGCGGTGCCATCCTCAACTTCAAGGGGAGTGTCAAGTTGTGCTCAAACAACTCGTGAACAACTAAAGGCTGTGATTGTTTTAAGAAGTGGGAAATAAGTTGAGAAACATGAACAACTAATTCAGAACCCACCTGAAGATTCAAACTTGGATAAAAATTCAAATGAACCACAAGATCAAACTGAGGAAACTGATAACAATGTGAAAGAAACAACTCTTCAACAAACAAAACCACAACATGCACCATTTCCCCAATGCATAAGGGGGAAACCCAAGCCTGAACTGAGTGAAACGTTGAGGGAAATCTTTTCACAAGTCAAGTTGAACATACCCCTTCTCGATGCAATCTAAACCATACCTGCCTACTCAAAGTACCTTAAGGACTTGTGCACTTTTAAAAGAAAATTTTCACATAAAAACCAAGTCCTTTAGGATGCTAATGTGAGTACCACCATTCAAGGGACCATTCCTCCTAAGTTGAAAGACCCAGGTTGCCCTTACATCAATGTTGAACTAGGAGAAAGCAACGTTGTCAAGGCCTTGTGTGATCTAGGTGCTAGTGTCAATATCACCCCCTATGCCGTGCACTGCCAGTTAGTCCTAGAAGAACTCCAACCCGCATCTGTCACACTTAAACTTACTGATCGTAGCATTAGGGTTCCAAAGGGGATTTTAAAGGACGTTCTGGTAAAGGTTGAAAACTTCATCTACCCTGCTGACTTCATTGTCCTTGACAACCATCCAAACTTAGGAAATAAGGAACAAACCCCAATTATCCTTGGCCATCCTTTTCTTGCAACAATCAACATCACCTTTGGGAACATGAGTCTAGACTTGAACATCTATAATGCAAGCTCACAAATAGGGGATGACAAGGACATTCATTAAGTAAACATGATAGGAAGCATTGATAATGAATCCATGGAACATCAAGGAATATTTGATGAATGTTTAAGTCAGGATAAGATTGATTTCCTTTGTTCATATGAAGGAAGTTTATCTCCTTGGATTGAATCATTTTCAAATTTCTCTTATGATAAAGTCTTAGGTCCAAAAATCAGTGAAACCTTTCAAGAAACCAATTTCATGGAGACCACTCCAATTTACTTCCCTAAATCTGATCAAGCCAATATAGTAGCTGAAACTTCTACATGTGGGGAATCAATCCTATCTGAAACTCTAAAAAAATAAATTGATCTTGATCCAATGTCCCAATATTCTGCTTAAATTCTGAACCAACCTGATCTTGAATTGAAGGAACTTCCTATTGCACTAAAGTATGCCTTCCTAGGGGAAAATCAAACACATCCTATTGTCATTTCTTCTTCTCTTGAAGACAATCATGAGAGGATGCTTCTAGATGTCCTTAGGAAGCATAAGAAAGCCATTGGTTGGACCCTTTCTGATATTCCTGGGATTATACCACTTATCGGGACTCATAGGATTGTTCCGGAATCTGATTCAAAGCCATGTCGTCAACCTCAACGGCGACTCAATCCTAATCTCATAGAGGTAGTAAGGAAGGAACTTCTGAAATTGTTAAAAGCTGGTATCATATATCCCATAGCTGAGAGTGAGTGGGTGATCCCAATCCAAGTGGTTCCAAAAAAGTCTGGAATCACAGTGATAACCAATGAGGATAGAGAGATTCTTCCAACAAGGGTGAGTAGTGGATGGAGGGTCTGCATTGACTATAGGAAGCTAAACTCATTCACCAAGAAGGACCATTTCCCCTTACCATTCATTGACCAAGTCCTTGAGAGAGTGGCAGGTCATGCCTTCTATTGTTTCTTAGATGGGTACTCAGGGTACAATAAAATTGAGGTCTCCCTAGAGGATCAAGGGAAGACTACATTCACATGTTCTTTCGGTACCTTTGCCTTCAAACGCATGCCCTTCAGGTTATGCAATGCCCCTGAAACATTCCAGTGGTGCATGATGGGAATCTTCTCAGACATGGTAGGGGATTTTCTAGAGGTCTTCATGGATGACTTCTCTGTGTTTGGGGATACATTTGAGGGATTTCTGAGGAATGTAGAGAGAGTCTTGTCAATATGTGAAGAAAAGAATCTAGTCCTAAACTGGAAAAAATTCCATTTCATGGTTAAAGAGGTACTATTTTTAGGCCATCTGGTCTCGAGTAGGGGGATTGAAGTTGATAAAGCAAAGGTTGAAATCATTCTTCACCTTCCATCACCCAAAACTATCAACGAAGTGAGGTCTTTATTAGGACATGCTGGTTTCTATAGAAGATTCATCAAGGACTTTAGTTCAATATCCCACCCCCTTTGTGCTCTCCTAGTAAAGGATGCTCCATTTTTTTGGACAAAAATCTGTGAGGGTTCATTCTCAACCCTCAAATCCTCTCTCACCTCTCCTCTGATTATGAAATATCCAAATTGGAACCTTCCTTTCAAACTTATGTGTGATGCCAGTAACTTTTCTGTAGGAGCTGTGTTAGGAAAACTTTGTGATAAAACTCCTTATGTCATTTCTTATGCAAGCAAATCCTTAAATGATTCCCAAATCAACTACACCACTAATGAAAAGGAGTTTATTGCTATTGTGTTTGCTTTAGATAAGTTTAGGTCCTACCTCTTAGGATCCCCCATCACTGTGTTCACTGACCATTCTGCACTAAAATACCTCTTCCAAAAACAAGATGACAAGGCTAGACTGATTAGGTGGGTCCTTATCTTACAAGAATTTGACCTCACAATAAAGGATAAAAAGGGTGTTGAAAATGTTGTAGCTGATCACCTCTCTAGAATGGAATTCAAAGATAACTCCAATCACCTTTCTGTGTCTGATTCATTTCCTGATGAACACCTATACTCTGTGAGTGACTGCCCTTGGTATGCCGACATAGCCAATTTCTTAGTTACAGGAGTCATTCCAAAATTCTTAGGGACTCAAGCTCGAAGTAAATTCCTTTCTGATGTTAGACACTATGTGTTTGATGATACATACCTCTATAAGTTCTGCCCTGATCAAGTCATTAGGAGGTGTGTTCCAGAATCTGAACAAGAGTCCATCCTTAAATTTTGTCATAGTGAGGCATGTGGAGGTCACTTTTACTCTAAGAAAACATATGCTAAGATTCTTCAATGTGGTATCTTCTGGCCCACCCTTTAAAGGGACTCTTACACATTTTGTCAAAGTTTTCCTAGGTGTCAACAAGTAGGGTCCATCACAAAAAAGAATCAAATGCCACTCACTCCCATCTTAGTGGTTGAAATATTTGACTGTTGGGGAATTGATTTCATGGGTGCCTTCCCAAACTCTAGGGGATACCTCTATATACTCCTAGCTGTTGATTATGTCTCAAAATGGGTTGAGGCCATTCACACTAAGTCCAATGATCATAAAGTTGTGATTCGATTTCTGAAAGAGAACATATTTTCTCGATTTGGAATTCCTAGGGCTATAATCAATGATCAAGGAACCCATTTCTGCAACCACCCATTATCTTCACTCATGTCTAAGTATGGTATTTCTCATAAAGTGTCCACTTCATACCATCCTCTAACCAATGGTCAAGCTGAGTTAGCGAATAGGGAGATTAAACAAATTCTTGAGAAAACTGTCAATCCTTCTAGGAAAGATTGGTCTGAGAAACTCTTAGATGCTCTTTGGGAATATCGTACAGCATACAAAACCATCCTAGGAATGTCCCCATATAGGTTGGTTTATGGTAAATCATGCCATTTTCCAGTGGAGATTGAACATAAGGCCTTTTGGGAAATTAAGAAAATTGATTATGACCTCTCATTGGCTGAAACAAAAAGGAAATTAGATCTCAATGAACTGGAGGAACTAAGGATAGAGGCTTATGAAAATTCAAGGATCAATAAAGCTAGAGTTCAATCCTACCAATCTAGGAATATCAAGGTAAAACATTTTGAACCGGGAAAACTTGTGCTCTAGTATAGTTCAAAACTTCATTTACACCTGGGAAAGTTAAGGTCTAGATGGTTAGGACATTTCATAGTGCATCATGTGTACCCCCATGGGGTAGTAGAGATTCAAGATCCCACAAGTGGTTACATTTTCAAGGTCAATGGTCAAAGGTTAAAACCATTCATTGAATCATTCAATAAACATGAAATGGAGGTTGAGTTAACAGAGCCAACTTATGAACCAGGAAAAACTTGATAGATTTAGGGTCCATGTTGGGCTAACGACGTTAAACAAAGCGCTACATGGGAGGCAACCCATGGTTTTCAAGTTTTCTATCATTTTGTTGTTTTAATAAAATTTATATTTTAAATAGGATTAATTAATATTTTTTATTTAAAAAAACTATTGACCTGTTCTTCTATTATGAGTATGGATGAGTATGAAAGGGGAGCACCATATTCATCTGTGTCACGCGGTGTGATCCCTGAGTAATACCATACCCAGAAAATTAAAAGAAGACAATGTATCATTAGTTTGATTAAAAAAATAGAAAAACTGGAAAAAATGTAAAAATGATGATACTTGGAATTAAATAAGTCGTTGTGTTGTTTGTTTTTTCTGGTTTGTTCTTCTTTTTATGGTTCAGGTACTATTTTGGGTGATACATGTTCAATCAAGGAGGTGCCTACATCCCCCAAGAGATCAAAGGACTAATTTGGAGCAGCAAGAACTTCAACTTCAACCACCAGGTGATTTCATTCCATGATCCTCGGTTTCAATTTCCTTTTTTTGAACTTCCATTTTCTGCCTCTAATCCTTCTAAATTTTCATTTTTCAAACACTGGGGATAGTGTTGTTTTAATTTGGGGAGGAGATAAAATAAAAAAAATTCTTTTGTGTCAAAAAAAAATGAATGATTTGAAAAACAAATGTGTAAATGGAAGGAAAAATTCCTTTAACTTTAAACATGGTAATACACATTGCACACTTTGAAACTGAATATCAAATAATTTAGCATACCCTGATTCTGATTTTAATCCTTTTATAATTTCATGAGCATAGATTTTGGAATGTGTGGCTGTCCAATGTGATATTTCATCGTTTATATTTTCATCCAAATAAAAAAAAATCACAATGCACATCCTTTGGATTGTGGGGTATTAGCTAAAGTTCATGGGGTCCCCTAAATATAGAGCACGGGTTTGGTGATCATTTTAGTTTAATATGAGTATTCAAAAAAAAATTATTAAAAAAAAAATTTGCGCG
This sequence comes from Viscum album, assembly GCA_963277665.1. Classification (NCBI taxonomy): domain Eukaryota; kingdom Viridiplantae; phylum Streptophyta; class Magnoliopsida; order Santalales; family Viscaceae; genus Viscum; species Viscum album. The sequence continues at coordinate 1,574,229,205 of OY728119.1, read as the reverse complement.
TAGAGTAATGAAATGACCTAATGCGTGGCTTTCGGCATTTGGGGATCGTGACTCCATAGTTGTCTGGCCCAGAGTTAGTAATTTTATCTCTATTTTTGGTAATTTGAATTTGTTTTTGACTGAGTTAACTCGAGATGATGCCCGAGTATGTGGGCTTCACTTGGTGCCCTAAGGTCTTTGAGCCTGGGAGTCATCGGCAAAGTCTCGCTACAGGGGTTGACTCTTTTGAGTGAAAATTCAATTACCATGGAAAAATTTCAAAAAAAAAAACAAAAAAACAAAAAATTATACAAAAAAAATGAATACTCATCTTAATATTGAAATTTGATTCCACCTAGCGCTTCCGTAATTTCCCCCTTGAATAAAGATGAACCCCCATGTCTATTGTGATGCACAACACATCCTCATACTTAATTGATATTGGATGAAATATGGAAATGAATTTGAAAAAAGGAATGAGCTTGGGATTGGGATCTGCTTATGAAAATATCTTGTATTAAAATATTTTTATGGGTTTCATGATTTTTTGGTATAAGGTTTTTTGGTGATCATTGTGTATTAAAATGTTTTTTGGAAAAGGGAATTCGAATTTCATATTGTTGAGATATATTTTGCTCGGGACTAGAAAAACTCAAGCTGGGGGGTGTGATTAGCCACTAAATGAGGCTAATATTCATTGTTAATATACATAATATTCATGTTCTTTATTATTCATAAACACCATTTTAGTGCATTTTACACTTTGAACATCATTTCGCATTATGATTGTAATACCTTCTTAAAATGCACTATTATGTGGTACATTTTTGAACATCATTTAAAGTACCAAATGATTCATCTGATTATACATATTTTAATTTGATAATTTATCTACACTCCAATATGAACATGTTTCATTCAGGGATCAATGGAGAATTCATGGAAGAAGATGGGGATATTTTGTGATGAAAGGAAGCAATTCTGGAGAAGGCAGATTGGACACCATCCCACTGACGAGACGGTGGGGCCCAACATATAGGCCCAATTAATCCAAAATTTCTTGGAATTATAGAATACATGTATAGGAACAAATAAATCTACAGGATCCAATTCTAATTCGGCCTCCATGGTGTCCATTTATGCGGCCCAAGTTAGAGATAAAATTCTGGGCCAGATTCTGCAGCCCAGAAAAATAGCCCACTAATTTGATCATATCACGGAATCCACAACTCTAAATGGGTCCACATTTTACAGGCGGTTAGAAGAAATCCAGAGCTCTATTTTATTATTCTATGGTCTACTCTGATTCGGCCATCTAGAAGGTCATCCAAACACGTCTGTTTGGTGGATGAAAGCTGACTGCCACCTTGGGTCAAATGTGGAAAAGTCCAAATTCCACAAGCTTTCCTCCACCTATGGCCTACCAAAATTAATTGAGATGTTTTGTACTGTTGGAGGCTCGACCCAAGGGGTCAAAAATTCCTATTTAAGACAGTGGTGTTGGATGATTTAGGAAGCTTTGGTGCTTGGTTTCATTGTAGTGTTATGCTTCCGCTTTGTGTTTGTAATCGCATTTCTTTCTCATGTAAGTTGTTTAATTCACCCTAGTTCCTTAATAAAAGTTCTTTGTTTACTCTCATTCTGTTATTCTACTTATCACTTTGATACCGTTGGTTCATGGTGTGAATTTATTTACACCATACTTTGTGATATTTATCACACAACGGAGGAGTGATCTTTTTTGTTGTTGTTTTTACTTCTTCAATTCCACCTTTGTAAGTCTACTTTCCGCTTCCGTTGAAGACATGTCATCAATGGAGGGATACATATTTTATGGGTTGATCCAAGGGAGTAGAAAGGTTCTGTATTGGATGTTATTTATCACTCCATTAATGTCCAATAACTTCTTTTAAACGAGATTTTTATTTGATGATTTTAAAATATCTTCATCCTTATTGAATTTAAGGTCACACATTTCAAGTGCTAATACGAACCACTACCTTGGAGTGCTCAAAACTTTGATCCTTCAAGTGTATAGGTGATTAGTATTAGGGTGTGTAGGAATTAAACCAGTAAGTGATGATTTCATTTGATCTTCTTAAATGAATCCATCTCAATTATAAGAAATTGAAATCATTAAAAAAGTAATTTATCCAATCCACCCCGAGCGATAACCTAGGATCAACTCATTCTTTTAAATTGAATTCACTTAAATATGTTAGTTATCCTTTAAAACCATATTAAATCAACACAAGTTGTCCACTTCATATCCAAAAACAGTCCATAGAATGTACGTGTCTATAGGTTTCTTCTTAGGTCTCTGAGGATTCGATAACCTAAGCTAAACTACAAGGACCGTTTTACCTTCATCTCTTGGGTAAAATTGAGCGAGAATCATCGGTCAAGTTCTATTTTTATGAGCATAGACCTTCGAGCAGGGATTGTATTAGTAGATCATAGATTTCATGCTTCCGTTGTGCATTCCCACATATGTTGGAGTGCTTGAGTGGGCCTTGGTAGTGGAGAGCTTTCTGGTTGAGAAAACTCTGACTGATAGTGTTGGGAAAGTAAGAGCTAAGAACTCAGCAACTGGTAGCCAATAATAGGATTGTGGACCTAGATATGTGATATGATTTAGGATATGATCCCAGGATAGAGGTTTTGAGGTTTAGGGATTCCATGATGGTTTTGTTCAGCTGTAGGAGAGGCAGTGTTATTCTTGCGACAAATGAGGATATATTGCTCGATATTTTCCATCCCATCATGTTATTGAGAGGTACATGGTCAATAGAACGCCCTAAAAGAGACATCATCTGAAGAAGGGAGTTCTACTTAATGAATAAAATGGAAAAAGAGTGGGGATAATAGAAAGAGGTGGCATACGATACAAGTTTAAAAAACCACTACAGGTGGTCTGCGCCAGGATCATGGAGCTGAAGGATAGGGGAGAGGACATCTGTTGGCCATATAACCAGAGGCTCGATAGATAAATAAAGGTATACTATATTTCCTTTCTACTTTATATAGTATTAATGATAGACACTATTGTGAGGTACTATATCCTAGTCACTTATTGCTTGAGGTTTGTCTATAGTGATGTAGGGCATCATTTGAACCATGTGTTGGTGTTTTTTGACATTGCTTCAAATGTACGAGTAAGAGGGATTCCACACCCACCGAGATGAATTTTTGTGATGTGAGTAAAACAGTATGGGTGAGTCAGTTCTTCCCAAAGTAGTTAGTGTTTAAGTTTGGCAGACGAGTCCCTTTGACTTGTGTGTTTGGAGTGGGGTTGTATGTTGAGGTTTGTGTGGAGTGATCGGTATGACCCAGGGTTTACACTTGGGTAGCCCTGTGTTGTTTGTTGTTCCATTTCATGTTCAAAATCAAATCTGTATATGATACTCTTGAGGAGGAAGTGGCATAGTTCTATGTGGCTCTTCATTCACCAGATTTAGGGATGCTTCCCCTGCAAATTCAAATTACTTCAATGTGATCCAAACCCATATAAGTGAGTTAGTTCCTCCCAAAGAGAATAGTATTGAGGTGTGGTGGATGAGTTCCTTGTCTTGTGTGTAGGTTAATAGGGTTCTGTGTCACTAGAACCTTTAGCGACCATTTGATGGGTTCTTGGAATTTTCCCCCTATAACAGCCGAGGATACATTTTCCCACATTTTTGCCTAATGTTGACCTAGTTGAAGCTATACATGGGTGTGGTTTGGCATTTTTTGTTCACCTAAGTGTGTGTTGGTAGGAAGTATGGGAACCCTTAGTGATCTTGCTGTCATGCGAGTTCTAGTGGAGAGATTAGTTTTGTTCATTCTTCATAGGCTCTCACTTTTCTAGGATGAAAATCCTTATGGTGGGTAGGATGTTGTAACAACCCAAGTACTTATAAAATAATTTGTTTTTATTTTGAGATTAAATTGTTAAAATTCATTAAAAATGTACAATGAAAACATTTATTAAAATTAAGGAATCTATAATAATAGTATAGTAACCTCATATATGAGAATATAAATAAAATTTATGTATCTTATAATTGAAAATATGATATATTTATATAATTGATTAAGTAAATAAATGTTTTGAAAATGATAAAATAAGTGTTGATATTTTTATGACACAAAAATTTCTATTTACAATTTTATAATTAATATAATTATTTAAAAGAAAATTTATCATCATAAAATAGAATCATAAATTAATATTTTATTGCCTTATTATTATAAGACAATTTTATGAGACCTTAATTAATTTTTCAAAGGGTCATAAAATTAGTTATAGTTTTCAAATTGGAATTTTTTGAATAAATTATGATTTTAATTAAAAATTAAATTTCTCATATTTAGAAAATTATTTTCATAAAATGGAGTTCATTTTTTAATTCTATATGTCAAAAAATATTTGGGGTTCATTTTTGGGATTTTTCTGAAATAGTTGAATTTTTGGTGAATAGTGAAATACAACAATTTACAGTATTTAAATTATAATCCAAACACATGAATTAAAAACCACATGTATGATGTAAGAACCATAATCTCAAACTCTTCTTCATTATTTTAATATATTTAGTGGTAATTCTCAAACTATTTATAGTCTTGAGACAAAATAATAAACTAATGAATATAATAATGAGAAAACATCCCCTCCTCCACTATAAATACCACCACTCATGACCTCTTATCCTCACACCTCAAAGCCTTTTAGCTTGTTTAATTTTTACCCAATTCCATTCCCGAGAATTTTTCCCACATCCAAGACCCTCTGGTCTCACAAAAAGGCCAAAAAAAGTGCCTTAAGGATGTTCATAAGGATAAGAATTCAAGAGGTAAAATCCTCTTTCTTTTTATTTTATTTTATTTTCATTTTATTTTATTTTCTTATCCTCTATTCACCTCCCCTTATTCAAGTGGAATGATAAATCCAGTATATTATATATAATATAATTTTATCATTTTAATATAATAATTCATCATCAAACCTATCATATTCTCCTCTTATTATAAAAAATGAAAAAATCATCTGTGATGTGTTGATTTACTATCATCAGGGACAATGTGTTTTCATTTTACTTTACCACCTTCAAGTATGATCATAAAACCGTTATTATGGTTCAATAATATTTTATTATACATATTATAAGTTATTAAATATTCTGAAACCAATATATAAACATGACATTGAATAAAATGATATAAGTTTATGATGGTCGTAAAAACCACCAAAATAAATTAAATCATTTTCATCAATTTTTTATCTAATGATTCATCATCATATTAGTAAAAAAATGGTATAATTTAAAATTATGGGAACATATTAATACCATTTATTTACACTTCTGGTGTTTTTCATCCATTCAAAAAGAAAATCCATTACAAACTGATCATGGAAACCATGAAAAGAACACACTTGAAATAATAAAAACAACAAAATATTGTTAATAAATGGATGGAAAGTTATTATAATATGGTCATATGAGGTAGTATAAACATTATTATAGTTTTTAATAGATTAATAACACTATTTTAAACATTATACAGGAGGTTTGAACACATTTGAATGAATTTGAACTTGATTTAAGGGACTTTTCTTTAAAAAACATCTTTTAAATTTCTATTTTTACAAAATTCAAAGGAATGTTTTTATGGTGAAATTATTCTTGTTTTATGATTATGCCCTGATTCTTGGAAATTTATTATGATGAAGTGTGAGAACTATATATCCCTCCAATGCATTGGGTATGTTTATGTTTGATGTCAACCGTATGGTTACTCCAAGTGTAACTACGATGGTTACACCATAAGGTATATGTGAGGGTTACATTATAAGGTAACCGTGAGGGTTATACTATAAGGTAGACATGAGTGTTAAAAATCATACGGTAGCTACGAGGGATACAATATTAAGTAAGTAATTCCCCATGTTGCTTATATAGTTTTATTTATGTTTTCTCTGTTTTATGAAAATACCTTTTTTTCATAAAGTATCTATATGATACTTTATGGGTGCGAAGTATGACTTTGTGAAAATGATTTCATATATTTATATGTATTCATGGAATAATAGTTTATTTCTATATTTTTATTTTCCTCACTAAGATTTTTGAGGTCATCCATGTTTTAAAATTTTTTTCATAGGTTATAAGGATGGGTAATAGAAAAGAAGAATCCAAGATAAATGTTGTGAAGATATTTAATGAAAAGATTTCATGTTTTATAAAAAAATTGTATTATGAATGAAATGGATAATGTTTTAGTAGTAACCACTTTATATTATTTTGGGTTTATTTGTATGAATTATGTTCTAATTATTGAACAATCTACACTGAAAAGATATTTGGGAATATAATAAGTTAATTCTAGTTCATGTAACTAGATTTTGTAATGTTTAAGGTAGTGATCTTATAATTGGTATCATAAAATGGTTTAGATAACTTTAAGGTCTAGGATGGTGTTAATAAAATACATATAAATTATTTTTAACTTATGGTTATGTTGAAATGATATAGCATTTGAGGATTACCATGTTTCTTAATATGTAATATGTCTTTTTATAATGGTTTTTTGAAAAATAAATAGGGAAGTTGAAGTAGGAAGGAACAAAGTGGATGATATCATTTTGAATCTGCAATCCGTAATGGTGGGAATTAGAACCAAGTAGTTTTTTTACAGAAATGGATCAGGTGTAACTTTTAGAATTAAAAAAGTAGTTTTAGGAGTTTCTTCATAAAGGGTGATCTTGTACTATTCATTATAAAGAAAGATGTTTTCATGATAATTTGCATTGATTATAGAGTTTTGAATAATATTACTATTAAGAATAAGTATCCATTTCCTCATATTGATGACTTGTTTGATCAGGTCAAAGGATATTAGTATTTTTACAATATTGAATCGAGATATGGGTACCATATTCTAAAGGTTAAGGAGGATGAAATCTAGAAAAAAAATTTCATACTAGATATGGGAATTATGAGTTTGTTGTTATGCCATTTGGTTTGAAAAATTTCTCTGTTGTATTCATGGATCTTATGAATAGAATATTCTATTAATACTTGGATAAGTTTTTTATTTTTATTATTGATGATATTATGGTGTTTTTGAAAATATATTAGGTTCATGAAAAACATTTAAGGATTGTTCTTCAAACTCTTAAATAAAAGAATTTATATGGAAAATTTATCAAATGTGATTTTTGGTTGACATATATTTCTTTTCTTGGAAACATTATAAATAAGGATGAAATAACAGTTAATCCCGCAAAAAAAAAGTGGTTGATGAATGTAAAACACCAAAAAATGCTACTGATATTTATAGTTTTCTTGGATTAACAGGCTATTACTGATAGTTTGTTAAAAACATTGCACAGTTATCTATCTCTCTAACTAAGTTAACATAAAAAAGGAATAAATTTATTTGAATAGAAAAATGTGATGTTTTCTTTTAAGAACTGAAAAAAGATTATTGAATGCTCCATTTTTGGCCATAACTTCCAGAAATAGTGATTTTTCAGTCTATAATGATTCTTTATTATAAGGACTTGGTTGTGTTTTAATAAGAAATACACTACTGGAAAATGGACCTATCCCCACGGTTTTCTCCAAAACCGTGGGGATAGACCCCCCCTATACCCACGGTTTTGGAAAACCGTGGGTATAGGTGTCTATTGAAGACCTATACCCACGGTTTTCCAAAACCGTGGGTATAGGGGGTTCTATCCCCACGGTTTTCCCAAACCGTGGGGATAGGTCCTGAAAAGTGACCTATACCCACGGTTTCCCAAAACCGTGGGTATAGGGGTACCTATCCCCACGGTTTTTGGGAAAACCGTGGGGATAGTTCTGGGCTAAAATTCCTATACCCACGGTTATTAAAAATCGTGGGTATAGGTCACTTTTGTGTGCGCGGGAAATTTTTTTTTTCCGCGGGAAAGAATTTTTTTTTGGCGGGAACCCTATACCCACGGTTCTTCCCTCTATACCCACGGTTTTTATAAATATATTTAACTAAATATATATATATATACATATAGGTGATGTTAGGGTAGTGGTTAGACATGGTGTTTGTAGCGGAGAGGTCGCGAGATCGAAACTCGGCACCTGCATTATTTTAGGACCTATACCCACGGTTTTGAAACCGTGGGTAAAAGCCGTTGACACCGTGGCAATTGGATATGTTTCGGTGACATGGTGGCATGACACCTATACCCACGGTTTTGGAAAACCATGGGTATAGGCTGGGGACCTATCCCGACGCCGTTCTAGCCCACGGTTCCCAAAACCGTGGGTATAGGCTATACCCACGGTTTTGGGGGCTATACCCACGGTTTTGAACCGTGGGTATAGGCTGTTTTTTCAGTAGTGATAATCATGTAATTTCTTTTGCTTTAAAACAACTGAAACTGTATGAAATAAATTATCCCACACATGATTTGTAATTAGAAGATATGGTTTTCTCTTTAAGAATTTTGAGGAATCATTTATATAGAGCCAAATGTGAAATATATATTGACCATAAAAGTTTGAGGTATATATTTAATCAGAATGAATTGAACATGAGGCAACAAAGATGGTTGGAATTGATAAAGGAATATGATTTTATGATCAATTACCATCTCAGAAAAGAAAATAAGGTGAAATATACCTTGAATAAAAAACATTAGGATATGTTAACCATATTATGTTCGAAACATGACACCTTGGTTAATTATTTGATGAATTTAGTATTGGAAGTTATTGATGTAGAAAATTGCTTTATTTTGTTTTAGGTGTCAGTGAAGTCATCTCTCTCTGACAAAATTAATTAGGAATAGAAGGAAGATATAAATTTATTGAAATGGTATAATCGGTTAAGAAAAAAAAGTTTTCTGAATTTAATTTTTATAAATATTGTATCCTAAGATTTGGAAAGAGATTATGTGTGCCTTGTGTTTCCTTTCTGAAGAAATAATTATTAAGTGAAGCTCATAGTTCTCAATTTTTAGTTCATCCTAGAAGCACTAATATGTATAGAGAACTTTGGGAGTATTACTGGTGGGATAGAATGAAAAGATATATTGCTTATTTTACCATGAAATTTTTGAAATTTCAACAGGTTAAAGAAGAGTGAAAACTACCAAAGGGGATGTTTTAGCCTTTTCTAGTGCCAGAGTGGAAATGGAAAAATATATCCATGTACTTTGTGGTGGGACTATCAAAGAATTATATAGGTAACAATGCGATTTGGAATATTTTTGATCAATAGACTAAATATTTACATTTCCTTTCTATTCAAGAAACTGTTTCTCTAGATCAACTTTATTGACAATACCTTAAGATATTTCCAGGTTTCATGGAGTTCTTCTCTATTGTGTTCGACCATGATCCCAATTTCAATTTTAACTTTTTTAAAGGCCTTCAAAAGTCATTGGGAACTGAATTAAATTTCAAAAAATTGTTTCATCCCCAGTACGATGGATAAAATGAGTGAAAAATTAAGACCTTGAAATACATTTTATATGCTTGTTTTATAGATTATTAGGGAATTTGGGATCAATATATTTCTTTAGTTGAGTTTTCTTATAATAAAATTTTTCATTCGAGTATACAGATGGAACCTTTTGATGAATTATATGGAAAGAGGTGTCAAAATCCAAAATTTTGGGATGAAGTCAGGGAAAAGAAGTTTATGGGAGCATAATTAGTAGAGGAGATGACTGAGAAAGTGAAGATGATCCAACAATACACGAGTACAGCTCAGAGTAGGTAGAAAAGTTATGCGGACAATAGGAGGAAAGTCTTTTCTTTGGAGGTAGGGGATCATGTATTTATAAAAGTTTCTCCATGGAAAAGTTTGATGAGTTTTGATAAGAATGGGAAACTGAGTCCATGGTTCATTATAAATTTTTAAATCTTGGAGAATGTTAGACTGGTTGCCTACCGATTAGTTTTTCCTATGAGTTTATCTCAGGTACATAATGTTTTTTACGTTTCTATGTTGAGAATGTTTATGCCAGATTCATCTAACATTTTGAGCCCAGAAGTTGTTCTGTTAGAAGAGAACCTATCTTATGAAGAGATACCTATTCTAATTCTTGATCATAGAGAGAAATTATTGCGGAATAAGGAAATTCACTAGGTTATGGTTTGTTGGAGAAACCACATGGTTGAAGAATAAAAATGAAAATCTAAAAATGTTATGAGGGAAAGGTTTCCTCACTTGTTTAATAAGTGAATAACAATTGTGAGGATGCAATTTCTAGATGAGGGAATATAACAACCCAGTTACTTATAAAATAATTTGTTTTCATTTGAAAATTAAATAGTTAAAATTCATTATAATATATAATGAATAAAGTGGTATTTATTAAAATTAAGGAATCTATACTAATAGATTATTAACCACATATATAATAGTATAATTAAAATTTATGTATCTCATAAGTGAAAATATGATATATTTATACCATGAATTTAGTAAATAAATGTTTTGAAAATGATAAAATAAGTGTTGGTATTTTTGTGACACGTAAATTTTTATTTAGGATTCTATAATTAATATAATGATTTAAAAGAAAATTTATCTTCATAAAATAGAATCATAAATAAATATTTTATTTTCTTATTATTATAATATAATTTTATGAGACCTTAATTAATTTTTTAAATTGTTATAAAATTGTTATAGTTTTAAAATTGGTAATTTTTAAATAAATTACGTTTTTAATTAAAAATTAATTTCTTATATTTATGAAATTATTTTCATAAAATGGAGTTATTTTTTGAATTATAAATCTCAAAAAATGGTTATTGTGAATTTTTGGTATTTTTCTGAAATAAATGAATTTTTTAGTGAATAATGAAATATGATAATTTACATTATTTAAATTATAATCCAAATATATGAAATAAAAACATGATTCATGATTTATGCACCATAATATCAAACTATAATAAATTATTTTAATATATTTAGTCATAATTCAAAAACTATTCATAGTCTTGATCCAAAATAATAAACTAACGAATATAATAATGAGAAAACACCCCCTCCTCCACTATAAATACCACCCATCACCACCTCTACTCCTCACACATAAAATACTTGTATCTTGTTTAATTTAGTACCAATTACCTTAAAAATCATCTTACCTATTTCTAAGACCTTATGGTCTTACCAAAAGGCCAAAACTAAGTGCCTTAAAGAGGTTCCCAAGGAGAATAATTCCAGAGGTAAAATCCTCTTTCTTTTTCTTTTATTTTATTTTCTTTTTTTATTTTCTTATACTCTATTCACATAAACTTATCAAAGTGGAATAAAAACTCCATTATCTTATATATACTAGAATTATATCATATTAATATAATAATTAATCATCAAACCTCTACTCTTCTCTTCACATTCTAAAAAATGAAAACATCATTCATGATAAATCAATTTACCATCATCGTGGACAATGTGTTTTCATTTTACTTTACCAAACTCAAGTATGGTATTAAAACCATTATTAAGGTTAAATCAGATTGTATTATATATATTATAAGTTATTCATTGTTCTGGAACCAATATATAAACATTATATTGAATAAAATGATATAAGTTTGTGATGGTCATAAAAACCGCCAAAATAAATTAAATCATTTTAATTAAGGTTTTATCTAATGATTCATCATCATATTAGTAAAAAAATGATAAATTGTATCATTTAAAATTATAGTAACATATTAATACCATTTATTTCCACTTCATGAGTTTTTTTCCATTCAGAAAGAAAATCCGTTACGAACCGATCATGGAAACCATAGAAAGAACGCACTCAAAACAATGGAAATAACAAAATATTATTAATAAATGGGTAGAAATTTGTTATAATATGGACATATAAGGTATTATAAACATTATTATAGTTATTTAATATATTAATAACACTATTTAAACTCTTATATATGAGGTTTGAATACGTTTTAAGGAAGTTGAACATGGGGCAATGGACTTTTATTTTAAAATCCTCTTTTAAATTTCTATTTTTACAAACTTTAAAAGGAATGTTTTTATGGTGATAGAATTATTACATTATGATTATGTTATAGTTCTTAGTAATTTTTTATGATGAAGTTTTGGACCTGTATATCCCTCCAATTCATTGGGTATGTTTATGTTGGAGGTCAACCGTATGGTTACTCCAAGTCTAACTACGATGGTTACACCATAAGGTAGCCGTGGGGTTTACATTGTAATATAACCATAAGGGTTACATTTTAAGGTACATATCCATGAGGGTTACAAATAATATAGTATCCATTATGTATACAATCTTAAGTAATTAATTCCCCATGTCACCTATATGGTTTTATTTATGTTTTCTATGTTTTATGGGAATATCATGTTTTCAAAAAGTAACTATATGATACTTTATGGGTGAGAAGTATGACTTTGTGAAAATGATTTCATAATTATTATACATATTCATGGAATAATTATTTATTTCAATATTTTTTATGTTCCTTATGGATCTTTTTGTTCTCATCCAAGGTTTTAAAATGTTTTTCATAGGGTTTAAGGATGAGTAAGAGAAAAGAAGAATCCAAAATGAATGTTGTGAAGAAATTTAATGAAAATATTTCATGTTTTATTGAATTTTTTTTGTATCATGAAATAAATGGATATTGTTTTAGTTTTAACCACTTTGTATGCTTGTAGGTTTATAAATTTTAATTCTGTTCTAATTCTCTAAAACTCTAAATTTAAAAGATCTTTGGAAATGTAATAATTTAATTTTAGTTGAAGTAACTAGATTACATAATGTTTAATGTAGGGATATTATAGATATATTAACTTAGGTTTTATCCTGTAAGGCTTTGGAATATTTATAAGGATATTTTTGAAGTTAGGTACTAAGTTGGCATGGGATTTAGGGGCCTGGAGAGCCTCAGTGTGGTGATATTAAAAATATTAAAAATATTTTATCATGAAGGCATAATTTCCATGAAAACATGGAATAAATTCCATTCAGAGTCTCAAATAAAAAATATGAAGCCACAGTTGAGTTCAGAACATCATGTTTGTCTTAGGTGCGACATAAAATTTATCATCTCCCTATGCCAGGATGGAGGTCAGTCATGGAAGAGGTGTTAAATTGAGCATGTTGATTAAATAAAATCACATCAATATTACACCCATCCCCATTGGTGAACACAATATAGGATATGAGAACCCTCGCCCCCTTGGATTGATGGATGAATTGTGGTGCAATCAAGTATAAGAGGCACCCATGATCAATGATTTTGATGGTGATCACTCCTAGATCATGGTGCATTGGCTTTGGAGAGTGTATTTGAGCCCAAAGCTTTGGCATTTCACCATGAGGTTGGAAGATTTGAGTTTTAAGTCCCAATCACCTATATTTGAATTGTTTGATGTTTCTAAAGCCCTTTTACAACTGTTATATTCCCTTGGGGGTCAATCTATAGGTTTCATGGGGAAGAAGGGTGATTCGGGATGCTCGTAGGGAATTACCATTTGTAATTCCTGATCACATGGAATGTAGTGTAGGGTCCCATGTCATGTGTTCTTCCCATTCAGGGAAAATGACTTTTGGGGACTGCACGCCGTGTATTAGGGTTACACATTGTGCAGTGACCCCAAGTCGTGTGGCCAAGGGACATGGCTAGGGTAGCCGTGTTATGGGACATGGTTGTGTAAAAGTACACGATCATAGTACATAAACACAGGGGGGTGGATAGAGGCATGGGTTGATGATAAATCCATGTGCCTAGTTGACCAGGACACTCCATGTACCAGGGGGTGCATGTTATGTGTGAGACACAGTAGGCCAAGGCGTGTGGAGAAAGAACACGACCGGGGCCCGAGTGAGGAAAGAAACACCATGAACATCTAGTACATGCTATTTATTCCCACATTACCAGCTAATCCATGCATTCAAAGGAAATGATTGGGTGTTTAGGTGGGGTCGCACACTGTGCAGACCCCATTACATGTCGTGTAGTCCTTTTTGGAGGAGACTTCTGCCTTGGGTATCTCCTTCTATAGGGATCAGATCCTGACGTATGAGTAGCATATCCTGAGTAGTTTTCTGGATAAAATGCAATGGTTTCCACAATTTGGGTCTTAGAGATGCACTGTAAGGTGATGTTGTGGGTCAATTCAGTTAGTGGAATTTAGACTAGTAGCAATTGAGTGATTACCTTAGTCTATCCCGATGAGGGTGTAATATGGTATTATGTCATCCTTAAATGATTGTGACCCCCTCGATAGGATGCGATTTGGTAGAGTTGTAGAATCCATCAGGAGATCCTAGAGAGGGATCCTCTATCGTATCATCTCCCAAGATCGATTTCTTGGTATTGTCGTGATAAAAACTACACGTACGATGATACCCAATAAAGAAGGATAACCCAATAGGGTTTTTGTATTTTTTCTATATATGATCCCCTACATAGAGGGAGGTAAAAATAGGGTTGTGGAATCATCGGGCATATGATAACATACTCAACAGACAGTTTATGTAGGTTTTTTGGCATTATCTAGTATACGACCCCCTGCGTTACGAGTTGTAATAAGTGGGGTTTGTGGAATAATCATGAACAACACTACATGAGAAGATATACCTTATTAAAGTGATATGATATACATGATATACTATTAGGTTTATGGTGTCCCATAGAGGTACTATGTGTGATCCCATTTCTGAGAGATCTTTGAGTTGTTGGATTAGTTTTGTGGTGTACCCCAGTGGATCATGGAAGTGACCCCCTATATGAGGAGGTGTGGTCTTTAGAGTTCTAAAATGGGTTTTTTATGTCCCACAACAGTTATAGGAGTGATCCCATTTCTGAGTACTGAGAAATTTCATGGTTCTAGTAGGGTTGGTAGTTTCTCCCTTTTGGGATGGGTAAGATCCCTTATCGGAGTATCAAGATCCAATAGGTTCCTTCATGAATTTATTTATTGTGAGATCTAATGAGTGTGTTCTCTCAGATGTACTCCACCTAGGTTGATGAGGGTGTGCTATCAACTTTATTCATGATGGAGTGGTATCTCTTGAATGTTCCATTTGGGATGGAAATATTGTTCCCTATGGAGTGTATCTCTTGGATGAATGTCATATGGGATGAAGGATCTCGTGGAGTGTGTTCTCTAGGATGGGTGTTACCTTTCGATCCTTGAGTAGAATCCTACATATGGATATGAGGTTGGAACCTCATGAAACTTAGAGTCCAAGATGAGTATATTTGAGTGATTTTAGAGATTCCTTACAGTTTTTTCACAGGTCTTGGTTGAAACCCCTTGTGGAATGAGCTGACTAGTCATGTGTAGCCATGGATGGTTGGATATGGAGTTTCTGTCTAGTTGGGGTTTCCCCTAGCTAGGTCGAGCAGAGTATTTCCTTTAAGTTTCAAACTTTTATTTTGTGTTTTGGGAAACCTAATGAGTATTATTATACTCATCCCTATATGAGATTTTCTCACACATGTTGTGTCATGTGTAGAACACTTTACTTTCAATGGAGTTCTTTGCAAAGGAGTTCTTAGAGGACCCAGAGTAGGAAGAGACCAGTGAGATTGACTTTCTGAGATGTTTACCAGATCTTGGCTGAGGAGGTTTCTGGTAGATTCATTTTACAATGATCCCCTCCTTCTGAGTAGGTTGTATTCTTTTAAAATTTTCATTTTTTATGGGAATGTATTTTCCCCCTTTTGTATCTCTATTGTACTCTGGTTGTGGGATAGATGTATTCATGCATTTTATTTTATTTTTACCATCTATTCACTGTTACATAGATATGTTTTTGGGTGTGTGTGTATTGGTACCATAGGATAAGGCCTAACATTTGTGGGATATACCTACTTGACACTATACTCTATCCCCTAGCCTATTGGAGGCGAGCTTGGGGTAGTCACGACTCGAGCCTTATTGGGTATGTTCATGATAATATAGGGGAAAAATTTATTATATTAATAAACAAAAATACAATTGAATGAGTTATCACCTTAATATACAATAACATAGGTGAATGAGTTACCATCTTAATAAGAATAAACATAGTTGAAAACATTATTGACATAATAAAATTATCATAGGTCAATGAGATATAACTATAATATACACAAACACAGGTGAATGGTTTATCACCATAATAAACATAAACATATGTTAATAGGTTATCATCAACATAAAAATAAACATAGTTATCCCCAGGATATTAAATAATAGATGTGAATATGTTATCACCTTGGTAAATAATAACATAAGTGAATGGATTATTACCATAATAAAAAAATATAAGCGAACATTTTAGAACCATAACAAATATAATCCCAGGTAAATAGGTTTTCACCATAATAAACATAAACATCAGTGAATGTGTTATAACCATAAATAAATTACAATATTGGAGAGTTTCTTATCAACTGACATAATAATAAGGAGTAAATATTTTATCACCATTAACATAGATCTCATTAGAACCAATTCACTCTCTAATTTACCCACAACCCATGCATTGTACACTTAGACACATATAATTTGAGGCTATATACCCTTGGGATGGTTTATATTATCATACCACCCCATAAGACAAGGATCAAATATTATTGGACATTAACTACTAAAAAACCAATCATTTATGGTAACTCACCACTAACAAATCAATCATATATTCTTCTTATAATCATGTAATTCTCAAAGAAACCTCTCAAGGTCCATTAACACAAAAAATCTAAAAGGAAACTCCTCATTAGTTTAAATTACTAAACATATCGACACTTTCCACAAGAGACACAATCATATACATCCATGCGATTAAATTATAATAATAAAATTCCCTATCACATGCTAGATAGTCTTTACTCAACATTAAATATTTAAAGAAAATGCTTTTGGTTCTATTCTAGGTCATTCAAACTTTCTCTTGAATAACCACATATCAAAAACACATGCAACTTATATAAAACAAGGGTAAAATATAGGGACTAACAAACTCATTTTATTTAGATCCCACTTATTTTAAATCAATTATTGATTCATCCTTGATTGTAAAAAATAAAAAAATAATAAAAATAAAAAAATTAGGCATTTTAGATAGATTATATTTATATAGTGGAATAAATACTTAATATATGGGATAAGAAGGTTAAAATCACTTCAAGTGACATAATGGGATAAATTAAACTTGAATCAAAACTAAAATTAATGATATTATATTCTTAGATGATAGATAGATAATGATATGGAATTTGGGGTCATGTGGGCTGCTAAGGAGGATGGGGATAATGTTTTAACTTTTTAACTTAAAAGTTATTTTAAATTAAAGTTTTTAAAAAATTTCCTCAAGGGAACTAGGTTCCCGTTGTACCCATATTGGGCACTTTATGGACACTAAATACCTATACAGAGGCTACTATCTATCAAGAAGTCTACCTAGGAACATTTACCCCATTTTCATCACCACTTAGTATATAAAACTTTTCCACCATGGTACCTAATGGTATTTTTCATTCTTTACAAATTTCTACCACTATCCTTGTTTCATTAAATTCCAACTCTCATCCTTCACTAACTATTCCCATAGTCAAATTCCACTAAAATACCCATGTAATAATTCAAAAATAAATAAAATTAAAACCCTGGTATATTTGGATTATTACACTTTTTTCATATAGAATATTAGTATAAGTTTTAAGGTTTTTTAGTGATATATGTTGATGAAATATGAAAAACAAACACTAGTATTAAAGTTAGTTAATACTTGGTGAAAATAATGATTTTATATATAATAATTTAAATAAGTATCTCATATTACATTGATTTATTTTAATAGGATTATTTTAATAAGTAATGTACATACATTAATAAGGTATTAGGTAGTACAATATAGAACAATCGAAGGGTGTTTTTTTACCAATGTCACGTGATATAAACCTTTCAAGAATATGTGACTTTAAATAAAAGAAAAAAGATAAAAAGAGTATAATTATTTATTATTTTTTCATAAAATCTATTATATATTTATTCCTATATAATAATCTTAATGATATATAGTAAATATAGGGTAACTAGTATGGGTAATGGTTAAAAATATCCTTGATAATTCAAGGATAAATACCTAATATATGGAGAAGATTATGAGATAATAGGAAGGTGATAAATATATTCCAGCCTTTAAAAAGGGTAGGTATATCTAATATCATATCTACATTATTGGTACTGAGTAAAATAATCACTAAGTAATCCATATTTTTCAATTATATAATAATATATATCATAAATTATAGCGTAGTTAGAGGAGAAGTATGCATATATTTTGGATAGATAATATATTGGTGGTTTTTCTCATTGATATGAAGTTTTAGTTAGTAGTGTATCCATATAGGATAATGTGGTAATATCATCCAAAACTCAATAGAAACATTAATATCATGTGAGTTTATATTGATAGTTTTTAGTGTTGATGATCTAGATAAAACTTTTTCATGAACCTTTGATTACAACATAATGTATTTAATTTGATATATGTTTTATTCTTGTTAAATATTGTACTTTATTCTGTAGACTCTCTGTGATGCTACCCATAGAGTGTTTATTGTCTCAATAGGTTTAAAAATCCACTGTTATAATAAGAACACTATGGTGATATGAAGATATTAATAAAAAATTCCCTATGGTCTAAATACATCATTTTAATAGTATCTATATGATATATTACTATTATGAGTTGAGGGTTATAAGAATTGAGAATTATTCGAATTAATTTCACACTCAGTGATCTATAAGATAAGAGGTCATGTGGATAGACTCACCAATAGAATGTACAAATGTTTTTTTATGTCATTGGATGTTCTCATATATGAATGTGTATATTCATCTTTCAAATTTAGTTCATTATCTTTATTTATCATGATTCATGTACTCATATGACTGATGAAAACCATGTAATTTATGTTCATGGTAAATAAACATTTTTTATGTGTGTCATGAGTAGTATGAAATTGATTGAATGATCAAGGTAATTTTTTCACTTCCTATTTATTAAAGAATATATCTATGACACTTTTATTGTGATAAAAGTGTTTGAACTAATATCCTTGGATGTAACTTTCAAAAGTAAGTTTATCTTGATGAGACAAAAAAAGATTAATTAAGTAGTAAGTGTGATGCCATAAGTATGCAAACTTCTTACTGGGATATCAATTTAAAAAGGGATTATATTACATAGTAGGGTCTGTAGGAGAGTTTTTATTATTTTTTCTATAGATTATCTATTTTTTTATTAGGTAAATGATGTGTTTTCTGATTATTCTCTTAGTATTTGGGTTTGACCTAATTCCCCTAAGAAAGACACTTAAAGGGTCACAAAACAAATGTATCAAAAGGATCATTTAATTCAATTAAATATAATTATATATATATATAAATAAATTATAGTTTACAATATGTTTTATATTTTATTTGATATCATTCTTAATCCAATCAAAAGTTATTCATGTTTTTAATAAGTGTATTAAAATTTATCTCTTATTTATTTATGATTTATCTTAGGTTGGATAAGAAAATATAATCTTTATTATTGAATGAAAATAATTATTTTATTGTTTAGGGGGTTCAATAATTTATGGGAGAACTTTTTTTGGGTTAATAGACTTTTTACAAGTGATATTTTTAATATTTATTTAATTATTAAATGGGATTGATTTTATATATAACTTAATATAGGTATTTATTATAAGAAGTGATATAATAAAATAAATACATGTAACCATGGGTATATAATTAGTTTTAGGTATGAATAATATATTATTTAATTTATTTTTTAATTATACATATATTTAAATATATATTTTTCTATATTTCATGTTTATGGATTCCCATCTATTTAATTCCCCTCTCATATCCTAGAGAAATAATTAGAGAGAATTATTTTATATTCTATCAATATCTAGGGAAATAAAAAAGATAGATAAAAATAAATAATTTAATAAACACTATCAAACACTTTTTTTTGATCATTATCACTCAAGAAAGCAAGATAAATATTCACAATTTTTTTGATTAGGTAAAAATATCACTAGAATAATACTCATTAGGATTATATAATCAAAGACAATGTAAATATAATATGAGATTCAATAAGATATTCTAATGATGAGAAGGAATTGAATGGGACAATTTTAATTTCCTAGACCTCTTCAACTTGTTACTTTGTATATTTTTAGTTTTGGAGGTATCGTGAGGAGATTAGAGGTAAGGAGGTGCTATTGGATCTGAGATTTCATATGGGAGAAAAAGGTCACAATGTGGCCTTGGGGGCCATGAAACAATGGGCTCGCTAGAGAAGACAATGGTTCTATAATTAATAAGTTGTGTCATCGGATGAGGTATTGTAACTCTAATGGATAGACCATGAGAGTTATAGTTCATGATATTTTGAGGATGAGTATTAGTAACAACATATTAGATGTGTATTATAGTTTGAAGGGTTTTGGGTAGGATTGTTAGAGTAATAATTCTTAAGTTTAATGAAGATTAATTTTACATAAGTTTTTATTATGCTTATGAAATTTATTTACTAATTTTCTGGTTGTGATATAGAGGTTTTGGTCATGGTGAAAAAGTCATATGGGGAGTTCGTAATATTTTCCAAGAATAGGCTACGTGATGCGGCTATAGTTGCCATGACATGGAGTCTGGGAGGATGATTTTAGGGATTCAATGTTTTGGGTGATGTCCCACCATGATGCTTTGGTCATGTCATGAACTTTCCTCATAGTATCAAATTAAAGAATTTATTGATTCATAAATGAAAGGTGGTGGAGTAGAATATTAATTCGATTATAGAGGGTTGTTTGATTTGACCTAGTCAGAATGTGACCATAAATTTTCATACCATGGTGCTATTATTTTCTAGTTCCTATATAAATTTGGTAATACCAACAATTTTTTTGTTTCCTTTGATTTATTTTGAACCTCAGGAAATCATAGGTTCTTCCTTTATGGTTTTTGAGTTCCCATTGGTTGGGTTTAACCCTCATCTTTGGGATATTAATCATTTTGTGATCTAAGGAAAGTTACTCTCCTTTTCCTCTTAGGTTGTCTCCCTAATCTTCATCTAATAATGTCATAGTAGTGGTTTAGGGATATTTTTGGTGGCTATGGGTTATATTTTTGATAAGGGATGATGTGGTCTTGGTTATTGAGTATATCTATGAGATTTTGGCTTGGTGATCATCCCACAATTCTCTCATCCTTGTGTAACTATATTCAAAGCTTTAATTAAGGCAACACATTCAAGATATTTTTTTATTTTGTGTATAATTAGTAAGTAACAACATTTTTATTGATTTATATGTATGGTAAGGACTAAATTAATGAATATAATATAATATAATAAATAAAATTTAAGGTAATGGGGGTGGTTTATATATATTTATATGTTTCTATGATATTGATCATGTGATTGTTGGTTATTTATTTATACAACTAAAATATAAGTTCCAATTCAGTGATATTATTATTCAAATCACCTTTCATAAAAGTTTAATTACTTATGATAGGGAACTATTTTCATAAAACATGGTATTATTGAGTCATTAAAATTCAAGAGATGTTAAATGAATATGGAATTATGTTTCAAGAATGTAATTTTAGAATTGTCTTGTTGTTGGATTTGGCTATGGTGTGTGCTTGGTTTGATTGGTGCTGGTGCTATGATTTTTTTGGATTATGTAGGGAATGATTGTGATTTGTTAGGTGGTTGGTATAGATTTTTATATTAGACACTATATCTTCCTTACCATGGTTACAAAAATGGGATATGGTTGTTGATCAGTAATGGTGGTATAAATGGTGGTATGGTAAGGGTATTGTTTTAAGGCAGTTGTGGGGGCTGTTGAAATTTGATGTATTGTGGTTGGTATGGTGGATAGTGGATTAATGTTTGGATGTGTTTGGTTACATTATGTATATGATATTTTAATGTAAAAGAATAATATAGTAATGCGTGTGGGTTATAATTGAGTTAATAATGAACTTTTAATAAATTATTAATGCTTGGAATGAATTATAAATGGATGAGATTAACATGGTTGATTTTTAATGAATTATTTTTCATTAAATATGTAATTTAATTGAATAATGAAAATTTTTTTTCTATTAAATAGTAAATATAGACATTGTTAAATGATGTTATTAAATGGGAAAATTTGAAGGGTTGTTGTAGTAGTTTTGTGTGGAAGAAGTGGAATGGTTTATGGTTTAGTAATTTATAAGTGATTATTAGTTTTTAGTAGGTAATTATGGTGGTTGTTATGGGTGTGGAAGTTTTGTTTTGACATGAATCTTTAGTATGGGATTATGTGACTGTTTGTATTATATGATTTATTTTATTTTAATTTCATAAGAACCCCTCTTGATCTAGTTATCCTTAAATACACCTAAATTTTTTGTGTTTCAAGTGTCTTCCCAAAACATCCATGTTAATGAGAGAATAAATAGATGTCTAATCCCTCTTCCCCACTTGATTCTAGAAAAGTAAATCCTATGATGATTTGAGGTTTATATTCATGGGATATGATGTCCAAAAGTTTAATTGATGTGATGCTGTTGGGTTGAAGATATGGTATATAGTGGGGGTCATGTACGGTAGAAGATGTGTATCATAATGATGTGATCCCCATTCATGATACCCTAATATAATGGGAAGGTGATGTGAAGTTGATATGTGGATATATGGTATGAGGGTTTAGATACATGGTTGTGTGATTATGATGTGGTTATGTGATATACAGATGCATCTATATTGTGATGATAATATGGAAGGGATGGGAGTGTCGGGTTATGTTCTATTAGGGATTCAGAGTGAAAAACAAATGGGGAATTGGTATAGGGTAACCTATTTTCTACATTTTTTTGATATTATTTTATTATACCATGATTTGATACTTGGTGAGTAAGCTTTGGTGAGGTTGGTTGGTTGAATTGGTATAAGTGTATGTTGGTTCTACTATTTATTCACCAAGACATTAATATCATTCTTTCACATTTTCACAAGATTTCTTGAGGAGGATAATGCTAATATGTATATATGCTCATACATATATATATATAAATATTTTATAGATTTTTAGGAGGGATTTGGTGACTGAGTTTGATGTTACTATCTTGGAGCTTGGGATTACTATCAGATTTTATACCATAGGATTCTGCTTTTGGTATTCCTTTATGTATACTTTGTATTTGTACGACATTTCATATATCATGAGACCTTATTTTAATTCTTTTTCATTGTGTTGATTGGTGGGTTTCATTTATTTATTCCTAGGAATTTGGGGGTATTACCTCATATATGAGTGTTTTATACCATCAATGCTAGTCTCCAACTCATGGACTATTAGAGATAGGATTCAATGGTTACTCCTATATTAAATGTAGTCCTAAGAGGGGTTTCTAGTGGGGGTGGGTCATGAAAAATTGGTATCAGAGTTATGTATGTGATTTGGATAGAGTCAGTGTTATACACTAGTGAGTATTACTTGGGATTGGTAGGGAAATAGTGTTAGTCAAACTTGGTGTGTGATATAGAAAGGGATATCAACTAGGATAAAAAGATCAGGCCCCCCTATGATTCAATTTAATGTCCTTAATCTTAATAAATAACCAAGAGTGATATTTCTAATTATAGGGTATAGACTTTGGGAAGGTACATGCATCATGTTTTTCCATGCTTTTGTTTCAATTGGGGAGATTTTTTAAAACTAAAATGAATCAAATTAAATGAAACTTAATAAATTACATACCACTATACCTAGGATTTTTCCTTATTTTTTTAAATAAATGTCTCTTGATCATCATATAAACATGGATCATGTTATATAGGTGTGACAAGATGATCTGATTGACTACTGGAGGGTTGACCTAAGGATGATTCTTGGAGCAGGACATTGTATGAGTTCTACCATCAAATCTTGGTGAAGTACAACATGAGTGTATCTAATTTTGAGATATAGAATTTTCTAGATGAGTTAGAGACATATTTTAGTATAATTAATTATATGAGAGAGTATTGAGTT
This sequence comes from Viscum album, assembly GCA_963277665.1. Classification (NCBI taxonomy): domain Eukaryota; kingdom Viridiplantae; phylum Streptophyta; class Magnoliopsida; order Santalales; family Viscaceae; genus Viscum; species Viscum album. The sequence goes on along the minus strand of OY728119.1, from coordinate 1,574,205,161 downwards.
ATTTTGGTAGATATCTATATGTTAGGAGTAGTGCAATGGTGGTGGGTTTTATATCTCAATGATCAGAAAGAGGCAGGTATTTTTTTGGGATAACTTTCAGAAGAAGTTTTGTGTAGAGTTCCTTTCATTAATGATGAGGTAAATAATGGGTTAAAGTAAGTGGTAAAAGTTTATCTCCCTTCACTAGGGGATCATGAGTGTAAAATATCTAATGATTCATTTTAAGGGACTTCTCTACATCACTCCTAATCTTTTTCTAGACGAGGTGTTTAGAGTGTGATGATTGGGGAAGGAACTATGTCTGGCTATTCGGTATGCAGTAAACTTATTTATGTTACCTATGTAATTATAGATTTAGAATAAGGTTTTAGTGATTGAGAGGATTCATTCAAGATAATGAACATCTAGGGAGGAAATTCATCAACACTTATTGAGTGAAAGAGTTTTAAAGGACGAATCATGGATGCTGGGGTAAGTAAGGTTCCAATTAGCAGGGATCCAGTAAAAGACCTATTATTATTATTTCTATAGAGTTGGTTGTTCTTGATCACCCCTAAGAAATTTTTACTAGTTTTCTTTATCTTTTTAGTTTATTCCCATTTGGGATATTAGTTCCTGACCATTTTTTGTGCCTATCATGGAATAAGCAGTCATATTCCCTATCATCCCCAGAAATAGTTTCCTTCATAGAAGTATCAGTAGTATAGAAAAAAATATCATTTTATACCAAAAGGAGATAGTTATAGTAGATTCTAGCCTCATGATGTATCCCACCCTTAAGTACATAGGGATGAGTGTGTCCATGTAGGTGGTTTTCTATGGGGATAGTAGGGAATAAGAGTTGTATGTGGAAAACTGCATGCTATGGAGATGCCAGTTACAAATGAGATAGATATTGTTTTAGGTTCCATTTTATTATTATCTAATTTGAACTTCACTTTATTTGGTTATAAAAAATTATCCAAATTAAAAAAATTTAATTTCATGGGAAGCAAATTTAAGGATTAAGTGGGAGCCCATGTAGGATATCCACCACAACAAAATTTAAACATTAAAAAAATAGTAAAATCATTCAAAACAAAGTTTAATGGTTTTGTACCTTTCATACTTAGTAGACTCCCATAAATAGTGTGGGTATTCTGTTCTGGATTTTTCTATAAAATATCTTTACAAATAGAGTCCATATGATCCCATATCTTAATATACCCCTCTATGTCTATTTTACCTTAATTGAAGCTATGGAGAAAGATATGATCTTGACTATACATCCATGCCCCTTGTTCTTTATTTTTTTGATCTTTAAATCCATTTAACACATTTGATTGTATTATTCTTCTAAGTATTTTACTTTGTATAGAATTTTCACATACTTATATTTGGAATGAAGGAGGAAATTCATAGCAGGTGTGGGGCCTCCTTTTTCATATTTATATACACCACCATTATGACCATCCTAGAGGAGGGAACCCAAAGTTACACTTGCATACATGAATCCCACAGCCTGAATTTGGATTTCCATACAAACCATTTGATTTAGATAAGTTTCATGAGCTTGGGAAAAATTTGGATCAATCTGACTAGGTTCCTTATCCTTCTCCAATCCCTTATCAAGAGTCTCATCTATATCTTTGAATTTACTTGAAATACATACTAATATAGATTTCATGGGTCTAGGAACCTTAGAGTAAAATTTAATGTTTCTCACCTTCTAGCCCTTATAAATCATTTATTCACCCAAGTTAATATCACATTTATTTTCTTTCTTCATACCAATGGTATAAAATTCATCAGAGTGAAACAACTCTTTGTACTCAGATGAGGGTTGGGACTCCATATATTCTTCATTCACTAGTGAAACGTATTTTTATAACCTCCCAGAGTGATATTCTTTTATTATACCCAGCTCAAAGAAACCATCCCAAACCTCTTTTTCCTATAGATAATAGTTTTCCACCCCTCAATAACCTCCTTGAGTTTAGCTCCCTATATCAATTAGAATTTGTTTTGGGTTTCAACCCAGAATGTTGTCTGCTAGATTTCACTTATACCACCAAACTTTATGGCATTGGAAGGAGTTAGTATCACCGTTTCTACTTTGAAATCTAAATCCAGACGTGGGTTTTCTATACCGTATGCAGATATCCCTTTATCATATGGAGAGAAGGAAACATAAGCATAGAAGGGTGAAAAATGGATAAGCTAACAAATTACATTATTTTATATCACTCAACATGGTTTGGGACTTAGGATTTAGAGCGGATAATATTATAGTTCCCCTGGTATTGACTATACTAGTTGGAGGCTAGGTGATTCTATTTGATATTGTTGGGGCTGTGAGCAAATTTTGGGGAAGAATCAATCATCTAGGGGATTTTTTCTTTATATGGATACAACACTATGATATTATTATTAACATACATTGGTTTTATTCTATTCATGTAGTCATTGATTTATTTTAAATTGGATTTGTGTTCTATGATTAATAGGTCCAACATACAGTATTATTAATAAAAGATGGATCATCATATGGAAACTAGGTTCTCAGAGCCATTATTGTCTGAGCTGGTGGAACTATATCTTTATTAAATAGCAGTGTAAGTGGGGGAGTTTCTATAAGTCATATAAGAATTATTAGTTTCATTCCCTAAGGAGGCCATGATACAACCTCCTCAATATGATATTGAGTTTGGGATAGAGTTTCAACTAGAAACCTCTCCATTTTTTATGAATCTTTATTATATGGAACCTTTATAGTTGTGTGAGTTGAAGATATATATTGATGATCTAATTAAAATGTGTTTCATCCATCCTAGTGCATCTCTATGGGGGTTCTGTAATATTGTTCACTAAGAAGGAGGATGTTTATTTGAGGATTTTCATAGACTATCAATGGATGAATCTAGCGATGGTCAATAATTTTTATCCATTACTAAAGATAGATGATTTATTCAACTAGTTGAAGGGATATAACTTGATTTTGAAGACCGGTATATGGTCTGGATATCATCACATGAGGGTGAAAGAGGAGGATATCCTAAATACTACCTCCATATATGAATACATACACTTTGAGTTTGTGTTTATGGAATTTAGTGTCATGAATTCCCTATGTATTTTCATCGGAATCATGAACTTCGTGTTTTTTGAGTTCATGGGTCAGTTCATGGTAGTGTTCATCAATAATATTATTATATATTATATGTCATTGGATGAGGATATTTATCATTTTAAGGATGTATTTCAATTTATTTAACACCAACAGCTTTATAAGAAGTTGTTTAAGTATATTTTCTAGGCATATGATGTAAAGTTTCTTAGCACGTGGTGTCCCACTAGGGAGTGGTAGTTGATCCTTAAAATATTGAGATGGTAATTTCTTAGGTAGTACCCAATAATGATATAGAGTTTCATAGTTTCCCTAGTCTCATGAGATATTGTTAGAGGTTTAGGTATGATTTATCTCAAGTCATAGACTCATTGACATTCTTTACCAAGGACTAGGATCTCAAATATGATAATTTGTTTTAGGTATCTTTTTATTACCTAATGTAGAGGTTGATTAGTTATTCCATTATTTGGCTAATAAAGGATGGAGTGATATTTGAGTTTTTCTATGAAAATTTTCATCTTGATTCAAGATGAATCCTGGTGTAGTAGAGGTTCTTGATCTCATATAGGTCCAGGTAGTTATGTCCCCACGAGTGTAACTATTCAACCCTTTATCTTGAGTTGGTAGAAGTGGTATTTTACCTAAATCTATGGTGGTATTACCTCATCAATTAGTGATTAATAGGCATCATAAATCATAAGATCTTGAGGTATATTTTTTATCAATGGTATTTGAATTTGCATCAATGGATCTGGATGGAGCTATTTCAACACTATGACTTTAAGATCTCTTAAACCCTAGGTAAAGGAAATGAAGTGGTTGATGTGATGAGTAGGAAGTTGCAAATGGATACTGTTCAAAAGTCCAATAATTATTAGAGAGTAATAAATGAGCTTATAATTATGAATCTTGGTGCGGTGGAGGCTGGTGGTAGAGGTTTCTTGTATCATATTACAGTTAAATCATCCATCATGTGGTAGGTGGAGGAGTCTTAGTAGATTGTTTTATTAGTAAAGGTGATGCAAGATCATTTCTTATATGATGATGCTCTAGAGGGATAGTCACAGTATGATCAGCATCATAATTTTTTAAGGGATATTTTTTATTCCATTAGTGATGTAAAAATAGGTTATCTATGAGTTCCATAGATCATCCTTGGTAGTGAATATGAGTATAACCAAGATGTATCATTCCTTCAGGAGTCAGTTATAGTGTCCATGAATAAAATGATGCATGGAAGAGTTTGTGTCCCATTGTTTAGTCTTCCAGTATATAAAGGTAGAGCATCATGTTCCCAGTTAGATATTACAGCCACTAGATATTCTCAAGTGAAAGTGGGAGGATATTTTAATGGGGTTATTCACTAGTTTACCATGAACCTAATGTGGGAATGATTATATCTGGAAGATCATGAATTGGTTGATAAAGTTTCCCACTTTCTTTCCATTAAGGAGTTAGGTGTCAAGGATGTTCTATAGGGCAACATGTGAATGATATAGTGAGTATTTATAGGTTAACAAGGACCATAATCTCAAATTGATATCCTTGTTTCACCTCATAGATCTAGAGAGTCCTCCACCATGATTTTGAATCTCATCTATGTCTCAGTACTTCATTCTATCCTTAAATGGATGGTTAGATTAATGAGATTATTCAGAAACTAGGGGATATGCAATGATCCTTTGTTTTGGATTTTGGTGTATCATGGGTGAAGTGCTTTCCCTTTGTTGAGTTTTATTACAAAAAAATTACTACTCTTCCATTCACATGACCCTATTTAAGGTTTTTTATTTTAGAACTTGAATATATTCTCTACATTAGACTAATGTTATAGAATTAGTAGTCCTTAGACTATATGTGGTAAAAAGAATAAAAAACAAGTCCTGGATAATTCAAGGTTAGATAAAGGTGGATCATGATCATAAAAATTATTGTGCTAGATAGAGGAGGATACCGATGGAGTTTATGGTTGGGGGTCATAGGTTACTGTTGGTTTCTCCCGATCATGGATAGTGGATATTTTGATAATAGAGTAAGATTTCTCCCGAGTTTATCATCTCTTTTGAGATTTTGGAGTTTTTTGGTTAGGTGTCGTATCAATTAGTGCACCCACCATAGATGGATTGGATCCATGATGTTTTCCATATATTTTAGTTTCATTTATATATTTATGATGACTCCCATATCATTGATTATGGGGGAGTTGGATGCATAGGATTACATGAAATTCATGTATTATCTAGTCAAGATATATGATCATCGAGATAAGGTTATGAATGAGTGAGTTATTCCCTTATTTCAATTTTTATCGGGGCATGATGGTTTGGAGGAATGTACATGAGAATGTGAGTCACATATTCATACCCAGTATCCCAAGCTGTTTTGATCCTTGATTTGTTTTGATGATGATATTTTTTATTTTGTGTTAAATTGAATGAGAAAATTTCATATGGATATTTTGTTTTAAATTGATTCTTTTGGTTCTATTATGATATTTGGTGATGGATTTATCACTATTTGAGAGGTATCACCCATGGACTATTTGAGTTTGGTGATAAATGTTTTACTTTATAGTTTGTTCTTGATTACCAAGGATGAGAGTCATTGGATAGGTATTTAATTTAATAACTTAGACCTATTTTTACTGTTAATTTTTATATTTTAATTGTTAGAGGTTTTGGGAGAAGATTGGAGGGAGAGATAACCTATTAGAGACAAGATTTTAGTTGGGATAAAGAGTTCCTGGAATTTCCTTGGGGGTAATGGTGTGTAGGTATGGCTAGAGAATAAGGTATTTTTATAATTGATGAGTCACAACATGGGGGGAGGTTTCATGACACTGTTGTTTAGGACACTAGAGTTAGAGTTTACACTATTTCATGGAGGAGGCTTGGACGCAACATGGTGGATGTTTTTCAAAGGGGAGGCTTGATGATTAGATGTTTTATTTTATACTAAATTGAATGAGATAACTATATATGGTTGTTTTTTTTGAAATTTATTATTTTGGTGTTTTTTTTTGATTTGGTGATGGTATTTTTATGGTTTCATAGGTATCACCTGGGGAGTATTTGGGTTTAGTGGTTGATGTTTTATTTTATGGGGTTGTATTGATTATTGAGGATGAGATTCATTTGAGAGGTATCTAATTTAATATTCTAAACCTCTCTAACCCGTTACATTATGTACTTTCAGTTTTAGAGGTATTAGTAGGATTTTGGAGGGAGATAGGTACTTTCGAAGCTAATATTTAAATTGGGATAAAGAGGTCATGGTGTGTCTTTAGGGGTCATTGGGTGAAGGGATCTCTAGAGAAGAAGGTAATTTTTCAATTGATGCGGCATGGAATGGGGGGGGGGGGTGTCACGAATATGATGTATAGGACACAAGATTAAACATTTGTACTATTTTAAGGAGGAGGCTTGTTCGTAACACAATGGATATTTGTGAATATGTGAAATGTTTTAGATAGTATTTGGTAATGTAAGAAATCTTATGTTTTTTTGGTATTAATCCTACTTATGTCATGGTTACCCTTATGAAATGTATTTGCTGACGTTTTGGTTATGTCTTATAGGTTTGGGTTATGGTATGAAAGTTTTATGTAAAGTTTTTTTAATTTTTACATGAATGGAATTCACAGTGTGACCATAGCTACCATAACACATATCCTAGGAGGATGATTTCAGGGATTCTATGTTTTGGATGATGTTGTGTTTTTTTCTTTGGTCATGGTGTGACCACTCTTCAATTGTATCAGATTAAACAATTAATTAAGTCTTAAATGGGGGGAGGTTGAGTATATTTCAACATATATTTTTAAGGGTAGTTTTATTTAACCTAATTATGTTGTGACTATAACTTATCAGACCATGATAATGTTATTTTCCAATACCTGTATAAATTTTGTATTTTCTTTGGATTGTTTTAGTTTTATTTTATTTCTCTCAATCATTAGGTAATCAAAGGTGTTTCCTTTAAGGTTATTTGAGTGTCCCTTTGTGGGATTTATCCATTTTCTTCAAGAGATCATATTTTTTATGAAATGAGTTGAGTTTCTCTCCTTTTACTCTTGGGTTATCTTCCCATCAATCATCTGGGAAGGACATGATAGTGGTTAGGGGATAGTTTGTGGATCTAGGTAATAATTTGGATGGGGGTTAATGTGATATAGATTTTTGGATATTTATTTTGGATTTTGGATTGGTGGTAATCCCTCTCTTATGTTATGCCTGAATAGTTATTTTTGAAGCTTCAATTGAGGTAGAGATTAAAAAAATCTCTTTCACTTTGTGTATAATGTGGAATTTACATGATTTTACTTTCTTTGGGTGGATGGTAAGGATTAAATTAATAAATATAATGTAATGGACTAAAGGAAATTTAAGGGAATGGGGTGGTTATAGTTTTTATATGCTTTAATTATATTTCTCATGTGATTATTGGTTTTTTATGATGTTACTAGGAATTATTATTTCTAATGGAATGTAAGTGCTATCACTATTATCTTCATGTCGGAATGACCTTTCATAAATGGTTAATTACTTAAATATTATAAGGAACTAGTTGTGTAGAATATGGAATTGTTGTCTAATATCCCATGCAAGAGATATTAAATTAATATAAAAGAATGTTTTAAGAATGGAATTATAGAAGTGTCTTGTTACTAGATCTAGATATGGTGTTTGGTAAGTGTGATTATTTATAGTGATATGACTATATTCATTTATAGGAGAATGATTATTTCTAAGAGATTAATTGGTATGGATTGTGTAGTGGGTGGGGCTGCTGACTTTCCATATTTGGTAAGAAGGGACATGGTTGCTGATCAATAATGGTGGTATGGATAGTGGTATAGTAAGGAGGTGGTTTAAAAAAAATTATGGGGTATGTTGACATGTGGTGTGTAGTGATTGGTAAAGTGCATAGTGAATTGATATGGAGATATTTTTAATTCCCTGGTGTCCATGGGGTGTGAATGGTAAAGAATAATATGGTAATGGGTGTAGGATAGAAGTGAGTTAATAATGGGATTCTAATGAATCTTTAATACTTGTAATGAATGGGAAATAACTAGGATTGACTGATGGTTGATGAATGTATTTTTATTAAATATATAATTTAATGGCATAATTTGTGAAATATGGTCCATAAATAGTAAATATAGAAATGATTAAATGATCTGATTAAATATGAAACTATTAATGTATGTTATAGATGTTTTGTGTAGGAAAAGTGTATTGATTCATTATTCTGATTTTACTTAGTGGTGGTTCTGTATGAAAGTTGAAGCATGATAGTTGTGGTAGTGTTGTATTAATATGTATCTTTAGGTTAGTGTGTGTGTGTGTTTGTACTATATGATGTATTTTTTTTAGTGATTTCATAAGAACTTCACTTGTGTTAGATATCCTTATCAATACCCAAATGTTTTTTGTTTGTAGTGTCTTCCCTAAACATTTAGGTTAGTAAGGGAAGTGATGGATGACTATTTCAACTTCCCCTATCTATCTTCCAATCATGTAAAGACTATGAAAACCTAAGGTTTTTATACATGGGTATGATGGTCAGAAGTAAAAAGTGAAACTGATGTGATAATATTGGGGTTAAGATGTAGAATATAGTGGAAAAAGTGCATGGTAGGAGGAGGACACAAGGTTTATGTCTATCATGTCCATGATACCCTACTATGACATAGATGTGATTTTCAGTTGAGATGTGGATATGTGTTATATGGATGTGTATATGTTATTATGTGATTATGAATCGGTTAAGTGACATAAAAATGCATGGATGTGGTAATGAAGATATGGAAGTGATGGGAGTGATAGGATGTTTTCCATTGGTGTGTGAGAGTGAAAAACCAATGGGGAAGTGGTCCAGGGTACCCTATTTTCTGAATTATTTGATATTATTTTAGTATACTTGGATGTGATAATTGGTGAGTTTAGGTTAGTTGAACTTGTATAGGTGCATATTGGTTATGCTATTATTCACTTTGGAATTAGTGTGATTCTTTCACATTTACATGAGAGGTCTTGAAGTGTATCCTATTGAGTATACATGTATTCTCACTCCTATATATATAAATCTATTTCACAACATTCTAAGAGGGCATTGGTGACTGAGGTGAACATTACTAGCTTGGAGCTTGGGATTTATATCAAAGTTTATATAATATGATTTTTCTTTTGGTATTCAATTTTAGAGACTTTATATTTGCATGAAATTTCATATATCATGGGATCTTGGTTTTATTTTCTTTAATGGTTTTGATTGGTGGTTTTTATTTATATGTTCCTAGGATTTTTAGGGAAATGCCTCTCATATGAGTGTTTTATATCCTTAGTGCCAGTCACCCACATGTGAACTATTAGAGGCAGTCTTCAGGGGTCACTCCCATCTTCACTATAGGCCCAAGAGGGATTCTTATTAAGGGTGGTTCATAAAAAAACATTAAGTCAATTGTTTTATTTAAATAAATAATTATAAATTATGTGTTATTATCCAATTAAATGATTTAGGAATTTTTCATTGAGTTTAAATGGGAAAATTTTAAACAACTATAATGTCTATCCACTTATGTTGTACCTCATTCCTTTTATTATGTGTTTTATGATTAATTTTAATTTTAATTTTTATTAATAATATAATTATAGTTTTAATTTTATACCCATTCAATGATTTATGCTCAACATTGAAATTTTTATATTAAAAAGTAGTTTTTTTCAAAGTGTTAAATATTCCATGGTGATCAAACATATTCAGAGTCCCTTAAATTATATTATATTTATTATTTTTTATAATTTTTTTTTATTTTGGGTTTATTTCTATGTTTTAATCTTTTTTTTAAATTTCATTGAGATTAAATTTATAGATTAGGATTTATATGTTGTAATGACCACTATCAACAAGGTATACATTAATTAATTTTTAGTTTTTAATATTAAATTAGTTTATTCCTCATGTTGGTTTTGAGAGTTTCAGGTAAAAAGTATAAATGTGAGGTTGATCTGAAGGTTGATATTTCTAGATTATCCCAACAGAGCCCCTCAGGTACCTGGTGGTGGGGTACTGGGTACCTATTGGGTTAAGTAGTGGTATAGGTCTACTAAACTGGCCTCCATTTGGACAGTGTGTTCCATCCATGTACCTAGTTATTTCTAAGTCTGTTTTTTTAAATTAGGATGAATTATTTTCTCATGGTAATAGGATTTTATCCTTAACTCAGTATTTGTTTAAATCAGTAGTCTTTTATGTGGAATTTGATATAGAATAGGATCCCTAAACTCTCTCCCTCTTCTGTTGTACTCAAGGATAAATTCTTTCTTCATTCAGGCTCAAATTTTTGATTTTTGTGCATGTTAGATTCACATTGGTATGTGCTTCATGAATATTACCTTTTTATGTGAAGGGAATTAGGTTTTTATCACTATATTATTCTAATCCATTTTCTCTTTCTTTTAATTCATATGATTCTTCAATCTTTGTGTTCTGGGAGTTTCTAAGGGTTTAATATTTATATGGATTTATTTTATTTATTGAGGAAGGTGACCTATTTCTCTATCATGGATTTTTGAATGTGTTTACTTATGAAGAGTGAATTTTTTTTAATGAATTAAGTGTTATTATAGGTTGATATTCTTGATAAATAATTTAATTACTGATAATTGATTTTACTATGATTTTTTAAATGATAAATGTGACCTTAAATGATGGAAATGGGTTGGAAATATGGTTTAAATTACATAAGGTTATTAATTTTTATAAAACTTAATCACATAATTTTATGAGGCTATGTAGATTAAAATTTTATTATTTAATGTGGAAATACAATAGATGTAAATTACGATGAAGTGGTATAATTGATACATTTAGTGATAAAATGATTAATCGCTAGAAGTGGATAATATTCATTTTTAATATCTTTATATTCATTGTTACAAAGTCCATAAACACCGTTTTTAGTGCATTATATAAACAGAACTTCATTTCTCATCTCAAATGCAATTCATGTTTAAAATGAAAATTTGGGCCCGATCAATCATCTTTTTGTGGAGAATATTATATTCATTTTTTAAATTTGATATTTTTGTATATTTATTGATCACTTTTTTTGTAATATTTTATCTTTTAGGATTTATGGATGAATCTCAAGAGATGATGGAGATTTTTCAGCATGAATGCAGAAATTTTGAAGGACAAAGCATAATGGGCCTAAGGCCCATCTAATAGAAGTGGGGCCCACAAAACAAGCCCAATGAAGCTAAAATTTTTACAGTAGAAATAGAAAAATATGGGGATCATTTTATTAAACTGTGGTTAGAGCTAATTCTGAAATTTATAATGGAGTTATATGGATCCGAAATTTACATTTAAATGGTGGGACCGATATGAACGCCCATAAATTCTTCCCACCATTTCGAATATAACATTCAAAATCATGCACCAAATGACCTAAAATTTTGAAAGATGATAGAGGACACATGGAAAGAAGATATTTGTCTTCTACTACTACTGATTATTTTGACATATTTAATGTCAAAGTCGAACGTCAAAAAGGAAGATGAATCTAGATAGTTTTCTGGGTCAACTTCAAAACGTCAAATTCCCTTGATTTTCTCACCCTCCTTTTAACTATCTCAATTAATGGGGATGGAATTTATTATTGTGGGGTGTCTATAAGGATCCTAATATGCCTATATAAGGAGCTAGTGGTGCATGGAATTAGCATCTAATATTTTTCTTTCAATATGAGTTTTTCTTTCATCCATTGTATTTCTTTCAATTGTAATTTCTTGCTTTCAATTTATAATCGCATCGTCAAGTTTTCCCATGTAAGTTTTTCTTTCACATATAATATTTTATTAAAATTTATTCTTCTTCTTCACTTATTCTTTTATTTTTATTCACATATTGATACCATTGAATCATGATGTGAATATATTCACACCAGCACTTGTGAATTCAACCACACAACGGTGGAGTGTTTGTTCTTTTAATAATTTTAATCTTCTTCAATTTCTCCCCCATAAGTCTACATCCCACTTACATTGGTAGAATAACATAAATGGAGGGCTAATCCTATAATGGGTTGATCTAAGGGAGTAACAATGGGATTAATTGGATGTTATTTCTTAATTTAATAATTCTTAATCAATTCTATTTTTTAGATTTTAATTCAATGATGTACATTCTCCTTTAAAATCACCAATTTTAAGGATACACATCCCGAGTGCTAAAACAATCCTCCACCTTGGAGTGCTCGTCAATATGATCCTCCAAGTGTATATGTGATTAGCCTTAGGATAGTTGAAACTCAAAATCAGTGATTGATTTGGGATGTTTGTATTTTGTTAAAGGAAACACTAGAACTTAAGACATTGAAATAATTTATAAATAAATTCATCCAATTAACCCCATGTGACAACCAACGATCAACTCATGATTTTAAATTGAATTCACTTACATCTTTAAAATATCAAATATTCCAATCAATTCAAACCCAAGTTGGCCACTTCATAGCCAAATAAACTTCATAGACAAATCACCTCCATAAAACGCATGTTTTTAAATTTTACTTCTTTGGTCCCTATGGATTCGACCCCTACTTGTACTTCAACGAGATCTTTTACCGGTAGGGTAAATTTGGGTGCATCCAAATTTTGGCGCCGTTGCCGGGGACCAAGTAAGTTACCTTAGAACATATTTATATTCTCCCCCATTTCTCTTTTCTCATCCCATTTTTCTTCTCTTTCCCCCTTTCTATTTTTTTGGATTCTGAAAATCATGATTCCAAATTTTCAAATACATGAAATAGAGTATAATCAACAATATCCCTTCAAAAAATCAGGATGGAATGAATTAGTAAATCTACATTGGGAATCACCAATATTTTTTAATTACTTTGATCAACCTTTGAATGAATACCCCACACCCGATAACATGAACGATATTTGTAATGATGAATGTTTAAAATATCAATTTCCAAACCTATAAAAATGATTGAAAAGATAAATAATGAGGAAGTCCATGATGTACAAACATATATCCACCCTAATCCTGAAAAAATTCTTGAACAATTGTGTGAAAAAATAGTTAAATTGAATTCATAAGTTTCATCACTGAGATTAGAAATACAAATCATTGAGACTTATGAGTAACCCATTCCCACTCAGTATGTCCTTTCCTCATCACCGATAGAAGATTATTTTATCCCAAAAACCACTCATGAATTTAAAAAAGAACTAACCTTTGGATATGGGATAACTGAAGAATATCAAGGAAATGTTGAAGGTTATTTAAATGAGGAAATTAATTTTTTGGATCCACAAGGGGAAAATTTTTCTTCATGGATTGAGTGTTTGAAATATTGCTCCAATAATGATTTTTTAGAATCACCTTTCATTGAACCATTGGGAGATATAACAAATATTTAGTCTATACCCACTATCGATATTCAAAAAGAAAATTTTGGGGATGAATCATATTTCTAAAAGGAACCAATTATTTCAAAACGTTTTGTATAAGAAACAAATTTGGATTCAAATTTCCATTATTCTTTGGGAAAATTCAATCAAACTGAACTCAAAGTTGTGATACTTACTTCCCCACTCAAGAATCCCTCCATTTATGATAACATAGAACATTAAATTATCATCCATTTTCATCAATAATCACACAAAGGAGGAATGACCCTTGAAATCATAAGAAATACTCTAGATGAAACTCAATCAACCATTACTGAAATTCCTTGGACTTTCATACTCATTGATAAACATAGGTTTTCACATGACACAAATTTTAAACAAATAATCAATCTCAATCTTTTTGAAGTGAAGAAATATGGGTTCAATAAAATGTTGAATGTTGGAATTGGATAAGTTGGGGGGTACAAGTCGAGCTAACAATGTTAAATAAAAGCACTGAATGGGAGGCAACCCATGGTTTTCATGTTTTTCAATCATTGTGAATTATCTTTTTTTTTCATATAATAAATTACCATAGATTGTTGACCTGTTATTCTTTTATGAGTAAGGATGGGTATGGCTCGAGGTGGCTCGACCTGCTCGAGACAGCCCGGTAATCGAGACTCATGATGGTTTTTTGTTTTATTTTGAAATTTGAATTTGCGGATGGTGGTTTGTAAGCCTAGTTACCGGTTTTCCTTAAACCGACTTTGGAGAAAATATAAAAAAAAATGATTTGCAGTAAGGATGGGTATGGATGGAGAGCTCCATATTCATCCGTGTCACAAGGTGTGATCTCTGAGTAATACCTTACCCAGAAAATTAAAAAGAAGACAATGTATCATCAGTTTATTTTATTTTTATGTTTTTTAGGTAATATATATATATATATATATATATATATATATATATAATAAAAAAAATTTAAAGGACACATCATAGGTCATGAGGAAAATCCTATCACAACTGTCCAAACCGTTGAGACTCGAACCCAGGATTAAAGGGAGACCGTGGTACACGCTTTCATCATCAACCACCAGGGGACTTCATTCCATGATTACCATTTTAAATTTACTCTTTGAACACCTCTTCCAAACCCACTTCTAAGTTTTCTTTAAACACTGGAGATAATGTTATTCTATGTTGGGGGGAGATGAAATAAAAAATGATTTTTTTAAATAAGAACATGCATGGAAAGAAAAATTTCATTAATATTGAACATGATAACACACATTTAAAACTCTAAAATTGGATATCAAATAATTTCACATGCCTTGATTCTAATTTTAATGAAAGTTTACGTTCATGAGCATAATATTTGGAAAGTACGGCTATCCAATGTGATTTTTCAAAGTTTACATTTTCATCCTCTTAATAAAAATTACACAATGCACGTCTACTAGATCTTGGGTGTAAATTTGAGTTCTTGGGTCCCTTTCATCATAGCATAGGGTTTGGGGCCACTTTTAGTTTAATTTGAGTTTTCAAAAAAACACAAAAAAATTTGAAAAAAAATAATGACCACATAGAGGAATGTTTTGTCTAAATGTGTGGTGTTCGACACTTGGGGATCGTGACTCCATAGTTGTCTTTCCCAGAGTTAGGCTTTATATCTCTATTTTAGAGCATGGAATTGACAATATGTGTGGCGTTCGACACTTGGGGATTGTGACTCCATAGTTTTCTTGCCCAGAGTTAGTCTTTTCAAATCTATTGTGGTTAAAAAAAAAACAGCAAAAAAAAAAATCAACAAAAAAAAGGATACTCATTTTAATATTTAATGTGATTCCCACCTAGCGCTTCCATTTTTCCCCCTTGAAAAAGAAAATGGACCCCATATCTTTTGTGATGCATAAAACATCATCATGCTTAATTGAAATTTGATGAAATGTGACAATGAATTTTAAAAAAGGAATGGTATTGGGCTTGGAATATGATTATGGACTTATCTTGTGTTAAATGATTTTGAAAGGTTTCATGATTGTTTGTAATGATGTTTTTATGAGCAATTCAAGTTAAAATACTTTTGGGAATAGAATAGAATTTCATATTTTTGAGATACTTTTTGCTCGGGACTAGAAAAAGTCAAGTTGGGGGGTGTGATTAACTACTGGAAGTGGCTAATATTCATTGTTAATATATTTATATTCATTGTTCCAAAGTCCATAAACATCGTTTTTAGTTCATTATATAAATAGAACTTCATTTCTGATCTCAAATGCAATTCATGTTTAAAATGCAAATTTGGGCCCAATAAATCATCTTTTTTTGGAGAACATTATATTCATTTTTTAAATTTGATATTTTTGTATATGATTTATCAATTTGTTTGGAATATTTTATCTTTTAGGATTGATGTATGAATCTCAAGAGATGATGGATATTTTTCAGCATGAATGAAGAAATTTTGCGGACAAAGCATAATGGGCCTAAGGCCCATCTAATAGAAATGGGGCCCACAAACCAAGCCCAATGAAGTTCAAATTTTTACAGTAGAAATAGGAAAATATGGGGATCATTTTATTCAACTATGGCCAGAGATAATTCCGAAGTTTATAATGGAGTTATATGGATCTGAAATTTACATTTAAATGGTGGGACTGATATGAACACCCATAAATTCTTCCCACCATTTCAGGCATACCGTTCAAACTCATGCTCCAAATGACCTGAAATTTGGAAAAAATATAGAGGAAACATGGAAGAAGATATTTGTCTACTACTAACTCTGATGATTTGGACATATTTAATGTCAAATTCGAACTTCCAAAAGGAAAATGAATTTGGATAGTTTTCTAGGTCAACTTCAAAACGTCAAATTTCCTTGATTTTCTTTCCCTCATTTTAACTCTCCCAATTAATGGGGATGGAATTTATTGTTGTGGGGTGTCTCTAAGTCTCCTAATATTCCTATATAAGAAGATGGTGGTGAAGGGAATTAATATCTAATATTTTTCTTTCAATCTGAGTTTTTCTTTCATCCATTGTATTTCTTTCAATTGTAATTTCCTGTTTTCAATTTGTAATCGCATCTTCAAGTTTTCCCATGTATGTTTTTATTTCACGTATAGTATTTTTATAAAATTTATTCTTCTTATTCACTTATTTTTTTCCTTTTCTTCACACATTGATACCGTTGAATCATGGTGTGAATTTATTCACACCAGCACCTGTGAATTCAATCACACAACGATGGAGTGTTCATTCTTTTAATAATTTTCTTCTTCTTCAATTTCACCCCCATAAGTTTACATCCTGCTTCCATTGGTAGAATATCACCAATGGGGGGATAATACTATAATGGGTTGATCTAAGGGAGTAGCAAGGGGATAAATTAGATGTTATTTCTTAATTTAATAATTCTTAATCAATTCTATTTTTGAGATTTTAATTCAATGATGTACATTCTCCTTTAAACTCACCAATTTTAAGGATACACATCCTGAGTGCTAAAACAATACTCCACCATGGAGTGCTCATCAATATGATCCTCCAAGTATATAGGTGATTAGACTTAGGATAGTTGAAACTCAAAATTGGTGAGTGATTTGGGATGTTTGTATTTTGTTAAGGGAAATACTCGAACTTAAGAAATTAAAATAATTTAAAAATCAATTCATCCAATTAACCCCATGCGATAACCAAGGATCAACTCAGGATTTTAAATTGAATTCAATTACATCTTTAAAACATCAAATAATACAATCAATTCAAACCCAAGTTGGCCACTTCATAGCCAAATCAACTTCATAGACAAATCACCTCTATAGAACGTGTGTTTCTAAAGTTTACTTATTTGTTCCCTGTGGATTTTACCCCTACTTGTACTTCAACGACCGCTTTTACTGGTATGGTAAATTTGGGTGCATCCATAAACACCACTGAATAAATTCATGTTATGTTGTTATGAATATTGTTATGTTTTTGTGGTGTGTTAGACATTACCATGTGTATTTAAAGGGTGACTTTTCTACTGTAATTTTACACCTTCATATGTGAAATGAGGTATTAAATGGGATAAATGTGCCTAGGTTTCTTTTAGAATTATCTTTATTCTTAGAAGTCTAATGTGCGTGTTTGGTATGTTGTTCAGTGGGTAGTGTAAAATATGTAAAAAGAATTTGAAGTGGTTAAAGAGTTGATTAATTGGAAAATGTTTCTTTGAGAAACATATGTTTAAATGTGAGATTAAAGAGATATAAATAGTGTTTCCTATTATTTATTTTTCTACTTTAATTTGTGCTTAAATACTGAAAATGGATTTTTGAATCCATGTTCTTTTCAAAGGTTTTTCAAATGGGTTGTTATGTTAAAGAATAATGTTACGTGATAAAATTTTTATGATGTGATTGGGTTGCATTGATGTATGATATGTTTATCAGTAAATATTTTTTATGATTGATCCATGAATATGGTCACCTATAGATGAAATATAGTTGTTTGATATGAGATATTCCATGACATAGATCAATTTACATTTGGAGGTTAGATATGCAACATTCCATGATATTAAATGGTTATCCCTCAGGAGTTGAATTTACATGATGATATGGGATATAATGGACCTGAGAGTCCTAGATATGTTTGTTTCATGATAACTATTGGCATTGGGTATGTTAGGGGTTGCATGATGAGTTATGTGATTATTTTTTTGATCCACCATTACTAGTGTTGGCTTATGTAGGTCTTTTTTATTTGGGTGGCATATCTTACACATAATTTTTTCACATATTGTAAATGATATTTGATAAATCATTCAATATTTACACTATTTGTATATAAACATATAATATCTCATTGAGATGGTAGGGTTTTTAGTGGTTTTTACTAAGGATTATATTCTAACATGTTATATAAATGCACTTCATGTGCATAAAAATTACATGCATGATGTTTCATAGAAAGGAAAGAGGCCTCTATAGTTGAGAGTTGGTGTATAGAAACACATTTAAATTGGGATTACAAGAATTTGGACTCATGTAACATGGGTTGTCCGCTTATCCTTTTATGGATTTTTTAGTTATACTAACTATATTTTGGATTTTAAGCTTTCTTTTGAGTCTTGGTTACTTGTATGATGTTTTTGGGAATGTTGGGATATTAATTTTAGTTTATTTATATTATTATTGTTTTATTACACTATTTTTTTATTTAGATGATTATATTTAGTTTTTTTATGAAATGGACCATTAGAGATTAAATCACTCCCCTAGAGATATCCCGAGACCCCCAACACTAGTTTCTATCCTTTGGTGATATGGGAGTTCACTTGAGTCCATGTGACATATTGTCTCAATGGTGCGGTTTCAGTAGGGAATAACATTACAAAATGGTATCAATATAAGCATTTTATAGAGTTTTTGATTTTGGGTTGTGGAAGAGTAAATAATAATAGTGTGTAAGCTATGAACGAGTTTTTGGAAAACACAACCATAGTGGATGTTTATGTTATTTGGGAGTATGGGATTGTATTTTCTTATTTTTATAAAAAAATTGCAATAAAATAGCCACCCAGTCAAGGGTGGGTAGTGGGGAAATTCATGAATCATTCTTAGAATATAGGGGTATGATATATGTGATTGTGAACATGTGTTTTTTAAGTGATTCATTATAACTTTTATTGATGAGTTTTATTATGGGTTCTAATAGTTGTATTGATACTTTTATAGAATTATGGAACCAAAGAGATGAATTGATGAACCTAGGAAAATGAGGTTGAGTAAGAGATATCTAATGAGAGGCATATAGAGGGGGAAGTATAGTATTTCCTCTATAAGGATGATATGGAGACCTTAATAGAAATTATGATCACCAAGAGTTTGTTAAAGGAGATATAGGGTATAGAGATAAGGCTGTAAGAACCAAGATCTTCCTTTCAGGTATGTTTTTCTTTTTTCTAGAGTTTTTGAGGAAAAAGGAGTTTCTAGAAATTTTTTAAGTACACGCCGTGCACTCAGTTACCATGGGTAGCCGTGTGCTGGTCGTGTAGCGGCCTTGCACACGGTTATGTGGGGTGACCTGGAGGCTTCTTGATGTGGAGTACGAAAATGGAAAGTAAACACCATGTACTCCGAAAGTACACACTGTGTATTTTTTTTTCATTAAACACAATGGGGTCTCATCTGATGAATAGAACAACCTACTTCTAGGTTTCGTTCATCCTAGAGAACCCGTACGACCACTGATCTTCGACGAGCCCCTGAGCCTCCGTCCGTCCTCTGAATCAAACATCGTTGGTTGCATTGGAATCACATCGGTGAGTTCTCTCTTCTGGTTTATCCTCATTTCATGATTTATCCTCTTTCATGAGTTATCACGGGTTAAGCATTTTATACATTTTCATATATCTACAACATTCTAAGGCGATTCAAGCCTCGTGGTTCAAGTATATTTATCTTCCAACATTTAGGTAGGTGGTTTGTGCCTTTCCGTAGATAGTCCTTGAGTTTTATGTGCAAAATTTCCCAATACCCCTGAATGGGGTATTACACATTTACTGTTTCAGCCCTATTATTTTTCTGCTATGCTGGAATGTCTGATTAGATGATTATTGATTGTGAATAGGGTGAATATTTGTGGTTTGGATGTATTTCCCATGCATGTTTTTCTTGTTTGGACCTTTGGGTCTTGATTTCCTGTTAGGTTGCGGTTTACTTTCCCATGCCTAGCATTGTAGGATGGTGTGACTGTTGTTCTGTTATGCTGTTGTGCTGTAGAATTCTAGCCAAGTAGTTCTTGAGGTTTACCTTGATTTTTATATGCTGATACACTTTTTTGACTTACATGGGGACAAGAGAACCTGGTGTTTAGACCATAGGGAGAATGGATGTTGAGGGATTCTCCAGAGTGTCTTCTCTTTTGTGATGCGAGACCATAGGGGGAATTGATGTTGAGTGCTTCCTCAAAGTGTCTGTATTTCCTCAACGCATAACACATAGTGAATGTGATGTAAGTTCTTCCCTAGAGCACCTTTAGTTACGATACGAGACTATAGGGGGAATTGACAGTGAGTGCTTTCTCAGAGAGTCTATGCTTAAGCTGAACCAGAGGGGTTAGATTGAGTGTACTGCCTAGAGGGTTGCTTGTACTTGTTAGGTAGAACTAGAGGGGTTAGACTGAGAGTTCTTCCCAGAGGGTTACCTATTTTTTACCTATTTTTTATTTATTGCTTGATACTGAACTGTGGATTGTTTACTGTGAGTACCTTCCTTTTACTACTTTCTATACTTTTGCCTGCCATATACTTGTTGACTATTAGGCACAAATATCATGGTGGTTGCCTACTGGGATTAGTATCACACCCTATTAGGGATATGCTTTTGGGCCCAAAAAGATTATATTGTTGCAGTTCTAGACAATGGAAAACACCCTTCTACTTGAAGTACTTGACTTGCTGTGGAGCTGGAGAGCATGGGACCAAGCTATTGCTTGCGATGCTGAGGAGTTTATCTAGTTTATTTTTCATTTTGGTTTAGTTTTATTGAATTCCATCATTGTGACTTGTTTGGATTTTTTCCTAGACATATGTATCATGCATCATTTTATATATGTTCTCCAGTTTACACCCTTAGTTTTCTGCTGCATGTCATTATTTATGCTTCCACTCTTGTATGTATTTGTTTACTTCCGTTGTGTACTCTTCCAATGAGGGAATAGTTTCCCCACTATTACACCCTAGGTCCTCACTGCTAGCCGGCAGCCTCTGGTGTTTGGGGAAATGCTATTGAGGCCATGTGACCAACCAGGTATGGGGCGCCTCTGGGTGGCTTCCGGAACTGGGACTTTACAAAGTGGTGTCAGAGGAATTCTTTTCTATTGACTTATAGTTTGAAGCCTTTATCCAGGGATAGTAAGGAATAGGTAATTGGTAATAAGTTGTGCCTGGGAGTAGCTAACCCGTGTATAGGGAAAAGCCAACCTACCTTGTTTATTGAAATTTTCTGGTTTTACAAGAGTACAATTGATTTGATTTCACTATAAGTGATTCAAATGATTTGTGTTGTTATTTTTGATGTTATTGAGGTTCTATTTCTATTGAAACCCAATGAGATGAAGGTATTCTATATCATGCATCATATAGTCACTTTCTATAAATCACATGTCATGCATTCTTGCCATGACATTTAGGATGCATTAGCGATTTCATGTTATTGTGATAGATGTTGTGTAGAATATGCATGCTTTTGTGATATATGCCTAGATAAAATACCTGCTATTTGATAGGGTATTGTTTATGTAAGTTTTTCTTTGAATGAACACCAAAATTTGGTTCTTGAGGTGTTATGGGCCCTCATGGACTAGAATTTGGTGGATCATTGACTTGTTACCTTGTTATAACATGTTTAATATGCCAAGATTTGATTCGAGGGGAGTATGGGCCCCCACGGATCGGAATCTGGCACTTTCAGTGTTTGTTTTAGTGTTTTCTGGGTTTTAGAGTAGTTTCTGAGGCTTACTATTCGGAAAAACCCAGAATACATGCCGTGTAATGTTATGTACATGCCATGTGTTCTTCTGTTCGGGAAGAAACATTTTTTCTTAAGTGCACGCCGTGTACTTTATGTACACACCATGTAGTCTCTAACCATATCATAGGCTGTGTGGGCAGAGACATGGGAAGAGGGAAAGTCTAGTGGGAACACACCATGTACCAGCCCAACACACCGTGTAGTGTTGACCCTGTGTCCTCCTATGTAACTAACAACACAAATGAATAAACCTTGAGCTATACACACCGCGTTCGCATTGAACACGCCGTGTCCGTGTTGAACACGCTGTGTAGTTTGAACCAGGTACCCGGCTGTGTCACAAACAACATGGGTCGGTGTTATCCCTTCACATACACACCATGTCCACCTTGAACACACCGTGTAGTGTGATCTGTGTGTTAGGGTGTGTCACTAATAACACAGGCCAGGTAAAGCTTGTCTAGTACACGCCGTGTCCATCTTGAACACGCCATGTAGTCTTGCCTTAAGAGAGCTGTGTGGATTCACCTTGTGGCAGGAATCGGACAGGGGAATTGGATTCAAGTACACTCCATGTGTATGGTGTGTTACACGACCAGTTTAGGTAGGAGTACACGCCCATGTAAATTACTTAAGGAGACATGCCATGTAAGAAATGTACACGCCGTGTAGTCATGTTTTTTAAAACTTGAATGCTTTATTTCTCTTGTCCCCTTATTACAATTCTTGTTTTCAGTCCTTGATGACCTTGATCTAAAGGTGTGTGCTTGACCTTGCTGAGTCATGCCACCGAGACGTCCTCCGGTTGTGCGCCAGTTTCCAGATGGCGATCAGACATCAGACAAGGCTGATCAGGGATTACCTGCAGATCCTCCAGTTGTGCCAGCCTTGGCACCTGCCATTGTACTTGACATAGGTGCATATGAAAAGTTCAGGGAGGGATTTCCGAGGATGATGGAGACCTTTCAGGGAGCACTGCCTCCTGCCCCATCGATGGCTGATTTGATGCGGGTTTTCTAGCAGCAGCATCCTCCCACTTTCTCAGGGGATGGAGGACCCCAGGCTGTAGAGTCATGGCTCGAAGCCATGATTACGATCTTTGAGCATATGGAGACACCTCCAGATAGGAGGGTCAAGCTCTCTACCTATATGTTCTAGGACTCCGCTAAGAGGTGGTGGGATGTGATCTCATAGGCGGGATGCCAGCAGGTTATGGTGTGGGACGAGTTCCAGTGCATCTTCTATGACTACTTCTATCTGAATACCATGAGGGACGATCGAGCCCGATAGTTTATGAGTCTAGAGCCGGGTACTCTTTCTATTATGGAGTATTCCTCCTACTTTTCTGAGATTCAGTGCTTCACACCTATTACAGAATCTTATTAGTTTTTCCTGTCAAGGAATTTTGAGGATGGTCTGAGGCATGACATCCAATCGTAGGTGAACATCTTCTGGTTGACTTTGATCACTTCTATAGTCAACTAGGAACTGATCATAGAGTGAAATATGATGGAATCTGGATTTGTGAGCCATGGAGACTCTACATATGGGGTTAGTATTCCTCCTACTGACAGTAGGAAGTGCCGCAGGGAGTCTTCGTACGGTGATCCGAGGAGGCGAGACACTTCTTCTGGTAGCCAGGTGGTGTGCTACCAGTGCGGAAGGAGCGGGAATACGAGGCCACACTGCCCGAGAGACCTAGTGGAGTGCCGATCATGTAACAAGTTGGGTCACCTTCAGAACATCTGTCAGATCTTCTCACCAACAGTTGGTGATAGGGGTTCTTCTATAACTCCACATTCGGGAGCACCACAACCATTTTCTCACCAGTCAGAGAACTAGAGCTCTTCTGGCTGTTTAGGTTGAGGTGGAGGCTGTGTCCATGGTGGTCAGTCATCGGTATTTCAGTGACAACAAAGTGGATCAACTCAGAGTGGTCAGGAAGGGTCACATGGCTGTGGTGCAGGCTAGACTTTTGTAGTGGAGCAGACCTAGCAGGAGCAGGATCCAGGACCTTCTACAGTTCAAGGTACAATCTTAGTTACCTCAGTTTTAGATTCTTCTCTTTTCGATATAGGGTCTTCCCATATCTTTATATCAGTTGCGGTTGTGGAGAACCTTGGGCTATGAATCTTTTCTTCCACTAACATCTTGACACTAGACACTCCGTTGGGGACTAGAATAGCAAGTATACGTCAGTGTAAGGAGTTACCTCTTGAGGTTGGTGGGTGTCACTTCCTATGGGATCTCTATGTCCTAGAGATTATAGGCTATGCCACCATTATTAGAATGGACTGGCTAGTTCCCTTCTATGCAGTTGTTGACTGTTATCACCATAGAGTGAGTTTCACCTCCCTAGAGGGCGTATCGTTTCTTCATAAGGGCGAGTGGGATGTCCAGGCAAGCAGAGCGGGTCCAGAGCATCATGGGTCAGGAGGAGTTACAGATCAGATTGCTAGTTTATATCTAGATGATCAGGGGACTTCTCAATTAGTTTTTCCTCCAGTGGTGGATTGTTTCAGGGACGTCTTTCTAGAGGAATTTTCAGGTTTTCCTCTAGAGCATGAGGCAGAATTTTCTATTGATCTTGTGCCAGGAGCGGCACCATTGTCCATTCCTCTTTACAGGATGGATACACCAGAGTTTCAGGTGCTCAAGAAGTAGTTGGAGGAGTTGTAGGAAAAGGGTTTCATCTGAACCAATACTTCTCCTTGGGGTTCTCCTATCCTGTTTGTGAATAAAACAAATGATACCCTCAGGATTTGTGTGGATTATCAGAAGTTGAACCAGTTGATAGTCAAGAACCGATACCCCTTACCAAGAATTGATGATCTCTTCGATCATATTTGAGGAGCCTGGGTGTTTTTGAAGATTCAATTGAGGTATGGTTATCATCAGTTGCACATTAGACCTTCTAATATACCTCTTACATCCTTCTGGAGTAGGTATGGTCTATACGAGTATATGGTTATGCCATTCGGTCTCACGAACGCACCTACAGTTTTCATGGCACTGATGAACCGAGTGTTCCATCCATTCTTGGATTCCTTCATGGTGCTCTTCATGGATTATATCTTAGTGTAATCTCACACTCGACACGACCATGATACCCATCTTGAGATCATTTTGAGTACACTGAGAGAGCATCAGTTATATGCTAAGCTCTCAAAATGTCACTCTTGGATGGATCAGATTCACTTCTTGGGTCATGTCATCTCAGAGACATGAGTGTCACTATACCCATAGAAAGTTAGAGATGTAGTTTCCTAGAAGCATACAAAGATTTTATTTGAGTTATGGAGTTTTCTAGGGATGACTGGATACTATAGATTCTTCATACATGACTTCTTACACTTAGCAACACCACTGACGGGTCTGACTAAGAAGGGCGCAAAGTTCTTGTGGTCAGATTCTTGTGATTCATCCTTTCAAGAGCTGAAGGGGAGGTTTAATTTATCACCGATACTAGTATTTCTGGAGCTAGGAAAGAGCTATAATGTTTATTGTGATGTGTTAGGTATCGGGCTGGGATCTGTGATTATGCAGGGAGATGGAGTTGTTGTATACAGGTCTCGGTAGTTACAACAACATGAGAGGAACTACCCAACGCATGATCTGGAGTTGGCAGCTATTGTTCATCCCTTATGCTATTGGATACATTATCTTTTGGGAGAGAATTTTGTGGTTTTTACTGATCACAAGAGTCTCAAGTACATCTTCACTCAACGTGATCTGAATTTGATTTAGCGAAGGTGGGTTGAGTACCTACAATCCTTTGACTTTGAGCTTGCCTATACACCTGAGAAAGGAAACGTAGTGGCTGATGCGACTCAGATACATGCAGTTTAGGAGGTCAACAGTTAGTGGTATCTTATTACTATGTTCTCTAAGATGCATTTGGAGGTGCACGATAGACAGGGGCAGACTTTACTTTCTTCTGTAGCTGTTACCTCTACCCTTCTTGATCGAGTACGAATAAGGCAACTATCATATTCTTAAGGCCTAGTCCTAAGGGAGAGTGTGTCAGGAGAGGACCCTATTTCTATACGGACCATAGGCAAGGATGAGATCTTGCGTTTCTAGGGGCGCATATGGGTTCCAGCAGATATATGTGAGGAGATGATGCAGGACTTTCATTCCTCAATTTGGGAAGTTCATCCTGGCGTCACCAAGATGTATCATGATATGCACCATCAGTATTGGTGGCCAGGTATGAAGAGGGACATTGATGGTTTCATCATGAGGTGTTCCACTTGTTAGCAGGTGAAGGTGGAACATCAGTGACCAGTAGGGATTTTATAGTAGTTACCCATTCCCGAGTGGAAGTGGAATGACACTGCGATGGACTTAGTTACCGGTTTTCCGAGGTCACCTCGAGGGAATGATGTAGTTTGGGTTGTCATTGATAGAATCACAAAGGTTTCTTACTTATTTACGATCAAGGAGACCTTCAATGTTGATGATCTAGGATGGTTGTACATCCGTGAGATTGTACATCTACATGGAGTTCCACACTCCATCGTTTCAGACAGGGATGCCTGTTTTACTTCTCGGGTCTGGAAGGGGCTTCAGAAGGCTTTGGGTACATAGGTACTTTTGAGTATAGCTTACCACCCCCAGACAAATGGCTAGTCCGATCATATGATTCCAGTGCTTGAGTACATGATCTAATCATGCATCTTGGATTTTGGAGGTTCTTGGGAGAAATATACACCTCTTGTGGAGTTTTCCTACAACAATAGTTTTCAACCAACTATTCAGATGGCACCTTATGAGGATTTGTACGGTAGGCCATGCCGATCACCCTTATATTGGCTGGAGGCAGGAGAGGAAACTTTGTTGGGACCTTTTCTTGTTCAGGAGACCGCAGAGCAGATAGAGATGATTCAGAAGAGGATGGCTACTGCACAGTCTTGACAGAAGTCTTATGCTGATTAGTAGAGACAACCTCTAGAGTTCAAGTTCAGGGATTAGGTTTTTCTATGTGTCACACTGAGGTTGGGGCACAGAAGGATCAGGAGACAGGGTAAGCTTTCTCCAAGGTATGCCGGGCCATTTGAGGTGTTGGAGAGAATTTGGCCGGTTGCCTATCGGTTGCAGTTACCTCAGAGGTACCGGGATATGCACAATGTTTTCCACGTTTCTCAGCTTCAACATTAATTCTCAGACCCGTCTCATGTCTTTCAACCTGAGGAGGTTGAGTTGGAAGAGGATGCATTGTTCAAGGAGCATCATATTGGGATTTTTGATCGTAGTACAAAGGTTCTCTGTGGCCGGTCTGTTCCTCTGGTGCGAGTGCTATGGCATCACAAGCAGGTAAATGATGATACTTGGGAGAGGGAGGCTAATGTACGAGCCCAGTGGCCGGAGTTGATCGGGGTTTCTTATTCTACACCGCCTTTCTAGGGAAATTTAGGGATGAATTTCTTTGAGGGGGGAAGTTTGTAAGAACCCAAATCTTCTTTTCAGGTATTTTTTTCTTCTTTCTGGAGTTTCTGAGGAAAAAAGAGTTTCTGAAAATTTTTAAAGTACACACTGTGTACTTTATGATTACAAGCCGTGTACTCGGTTACCGTGGGTAGCTGTGTGCTAGCTGTGTAGCTGACTTTCACACGACCATGTGGGGTGACCTAGAGGCTGCTTAATGCGGATTAAAGAAACAACAAGTACACGCCGTGTACTCCAAAAGTACACGCTATGTATTTTTTTTTTTTCATTAAACACACT
Source organism: Viscum album (assembly GCA_963277665.1). Lineage (NCBI taxonomy): Eukaryota > Viridiplantae > Streptophyta > Magnoliopsida > Santalales > Viscaceae > Viscum > Viscum album. Next base: position 1,574,177,388 of record OY728119.1, on the reverse strand, counting down.
TGGGTCACGTCTGATGGATAGAAAGACCTTCTTCTAGGTTTCGTTCATCTGAGAGAACCCATACGGCTATGGATATTCTATGAGCCCCTGATCCCCCATTCGTCCTCCGAATTAAACACCGTTGGATGCGTTGGAATCGCATCAGTGAGTTCTTTCTTCTGCTTGAGCCTTGTTTCATGATTTCTCCTCTTTCGTGTGTTATCATGGGCTGAAAATTTTATACTTTTTCATAGATCTACGGAGTTATAAGGCGATTCAAGCCTTGTGGTTCAAGTATCTTGATCATCCAACACCGAGGTAGGTGGTTTGTGCCTTTCTGTAGATAGTCCTTGAGTTTTATGTGCAAAATTTCCCAATACCCATGAACGGGGTATTATACGTTTACTATTTCAGCCCTATTGTTTCTCTTCTATACTAATATGTCTAAGTAGAAGATTATTGATTGTTAATAGGGTGAATTTTTCTGCTTTGGATGTATTTCCCATGCATGTTTTTCTTGTTTGGACCTTTGGGTCTTGATTGCTTGTGAGGCTACTGTTTACTTTCCCATGCCTAGCATTGTAGGATAGTGTGACTATTGTTCTGTTATGCTGTTGTGCTGTAGAATTCTATCCAAGTAGTTCTTGAGGTTTACCTTGGACGTTATACGCTGATACACTTTTTTTAATTACACATGGCCATGAGAACCTGGTGTTTAGACCATAGGGAGAATGGACGTTGGGGGATTCTCCTGAGTGTCTTCTCTTTTGCGATGCGAGACCATAGGGGGAATTGATGCTGAGTGCCTTATCAGAGTGTTAGTAGTTTCTCGACGTAGGCCACAGAAGGAATGTGATGTAAGTGCTTCCCTATAGTGCCTTTAGTTACGATACGAGACTATAGGGGGAATTGATAGTGGGTGCTTACTCAGAGAGTCTATGATTAAGCTGAACCAGAGGGGTTAGATTGATTGTACTGCCCAGAGGGTTGCTTTTACTTGTTATGTAGGACTATAGGTGTTAGAATGAGAGTTATTCCCAGAGGGTTACCTATTTTTTATCTGCTTATTAGTTATTTCTTGATACTAAACTGTGTATTGTTTACTGTGAGTACCTTCCTTTTTACTTCTTTCTGTACTTTTTCCTACCATATACTCATTGACTGTTAGGCATAGATCTCATGGTGGTTGCCTACTATGATTATTCTCACACCCTATTAGGTCCATGCTTTTGGTCCCAAACAGATTATATTGTTGCAGGTCTAAACAAGGGAAAACGCCTTTCTACTTCAGGTACTTGACTTGTTGTGGAGCTGGAGAGCATGGGACCAAGCTATGGCTTGTGATGTTGAGGAGTTTATCTGCTTTCTTTTTCACTTTGGTTTAGTTCTATTGAATTCCAGCATTGTGACTTGTTTGGCTATTTTCCTAGACATATGTATCATGCATCATTTTATATATGTTCTCTAGTTTATACCCTCAGTTTTCTGCTACATTTCATTATTACTACTTCCGCTCTTGTATGTATTTTTTTACTTCCGCTGTGTACTTTTACAATGGGGGCATAGTTTCCACGCTATCACACCCTAGGCCCTCGCTGCTATTCAGCAGCCTCTGGCATTTGGGGAAATGCGGTTGAGGTCATGTGACCAACTGGGTACGGGGCGCCTCGGGGTGGCTTTCGGAACCGGGACGTTACAAAGGCCATCCGAGAAAGTGGCTATAATCTATGATGTGATTCATGATTTTGGGGAACAACACCCTCTTTTGGTTAGAAGATATACAAAACCTCATAAATCTAAATAATAATTAGAGAGAATGTATAATATCTTTGAGATAATTAATATCCTAAATGGTAAGAATGTGAAGATGTTTGTTTTTTTTCTTCAAGGACTATCTTGACGCTGGAGGGATATCCTAGCCGAGGTGAGGAGGACTAAAGTTTTATCTTGGGAGGAGTTTTGGGAGTTCATTATTAATAAATTTTATCCTATAACATTGAAGATGGATAGAGATCTAGAATTTTTGGAGCTTAAGAAGGGGGTATGTATGGTCTCAATTATGCATCCAGTTTCATGGAGTTTCTTTAGTTTTATCCTACCTTAGGAGGAGATGGTATTTCTAAGGAACATAATTTCATGTATAGATTGAGTATGATGATCTATTATAAGGTTTAAATCTTATATTTTCATACCTTTAAAGAGGCGATAAACTATGCTATTTTGGATGAGAAAAATCTTTAGTAAGAGAAGCGGGTATTAGTGGGTTCTGGTGGATCTAACGGTAATAATAAGATGAAAACTGATGATTCTCATAGGGAATGATATAATTCAAGTGGCGTGGGTAAGATATTATCCTCCCATTTATTTAGAGGCAGGTCACCAATTAAGTTTTCCTAGCATGGGATGAAAGTCTATACTAAATATTTTTACCCTTATGACCCTAATGAGTGTCACTTTTGTTTCAAGATGATCCATCTCAAGAGGATTTTTTAGTAGGGTTATAAGGAGAGTAGAGATTTTGTTTTAGATTATACTGATGAATCATGGGAATTTAATAGTGCACCATAGTAGAGTGCATGACATATGTCATCTGGGAGGTTGGGCCATGATGTCTGTAGGGGCTCTCAGGGGTAGAATCATTGGTAAAATACTGTGCAGGGGAATCAAGTAGCCCGAGGGTAGGGTTTTGGTTCTAGTTTTGGGTAATTATTTATAATTGGGCATAAACATGTGGATCTATTTGAGGGTTATTTAACGGTGAGTGGTATGATGCTGGTTAATTCTACCCTAGTTAATGTGTTATTTGATTCTCATGTGTCTAATTCTGTTATGAATGTTCTATTGGATTCTAATATGGGTTTGGATGTTGAATTGATTTTTAAAGTTTTATCCATGGATACCTAATTATGGAAGATAGAAGAGCCTATTATTAAGTGTTTATCTTATACATTCATATATTTGGTTACGCTTATCACTAAGACTTCTTTTTATTATAAATAAAGGGATATGAGATTATTTTAAGGGCGGACTAGTTGCTATACTTTTGAGAACATATTGATTACTACTAGAGTCACATGTTGTTCCATTATTCTCGTGATGTTCCATGAGTCTTCCTAGGAGTCTGGGATTACACTATAAAATTTTAACATATTTCTGATAGTTCAATTGTGATGAGTATCCTTCGCAATTGATTTGTGGTAAAAAACGACATTGAAAAAACCTTTTTTTGTGATGGACCACCAAATTTTTTTTATGAAGAATAATTTTACCCATTGTAAATATAAATATATTTTTTTCAATGGATATCATACTTATTGTAAAATAGAAATAAATTATTATTTTCATCCAAATAATTTTTTCATCATAAAAAAAGAGAAAAAAATAATAGAAAACAAATTTTAAAAAACCAAATATATGAAAGTCTTCAAATATTAATTAATAACCATTTTAAATATAATATGTCCATATAAAAATAATCATAATAAGTTTATCAACAAAATATCATAGAACACCATGGAGGGGTAGGATTAGCTAAAGGATTGGGTGGAGAGAACTTCATCCCTAAACCACATGAAATTCATCCCATATACTCTATCATCTTTTCATGCCACTGCCTGTTCTATTGATTCTCATCCTCCTCATGATGTTTCTAATATTAATGAAGATACTTATGATATCTACACATGCTATATATAATCCCATTCTAAGATCAGAACCTCTTCTCATACTCTGAAGATGATGATAACTCTACACGGGCTCCCCTTGAGTTGAACGATGACCACACATCCGTACCATAATAATTGGTAAGCATTAATAAAAAACAATACCAATAACTGAATCTTTATAAATACCATGTTGGGTATTTTGTATCCAAGATTCCTCATCAAAACCCAACTCACAGGTTACTTGATTCTCAATATCAATTTGACTCTCATGTGCATGAGAAGTCATGAACTCATATTCCCCCATCTAACGAAACTAGAAATTTAAATAGTTAAAATATTAATTTAAGTTAATTTTAAAAATAAATAAAATTATATAAACCATAATCGAATGCTCTCAGTCACCAGTAATATCTCTAATAGTAGGATCAATGTACATCATCTTAAAAACATTGAATTCAATAAAATCAGGATGCTCAACTATTGATATTATTATAAAATAAATATTTTTCATTTAAAGTAAATTAAAATTATTAAATAAAATTAATTACCATATTCCATCGATAAATACTAAAGTTATAACTCCCAACTCTTTGTACGACCTCCTATCTCCCCTGGTTCTATCATCTTGATGATGATATCCTCTAAAAACCATCTTTTATCTAGTAGGAGAAAAATCCATCCCAAAAAAGGGATGAGATGTAATCAGGTCGATGACTATAAAATGACTAATCAAAAACCATGACTCCAGTTTTCTCCATGGATATCTTACTCATATTTTTTAAAAAACAATGATAATGACCACACATAAAAATCTCCCATGACTTCCAGATGGATACCCTCATGCTATCATTGATGTGATACTATAAACCCTATAATAAATTAATAACAGAAAGTTAATAATTAAATAAATTTCAAAATAAATTTTATTTATTCATATACCATCCAATTATGAAACATGAGAACATGAAATTCAATGGGAATCTGATCCCACACCACCCATATTCTGGAAAAATAATTATATAGAATCGTACCCCCTATCCAACAACTATATGTGAAAAAATATAGGAAAAATAAAAAATAATAAAACAATTAATACATAAATAAATAATTGAAAAATAATTAAAATATACAAAAGAACATAACTCTTCATGTGTGGATAAAAATCAAGAGGTGGATGTTGCTCGAGAATATGGGTTGGAATTATTAATTTGGCTTAACAATGAACCCTTCAAGTCTATAATGTAGTGGTAGAAACATATGGGTTAGATAATAGGTTATCAAGATGATCAACGAGAAGGAAAACATTCATAAGGGAAATAAACAACTCATAGATATCTTTATCATTCATTTGATATAAAAAATAATATTATCTATAAATAATTAGAAATAGATACTATATATTAATTATGAATATAACTGGCATGTAATTTCATCATTCATCATCTTCATCAACATATTCATATTAAACGGTTTCAATATCTTCATGTTCCTCCTTAACATCATTCATTTCTAAATAAGAAAACAATCTCATGTACTAAATTTTGAAACCGTGATAGATTTGGAACCTAATTATTTTTATCTTCTCTTGAATTGTGTTTACTATGTTGATATAAAAAATAATAATCCTTCCAAAAACTAAAATGTAAGAGATGAACCCCAACACCATAAAACATTTTAAATCTCCTTAGATCACATTTCTTATATAGAAATTTAACAGTCCTTCTAATTTTTTTTTGATTTTAATGATGAAAATGATAAAAAAATTTCAACACCCTCAATATATACTGGATTTATACCAGAAACATTTGGATTTCTATGGTGATTTATCCAATCAAGATCTCTTATTAAATTTTTTTGTTTAATTTCATGTTCTATAATTCTAAAAAAATAAATGTAAATAGAAATAATACTTATGAATAATCTAATAGAAGAAGATATTATCTGAGAAAAAATAGAAAAATATTATTTATATATAATTATTACTATTTACTATTAATTATTAATTGTTATTAATTACATAAAATTATTTTTATTTATTGGTAACTATTGTAAGGTATTTGTAATTATTGATATTTATCATTAATTGTTACTAATTAATGATATTTATTATGAATTATTGTAATTATTACTTAATATTGGTAATTTCTAGTAGTTATTACTAATTATTACTAAAAGTTAGTAATTATAACTAATTAAATGTAATTATTACTAATTATTAACAATTACCATTAATTATTGAAAATTAATACTAATTATAACTCATAATTACTCATTACCAGTAATTATTACTAATTATTACTAATTACTCTTAATTATTACAAATTACTACTAATAATGACTAATTATTACTAATGGATGATAATTATTTCTAACTATTACTAATAAATGGTAATTATTGATAATTATTATTCATTACAAGTAATTATTACCATTCATTACAAATTATAGATAATTATGACTAATTATTACTAATGACTAGTAGTTATTACTAATTACTACTAACTGAAAATAATTATTACTAATTATTACTAATTACTAGAAATTATTACAAATTATTACTGATTACCTGTAATTATTACTAATTACCAATAACTATTACTAGTTATCGACAATTATTACTAATTAATACTAGTTAATACTAATTATAGATAATTATCACTAATTATTATTAGTGACTGGTAATTATTACTAATCATTACTAATTACTGGTAATTATTACTAATCACTAATATTTACTAATAATTATTACTAATTATTACTAATTACTCTTAATTATTATTAATTATTACTAATTATTACTAAATACATGTAATTATTATTAATTATTACTAATCACTATTAATTATTACTAATTATTACTAATTTCCAAAAACTATTACTAATTATTACTAATTAAGGGAAGCTATTACTAATTATTACTAGTTACTAGTAATTATTACTAGTTACTGGTAATTATTAGTAATTGTTACTAATTATTTTTAACTGTGGATAATTTTCTCTAATTATTACTAATTACAGATAATTATTACTAATTATTACTAATTACTGATAATTATTAATAATTATTGGTAATTAATATTAATTACTACTAATTATTACTAATTATTGGTAGTTACCAGTAACAATTAAAAATTAGTAGAAATTATTAATAATTATTTATATTTATTGATAATTACGCATGATTATTACTAATTATTAACATCTATTAGTAATTATTACTAATTACCGGTAATTATTCCTAATCATGTGTAATTATTATGAATTACTGGTAATTATTGCGAATTACAGGTAATTATTAATAATTATCGATAACTATTACTAATTATAGTTAATTATTATGAATTACGGGTAATTATTACAAATTACTAGTAATCATTACCAATTATTGGTAATTATTACGAATTACTAGTTTTTGTTACTAATTAATAAGAATTATTCTGTATCACTGCAAATTAATATGAATTATTACAAATTATTTATAATTATTACTTATTATTCATAAATATTACTAATTATTGATAATTATTACTAATTACTGATAATTATTACTAATTATTGATAATTACTACTATGCATTACTAACTATTACTAATTACGACAAATTATGACTAATAATTACTAATTATGACTAATAATCAGTAATTATTACTAATTATTATGAATCAATGCTATTTTTTATTAATTATTCATAATTATTAAAAATTATTCATAATTATTACTATTCTGGATAATTGTTATTAACTTTTACTAATTATTTAAAATTATTAGTAATTATTGTAAATTAATTATAATTATTCAAAATAATTACTATTTATTCCTAATATAAAATAAAGTAAATAAATTAACAATTTAAAAAGTTTAAAATAAATACATTAAAATAGATTCTTGTTTCAGAATAGAGATATTGATGCGCCACAAAAATCATTCTTGTAAAAATTTAAATGTATACAGGAGAGAAATTTAAGTGAAGTGAATGGGATATGAGAAGTTAAGCGATGGGGATGCTGTCTCTTGGGTCCTTATATAAGTTAGATTAGTTGAGACATACTATTTGCGATATAATTCAGTGCAAATACTATCCACCATAAGTAATGGTGATAGAAAAACATGCAATTGCGACATATCTCCAGAACCGTCGCAAATCCTACATACCAATTTTTTTATTTAATCCACTGACAAAGTATTTGCGATAAACACTGCTCTTTTTCGTAAAAAATATTATTTATGATAGAAGGGTTTATCTATCACAATAGTTTATTTATAAAAAAGACTATTTTTGATGGAATGAGACCTTCTATAACAAATAGTCTTTCCCTGCCATATGGTGCGTGTTTCTGCCAAGATTATTTGTGATGAGGTACGAATTCTGTCACAAATACCATGAGATATTGAGTTATTTACAACAAGATTCTCATTCTTTCACAAATAACTTAATCTTTTTAATTATTTGTGATGGATACATATTACATCACAAATAACTCATTGAATTTTTTTCCCTATAGTGTTATCATGCCAGTAGGTCATGTTTTGATATAGGATAGTTGAGAAGAATCATCTATGGTAGCATGGATATATCTTGTATTGGTTAAAGGTACTGTTAGTTTTTTATTTTCCATCGATGATTGATATGTATCAGAATGTATATACTAAGGGTTTCACAGGGTTATCGCATGAACGAGAGGTGGAGTTCATGATTGACTTGGAATCGAGTATCGAACCTATTCCTATTCCTCCTTATCATATGGAACCAACTAAACATCAAGAGTTAAAACTCATTTAGAGGATCTCAAATCCAAGGAATTCATGCATTAGAGTTTTTCACCATGGTGTGCTCTAGTACTTTTAACTAATAAGGGTGATGAAAGTTTATGGATATGTTTTGGTTACTATAGGTTGAACCATGTAACAATCAAGAACCAATATACTTTTCCTTAGATTGATGGTCAATTTCATTAGTTTAGAGTAGATAATTGGATCTCTAATAACGATCATTAATCAGGTTATCAACTGCTGAGGGTGCGAGTTGAGGATGCACCTAAGATGTTCTTTTATACAAGATATAGTCATTATAAATTTCTGGTGATTCTGTTTGGGGTGACAAATTTTTTGGTGGTGCTTATGTCTTTGATGAATCATGTTTTTTTATCCTTACCTAGATTCCTTTTTGATAGTGTTTATTGGTCATATTTTGATATATTCATAATCCAATGAGGATCATGTGAAGTAACCAACTCTCATATTAGACACCTTAAGATCTCACCATTTCTAGGGAAGGATTTCAAAATTCCAGTTATAGATCCAAGTGGATAAATTCCTCAGGAATGTTGTCGCATAATTGAGGATACCAGTGGTCCCAGGGAAGGGATGTTGTGATGTCTTGAGAAACCCCTAAGAACCTCTTCAATATTCAATGATTATTGTGAATTTTGGGATATTATCGCTAATATATTCAGGACTTATCCATTCCTCTCTCTCTCTAAAATACACTAATAGAAACACTAAATATGAATAGAGTAAAGTTTTAGTGGAGTGGAAAGTGTAATGATTCTTTTTATAAGATGAATAATTGGTTGACATAAATGCCTATCCTCACTTTATCAAATCCTAGAAAGTGATATGAGGTATATTTTTATGCTTCTAGTTTGGTATTGGTCTATGTTTTGATGAAAGAAGATCAAGTAGTTGCCTATGATTCTCGAAAACTTAGGTTTCATAAGACTAATTATCCTACTCATGATATTGAGTTGTCTATGGTTATTTATGAACTTAAGAGTTAGTGATATATATGTATGAGGAAAATATCATGGTGTTCATTAAATAAAATAGTTTGAAGTATATATTTTTCAAAAGGGATTTGAATCTTTTTCAGAGGATGTGTATTCAATACCTCCTTCCATTTAACTTTGAAATGATATATACACCTATTAATGGAAATTTTTTCACTGATACTTTAAAAAATAAGTGCTCAGTTAACATTTTTTGGGAGTTGAAAGAGGAGTGGTAGCTTATGAACCTATTCTAAAAGATGCATATTGATGCGGATGAAGAAGAGGGATGTGTTATTCTAGAAAATTATTTTACCAACTTGTCCTTGATGGAGAAGTTAAGTAGGTCTACATCACTGATTCCTAGTTCCAAGTTTATAAAGGAAAGATATATAGAGGGTAATAGATACACAATTTTTAAGAGTCCCCACTTACCCTAAAAAGATATTTTCATCTAAACATTAAAAAATGGATTTAATGGGAGTAGATGCTCAAATGGGATTTATCGATGAATGAAACCTATATTATCATAGGAAAATTCATATTCTTCTAGATGTATGAGAATAGGTGATAAGGGACTTTCATATATCATAGTGAGCCTTTCATCCTACTTTGAATGAGATGTATAATAGGGTTTGATGAAAATTTTGGTGGTCGGGAATGAAAAAGGAACTGGATGGGTTCATTTCAAGTTGTATCACCTATTATTGAGTTAAAGATGATCATTAAATGTGAGAAGTTGAGATTCAGTCCTTTCCCACTCTAGAATAGAAATGGAATGATATCACCATGAATTTTATGATGGGGTTTATGAGGTTATAAGAGGAGAATGATATTGTGTAGCTTTTTATTTATTGGATAATGAAAGGTTATAAATTCTTATTTATAAAAGATACCTATACAACTGAGGGGATTTGTAAGATTTACATTGATGAGGTTTTGAGACTTTATGGGATACCCTACAGTTTCATGACATATATTAATTGGAGATTCATTTCATGGTTTTGGTAAGATCTGAAAGAAGATTTTGGTTTCTAAATGAAGACGAGTATAACTTATCATCCAATGATGGATGGGAAATCTAATCATACTATTCACAATCTTAAGGATATACTATAAGCATGGGTTCTCGACTTCAGTGGTGTGTAGGAGAATCATATTCCTTTTTTTAGTTTTTTATATTAACAACTATTAAGTGACTATGCATATGGAACCGTTTAAGGATTTATATAGAATTTAATTCCAGTATTCATTGCATTGGATAAAATTTAGAGAAGCATCCTTGGTTGGGCCTAACATAGTGCATGAGATCTTAGATCTTATAAAGACAATCAGGAAGAGGTAATTTGTTGATTATAGTATACATAAGTCTTATGATAACCACAAGAATAAATGGGGATCATGTATTCCTTTGAGTATCAACCTGACCGGCATGATAGAGGATTTGTAATCATAGAAAGATGGCTCCAGGGTATATTGGAAAATTTAATATTCTAAAGAGGACCAATGAAATTTATTATAGAGTAGAACTAATCATAGAGTATAGTTATATGAATGGTGTCTTTTATGTATTTTAATTGAGAAATTATGAGTTAGATCCTTCTCATGTGCTTTAGAATAATGATGTAGTGTTAAAATTGAATGAATCTTTTAAGAAGAGGAAGATGTAGATTATTTATCATAGTAAGAAGTTTTTTTAGAGAATGTTTGTGTTACTTGTATGAGTTCTATAGTATCATTGATGGGTCCAAGAGGAAAACTATTAACAAGAAGCTAATATGTGGTCCCAATAACTGAAATTATTTGATTGTTTTGTTAAATGACACTTGTTAGTGATGAGAATTCCAATAATGGGGAATTTTTAATGATCTACATTGTTAAGGAACACCCCTTATTTAATCTTAATTTTATGGTATAAATTTATTTTAGTCCTACTATTGGTTTTAGGAGTTTAAGGCGAATAGTAGTGATGAGAGGTAGAAATGAAGGTTGATATTACTAGATTAGTCACAAAAATTCCACCAAGTACCTAATGGTGAGGAACTTATAACTCTTTGGGTTAGCAAGTTTTGCTGGTATACTAGGTTGGACACTGGGTACCAGTGGACTTATACTAGTTGGTTATTGAGACATTAGGTGTTCAAAGATCCCCTAGGTGTCTTATGTGTTCTAGTTGAGCACCCAGTGAGCTCTAGGTATATATATATTTTAAAATATATGTAATTTCATTTTCCATGATCATGATATTTTATCCTTAACTCAGGATTTGTTTATACTAGGGGGACTTATGGGTAATTTTATAAATGAAAGGATCCCTAAACTCTCTCCTCAATCTATTATATCAATATATTGATTCTGGATTCATTCAATCTTGGATTCAAGATCCGTTTAGTGTGTTGTCTTTATTTTGGTAAGTTCTTATTGGATCTTAAATTTTTATGAAAAAATAACGACATCTTATTAATTGTGTGATTATAATACAATTTCTATTTCTTCTAGTTATCCCGATTCTTGAATTGTTTTATTCTTATATTTTATAAGGGTTTGGTCTTTGTAAAGATTAGTTATCTTCATTTAGGTAGGTGGTATCTTTCTTTATCATGGATCTTTTCTTGTGTTTACAAATGAAGAGTACACTATTTTAGTGATTGAAGTGTTATTCTATTACAATCACATTGATAAGTAATTTAATTAATTAAAAGTGAATTTATTTTGATTTGATGAATGATTAATGTGACTTAAATGATGAAAAAGTGTTAGAAATATAGCTTACCTTGCCTAAGGTGTTGAATTTGTAGGAGATTTAATCACATAAATGTCTGAGGTTAAGTAGATACCAAATTATAGATTTAAGATAAATAATCATGTGATGAAAAGACTTAATAAATTCATGTGACATGATTATGAATAATAATATTTTTTGTTATGTATTATAAATTACTATGTGTGTTTTGATAGCCCTGCGGGTGTCGTTAATTACCACTGGGTTACCAAATTTATAAATTTAAAATCATGAAAAAAATGAACAGCTAAACTATCAGGTAATATAAGATATGAAAGTTTGAGATCGAACTCATAGGGATAGGGTTATAGAAAATATTAATTAAATATAATAAACCTAAACTAATTTTGATTCGAGGAAAATAAATCTAAACTACTGAGAGTTATATTGTTAAAGAAGGTGGGAGAATAAAATATAAAAAGGATTCCGGGAAGAAATGAATCTAGGTTCATGGGATGACAATGTATTAAATAAATAATTAATAATTATGAAGTCATCAGAATCGGGTCCTAGCGAGCCCAATGGTCATGATAAATGACCACTATCCGAAATTTAATTTTCTTAGGGGAAGGTACTTAAGATTGAAATGAAAGGGTAACCCAAAACCTAATTTAAACATATGGTAGAAGTCTAAATCATAAATCTCATATTAAATAAATGTATTCAATTAGTCTTGGAACTGGTCATGAACAAAGAAATGATTAAATTAAGCCCAATCCCTAACCCCACTCACAATGGTCATGCAATAAGAAATCATGAAAATTATAGAACTAAAGAAAAAAATATGAAATCCCAACATGAATTGCATTAAAATGTAAAATAAATCATACATTCAATCCCCTTTCATCATGAACTCCCCAACATAAAGAAATTACCCACTCATTCTAACCCCGAGCAGGTGGAGAAAATAAAGAAATTAAAATCCTATAGGAAAGTGGTGAAGCATAAGGTGCGCCTTCATTCGGTGAGCATCTAATAGTGGTCCTCCATCCAGAATGATTCTCACAGGAGTAGGTAAGACCTTTAATTATAGGCATCAAATTGGTTCTACCTGAAAGGTTTCATAACTTGTAATGTGATTATAGGTCATGTAACCCCGATCTATGTTTTCCTTTGTGTTTTTTTGAATCTACGCAAATCTTATACGCATATTTGAAACTTGTAATAGTTTCACGATGTGTAATTGGGATTCATGATGTATAACCTTTAAATCTTCAGATCCCATGAATATCAACATATTTATTCTCCAAAAACTTATCCCTAAAAAAGTCACATCGTGTAATGTAATTACATGACATGTAATGGTATTTCACAGTGTGTATTGACTTCACAACTTTTCTTGGTGGAGAACTTCCTTTCTGATGAATTCAAGACCTATAATTGTGTTACACAACATGTAATCATGTTTTTTCCCAATTTTCCGGCTTTCTCCATCTTAAAAAATCCGATGTCGCACCGCTTCACTTCCCTCATGGCGTGAATTGTCTTTTAGCTCCAAAAATTCCCCCTTTTAATTCCTTTTTCAAAGACCATTGTTTCCTTCCATGAATCAAACAAGTCAAATCATTCCAAAATTAGCAAGGTTATTCAATTAATTACACAAATCAAAAAATTAAAATAGTTTAAAATATATGCATGAAAAATAATTGTCATGTTTAAAGGGTGATTTTGATGCAATAATTATTCATATTCATGTGTGAAATAAAAGATTAAATGAGATAAATGTTCCAAGATTACCTTAGGCTTATGCTTGGAAGATAAATGTCTGTATTTGATAAGTTATTTTAAGTATTGTTTAAAATATTGAAATAGAATTTAAATAGGTTAAATTTTTTATTAATTATAAATATTTAATTAAATAGATTTAGAATGAAATATGAGATTAAAGAGACATAATGAGGGTTATTTATGGGCTTTTATCTACTTCAATTTTTTCTTAAATGTGAGAAATGAATATTCAAATCCTTTTTTCATTCAGTTGTTTTTCAAATGGATTGAAATTTTAAAGGCAAATATAATGGGACGAAAATATTATAATGTGATGTGTTTAAAGTTTTATATGATATATTTCTCACTAGAAAACTTTATATTATGATTAATCCATGAATATAGTCATTTAATGGTGGAATATGGTTGGTGGAGACTGGATATAGCATGATATGGAATAATTGGCCTTTAGAGGTTAGATATATGATATTCCATGATACAACAGTATTATCCAAAAGGGGTTGGATATAAATGATGAAATGGGATGACATATCCTTGAGATACTTAGTTATGTTTATTTATTAAAATTCACAGCCTTAGGTAAGGGTGAGGTTATAATATGATAAATGGGCTTGGTTACTTGATCTATGAAATTGGTCAAAGTAGGGTTGGTTTATTTGGGTGGCATGGATTACACTTATTTTTTTCATAAAGTAAATGATTTATGTTAAATAATTTAATATTTAAATTGTTTTTATATATTAACATAATGACTACTTGATATGTAATGGGATTTAGTGGTTTCTATTGAGTTTTTATATTCTTACTTATTATATATACACACTTCTTGTGTGTATTTATTACTTGCATGACATTTTAGAGAAATGAAACATGCCTATATATCTAGGAGTTAGTGTATCAAGAGACTTATCCAGGATTACAAGTGTTTGGAGTTGTGTATTGTGGGCTATCTGCTTATCCCTATTCAGTATATTTCAATTATACTTACTATATTTTTACTTATGAAGATTTAGTCATGATTACTTATATGATGTTTTTGGGAATTTTGGGACATTACTTTGATATTACTGATATTATTATTGTTTTATTCCACTATTTCTTGTTATTTATAATATTATCATTAATTGTTTTTATTTTAATGGACCATTATAAGGTAAATCACTTCCCAAGCAATCAGGGAGTGCACTAGTCACTAGATTTTGGTGATCAGAGTGTGAACTTGAGGCCATGTGACATATCAAATCAATGGTGTGGTTGCACCATGGTATAATGTTAAAAAATATATTTAAAGAATTTCATTTAGAATAGAAAAAGTTATTTATTTTAAATAATAAATTTTTTATTCTATTTTGTAATCTTCTATAATATTTTCCTCTCATCTTGTTGACTTTTTATAACAATTCTTGTTTTACTATACTGGTTTCTTTGTATACTAATATGTCTTATATTTTTTATATATATTATACATAAATTTTTGGTTATTATCCTACAAATTTTATTTTCCAGTGATGGAATTTCTATGCCTTTTAAAACTAAAATTATCTAAGGAGATTTTTTTCTATAAACTAGTTCTCTTAATTTGTTTAATGATTTTATGTTTTTCTTATTTTACTATTATAACATCCCACCCTATATTGAGCTCGCTGTTGCATAAAAAATTACACATAGTCTCAATTTCTCAACACTATCACCAGATACCAATGACTAGTGTTGATGATATAATTGTTTAACTTGGGGAGAGATTTATCCTATAATGGATCATTAAAAACAAATCCATAAAAAGTTAATTTAAATAAACATACACATTATGAACTAAAATCATGAAAATGATATAATATCTAAAATCAATCCCATAATGTATAAAAGTGTCACACAATCATATGTAATATGCTACATAAACAAAATACAAACATCCTAATGTTGTAAAATCAAATAAACAAATATAATGTTTTAAAAAACCCCATTATTTTTGATCTAAAATATCATAAACCCACCAAAAATACTTTTACAAATTTATACCATCTTTAGGTTTTTTATCCTTTCCAACATTATAATAAAATATGTTTATAGATACACGAGACATGCATGTATAAGAAGTGAGAATAAACTTAATTGGATAGAACTAAAGCTGCCCAAATATTTCATGAGATTTAATGTGGTTTACATGTGTTTTTTTGAAATGAAATATACTAAACTTACCAATTTAAATGATTTTAATACAAAAATAATAACAAATATTTGTGTGCTAATCAATCCACTACAACATTTTGTTTTACATTCTTTATCTAAAACTAGTGAAAGGAAACTCCACTATTATAATAAAAAAACCTAACTGATGGCTCAATATAAGGTCAAAACTTATATATTATTTCATTATGGGCCAAGGAATAAACATAAGTTCTCTCTGAATATAATATCTCATCATGAATAAAAAGTATTTCTTTATGGTAAACCCTAATATAATATCTTATTATTGACCAAAGCCTCAGCTAATGGTCAATACCTAGGTAATATGTCATCATACCAAGGCCTCAACTCAATGTTAATACTGGTATAATATCTTATCAAAATTTCATTTATGATATCAAAATAATTATAAATAAAAAAAATAAATTAAATACTTTATCACATATTAAATTAATCATTTCAATTATATCACAATATAAAATAGATCAACCAATTCAAATGTTAATAATATTTATTTCCAAACACTCAGTTAAGATAACATTTACATTTATTTCATTCTTTAGTTTACTTTTCAAAATCATTTTCAATTTACTTAATTATTAAAAACATTATTAATGTTAATGAAATAAAATAACACAAAATTCATATTATATTTAATCCTATTAAATAAGTAGTTTTTAATAAGTAGAATCCTAATCATCATCAAGGTAGTACAAAAATAACTTTTATTTAAAACCAAGCTTTATGTAACACCCCAAACCGAACCACTGGGTCTGAGCCGGTGTTCCATGTGACCTCATGCACGCCTCCCCATATGAAATGGGTTTCTGACTAGTGTCAAGGGGGAAAAGGGATTTATGGTGAGAATATTCCCTAGGTACCAGGTAAACATTAGAGTAAAATAATGGAATCAATAACTAGTATAAATAAATAATTAATAAAATAAATAATTAGAGTAATAGAATACATAATAAATCACAACCCATGCAATAATAGTATGACATGCCATTCACAGAACCCAAACAAAATATGAGACTCCCATATGTGATGTATTAATGTATAAAGTAAAGAATCTAATCAAAAACAACACCAAACTTCAGCTAAAATCCATCCTGTGATGCCCGCATCACTCCACTAACCCAATAAATAGTCCACTTCAGGGCCCTTTCCCTTCATCAGGTCCATAGTCATGAAATCTACAATTGCACAAAAAATATTGAGTAGTGTGTGTGTATGAAACTCAGCAGGATACCACCAATAAACCTTAATATAAGTTTATAAGATATAATAGTGCATGATACGAAAGTAAATAGAACATAAGTTGGAAAAAAGTATACCACAAAAGCATAAAATATGTGTCGCTTCTTTAGAAACTGACTCCACCTTCATTATAACGATGTCACAAATAACCAAAATCATCGATGTGTGACACATCCCACTTCAAAGGGATAACCCAAAAACATGTTTGACACATCCCACTGGTTGGGATTTCTCATGTACATACAAACCTCTAATCTAACAAATCCCTCTCAGGGGGGGGGGGGTAATTCATATGGATAAACCTATATTCTTATCATTATAAGGAAGAGGAACAAAACATGCAACCATGCATACACAATGACACATTAAACATCATGTTATATAAAGAAAGTGGTATAGCCATAACTAACCATATGTGAACAACCATAAAAAAGTTGTCTCATGGGATACACATGATTTTCAAGAAGTATGCTATGAATCAATATAAATTTTTACTAATGTCAAGGACTTACAACCTTAGGTGAAATAACGATTGGTGACTACAGTCTCTGTCTGAGTCCAACTTAACCACTAGATATTGGATCCAATCTATATTTAAAATGATTTAGAAATATAGGATTATGGTTTGGGAGAAACCATACCCTAATGGTAGTTTAAGATCATCATACCTGAGAATAGTTGTTGCAAACAATGATCTAGGTCCGAATCATGTAAAGATTCAAACACCCTAAATTCAGGTGTCGATTATACCAATTAATAGTGGATCCCTTATTAGACCACATCAAAAAATATAGATCTGATCATGAAATATAAGATCTAATTGGTTTAGATCAAGTATAAAATTAAATGAGAATTTTAGAACCATGAATGAATCTCTGGATTAGAAACACATGATCAATACGTTTTTTAGGCATCAAACAAAGGATACTGAAGGGAGGAGAGGGCCCCAAAATATCCAAAGAGGCCTCCAAGGTCACTGGGTATCAAATATGGATTGATAATATTAGATAAAGAGAGTGGAGGATAGGTTTTTGAAAAAATACTATAATCTCGATGGAATCACTGGGCTCTAAAGGATGTCACTAGATGGTTAGGGGCCACTAGGAATATTCATTTCTACCTAGGAGATCCATCGTCTTGTTGATGGAATTTGAAAAAAATTGGATCTTCCCATGAGCCTCACCAGCTAGAGGATGGAATTACTATATCTTGAAATGCTATAATAAGTTTACCAACCTAACCTATACTTAGTTATATCATCTTGTATGCCTATAAACCACATTAGAATACTTAAAACCTAACTTAAAATCTATGAAAAGGTTTAAATAAGGCATACATTAAAATAGCGGTGTCACAATTATCCCCTCTTATGACTTCTCATACTTGATAGTATCCCTAGAGGTTTTCTAGAATAATATGGGCCACTGTGCCTGAAAATTTGTCTCCCAATCCCATGTATCTTCTTGAATATTCTTCTGATACCACTGAACCCAAACAAGAAGAAAATATTTCCATCATAATACCTTATCACTTCGATACACTATCTGAATGGGTCACTCCACAGAAGATGCATCCAACTACATCAGAAAATATTCATAGTAGAGAACATGAAATGGACCAGGCTTGTACTTTTGAATCTATGAAACATGGAACACATTGTGCATACTTTGGTACCATATAATAATATTCAACTAATAATACAATATCCTTATACATTTTAAAATCTTGAAGAGACCAATGTATTGTGGTTCTAACTTCCATTATATCCTTAAATGCCTATTCCCCATTTGAGGTGGCATCCCAAAAAACTTATCACCCATAGTAAACTCTGTGGGTATTATCCTTCAGTAAACATATGATCATTTCCTATTCAGATTCATAACTAGTTATTAGTAAATCAATTTCACATGATCATGGTTCTCTTGTACCATAGCTTGTCCGATAACTGAATATTCACCTACCTTATTCCAAAACATTGGTAAATGACATGACTTCCCATATAGAGGCTCAAACAAAGTCTTTTGAATAGAATATTGTAATATATTTTTATAGGTGAACTATAATAGTTCCACGTGATCATCCCAAGATCCTCTAAAATATAAAAAACACAATTGAAGTAGATCATATGAGGTCTGGAATGTTCTCTTTGATTTCCCATTAGTATGAGGATGAAAGGACATAATAAAATTCAACTAAGTCCCCATAACTTCTGTAATCCTTTCCAAAAACCTTGATGTGAACCCGATTTCTCTTTCATATACCACACTCAAAGGCACTCCATGTATATGTATGATCTCTCAAACATAGAGATTTTCTATCCCATCTATATAGTTAGTATCTTAGATCGGTATGAAGTAATCCACCATGGTCAACTAATATACTACCTCCCAAATGGAATATAGAACTCTCAATGTTCTTGTAAAACCTATCACGAAGTATGTGGTAACCTTATCCCACTTCCACATCAGTACTAGAAGTGACCGGAGTAACCCTCCAGGCATCTGATGCTTGACCTTGATCTTTTGACAAGTAAGATAATAAGAGATAAATCCCAAAATGCATCACTTTTATGTTGGACCACCAAAAGTACCATCTAACATCATGATACATCTTGGTCGATCCTAGTTTAATTTTTTACTGCTAAGTATGAGATGTTTTCATTATCCCCTCCCTCATAGAAGAAGGAACCACCACTCTTTCATGAACTACAAGTACACCATGTTCATATAAGATCCAACCTCGAACAAAATAATTTATTTCTAACCTCTCATGCATCATGAAACATTATAGATCAAGATAATAACCACCCTTCATTGATTCCACCAATGTGGAAATCATCAATAGGGTTCAAAAACCATAGCCCCTCGATCCTCAGCTATGCCCACCTGTTAGTCTACCAACAAATCCATGATCTACCACCCAGTTCCTGATATTTTATCCCCAATATTCTATACATTCTTGATTAATGATTTAAACACTACATTGCATTTCCATGTACCATAATCCACAACAAATTCTAACATCTATAGGTATTCTACCCAGTGCCTTTAACAAATATTAAGGTCATTTTGGGTGAAAATATACCATAGAATCTTCTGATCATTATATATGATAGATATATCACCAAAGAGGTAGTGTCATCATCATTTCAAAACATGAACCACAAATTCCAAATCTATGTCATGGGTAGGATAATTTCTCTCATATAATCACAAATGACCAAACCTGTAAGCATATATATTATCACTCTGCATTAGAACATCTCCCTAGATAATGCGAGACACATCACAAAAAAAAACAGACCCAACTACAAGCTCGAGAATAATTAGAATTAGAGTTGATGTCAACCTCTTATTCAGTTATATTAAGTCCTCTTCACATTGTTCTATATATTTAAACTTGAATCCTTACTTTGTCAGTGTGTTAAAGGGTGCTTCCAGGTGAGAAAACTCCTAAATAAACCTCCAATAGTACACAACTAACCCAAGGAAACTCTAATTCTCAAACACATTATTTAATTATAACTAATACATAAATAAATATAACTTATCTATATCAACTAGTATTACTACTTGAGAAACTGTGTTCCTAAGGAATCACACCTCTTATATCCAAGAGTGGTACTTCAAGTACTTGGTATAAAACTGACGTGCTCTAAGTGTACTCAGTATGATTTCAAGGTATCTAGCATGAAATTATGACATAATGGAATATATCATGATGTAATCAATGAATAAAATAAAGAATAAGTACAATTATGGATAGAATACCTTGTTCATGAGATCCATGAACTCTACTAGAGAATTCATTAGTCCAAAGGGTATAATTAGATACTCACAGATCCCATACCTACTCCTAAACATTTAATTTAGCATGTATTTCTCTCTGACCAAAATATAATGGTATCAAGAATCTATATCAATATTAAAAAACTATTTAGATCCCCTCAATTAAAAAAATCATCAATTCTTGGTAAAATATAATTCCTATTCATTGTGATCTAATTTCAACATTTGGTAGTCCACAAAAATCTGAAGAATATCGTACAACTTCTAGATGAAAAACAATGAAGAACCCCAAGGGGAAGTGCTTGGTATAATGAAACATTTATCCTTAAGATCATTAATATACACCTTGAGTTATTTCAACAAAAATAGTGCAATGAGAAATGGTGGAATCAATATCGGTTATGCGTTATACATGATATTGATATCAAAATCAACTCCCCTATGTGGGGGTAACCCTAAGAAATCCTTTGGAAAGACATTTTGGTAAAGGTATAACACTAATGGAAAAGTGTAGGGAGTCACCATATGATTCACTACAAGGATCCTACCAGCCATTTGTGAAAAAAATAATTTCCTCTAATGAGGATCTGGTCCCACTCTTCCTACATAAATGTCCCTCTATTTAGTCATCATGAACTTTACCTGCTTAGGTGATGTAATGGTCACTCATCTCCAATAAAAATCAATGTGTGCATGGTATATGGTTAACTAGTGCTTGACAAGGAATACATAAAAGCTTGATATCTCTATAATTATGAAGCTCCACACATGTTCAAAGATAGAAACCACCATAATACATTCTAGATAGACATAAATATGATCCAATTTCCTTCATAGAGGTGTATCAATGGATAAAAACCTAAAAGAGTATTTCACTGGTAAATCCAACCAAGTAACCACTTGAGAAGATATAAACAAATGAAATTCTACTATTTCAAACAAATAAACATAGAGAGTATAAGAAATTAAGATCATATGTTGAAATATTAAAGGCCCCTCTCCACCATTAGCCAAATCCTGATCAACCATATATTCCCTACCAATAACCACTCTATGACACCTTAGAGGCTTATGAGTCACTTGGTTTACTAACAATTATAGGAACAACACATGCTGCTAAGGTCATATGATCAAACAAAAGCTTGAAATTTCTACATTCATCCTTGAAGCCCTATCACATAACTAATTTTGAAACTTAGTGTTTCCACATAGATGAAAATTATTAAGAGAAAATTTTCATTCCTTGAGAAAGTGTCCCTTCCTACCATTGTTATAGAAACTGGCAGAGTTATCTCCCATAGAAAGAGTTGAAGAACTTATTCTCTTCTCAGACCAGCAACCACTAACGTGGAATCAATCCTTAAAATTCCTCTTCTTATTCTCATAATAAGAAACTAATAACGTGCTAGAGAAATCACCATTTATACCAATGGATGTTGGAAGATGACCTTCAATTATATATTCCTTGATTCCCTTCTCTACCATCAGCTCCATATGAATCACTAAAATGTAGGTTTTCAAATCAAATTTTCTGAATTAGAATTTTAGATTTGGATAAAGATAAACTTTTAACTTCTTTACTTTATGAGAATAATTCCCCACTGAAATAAGAGTAAAGTAAATCATCTTGGTGTATCATGTTTAATAGGAATACACCGTCACCATCCCCTACTACAACTCCACAAACTCCTAAACATGGTCTAACTTTAGTAAATTAGGTAAGAAATCCTCAAAGAAGAGGTCCTTGAAGGTCTAAATATATAATATTTTCCTGTATACCAGCTTGAATCATATTTTATAACCATATTACAACTTTATTTTGAAGCATAATGGTGGAAATATTAACCTTACTATCCTATGGTGTCTCTACCAGGTAAAATTCCTCTCAAAGAATCTTATCTAGTCCTCCACATCCTATGGGCTTTTGGTGCACTGAAAGGATAGATGGTTTTGGATCATAAAGTGAAAAGATTAATATAATATTGTTATCCCAACCATGTGGGATTCTCCACCCTAAAAATAACCTATTTGAAAGAGTCTCGGATGGACCGGTTCTATAGCTTGACCCACTAGAGAAACCATGGGAGCATCATTAGTTATATCCCATGAACAACAAGTATCATAACTGGCTATGTAAGAAATATATGAGGTTATATTTTATGAAATTCTAGAAAAAAAAGGTAAATCCCACATCTTAAACAAGAATACCCAAAAAGGATCATAGACACACATAAAGGTTCCAAAACATGGTTCAACCTAAGAGGTTACCAAAAAGAAAAAGGAGAAAACCCCTAAGAACTACCCACAACCTAAGAAAAGCCTCAAATACCAACACATTATTCACAACCATAAATACACACACTCAATTATAGAATACTCATGATTAAATGAAAGAATACAAGAAATAATATTTCAAAAGTGCATATTATAATTTTAACATGAATTTAATTATTTGGGATCTTTCTAATGTTAATAATAGTCATTTATCATGTGATACTAAATGACTAACAAAATTCATGAACACACACCAAATCCTATAAATTCATACACAAAAAACATGTGCATCAACCATAGTGAATTTTAATTAGGGGTAACATCAAATAACAATAACATAAATTCCCAATTTATGGAAACATTGAGGTACACTATACATTATTGTCCAGGTAATGACATAGATCTATTATCTGAGTCTCAACAATCCAAAATTATGTCCACTCTATCCCAAATCAAGGGAAAGGGATTTTATTTTGAGAAATTGTTTCTTTAATACCATTTTGTAACACCCCGATCTGAACCATCATGTGTTAGTTAGCATTCCATACAACCTCATATGAGCCTCCCTATACACAAGAGGTTTCTGACTAGCATCAATGTCTAAAGGGGAATCATGGGGAGATTATTCCATTGGTACCAGTTACACATCAGAGTACAATAATGGAAGGAAGAATAAGAATAAAAAAACAATGATTAAATATTAACCAGAGTTACCATATACACAAAAAATCACAATCCATTTAGTAATAGTACAGCAGGTCAATCATAGAACCCAAGAAAAATTTAGGATCACTATAGGTAGTGGATCAATATATGACGTAAATAACTTAAAGAAAAATAACAGTAGACATCATCCTAAATACATCATGTGATTCCCACACACCCTACTAAACCTACTCAACATTCCACCATAGGGCCCTTTCCCTTCCTCGAATACCTAGCCATGAAATATATAAGTGAACCAAAATACCATAGTAGGGTGTGAGTAAAACATTTATACCAATGAACCTTAACATAAGTGCATAAGATATAATAGTCCATTCCATGAAAGTAAACAGAAGAAAAATAAGGAACAAGTATACAAAACAATTATAAAATATGCATATAGTCCTTAGAGACTGACTTTACCTACTAAAACACCATTCTAGAAATAATGTAAACCAACCATATCTAACACCCCTCTTTCAAACGGATAAAACAATTTTTTACATATCTCATCGGTTGGGATAGACTTTGTACATGATGAAATTGAATCTAACACATCTCTCTTTGGGGGGGGGGGGTATTTTCCATATAGATCAACATGCACACTTAGATCTAGAAGTTAGAGGAATAACACATGCAACCATGTATAAAAAATGGTAGATCAAACATCACATCATATCATGAAATAATCTCAACCATAACTAACCATATGAGAACAAAAATCAAACATAGGTATCATAGTTTATAGGAGGCTACCCAAAAATCATGATAAGAACCTATATAAATATACAATAATATCAAGGACTTCCCACCTTATTTGAAATAATGAATGATGGATAGAGTCTCTATTTGAGTTCAAATGCTCCACTAAATCCTAGAACCAATCTCAGTTTGATACGATTTATAAATCTAGGATCAAGGTTGAGGAGAAACCACAACCTAAAGGTAGGTCAATACTTGCATACCCAAGGAGATCTACTGCTGACAATGATCTATGTCTAATTGATGCATAGATGAAAACCACCTGAATTTGGGTTCTATTTATACCAACGATTAAAAAATTCATTATTTGACCATGTAAAAACATATTTATCCGATTAATACATTTAAGATCAAGTCAGTATTAATTAGATATTAGAGAATAATATCATTCTAGAATAATGAAAAAATCACCAGATTGGAAGCACAAGATTGATCCATTATTCTGGTGTCAAACAGAGGATAAGAAAGGGAGGATAGGGCCCCAAAATCATTATAGGGGGCTCTTAAGTTGTTGTGAATCAAAGAGGTCTTGAGATAATTAGATAAAGTGAGTATCATATGGGTTTAAATATAACTGAAAATATTTTTGGAGACCTCACTAGGCTCCTAAGGACACCACCACCACTAGATGGTCGATGACCATTAGGCATATGAAATTATACCCAAGATCCCCAATATCTGTCCAGTGGCTTCTAGGTAGAACTTGATCTTCACAAGAGCCTCACTGACCACGCCTTTTCTTAGTTATAACCTCCAAAATTACACTAACCCACCTCAAAATACTTAAAAAAGTAACTTAAAATCAATGCACAAGTTGAAACGAGGCATACCTTAAAATAGATATGCCACACTCGACTTAAGACTGATTGACTATCCCTAATTAAATTCACATACTATATTAAAATTATATATAATAAACAATGAATAAAATCTAAGAAAATATTTTAGGCCACATATAAAGAGTTTATTTTTTATATCATACAAATAATGGGGGATTGATTCCCATAAAATTATCAGAAATAAAAAAATTATAATAGAAGTATAAAATGGGTAATTAGATTGAATAATAGAAAAACTAAATGAATAAAAGATAAAATAATAAGGATTATATTAGTCTTGATCACATAAATAAAATAAAATTAATAGATCATAATTCATTTACGAAATGAAATTTTTATAATTGAATCAAATTTAGAGAAAAATGGGAGAAAAAATTATAGAAAGGAGCATCTAAATTAGAAAATTAAAATTTAAATAAAACAATATCTACAAAAAAATGATAAAACTAACCCCATTTAATGGGAGTTGGACTATGACACAAAATCCTATTAGAAACCACTAGATTCCCAACAAAATAGTAAATTCCTAGTGGATCACCATTTAGAATTTGATGGTGTCCATAGGTATAAAGTGCCACTGGTTGGATCACAAGTTTTTCTGTGAGACCTGCTAGGTTCTCAAGGGATGAAAGAGATAACCACCATTATTAAAGTACTTATAATTTTCTATATATGATACCAATTTCTTCTCCAAATTAAAAATTTAATATGAAACATTTGAAAATAAATTCAAAAAAACCCAAAATAAAATAAAAAACCACCCCTAAAATTCTATGATGTTACAGATACATTATTTTATATGTATATTTATTTAATATATATTTATTTACTATAAATTATTTATAAATTATAATTTATGGGATTCCAAAGTAACCTTCATGAACTAAAAATAAGAATATTCCAAAAAATCAATGACTAAATCTCAATAAATAATCTAAAATCTAAGATTTCAATAAGCTTGAGCTAAAAAGAGAAAATTACATCAAGAAAAAAAACAAATAAACTATAAATAAAACTATAAGTATTATGTTAGTGTCTACATAAAGAATCTAACATAATGAACACATCAAAATTCCATAAAAAGTATGAAATTTTTAAATAAATGAAGGGTGATAGAAAAAAAAAACACTCAATGGCTATAGTATACTCAAATTTTAAAAAGAGAATTTTAATAAAAATATTAACTTGAAAATTAATAAAATTAATATAATTATAAACCTATTGTAAAACTATTGAATTTATGGTAGACTTCTATTAAAAATCTAGTTAGACTTCTACTGACCCATCAAAGTTGCATTGATTACCACACGACTTCTGATGATATTTTTTATGAAAAAAAGTCTCTTTTTTACTTGTTAGACTTATGGTGTTCCCAAAATGACTTATAGTGGTTGTAGTTCTTTAAATACTAAGTACAAAATCCTTTCATACCACAAACAATCATATAATCTTTAAAAAATCCAAAAAAAATATCCCAAAGCACACAAACACATTTTATAAAATAAAAAATCATAAAATAAAATTTAGTTGACATACTAAATAACCCAAGACAATACAAAATCTCTCTTAGAAGGATTATCATTCCTATAAAGTGAGAATAATTAGTGAAAAACTACAACTATCATGACCTAATTTTATATTCTTATTGAAATACAACCTCTTGAACCCAACCATACAGACAGAATATATTTACCATTGGCAAAATATTTACTCATAACTTCTTATCACTATAGTCTAGAATATACAATTAATACTTTGTAAATGAAGCGACAACCTCTAACTTGATATCATCGTGTTTAATAACTTGAGATGGGTATAAATCATTATTATTCAACTATGAAAGGTGAAATAATTCATGAATTACAATTAATCAAGGAGGAATTTTAAAATAATAATCCACTTTTACAAACCATTCTAAGAACTCATAATGAGATAAAAAATGTGGTAATAAATTCCCTTGCGTACCCAATTCACAATGTGCTAACTAAGGTGAAACTTAAAGAAACACATGATCCCACATTGAATTCCAATTGCCGAAACCTTCTTTCTATTAGAATTGGTTCCCTAGAACCAACTTCTAAGTACTTTATGATTATGTTTATTAATTGTATTAAACATTAATGATGTTTATTATTACATAATGATTGTTCCTCAGTATGACATAATATGTGATAATTTCCTAAGAATATATGTCACACTGAATACACATAGTAGTTATCCGTTATGATGAGAACCTGTATCTTCCTTAACAGTATTATTGAATAAATGTTTAATAGCCATATGATATTATTTTATGTGAAAAAAATGATATAGAATATCAGGGCTGGAGACTCATAGGACTTTGAGGCCCCTCTAATGATGTGCGCCCATGGTAATTCTCAGAGCATGAGATTATGAAAATGAAACATGCTAGTTGGAAATCAAAATTTTATATGTCATCATCTATTCTTATCTATGGACATGTGTATTGAGCCTTATAATTTAATATTATCATTAATGAATACCATAAATCATGTACTTTGATGCATTGATGAAAACTATGATGACATATGCTTATGATGAATTATGATATACTGAGTTCATCACAAGGGATATTTTATTAATAGATAATAAGAGAAAGGATTTATCCATTATTTATATTAATATTAGTTAGTATCTTAGGACCTTTTATGGGAATAGAAATACCTAGATAAATCCATGTCTATGGTATTATATGGGAAAGTTCATTTATGGGAATTTAAAGGAGACATCATGCACATAGGTTGATGACATTAGCATGTAACCTTCTTGATTATATTTATCATGATAAAGGGATTATATTACATATTAATCATTTATGGGAGTTTTTATTTGATTGATATATTTACTTATTTCTCAGTGGGTTCCATGATGTGTTGTTAGATTCCAAACATGTATTTTAGGAGTCTCCACCTATTACCACATAGAAATATTTAAAGAGGGTCACACAGTAAGTATATCCATAATCTTTGTTAAATTAAATGTTGAATTTAATAAGTTTGAGTAAATATTATTTATGATTTTTGGTTTAATAATTATCTAGCTTTTTTTAATCACTAATATTTAATCACAAGTTATTCAAAAGAATAATCCAATTAAATAATAATAATAAATATTAATTTTTAAGGTATTAAGAATATAATTTTTATTATATTTATCAATTAGAAATGTCCTGATATTTATTTTTTTAAGTAAATAGTCATTATTCAATGTTTGATAAAAACTGAGGAGGATAAGCAGACCTAGATTAATGGTTTAGTTGGAAATGATATAAATGATATTTATTTATATATTCTTAAGTGGTTCACATGTATAGTTAACAATAATAATATTTTTATTGTTATTATTATTAAACATTTGTTCAATTAATAATTATAGAATTATAAAGGGTCCTATAATCAAATTACTAACTGTAAATCTACCATAATAAATATTTAATGATATAAATTTACATAAACACACTTGTTGTGCACAAAGGATAGTGAGAATATCTTTAAAAGTCTCAAGAGAGTTCTATATATCAAGAGTGTTCACTCTAATCCTATTTTCTCAATACATTCAGATAATAAAAATAATTCTTCAACCTCAAATATAATTCTACTATGATCAACCATGAATTATTCAAGTGATGAGGATCAACCATTCTAACACTCGATGATTCTACGTCGATGTTCATATATTTTGGTGCATGTGTGGATCACTGCTAAAGGGATTCTATACTTGTATCCTATAATTCAAGGAATTTATAAAAATACTGATTCAACCAGATCATCAAAAAAGAAGAAATTATAGGTTCATGTAATTCTAGATCCTCTTATAAGTTAATTAAAAATTACATGTGATGATCCTCCTCTTTAGGTGTTGGTATTTAATCATGTAAATTAATATACAAATTCTGTTTTTCATGATTTCATTTGTTATATATAGCTAGGATTATTCATAAATTAAGACTAAAATCAAATTTATATATGAAAATAGGTTCTTTTGTTGTGCATGGTAACTATAAGTGGTATTAGAGCTAGGTTACATTGTCAATTTATAATTATTTATTAATAATTTATTGATTGATATGAATTTAAAATTTATTTTACTTAAGATCTATTCATTCCTGAAATATGAACATCATTTTATATTCCATTTATTTTTTATCACTCAAATAATCATTAAATTGGTTAAATTAAAATGAAGAAACATCCTAAAGTACCATCTGGAGATACTTGAGGTTCTATCTGGATAAAAAAAGTATAAATGGAATGTACCCCAAAATACATGTCATGTACTTGTGTATCTCATCTATATCTCACATATATATCTAATCAATATGATAAAATAGATTAGGGATTTGGTAATAATGGATCAG
Organism: Viscum album; assembly: GCA_963277665.1. Lineage (NCBI taxonomy): Eukaryota > Viridiplantae > Streptophyta > Magnoliopsida > Santalales > Viscaceae > Viscum > Viscum album. The sequence continues at coordinate 1,574,147,276 of OY728119.1, read as the reverse complement.
TGAATAGATCCAGACTAGGATGGCATGTGGTTTGAATTACTATACATCATGTAATAATTATACAAGATATGTAGTTCTTGTGTCTTCATGATAGAGAAAATAGAGGTCTAAGAATGTCATGTATCTACTACATTATATGGGGATTGGAAAATTGTGTAACATAAAATTCACACATTGTGTAAGATGGAAACACATTATGTACTTCATACACGTTCACAAAAGGAAATATTTCTAGTCCACAACCATGTGTCACATACACTTGTTGAATAGATTACATTCCATGTAAACCAATACACACCGTATAGTCTACTGCAACTAGTGTGGTTAATTTGACACAGAGAGAAGAATTAATTATTTAATTAAACCAATTCACACATGTTTCATGTTTTATATATTTGATAGTACACACAATTTTATAGGATTGTTAATCATATATCAAATTAATTTCCCTGTTAAATTTTAAAAAAACCATTTGTTAATGGTATTTTCTTATAGTGCACTTTGTATGCATCAATAACATCACATGAAATGTAATTAACATGTGTTCCATTAGTATTTTTTTTGATAATACATTACATGTAACTACCTATCATGTGATGTTTTTTGGATATAAAGACAATGCACAAGTACAAGGATCATTCTAGGTATTTTGGACAAGTACATGTCATTTCCTACAAGTAAACTTGTGTAATTTATTAATATTAAATAAAATTAGTTTATTTTATTTAAAATTATGGATATTAGTAATTCAAGGATGTTTGTATATAATTAAGATAAATTAGATTAATTCATGATGTTTTATATTAATTAAAGAGATAATCTAAGTAATTGATTACTGTATTGAAAATATATGTTAGTTTCCTATTGTGTGGATGATCATGAGATTGGACCAGATCTGTGTATGTGACCAGTTTCCTTTTTATTTAATATTTTATTCAATATTTTATTTAAATTACAATGATGGACAATGTATCATCCCATACTAATTATTATGAAAGTACCTACATCCCTATAGTTTCTTTTATATAAACCCATCATCAAATCCATTAGATCCCCTCACTTGTGTGTGACTAAAAGATTATGTAAGGATGGATATATTAGGTGAGAGGAGGCAGTATAAGTCCCAGAGAAAAGGTTTAACCAATCGAGATGATGCATTGAAGCCAAGGTGGAATTCTACAATATTAACCAATATATAGTTCAAGGTGTTTCCCCTGAGGTCAAGGTTTAGTTTATCATGAAATAGATAAAATAACCATTAAATAATTTCATGATCATTCCATTAATATATTATTTCTATTAGTTTCATGGTTGATTATTTATATGGATACAACACGATCACTTAATAAATTAATTAGCAAGCATGGAAGATAGAATAAAATAAAACCAGATTATGTGTATATTTTTTCAGACATTGTTAATCAATTAAGTAAAATCCAATTAATATTTACAAAGAATGTGATAAGATAAAAATACTTTTTTATGCATAAGGATAAAAACCCCTCAACTAAAATATTAAGTCATTACATCCTTCCATTACTTAAGTTAGATTTGAATCCATAGTTCAAAGTGATTGATCGACCTAAGTAAGGGTGATTTCAATTAATGAGAAACATATGCATTGATTTTTTTTGGTTGACTTATCTTGGTTCACATAAAGTGATAGCTTACCAAGTGGGACTTGATGTAACTGGGAGGAAAAGGTTTATGAAATATTTAACCATGATTTCAAGATTGGGGAATCCATTCAATAGATCAAGGAACTATGAGTTAATGAAGCTGTCTAGTTACACCTACCTAAAACATTTCAATTAACTTGTTAGGACCAAGTCTAGTTTATGAGAAGGGTAATATGGGTCCCTTTCACTACAATATCCATGAAAAATGATATCATGAAACTAATTGTTATTTTTATTAAGTTTCGATAAAATATAGAGAGATTTATAAAATTTAATAAAACTTAAATTTATTAATTTAATTTGGTAATCAAGGAAGTACTAATAATATTCTCTTTATTTTCTAAAAATGTGAAACCACACAACTTTGACCATATCACTATAATCCATGCTAGAGAAGGATAAATTTCTCACCAACACAAATTTACAAGAATGGTATAAGTGGATACCCATTATACAACACGATGAACAAAAATTATACATGTTGAAAACCCCACTTACTGAGTCACTTGCTAAAGAGGATAGTGAATAAGTGTATCTATCTACCTATAGCATGTGGATGATGCAATTTATATAAAATGTTTCATTATATAGTCCATGTTGAGTGATAATTTTAATAAATAAAAAGATATTAATGCATATAACATCATTTCTTTCCTTACAAATCTTTATCAGAAGAAAGAAAGACAAGAGAGATATGAGATCTTCAATGCACTATTCACATGAAATCATAGATATTTGGTCCCATTTGGGATTCATGTTGTCAATATTATTCTCTCAACATAATACTTAGATATATTGGGGTTTAATATCCCCAATGAGTTGTACACCGATCTCATTATTTCCTTAGTATACAAACCATCACCAGTTTCATTGTAAAATATAATATGAGAAATAGTTAGAGGTCCCTTTTGGAACTTCTTACACCCATATAAAAATTTGATAAATACATGGGTTATGACAAGCCCACAGTCCATATAATGAATAAGAAAATAAAGAACATGAAAAGGAGGCCAAATAATTATTCCAAGTCCAAGGCTCCAGAGCACCATCCTTCCAAGAAGAAAAATATCCTATAGAAAACAAAGGAGCATAAAGAAGTCTATTTTTTCATGTGTAAATAAAGTCCAATAGAATGGGTACTGAACCCTACCATAGAATCAAGGATAATGTTATTTTTTTTTCATTATCAAGTGTAATATTTCTAAATTTATAAGTTGGTTATTAAATATTGCATTTGGTGCTCACATTTGTATCCAAATAAAAGTACCGAGTATATTTTGGAAGGTCTATAAAGGCAAGGTGGATATATAGACTATCAACAAAGAAATGATGGATAATATATCCATTAGATACTACCAAATCACATTTCCAATAACAATGATATCAGTTTTAATGATATTTTATTATGAGCCTAGTGTTACCAATAACATCATTTCTATTTTTTATTTAAACATGGATGGAATTATTTTTAAATTTGGAAATAAACTCTTACTCTATTATAATGACAACATATATTATAGTATGGAAAAAATGAATAATGGTATTTATGTATTAAATAAAAAAACCAAATATTGAAAATTGATAATGAATCAAATTCATGCGACTTATTTCAAAGCAGTTGTGGAATCACTTCCCTGGTCACATAAACAAGAAATTTTGATGAATCTATATCAAGATTTTTACTTAGAATATTTTTAGATTAATTAACTTGAAATATGTTAGGATTTTTTATAAGGAAATATAACCAAACCACCATTTGGTTGTCAAGGTGAAAGGACCACAAATATTCTAAAATTAGCACACACTATTATGTGTGGAAATTTTCAAGTATAATCTAGAGGTGTATTATCATATTTGATGACTTTTACTAATTAATTGAGTAGGTAATTATACATATAAATGATAAGGTATAATTTTTAATCCTTTGAAAATTTTAAAGAGTTCAATAAGTAAGTTGAGAATCATCATGGTAAAAAGATAAAGAAACTTTCATTGGATCAAGGTGGTGAATATCTTACCCAAGAGTTTACAAAATTTATATGAGATTATGGGATTTTATCTCAACTCACTCATCCTTATACACCAAAATAGAATGGTGTTAGTTAAAGGAGAAAATATACCTTGATGGATATGGTAATTTCAATGAATAGTTACGCTAACCTTCCATCATCCTTTTGTGGATATGCATTACACATGACATTATACATACTAAAATGAGTACCAAATGAAGTGGAAAATGGTATTCTCTTTGAGTTATGGAGTGTACAGATACCTATTTTATTACATATTAATTAATAAGGGTGTGAGGTGTTAATTAAAATAATACTAAGCAATAAACCAATACCTATAGTTAAAAAGTATATCTTTATAGGTTACCCCATAGAAACTAGGGGATACAACCTATATGATCCATCACATAAAAGGGTTATAGTTTCTAGGAAATTTGTTTTCCTTAAGAGGTAAAAAACCTCAAGAAGGATTGTGGGAGAAATATTGAATTAGATGAAGTTGATGCTCAATATACATAAGAGTTGGTATAAGAACAAACTCCACAATTCATTGTGGAAGATGTAGTTCTTGAAACACAAGTACTACATATGAGTACTAGTGAGGTTAGAGAACTAGAAAGATATGGTTTTCTAGTCACATAATATGGTTACTCATTATTGGTTCAAAATAATGATCTTATGTACTAAAATGAGGTAGTAGAGAGATCAAAAGCTTCAAAATGAAAAGAATCCATGAATTAAGAGATAAATTACAAGTACCAAAACTGTGTGTGGGTTTTTGGTTGATACACTAGTAGATATATAGACCATTGGGTGAAAATGTTTATTCAAGAGAAATTTGGACATGGAAGGTTATGTTTGTACCTATAAGGAATGACTAGTGGATAAAGACTTAAATATTTTTAAGTAATTGACTATGAAAAAACCCTTTATCCAATTTCCATTATTAATTCCATCAAAATTATGCTTTCCATAATAGATATACATGACTACGCGATTTGGTATATTGATGTCAAAAATGATTTCTTTAATGAGAACCTTTATGAATATGTTTGTATGACAAAACCTAAAAGGTTTTTTGACACTAGGTTATGTTAAAAAGGAACTAAACTTGCAGATATCCAGTTATAAATTAAATCAAGCATTCAGGTCATGGAATATTCAGTTTGATGAATCTATGAAAGAACTTGGTTTCATTATGAACGAATGTGATCCATGAGTTTATAAGAGTTTAACAGTACTATTTTAATTTTTATATTAGTATATGTTGATGGCATATTACTAATCATAAACAAGATACTGGTATTGCAAGAGGTTAAGGTATGGTTGATTAAGTGCTCCTCTATGGAGGACTTAAGTGAGACAACCAACATTATAGGGATATAAATCATGAGTGATATATTAAAGAGGATACTTAGAATAATTAAAAGTATATACATTTGACCAGATAATAAAGAGGTTCATTATGAAACAATCCAATAGGGGTTTAGTTATAGTATCACATGGTATAAATCTTTCTATAAAGATGTGTCCTCAGACACAACTGGAATAAGAGATAATGAGTAAGATTCCATACACATTTGGGATAGGATCTATCATGTATGATATGTTATATATGAGGCTTGATGTTTTTCATGCTTTGATAATGATAGGCATATATCAATCTGAACTAGGGGAAAAACATTAGACTGTTTTGAGGCTATACTTATGTATCTGAGTTAGACTAAGGATATGTTCCTGATGTATAGAGAAGATGGAGATCTAGTCATTAGGGGTTATATAGTTTCTAGCTTTTAGATAGATGAGAATGATCTAAAGTCATATCCATATATGTCTTTTATCTCAACGAAGGAGCTATGAGATGGAGGAGTTAAAAGCAACCTTTTATTACCAATTCTCTAATGGAGTTTATGTATATTGCGACTCCCGATGTAGCTAAGGAATATTTTTTGATTCTAAACCATTTTTCAATATCTTTATATGGTCTATAATAGTCAATACCCTATCACAATTTTCTGTGATAACACTGCAGCAATGACTCTCTTCAAAGAGATAAGGTCACATCAAAGGAAAAAGAATATACTTAAAAAGTTTCACCTATTGAGGTATTTTTATCAATGGTGTGAATTTTTGGGGAATAGAGTTTACATAGATTTAAATGCAGAAGACCCTTTGATCAATGCTCTATCTTAATAGAGTCATAAGCATCATATGAGATATAGTGAACCAAATGTCCTTAATAGTTGGATCTGCTAGAAGTGAGAGTCTATTGGAGTTTCTACCTTATAACTAAATTATACGTTCTTGATGATTATATATGTTCATAATCTTGAATATAAATGAACTTTTTTTATCATATCAATATTTTTTCCCTACATGATATAGTATGCGATAATGTCCTAAAAATATATGTCACACTGAAAGGTCATAGAAGTTCCCCGCTATTATGAGAACCTAGAGGTTCCATGATAGTATTCTTGAATAAATTTTCTATAGAAATATGATATCATTTCATGAGAAACAAATGATATATGATATCAGGGATGGAGACTCATAAGACTTTGAGGCACCCTCTCATGGTGTGCACCCTTGGTAATTTATAGAGTAGAAGATTATGAGAATGAGAACCGTTAATAGGAAACCCACGTTTTATGTGTCATTGGATGTTTCTATATTCATATGTGTGTATTGATCCATATAATTTAATATTATCACTAATGAATACCATAATTCATGTAAATTGATGTATTGGTGAAAAATATGATGATATATGCTCGCAGAAAAGTAAGATAACTGGGTGTATCACAAGTGACATTGAATTAATGGATAATGTGATATATGATTTTTCCCTTCTTTCTATTAATGAAAGTTAATATCTTAGGTCCTTTGATGGGAATGAAAACGTCTTGATAAATACATGGCCATGGTGTTCTATGGATAAGTTCATTTTGGAAAATTAAAACAAAGTGACATTAAACATATAGGTTTATGGAAAAAATATGCAACCTAATTGATTAAAGATATTGTGTTAAAGGTATTATATTAATAAATAAGTATTCATAGGTGGTTTTATATTGTTGAAACATTAATTTATTTCTCTATAGGTTCCTTAGCATGTTTCTAGATGATAACCTTGGACTATAGGCATCTCTTCCTATTTCCATTTAGAATGATTCCTAGAGGGTCACACACTAAGTGTATTTTTAATCTTGGTTTAATTAAATATTGAATTTGATATGTTAGAAAAAAATATTATTCCTACTTTATGGTTTAATAATTATTCAGGTTTGGTGGATAGCTAAGATTTAGTCACAAGATATTCAAAAAAAATAAGCGAGTTAAATTGTAATAATATATATTTATTTGAAGGTATGGGGAATTTAATATTTATTATATTTATCATTGAATAATTCAGTGAAATTTATTTATTAAATTTATATCCATTATTAAAGGATCAATAAATACTAAGGAGGATAATCAAACAGAGGCTAATGATCTAGTTAGAAATAATGTAAATGATATTTATTTATATATTATTAAGGGATTCACATTTCATGTGAATAATAAAAATATTATTATTATTATAATAGTCATGGGGTAATCTAATTGGAAAGGTAATTATGTGATAATTTCTAATCCTAAACCCATCATACTAAATATCTAATTAAATAACTTTCCATAAACACACTTGTTGTGTACAATAGATAGTGAGAAACCCTCTCAATCCCTAAAGAGAGTTATTTATATCTACAATATTCTCTATCCTCCTTTTATTTAAATCCATCAAGATAATAATAAGAATTATTTATCCTTGAAGAGAATTCTAGTATGATCAACCACAAAATATGCAAGTAATCAGGGTCAACTGTGCTAGAACTCGGTGATTTTATAGTGATGTTTATATATTTTGATGCATGATTGGATCACGACTAGAGGGATTCTACAATTGGATACTATAAATCAATGATGGTATGATGAGATCGAGTCCACCAGATCATCAATGAAGAAATAATTACAAGTTCATGTTATTCTAGATCTGATTATAAATTAATTATAAATTACAAGTTATGATCCTTTTATTCTAGTTCTAGAATTTAATCATTGCATGTAATATAAAAATTTCATTTGTCATGAAATCATTATATATATATATATTATATTATTTGTAAATTAAGACTAAAATATGTGTTTTTTCATGTGAAATAGTAACTTCCTCTACTCATGAAACATACACTATCCACATATGATTTCTATCTAATCCAATTCATAACCAAATGATTCCTTATAAATAGAACATTATTACTCATATATTACAAAAATCATAGCCGAATCAGACATATTTCCCTAATTTTCATCCAAAAAAGGAGATTTTTAAGGTATATAATATAAAGGATTAAACATATCCATTTAAATAGATTATTGATAAGAATTGTTATCAAAGAAACAATTCATTTTCTAAATGGTCCCCATAAGAACCACAAAAATGTATAGTATCTCAAAACATCTTCTAGAATTGGGATTATTTTATTTGGATGATTATATATTAGAGGATGATTTATAGTACTCAGTCTCAGCTATGTACTAAAATTCCATTTAATTCCCTACCAAAAATGAGAAGTGATTCTTGAATAAATGTAAAAAATACAAACGGGCACTCTGTGAAGTCTAACTATTTAAAAGAAATATAATCATCCAATGTCATATACCAACCATATCTATTAAATCTATAATAAAGATAAACCTTTGTTAAATGATCAAATATTACCCCTACAATATATTTTCTCCTAGTGATATCCAAAACCCGTCATAAAATCAATCATGACATCATATTACTTCCATAATCGAATAAGTGATGAATGAATTTTGTTTTAAATAATTTTAAAGAATTTATCCTCTAAGTAAAGAAATATATAAGTTCCCTTGTTAAGTCACTTATAGTGGTTTCAATATAATCAAGTTTATCCTTTTTTACTATTTTTTTTATATTTATACATTTGATTGGTGATCTTATGTAACAAATATGAAAGAATTGAAAATAGTAGTGAGAAATTTAAAGAATCTGACCCCAGTATCCTAGAGTAGGTGCCTTACTTGATTATATTGGAATAAGATACAAGAAATAATATCCCAAAGGACTGAAAAATTTATTAGTTTTGAAAAACTAGATACATACTTGAAACATACATTAGAATTTAAATTATAAAATACAACATAATGATTCCTTTAAGAAAATCATTAATATCCTAGATTATCCATGCATGTCAATCATAATATAAATCTTGGAATCCTGGGGTGAAGTAAACATAATAATGGGGTGATCTCAGATTCCTAGTAAAGATAAACATATAATCTATCATAAATAAACATAAACAATAAGAAAAGGTGAATAACTAACAACACATTCCCTTAAAACAAAATCTTGATCATAATATGCCAGAAATAAAATTTGAACAAATCATGCCATATAAATAATCACATGAGAAATATAATTAACAATTGATATCAGGCTAGTCGAATAATCACATGTACTATCAATAAATAATCTCATAATTATGGAATTCATAATGCAGGACATCATAATCAAACCATCAAGGCTTCGACCAAGACACCATACATAATCAGGTAAAACATTAGGCAACACCCAAACTAGTTTGGCTCATGATACCTACCAATGCATAAAGGGGATATAGTGGTACCCACCCCAAAATTACAAATTAAAATGAATTTATCTTATGAAAGGGATGAAACATAATAAATATAATCATTCGTATTAAAAACTAGCATAAAAATAGAGAATAATTTAACTATAAAATACAAATGGTATCAAAATAAAAAATCCACTGTCAAATTGAATCATAAACTATTTAATTAAATATGGTAAATTATATAATAATATATCAACATAAATTATGTATAATATTTAATAGAGTATGCTGACATAGATTAAAATATTCTAATAAAGTCATTGTTACTGTTTTGAGAGAAATCCCATTTTTACTTTTAAATATTTTATTAAAAAATCTGGGCAATTATAAATTAAAACATTTTATTTGAAAATAAACTACTAAATTTATAATGTAATATTAAAATAATTAAAGCTTCATGATGGTGGGAAAATCATCTCATGTTGTATATGTTAAAAAATATTCCTTCCATATTTTTTTATAAAAGTCATAAAGCACCTCATTTGGAAAATGAAAAAATGATACCTTTCAAACCATTTTCTAAAAAGTAAAATAAGGGTAAAATAGAGACTCTAAAAATTCATAGAATAATAGTACAAAATTTTTTATTTTTTTTTATAAAATATTTACATGGAAGATAAATATTCCCTAGTGAAGACTTAAACATAAGTAATCTCAATTAATTATGAGATTGTGAATTAAACCCTTACCAATTTATAATCAGTAGAATCATATTCCCCATGAAGGAAATAAAACAATATTGATATTAATATACAATAATATTCATAATAATACTCATAAAATATATTAATGGGTAGTTTATACACCACACGAAAGAAACAAGTAGTGTATAAGGCATGTGTCCGACATAAATAAATGAGAGACAAAAATCCCTTACCTTTTTTATTGAATCTTGTCATACTCATTAAAACCTCCTTTATAATAGATATATGTTTATTATAAATCTATATTTGAACAATATTAATTTCTTTAATACCATATATGGTTTTCTTATGACATTATATTACTCATTTATTAACAATTCCATGTTAAAGTTACGTTTCAACTAATAACCACTTTGTTTTCCACATGTGTTTTGATTTGTTATATTTTTGATCCACTTACTTATATAATAATTTCAAAATCACTAGCATGATAAAAATGACATAAATATAATATATATTCACTTTATATTTATTTATAGTAATCTATAGATTATATAAATAGAAAATTAAATACATTATTCATGTAGACGGTATGTCGTACGTACACATGAATCATGTTTCCATTTTCTTGTCATATTGAAAGAAATAAAGTAATTAATATAATTATAGTAACATTATTATGTCATATATATCATATAATTTCACTAAACCCATAATTGATACACTCCATATAAGTGTGAATGAATCACATCGTTTTGAGGGGGCAGTAGTCCACAAGTCCACAAATGATGTTATCATATTTATAAGAAATGGAAAGCATGATGGTATGTGTTATATAATAATTAAAGAAACATAAATAAATAATAAAAATCATATATATCATATAAAAAGATAAATTACATCATTAATATGAACTATGAATGGTGGTAATGGAAGAACAAATTAAATCGGTTTGCAAGGCGGTAGTCCTCCGTACACACGAATGGTGATTGTATATCCCATTTGATGAAAGTGTGTGTGAGTGTAGGTAGAAACCTTAATATAAAAACATCTAAGTATATTTAGTATACTTGGGTTATTATATAAACATTAAATAAAAAAATTTAATGGTATTAATGAATAAATAAAGAAAAAATGTTCATTGATGAATGTTACCACTTATATGGGTATCTCCTTTTGATTTTTACAAATGGACTTATTTGGTTGGATTTATACCCAAAGTAAGGCTTATCAGATGAAGGAAGGAAATATTTGAGAATAAATGTGTAGGATTTAGTTGACATATAAGGATTAATGTGGTGTTAGGAAGTGACAGAGGAGGGTCCCTTTATAATTTAGGTGTGGGGTACTTTTGGAAACTCTCAAAATATTAAATTAATATAATTTAATTTAAAATTTAAAATGGATAAAAGTGATTTATTTATAATATAATATTAATATGGTTCTAAATACTCTGAACCAATAATTTTTAAATAAGTTTAGGTCACATTATTACCCATATCTTTTTGATTAAACCCTTAGTTAAACCATTTCAATCTTATCGTTCTAACTAGGCTTTTTTCCTCTTTAAGGGTTAATATAGTTACTATAAAATTCCAAAAATGATAAATGTGTTATGGATGAAATTTTAAATCTTATACCAATAATTTAGTCAAATTTTATATTTTAATGAAATTTATACCATTTAATATAATATTATTTATTTTAAATATCATTAATGTCAATTTTGACATAATTCATTTCTTAAATTTTACAAAAATATCAATACACAATATAACTTCAAATAAAACCTTTAATAAATCTATAATATATCTAGGTCATTTATAATTTTTTTATGATATTAATTATATCAAATTATACTTATTTTAATATTTTCAATACCATTTATTTGATATTTATATTAATTAAACAATTACTATATCATCATTGTGTAAGTCTTTAAGGTAATTATTTATTTCTTAAAAATTAAAATAAATTTCTATGATATATATAATAATTATATATATATAATTAATATTTATTATCTAATATATACTATGAATAACCATATATAAAAAATATAATAAATATTTAAAACATGAGTATGACATATTTGACTTTCCTTATAATAAAATACCAAAAAAGGATTAAAGTCATCCAAGTGGCTTGAGGAGGAAATAAAATCAAACCAAGGATAATTTTTTTCGATACTAAATCATCTAATAAAGTCATAAAACGTTTTTAGGTAATTTTATAATAATTATAATATTATTTGTATCCTTAGTTACCCTATTTACCCTTAACTATGGTAATTTAAAAAAACACTAATGTTAATATTCATATTATTAAAAAATATTAAGAAAATATATATATAGTTTTGTCCCACTGATTCCAAATATGGAATGCATTTTTAAAAATTAAAATCACAAAATTTTCTGTAATTAATTCAAAATTAATCCTTTTGATGGAACGAGAAAACAAGTTTTTAAAGTGAAAATGTTAAAAGGATTAAAATGTTTTTAAATCCAATTTCAATGTAAAATTAATTCAAAATGACCTAAATTGAATTAATTGATGTAAAATTTATCTAATTATACTTTAAAAATAATTAAAAATATAATTTAAAACTATAAATTATTTAGATTAAAAAGATGTTTTCAATTAAAATGAAATATTTTATCACTATTCATCAAAACATGAAACTTATCATAAAAATACCAAAAATTCAAAAAAAGTAAATTTGTGTATTCCAATTTAAGATAATAAGTTTATTTTATCAAATAGAATTTTTAAAGTGTCAAAATATAAATTTAAAACAAGTGTGCCATTAAAAGGCGGTAAAACTGTCTTTTTATAAAAATACATCCTTTATGTATAAATTTAAAAACACAAATACAAAGGTTCATACTTGTATAAATTTAATCCTCAAAATTTGAATTTTGAATTAAAAATTCAAAGGTAGATACTTAAAAATTCCTTTGTAGGAAATCCACATTGGAAATAGGGTTAATAAAACATCCTTTTAATAAGAGGGAACGAGAAATGCGAAGGTCACCACAAAATTAGGGTTTCAAATATGAAATCATTAGTGGAAATTGAAAACATAAACATGGAAGAGAAGTATAATTATAAAGTTCTGATAGAGAGTGATATAAACATTTTTATTAGAATGCTAACTATCATAAAACCACAAATCTTATGATCAATTAAAATACCATTGATTTATTAGTAAGAAAAGTAAACAAATAACATTTTAATTTCAAAATAATTTTCCTAATGTTTGGTGATTCATTTAATATCTAGATAAATACCTCAAGAAAAATTACTTGATTTCATTCCATGTCATAATTTCATCCTTTAGTTGTACTTTAATCTATTTTCACTTCATTTTTTATACCTAGATATGGATATTCAAGATGAATTTTTATGCTTAAAGTACTTTTGATGAATCATAAGGTTCATAGGTATCTCGTTCATCATCTAAATGTTTTTTGAAAAACAAATGCAAGCATAAATTATCCAATAAATCATACTTTAACCTCAAATAGTAATATATAATGTTCAACTTAATCCATTCTAACCTTAAGACTCATCTAAAAATTTATCTGTCCAAATATATAGTCAAAAAAACTAAAACTAAGGTCACTAAATTTACAAAATTAACTTAACACTATATTTTAACCTAACAACATAGTGTATATATTTTTGTTAAATACCAAATATATGAATACCATTATCACCTTTAAAACCTTAATGATAACATACATTCTTCTAAATCCTTAAAGAATAATTACTACAATACAATCCTTATATATCTCATGATTCTTATAACCAAAATATCATAACATAATTCTTGAATAAAAAAACAAACAAATACATTAATTATTCCACTTTAACTGTAGTAGCATCATAAGATTGACCTTGATCCCTTTTCTTATTCTGAGTTATATTTCCTTAATTATTAGGACATTCATTTATGTAGTACCCAATATCCTTGAAATTAAAACATTTCACATTTACTGCTTATTTCTTTCCCTTTCAATCATGAGCCTAGTGACCTTTCTCTTCAAACTTGTAACAAACTCCCATTCCCTTAAGTCAAGTACTCAGGTGTTTCTTTCCATAATTATCACAAGTAGGAAAATACTTCATTCCCTTTTTCCATTTATCCGTCTCTTAATCGACCATTATATTCTCTTTCTTTCACTTAAATTCACAAGACTTAGAGAATTATTCCTCTACCTTGATATCACATGAGACTATTTTTTCATATGATGAGAAAGTTTGGGAGACTAATTCATTTCAGAGGAATGGATTTAACCCATAAAATAAATGATCAATCCTACTCCTGGGATTATTTATGTAGTCCATAGAATTTCTTTCTAACCATGTAATGTTTTCTTCATATTTAGCAATATTTTCTTTCTCCTTTTGCCTCAGAATCAGAAATTTCCTCTCCATATTCACCCGCTATTCACAAGAGAAATATTTTTCTAAGAAAAGTTCTTTAAAATAATTCCATTCCATGTTATATATTTCCACATACTCTTTACCGTTTTTAATCAATTTCTTCTACTGATCTTAATCCTAAAAAAGAAGATAAACTACCATGATAACCTTCTCCATTTACTTACTTTCTAAACTGAGAAATTTATTTTCCATGGAACTTATCCATTGATCATCTACAAATGAATTTTTAGTTCCATTTAATGTTAGAGCTTGTTGTCTCATGAAGTAGTATAACATTGTTTATCCGTATTGTGGATCAGACTACTACATAAAAGTAAAATTATTTTTCATAACCTGAGTCAGTTGTCCCAATATAGTTATATTTTTTTCATCACTAGTTGCCTCTCAATCTCTAACATCATTTTCTTGTATAGTTGGTAAATTTATACATGTATTACGTGTGTTGATACAATTTCTATTCCTTCAACTGGGTGCCATTTTTTTAAAAACTTTCATACACTAGATTAGATCATAACATTATGAAACATAATGTATAATCTCAGAACTAGTGAGTCACATAACCTAAATTAAAAATTTAGGTAATTAATCTCTAAATCAAAATATATGGTTATTTGGATATATTTATAAATTATGTCATAGGTTTTTAATCTATACTCTTTGTTTTCCTAAATATAGTTCCCAAGGTTTTTACTAAACTTTCTCTAATACCAACTGTAAAGGTCTCGACACCAGTAGCCTAGAGTTAGTGCCTTAATTTATTTCATTATAATAATATAAAAGGAATTACATCCCAAATGACTAAGAAGTTTAATAATTCTGGAAAACAATATACATACTAGAAACATAAATTATAGATAAAATTATAAAATACAACATAAATATTTCTTTAATAACACCATTAATATCCATGATCTGACTGAAACTTAATTTTTATTAATCGTGAGAAGGTCCAAGAGCCGTACAACAAGGTTTTTAGGAGGTTGAAAGTGGTGGAGGCCAAGGTAATCACCTTGTATGATAGCTTTTCATTTGGTAGGAAGGGGAACCATAGAATCATAAATAACAAGAGTATCTACGTGACTTCCCCTATGGGATAAAGCATCTACCACACATTTTTCTCCCTCCAACTGTGATGAAGAATCTACCCCTTCTTGGTCTCCAAAGTGCATTTGATGATTTTGTAGACTAACTCCCAAGGCATTGTGTGACATCCCTAAAACCCATGAATTCCTAAGCACCCCACCACTCCTTATAGCCTTATTTATGAATGATCCATCTATGCTTAGCTTCAGGAAACCAAGAGGTGAAATCCATGTTATCCAACGGTCTTTTAACTTGTGATTTGGGCATGGCTTGTGAATAAGATTGAAAATTATAATGGACTCCTGGAACCCTTTAAATAGTGAAACAAGTTGGAGAACTAGGTACTTGAATCACATTTGAAGGAAAAGTAGGGAATGGTTGGAGTGGAGGTGGGTGTGGTTGCAGGCCACTCAGATGGTCCAACAGATGGAAGTAAGGATGATAGTCTGGACTTTCACCTCCATAACCTTAGAGTCCAAACCACCCAACCAAGAAGTAATGAATCCATGAAAATGAATTTTCTCTAATTAAATGTATCATTATATAAAATGGTTATATAAAATATACACTTCCTTGGTTTTATGTTTTTGTATTTTAAAACACCGTTAAGAATTGTGACCATTGCTATTATAGTTGTTGAACAATGATCACATGATTAATATAAATAGAGGGCTTTAACAAATCCATTTTACTCAGAAAAAGGAAGGGATGACCTCATCTAGTATAATTTCCTTATATGAAACCGATTCTTCAGAGCTCGGAAAGGAGGTGGTGTCATTGGTCTTTGCTCTGGACCAAGATGAAACCAAGCTTCAACATGCTAAGCTTGAACATAACTTCCTACGTGAGATGTGGAAGTTGATAGAGATTACCACATGAGCCATGTTATCTGAGCCACCCCAAGAGTCTGTCATCATCACACACCTTACCCTTCAGTCATATGAGGATTTTATAAGGGGTTATATAATAGTACCCTAGCATTATGATCAAGTACATTATTTTTTATAGAGAATATACTTTCATTCTATTATTGTTACTTTGTAAATAGTTTTTTAAAGAAAAAATAGAACTTTTAGTTAATTAAGAAATATATTTTGATGAATTAATGGATTTTTGAATTAAATAATATTTTATTTAAACATTATTAATAAATTACTTTTTATATAATGTAAATGACCATATAATTATTATGAATACGATTGTGATTTTTATTAAGGTTTGAAAGCTATTTTTATCAAAACCCATGTTTTTTGATAAATTTCAGTTTTTTACTTTAAAAGTAAAATTTAAAATATTTATAAAATTATTTAGATAAAATGAATATTATTTTTGGAATTAGGATTTCAAAATTATCTAATGGTGAGTTTTTTATAATTTTTAGTGATAGTCAAATTTTCGGGTAAAAATTAAATTTTGTTTAATTATATAATGTGTTTTATGACATCATAATGACCAAATAGTGATGTAATAAAATAATATAAATGGTATTTTATGCCAATATACGTTTTACCATTAAAATAATCTGATTTTAGGTTTTTTGATTTATTTTACAAAGCTTTAGTTGACCCTCTAAGACTCATAAAACATTTTAACTTTTTAAATTGATTTCCTTGAGAGTGTGACTCACCTACACATAAGAAAGAATAATATTTTAAGAAGTTTGACCATTGGACTTATAATTTTTTTTCCAATACCCATTGTCAAAAACCATGGTTAAAAACCATGGGATGAATTGTGGTTTTGATTAGTTTAATGTGTACGGTCCAAAACCTAAATAATAAAGAATTCCCTCTCTTTTCCTATATAAACCCACCCAAGATCCCACTTCCTCTTCAATAAAATCCCTTAGATCTATACCAACTTCTTAAATACCCTCTATATAATCCTCCCAAGGTGCCAAAATCTCTCAAGAATCCTCTCTTAAGCCCATCTCAAGCCTTTGGGATCACACTTCCAAGTAAGGTATCCTCACTTTCCTTCCTTCTTTATTTACATCCAAGTTTCCTTATATTGTAATTCCCTTTTATTTTAAATTAAAAATGTTGGGTTATGATTTCAAACCTCCCCTATACTCCCCTTATTGTTTTTAATGATTATATACTCCTTTCTCTCTCATTAATGCCTTCCATGTATACCCGTTACCATGCCGAAATTTTGTAAGGGATTTATTCCTTTCTCATTTTTTTCCAAATTTCTTTATGTTGTTATGATTTTTTTTCAATTAAAAATTTTGGCATATGATTTCAAACCTACCCCATACTTCCCTAATTATTTTTTAATTATGATATATCCCTTTATCTCTCATTAATTCCTCCCATGTACATCTATTACCATGCTGAAATTCAGTAAGGAATTTCCCTCTCCTCATTTACATTCAAGAAATTTTTTTAGTATTAATCTAAAATTACATTAAATATGTTGGTAAATGTATCTATATTACCCCCTTACTGTTAATTTCATGTACATATTATGATACACCCCTTTCTCTCTCATCAACCATTTTTATGAATTTTATGTCACACCGTTATGCTGCGGAAATTGCACCGCAAATTTCCAAGCCAAAGTCATTGTATCGTGAATACCATGACCATTTCTTTAACAAGAGTATTCATCTTTATGAACATTTAATTATTGATTATATAGTTTCATGTATGAATTCCACATTCCTTTATTTTAGAATAAATGATGATATTTAATGACTCCATGTTGTATGATCCAAGTGGCACAATTATGCATGAAATGAAATGATTAAGAAGGGCGCACCCTGATAGCACTCCAATGCATTGGGTAAAGATTTGTATCATGATACGTCAAGGGAAATGAGGGTTCAATCATTCTAATTAAAGTTCAATGAGGTTTAACTCATGTTCCATGTGCAATGATCCTTGGATCATGCTAAAATCATGTTAAATGTTTGTTGCCACTTTTCCATGTTATGATAATCATGCTATATCATGCCTTTATGTTCATATTTATCTTATGCTCCATTGATATGCCTATTTAAAAACATGTACTATATTATTCATGTTATGAATTGTTTACTCCATTACTAGGTTTTATATCCCACATTTTTTATGCATATCCCCAGGTTATCCCATGCAAAGCTAAGTACGAGGGAATGTAGTGGTCATGTAAATGAATTTTTCAATAAAGATATTGTGTTTCATGTTTTAAGTCATTATGTAATGTTACTAATCTCAAAATACACTATACCTCTCAATCTTCCATATTGTATCAAGTGAAGTGTTTATGTAATAAATCATGTTTAAGTGTGTAAAAAAATTGGGTTGTTATAGTTGGTATCAAATGATAGGTTTTGTTATTTTTGGGATTAGGATTAGAAAACCCTAGTGAAATCCTTAGGGATAAGACTAAGTATAATAAAAACATCTATATATTTTGGTGAGTATCGAGTAAGTGTTTTAGAAAGAAAATACATCCCTATCTGGATACGAGCAGGTTGAGGCGGATCTGGAACAAATGTACCTCGGAGTGAAAACTATAACAAGGAGTTTTGGGCTTGACCCGGGGTATCCTGGTGCACGACAATGAACCTTGCTCCACTCTTGGTTATGAAACTCCCTAGGGATATGTTTGGTAAATTTATAAGCTTAGTATGAACCATTGTTAAGGGAGTAAAAAAAAATCCCCCTAAGAATATATGTTGGGAAGTAGATCATGGATAACATAGATTGAAGCCTATAAGTTCATAAGTTAAGGAAATCAAAGTAATTTATAAGTCAATAGTTTTTGTCCTTGTATTACCCTTTATATTTCACCCCTAACATTTCTTTTATTATAGTCAATGGCTTGTAATAGGAGGACTCGGGCTAACAACTGATGCGAAGATCAATGTGATGACTGTTCTAATGAGATGCCCAATCCAGTGTGTGTGGGAATCATGAACTTTGTCAGGATAATCTCTCAGTTAACTCAAGATTTGAATAGAAACATGGGTCAAGAGGAATGTTCAAACCACCCTAAGAAAGTACAAGTATCAATTAAGAGATTCATGTGACAAAGGCCACCTACTTTTAATGGATCATCCAATCCCTCAATCACCAAACAATGGATCAACTCCATTGAAAAGAACTTCTCCATACTTCAAAGTTCTAAACAAGAGAAGGTAATTCTGGATACTTATTTTATGTAGGGTGAAGATGAAAAATCGTGGATATTGATAAAAAATATGAAGCCTGAGGAGGAGATCGAGGCATTGGAATGGAAGGATTTCCAGAAATTTTTTTTCGACAAATATTTTCCTCACACCCTCCGACTTAAGATAGAAAGGTACTTACTTGACCTAAATAAAAAAAGATGATGAATATATCAGAGTGTATGAGGAAAACTTCACAAGGATTGCACGACATGCCTCCAGGTTTGTCGTTACCCCTGAATTCAAGGCTGACAACTTCTTTAGTGGGTTGAAACCTGACCTATGGAAATCTCAAGAAATCCGTGACATTGAGAGCTATGTGGAAATTGTCTGATGTGCCCCCAAATCCAAAATAGAGATTGGAGAATCTGAGGGGTATCATGAGGATAAGAAGTGTAAGGTGGAATTCAATTCCAGTGGTCCGATGGATAAATCCAACAGTTCTAAGAAAATCCATCACACCACTTGCCAAAGGTGTGGAAAGAAGCACCCTGGAAATTGCCTAAAGGGGATGAGGAAATGATTTAGGTGTGGAAGAGAAGGGAACCTAGCCATTAACTGCTGAAAAGAAAAACCCATGGCTATGACAGAGGATAGGAACGCTCCATTTGACCATCAACACATTTTTCATTGCTTCAACAACGAATAACTATGGCACCTTGAAAATCAGTGCCCTAAGCCAAGGGTTTTCAGAGGTAACCAACAAACTCCAAGGCATCAAGGGATAACTTTTTCCATAACTACCGCCAAAGTCATCTCCAACAACAAAGTTGTGACACGTATGCTAGTTATTCATTCAATAATAGATAATTTACTTTTTGATTCTAGTTCTACGCATTATTTTATATCCTGAAAGTTTAGTAGAATAATCTCACCACCCCCACAAATCATGGAAGTAAAGATTTCTGTGAAAACGGAAAATGGTACAATCATTGTATCCCCTGAATATAACTCCTCCCCAGTCACAATATGTAGATTAAATGTTTCGGTGAACCTCATCATCCTCCCTATAGTGTAATTTTATGCAATTATCAGTATGGATTGGATTTCCTTATATAAATCCAACATAAATTTCAGTGAGAGGGAAATCACTTTTCATATGGAGAATCAACCCCCAATTCTGTACTAGTGGAAGGAGGAGGATGAATCTTCCTTAGCACCATCATCTCAAGTGTGAATATTACTACCCTATGAGCACGTGTATCTGGCTTAGATGATTGAGTCCAGGAAAGAAACCATCCTTGAAGACATGCCTATTGTGAGGGAATTCGTTGAAGTGTTTTCTGAGTAATTGCTTGGTCTTACTCCTAGAAGATATGTTGAATTCACAATTGACCTTATACTTGGGGTGTTACCAATTTCCACGACTCCATGTAGAATGTCTATTTTGGAGCTTGAGGAGATGAAGAAACAACTACAAAAGAATCTGGATAAAGGGTTTATACACCCAAGTGCTTCACCATGCGGTGCACCAGTCCTCTTCATCAAGAAGAAAGACCAGTCAATTATCCTTTGCATTAATTATCGTGAGATCAAAAAAATCATGATAAATAACAAGTATTCTCTGCTATGAATTGATGGCTTGTTTTATCAGCTATGTGGAGCACAATACTTCTCCAAGGTAGATTTGCATTCAGGATATTACCAAGTAAGGTTGAAGAAGTAGGATATCCCCAAGACTACTTTTCGTACAAGGTACATGCACTATGAATTCATAGTAATGCCTTTTGGACTCACTAATGCTCTATAAATCTTCATATACTTGACTAATAAGGTCTTTAGAGATTACCTCGATAAATTTGTGGCAGTTTTTATAGACGATATTCTAGCATACTCCAAAACCCAGTAGGATCATGGGGAGCATCTAAGAACTTTACTCGAGACCTTGAAAAAGGATAAGCTCTATGAAAAGTATAGTAAGTGTGAGTTATGGTTGAAGTAGGTCTCATTTCTGTGATGTGTCATCACAGGCAATGGGATATCTATGGATCCCTCCAAGAAAACTGCAATTGAGGGATGATTGATGCCAACATTAGTAACAGATATCCATAGCTTCCTGGGGTTAGTTGTATATTATCATTGATTTGTGAGAAATTTCTCACGATTATCAAACCCTCTTACCAAGATAACTTGGAAGGGAGTCATGTTTTCTTAGAGTGATGAATGAAAAGAGAGCATCGAGGAGTTGAAAACAAGGCTTATCATGATGCCCGTGCTCACTTTACCCACAAGTAGAGAAATTTTTGTGGTATTAAATGATGCTTCGAAGAAAGACCTGAGCTGTGTGTTTATGAAAAATGATAAATTCATTACCTATTCTTCAAGGAAATTGAAAGTTAATGATAAAAAATATCCAACACATGACCTAGAGTTGGCTGCAGTGATCTTCCCTTTAAAAATTTGGTGGCATTATCTATTTGGGGAAAAGTGTGAAATATATACGGACCACAAAAGCCTCAAGTATATATTCACACAGAACGAGTTGAATATGCACCAATGAAGATAGTTAGAGCTGATCAAAGACTATGAATTCTCAATCCATTACCATCCTAGGAAAGAAAATAAGGTAGAGGATGTTCTAAGTAGAAAGGAACCAATGATTCTATCATTGATGAGAATTGAAAAGGATACAATCTTCTTAGATTTGATGAAGATGGACATGGGAATCATAAATAAGGGAACATCATCAATCCTTTCATAAATGATTTCTCAAACATATCTTTTGGAAATATTAAAGGATGTTCAAAATGATGATGTGGGAATTCAGAAGAAGGTCGAAACTATCAAAAAAGGTAAATCCTCGGAGTTCAATGTTAACGAAGAAGGAATTTTGAGATTTGTGTCACGACTATGTGTTCCATTGAATCCAGATTTAAAGAAGGAACTTTT
This sequence comes from Viscum album, assembly GCA_963277665.1. Lineage (NCBI taxonomy): Eukaryota > Viridiplantae > Streptophyta > Magnoliopsida > Santalales > Viscaceae > Viscum > Viscum album. The sequence goes on along the minus strand of OY728119.1, from coordinate 1,574,124,662 downwards.
TTATAATTTACATTGTGAAAATTTCACCATTCACCTAGGAAACACAAAGATGTATTGAGATATCCGAGAGCATTATTGGTGGGATAAAATGAATAAGGAGATCACTGAGTATACATTAAAGTTCCTTGTATGTCATCAAGTGAAGGGTGAGAGGGAGAAGTATAAGGGGATGATGAAACCAGTACCCATACTAGCATAAAAATGGGAGAACATCACCATGGAATTTTTCACTAGACTTCCAAATACATCTAAAGGAAACAATGCTATCTGGGTTATTATGGATCATCTTACAAAGACTAAAAACCTCATTGCAATTCGAGAGGATTTCTCATTGGATCAACTGACACGAATATACATCAGAGACGTGGTAAAGATGCATGAATTACCACTATCTACTGTATCCGATTGAGATCCAAGACTCACCTATAAGTTTTGGAAGAGTCTTTAATATGATTTGAATACTGAGATGAACTTCAGTATGAACTATCACCATCAAACTAATGGCCAATCTGAGAAGACTATCCAAACACTTGAGAACATATTCAGAGCATGATCAATGGACTTTAATGGAGTATGGGATCAACATCTCCCTCTAGTTGAGTTCTCTTATAATAATTGTTTCCACTCAAGCATCCAAATGGATCCTTATGAATCCCTTTATGGGAAGAGGTGAAAAAACTATCATGTTGGGATGAATTTGGGGAGAGAAAACTCCTAGGTCCAGAAATGGTTAAAGAAATGGTGGACAAGGTTAAGACCATCCAGTAGCACATTAAATATGCTCAGAGTTGAAAAAAGAGATATGTTGATAATCATCGATGAGGCATAGAGTTTCATGTCAAAGACATGGTATTCCTATGCATATCACTGTGGAAGAGGGTTAAGATAATTGGGAAGAAGGTAAAGCTTAGTCCAAGGTACATTGGCCCTTTTGAGATCTTTGATCACATTGGAGCTTTGGCCTATTGACTAGCACTCCCAACAAACCTATCTCAAGTACATGATGTATTCCATGTATCACTGTTTTGGGAAGTAAATACATGAACCATCACATGTCCTCAATCCAGAGGTGGTACCATTGGATAATGACCTCTCCTATAAAGAGAATCCGATGAAGATCATAGATCGTAGGGAAAAAGTTCTACGAAACAAGACAGTGCCCATCCTGAAAGTATTGTGGAGAAACCAAAAGTTTGAAGAATAAATTTGGGAATCAGAAGAAGTGATGAAGCAGAGTTACCCTCATCTGTTTTAGTGTGGGAAAAGAAAATTTCAAGGGTGAAATTTCTTAAGGGGGAAGATTTTAAAGACCTAAACTTTTATAAATGAAAATCAATCTTGATCTAATTAAATGTATTATTATGTAAAATGATTATATAAAATATGAACTTACTTGGTTTATGTTTTTGGATTTTAAAATAACATTAAGAATAGTGAGCGTTTCTAATATAGCTGTTGAACAACGATCACATGATTATTATAAATACAGGGCTTTAAAAAAATCCAATTTACTCAGATAAAGGAAGCGATGGAATCATCCACTAGAATTTACCCATACTAAGTCCATTTGTTGATGATCAGAAAGGATGTGGCGTCATTGGGCTTCTCTCTTGACCAAGCCCAAACTGAGCTTCAACATGTTAAGCTCTAATGGAACCACCTATGTGAGAAGTGGAAGTTGATAAAGATTACCACATGAGTGATGTTATCCGAGAAACCCCAAGAGTCTGTCACCATCACACACCTTAGCCTTCGGTCTTATGCAAATTTTATAAAGGGTTATATAACAATACCTTATCTCTATGATTATGTACATTATTTTTGTATATATAATATACTTTCATTTTATTATAGTTACTTTGTTAGTAGTTATTTTATAGAAAAAATAGAATTTTTAGTTAATTAAGAAATGTATTTTGATGAATTAATGGTTTTTAAAATTAAATAACATTTGAATTAAATATTATTACTAAATTAATTTTAATATAATGTAAATTACTGTATAATTATTATGAATATGATTGTGATTTTTATTAAGGTTTGAAAGTTTTTTTTATTAAAACCCATGAATTTTAGATAAATATTGGTTTTTTAATTTAAAATTAAAAATTAACAAATTTATAAATTTATTTTTATAAAATGAATATTATTTTTTGAATCAGGACATCAACATTGTCTAAAGGTGAATTTTTCGTAATTTTCTGAGATAGTCAAATTTTTGGGTAAAAATTAAATACCGTTTAATTATATAATGTGTTTTATGACATCATAATGACCCAATAGTGATGTAATAAAATACTATAAATGAGATACCAGGATAATATATATTTTAACATTAAAAAATTTTTATTTTAGGTTTTTTTGATTTATTTTACAAATCTTTAGTGGACCCTCCAAGACTTATAAAACATTTTATCTTTTTAAATTTATTTCCTTGAGAGTGTGACTCACCTACACATAAGAAAGCCTAATATTTTAATAAGTTAGACAATTTTACTTATAAAATATTGTTTTCCACTCCCATTTGTAAAAAAACATGGTAAAAAACCATGGCATGGTTTGTGGTTTTGATTAGTTTAATGTGTAGGGTCCAAAACCTAAATAATAAATAATTCTCTCTATTTTCCTATATAAACCCACCAAAGATCCCAATTAATCTTCATTAAAAGCACTTGTATCTTGACCAAAATATTTCATCCTCTCTCTATAATCCTCCCAAGGTGCCCCAAGATCTCAAGAATCCTCTCCCAAGCCCCTCTCAAGCCTTTGGGATCACACTTCAAAGTAAGGGATCCCCACTTTCCTTCCTTCCTTATTTACGTCTAAGTTTTCTTATATTGTTATGAACTTTTATTTTAAATTAAAAATGTTAATTTATTATTTAAAACCTCCCCTACACTTCTCTACTTATGTTTTAATGATTAGATACTCCTTTCTCTCTCATTAATTCCTCCCATGTACACCCATTACCATGATGAAATTCTATAAGGGATTTCTTCCTTTCTCATTTTTGTCCAAATTTATTTATGTTTTTATTCCCTTTGTTTCAATTAAAAATGTTTGGGTATGATTTATCAACTCTCCCATACTTCCCTCTTTATTTTTTAATGATTATAGACCCCTTTCTCTCTTATTTATTCCTCCTATGTACTCCTGTTACCATGATGAAATTCAATAAGGAATTTCTCTCTCTTCATTTACATTCAAGCAATTTTTTTGTATTATGAATATAAAATTCCATTACATATGTTGGGACATGTATCTATATAAACCCATTACTATAAATTTCTTATACATATTATGAGACACCCCTTTCTCTCTCATCAACCATTTTTATGAATTCTTATGTGACACTATTATGCTGCCGAAATTGCACTTCGATTTTCCAAGCCAAAGTCATTATGTCATGAATACCATGACTTTTTCTCTATCAAGAGTATTAAACTTTATGCACGTTTACATATTGATTATATAGTTTCATGTATTAATTCCACATTCCTTTATCGTGGAATAAATGATGATCTTTAATGAATCCATGTTGTATGATCCATGTGGCACACTTATGCATGAAATGAAATGATTAAGAAGGGTGTTCCCTGATAGCACTCTAATGCATTGGGTAAATATTTGTATCATGATAAGTCAAGTTTAATAAGGGTTTACTTGTGCTAATTCAAGATCTATGAGGGTTTACTAAATCTCTATGTGTAATTAGTCTTAGATCATGCTAAAATCATGTTAAATATTGTTTCCACATTTCCATGTTATGATAACCATGCTATGTCATGACTTAATGTTAATATTTCTGTTATGATCTATTGATATGCCTATTTCATAACATGTACTGTATTCTTCATGTTATTCCTTTTTTAGTCTCTTACTAGGCTTTATATATCACCCTTTTCTTATGAATGTCCTCAGGTGATCCCATGCAATGCTACGTACAAGGGAATGTAGTGGTCATGAAAAGGAAGTTTTCAATAAAGATGTTGTGTTTCATGTTTTAAGTCATTATGTAATGTTCCTAAGCCCCAAAGACTCTATACCTCTAGATCTTCCATGTTGTATCAAGTGAAGTTTTTATGTAATAAATCATGTTTAAGTGTGTCATACAAAGAATGGTTGTTATATTCTCCATGTACCATCATGGGTTAGGTGTGAAGAATGCCCAAAGGTACTTTTCCAAGTTAATCTGAAAGAAGAGGTGAAGTGTGGACTCTAACTATGTATTTGTGTAGAAAACTCAGTGGGAAGCCAAGGGAATTCCCTTACATTGAATATTTCCCTTAGTAGGAAGGACCTTATTCTTGATTCCCTAGAGAAGGAAACTCATCTCTGTCGAAATATCTTTGTACCACTTCTTGGCAGACCATTCATCCAGAACAATTTCTACATGGTGCAGACTCCTGTAATCACGAGAAGAGAACCTACCCAAGATGGATCCAATAAAGAATCATATATCAGGTTCGTTACTCATGATGATATATTGGAACACCCTAATTTTTCAGAGTTGATATTCTCCTGAATGAGGTCGTGCATCCAATTGCTACTCTAAATGAGATATCCAGAAAAGGGTAGTTTGGAAACACAAGCCTTTCGCCAGACTAGTTATTTATCCAGAAATTTAGGTTTCCATCCCCAATGATCCATTGACTGACATCCCATAGAGTCTCAAGATGATGAAAAATTCACCATGCAGGCCCAGTAGGATAAATACCACAATGATTAGGTTGTTCCCATAGATCCCCATAACGCACCCTAAAAACCTCAACCCACAGAGACTCTCCAACCAGAATATCCCACGCTAACCTGCCCTACATTCCATGTATGGTTTTAAATATTTCCCAAAGTCCAACCCCCCCATCGACCACCGATTTAGCCAAGAGAGACTCAAAGGCCCAGTTAGACCGGCCAGTTTGGTTGGCATCCAAAAGAGAGGAGTTAATAATCCTTTCCATTTAAACCACAACTCCTTTATGGGGATTACTAATAGACAAGATGTGCATAGGGATATAGGAGAGGACACTATTAATCAAGGTGACTCGGCCTATGAATGAAAAAAATTTATTCTTCCAGTTGAAGATCCTATCTAGTAGGCGATCTATAATATCATCAAAGTAGAGTCTCTTGATATAGCCACATGCGATCGGAACACTGAGATACAACATTGGAATTAGTTTCCATTGGTATCCAAGAAGTATATGGATATCTCTACTTCTTCTACCAAAGAACTTATTAGATATAAAAATATGTCTTTTCTTTGTATTGATAGCCTTCCCACTCATTCGACCATAGATGTTAATAATCTCCATGGTTTTGGATAGGGACCTGTGCCTTCCCTTAGTAAATATGAAAATGACATCTGAAAACATAAAGTGAGAGGGAGATTGATAAACATGCATAAAAATATAGGGATGAATCCTTATATTCTCTAACTCATTAATAAGGAAACTGGATAAAACATCCTGAGCCAGAATAAAGATACTAGGAGATATGGGATCACCTTTTCAAACGCCTCGAAAAGATTTAAAGAAACCAAATTTTTTCTTACAGATGGACAGAGAAAGCCAAGGAGAGGAAAATCACATGAAGCAGAGATCACAAAATCATTCATGGAACCCAAAGTTCTGCATCTCCCAAAGGATGAAACTTCACTCCATTTTATCATACACCTTGTCCATATCGACTTGAAATTTGATATTTGAACCCAAGTTTTTTTCATGAGGATCATTCACCATTTAACTAGAAATTCCAACCGCCCTTTGAATAATCTATCCCTAAAAAAACCCATGTTGTTCCCTCAACACCAATCTTGGAATGACCCCATTTAGTCTCCTTGAAAGAATGGTGTCCAAAATTTTGTAAGAAACATTTCAAAGATAAATGGGTTGATATTATTGGATGATTATGGGGTCCTTACTCTTTGGAATAAGAACCACTCTGGAAAATAAAGTTCCCATGATCAATGCTCCTACATTTAAGAAATACTAAATGGAATACATCACCTATAGACCAACCACCTCACATGATGCCACATAAAAAGAAGTTGGAAAACTATCTAGTTCAGGTGCACTGTCATGCGACATCCTTAGAAATGAATCTTTGATCTCTTCCTATGAAGGCGTTACTGATATAAGAGCATTATCAGACATCCCCACTAGGAGAGGTAATAATCCCAAGAAGTCCTTACTTGTATGATAATTTCTAGAGTGCACAAAGTTGGATTCAGAATCCCTATCCAAGAGACCTTCAAAGTGCTCTAATTCCATTTTTCCCGCCACCTCCATGTTCGAGACGAACATCCCATTTTTGAGACACATGTTAATATTCATACTCACCCTTTCCTTCATGAATGCATGAAATAAGGAAGAGTTACGATCCCCATATTTCAAGCATTTTAACCTATCCATCTTCTTGTAAGTAGACTCAATCTCTAATATCCATTTAGCAAGAGCCTCCTTTTTATCACAAAGAAGAATGAAGGTATTCTTATCCTAGTCGTGAAGAATAACTTCCTCCATTCTATCGATCTCCTTCGGAAGACTGTTCACCCTAGTAGTATCCTTAGGTATAATTCCCATCCAAACTCAAATATCCCCCTTGAGAAGTTTTATGTGCTTCGTCAACCCGCACCAATCCCTTTCGACCACCCCTTGATCCCAAGAATTCTTAAACATTTTCATGAAGGATTCATCCTGATACCAGATATTTGAGTACTGGAAAAAATAAAACATAATAAAGGGGTGAGATCATATGCTCAGTAAGGATAATCATACAATATAAGCTATCATAAATAAACATAAACAATAAGGTAAGTTTAATAACTAATAACACATGCCATTAAAACTTAATCTTGAGCATAATATATAAGGTAAAAAAATATGATCAAATAACACCATATAAATAATCACATGAGAAAGATACTTAATCATGGATATTCAACTAGTAAAATAATCACATGGATTATTAATGACAAATATCATAAAGAGTTAATGCATAATGTGGGACATTATAAACATACAATCAAGGCTTCATCCATGACACCATATATATTTGGGTTTGAAAATAGCCAAAACCCAAACTAGTTTTTCTCATGAGACCTACCAATGCCTCAAGGGGATATAACTGGACCTTTCCAACACTGACTATGTCTAATTATTTCCTCTTATGAAAGGGGTAAAACAAAATCAATATAAACATTCATATTAAAAACTAGAATATAAAATGAGAATAATTTAACCATAAATAATAAATGGTATCAAAACAGCACATCCACAGTCAAACTGAATCATAAAACACTCATTAAAATATGGTAAATGATATCATAAGATATAAACCTCAGTTAATCATATGATTATATAAAGGATTTTCACATTTATGAAAATATTCTAATATAATTATTGATATTTTTTTAGAGAAATACCCTTTTAATTTTAAATAATTTTTTCAAAAATCCACGCAATTATAAATGAAAAAAATATCATTTAAAAAGAAAATTGTAAAATTTTAAGGGAATTCTAAAATTATTAAGGAATCATGATGATGGGAAAATCCTATCAGGCCATATATGTTATAAAAACATTCCTTATGTATTTTTTTTGGGAAAATTCATAAAGCACCACGCTTGGAAGACAAAAAAATATTCCTTTCAAACCATTTTATAAAAATTAAAAAAGGGTAAAATAAAGAATTTAAAAATTAATAGGATAATATTAAATTCCTTGCATTTTAAAAAAAATATTTACATTGAAGAGAAATATTCCCCAGTGGATACTGAAACAGAAGGAATCTTGATTAATGATGAGAGTTTGAATTAAACCCTTACCAATTTATAATTAGTAGAGCCGTATACACCATTAAATAAAGAAAGTAATATGGATATTAATATTACATAATATTCATAATATTACTCACAAAATACATTTATGGTAATTATATAAACCACACAAAATAAATAAGTAGTATATAAGGCAAGTGTCCCACAGAAATAAAAGTGAGACAAAAACCCCTTACCTTATGACTTGAATCTAATTGTACTCATAAAAAATTACTCTAAAATATATATAGTTTTATTATAAATATATATTATAACAATATTTATTTATATAATACCATATATTATTTACTTATATATTACCCATTTATTATAAATTCAACGTTAAAAATTATGTTTCGGGTAATAACTGATTTTTTTCGCATGTGTTTTGATTTGTTATATTTTTGATCCTATTACTTATATCATGATTTCATTATCTAAATATTCACAACCATGAAATAAATATCATATATATTTATTTTATATGTATTTATAATATTCTATAAAATATAGAAATATAAAATGAAATACACTATTCATGGAGAAGGTTGGCCGTACATACGTATAAACACTGCTTCCATTTTCTTATCATATTGAATGAAAGAAGTGATTAATTAATTAGAGTATAATTATTTTTTTATATATCATATAATTTCACTAAAACCATAATTAATACATTCCATGAAAATTGTGAATGAATCACATCATTTTCAATAGGTAGTAGTCCACACATCCACAAATGAAGTTATCGTATTTAAAAAAATGGAAAACCTGAAGGTATGTGTTATATAATAATTAAAAAAGAATAAATGAATCATAAATAACATATATATCATATATAAATATAAATTCCATCATTAATCCTAACCATGAATGTTGGAAATTGAAGAATGAATGACAATAGTTCGTGTGGCGTAGTCCACCATGCATATGAATGATGATTGTGTATCCCATTTGATGGAAGTGTGTGTGAGTGTAGGTATAAACCTTAATATAACAACATCAAATTATATTTAGGATACTGAGGTTACTATATAAGCATGAAATAAAAATAATTTAAGGGGCTTAAGGAATAAATAAATCAAAAAAAGTTCATTGATGAATGCTACCTATTCTTTGGGTATCTTCTTTTGGTTTACACCAAAGGACTTAATTGGTTTGATTTATTCCCAAATTAAGGCTTATATAATGAAGATATGGAAGTTGGGAGGATATATTCATAGGGTTTGGTCAATCTAGAAGGCTCAAAGTAGTGCGAGGAAGTGAGGGAGGAGCTTCCCTTTTATAATTGAGCAGATGGACACTTTTGGGAACTCTCAAAATATTAAATTAATATAATTTAATTTGAAATTAAAAATGGCTCCAAAGTGAGTTATTTCAAATATAATATAATTATTATTCTAAATAATCTCAACCAATATTTTTTATAAAATTTTAGGTAAAAGTATTGCCCTTATTTTTTGGCTTTAACCCTTAGTTAAACCCCTTAACTCTTACCAAGGAAACCTAGATTTTTACTCTTTAGGGGTAAATATAGTTACTATAAAATTAAAAAAGAACCATAAATTATTCTTATATATTTATATTTTTATGAATTTTATACCATTTAATAAAATATCATTTCTCTAAAAATATCATTAATGTCAATTTAGACACTATTCATTTCTTGACTTTTTAAAAAATATCAACACATAAGATAACTTCGAAAAAAATATTTAATACATTTCTAATATGTCTTGTTAATATATGAAATATGTAGATTACAATAATTATATAAATTATGTCTATTTTAAAAATTTTAATACCTTTTATTTGATATTTCTATTAATTAAACAATTATTGTATCATCATTATGTAAGCCAATAAGGTAATTATCTATTTCCTAAAATTTAAAAATAAATTTTGATGATGAATACAAAAAATATATATTTAAAATTACTATTTATTTTCAAATATATATTCTTGATAACAACATATAAAATATTTAATACTTATTAAAAACATGAGTATGACAAATTAGACTTTTCTTAGAATAAAATACTAAAAAAGGATTAATGTCATCCAAGTGGCTATAAGAGGCCATAAAATCGGCCCAATGTTGATTTTTGATTAAACAAACTCATCCATTAAAATTAGGTCAAGTTTTAGGGTAATTTTATAATAGTTATAATATTATTTTTACCCTTAATTACCATTAATTACCCTCAACCGCGGTAATTAAAAAATACTTTTTACTATTTATATTGTATAAAAATAAATGGAACCTATTTACATAATTTTAACCCACTGATTAAAAATATATAATCTATTTTTAATAATTCAAAACACATATGTTTCAATAATTAATTCAAAATTAATCCTGTTGATGGAATGAGAAAATGAGTTTTTAAAGTTAAAACGTTCAAAAGATTAAAATGTTTTTAAATAAAATTTCATTGTTAAATTGATTAAAATGACCTAAATTGGATTAAATGATATAAAATTGATATAATTATACTTTAAAAACAATTAAAAATACATTTTAACATTTTACATTATTTAGAAAAAAAGTTTCTTTTAATTAAAATGAAATATTTTATCACTATTCATTAAAACATGAAACTTAAAAGAAAAAATAAAAAAAATGAATCCAAAGTAAATTTTTATATTAAAAATTTCAATAAGAAGCTTATTTTTTCAAATATAATTTATAAAAGTGTCAAAAAACTATATTTAAAATAAGTGCACCATCAAAAGTTGGTAAAACTGTCTTTTTTAAAAAGTACATCTTTTATGCGTAAAATTGGATTTGTTCTTATATAATGTATAGAAAACACATATAATGAATGTTAAACTTTATATTTAATATATTATATATATTTCTTTATTATAATCCAAAAAGTGCATTTTTTTATTTTATTGGTGTAAAAATCACTTTTGGACATTTAAATATTTTTTATAAACACATTTCCTTTATATTAAATTGGTTTTTATATTTATTTATAATTAATTGGTAATCAATGAATTAAATAATATATTTTCATAAGTTAGTTAATCCTATTAAAAAACACTAATTTAATGGCTAGGAGATAATTTCATTTTAAATTATAATATTATTATTTTATCATGACTCGTTTAAGCTCAATGTTTCATGAAATATATGCCATCAAAGTGATAAAATTTAAAAAGATATATACCATAAAATATTGGGGTGTTACAAGAAAAATGTGTGAATGTAAAAAATTGATTAAAAAGTGAAAAAATATTGTCCAAAGTTCTATCAAATATCTTATTCACTGTCTAAAAAATTAATTCTCACTAAATTAAACTAAATATGTAATTGTCAATCATATTTTACACACCTTAATCTGTTTAAGGATGAATTACACTCAATACGATCTCAATAAATAGATCTATTTTCTATAAATGGCTATCATTATGATAAAAAATTTCTTAACATAAAGATAAAACTAAAAATCCATTTACTCTCTACTATAAATTAGGAATAATAAATTTAAACAAATATTCTAAATTGTTTTAATTGTAATCATTGCATGCATTCACACACCACACAATCAACAGTAAAAAGATCCCATAATTTATTATTTAATAATTGAGGGAGGTACCAAATGAATTAAAAGTGAAATAATTAATCAATTACTTCAAAGAATAAGAATCATAACCCAATTAAAAGAAATGAATCATTTTAATGTGAATAAAAAAATAGTAGAGTAATAATACTCATAAGACATCACCAGCAAATTTCCCTTGGTCCAGACATTATTGAATTTCCTTACATGGCTAAAAAAATTATTATCTTTGTCTTCTCCATGCACACCTAACAAGTTATAAATTTTCAAAAATTTCTATTAAATACAGAATGAAAATATTAAAAATGATCCAGAGAGTATTTAAAAGTCTCCTATCAAAATAACTAGAAATAAGAAATTCCTTAGATTTTCTATAGAATATTCCAAGTAACACCCATTATATTTCTCTGACTCCTATATTGTGACATGATACTAGATTTTTCAATCAAAGATGCTCCCCCATATGATTCCATACCATTCCCACATAGGATGTACCCATATTTATTTACAAACTTGGTTATTTTGGTAACTTCCACAAAAAATATCATTATACAAGCACATCTCCTACTTCTTAAGAATCTAATTCTAGGTATTCTTTGATGTATTAAAAATATTTTGGCCCTTTCACTTATAATGAATATATACTCAATTATTGTAGTTATTTTTTTACCAATTAGTTCTTATAGATTTGTACTCAAATGGGAAAATAAGTTTCCAAAAATATCATTTCCTTCTATATTATTCATAAAAAAATTGATTAAATATTTTTTTTTTATTTGACCATTATATTTTTTCATCAGTTCTTATCTATCATTAATTTAACTTCAACCAAATCTTATCAACTTTTTAACATCATCCACTAATTAAATGTCTTTAATTATCTCTTCTAGAAACATAAACATCTATACCTTAAGTGGACTCTACTATTACCAATGAAATTTCATCAAAACCTACATCCATAAACCACCTATAAATGGGTTTTATTAGGGGTTGAACCCACAACTATTAGGATGTGGGGAAGCATTTTGTGCCACCATATAATAGGATAGAACTCGTCATTACCTCAATCCTTTAGTCAACTGATGTCACCAATTCTCAGTTATATTTAGATAGCATCATCATACATCTTTAAATTTATTCAATATCTCAATACTATCATCTTTATTTCAGTTTGTGATATCTCAATTTATCTCCTTCAATATAATATCGTACTTTGAATTAGTCAAACTCTGTTATTTCAATTCATCAATAACTTGGGTGATTTCAATGTACAATTGAGTAATCACAATATTCTTCAAGACACGCACACACACTATATATCAATAGGGAATGAATCAATATAAAATCCTATTTGTAATAACTCATAAATACAACCCATTTTAATAAAATTTTCATCATTCTTTTAATTATCTTCAATAATAAACCAAAATTTCTTCAACCAATATTAGTAAATCTGTTTCATGATACATCAAATCTTTATTGTGATTCACTTGTCTTTGATTTCAATCATTCCATGAATGGATTCAACTATCAGATCAAAATTTGGGTTTTTATTTTATATAATCCAAATTTAATACCTCATACCTTATTTGAAACATTACCAAATTGATGGAAATATTCATCACACCCTAGTAGATCTCTACATTATTTGTATATCGATAGTATCATCCAACTAAATTTTCATCTTCGATCAGTATTTAATGACTCATTTGATCTTTTATAACAAATAATTTTTTAATGAATCCTTTCTTTGATTCATCATCAGGTGATATATCTTTGGTGTGCGCTATCAACTTAATTCATACTCCATTCAAGATCATCTACACTCAATTAAAAAATCTTCAACCAACACTGACTCAATAATTATTCCATTATTTAAATATTGGTATTAAACCAAATTTTAATAATTTTCACTTATTAATTAAATGAATCTACATCATTTGGTTGTTTGTTATATATATTTTATGTATTCCTTAAGCAAGATCAACCCTGTCATTTTTCTAGGTGTTTACTAACTCCTATGCTTGTCTTAACTCCAATGGATGTTTCTTATGTGAGTTACAAAAAAATTATATGTGTATCTAATATTTGGTCGAAGAATCTCACATAACTTCTTAAAATTTCTTTAAAAAATAATACTTTAATAATAATGATATTCCAAGAGAATTTATTCTCACACCTGCAATAATTCTACAAAATATTCTTCATGAATGTTTTTTTAGAAAAATTATTTGTGAGACAAAAAACGACTCCTTTACATGGACCATCCTCATATACAATTATTTTTATCATGTAGTGATATTTAAAATTCTACAGAATTCCCTAAAATTATTATATAGAAAATTAAAAATGTAATTTTTGATTTAATCTTTAGGCTTAAAAAACTAAATACATCCACATAACATCCAAACATTAAATTGAATAACATTAAAATATTATAATTCAATTAAAATTTCAATCAATATTATAAATTATAGTTTCAAAATATTTTTATATTATCACTAAAAAATAATTCTTCTAAAATTTTCAAGTTAATTATTATGCCTCAAAAAAATTTCCTTTAAAAAAACCATCACCCATATTTAATTTAAAATTTTAAAAAATGATACTCTGTAATAATATATCTATTGAACATTAAAATTCTTATAAAATAATATTTCAATCAAAATCTCATCTTTAAAAAATATATTCATAAAATATCTGAGAATTGAAACTTAGAAAATTTAATAAATTTCCCACTAAAAATAATTTCTCCATTAATTATACAATTAAAATAAAATTTTTACATATATTATTAAAAAATTAAGAATTTATCAATTAAATTTTAGTTTATCATTAATTTGTTTAAAAATACTACAAAAAATAGATGTGAAAAAACATTAAATTCATTTCAAATAAAATCTTCCCATATTAATTCCTTGCTTTACAAGAACAATTGGTCCAATAAACTCAGTATAATGAATATTAATTTAAAATATGGTTAGGAAATAATAAATACAACAAAGCAATTTTAAAATTTATTTTCCTCCATGAAATGAATATAATAAAAAAAATATTATCAATCTCTAAAAATGAACTGATTTTTTTTACAAATGTTGTCTCTAGTTTAAAAATGGACAATGCAATCTAGAATTAATAATTAAAATTGAACCATAATTATTTTAAATTTTAATTATTCTATCAAAACTTCCTTTTTTCTTCTTATATTATTCACACACAACTCCATAATTAACCATTATTAGTCATAGAAATAATTAGTTAAATAAAAACTTCAAAATTAGAATGGATGAGTTTGTTAAAAATATAAATAGTAGATCTATCATGACCTCCTCCCCAGAAAGTGTACCTCTCCTGGGCCAGAAATGTGAGAAGGGAGATAATGACCCCCCTAGTCCCACCTCCAGTAGGCCCCGGGTTGACGACTTGCATCGAGGGTATAGTAAACACACAAATGGGAGGCATTACCCTCTAAGATAACACATGCGGAAGACAAGGATAAGATAGACACCAACCAACTCCAACTCAGGAAACAATATATAAGAAATCCCAAGTACAAATATGTAATTCCATGCAAACTACAACAACTGAAAGGGAAAAAACTGCAAATATCCAAAAGAAAGTAAAAACAACAGAAACTACAAGCCCGAACAGCTCTGGAAACTCCAAGATAATAGAAACAATATTTATCTCCAACCTGCTCCAAGTGACCTAAAAAATAGTTTATATGTACATAGGTTCAGTATAACAGTATACTCAGTAATGTCCTCCCTGAAGCCTCTCATGCAAAAGTAAAGAAAGCATGCTAAAGCACAGTGAACAAAAAGTGAAACTAACTCTTCACCTTAATATGTATACTAAGTTCCCATCCTCACCATGGATACTCTCACCATGTAATTCATACAATAGTATATAATATAATAAAGAATATAAAGGTTACCCCGCTACTACTTCCCCACTAGTTTTCCACTTTTCCCCAACTTTGCACGTCCTAAGCATCTATCTCCAAAAAGGCTTGTCCGCATACACCTGAGTAAAGCACCACAACATGCACCTCATGCAACAAAACGAGTACATCCACACAAGAAAGTAACTAGGTAGTTTATGGGAGCCACCACAGCTCGCATAACATGTATTATACGTCAGACATTATACCTCAATCCATTACAACCCACACCCTAAGTAAGAATCCTCAAGTCGTCACAACCTATACACGTTATGCCTATAATAGTCCATATGATACTATATCCAGAATATATGTGTGTGAATAACAACAAGAAATTACAGCCCTCTACACACATATATAGGGAAAACTAACCACTCTGCCTATCAGAAAAAGTAACTACCAAGAGAAGAGAGTGGGGACAAATGGGGTAGTCAACTATCTCTCCTCCCACCAGAATGTTGGGGAAAACACACCCAATGCTCAGAATCCCTGGCGTGTTAGTTTCCCTTTCTGATGGGGTGGAGTAGTGTATATAAACACAAAAATTTCCAAATACACTATAGCTCACAACCACACTATGGGCATAACCTAGTCTTAGAATCAACTACAGCTAACGCCTCTCAGACTCCTGACTGCCACTTCTAAGACTAGGTATCCTATAAGTACACAACCATTTAAAGAGATTTAGTACATTAATTCATTCCCTTTTTATCAGTTTCACTTTACATTAATTAATTATTTAAACATTAATTCACCATTAGAAATTCCACATTATATTTCATTGGCATCATACCCAAAGTCCACTATTCCTTCAAATTACAACCTCATCATTGCGCCCCAGCAAGATCTAACCCCATAGGTTAACATCATTTATTTAATTATTTATTTACAAAATTACCTTACCATATTCCAAGTAATTATAGAAAAACAATCTAAGATACTAAAAAAGGGGCTCAACATGGTGAGTAGATGAACTACCCGTCGAGTCTTTTCCACCTATAGCAAGAGCGTAGACCTTTCCTTCTTTAAGAATCTAAACACAGAAAGCATGTGGCATACCCCGTGCATCTTCTCCACTTTTGGGAGAAGGGTAAGAAAGACCAGCTACCTTGAATAATGGGGAAAATAAATCAGATAAACAACTAATAAGAATCAGTAAGAATCCAAACATTCACATCCAACCCATTCCATCATCCTTGATATCCTCCCTGACATCCACATGCATAACTCGATTCATATCACCACTCTAGGTATCAAATTCTTCCACAACCAGTAGGCCTCTATGCCCCCACATATCACAATAGCCATCTAGGATCACATCACAACACAATAAGTAGGAAAACAAACATCATATCTATTGGGTACTTAGCCCTTAAACAATCAAGAGGCTAACTCAAAAACCTATAAGGAATTATCTTTTATCGAAAAACCAGTTCTTTAATCCATCTTGGATTAATCGATTTATTATTCGTAGGTTCCAAATTTTGGAATCCTAAATTGTAAGCTATCAAAAATAATTAAACAAGCTTACTACACTAATTTGATTAACATAAAATTACAACAAGAAGAACTAGATTCATTTATATGCCTCTTTATCTTTATCCAAATAATTATCAATTAATTCAGGCTTTATGTTCTTTACCAATTTCTATCAGGAATGAAAGGATAAAAAAATCAAGCATAGATATCACACTCTATAGCAAAATAAGAGGCAATAACATACAATCGATATCAATTTATTTATCTGGTTCAAATATTTATTATGTAAATTCCATTATGATCCAGTGGGATAAAACATCTTAACTATACAGTTTCATGTAAAATAAAAGAGAAGAAATGAATCCCCTACCTCAAACGATTCTTTTTATTCTTTATACGAGAATGATCCACACAAAGGATCACAATCTCCTCCTCCCGTGAAAACTGTATCCACCCGAGGATGTTTTGGTATGAACACACCAACTAAAACCCAAGAAAACTCCATTAGAATTATAGAGATCACATACCATAACATGGAAAGGAGAAACAGAAGGAGATGAACCCAAACGAATGATGATAAAACAAACAGTATATAAGAGATCGATCGATTCTGCTTGGTTGCACAAAAAACAAAGGGGAACCAATACAAGGAGGAAATTTTGATTGTGCAACTCCTAAGGGATGTAATGAAATCTTAGAGCATCTCCCAAACAAGAACAAGGTGGAAGAACTAGGGAGGAAGATTTATCATCCCTTTAAAAGATTTAACGAAGCAACAGTTTAAGATATGATGGATTTCCTATTAATAGTAGACCACATTAACCCATGCGGTTTGACCAAGTAAAAGCATCTTGAGCCTTAGGGAAATTAATATAGGAGTTATGGCCTTTGAATAAGCCTTGGAGTCCTTAAAACAAGGCTTTAAATTCATTTTACATCAAAGTAATCATCAAAGGGGTGAAACTGTAGGAAGCTGGAAACACTGTTCATGGCTCGAAATTTGGAAAAGGAAAAACACTATTCATGAGCCTCAACATTGGAACCACACTATTCTGGAAACACTGTCCATGAAATCAAAATTTGGCAAAGGAAAGAGGTCACCGTTGGAACCTTACACTTTTGCAAAAACTATTCATGAACTCAAAATTCGTCAAAGGAAAGAGGTCACTGTTGAAACCTCACCGTTCTGGAAACACTATTCATGAACTCAAAATATAGAAAATGAAAGAGTTCACTGTTGGAACCTCACCGTTCTAGAAACACTATTCATGAAATCAAAATTTGGCAAAGGAAAAAGGTTACCGTTTGAACCTCACCATTCTGGAAACACAATTCATGAACTCAAAATTTGGCAAAGGAAAGAGGTCACCGTTGGAACCTCACTGTTCTGGAAACTCTGTTCATGAACTCAAAATCTGGAAAAGGAAAGAGGTCACCGTTGAAACCTCACCGTTCTGGAAACACTGTTCATGAACTCAAAATTTGGCAAAGGAAAGAGGTCACTATTGGAACCTCACCAATCTAGAAACACTGTTCATGAACTCAAAATTTGGAAAAGGAAAGAGGTCACCATTGGAACCTCACCATTCTGGAAACACTGTTCATGAACTCAAAATTTAGCAAAGGAAAGAGGTCACTGTTGGAACCTCACTGTTGGAACCTCACCATTGCACTGTTTATATAAGGTTACCGATGAAACTGTTCACATAAGGTCACCATTGCACTGTTCACCTAAGGCTACTGATTACACTGTTCACCTAAGGCTACCAATGAAACTGTTCACCTAGGGCTACCAATTCACTATTCACCTAAGGTTACCATTGGAACTATTCATAGCAGTCTACCATTGGAACTGTTCACAAGGCAACCTTTGGACCTATTCACAAGGGTACCGTTGGAGCTAGTCACCAAATTGGAAATTTGGCAATGTGTTGGGGATAAGTCACCTTGACCTCCCAAAACACCTCAAAAACCATATTTTCATAAAGGAATGGACCAAAGAGTTCTAGGCCATTACATCAGATACCTCTCAAAACATTACCATCCTCGAGAATTCAAAACCAACCTAAAAGGAAACAAAAAAGAAGTATAAACAACCACCATTCTAGATACCAATCAAAAGAGAGAAAGCCACAAAAAGCAACCAAATAAGTCCATATCATAAAAACGAAAGGTCTACAACCTCAAAGAGAACACCTCTCTCTTTTTTTAACATTAAAAGAGTTAAACATCAAATAACTCTAGGTACTAAGCACGTATCTGTGACTCACGTTCCCAGGTACTCTCCTCCATGCCACCATGTTTCCATAAGACATGAACCAAGGGGATAGAATGCCCGTACAACACCTTCTCTTTATGGTCTTGGATCTCCACAGGTCTCTCCTCAAAGGTCGCATCATCATCAACATCGATCTCTACCCAATCGATGACTGAGAGTCATCATGAAGATAATGCCAGAGCTATGATACATGAAAAACATTGTGTATTTGGTTCATCTGCGGGGGAAGTACTACTCGATATTCCACAGCTCCAACACAAGCTAACACCTTGAAAGGCCTAACAAACCGGGGAGAAAGCTTACTCTCACGAACAAACCTTCTCTGCCCACGTCAGGGAGTCACCTTCAGAAACATGTTATCCCCAAAATCAAACTCTAAGTGTCTACTACTTTTATTGGCATGTGATTTTGGATGATCCTACATTGTCTTCATCCTCTCATGAATCACCTGAACCATCTCTGTTGTATTATGAACTAGTTCTGGTTTGAGAATTGCTGACTCTCTGACCCCAGTATAGCACAACAGAGAACAAAAAGTCCGACCAAACAAGGCTTCAAACAACGCCATATCGATGGAGGAGTGAAAACTATTTTTGTAAGATAACTCCACCAAGGGTAAGTGCCTCATCCACGAATCTCCAAAATTTAGGACACAAGAGCGTAACATGTCTTCAAGAGTCTGGATAGTCTTCTCTGTTTGACTGTCCATCTGAGGATGAAAAGCAGTGCTAAGGTATTGTTGAGAACCGAAAGCATGTTGGAGAACTCTCCACACCCTGGAGGTAAAACGAGAATCTCGTTTAGAAATGATCATACTTGGGACTCCATGAAGTCTCACCCCCTCCTCTAGATACTTCCTCGACAAAAATTCCACTGAGATCAACTCCTTGATTGCTATGAAGTGGGCCGATTTTGTTAGACGATCCACTAGAACCCAAATAACATCATGTCCTCCCTGAGCCCGAGGTAAACTAGTAAAAAAGTCCATTTATATTTCTTACCACTTCTAATGAGGAACATCTAATGGATAGAGCAGAACACCAGGAACACGGAGTTTGACCTTCACCTTCTGATAGACGAAACATTGAGACACAAACTCCACAGCCACACTCTTCAGCCCAGGCCACCAAAACTAGCTCCTCAAGGCTCGATATATCTTTTTCATGCCAGGATGCACTGCAAAAGGAGAACTATGGAACTCTTTGAGAACTGTCTCATGCATCATTAAAGGAATAAAAATCCTTCCAGGATATGACACTTAGTGTTATTCATCCTCAAACCAACCATCATGGGCCTCACCATAAACAAATCAATCTCTCCAAACCTCCACCTCTATATCCCCCAAATGTGACTCTTACACCTAATGAATTAGAGATAACTGCACCATAATCTGAAAAAGACAACCTATTTCCCCAACTTCTCCCATATCAAGATGTAATACTGAAATTTCTACATTACTCTACATGAATCTACAGATTCACGAACTGCATCATTATGTGAATTTCAACTCAGTGCATCAGCTATAAAATTCCCCTTTCTAGGTGTATACGATATTTTGAAGTTGTATTCCTGTAAGAACTCCATCCACTAATGCTATCATAAGTTTAAGTCACACTGGGAGAAAACATACCTCAGACTATTATGATCGGTGAAAACCACAAAGAACTCACCAATGAAATAATGTCTCCACAACCTCATAGAAAACACCATGGCTGCCAAATCAATATCACGGGTGACATATTTATGTTCATAGGGATGCAACTACCAAGAAACATAAGAAACAACTGATCTCTACTACATCAAAACACAACCTAACCTCAGATGCAAAGCATCATAGAAAACATCAAACTGAACTCCCTCAGCTGGAAGACAAAGAACTAGTGCACTTACTATATTCTCCTTTAGATACTCAAAAACTTCCTAACACTGATCAATCCATATTAACAACTGATCCTTCCTGGTCAAAGATGTCAGAGGAGTCACATCTCGATAAAAATTTTCTACAAACCTCCTGTAGTAGCCTGTGAGACCAAAGAAACTTTGCACCTCTAACACTGTCTTGGGGGATTCCCAAGACACAACTACTTCTATCTTTAATATATCCACAACTAATCCCTACTTCGACACAAAATTCCCCAAGAAACGGACTTATCGAGCCCAAAACTCACCCTTAGACAACTTCCCAAATAAATGATGTTGACAAAGAGCTCATAAAATAGCATGTAGATGATCCGCATGCTCATCCTCAGACGTAGAGTAAACAAGGATGTCATCGATGAAAACCACCAAAAACTTGTCCAGGAACTCACAGAACATAGTGTTCATCAATCCCATGAACACAAATGGAGAATTCTTCACACCGAATGACATTACAACGAACTCATAATTCCCATGATGACAATGGAAAGTAGTGTTTGGGATATCCTCATCCTTAACATGCATATGATGATATCCTAACTGCAAATCGATCTTAGAGAACCAACTTTTACCCTTCAGTTGATCAAATAAATAATTAATACGTGGAAGAGTATAGCGATTATTCACTATCACTTTGTTTAAGCGATAATGATCAACACACAACTGCAACCTGTCATTAGAATTCTCCATGAACAAAACTAGTTCACCCCATGGTGACACACTAGGAAGAACAAAACTGAACTTTAACAGAACATCAAGCTATCTATGTAGATCTCGTAACTCAGAAGGGGCTATACTATATGGATAAATTGAGATAGAATATGCTCCTAGTTGTAGCTCAATCCCAAAATTGATTTCCCATCGAGGGGGTAATGCTACAACCTCTTCTGGAAAGACATCAAGGTACTCTTCTATGACCTTAGGGAAAGCCAACTACTGAACATCTGAAGAACTCAGCATTAGATCAGCCATCATGGATGATAAGGATGGAACACGCCTCTAACCCATCTGAGGGTCTCTCTCTCTAATGAACACCATTGGATCTCCATCCACATCAAAGAACACAACCTACCTTCTGAACCAATCCATGATAGCCTGCACTGAATACAACCAATCCATGCTGAGGATGACTTCATATGGTTATATTTGTAAGCATAGGAAATATCCCCAAGATCGGTGCTTTCCCAACACTAGCTCACATTATATACATACTTCAAACAAGTTAGGTCAATCTACAACTAGCTTAGTCACTGACAAGGGCACTAGAAGCCTCTCTAACTCAAGTCACAAAGCATGGACAAGGGTAGGTGATATGAAGGAGTGTGTCACTCCTAAATCAAACAAGGCATACACTATGGTAGAAAACAAGCAAAGGGTACCTTGAATGATGTCTGGCTCGCATGGCGATGGCAAAACTAAATCATGAAGTAGAACACAACCTCCTCCATGACCTCTATGACCCTAATGAAGACCACCAACATGAATGCACTCTTCTCTATGAGGACAAGGAGCGTCACATGTCTTTCCTCTACCTGCTCCATCTACCCTCTGCTTATCTAAAGCTAGTGAAACCTGCTGCTGCCTCAGTTAGAACTACCTCAGCGGAGGAACTAGGAGCAGAAAACCTAGTTCAGAATGACTGCTCTGAAAGTTCGGTCACTCTCCCTGCTGATGACCTTGACCACTACAAGAAAAACAAGCACATGATCCCTTGGCATAGGCTTGAGAGCTGATTCCCCCGAAGAAACGAGATGCTGAGGGCTGGGACCTACCCCTAGATGAACATGAAACTCTTTTTACCTAAAAATCGGGAGCCCCAGACCACATCTCTTCTTCGTGAGGAATCATGAAGAATCCCCTCTCAGGATGATATAGTTCCGGCCAATGTCCTATCGACGACCTCTTCCCTTTCCAATACCTCAATATATGTCTTTAGCATAAATGGGGTGACCTGGCGCTAGATCTTTGGATGCAAGGCCTCCTCAAAATGCCTCGCCCTGGCCTTCTCATTTGAAAAAAGGTCTGAATCATATGAAAAATGGTTCCTAAAATGGATTCCATACTATCGTACACTAGAGCTCCCCAGTTGAAGGGTAAGAAGCTCCTGGTGACTGGACGCCTTCACAGTCAAAGAAAGTAACTCGACTCTAAACTTGTCTCAAAAATCCTCCCATGAGATCACTGACTCCTCGCAATCCCCGAGGAATAATAACCACCACTACCTCATTTCTCCATGAAAAATCGTCACAACCAAGGATACCCATTTCTCTTTCTAAGCATGGATCAAACTGAAGCCCATATCGACCTCCTCTAACCAGTCTTCTGTGACTGTATCTGAAATAGAGACCTCATACTTCTTCAGAATTTGGCACTGAAACTCTTAGAGTGTCCTCCTCCAACTGTCGTCGTCATCAATATCTACCCGATAGTGATCTACTGGAACATTCTGCTAGACATCTTTTATGTGATCCTGACGAGGAAGTCAAACTCAAGACATACCTGCAAAATAACAAACAATTAGAGCTCCTAAACCTATAATATGAAAGACTCAACACTAATTAATTAATTAATGGATTTATTTTATTCATTTTAGGTTAACCTATTCCAAGGTCTACCCATTCAAACACAGGAACAAAGAAGAAGGATGCATGATCTTTTCTAAGGTCTCTACCCTGCAACTAGTATCACCTTGTTTAGTAGCCATTGAAAACTTAAAGGTACATACATCAGATCATAGGGGGCCCTAAAATCCTATGTCTTAGCCGGTATCTAGTGTTTACATCACTTGCTAAACTTGATCAACATTGTTTCCCTACCAACCCATTTAACCTCACCTGTTCTCAACTCCAAACTCCATCCTATCCCTCAACATCCCATTGATACCACTCTGTCACGACCCCATCCCCACAAAGTGTACCCCTTCTAGGCCAAAAATGTGATAAGGGAGATAATGACCCCCGATTCCCGCCTCCAGTAGGCCCAGGGTTGGAGACTTGCACCGAGGGTATAGTAAACACACAAATTAGAGGCATTTCCCTCTAAGATAACACATACAGAAGAGAGAGATAAGATAAAAAACAAGAAACTCCAACTCAGGTAGAAATATATAAGAAATCCCAAGTACAAATATGTAATTTCTTGTAAACTACAACAACAAAAATGGGAAAAACTAAAAATACCCCAAAGAAAGTAAAAACAACAGCAACCACAAGCCCGAAGAGCTCCAACAACCCCAAGATAGTAGAAACCAGCTTGATATCCAACCTACTCCAAGTGACATGAAAAATAGTTTATATGTATATAGGTTGAGTATAATAGTATACTTATTAGGGTCCTCTATGAAGCCTCTCGTGCAATAGTGAAGAAAGCATGCTAAAGCACATTGAACAAAATGTGAAACTAACTCATCACCTAAACAGGTATACTAAGTTCTCAGCCTCACCATGGATACTCTCACCAAGTAACACATATAAGAGTATATAATATAATAAATAATATCAAGGGTACCCCACTACTAATTCTCCTCTGGTTTGCTGATTTTCCCCAACGTTGTACGTCCTAAGAATCTCTCTCCAAAAAGGCTTGCCCGCAGACACCTGGGTGAAGCACCACAACATGCACCTCATGCAACAAAACCACCACGTCCACACAAGAAAGTAACCAGGTAGTTTCTAGGAGGCACCATAGCTTGAATAACTTATATCATATGTCTGACATTATACCTCAATCCATTATAGCCCACACACCGAGTAATAATCCTCAAGTCATCACAACTTATAGACGTTACACCAATAATAGTCCATAGGATACTATATTCAGAATATATGTGTGTGAATAACCATAAGCCATTACAACCCTCTACACACATATATGTGGAAAACTAACCGTTGTGACTATCATCACAAGTAACTACCAAGAGAAGAGAGCGGGGTCAAAGGGGTAGTCATCCATCCATCCTCCCACTTGAATGTTGGGGAAAACACCCCCAGGGCTCAGAATCCCCAGGGTGTCAGTTTCCCTTACTGACGGGGTGGAGTAGCATATAGGAACACAAAATGTACAGAATACATTATAGTTCACAAACACACTATGGGTATAATGTATTCTTAGAATCAACTGCAGCTAACTCCTCTCGGAATCCTAGCTTCCACTTCTAAGACTATGTATCTTCTAAGAACACAACCATTTAAAGAGCTTTAATACATTACTTCATTCCCTTTTTATCAGTTTCACTTTATATTAATTAATTCTTTAAACATTAATTAACCATTAAAAATTCCACACTATATTTCATTAGCATCATACCAAAATTCCACTATTCTTTCAAATTACAACCTCATCATTGCGCCCCAGCAAGCTCCAACCCCATGAGTTAACATAATTTATTCAATTATTTATTTACAGCATTACCTTCCCATTTTCCCAGGCATTCTAGAAAAACATTCTACGATACTAAACACAAGGAACTCAATACGGTGAGTAGATGAACTACTCATCGAAGTCTTTTCCACCTATAGAAAAAGCATAAACCCATCCTCCCTTGAGAAGCTAAACACAGAAATCACATGGAATACCCTATGCGTCTTCACCCCTTTCGGGAGAAGGGTAATAAAGAACAACTATCTTGAGAAAAGGGAATTTAAAGCATATAAACAACAAATAAGAATCATTAAGAACCCAAACATTCACATATAACCCATTTCAATAACCTGGGTGTCATCACTGACACCCACATGCATAACCCGATGCATCTCACCACTCTAGGCATCAAATGATACCATAAACAGTAGGCCTCCATAACCCGACATATCACAAATGCTATCCATGCTTACATCACAACACAAGCAGCAGGATAACAAACATCAATCAATTGGGTTCTTGTCCCTTAAACAATCAAGTGGGTAACTCATAACCCTACAAGGAATTATCTTTTATCGAACAACAAGTTCTTTAATCCATATTGTATTAACTGATTTATTATTCATAGGTTCCAAATTTGGAAAAACTAATCCGTAAGATATCACAAATAATTAAACATACTTACTGCACTAATTTGATTAAAATCAAATTACAACAAGAAGAACCAGATTCATTTAAATGCCTCTTTATCTTTATCCAAACAATTATCAATTAATTATGGCTTTATGTTATTTACCAATTTCCATCAAGAACAAAAGGCTAAAAAAATAAAGCATAAATATCACACTATCTAGAAAAACAAGAGGCAATAACATATGATCGATATCAATTTATTTATCCAGTTCAGATATTTATTATTTCAATTCCATTGTGATCTATTGAAATAAAACATGCTAACTATACAGTTGCACATAAAATAAAAGAGAAGCAATGAATCCCCTAACTCAAATGATTCTTGCCTTTCTTTATACGAGAATGATCCACACAACATATCACAATCGACTCCTCATGTGACAACTGTATCCACTCGAGGATGCCACGGTACAACTGCACCTATTGAAACACAAGAAAAATCCATTAGATGTATGGATATCACATACCATTATAGGGAAATGAGAAACAGAAGAAGATGAACCCAAACGAACGACAATAAAATATACCTTATATCGAAGATCGATTGATACTGCTTGGTTACACCAAAAACATAGGGGAACCAATACAAGGAGAAAAGTTTGATTATGCAACTACTACAGGATAGAATGAAAGGTTCAAGCATCTCACAACTGAGAACAAGGAGGAAAATCTAGAGAGGAAGATATATCACCCCTTTAGAAGATTTAATGGAGAAGTGGTTTAAGATATGATGGATTTCCCATTAAAAGCAAATCCCATTAACCCTTTCAGTTTGACCAAGTAAAAGAATCCCGAGCCTTAGAGAAATTAACATAGGAGTTATGGCCTTTGAATCATCCTTAGAGTCCTTAAAACAAGGCTTTAAATTCATTTTACATCAACAGAAATGTTAAAGGGGCGAAACTGTAGGAAGCTGAAAACACTGTTCATGAACTCGAAATTTGGAAAAAGAAAAACACTGTTCATGAACTTCACCATTGGAACCTCACCATTATGAAAACACTGTTCATGAAATTCATATTTGGCAAAGAAAAGAGGTCACCGTTGGAACCTCACCGTTCTGGAAACACAGTTCATGAACTCAAAATTTGGCAAAGGAAAGAGGTCACCATTGGAACCTCACCGTTCTAGAAACACTGTTCATGAAATAAAAATTTGGCAACGAAAAGAGGTCACTATTGGAACCTCACCATTTTGGAAACACTATTCATGGACTAAAAATTTGGCAAAGGAAAGAGGTCACTGTTGGAACCTCACCATTCTGGAAACACTGTTCATGAACTCAAAATTTGGCAAAGGAAAGTGGCCACCATTGGAACCTCACCTTTCTAGAAACACTATTCATGAACTCAAAATTTGGCTAAAGAAATAGGTCACTGTTGAAACCTCACTATTAAGGAAACACTATTCATGAACTCAAAATTTGGAAAAGGAAAGATGTCACCATTGGAACCTCACTGTTCTAGAAACAGTGTTCATGAACTCAAAATTTGGAAAAGGAAAGAGGTCACCATTGGAACCTCACCATTCTGTAAACACTATTCATGAACTCAAAATTTGGAAAAGGAAAAAGGTAATCATTGGAACCTCACCGTTCTAGAAAACAATTTATGAACTCGAAATTTGGCAATGGAAAGAGGTCACCGTTGGAACCTCACCATTGGAACCTCACCATTACACTGTTCACATAAAGCTACCAGTGACACTATTCACATAAGGTCACTGTTGCACTATCCACCTAAGGCTACCGATGAAATTGTTCACCTAAGGCTACTGATGACACTATTCACCTTAGGGTACCGATGTACTATTCACCTAAGGTTACCGTTGGAACTACTCATAGTTGTCTACCATTAGAACTGTTCACAAGGCTACTGTTGAAACTATTTATGGAATTATAAATTTGGATAAGTGTTGGGGATAAGTCACCTTGACCTCACAAAACACCTCAGACATCAGATTTTTACAAAGGAATGGACTAGAGAGTTCTAGGCCATTTTAAGATCAATATATTAAAACAAACTCATTCATCAAATTTAAACACAAAACAAATCATCCATGAATCATGAGTTTATTTTTAATATTACTTAAAAGTTGAATTTAAAAGTTTAATTCAATTATGATTACATGATTTAGTTGAAAATGAAAATTTTTCTTTTATATTTTCACTCAGAATTAATTTATAAGGGATTAATATAAAAAATATCACTAGATTAATTATAAAGAGAAAATAAAATATTTAACCACTTCATAGAAAGAAAAATTACCCTCATTATTGAGAAAAAATTTAATATGGGAGATTCCATATATATTTGAATGAAATATAAACTAAATTAAATAAAATAACCTTCCCTTATGCTTAATCCTTAAGGTGAAATAGTGTAATTAATATTAAAATGTAAAATGAATATTCAATTTATAAAAATTAAAAATAAAAAAAAATTGAAAAAAGTTTAGTTAATAACATGTTATCTATCAAATAACAACCATTTAACTTCATCACAACATGTAAAAATGTTTTCAAGAATAATTTAGTAGTGATTGTATATTTAAGTGAAATTTATCTTGCATCAGAATTCAATTCAACTCCATTAATATTATAAAAAAATAAAAAAACAAACACACACACAAAATAATTAAAATAAAAAATGTTATTCTATCAAAGGATATCTATTCCCCATCACTTATTTTGTTTAATTTAATCATAAAATAATAGTTATATATGAGAAAAAATGTATAAAATGAATAAATAAAATTAAAAAAATAAGAAGTAATGAGAAAACCTAGAATCACATATACTCAGTAGCATGGAGATGAACATCCTCTTTTAGAGGATCCTTAAACCACTTACTAAATAGCTTCATTCTATGTCCATTGAATGTATAAAAAGTATTTTTCAATGTGTACTTCACTCATAAAATACCAAAATGAAAGACAATATTAGAAAGAAAAGTTACATTCTATTTGGAATAAAATTAACTTGTGTATAACTTATGTCCTAATTTGAATAACATCAATTTATCTATCCCCTTAAACCCCCTTTTAGAAAATATTATTATCATGGAATGATTTGGTTTATCTTTTTAAATACTTGAATTTTCATAGTATTCATCATTTATTTCATGTAACATATGGAAGAAATATTTCCCATCCTTCCCATCCATTAAAAAATCATTGTTATAACTCTTAATTTCCCAATAATCTGTATATTATACTCAACTAGCATGTGGTTGGATCTCTTATAGAATATAATATTTAGTCTTATGAAATTTTTTAAAGATATCCTATATTCCAAAATAGAATCATAAAATCTCATATTCTAATATTTTATATTTGAGTGGTCTTTTTTCTTGAGAATTTGTTTGATATCATCATTGGAAACTTCATACATTTTTTTTGAGGATGGTAAGGATTAGATAAATTACGATGAACTAAATACTTCCTCAAAATTTCATATTAAGGTTCTATTAACAAAATGGGTGGCTTGGTCAGTTATGATAAATTTGATAATTCCAAACCTACTAAAAATTTTAGTCCACACAAACTGGGTAACTACGTTAGTATAATATATCCTAGTAAGAATTTCTTACACCCACTTGGACATATAATACAAAAAAAATTAAGATATACAAGAATCCATATAAATTAGAAAATTTATCTATAAATTCTTCATAAAAATATCAAACAAATAATAAAATCAAAGGGAATGCTATGGTATTTCATTTTAGTAGGTTATGTTAACTTGAAACTAATAGGTTTTACATTTTTAATAAAAATAAAAATCATCCTCTAAGAGTGTAGGTTAAAAAATAAAAAATCAAATACTTTTATAATATTAATTTATGGTTCAGAGTGTTCACTATAGTTTAATGTATTACAAAATTATAAAACAATTATATTTCATAATATGGAATGAAACTCTTAATTTTTTGATCAATTCCAATGTTCCAAAATTAAGGGTTATCCCATATGTTATTCATAACACCACCCACTAATTTGTAAACCTTTTACTTTTAAAACCAAGGATCCATTTAATTAGATTATATATAGCTAATAAAATCATAAAACTATATCCTAACACTCTTAGAAACATGAAATTCATCATCAAGGAGGGTTTCCCA
The DNA here is from genome assembly GCA_963277665.1 of Viscum album. NCBI lineage: Eukaryota > Viridiplantae > Streptophyta > Magnoliopsida > Santalales > Viscaceae > Viscum > Viscum album. The sequence continues at coordinate 1,574,094,487 of OY728119.1, read as the reverse complement.
GATAAGTTGATAGATTTGGGTCTCTTTTCATAAAATAGTGGGTAGTTTAATAAAATATACAACCACTAAGTTTTTTATTACCCCTCCTATCCTTTATTTCAAAATAAAATTCCCATTATAATAAAATCCAAGTAAGCAACCTTTTTTTTATTTTTTGTTTCCTTATTATATACATGATTGTAGAATGATTAGTGAAAATTATCAGTTTGGATCCCAAAAAGTAACTCTTAAGATTGTATAAGGAAAACATGATGCCCAATAACACTTTATTATTGGTTATGTAATCAACTTATTTAGGATCTATATTTCTTAATGCATAAGTTATAACCTACCATATCTCTATTACCCTTAAACTCATAATTACCCTAATATAAAAATCTAATGCATCATTTATTAGTTAAAAAGTAATATCCAATTTAAGTGTATAAATAATGGTTAGGGACAAAATATTTTGCTTCAACTCTCTCAAATATTCTTTACCTCTCTCATCAATGAAAAATAATGACTCTTTATTAAGAAATTATGATAAGGTAAGGAAAATTATATTGAATCCATTGATAATACACTTATAAAATCATTAATATATAAGGAAAAATATTAAATAATTCACTATATTTTGATAATGTAGTGACATTATAACATCCACCTTAGACCTATCAATTTAGACTCAATGTCTAGAAATCACATGTTGTAACAAAATACCTCCCTCTATAGGAAAATTCAACATTTCAAAGTTCAAGACAAGGTTTTTTCTTAATGTATGTTTTAAGGAAATCACCTAGAATATTTGGAAAATTCTCCATTTGTGGTCTATAGAATATAAATTCATCTGTAAAACCTTCCAAACACTTGTTTAAAAAAAACAAGTATGTATCCTTAAATGGTACTAAGAGAATTAAATAATCCAAATGGAATTGTTTTATGTGAAAAGGTGCCAAAAGGATAGGTAAAAGTGGTACTTAGCTAATATTTTTGTGTTATATTGATCTAAACATACCTTAAAAATTAACATAGAAATTAGTAGTGGGAATTTATAATACGTTTCTTAGGTATTCAATTAATTAATTTAATTAGTTAGAGGTATTTCATAGTGTCAATATTGTATTTCTTATAGTATATGCACATTCTCCATTTATTTTGGGCTCTAATTGGAACAAGATCAATAAATTTATTCTATCCATTATAAAAAAATATTTTTGTTCATTTTATTAGACTAACTTAGTGAATTTTAGAATTTGAAATAATTAATCTAATACTTAAAAAAGTGGTTAATTACCTTTTGATAACTTTCAAGAGAGTAGTATTGATTATAACGCCCCGAACCAAGAAGCCCAAGGGTGGTGCATTAGTACATTACATTGGAATTATTACAAGGAAGAAAATCACAAAGGAACGTTCAATTTAGTAGTCTTGGAAATATTTATTATATATATAACACCCATAATACATTGGGAAAATAGAATAAAACATGCTACATAATAAACTGAAATAAAATCTATCCTTGAAAGCTTATTCAAATTTTTCTTCTTCATAATTTAAGGAAATAAACATAATAAGGGTGAGATTAAATGCTTAGTAAGTGTAAGTACAATGGAAGAAACAATTAATAAATCTTTATGGAAAGTTAAATAATTAATTACACTTTCCATAAAAATAACTATATAAAGAATAAATAATGTCACAAGTAAGAAATAGAAACACATGCCAAAAATCAATAAACTAAGAATGAACTACATACATAGATATGTCAATGAAAAATATCATGGAGAAACAATAACTGATACTAAATGAGGGAAATTTATTTCTGATCGGATTTATTATCTCCGGAAAATGAAAACCTATTACCATCAATACCTTTCACAATATGGTTTAAAACACATAAAGAAACAAGTTTAATTTAGCTAACTTTTTTGTCTCATGAGAAAATGTTGATGCATTAAGGATCTATATAAAGTCCAAGATCCACCCATCATTGATATTATAAATCATTACTTATATTGAATAATCAAAATAACTAATATTCCTTATCAAATATCTGTATTGAATGAGAAATACAGATTTATTTGTAATTCCCCAAGAATCAAATAATCGTCAAAGTAATCGCTGTATGAAAAATGGTATATGGTTTTGGAAATAATAATATCCATTGTATGAGAATATGAATATTTAATTAAATTTCAAATGAAAAATTATTACAATAAAGTTATTTCTTTATGGGAAGTTAGAAATCACAAAAGGAAGTGAGATTAAGAACATTTGAGGAGAATAATCTTTAAACATTCCAAAGTGAATCATACCAACATTTAGATAACAATCACCAGAAAGGCATGAAATTAGATAAATTTTAGAATATCATGAGAATAAAAGGATTCATGATATAATATATCAAAATTGGAAGTAGTTACGACACACAAAATAAGTAATTAGTGAATATGACATAAATCTCACATATTTAAAAAGTGAGAGGAAAATCCCTTACCTTAAACTCCCTCTTGTTGTGTGGTATTTAAAATCCTATATAGAGGATTTAAAATTTATTAATAACTAATACCATAATCTCCCTCATGTTTATAATACCATATATTAACTTCTTAGAATATTTTATCACCCGTTTCTTAACACTCTTTCATTATTTTGACTATTTCGGGTGTTAATTTTCTAGTTTTATCAAGTACATTTTGACATGTTATTTATTTTCTTATTAAATATATCAGGGTTTAATCATATCTAGAATTTATTAAATTATCTTATATATTAAGTACATATGTATTTATAATAGTCCATAATATTTTGAGATTGGAAATGAAGTTCACTATTCATGGAGACGGTAGGCCGTATGTACACATTAACATTACTTTTATTTCCTTGTCATATTAAAAGAATTTAAAATGAAATGATACATATGTATATTATAATTTCTAGTATCATATATTTTTTATAAATGTTACATTGGTTTATTATCACCATCCTTTATGCATTCCATGTATGACATGAATGAGTCACATCACTTTGAGGGGGCAGTAGTCCACACTTCCTCAAACCAAATTATCATATTTACACGACTTGGTAAGTATAAATGAATGTTATAAATAAAAATTACAAAATCATAATAAAATTATAAATTAAAAGTTATAAATATATATATAGAGTTTCCATCATAATGGCCACCATGATAGGTGGTAGGGGAAAACTGAATAATCATCATTTCGTGAGGTAGTAGTTCATCATACATAAAAACAATATGTTCATTACCCATTAGATGGACGTGTGTGTAAGTATCAGTTGAATAATTACTATAATATAATACTATTATATTTATTATACTGTTTTTTTATTTAATCATAGAATAAGAAGAGTATTGAGAGTGGATAATGGAAATGAAACTAGAAATCACGAGAGAAGGCATTACCTCTTAATGAGGTAAATTCTTTTGGTTTGAACCAAAATAATTCTTTGGAAAGATTTATGCCCAAAGGGAGGATTCTAGGAAAAGGGGAGGTATTTATAGAGACTATTTGGGTAGGTATTGGCCTTTTTTTTTTGTTTTCAAAGGTGTGATGAATATGGATAGGTGGTGGCCTTTTATAAGGACGAAAAATGACTCAGTTGAAATTTTTGGAAACAAGTTAGGTGTGCATATGTTATTACCTAAATAAAGTCATAAAAAACCAACCAAACTCAACAATGGGTTTTTTACAAGTTTCCAGGTCATTTGGGAACTTATGTTAAAAGTTTAGTCCATTATTAAGCTTAATTTCACCTTAATAATTGTAATTAATTTTAATTACTTTCACTAATATTTTTAGTCAATTTTTTTTCTATTATTATAAATGATACACTATTATGATTCCAAATATGGATTCAATTTTTTCCAATTCAAATCACATAAGTGGCAGTAATAAATTTAAATTTAATCCCGTAGTTGGGACGACAATATGGGGTTTTAAGGTAAAAATGTCTAAAAGTTTTCTATGATTTAATAGATAATTTCAAAGTGAAATTGATGATAATTACATAAATTGTATTAATATATAAAAATATTATAAAGTTAAACTTTAAACCAATTATAATTAAAATTTATTCTTATAAATTAATTTGATGAAAAAGTTGTGTGGAACTAACATTCAGTATTTTTAACTATTCATTAAAAAATGAATCATCACCGAAAAATACAAAAAATTCATCCTAATATATTTTTTATTTTTCCCATCAAATAATAGGTTTATTTTAACATATTAAATTTATAAAATGGTCAAAATTTGGATTTAAATAGTGTTCTCTATCAAAAGGCATCAAAAGTGAATATATAAAAAAATATAGTATTTTATGTGTAATATTGGATTTTTTTATCCCATGACTATTAGATGAGTTTAAAATTATTATTTTGGATATATAATATATAAATAACCTCTCTAAAATTTATATAATTCAATTTGATAATAAAAACGTAACTAAATAACGATTCGTTTAAATCAGGTGTTGTGTGTATTGCAAAGATATCTAAAGGTAAATATGGTAAAGTTCTTAGGGTGTTACATTATTTCCTCCTACAAAAATTTTGTCCTCAAAATTTTAGGGTTATTACATTTAAAATGTTTTGGGTAGTTTTACTTCCTATAATCCTCTGTTTCCCATGTTTCTTTTTCTATTTTGTGATTTCTCCAGAGTACCTTTGTTAGACGAGTCGTCTGATTACTCAATACTTTCTTTCTGGTATCAAGAATCTGGATGGGTTCTTCACAATATTAAAGGTAAGGCTCCAACTGAATTTCATCATATGTGAGAACATGTGTTGGGTTCATCATGTACTTTTTTAGAAAGGATATATGGAACTCATCATGAATCCTTGTGAGATTTGGTGGCAAATCTAAACGATAAGAAACAATTACAACTATTTCAAGAATTTTGAAGGGTTTGATGTACCTGGGACATAGTTTCCCTTTCTTACCAAACCTGATAACACCCTTATATGGATATACCTTCAGGAAAACATGATCTCTCATTTGGAATTCCAAATCCTTTCTCTGATTATCGACATAATCCTTTTTCCTAATTTGAGTCATTTTTATATATTCCTGGATATCCTTCAACTTTTTTGTCATGTCTTCAACAAGTTCTTGTCCTACGAGTTTCCTTTCACCAGATTCATCCCAAAAATTTAGAGTATAACACCTCTTTCCATATAATTCTCCATACAGTTCCATTTGAATACTTGAATGGAAACTATTATTATAGTCAAACTCCACCAAAGGTAAGTATTGATCCCACATACCTCGAAAATTGAGTGAACATGATATGAACATGTCTTCCATTGTTTGAATTGTTCATTCATATTGTCAATTAGTTTGTGGATGGTAGGCAGTGCTCAAATAAAGCTTAGTGTCAAGATCCTTTTAAATTATCTTCCATAACATTGATGTAAATCATGGGTATCAGTCGGAGACAATTGGAAGAGGTTCACCATGAGGTCTTACAACTTCATTAGTGTAGTGCCTTGCGATGCACTCAAGAGAAATATCTTCTCTTATTTTAAGGAAATGTGCAGATTTTGTTAAGCGATCCAAAATAACCCATATTGTATCATTCATTCTAGGAGTATTTTAAAGTCTTATAATAAAGTCCATAGTAATTTCATCCCATTTCCACATAGGTATAAGAAGAGGCTACATAAATACTTTAGGATTCTGTCTTACAACTTTCACTTGTTGAAAAACCAGACATCGGGACACATAATCCACAATTTCACGTTTTATGTTACCCCCCCAAAACTATTCCCTCAAACACCTATAAATCATTGTGCTTATAGGGTGCATAGAGAAATTGGAGTTATGAGAATCATCAAATAATTCTATTTTATGTTTAGGTAAAGATGGAGCACATAGCCTCTTTCCAAATTTTAGAACACCATCTTCACAAACAAAGTATGCTAATTTTCCATCATTCACGCCTTTAATTTTATTTTGAAAGTCCTCATCATCAGATTTATAACTCTTTATCCTCTCTATTAAATATGGTTTTCAATCATTTGATAAATTATTTATTTCTACCCTTCCTTGGAAATTCCCATATCCATATTCACTATATCCATGAACATAGGATCCTTCTCAATCCTCATTTGGGTTAGAAATCCATGATCTTTCCTACTCAATGCATATTATACCTTATTTGTGATATATGGGTGTTTTTGTATTGATAAATCATAATACATTAGTAGTTAGAGCCATCACTTTGTCTCATGTTGATATTTTTCTATGAGAATATGTATTTCAATCTTTTGTGATCGGTGTATATCTCACATCTTTCTCCATAGAGGTAGTATATCTATATTTTCAAAGTGAAGATTACAACTGCTAACTCCAGTTCATGGGTTCGGTAGTTTTGTTCATGAGTTTTCAATTTCCTTGATTCATATGCAATAATTTTTTCATTTTAAATTTAGAAACAACCAAGTCCCTTCTTTGATGCATCACTATATATGACAAACCCATCACTACCAAATAGTAGAGTCAAGATTGGATCATTAACCAATATTATCTTTATCTCATCAAAGAATTCATCAAATTACTTTGTCTATATAAATTTAAATCATTTACATGTAATCTTGGTTAAGGGGTTAGATAATCGGGAAAAATTGTGAATGAATCACCGATAATAACCTTTCAAACCAATGAAACTACATACCTTGGTTATGTTTGTTGGCGTATGACATTCTAGAACTGCCTTTGTCTTTGTTGGATCAACTGATATTCCATCATTGGAGACAATATGACCAATAATAGATACTTATTGAATCCATAAAGCACATTTACTAAATTTACAATATAACTCTTCCATTCTATGAGTCTTAAGAATTATCCACAAGTGATCCTCATGATCCTAATAGGTTTTAAAATACACCAAAATATTATCAATGAATACTAAAACAAAATTATCTAGATATTCCTTGAATACTTTGTTCATTAGGTATATAAAAATATAGGGAAAATTAGTAATCCAAAATGGCATTACCTTAAATTCATAATGTCCCTAACTTATTTGAAAAGCTATCTTTGGAATATATTCCTTCTTCACTCACAATTAGTGAAAAAATATCTGGCTACGTGAATTTGATCAAACAAGTCATCATTGGGAGGTAGAGGATACTTGTTCTTTATTTTAATGGAATTTATTTCCCTATAATCAATGAACAACCTCATGGATCCATCTTTCTTTTTAAAAAAGAGGATAGGGCCTCCCCAAGGTGAAACATTAGGGAGAAAAAATCTTTTATTACCCAAATCCTCATGTTTTTTCTACAATTCTACCAATTCCATGTGGCCATTATATAGGGAGTCTTTAATATTGGCCTTGAATTAGGGATTAAATAAATAGATAATTCAACCTCACATTCTGGGGGATGTCTAGGTAAATATTTAAGAAATACATCAACATATTCCTAAACAATAGGTACATATTAAGTTTGGAGATTACCTCCCTCATCGTTAGAATTTTTTTTCTCTTCCTCTCCAAGAATTTTATTTAGTAGATCTACTAAGGGTGGATCTAAATAAGAATCAAGTGAGGAAGCTTCTGCTCATAATATGAGGGATTCTACATCATCCTCACAAATAGTAATTTCCTTCATCTTGTAATAAGGTTTTGAATCATATATTGAGAGCCAGTCCATACTGAGGATAATATCAAAATCATCCATAGGTATGATAACAAGGCCAAAACATAAATTATGTTTATGTGTCATAATTGGAACTGACCGAAACAACTTTGTTGTAATGATACTTCTCTTAGGAGTTTTGACCAACAACTCTCTTATTAAATCAAAAGGGAAGTGTCTAATTTTCTTGAAAAAATGTGTAGATATAAAAGAGTGTGATGATCCAAAATCAAATAACCCATTGGCTAGATTTGAAGATAATATTAATGTACCTACCACCATGTCATTTGGTACTTCTACCTCCACTATAATAATTGAATAGGCTTGGACATTTACCCTTGCCATCTTCTATGGTAGAATACTTTAATTCTTGGGATAATCATTTTCATAATTTCACATATCCTTACAATTATATCCCTAGACATCATTTATTGACATCTTCTCCTTGAATTCATGAGCCTGGTGACCCTTATATCTATATTTATAGTAAACTCCCAGTCCCTTCAGACATTTCCTCAAGTGTTTTTCCAACAATTTTCACAAGATGGGAATCTATCAAACTTATGATTATTCTTTGAATTCCATTTATCCTAATTATCATATGACCTCTTATTCTATTGGTTTTCTCTTTAATATATTGATTCTAGGAAATTCCTTATCCGTCTTTATGGAACATATTCGTGTGATAAAAAATTCCAAGAAACCAGCACCCTTAAGAGATGTATCTTAAGTCTTTCAAACAAGTGTTCAATATTGTACTATGTGATACGTATATAATCCTAAGCATACCCGACTAGCCTTGTGAAGGTTGATTCATAATCTACTACACTCCCTTCTTCCTTTTCCTTTAAGATAATGATCATTCTCTTCATCTCAATTTTTTGATCACGAGAGAAGTATTTATCAAATAATGTATCCTTAAATGTCCTCTATTCCATGAGTTCAATTTATTATTTCTACCTTGTATTCTATATTAGATACCACCATTGTTAAACATCACCTTGGATATAATAGACTACAAGTTTAACCTTTTTCTTTTCCATGCATTCCAAGGACGTAAATATCTTCTCATGAAACTTAATCCATTACTCAGCTACAACTGGATTAGTAGTCCCACTACATGATGGGGGATTATTCCAAATAAAGTGGTCCAATATAAGAGATTATCTTAGTGGAATAGGTTTCTCCATTCGGACAAGGTTAGTTTTCATAACCTAATTAAGTTTCCATAATATTTCCCTGATTTTATATGTTCTAATACCAGCTGTATTGGTTTCCTCAGGAGAGAAATCTCTACATTGTCAAATAGTGTTGACACAATTATTCCTTCCAAAAAACATTTATAGACAATAGAATATAATATATTAGCTCATAAAATTATGAAATATCTATAAATGTAAACATGGTATAGTATATAACATAAATTTATGCATCATAAATCTTTGAATCATAAACATTGGATACTTTGGGGACATCTTTAATCTTAAATCATTCATAATGATTGGTAAAGAGAATTTAAATTATCCTAAGCATATCCCCAGGGAGTTTCAAACTAGGAGCACAATAAGGCTCGTTGTCATGTACTAGGTTACCCCAAGTTAGGCCTGAAATACCTTGTCAAAGTTGTTACTCCTAGGTATATCTGTTTCAAAACCACATCCACTTGTAGTATCCATACATGGATGTCTTTCTAGGAATACCCACATAATCTCTACCTTACCAGAATTCTAGGATGTTCTTGTATACTTATCCTCAATGTCTATCTTAGGGTTGTGCTCCCTAATCTATGTTTTCTAAATCTAGTTTCCAAGGTTGTTTCTAAAATTCCTTTGATACTAACTGTAATGCCATGACCACAAAAGCCCATATCTTGTGCATTATTACATTATATTATAATTATTTCAAGGAAAAAAATCCTAAAGAACTGTTCATTTTATCAGTTTTAGAAATCCAGATTACATATATAATACCAATAATACATAGGGAAAATAGAATAAAACATACTACACAATAAACATAAATAAAATCCATCCTTGAAAGCTTATTCAAGATTCTCTTCTTCATAACCTAGGGAAAGAAACATAATAAGGGTGATCTCAAATACTCAGTTAAGGTAAGTAAAAATGAACAAATAATGAATCAATACATATAGAAAGGTAAATAATTTAGTACACTTTCCGTAAAAATAACTAGATAAGGAATAAATAATGTGGAAATTAAGAAACTGAAACACATGCCATAAATCAATAAACCAGGAATGAACTATGTTCAGAGATATGTCAGAACAAAATCTCATGTATAAACAATAAATGATACTAAATGAGGGAAATTTTTTTCCTATTGAATGTCATGTATCAGGCATATGAAAACCTATTTCTGTCAAGACCTTTCACTAGATGGTTTAAAATACAGATAGAAACCCATTTAATTTGGGCAAAATATTTGTCTTATGAGAACCTATCAATGCATAAAGAAGATATATAAATTATGAGATCCATTGTATATTGCCACTCTAAATCATTCCTCATATTCAATAATAAAAATAAATAATATTCTTGATCAAATATCATTATTTAAAGAGAAATACAGATCTATCAATAATTCCCCAATATCAAATAATTTTCAAAGTAACCACCATATGAAAAATGGTTTATGATTTAGGAAATACTAATATCCATTGTATAAAAATATGGATATTTAATTAAATTTATAATTAAAAATTACTATAATAAATTGATTGCTTCATGGGAAGTTTAAAATCATAAAAGGAAGTGACATTAAGAACATTTGAGGAGAATAATCTTTAAACACTCCAAAGTGTTTCATACCACTTTAAAACATTTAAATCATAATCAATAGAAATGTATGAAATTAGATGAATATTCTAATATCATGAAAATAATAGGATCTGTGATATAATATATCAAAATGGGCAGTAGGTATGGCACACAAAAGAAGTAAGTAGTGAACATGACATTAATCTCACATATTTAAAAAGTGAGATGAAAATACCTTACCTTAACCTTCCTCTTGTTGTATGGTATTTAACCACTTTTATAGTGGTTTTAAAATATATTAATAAATGATAAAAGAAAAAAATGTTTATAATACCATATATTAAATCCTTACAATATTTTATTACCTGTTTGTCAACACTCTTTCATTATTTTGACTATTTTGGGTGTTAATTGCATAGTTTTATCAAGTACATTTTGACTTGTCATTTATTGTTATTATTAAATATATCATGGTTTAATAATATCCATAATTTAATACTTGACTAAATTATCTTATATATTAAGTAAATATGTATTTATAACAGTCCATAATATTTGGATATTGGAAATGAAGTGCATCGTTCATGGATATAGTAGACTGTACAAACACATGAACACTAATTTAATTTCTTTATCATATTAAAAGAATTTAAAACTAAATGATTCATATGAATATTATAATTTCAAGTATAATATACTGGTTATAAATTTTACATAGTTTTATTACAACCATCTTTTAAACGTTACATGTATGGCATGAATGATTCATATCGCTTTGAGGGGGCAGTAATCTACACTTCCTCAAACAAAATTATCATATTTACACAACTTGGAAAACATAAAGGTATTTTATAAATAAAAATTATAGAATAATAAATACATTATAAATGAAATATAATATATATATATATATATATTCTTTTATAATTACTACCCAAAGAGGTAGTAAGGGAAAATTGAACAATCAAAATTTCACGAGGCAGCAGTCCGTCGTACATAGAAATAGAATGTTCGTTAACCATTAGGTGGATGTATGTGTAATTATAGATTTAATAATTAGTATAAAAACATCCTAGTATATTTAGGATACTGGTTTTGTTATGTAATCATAGAGTTAGAATAGTATTGGGAGTGGGTAATGGAAATGAAACTATATATCATGATAGAAGGCGTGACCTTTTAATCAGGTAACTTCTTTTGGTTTGAACCAAAATAATTAATTAGAAAGATTTATGACCAAATTGAGGATTATAGGTATATGGGAGGGATTTTAGGAGACTATTGGGTTTGGTTTTGGCTGAACTTAGGTGGTTTTAGAGGTGTTATGAATGAGGAGAGGTGGTGGCCTTTTATAGAGAAGGAAAATGTCTCACTTAGAATTTTTTGAAACAAGTTAGGTGTGAATATGTTATTACCTAAAAAAAGTCACAAAAAACAAACCAAACTCAATAATTTAAGGTTTATGGACAAATATGGATATAAAATGGGGTTTGGATAAGTGTATAGGTCACTTGGCCCCTTAATTTAAAATTTTAGTCCTATATTAAGCTTAATTTCACCTTAATAATTGTTATTTTTTTAAAATGTTGGGGTCAAAGCCTCAATTTATTATTAAAGTAAAGTCATATTTTAGACTAGGTAGAGGGAGACCCATTACATAGTCTGAAGGCCCAAGACCAAGTGGCCGGAATACAAGGCTTGAAAGCCCATTTTTTGGCCCAAAGGACCCCTCGGTGAACATTACTCCTATAGTACTCACGCTTCTATAGTGCCTCTACCGCTACAGTACGATACAGTTCCCTTGCTATAGTATCTGAAAATTCACCCCTGCCCAGATTTGATCCTGGGTATTTTGGATGCCAAGCAGGAGCCTTTACCACTAGGGTACAAGCTCATTGACACACCTTAATAATTGTAATTAATTTTAATTACTTTTACTAATATTTTTGGTCAAAAACAAAGTTGGTATTATTAGATAATATAAATTATTATGATTACAAAAATGGAATCAATTTTTTTTCCAATTTTAATCACATAAATGGTAGTAATAAATTTAAATTTAATCCCATAGTCAGGACGACAATGCTAGTTTTTAAGGTAAAAATGCCTAAAGGTTTTCTATGTTTTAATAGATAATTTCAAAGTGAAATTGATTCTAATGAAATAAATTGTATTAATTGATAAAAATATTATCTAATTAAACTTTAAAACCAATTAAAATTCAAATTTATCTTTATAAATTAAGTCGATTAAAAATAATTTTTTAACTAAAATTCAGTATTTTTAAGTATTCATTAAAAAATGAACATTCTTAAAAAAATAAAATAAATTCATCATAACATAATTTTTATATTTATATTAAAAATAATAGATTTATTTTGACATATTAAATTTATAAAAGGGTCAAAATTTGTATTTAAATAAGTTTCTCCATCAAAAGGCGACAAAATTGCATATATAAAAAATAGTATTTTATGTGTAATATTGGGTTTGTTCTTATCCTATACCTATTAAACAAGTGTAAAATTATTATTTTTGGATACATAATATATAAATAAACTCCCTAAAAGTGATATAATTTAATTTAATATGAAAAAAATGGCTAAATAATATTTTTTTAAATCAGTTGATGTGTGTATTGCAAAGATATATAAAGGTAAATATGATAAAGTCTTAGGGTGTTACATTGATCCTCCATTGATACTACCTAAGAGGTATAATATAATCATATAAAATAATAATATACATTAATATAAAATTAATAACTATTGTTAGGTTAGATAAGGTCTATACTAAGTCTTTCTTGTTATCCCTAATCATCTATAAAATGCGGTTTTATTGTCATATGAATAACCCTTGGGTAATAATAAAATATTTTTTAATTTTCTTTTAAAATATATATTTATGTTTCTCATTAAATTATTTCTAGTAAATGTTAAGTGAGATATCCATACTTTATAAAGTGAGTTTTATTAAATAAACAATAACCAATTTAGATCCTGAAGCACTCTTAAAATAAGAAGAATTTTTTGGACAAACAAAAACAAGTGTTCATTTTGATTCGTAAAACTATCATGCTTAGTAAACATTCCATATTTGATAAAATAATCAAGATGTTATTTAAAATCATTATTTCCAAAATTTTTATTATGAAAAAAATTTAATTAAATATATATTTATCAATAATTTCAAGAAATTTATCATTAAATGAATGATAAGAAAAAATTTCAATATTTTCATAAAAATCAGAAGAAAAATCCTAATTTTTGGAAGATTTAAATGTAATTTTTTAGTAATCTAATATCCATCATAAATAAAAAACATCTCTATTATGAAAAACATTTTTAAAATTGGAATATTTTTATTTTCATAATAATTTAGTGGGTTTTCACTACTTTTTTGGTTTAAAAATAAATTTTTAGAGAACCATTCAATCACATTTACTTGGTGAGATAGTGATCCTATAATGGATACTTAATAGAATAAAATATACTAAATTGGGAATTTTTTCTTCTAAATTATAGTTAAAGTGTTCCTTTTTGAACATTTATGATGAATTTTTTTGTTTTAAGAAATGGTCTTCTTAAAATTTGTGGTACATGTGCATTAAATCCATCATCATTCATATCAAAAACATAAAAATCAGCAAGAAATTCCATTTTTTTTACTATTTTCTAGTACATCTTAAGTCAAACTAGAAGATATTATTTTGACTCCTATTGTCTATTTTGATTATAATCATATAATGATTGGTCTTTCCAACCTATAGTATGGATTAAATTGAGCGAGGTGTCACACTTATAGATTATCCTACGTTTAACATAAAATCATGAAACCTAGAATCCATTATTATTAATGTAATAGGAAATATACTTGAACTTGATTGGGAGATTATATTATATCATTTAATATATAATCTTCATAAGATTCAATTTTTCTCCACCTTTAAACATATTTATTTGTGTGAAAATTTAATTTAAAAATATAGAATATTTTTGAATATTTTTCACTACATCTTGAAAAGAAATGTTAACAAGAAATTTTATAAAAGTATTTAAAATATTTTTATTAATTTATTTTTATGTTATTTTCTTTTCAGGGGACTACCATTAAGGTAAGGTAGTGGTTTTTAGGTAATTATTTGGCCATTTTTACACTATTTTTACTATACTAATATTCTATTAATCTTTTAAAATGTCCATGGGTTATTGCTATATGAAAATTATCTATTTGTATATTTCTTTATAGTACCGAGTTCAAAATTTTTAGTAGGATCAATAGGTGATGGAATCTTTTATAAAGGCTCAAAATCATTGATAATTGTCTGCGATCATCATTATCTAATTTACCATTTTTTCTTATAATTGACTATTTTTTTTGAAAAAATTATTAAATGTTTATTTTTTATTTTTTAGTAATTGTATAAAATATAAATTTATATTGGATTGGTTATTATGTTGCTAATATTTCTTTCAATTCATAGAATGTGGATCATTGGATTTATCTTGATAGTATTTAGGTTGTTGGTTATTAAATTATTTTTCAGGAAAAAAAAAATACTTATTGTTCAAGATACTTCTACCCATTATTTTATTATTATTCCTCTAATCAAAACTAAATATTGTTTGAAATAGTCTAGGTTGGGTAATGTTCTAGAAAGGTCTCCCTAGAAATATTTTATTTCAAGATTTAGGTTATCCTTTATTTTGTGATCATTGGTGTCACGACCCGTCCTCGGAGCCCGTGCCGTGATTACCCCAAGCCCGCCTTCCATAGGCCAGGGGCTGGCGACTAGCACCAAATGCATAAATCCCTAAGCTGGGAAGGAATTTCCTTTATAAATTGTAAACACACACAATCAGAGTAAAACTGGTAGCAAACACTAAGTAAAAACTGTATACAAAAAGGAGTGCTGGAAAGTAAAAGGGTTCGGAAATACAAGCCCAAAAGGAAATTACAAGTACAACTGAAAGAAAGTACAACTGAAGAAAAGTAATGCAGATACTAGGCCGTTCTCCAGGGTTCCTATCTGAAGGGTTGGTACAGATGGCCTCCTCAGCACTCCACGTCCATCTATCTACTCTGTGTACCGTCACGCCGAGTGGTCCACCTCTGGGTACCATCCAGTCCGGCTATTCTCTGCCTCAGTCAGCGTTGTCCGTCGTCTGCAACCAACATAACGAGGTTCGGGCATAGCCCATGCAGGGTTGAGTATAACAAAACTCAGTATGGACCCCAAGACCCTCAAGGTCTCACAAAATCCAACAAGGATAAACCACAAAGTATGAAATCAAAGGATAACCATTACATAGGTATATGCCCATACATATACCTAAGTTATCTAGTAACCCATCTCAGTCATGAGGAAAACACAAAAGTCATTGACTCAGTTCAAAACCAGGATTTTATTCTACGGGTAGTATCAAGTATCATTCCCAAACACATTGTCGAATTCTCAGCTGCTGGAGTACTCCTCCTCTATTGAGTATGGTGGACTTACCGCATCACGCATATGCGCTTCCCACTATCCTTGGACTGCTGAGGTACTCCTCCTGTTGAGTACCATGGGGCTGCTGCGTCACACAGAGGCGCTCCCCACCACGGGTCTGTCGTGCTCACACAGAGGCACTCCCCCTCGTAGCCTGCTGAGGTACTCCTCCTATCGAGTACTGTGTGTATGTCATTCTCACATAGAGGCTCTCCCCACCGTGGGTCTACTACGTCACACAGAGGCGCTCCCCACTGGGCCAGTCAAGTCACTCTGAGTTGAATCGGTTAAGCAGTCGTCAGGTCTCAGCCAGCTACTAGGTCTCCGTACTCTATCCGCTCGCCTCTGGAAGAATCCTCTTCATGAGCTACTGGTCGATACTCTAACTATTAATAATTCCCATGTATAATTATCTCATAGTTCCACCTCGTTATAGGGGTCTCAACGCAATAGACAACGCGTCAATCGGACGTCCGGTCTGTGAGTTAATGGTATTTCCATTCTAAGGTTCCGGTTGGATTTTAGGTTCAAACCAACCCAACCGTACCCCAACTTTGTCCAAACATCAAGTGGTGTATTCCAATAGAACCGTCTCACTCCAAGATTTTCACTACCGCAGACGGTTCGTCGATCGGACACCCGTAGCCCATGTTATGGGCGAAAAGGTGAAAACATGCCATAGTGGGTCCAGGTCCAGTCTGACCCAGTCAGACCGACCCAGTCTAAGGGGGCGGCCTGACCTGAGGGGGCGGCCCAGCCTACGCTGGGTCCGGCCCGGCGGCCCGTCAGCCCGTGGGGTGTCCGCCTCAGCCACGTCCAGGGGGAAAGCCACATGCCCCTAGCTCCCAAATGACAGAGCCGTTCAGGTAGAGTCCTAACCGGCACCAGGTGGCGCCAATCCAACTCACGCGAAACCTAGTGGGGTCCCGCTCCTCTCGAATAGCCGAACGGCGAGCCGCTCCACACTGCCGGCGACCGGACCGATGCTGGCCACCCCTGCTCATCCACCGCGGTCTGCCCTAGCCGTGGCTCTCCTCCTCCATGCGGCGCGACGGAATCACGCCCTTTTTCTGCGGCCCCCTTCTCCTCCACGCAGCGTGATGGCATTGTGCTCTTCCGGCGACCCGATGACCTTGCACCTCCGGTTTCTCCGTGACTGGTCTGATACCGGCCGCCGTTTCTCCTCCACCATCATCAACAAAACGAGGAAAAACGAAAGGGGAGGGGTGGGCCATATTCGTGCGGTCCGATCCCTTCACGTTATGGTGTTATCAATTGGAAAAAACATTACCCATGAGTGAATGACATAGAACGGAACAATTTTAAACTCAAATCATAAAACAACCCCTACCTCGTATTGTTGTTCGTTGACGATGTTGCAAAAATAGAACATCATTTCATCGTTTGCCGCGTTCTTCACGCACTCCCAATTTCAATATCGTGCATCGGAAAGGGTCCGGGGTAGAAGAACAAGGAAGAAGCGTCGCCAACATTCTTTGCGTTCTTCGTTGGTAGGATGGTTCTCCTTAGCTCTCCTCTTCCTCCATTCCTCCAAAAGAATGTTGCCAACCAAAAGGAAATAATAATTTATCCATTATTTTAATGGTTGGCATGAATTCAAATGGATAATTAATTAAATGGGGGGCCCCACTTAATTAATTCTTATGTTTGGGCACAAATTAATTAAGCGAGTTCAAGAGGTTTAATGGGTGGTAGCTCCATAAATGGGGAGTTCATGGGTCTCATCCTCGGGTGGTCCCCACCTCATTAATTGACAAGAGGTGTTTAAACCTTGTGTAGACCCCACCACCATAACCATTAATGGGAGGTTATGGTGTGGTTTCCCCCACTCCTAACCTCCTCTTGGAGGTTTTAACACCCAAATAAAAATAAGCTACACAATTATTTTATTTATTTTATTCAAAAAACCCAAAAATCTAACTTCCATTCTTGACCTACTGTCGTTGAGGTGAAAGTCATCTTTAAGCGAATACCAGCACTGTGAGTTCAACGGTGCCCTCAGATTTCAATTCCGAGCACCGGTTCAAAAGTTATAAAAACCCACTCATACGTTTACTAAACATACCTGAACAAAACTTTAGAAATTGATTATAGGAAAACCAGGCCTCAGAATCAAGCGCCGTAAATTTTCACAGACTCAAAAAAATCTGATGTATTAAAATAAAATTCCATGGGAAATTCAGGTCATTAAATTATCCCCACCTTAGGGATTTACATATATGTAAGCAAAAACTCAAACTAAGGGAATAAATGGGGGTACTGAGCACGCATCTGAGCCTCCCTCTCCCATGTGCCCTCCTAGAGGTTCCCGTGCTACCAACATACGCGCACCAGAGGTATCGACCGTCCATGTAGGACTCGCTCCTGTCAATCCACAATCTCCCCTAGAACCTCCGTAAAACTGGCCCCGTCATTGATGTCTAGCTCTCTATGGTCAATGATGTGGGATGGGTCGTGCAAATATCTCCTCAACTGAGATATGTGGAAGACTTCGTACACCCGGTGCAACTGAGGTGGAAGAGATAAGTGGTAAGCCACCTCACCTACTCTGCGGAGGACCTAGAAAGGTCTGATGAATAACGGAGATAACTTTCTCCCTAGGCCAAATATCCATAGACCCCGTCGAGGTGAGACTTGTAGAAAGACGTGGTCGCCATCCTAAAACTCCAGATGTCTCCGTCTCCTGTCAACATAAGACTTCTGCCTCCTATGTGCAGTCTTCATCCACTCCTGGATGATCTGAACCTTCTAGGTGGTAGCTCGAACCATCTCTGGTCCCACTAGTGTTGACTTCCCAGGGTCTGTCCAGTACAAAGGTGATCTGTAAGGTCGCCCATACAATGCTTCAAAAGGTGCCATCCCTATGGTGGAGTGACAACTGTTGTTGTAGGCAAACTCCACCAAAGGTAAGTAATCCTCCCAGCTACGACCAAAGTTGAGGATACTTGCGCAGAGCATGTCTTCGAGGGTCTGGATGGTCTGCTCGGTCTGGCCATCTATCTAAGGATGGAAGGTGGTGCTCAGATGTAACTACATCCCGAAAGCCTCCTGCAACCCCTTCCATAGCTGGGAAGTAAACCATGGGTCACGGTCGGAGACAATAGAAGAAGGTACTCCATGAAAATGCACAATCTCCTCTACATAGATGCATCCCAATCTCTCAACTGATCCCTTATCTCTGATTGGTAGGAAGTTGGCCAACTTGGGGTGTCGGTCAACAATCACCCAAATCGAGTCATGACTGCTGGGTGTACGTGGAAGACCCATCACAAAGTCCATGGATATCCCATCCCACTTCCACTCTGGGACCTCTAAAGGATGAAACAAGACTGCTGGTACCTAGTGCTCTGCCTTCACTTGCCGATAAGTGAGGCATCGTGAGAAAAACTAAGCTACTGCCTTCTTCATACCTAGGCACCAGTGCTGTCGTCGAAGGTCCTGGTATATCTTCACAACTCATGGATGTACTGCTAGAGGGGAAGTGTGGAACTCCTTCAACACTTCATCCTGAAGTGCTACTGGTACCATGGTATGTCCTCTGAAGAGGATGATGTGCTCCCCACCTTTAGAAAATCCATCAGGTGCCCACCCTATGGTAATCTGGGCACGTCACGTCTCGCAGTCAGCGTCTCCACGCTGTGCCTCCCTGACTCACTAAAGAAGTGGAGGAGTGACTGTAAGAGACTGTAGGAATGATTCTCCATCTCTATCCACAAAGGATATCTGTAAAGCAGCTAACTTATCTGTCGCCTATCCTAGCAGCTGTATACCAGTTTCCAGCTGAGCGCATTTGCAACAACGTTCCCCTTTCCAGAAGTATAGACTATCTCGAAGTCATAGTCTTGGAATAACTCAAGCCAACATCGCTGTCTCAGGTTCAGGTCCTTCTGAGAGAAGATATACCTGAGACTCTTAGGAACAAAGTACATGGTAAAACATTCGCCCATCAGATAGTGCCACCACATCTTCAAGGCGAAGACCACTGCTGCTAACTCTAGGTCATGGGTAGCATAATTCTGCTCATACTGTCTCAGCTGCCAAGAACCATATGCAATCACTGTAACGACCCAAAGTTTTTCAATGAAAATTACCTTCTTATATTTATGTCATAAAATAACATGAAATCACAACATAATGAACTACTAAGTGATAAGTGACCTTTAAACATAAGTTTGTCACTTCTGTGTTTGGAATTTTAAAAATCTAACATACACGGTTGTGCTCAAGATGATTTTTGGAGTCTAATGAAACAAAAATAATTTCCGGCCAATAGTAACGTACCCTTAGGAATAGTATCATACCCTAATGAATAGTAATATGAACCTTATGAATATTAAATCATCCAAAATAAGATTAACCTTACCCATGAATAATTAAATAAAATTAGACATCTTAGAAAGTGACAATTTGACCTTAGTAAACGTTTTGGAATTTTGTAAGTCATAAATAATTAATTATAACTAATTAATTAATTTAAAAGAAAATTTATTTTCTTAAAATTTTTTCATTACTTATCAAATCAATGTCTTATAGTTTTTATACAATTTTATAAGACCCTACGTAATTTTTGAAAGCACTATAAAATCATTTTTAATCTTAAAAATTGTTTTTTAAGTAAATTATGATTTTAATTAAATATTAATTTAATAATATTTAGAAAATTATTTTTCAAAAAGGGACTTCATTTTTTGATTCTACACGTCGAACAATGGTATGGGAAAATTTCTGTGATTTTTCTGAGATACTGGAATTTTTTATGAATAGTAGAATCTGATAATTTACAATAAATGCTAAATAATGGATTAATTGAGTCATTGATGATGCTCTGATGATGTAAGACAACTTGGTTCGGGATAACATGATAAAATTACTATTCTTGTTCATCCAAGACTCACTATTCCTTGTATTAGGGGAAATTAATAAACTAATGAATTTTATATTAAGGAAACCCCTCTCCCCTCCACTATAAAAGCCACCCTTCACATCCTCATTTCCTCACACCTCTAAAGCTCCAAGAATTCTCTAAAATCTACCAAAAAACCTTCCCTAGCCCCTCCCCCACGTCCAAGAGCTTCTGGTCTCATCAAAAGACCAATATTAGGCCCTTAAGGAGGTTCTCAAGAGGAGGATTCTAGAGGTAATTTTCCTCCCTCTTCTCCTTTAATTTCCTTTCAAGTTCAAGTTCATTTCATGATCTCTCCCAACCTATCTTTATAAAAATTGTATTGTAACTCTAGTATTATACATATAATGTAATTTTATGATTCTAATGGGATATTATATCATCCAACCCCATTTACCTCTTCATTTTATTTTATTAAAGAGAACGTTGTTCGTGAGGTGTTAATTTATCCCCTTCAAGAACAACATACTTTCTTCTTCCATTTCTACCTTCAGATCTGGTAATGAAAAAATTTTTATGGTTGAACCAGAATATTTTATATGTATTATGTTCTATTTAAAGTTCTTGAAATAACCAATGGCCATATTACTAAGTGATAAGTTAAAACAAGTTCATTGTGTTCAAAAAACAACCCAAATTGACCCAAATAACCATCATTTAATTCTTATCTAATGATTCATAAAAATTCAAACTTCTGTAATATCATTAATGATGTGTAATATAATTTCTATATGTTTACTCATGTTCTACCCAAACATCAATTTAAGAATACAAGTGAACCACCCAAGAAAAACAATAAAAATGAACATCCCCGAACAATGTTTTTAAACTCTATAAGTCATCCAAAGGAACATAATATGACATAATGAAACCAGAATGAACCCTATTAATGTAAAAATGGTTCTGTATTTCAAATTAATGAATATAATGTCATTATACAGGACATTAAAGAGAAGGAAGCATTCAGGTACAAGGTAATGGGAAATTCTCGAACCCAACTTTCATCCTTCGGGTTCTCCGTCTTTCACTCCATTTTTGATATTGTTACTCCTTAAAGATTATTTGTTCATCATTGAATTTACTTTTCTAGGATATACATATTTAACAATGCTGTTTATGTCAAAACAAATGTTTTCCAAAAGAACTCTTCTTTTAAGAACTCGACTTTTACCTCTCATTCATGGTTGATGGTTCTTGTATCAAGTATGTTGTTACCTTTTTATTTTGGGAACCCAAAGATTATGAATGTATTATTATGACATGAAACCAATTCCTTTACATGGGTTAGTTATGTTAACTTTTTATATGTGTCCTATGTGTCAATAATGATAATGATAATGTTATGATGTGATGGGTGCACCCAGAATTATATAGCACAATATGAATGTTTCAAAGTGACGGGTGCACCCAGAATTATGCAGCCCTCCAATGCATTGGGTAAAGTGATTAATCTCATGAGTAAATGTGAAATGATGTGTGAAAAACTCAATCTTGGTTCACAAGTATGTGTGGTAGAAAACCACTAAGACATGATGTTTCATTTTTATGCATTGTCACATTTCAAGTCTTATATTTACGGTTCCTCTCATGTTCATGATCTTTTTCCCATGTTATGATTATTCTCACCCTATGCTATATTGTTCTTATCTATCCTCTTACTGGGCTTCTAGCTCACCCCTTTTGATGTATATCTTCAGGTGTCTACATGTATTAAGGATAGGACAATTTCCAATAATAATCTAGAGAAGAAGAAATTAAATAAATGTTTTTGCTTGATGTTGTAATTGTTATGGATGGTCCTAGTTTGCCCAAGAAACTAAACCATTGGATCCTCTATGTGTAATACTATTATATTGTTTATCTTTAAAATGATTTAATAGTAATTTAAGAAAAGGCCAGGTCTCTATAGTTGGTATCAGAGGCAAGGTTTAGTTAATTTGGTAATTAGGATTAGTGAACCCTAGATGAAACCTATAACATGAGATCAAGTACAAATATGAACACATGAGTATTTACATAGGGATCCCATATGTTATGATAAATTTTTCAAATGAAGAATTTATGTATTAATTACTTGTTTACTTATGTTTTGTTCTAACCTTTTCTATATTAGAAAATGGTGGGAACCAGGAGAAATCAGGCCAACAACCCTTGTGAGGGCCAATGCAACGATTGCCTGAACGACATCCCCAATGATTTGGGAGGTGGAGTTCAAAACTTCATGGTGATGCTTACCCAATTATCACAGGTTATGAACAATAACCATAATAACAGGGCACATACTCCTTCACCAAAGAGGGAGCAGTTGGTTATCGAATGTTTTATGCGGCAATGACCACCGACGTTTTGTGGATCTTCCGATCCACTAGTTGCAGAACAGTGGGTCAACTCCATGGAGAAGATCTTTTCTGTTATTCACTATTATGAGATGGAGAAGGTGACCCTAGTCGTTTATCTTCTAGATGGAGAAGCTGATCAATGGTGGGCTTTGATTAAGAACAAAAAGCCAAGGGAGGAAATTGAAGAGATGGAAAGGGAAGAATTTAAGATAACGTTTCTTAATAAGTACTTCCCAAGAACTCTTCACACGAAGATGGAGAGAGAATTTATAGAGTTCAAGAAAAGATAAGGAGAATCTATCACAACCTATGAAGCAAATTTCACAAGGCTCTCAAGGTACGCTTTGGGTTTTGTTATCAACAATGATATAAAAATTGATAGATTCTTTAGTGAATTAAAACCGCACCTTTTAAAGGCTCTTGCAATTCGAGACTTTGGGAGTTATGAAGAAGTTGTTCGGTGTGCTCTCAAAGTGGAGATGGAGTTTGGAGAATGGTCCCATGCCTATGGTGATAAGAATAGAATGATGGATTTTCAAGCTGGTGGATCTAATGATAAAGGTGGGATGAAAAATCAATGACCCACATGCCAAAAATGTGGGAAGTTGCACAATGGGAACTGCCTCAAAGGGACAGGGAAATGATTCAAGTGTGGGAAAGAAGGACACCATGATCAAGAGTGTCAAAAAGACACGAAAAAGAGAATGTAGCTGATGAAAGGAGAGAACCACTCATGGTTCAATGGTACAACTGTAAGGAGCTAGGGCACTATGCAAACCAGTGCACTAAACCTCAAGATCTTGAGGGTAATCAGCGTCAGCAGCCACCAAAGCCAAAAGAATAAGGGAAGGCTTATGACATCACTACTGTGGAGGTAGAGCATGATAATGAAGTCGTACAAGGTATACTTCCTTTTCACTCAAGAATGGAAAAAGTCTTATTTGATTCTGGTTCTACGAATTCATTTATATCTTGCAAGTTTGCTAGAACAATAGAATCGAAGCCCCGAAACCTTGAAGTAGAGATATATGTAAAAACACCGAGTGGTGCAATCATTGCAACCCATGTGTTTGACTCTTCTCTCGTTGGCGTATGTGGTAAGATTCTTCCGGAAAATCTCGTAATACTTCCCTTGGTGGAATTTGACGCTATAATGGGAATGGATTGGCTCTATTTATATAGAGCACATATCAACTGTCTGGAAAAGGAAATATCTTTTCATATTTCGAACCATCCCATGCTCCTCTACAAATGCAAGGAAGATCATGAATCTCATTTGAGAAATCCTTCAATGGTGTGGGTGTTGATTCCCTATGAAGAATCATACCTCTCCCAAATGGTTGAGTTGAAGGAAAGTTCCAACCTTGAGAAAATGATCATCGTGTGGGAATACAATGATTTATTTCCCGAAGATTTACCCGGAATTCCCTCGGATCGTGAGGTAGAGTTCTCAATTGAACTCATACCCGGAGATACTCCCATCTCAAACTGTCCCTATAGGATGGATCCTATCGAACTGGAGGAGTTAAAGAAGTATCTGAAAGAGAATATGGACAAAGGGTTCATACACCCTAGTGCATCACCTTGGGGTGCACCGGTGCTCTTTGTGAAGAACAAGGATAGAATAATGTGGCTGTGTATCGATTATCGAGAACTCAACAAGATCACCATAAAGAACAAGTATCTTTTTCCAAGTATTTATGACTTGTTCAATTAGTTAATATAAGATCAATACTTCTCAAAAGTGGATCTTTGTTCTGGATATCATCAGGTAAATGTGAAGAGGGAAGATATTCGGAAGACTGCCTTCCGTACATGGTATGGGCACTATGAGTTTTTGGTGATGCCCTTTGGACTTACTAATGACCCTGAAATTTTCATGGATTTGATGAATAGAGTCTTTAGACATTATCTTGACAAATTTGTTGTAGTGTTTATCGATGATATTCTCATATACTCCAAGAGTAAGGAGGAACATGGAGAATATCTAAGACTTGTGTTGACGACACTAAGAAAGGAGAAGTTGTACGCCAAGTTCAGCAAGTGTGCCTTTTGGATGAAGCAAGTCACATTCTTGGGACATGTGATCACAAGTGAGGGAATTTCTGTGGATCTTTCAAAGACAAAGGCGATTGAGGAATGGACCAGGCCCTCTAGTGTCACAAAAATCTGTAGTTTTCTTGGATTAGCTAGGTACTACCGACGTTTTTTGAGAAACTTCTCACGATTTTCAAGCCCGCTAACTAAGTTAACAAGGAAAGGGGTAAATTATTTCTGGACGGAAGAATGTGAGGGAAGCTTCAAGGAGCTAAAGAGAAGGCTGATCACTACACCTATACTCACACTACCGAAAAGTGGATAAAGTTTTGTGATATACATTGATTCTTCAAAGAAAGGATTGGGTTGTGTACTCATGCAAAATGATAATGTGATAGCCTACGCCTCACGACAGTTGAAGATCCATGAGCAGAACTACCCGACGCATGATCTAGAGCTGGCAGCCGTGATTTTTTCCTTGAAAATCTGGAAGCACTACCTTTATGACAAGAAGTGTGACATATACACCAACCACAAGAGCCTAAAGTACATATTCACACAAAAGGAGCTCAACATGCATCAAAGGAGATGGTTAGATGTAATCAAGGATTACAATTTCTTTATTCACTATCATCCTGGAAAGGCAAACAAGGTAGCTGATGCTCTAAGCAGAAAAGAACCTATGACTCTATCCATGTTGCGGATTGAGAAAGACCCTATCTTCTTAGATATGAAAAGAATATATTTGGAAATCATAAGGGCATGGGATACATCGTACCTAGCCCAAATGATTGTGTGACCATCCATCCAAGAGAAGATTAAGGAAGCATAAAGGGATGATGTGAAGATACAAAAGAGGGTGAATGTAGTAAAGGAAGGGAATCTGCAAGAGTTCCATATCGATGATGATGGTGTGATTCGGTTTGGAACGTGGCTTTGTGTTCCTTCATCATCTGGGATAAAGAAGGATCTATTGGATAATGCACATATCTAAACTTTCTCTATCCATCTGGGGAGTACCAAGATGTATCGTGATCTCCGAGAACACTTATGGTGGGATAACATGAAGAAGGAGATTGCAGAATATATATCAAGGTGCTTGGTATGTCAGCAAGTTAAAGCTGAGTGAAAAAGTCCAAGGTTATGATGCATCCATTGCCTATACCCATGTGGAAATGAGAAAACATTACTATGGACTTTGTCACGGGTCTCCCGAAGACGTCAAAGGGAAATAATGTGATATGTGTTGTGGCTGACCGACTCACCAAGACTGCCCATTTTATCGCTATTCGGGAAGATCTCTTACTTGAAAAACTTGCAAAGATATATGTGAAGGAAGTGGTGAGACTACACGGTGTTCCACTCTCAATTGTGTCTGATCGTGATTCAAGGTTCACATCTATGTTTTGGAGGAGCCTTCAACATGCTTTGAGTACTGAATTAAATTTTAGCACGACCGATCACCCCCAAACTGATGGCCAGTCTGAAAGTACTATTCAGACACTTGAAGATATGCTAAGAGCCTGCTCTCTTGAATTCAAATGTGGTTGGGATCAGCATCTCCCATTGGTTGAGTTCTCATACAACAATAGCTTCTACTCGAGTATTCAGATGGATTTATATGAAGCTATGTATGGAAAGTGATGTAGAACTCCAACCTGTTGGGATGAAGTTGGAGAAAGAAAGATACTTGGGCCCGATCTTATTCAAGAGATGATAGAGAAGGTTCAAGTCATCCAGAAACACATCAAAGCTACTCAAAGTCGGAAAAAGAGCTATGCTAACAACCGTCAAAGGGACTTGGAGTTCAACGTTGGGGATAATGTTTTCCTTTAAATATCTCCATGGAAGAGAGTCATGCGATTCAGGAAGAAAGGGAAGCTAAACCCAAGGTATATTGGCCACTTTGCGATCCTTGACCGTATAGGAGCTGTGGCCTATCGTCTTTCACTTCCACAAAATATGGCTTGAGTATATGATGTGTTTCATGTATCACTACTGAGGAAGTACATACCAGACCTCTCACATGTACTAAACTCATAGGTAGTGCAACTGCAAGATGATCTCTCCTATGAGGACCAGCCAGTAAAGATTCTAGATCGGAGAGATAAGGTTCTACACAACAAGACAACCCATCTTGTCAATGTGTTGTGGAGGAACCAAAAGTTTGAGGAAGAAACTTGGGAACTAGAAGAGGCAATGAAGGATAAACACCCTCACCTGTTTGTTTAAAGTGAAATTTCAGAGGCAAAATTTCTTAAGGGGGGAGGAATGTAACAACCCAAAGTTTTTCAATGGAAATTCCATTCTTATATTTATGTCATAAAATAACATGAAATCACAAAATAATGAAATACTAAGTGATTAGTGACCTTTAAACATAAGTTTGTCACTTCTGTGTTTGGAATTTTAAAAATCTGACATACACGGTTGTGCTCAAGATCATTTTTGGAGTCTAATGGAACAAAAATAATTTTCAGTGAATAGTAACATACCCTTAGGAATAGTAACATACCCTTATGAATAGTAATATGACCCTTATGAATAGTAAATCATCAAACATAAGAGTAACCTTACCCATGAATAATTAAATAAAATTAGACATCTTAGAAAGTGACAATTTGACCTTAGTAAATGTTTTGGAATTTTGTAAGTCATAAATAATTAATTATAACTAATAAATTAATTTAAAGTAAAATGTATTTTCTTAAAATGTATTCATTATTTATCAAATCAATGTATTATAGTTTTTAGATAATTTTATAATACCTTACATAATTTTTGAAAGCACTATAAAATCAGATTTAATCTTAAAAACAGTTTTTAAGTAAATTATGATTTTAATTAAATATTAAATTAATAATATTTAGAAAATTATTTTTGAAAAATGGACTTCATTTTTGGATTTTACATGTTGAAAAATGGTAGGGGTAAATTTTTGGGATTTTTCTGAGATACTTTAATTTTTGATGAATAGTAGAATCCGATAATTTACAATAAATGCTAAATAATGGATTAATTGAGTCATTGATGATGCTCTGCTGATGTAATCCCACTTGGTTCGGGTTCACATGATAAAATTACCATTCTTGGTCATCCAAGACTCAATATTTTTTGTCTTAGGGGAAATTCATAAACTAATGAATTTTATATTAAGGAAACCCCTCTCCCCTCCACTATAAAAGCCACCCATCACACCCTCATATCATCACACCTCTCAAGCTCCAAGACTTCTCTAAACTCTTCCCAAAAACCTTCCCTAGACCCTCCCCCACGCCCAAGAGCTTCTGGTCTCATAAAAAGACCAAGATTAGGCTTTTAAGGAGGTTCTCAAGAGGATGATTCTGGAGGTAATTTCCCTCCCTCTTCTCCTTTAATTTCCATTCAAGTTCAAGTTCATTTCTGGATCTCTCCCCACCAATATTTATCCAAATTGTATTTTAACTCTAGTATTATAAATATAATTTAATTTTATTATTCTAATGGGATATTATATCATCAAACCCCCTTTCCCTCTTCCTTTTATTTTATTAAAGAGAACGTTGTTCGTGAGGTGTTAATTTATCACCTTCAAGAACTCATACTTTCTTCTTCCATTTCTACCTTCAGATATGGTCATGAAACCATTTTTATGGTTGAACCAGAATATTTTATATGTATTATTTTCTATTTAAAGTTCCTGAAATAACCTATGGCCATATTACTAAGTGATAAGTTAAAACAAGTTTGTTGTGATCCAAAAACCGCCCAAATTGACCCAAATAACCATCATTTAATTCTTATCTAATGATTCATCAAAATGGATCTAATATAATTCATTATAAGATCATTAAAACTCTTGTAATATCATCAATTAAATGTAATATTATTTCTGTATTTTTACTCATGTTCTACCCAAACATCAATTTAAGAATACAAGTGAACCACCCAAGAAAAACCATAAAAACCAACATCCCCGAACAATGTTTTTAAACTCTATAAGTCATCAAAAGGAAAATAAAATGACATAATGAAACCAGAATGAAACCTATTAATGTAAAAATGGTTTTGGATTTCTAATTAATGAATATAATGTCATTATATAGGACATTAAAGAGAAGGAAGCATTCAGGTACAATGTAAGGGGAAATTCTCGAACCCAACATTCATCCTACGGGTTCTCCCTCTTTCACTCCATTTTTGATATGGTTACTCCTTAAAGATCATTTTTTCATAATTGTATTTCCTTTTCTGGGATATACATGTTTAACACTGCTGTTTATGTTAAACCAAATTTTTTCCAAAAGAACTCTTCTTTTAAGAACTCAACTTTTACCTCTCATTCATGGTTGATGGTTTTTGTATCAAGTATGTTGTTCCCTATTTCCTTTGGGAACCCAAAGCTTATGAATTTATTCTTATGAGATGAAACCTATTCCTTTAAATGGGTTAGTTATGTTCACTTTTTATATGTGTTCGATGTGGAAATCATGATAATGATAATGTTATGATGTGATGGGTACGCCTGAAATTATATAGCGCAATATGAATGTTTCAAAGTGACGGGTGCACACAAAATTATAAAACACTCCAATGAATTGGGTAAAGTAATTAATATCATGAGTTAATGGGAAATAATGTGTGAACAAGATGCTAGCTTGGTTCACAAGTATGTGTGGTAGTTAACCACTAATACATGATGTTTCATTTTTATACATTTCCACATTTAAAGTCTTATATTTATGATTCCTCTCATGTTCATGATCTTTTTCCCATATTATGATTATGATCACCCCATGCTATATTGTTCTTATCTATCCTCTTACTAGGCTTCTAGATCACCCCTTTTGATGTATATCCTCAGGTGGCTACATGTATTAAGGAGAGGACAAGTGCCAATAAGAAGCTAGAGAAGAAGAAATTAAATAAATGTTTATGCTTGATGTTGTAATTTTTATGGATGGTCCTTGTTTTCCCAAGACACTAAACCTTTGGATCCTCTATGTGTAATAATATTATGTTGTTTATCTTTAAAATTATGTAATAGTAATGTAAGAAAAGGCCGGGTCGCTATAATCACCGCTCTCTTCTGCATTAAGACACACCCGAGTTTGGTCCCTGATGCGTCGTAGTAGAGTACGTACCCAATGCCTTCCTCTAGAAGCCCCAAGATGGGGGCACTAGTTATCCTCTGCCTTATCTCTTGAAAGATCTATTGGCATCTCTCCAACCACATGAAGGGTCAGCCCTTCTTCGTCAAGGCTAAAAGTGGTGCTGCAACTCTGGAGAAGTCTGGAACGAATCTCCGCTAGTATCCAGCCAAACCCAAGAAACTCCATACCTCCGTCACACTCCTGGGTGGATCCCAAGAAAGTACCGCCTCAATCTTCGCTAGATCCACTAAAACTCTAGCCTCCTAGATGACGTGTCCCAAGAAGTGAACCTCACGAATCCAAAACTGGCACTTCGAGAGCTTACCATAAAGCTAGTTCTCTCAGAGTGTGTCCAGTACTACCTGAAAATGGTAGGCATACTCCTCCTCAGCAGTCGATTAGATCAGAATATCGTCGATAAAACCACGACAAAGTGATTCAGGTAAGGCTGGAAAATCCTGTTCATGAGACACATGAACTCTGCTGGAGCGTTGGTTATGCCGAAGGGAATAACCAAGAACTCGTAGTGGATGTATCAACACCTGAAGGCTGACTTCTACACATCCTCATCTCGAACTCTAAGCTGGAGACCGCTTGATCTGAGGTCTATCTTCAGGAACCACTGTTCTCCCTTCAGCTGGTCAAAGAGGTCATCAATCATAGAGAGTGGGTACTTGTTCTTTATGGTCACATGGTTCAGGCGACGGTAGTCAACACAAAGCCTCAAGCTCCCATCCTCCTTCTTGGCAAATAGAATCGGGGCTACCCATGGAGAAACACTAGGCCTGATAAATCTCTTCCCCTGCAAGTCCTCAAGCTGTACCCTCAGATCGTGAAGCTCAGCAGGATCCATCTGATATGCTGGAGTAGATATAGGTGTCGTCCCGGGGTACAGGTCAATGTAGAAGTCCACCTCTCTGTGAGGAGTTAGTCCTGGAACATCATCAGAGAAAAAATCCATGTACTGGTCCACCAATATAGGATAACTTGGACTCTCCACATCAACTGATCTGAGGGTAAGTTAGGCCAACTGAGGAGTGATTGGATGCACCCTCCTCTGAGTAAGTCCATCCTGTGCTACAAAGTTTCCCTTCTCACCAGTGAAGGTGAAACTTCTCCCATCCGTGCGGACACACCGAAATTTATGCCTAATACAGTCGATATGAGCATGGACTGTAGATAACCAGTCCATACCCAAGATGACATCGTAAGGCCTCGACGCCGCTACGAGGAGAACCCAGCCGAAGCTCTCGCCTCCTAGAGTAAGCTTAAACTGCTGGAACCAGTGTGTAATCATCGAGTCTTCTCCCGTAGGAGTCTCTAGCCATAAGGATTGAGCCAACAGCTCTGTCAGAATCTCTGAGCTCTGAATGAGGGAAGTGGAAATGAAAGAGTGACTGGCACTTGTGTCTATAAGAACTACAACTATAGTATAGTAGACAAAGATCATACCTCGAATCATCTCTGGAGCACCGTGATCATAAGCCTCAGCTACCTGAAGCTGAGCTCTCCCCTATCCACCTACTCTCTATGATCGGGGTGGACCTCCTGGTGGTGGTGGCGGTAACACCTCATAACGTCGTCCACTGCCAGCTGCATGACCAGATCCTCTACCATGTCCGCTTGCTCCCTGCGGACTGCCTCGATCGATCCTATGTTTCTGCCTGGGAGGTCCCTCTACTATATGCTGATCATCTGAACAGTAGGTCGAACAGTCACGATCCATGTGACCCTGCCCGCCGCATGAGTAACACTGTCTACTCCTGGCATATATGTCACTGCCCCGGGTGCCCCGCACATCTGATCCTGAGTCATGCGGTCATCCTACCGTGGTTCTGGTCCTCTTGGACCTCTGTTTCATCTGTCTACTTCCAGCCACAGAAGACTCCGCCACATGTCGACTAGTAGTGGGTCTCACTACTGGTGACTACTCAGCTAGTAAACTATATACTAGGAGGGATCTCTCTAACACCCCCTCTTGCGTCGGGATGCTGAGGGAGATCATCGATTCCCAAATCTCTCACCTGATCCCCTGCTCAAAGGTCTGGGCCCTGAAGAATGGGCCTCGTACTATATTCGTGGAGTAGCGTGAGAGTTCAGTGAACCTCGCTGAGTATTGAGCTACCGTCATGCTACCCTGCTGTAGATACAGTAGCTCCTGTATCCGCACCACTCATGAGTCCCTGGAAAAAACTCTACCCAGAACAGTCTCACGAAGTCTTCCCAGAGAAGCGATGCCTCGTCATGCACCTGAAGCATCAGGCTCCACCATCTGCCTACTGCTGCTTAAAGGAGGCTGGCAACAAGGATCACCATGAAGTTTTCTGGTGTCCCTACTAGTATGAAGACTCTAACCACAACCTCCATCTAATCCTCATCCACCTGTGGGTCCATCTCTCCCTAGAACTTGGGTGGCCTCTAGCGCTGGAACTCATGCAACACGCTCAAGTGGCGTGCATCGTCTGCTGCTGGGGCTGGTGGCATCGATGGCCCAACGGGAAGTGGTACCGCTGGTGCCTCTATTGGTAAAGGGTCCTGCACTAAGGCCTCATCTCTTGGTGGGCTGTCAGAGCGTACAACTCTCGGGGCTCTTCGGGGAGACATCCTGAAAGAAACAGTTGCGACACGGTCAAAATCTTATACCTGGTGAGCTGACCTGGTTGATCTGACTTAAGAAAACTTTTAAAGACACACACGCAATCAGTGTTTTCGTGCACTAAGTCGGAAATCAGTAGTCAAGGTCCCGGTGTATGGATACGTCGACCGCCCGCACCAATATTGGACTTCCTGAACTGAAAACCACACTTAGTAACCTTAACACTATTGCTTCACAGAAAATAATGATCAGAGTCCTAATTTCTATGGTAGAACCCACTCTTATAATACCAATTTGTCCCGACCCGTACTCGGGCCCCATGCTGTGACTACCCCAAGACCGCCTTCCATAGGCCAGGGGTTAGTGACTAGCACCAAAAGCATAAATCCATAAGCTGGGAAGGCATTGAATTTATAAATTGTAAACACACACAATCCGAGTACAAATGGAAGCAAACACTAAGTAAAAACTGCATAAAAAAGGATTGCTGGAAAGTAAAATGGGCCGGAAATACAATCCCAACAGGAAAGTACAAGTACAACTGAAGAAAATTAATGCAGCTACTAGGTTGTTCTCCAGGGTTCCTACATGAAGGGAAGGTATAGATGGCCTCCTCAGCACTCCATGTCCATCTGTCAGCTCCGTGTACAGTCACGCCGAGCAGTCCACCTCCGGGTACCGTCCAGTCCTGCTACTCTCTGCCTCAATCAGCACTGTCTATCGTCTGCAACCAACACAATGATGTGCGGGTATAACCCATGTAGGGGTGAGTATAACGATACTCAGTAGGGACCTCGAGACCCTCAAGGTCTCAAAAATTACAACAAGGATAAACCACAAAGTATGAAATCAACAGATAACTATTACTTAGGTATATACCCATACATATACCTAAGTTATCAAGTAACCCATCTCAATCATGAGGAAAACAAAAAAGTCATTAACTCAGCTCAAAACTAGGATTTATTCTAGGGGTAGTATCAAGTATCATCCCCAAACACACCGTCAAAACCTCGACTGCTGGAGTACTCCTCTATTGAGCACGGTGGGCTTACCGCATTACACAGAGGCGCTTCCCACTATCCTTGGACTGCTGAGGTACTCCTCCTGTAGAGTACCGTGGGTCTGCTGCGTCACACAGGGGTTCTCCCCACCACGGGTCTTCCACGCTCACACAGAGGCGCTCCGCCTCATAGTTTGCTAAGGTACTCCTCTTGTCGAGTACCGTGGGTCTGTCGCGCTCACACAGAGGCGTTCCCCACTGTGGGTTTACTGCGTCACAAAGAGGTGCTCCCCACTGGTCCAGTCGAGTCACTCTGAGTCGAATCGGTCAAGCAGTCGTCAGGTCTCAGCCAACTACTAGGTCTCCGTACTCTGTCCGCTCACCTCTGGAAGGATCCGCTCCATGAGCTACTGGTCGATACTCCAACTGTCATGAAGTCCCATGTAGAAGTATATCAAAGGTCCACCTTGTCATAGGGGTCTCAACGCAATAGACAGCGCGTCAATCGGACGCCCGGTCTGTGAGTTATTGGAATTTCTGTTCCAAGGGATCGATTGGATTTTAGGTTCAAACCAACCCGATCGTACCCCAATTGTGTCCAAACCTCAAGTGGGGTATTCCAAAAGAATCGTCTCGCTCCAAGCAGTCTGTTTCCATAGATGGTTCATCGCTCGGACACCCATAGCCCAAGTTATGGGTGAAAAGATGAAAACATGCCATAACGGGCCCGAGTCCGGTCCGACCCGAGTCTGGACCAGGGTCCGACCCGGTCCGCGGGTTTGGCCCGGCTCGAGGGGGCGGCCCGGTCCGCAGGGTGTCCCGACCTGCATTGGGTCCGGCCCATCTGCCCGTAGGGGGTCCGCCGCATCCGCATCCAAAGGGAAAACCGGGCACCCCTAGCTCGCGAATGGTGGAGCCATTCAAGTGGAGTCCCAACCAGCGCCAGGTGGCACCAGTCTAGCTCACACGGGACCCAGCGGGGTCCCACTCCTCCCGGCTGGCTGAGCGGCCAGCCGCTCCGCACCGCTGGCAGTCGGCCCAACACCGGCCACCCCTGCTCATCTGTCGCGGCCTGCCCTGGTCGTGGCTCTCCTCCTCCGTGTGGCACGACGACGCGGATCCCTTCCACTGTAGCCCCTATCTCCTCCACGTGGCATGGCGGCGTTGCGCTATTCTGGCGACTCAGCGGCCTTGCACCACCAGTTTCTCCATGACCGGTTCGATAGCGGCCACCGTTGCTCTACCGCATTCATCAACAAAATGAGGAAAACAAAGGGGGAGAATCGGGCCATGTTCATGTGGTCCGAACCCTCCACGTTATGGTGTTATCAATTGAAAAAAACATCACCCATGAGTGAACGACGTAGAACAGAACAATTTCAAACTCAAATCATAAAACAACCCCTACCTCATATTATTGTTCATTGACGATGTTGCGGAAATCCAACTTCGTTTTGTCGTTCGTCACATTCATCACGCACTCGCAATTTCAAGCTCGTGCGTCGGAAAGTGTCCGGGGTAGAAGACCGAGGAAGAAGCTTCGCCGATGTTCTTCATGTTCTTTGTTGGGAGGATGGTCCTACCTAGCTCTCCTCTTCCTCCGTTCCACCAAAAGAATGTTTCCAACCAAAATTAAATAATAGATTATCCATTTTTTAATGGTTGGCATGAATTCAAATGGAGAATTAATTAAAGGGAGGGGGGGCTCCACTTAATTAATTCTTATGTGCAGGCACAAATTAATTAATGGAGTTCAAGAGGTTTAATTGGTGGTAGCTCCATAAATGTGGAGTTCAAGGGTTTCATCCTCAGGTGGTACCCACCTCATTAATTGACAAGAGGTGTTTAAACCTCGGGTGGGACCCACCACCATAACCTCTCATGGGAGGTTATAGTGTGGTGGCCCCCACCCCTAACCTCCTCTTGGAGGTTTTAACCACCAAATAAAAATAATCTACACACTTATTTTATTTAATTTTATCCAAAAACCAAAAAATCTAACTTTCATTCTCGATCAATTGCCGTCGAGGTGAAAGTTCTCTCAAGAGAATACCAGCGCTGGGAGTTCAACGGTGCCCTCAGATTTCAATTCCGAGTACCGGTTCAAAAGTTATAAAAATCCGCTCATATGTTTAGTGAACGTACCCGAAAAAAATTTCATAAATTGATTCTGGGAACACCGGGCCTCAGAATCAAGCGCCGTAAATTTTCACAAACTCATAAAAATCCCATGTATTAAAAAAAATTCCATGGGAAATCCGGGTCTTTGTAATTGGTATCTAAATTGATCTTTTTAAATAACCAAAACCATAGTAAAATTAATGATTAATGATATTTTAAGCTTGGTTTTATATTTTTGTGGTAACAAATAACATCATTGACCCCACCATGGAGGTAAGGTTACTCAAATGACTCATGATTTTTTTAGAATTGGAAGTAGGCACTTTTGGGGTTATATTAACATGAACGAAACACTTAATTTAAACATATTGCATATGATATTTCTTGTAATAGATATGTTTTTCTTTATAAAATCTCCCCATTTGTAGAATCTATCATTCGACTATTAGTGGGAATTGAACCCTTGTAATGTAATGAATTAGATGTTTCTAACAAATTTAGTGGTGGGGATAACCAATGAAAAAACTTTCTAATCCTTTATAATATTCCTAAACATTTTCTCCAATATTTTTAATCCTATGTACTTCGTTCCTTATTAAATATATTCTAGATGAAATAAATAAATTTTTCCAAAAAAACTTATTTATTTAATATGAATTTCTTATTAGATTCAATTGAAAGTAGTATGACCACTCCTTTTCTACTCTATTTAAGGAAAATTATGAACCCCCAATTTCATTTGATCTTTATTAACCCTGGAGTGTTTCATATTGACATAAATATATCAAAATTATTAGAGGTGTTTTTATAGATATTCCCAATAATGTCCATGGAATTTTGGAAGTTAAGGTACGAGACTTGATTTAAACTCAAACCCATCAAATACCTTTGGGCATTCAAAGAAATTATATTGATTATCTTCATATTGTGTGGCTAATTATTTTAAGGTTAATTGGTTTTCTATGTTTTTAATAGTTTTTTATGGCTCACTTTTTGGTGATTTTTTAAACAGTAACAATTGATGTTTTAGATCAGTATTCAGGATTTTATGCTCTAACAAATTCAACAATGGGTTTATTTTAATTTTCATTACTCATTAATCTAGATTGATAATAAAATTTCCAATATATTTCAAGGTATAATGGAAAAATATCTATGTGTGAGTGTATCAACATAACAATTCAATATTAAGAAGTTATTGTTAGGATATTATACTATTGTAGTGGTAAAAAAATAGAATTTTAATTACTATAAAAACACAAGATTTGTTGAATTAATTGTGAAAAGTATTCATTTTAAATTAGAAAAAATCATTTTTAACACAATTAGGATAATATCCAACCTCTATAAGAATGATTCCATTTTTTATATGAATTTTTTCATGTAGTTCTATTAAATAATTTATCCACTAAGGAATGAAATATAGCTTTTACCAAGGTAAGTCTCTCATTGAGGTTTCAATTTATTCTCAATTTTCACAATTATATTTTTTACTAAATTTTCATGTTTGAGTGATATTTTATATAAAAACTGTGAATGAATTATAAATAGTATCATGAAAAAATAGATAATATAATAATGGTTGAACATAATTTAAATTAATAGTGAATAATTTCTTCTTTATCTAAATTTTTAACACTAAATTTCAATTAAATATGTGATTAACAATTTCATTTTTGATAATTTATGGTGAATAAAGAAAAAATTAACTCACTATGATCACATTAAGTTGATATATTTCCTGTTAATGTTTATAAATATATTTGGAAATATCTTAAGACTAAGATGGAATTTAAAATACCAATACGCTCCACTCCAAATCATAAAAAATAAATTTAAAGAATTATAATAAATGTTTTTGTGTCTAGTTATAACATGCATTCACACACCACAAAATCAATAGTCAAAACATGCCATAATATATGATTTATTATCCAAGGATAAAATTATTTAATAATACCAAAATGAATCAATTAATTCAAAAAAACAATCATTATTTAATTGGTAGAAATAATTCATTTTAATGAGTATAAAAATAGTACAATATTAAGACATAGAATACATTACCAGAAAAGTTTTCTTGGTCAGACCCTAACGACTTATCTTAACTTGGATCAAAGAATCAATAAATTACCTATTAATGCCTCAAAAATTCTATCTATTATATTATTTTATTTGAATATATAATGATATTACAAATAATTATCAAAATATTATTTAATATAATCTCATAAAAGTATCTATAATTTATAGTTTCCTTAACTTTTCACTATAATACACCATGTGGAACTTGCTATTTTTCATTGACTCATCTACTGTGAGTTAAGATTAACCTCTTTAACCAAAGAGGCTCCACCATGTGATTTAAAATTAAATTCACATAGAATATACTTATGTATTTATTGTTCTTGTTTCATTGGTATCTTCCATTAAAATTATCTTAATACTGGAGCACCACCTAGTTTTGACGAAACTAATTCCAGTTATTCATATATTTAGACAAATATTATTATCCTTTGAAATTAAATTCATATCCACTCAATTATTATTATTTTTTATCACTCCATCCTTATCTATTTGTTTTCAAATGGGAAAATGTCATCTTATCATGAACACCCCCAATAGAAACCCCTCTCGGGCTTATGTTAAAGATGAGAATGTTTGATGAATCCTACCTAAAATAGGTTATATGTTGGTGACTAACAATAAGGGTATAAAACATATATAATTAGAGGAATTACCCTAATAACCACCAGGGAAAAACTTAAGTCACCAATAATTAAATCCATAACAGAATTATAAAATAACCCATAATCCCAAAATTCATGTAAATTCCATATTTTGAATAAGGTCCCTGAAATAAGAAATACCACGATCACTCCAAAGAAAATGACACAAACTCCTATCTAGATCTTCATTATTGAGTAAGGTTTATCTCGGTCACTAAATTCCTTCTGGAATACTATTAACACACACACAAAAATAAATATATAGTTGAATATATCAATATACTTTGAGGGATCTGCCCAAAAATATCTCAAAAAATGTAAAAGATGCATAAAAATTCCTTAGTAGAGAAATAGTAGAACTGAATATTCACCTATATCAAGTAAAGTATCCCCCATAATCACCAAGGATTTCCCACCAGATCCACCAAAAATTTATAGAAATATAATATCAATAGTATAAATTAATAAATGTACCTTTCAACCACTTACCTACTGATCATGTTGCACATAAGCCCCAAAAACTTATGTACCGGTTCTTTTATTCCTTTCATAACTGCATAGCCACTTTATATCCACAATCACACAATTATATACACATACTACATACCAAAACCAAATCATTCCCCAAACACTACCACATACCATATGACAACATCGTAAAAAAAAAATCCAATCCTCAAAAGTGTTTAGAGGTGAAAGGAAATAAACTTCTGTGTACTGGATTGGTTTCTCACTTTTCCTTAAAAGTGTTTTTCATAATAAAAAAAATATTTGGAGGTGAAAGTAAATAAACATCATTCCCTCCTACTTCCTTGTATTTCCCCCACTATTAATCACATTACAATCACATCACATGCACTAAATCCTAGATATGTTACATCATATTAATAATAAACTCAAGACATCACCTCTAATTCTATGTTCATAAGGGAGAGTGGGGAAGGGGAGAGGTCAACAATCTATGTCACAGATATCCCGGATGTTAGGAAAACACATATAAACTAAAACCTCATATGGTAATTGGTATGTTTATTAAACCTTGGCATTCATGTTTAAGAAATAACAAGGAAAATACAAGAGATATATAATAGATCACACAACCCAACGTAATGGTTGAATCATAAAAATGTTTTAATTTATCATTATGTCTCACAATAAATAAATAGTCCTAGATAAATAACACCAATAACCATTTCAAAATCTAACCATAATAAAAATATACCACACAACTACCACCAAACAACCACATAATAACATAAAATTATCATTTTATCATGTCATTAACAATTTATATATTTACCATTATCGACTACCTTACAATCACTGAAATAAATTTATTTATATCCACTAATTATTAATTATTCACATTTATTCCAACCATAAATATTTTATTCCAACTATTCCATTTTATATTTCATTAAAAACCCAATGCTCATCAATTTTAGGCTATGAACCATTTACAATTTCACTTTTTCCAACCAATTTTAGTATTAACAAGAAACTATAATACAACCCACAAAATCATCTCACATTACTATATCCATCACTAAATAATCATATCTAATGTATTACACAATAATTACACTACCACAACATCATACCCCTTTCCACATCAACCATCCATAATGATAACACACAATTTCCCCTAACTTCCACCATAGACCCCACATCATATCATCAGCCCAATTCCAAACAAAAAAACCTATAACCAAGAAAAATAAAACTTAATTAATGAGAACCATACAAATACAGAAGCAAAAAACATTTATTTCTATAGTGAATCACAACAAACAATTTCCTTTATTCATACCTACATATCCGTTTAACTCTTTTTGGTGAAAACACATTAATATAAATTTTCATATTTATGTTTTCTAATTTCTTTACCATATTTACATGATCAAAGAATTATGAATAATGAAAGGATTTTAAAAATATATAATAAAAATGGATTCTCAAAAACAAGATACTAAAACATCACAGACAATCATTATAGAAATAATATAGAAATCACATAGACTATAAAAATCACATATTCCAATCAATTTAATTTTAACTAGTTTATTATCTTCATTTGGTTAATCCTAACCACCCAATCAATAAAACATAGGCATTATAATTCCATATTTTCATATTAATATGAGAAAAGAAGTCTTGAATTACTTAACTCTACCAAAGATTCAACCAGTATAATGAAACAATAAGAAGGAACTTATAATCAAACCCCACAAAATATAAATTCATTCACCACAACACTTAACCACATAAAATATCATCAAGACCCTTAAAAAAATTATTAAAACTAAAAGTAACCATCCTATTATAACTTTTGGGATACGTATAATTAATAAGTAATATATAGAAGAAGGATAAAAACACACCTTAGATAACAAGATATCAACCACATCTAGAGAAGGATCAAAATTACCAATGGTATAACTAAAGAGAACAAAAATTGGGCATAAAATGATTAGATGTTAGAAAGTGGTTATATAAATTAGAGGAAATTAAAGAAATTATGAAAATTTATATTTTAAACAAGAAATCATAAAATCACAGTGTGATGGTCTTGGTCTTACTGCAATGGTCACCCGATCCAAGAAACATGATGTGATCCTCCCTAATTATCGAATTGTAATAAATACTAAATTCAATAAAACCAAGCATGGTCATGAAAAACTAGGATCTTCATCCTATAATTATTGATTTTCCAAGAATCATGATGCAATCATTAGCCTTCCACCTAAATCCCAATCAACCCCAGACACACATCATGATTCAACATCATCAACCACAAAAAATGATCCAAAAATGATTGAACCATTAAATTTCTAGGAAAGCATCCCATGCTGAAAACCAATATTCTATGGCATGAGGGAAATCATGTTACCATAACAGAAATGTAAATTTATAATGATTTTTTGATATATGTGGTTTTTTAACCACTGCTGATTGTTTTCCTTTAGATTTTAAAACCAATACATTCAGTTATTTCTAGAATTAAGTCATGTAGTTTTTTAAATTCATAAGGGTTCTATAGAACCACTTTGGAACCCCTATTTATCAGTGGTTAAACATTTATATATCCTTTATTTGTACAATTAATATATCTAATTTTCCTTATATACAAAAGATTAGAACCACTGCTAATTTGGTTTTATAATTTTTAATTTTTATGCTTCATTAGTAGAAGTTAAAACCTTCATATATCATTTTTTCTAATTTGTAATTAATATATCTAATTTTATTTATATTGTGATGGTTAGAACCATGGATGAATATTTTGAATGGAGGTTTTATAGATTTTTGATTTGTAATAGAGGTCATTCAGTTTCTAGTGATGGTTTTAAACATCTTCTAAATGTGACACAATAATTTTCCAATATTAGTGGTGATTTAAACTACTATATATAATGAAATAAATTATAAAATCAATTCTTACAATTCAAGCTCCTATACGTGAAATCTATCACTCACAATTTTAAAAATATTTAAAATTATGAAATTAACTTTATAAAAACAACTTCAACTATATTAAAAAATTTCAAAGACATAGAATATACTAAATAAGTAACAAGGAAATTAAAAAACCCATAAATTCATTCAAA
Source organism: Viscum album (assembly GCA_963277665.1). NCBI lineage: Eukaryota > Viridiplantae > Streptophyta > Magnoliopsida > Santalales > Viscaceae > Viscum > Viscum album. The sequence continues at coordinate 1,574,052,082 of OY728119.1, read as the reverse complement.
TTTCAAAGAAACCAAAGTATGCATCAACATAACAAAATGTAACACATTATAGCACAATAGACATTGCATCTGCATCACTATGGTTTCATTGAGATGATATCGGCTCATCATCTTGATGGATTTCAGCCTCTTGTGCTATAATTATAAAATTTAAAAACATAAATTATATTATTTTATGTAACAAAACAAATAAAAAATAAAAAAGAAACATTTTAACCTACTAAGACAATCATATCATAGATGTAATGGCCTCAGAAATACTCATTGTTGTGTCTCAAAATAAAGTATCCCAATGATCCCCTACCACTATAAAATGATCATATTGAGCTCTTTTATACGACTCCTAATACTATAATTTTTTCTCTAATTTTTAATTTTGTAATATGATGCATAAAAACCTCTAAATTATATAGCCTCTAAACATATGTTTTTGTCCTATATTTATTTCATTTTTTTGGTTATTTATATATTTTAAAATAAACACATTTGAATAGTTATTATAACGATGAAATAAATAATATATTCTTTAATGAATTACATACCAATAATGGACACCCATTAATACCCTCATGACAAATTGAGTGAAAAAATATTAGTAGTTGACTCATTCTTGTATACAGGTTGAGATAATGTCTGAATAGATTCTTCCACCAGGCCTGTATTAGTGGGAATTGTACCTGTAGTAGTGGGAAATGTACCTGATAGAGTCAAGACCATCAGTGGTGGTGTAGTTTCATATGAGTGATTATACTATATAAAATATATATACCTTTAATTCCTTGTAAAATTTTCTAATAAATAAACATTAAAATCAATTATAACATTTGAAAATGATATAATACAATAAAAAAATTCAAAAATAAAAATTTAAAATTACAAATATAAATATTGCCAATAATTTATGGGTATTTAAACAGTTTATTTCATGTTTGAAACTAATTATTTAGGTTATTAAAATATAAATTTTGTTATATATAATAAACATTATATTCTTTTTTATTTTACACTAACTCTATTATTTTATACTCATTGAATGCCCAAAGGAAATCATTTTATCCCCTACACCCTCAAAAATCAATGTTAATAGTATGAATTATCAAGAATAAATATTGTGTAAAAATATCAATATTAGTGAAATTAAAGTGAAAAAACATCTATGATAGAAACTATATTAAATAATGAACCACTCTTTCTATAGAAGTAATCAATTTATGATTTACTAAGTTAAAGGAGGACTGGACATTCATCATTTTCATTCATAATTCATTATCATCAATCACCATTAATATGATGTCCTCATATCCACACTCTATTGTTAGACTCACAGTTTTAATTCCAACATGGACAAACATATCAATCACTTCTTAATGAAAAGGTTCACTATCAGTAAAACATTCTTCAATTGTATCTCCCATATCATACATGTATCTCAATTTCACATGGACTACGACACTCCACCCTTTATCAATTACATCATAAACAAAATATACCATTATAGTCATTGGTTCCAAAATTAATGGATAATGTTCTTCACACCCACCAATATCAATAAGAAGATTTATGTTTACATAAGTAAACTGTAATGAATCCTTTTTATACCTCTGTGAATATCGACCCACTTACATTTGAATAACACAATAGAAAAGTTTCCAAGACAATTTAATTCAATAATTTCAATCAAATTTATATAATTTCCCAACTCTAAAATTTTTGTAAATATGAAATTGTTTTATGTTTTCACATATTATTCATAATAAACTATATAAAATTTGAAACCATTAATATTGTAATAATAAAATCTCATTTATTTCTATGAAATCCCTCAAGAAAAATAGTTCAAATTATCTGATATTTGTACTTAATTATCAATTTTGAATATCGATACAAGTTGATATAAAATATTAGTATTTATAAAATATAATTATCAGTAATTTAAAAATATAAAACTAAATATGAAATTAGAAAACACTCAAACCAATTAATAATATCTTTGTTCACATATTTGGTTATTTCTTTTTCATTCTGAGTTCGACTCCAAAGTCATCTCTTTTTTTTGTATCTTTATTTTTTTTAATAAAATTATCTACAAAATCACAATTTAGTATAACAAATATTTGTGATTGTTTGAACTCCATATGAGACAGTGAAAATGGGGGTATCTCTCCAACTAAAAAACCTGATATTTCAAAGATTATTGATTTACCATAGTACTAAATTTAATTTTAGTTATCTTTTTCATGTTTAAATCTATTGAATATTCTCTCAAACCCATATAAATACATTTAATAGAATATGATACCCTCTACATCCATATAACCATCAGAAATAGAGACTTCTACTTGAGATTTTATGTTTATATAATATTTATAATGAACATGGTATCTAAAGAATTAAATCATAATAAATTTTTATATTATAGAATACCATAATTCAATAGTGAAGAAAATTTTAAAAATAAATACCTCACTATAGGATATATCTATCAATAGTGTATAGGTTCTCTAAATTTTTCTTCATCAACTAATTGAACTATCAAATGAATCATCACAATGAAAAGAAATGGGATAAATATCATCTCTATGTGACAAAGTGACCTCAAAATTATTTCTTGTAATTTATAAAGATCATAGAGGTTTAAAGTGTTCTCACAGAGTTATCTAAAGAACACAAAAAACTCAACTATGACTATTATTATCTTATCAAGTAACAAGTTGTGTAATGCCAATGGTATCATATATTCTATCTAAATATATGATTAATGATTTTTAAATCCATTTACCTTATGATGTTTTTAGTCAAAAAATACTGAAATTTTATTAGAATATCCATCATGTACCCTCATATCATTACATCTTCAAAGGAATACATCTTTTTCATGGGTTTTTAATACCAAAATTTCCATATGATACTTCTCATTACCATTTTTCCATAGGTCACATTTTATATTCATTTATTAAAAGAATTTATGTGAGTTATGATGATCCTTTTTTCCGTTGATCATTAAGTATTGTGAAAAAACACATTATCACACACATTCTTCTCAATTTTCATAATGTAAAGATTATTATGTAAAATCTTTTGTTCCTAATAAGAATATTTAAAAAATAAAATTTTCTTTATTTATTGTTTCATTCCAATTCCATATGATGTGGTGCAAACTCTTTTCACACTATCAGTCAACTGATATTATTTCCCAAGTTCTGTAAAAATAGTTGATAATTTTGATAATCTTTAACACATATAAAAATTTTAGAGGGGGGAATAAAATCAGTTTTTAATCAAATAATTAATAATTAAATATAAATCAATAAGTTTACTCTATTATTTTAGGATGAGACATAAAACACCATAACCAACTATAATTCATCATTTTAAAATTAAAATCAACCTTACAAATTTGATATGCCATAACAATAAGATTATTCCAACCAAATAAATTCTCTTGTCCTGGAAAGTCACTAATGGTCCATATGAGAGTATCATTAATTTTAAACATTTTCTTAGTTAATAAATCATATTTATCTATGCTATTGTTAGAATTAACCAACATATAAACACATATTATTTAAAAACATTAAAAATTGTTTATAGAAAATACAAGTCGAGTATCTAGGGTCTAGTGTTGTTGGATGATTAGACACATAAATGATACATTTGAAAACATAACATAGTTGTCATTATTTAATTACCTTAATATTATCCTAACTTCTACATGCCCTCTTAATAGTGCATAAAATAAACTTGTGAAATACATAATGAAAAGGGTGAACTAGAAATCCTTGTAAGGGAATAAACATAATAAAGGAGTATAATATCGTAGGCATAACATGAAAAAATAATGAGAATGATTATAAGCATGTAATCATGGAATAAGGAAAGGATAACACAAAATAATAGAGTAAATATGATCATATAATAATATTATTTCATCATTGGAATGTGATAAAAATAAAAAAATGACATCATAAGAATAAGTTAAGGCTCTCTACCTCATTAAAATAACACAGTTAGCTAGGATAACTTCCCATATCTATAGTTGGTTAGGCTCACTGCCCATACACAATGATATCTCATGAGATAAAAACAATACCTAATGAATTGGAGGTCTATAAAATTTTGGTCCAACCCATCACATAATTTAAATCATACATATGTGTGATACAATGTTTCATTAAACATATCATTAAAACCTAAGGAAATAAAATTATTTTTATAACCTTTTCACGTGGTTCCCTAAGAAAGGATTCATGAATTCATCAATAAACATGACATGATGTACCTGTGGAAAATTAAAGGGTATTAAATGAATTTTAGAACTATTATAGGTAAATAAAACTCAAAAATATGATAATACATATAGTATTTACATTTTTCAGGAAATGGATATATGGTTTAGATGATAATTTCCATAATAAATTTATGCATTAAGAATCTAGGTGAACACCCTTAAATAAAGTATTAGAATATGGGGAACTGATAGGGGAAAAACACTAGAATAAAATCATGACTATGAAATTGGATAATTAGGCAAGAAGAAATTAGTTATAAATCATCCCATATATGTAAAATATAGTTTTACAAGCCATCCAAATAAATAAGGTGTATGGTATCATTTAACAAAATACCCATCATCAAGCATATAACATGGATAAATAATATTCTTAAAAGCATTAGGAAAATTTATTTAAAAATAAAAATTTATATTTCCCTTTGAAAACATTTAAAAATAACGATTTCTTTAAACTATATGAATATTTTTTTTAGAAAACTTTATTGTGTAGAGAGGAAGTCTCTTAGAAAATAATTAAGGTGGTGGAAAAATATGTTCACAAAAAATATATAAAATAAAATCATTTTATTGAAAAAGACCCATGTGGAAAGCATTACCAAAAATTTATTTTATTTTTTAAATAAAGTTAATATAGTTTAATGTAACTTTAAAAAAATCATGAAGGAATAAATTTTAAATATTTTATAACATTACTTAAAAGGAAAACCTTTTTGAAAACTATCCTAGGGAAGAAAATCAAGAGTCCTTTAAAAATGTTTTATAAAACCCATATCATAAAAAATAAAATAAAAATTTTATTTGAAAAGAGGTGATGTGAAACATGAAGGTAAATTTAGATGAAACATATTTGGGTTAAAGATCACACTTTCTATGGGTAAAATGTGAACATTGAAGAAAAATATCCACTAGAATGTATACTATTTACTCTTATCAACATCATGTTTTTATTTGAGTAGACATTTAATCAAAGGGGATGATGATAATAAATATAATTAATATGACCAAAAAAAATAAAATATACTATATTAAAATATAATAGTAGGGAAAAAGAGACTTGGAAGATCAAATCAACAATGGATTTCCTGATTCACAAGAAAAATACTCTATCTAAGAAAAAAATTATTACTTGAGTAACATTTTTCTCAAAAACCTTAAAGGTTTTATATATTAAAAATGAACCTCAAATACCATGATTAGATTATATTTCATGATAACATATCTATTGGGCCACATATACACCATATAAAAGTAAATTAGTGCATAAAGTAAAATGCATCCCAATGAAGGGAGTTTGAGAAAAAAATACCTTATGATTAAGAAAATTCTAATAAAAATCCCTTTAATGACGGTGTAATATCCTAATATTTTAAAATAAGGACATTATGTTTAATAAAATCTATGACACGCAATATAAAGCTTAAATAAACCGCAAAATACTATTATTGAAATATCAGCATTATAACATATCTATTTAATTAGTGGGTATGAATAGGATTAAATAATTTTTTAAATATATATAATTATTCTAATTAATATAAATTTATTGATTAACTATTAGTAAATAATCACTCAAGTTTTAGTAAAACCATTTTATTCTTTAAATCCATGATTTCATCAAAAACGGGTTTTGATTAAATTTTATGATCCAATAATATAATTAATTTTTGGAACTTTTAGAAATTTTATTTGATAGAATAAATATCATTTTTGAAATAATCATATAAAAAATTATCCTATGGTGAAATTTTCATATTTTTTAATGAATAATAGAAAATACTAATATTTATTTAAAACTATGTTTTATTTTAAAGTATTTATAAAGAAAAATTATATTTTGGATTAATTTTAAAATTTAATAAGTTTATTTGTATTTAAAATAACCAAGTTATGTTTTTTGAAATTAATCTTATATATGAATTTAGTATAAAAATATTTTATACATAAAAGGGTATTTCTTGAAACTGTTTTTCAGCATGGGTTTCTAGTTTAATAATACCATAAATTATTCCACTTTTTTGTTTTTAATTTTGAAAAATAGATTACATGATTAGAATCAGCAGGTAAATATTTGGTAAATGGCTAATGTTTTTTAGGAAAATATAAATAGAAACTTTAGTAAATTTTGTTACCACGATAAATGGTAAATTGAGGGATGAAAGTAAAAAATAAAATGATAAGTGCTATAAAATGACCCTACAACATTTCTTAATTCTATTTAATGATCCCATTTTGTCCATAATAATCCAAGATTCAGTTAGATGACCTTTTCCCCTTTTTTATATGATTATGACATTTATAATGTTTTATGTAAAGAAAAGTACATAATGTCACAGTCTTATTTTTAATAACTATAATATTATTAACATTGGTATAATGAGAGGATATGTTTGGCTATAAATAGTATTTTGAAAGAAAATTATTAATATTTGTCATGATAATTTATTTTTATTTTTAGTGAAGAAATAATTACCTTAAATTTATACATAATTCTCACATATTAATTATTTAATTAATGGAAAAATCAATTAGATGATATTAAAAATACTAAAAGTAATATAATTTGGGATAATTAATTTGATACATGAATTATATATATTAAAATATAATTTTAGGCATGTATTCATAGATTTAATTCAATTTTTTTAGTTTTATTGATATTATTAAATTCATGGTAATAAATTGTTCTAAAATATCATCTATGGTATATTTATGGGATGTTTGTTCATTTATAGTAACTATCATTACCCTCAAGGAGTAAAAAACCTTATTGTCATGGTAAGTGTGAAAAGGGTTATTGAGTGGTTAGAATAAAAAGATAAGGATAAAAACACAGTGAAAACTTGTTTAATTTTTATTTTATAATATTATTTAGATCCATAATCATCATATCTTCTAATTAAATAATTTAATATCCATTTTTAATTGAAAATAAATTTATATTAATTTAATATTTTAAGAAAATCCAATAGACATTCCCTCCCTTATAAAAGGTCATCTTTTATTCTATTTAATTCACACTTAAAGTTACATTTTTTTCCAATATCTTAAAAAAATACCTTCCTAACATCCCTTAAAACGTTTTATAGACCTTATTTTGTGAATAATACCAATCATAATGGTCTTAAAGTGTTAAGAAAAGGATATTTTCCAAATAAGAGTTATAATTTTTAACCATTTGATTTAGTATTATTTATTATTCTACCTTATTAAAATATTCTAAAACCATGATAAAATAATAAAACTAGGATTATAGATTTAATTAGATGTTATTATATTAATTAAATAACCTATATTTATCTCCTCTTCTATTAAATGGAAAACAAAACCATTGTTCATGTGTACGTAGATCTACTGCCTTGCAAACTAATATAATTTTTTTCCATCACCATATCTCATGGAAGGATTATAATGGTGGAATAAATGTTTATATATTATATAATGACATAATTGTTATTCTTAAAATATAATATATCATTTACCTTCTTACCTTTTAATTCATTAAAAAATGATAACGTCAAGCGATGTGATTCATTTTTCATCACTACATTACTTGAATGATACATATATAAGTATATTAATATAATTAATATGATATTTATGATATTATGATAAATATTTAAATATAAAATAATGCTTAAATTTTTCCCACAATGGTCATTGAAAAATGGAAACGTTACTCATGTGTACGTACATCCTACCGTCTCAGTAATTGTAATGTAGTTAATTTTTCCTAAACAAATTTACTGGATGGATTGAAAATTATAATTTATATATAAAGATTATAATTATTTTATGATTATTATTTTTTATATGATGAAATTATGACCTATTTGACCATAGTCAACCTACCGAATTCATCTTGGACTAATGAACCGAATATCGTTAAAACATCTGATGTGAACATAAATAATTAAGTAACTACTATAAAATGGAAATAAGTTAAATAAATGGAATAATAAGCTTTAAAATGGTTTTAAAGAATTAAAATAATTAACATAATTTTATTATTCAGGAAGATAAAAATGTATTTGGTGATTAAAACTCAAGGTAAGTGTCACAACCTGTCCCATTGGGGCCCGAGTCGCAACTCCCCAAGCCTACCTCCAATAGGCCAGGGGTTGGTGACTAGCACCGAGTAGGCATGCTACTAACATGGGAGGCATTGCCTATAAAACTGTACACAAGCACACAAATATCCAAGCCCAAAAAGCTAAAAAGTAAAAACTACTAAAATGGAAAATATGCATGCATACACTAAAACCCAACCACAGAGTACAACAGGAAAGTAAAGTTCAAGAAAGTAAATCCCTGGGCCAAAAGTACAATCCCAGTAGAAAGAAAGTCTGTAACAAAGTCCAACCTGTAAGGAAAGGTACTAGGACTGCAATCTGTAGCTGTAGGAACACATTTCGGCCTGTCTGATCTCACTGAACACCGTCTGGTCCTGGTCCGCCTAGAATCCTGTCAAAGGCTCACTCGTCTGCACAAGGCACGACACGTGCGGGCAAAGCCCATGCATGGGTGAGTATAACAATACTTAGTAGGACACCCCGAACCTAAAAAAGAAATAAAAGAAGGGAAAAATACCACAAAGGAAAGATACAGTCATCTCCACACATTATATTTCTACAAAACATAAAACAAGAATATCCAGATATACTAATTCACGATCAACTATTGAAAACCCCACCACTAGAATCTAGCTCGAAGATTCCACTATGTATGCATCCAGGAGAACACACTCCTAGGTTTGAAGAGAGATATGAAGTACTCGTTCTGGGAGAACACCCTCCACAAGAACTATGAGAACATGATGCTCAGATGAGGATCATAACTAAGTCATGGGGTGATTCCGACAACTCAGTCTGAGCAAATCCACTAAGCCGGGGATCGACGCCCGGGTAAAGTTGGTCACGTCGATACTAAGAACTCTACCAAGGGTTCCAGGAATGAATAGAGGATCCAGATATAAGTCTCACAGAGGGGATTCTAACAACTCTATTCAGGGAGATCTGCTGAAGGGATCATACTCCTGTGTAAAGGAAACGATACCAGAACCTTCAGGGAAACGACCAAGGGTACGAACCCTAAAAGAAGTAGTCCAAGTCACAGAAGACAAGTGTCTCAAGTCAATCAAGAAAAGGTTACATGGCGTGTAGTATGGTTACACACCGTGTTCCTTGACCTCGGGTACTACCCGTGTATACGGCCCGTGTCATACGTCCAAGTCGTATAAAACCAAACTACATAGTGTGTAGAAAAGTACACGCTATGTCCGAGAACCTGGGCTCGCTCTGGGTACGCTGGCCATGTGCCCGTACATGGTCTCTGCCCGTGTCTGTGTTGCTTGCCTGTATACCAGTACACGGGGTATCCCGTTTATCTGGCTGGGTCTGGATGGGGAGGGGTGTACACGGCGTGTCCTTGGCCGTGTACCCTTCCTGTGCCTATGTCGCCTGCCCGTGTACCAGTACACGGGTTATCCCGTGTATCTGGATGGGTCCGATCGGGGAGGGGTGTACATGGCGTGTCCTTGGCCATGTACCCTGCCCGTGTCCGTGTAATCTCGGAGTACACGCCAGGCAGTCCACCGACGAACACACGCCGTGTATCCCATACTACAAGGCGTGTAGTTGGGAATTTTCCAGAACCGTCGTCTTCCTCCACGCGCCTTGGCTAATCCTCCAGATCTTGATCCAACCACCCGATCATCGTGAAACTATGGGTTTGGGGTCGTCCCGCCCCTACGAAACTAATTTTGTCAGTTTCGTGCTTCCGATCGGCCTTGAAAATGCATCCCGATCAAACCGCATGAAAACGGTTGAAAAACGGAAAACTTCCGAACCACGTCGATTTGTCCACCGGCATCGCCGTCGCACCTCCGTTAGGTCGTCTCGATGTTGGATCTCCGATTTCAGATCATTGCGCTAACAAAAGGGCATGCAACGATCGATTTTACCAAGAACATGAAGAAAATGCATGAAGAATGCGTCAGAATTGGGAGAAAAAACACAGCAATTGAGAGAGACGAACCTCGATTGATGTTCGTGTTGATCTTGGTTCATCACCATTAGAAGGTTGAGAAAAAACCCTAACAATATCAAGAATAAAATCCCACGATTCCCGCAAATATCCCACCCCACAAGGATGATTGATCTGCTGGCTAATCTATTTGTGGATTAGTCCACGTTTGTCGTGGAAATCAAAAAATGGGGAAGAAAAATCACATCAAACATCCTTCCTGGATTTCCACGGCGTTCGTTGGCGAAGATCCGGTCACCGAGACATCGTCGCCGCGTCGAGAGGTTTTATCCATAGCCTCCAGAGCCGCCAATGGTTTCAGGGTTATGAGGTTTTTAACCCTGGACCCTGCGCAAGCCTTTATTTAAAAGGAAGATATCTACTGCAATAGATTTAATAGAATCTCCCTGCAGAAATAAAATATTTTTATTAAATATTTTATTACTCTTATGTCCAAAAACTAGATTTCACCACCGATCTGCGCTGACCGATGTTAGGCCTCGCCTAAGGTAAAAACATTATTCTAAACGCAATGGTGCCCTCAGATTTATGATCTAAGCACCCGTTCAAGAGTTATTCCACTTTTTCAGGAAAACCGCACATACGCTTTATTTAATTATTAAATTAAATTCAATCATTTGTTCCGGGCTCACACGGCCTCGGAACTACACGCCGTCTCAGATTCTAGTCTCGAATTAATTCCCATATAATATTAAAAGAATACATGAAAAAATCCTGGACATTACAGTAAGGGAATTTATTTTAAAAATCCACTTTCAAAGTTTCCCCCAGAACACTCTTTTTCTTCCTTAACCATATTTTTTTAAAACTATTTTATGGATGTATATATATGGGAAAAATTTATTTATAAAAGAAGTTTTTTGTTTCTTTTTACCTTATTTCAAAGGGTTTTAAAATTAAATTTTTATAGAATGCTTTGAATTTATTTAGAAAAGAAAAAAGTAATGTTTTATTTTAACGTATATAGCGACAAAAACTTTTTGAGTCATTGTAACTGTTATTTTATATTTGTATTAAATTATAATATTTCATGTTTTAATTAAAGTTAAACCACTTTTTTCAAGGTTTTAGTTATTTTTAAAAAGTGTTTTTCAAATGGAATGGATATTTCAATATCCATTTTTTTTCTTATGAGTTCAAAGAATATTTTATATGAGTGAAAGATTTCATATATTATGATTATGTTGTGGTTATTGGGTATTGTTCATCAGAATAAGTGGTTACATTATAAATTGAGAATAGGCGAGCCTATTTTAGCTCTCCAATGCATTGGGTAAAGGGATAGAGTTTACCAATTATGTTTCTCTTAAGAGATTATGAGAATATAATATGATGGTTATTCCAAGCATAACCGTGATGGTTATTTCAAGTGTAAATATGATGGTTACTCCAAGTATAACCATGATGGTTATTCCATGTATAACCATGAGTGTTAATATTATAGTGATTTAAAGTGACTCCTCAAGTTACCTACATGATTTATCTATGATTGCTATGGGTTTTTTATAGTAATATTATGATTTCGAAAGGTAAATGAAAGTATATTATACATTATAAGGTTGAAAATTATAACTTTTTGGGAAATTTATTATGAGTTTTTCCAAATTTAAAAGATAAATTTAAGTATTTTTCATTAATATTTCTTATGAAATGTTTATGGAAATATTTAGGAAGATAAAGTGATTTATTGGGTGTGAAAATTTTAATTTTGATTTTAATGTTTTTTTAAAAGTAAACTTTTTATAAGTATTCATAAACTAATGATTTATTTCTTTATTTGTATGTCTCTTACTTATCTTTTTTATGCTTATAATACATTTAAAAATATTTTTCAGAAGGTTTAATGGTAGGTATAGACAAATAAGAAGTCAAGATAAATGTCATGAATATTTTTCATGAAAATGGAATTTGTATCATTTAAAAAGATTCATATTATAGAAAAAATGGATACTGATTAGAAGTTTCAAGTTTTTAAAATATGGTTTTGTTGTATATGAGTTATGAAATAATTCTCTAAAACTCAAAAACCTAAAAATATCCTTAGGAAAGTATGAAAGTTAATTATTGACTTAAAACTCAAGATTATGTGACTTTAAAGGACATGTCCTTATTTTTGGGTTATAGGATATGTTTATAGAACTTTATAGATTATGATTTTTTCATGTGAGTTTATTTTAAGAGTTATGAATTTTATAATCGATTATAAGTTTAATTTTGATCATAAGTTCAATGTCATAGAAACCCCATTTGACATTTTAAGTGGTGGATCTTGAAGTGATTAATGATATTTTTGAAGGTTTTATTTTTAAGGTTAATCAACAGTGGTATAAAGGATTGGAAGTTAAAGTTATTATATAGTTTTGGGTATTTTATTTAGAAGGATCAGTTTCATTTTAACATGAAATAACTCATTTCATGTTTTGAGGAGGTTATTTTCTATAGAGTAATGATTTTTCATCAAGATGAAAGGTAAATGATCTCACATAAACTTATTTTCCATCCATATGATTTAATCTTCACTATCATAAGAAAAAAATAAATTATTTTTAAAGTTTTTTGGACATCCAAATCACCCAATAGAAACTATTTGTTCTATCCAAAACCTTTTTATTTCTCAAAATTATTTATAGATCACAATTTCTCTTTTATATGGTTTCAAAATATCAATTTATCCATCTCATACAAAAATATAAATACCACCCTGTACTTGACTATTTCTTTTCTAGAGATATAGATTTCATGTTTTAAGATAAAAGGGATATAAATATCATAAAATAAGAACCTAATTTCTCAATTTAAAGTATGAATTATTTTCTTGTGTCGTAAGTATAAAACATGATTGTGTTTCTATTGAAAAATAATAAGGTCATATTCTATATCATTTATTTATTGCGGCAATATAAAAAGTAATAAGATAAAGAAGTGTGGTTAAATTTTTAAGGATGTTTTTATGTACAGAGTTTTCAAAATTATGATATAGTGGTATTTTATCAATCATGAAACACCTAAGGATTATTCTATAATAGTTTTTGTTTTAAAAATTTGGAAACATATTTTATATGGAATTGATACCTTTTCAAAAAAAATTAGTGAAAAGGAGATAGTTTTTGGGAGAAATTTATTGATTTTAAGGTATATTTAACCCTTAATATTAACATATGAAAACTTATTTGAGGAAGAATGTCTTTACTTTCAGTAGACATAAGTATTAAGGTATTGATAAACATTAGGGTTTATTTGATCTTTAATATTGAGTTAATTATGGGTTGTTATAATTTTGGTAACATATGTTTTGTTATAGAGATAACCATGGGATTTAAAAATGATTTGGTGATTTGGTGATTAATGTTATTTTAGAATAATTTTACTATTTTGGGAACCTTATATGGTTAAGGTAAAGATAACATTATAAGAATTTATTTGAGAAATAAGGGTTGAATTAAATTTTGGATTAATATATGATTTTAATGTATCTTAATGGTGATTCAGGTCATTTATGGAAATGATTGGCATATCTTGGAGATTATATGATTTGGGAATTTACATTTTGGATATGATACACTAAGAGTGATCGATTTTTTTTGGATTTTAATGATAAATTAATATCAGAAGTAAGTATGATCAAATCATTCTAATTTTTGGGTTTCAAACTTGGTTGATAATATATAAGATATTTTTTGTATAGTTTTTATCAAATGCTTTAAGTTTCACATTGGGAGTTATTATTGCGGATTTAAATATTAATATTTTTTGAAGCTTTACTCATTTTGGGAATTATCTTATCTCATGAAAACCATTTTTTCTTTTGGTTAATATTAAAATATAAGAGGAATATATTATGGTCATTTTTTTAATTATGTGATCTGTTAGTAGTTGATTTCAGTGATTCAAATATAAAAAAATCACTTTGAATAGTCATCATTTGGAGAAAAAGATGACTTTATGGTGAAAATTGATTAGAGGATGAAACGAGTAAGTATATTTTATTTTGTTCATAGTATAAATGTCACAGAAATTCCTCAAATTGAGAAAAATGATCTTGAAATAAAAACATTATTCATTTTATTTTCTAAACAAGAAATCAATGGTCATTTAATCTATTATAGATTTATGGTTTTGTGATGGTTAACTTTCTCATTACCATGTTCTCTATCACTCTCTATAATTCCTTGGGTATTTATTTTTTCTATCATTTATATATTTTCAATACCCACAAATTTTTTCCTATATAGAAACCCAATTATATATTATTCCATTTAAATTTAATATTCCCTTTTCTGTTTTTTAAAGAGGAGGTATAATTAACCCTTTTTATGATGTTGTATTCCATCTAAGGTATTTTTAAAAGTGAAACCCCTGGTTTCTCTGCTTAAGTTAAAATTTCTAGGATTTAATTTATATAAGTGGAGTAGGATAATGTAATATCATGGTATTTTAAAATAATATCATTATCTTTGATAATGTGTATGACACACAACATGAAGCTTAAATGAACCGTGAAATATTATTATTTAAATATGACCAGTATAACATAGCTGTTAAACTGGTGGGTATGAATAGGATTAACTTATATTATATATATATATATATATATTTTAATCAATACAAATTTATTTATTAAATATGAGGAAATAAAAACTCAAGATTTAGTCAAACCATTTTATTCTTTAAAAATTTGATTTCATCAAAAATGGTTTTTGATTCTTTTTTATGGGTGAATAATATAATTAAATTTCATATATTTTAGATAATTTATTTTATAAAATATATATAATTTCATAAATGAGTGTTTCAAAATTATCTTATGGTTAAATTTTGAGATTTTTCTAAAAAGTACGATTTTTTAACAAATAGAGAAAATAACGATCTTTATTGAAAAAAGTGTTTTCTTTTAAATTATTTTTAAATTAAAATTATATTTTGAATGAGTTTAAAAATTTTATTAGTTTTTTTAATTTAAGTTGATCCAATTTTAATTTTTTTAATTAAATTTA
Source organism: Viscum album (assembly GCA_963277665.1). NCBI lineage: Eukaryota > Viridiplantae > Streptophyta > Magnoliopsida > Santalales > Viscaceae > Viscum > Viscum album. The sequence continues at coordinate 1,574,036,755 of OY728119.1, read as the reverse complement.
TACATTTATGTTTTATAAAAACATTTTAAACTTAAAAATTCTTTTTTTATAAAAAACCTATTTTTCAAAATGTTTTTTTAGTTTAATTTTAAATTAAATTCTTCCACTTATCTATTTTGAATTTGGAAAAATGGATTTTATAATTGGTACTTGGAGGCCCAAATTTGGAAAATATTTCCCTTTTATATTTTGGTATGAATTAATAGTAACCTTAGTAAATTTTGTTACCACATTAAAGAGTAAATCTGTTAATGAATGTGAAAAATAAAATGCTTATTATGAAATATTAGTTATTAATCTTCATCATGATAATTTTTTTTAAATTTTTAGTGTATAAATATTTACCTTAAATACTTACACAATGGAAATGTAGTAATTATTCAATTAATAAAAAACTCAAATAAATGATATTAAAAATATTAAAATTGATATAATTTGAGATAATTAATGTGATACGGAAATTTTATTAATTAAATTGACCTAATATGGATTTATTAAAATATTTTTTTAATTTTATTTGTTTTCTTGATGTTATTAATGTCAAAGTAATGAATATTTATAAAATTTAATATTAATGATACTTTATAATACATAATATTTTATGAAATGATATAAAATTCTTAAAACTTTTAGATTCATCTAAGAGATTATGAAATGTATTAAAATTTAAACCATCATCCATTTATGGTATTTTTTTCAATTTATAGTAGAAATCTTGACCCTCAAAGATTAAAAATACTTATTGTCATGGGAAGTGTGAAAAGGGTTAACGAGGGGTTAAAACCAAAATATAAGGGTACAAAAATTGTGAAAACTCACCCCACCTAATTTTTATTATATGATATTATATTGATATATATTTATCCTTTATATTAAATAAAACAATTTTCATCCATTTATGATTGAAAATGAATTTAAATGAATTTAATATTTTTAATAAATTCTAAGAGTGACCCTCCCCTATCCTATTAAATTAATTTAATATTCTCTTTAAGAGTTATTATTTTTCAAAATATTACCCAATAGTGAGATGTTGAAAATAAAAAATAGTAAAGTATAAAAAATGTGGATAAAATGTTACAAAATGTATGGAAGATAAAAGGTGTAGAGACCCTAAGCTTTACGTACATGGACATTACATTACTTTTGTGGAATACTTAATACATAACAAAAACAGACACACAAGGACCGTAATAGTTTAGTGTCTTTGGAAACTCGGAAGTAATCTTCTAATCGTGGTGAAAGATCTTCAACATCTCCCATAGAGATCTTCCACTTTTTTTCCTTACCCTAAACCTTTCTTTTAATCCTGGGGGAAAATAAAACATAAAAAGGGTGAGCTCAAATTCTCATTAAGGGTAATCATGGATAAAATAAAACATACCATATACATTTGAACTTAAAAACATGAACATAATGTTTAAACATCAAAATCATGAGCAACGACATAAAACATGGAAGTACATAAGGCATAGATCATAATGGAACATAAATCATGATAAAATAGCATGGGAATAAAACATGTAATTGTGGAAACCATTAAGTACATGATATGTGTCACGACCCGACCTCGGGGCCCGTGCCGTGACTACCCCAAGCCCGCCTTCCATAGGCCAGGGGCTGGCGACTAGCACCAAGGCGTAAAATCCCGGTAAACAGGGAAGGCATTGCCTTTATAAGTAACAACCACCACAGAGTCAGCAAGCGGAAAGTAACAACCAAGTGCAGAAAAGTAAAGGGGGCCGGAATACAAGCCCAACTGAAAGTACAACTGAAAAGGTAAAGAACAGCAACTGAAGAAAAGACGGCGGCCTCGTGTCGTCCACTGGCAATCCCACCTGAAGGGTGGGTACAGATAGCCTCCAGGCTCCTCGGGTCCCACGTCCGCTCCGAGCACGTCCCGCCCAGTGGTCCACCTCCAGGTACCGTCCTGCTCCACGCCCCAACCGTGATCAGCGCTGTCCGTCGTCTGCATCCAACACAACAAGGTGCGGGCATAGCCCGTGCAGGGGTGAGTATAAGCTACTCAGTAAGGACCCCGAGACCCCCGAAGGTCTCCCGAAATCCACAAAGGATATAGCACAAAAGGAAGGTGCAATCACGAAGTAACATCTGACTCGACTTAGGTATATGCCCATACATATACCTAAGTCCCCATTTCTAGCTATGCTCTCGAGCTCAAGGTCAACTCGATCCACACAGGAAAGCAAGACTCAAATCCACCAGGGAGAGTAAATAGTAAATAATAAATCCACATAGGATAGTTCAACACAATCCACAAAGGAGAGTAACATAAGATTCAGCTCAACCAGGTATACTTTTTCAGATGACGTCAAAGATGATCACTGATCCATCTAAGTCATCGGACCCACGAAGGATCGATAGGTACTAACCCCCGCAAAAGATCCACACAGTATCGGGCTCACACAGAACCTGTAGGCAGTGGCTCACACAGAACCGGTAGTAAGGACCCACACAGGATCGGGCCCACACAGGACCTGTAGCACTGATCCACGTAGGATCGCTGAGTGTAGTAGTCGATGCAGTCCACTGAGGATCTCCGCACAGTCGTCGCCGCAGTCCACGAAGGATCTCTGCTCTGTCGTCGTCGCAGTCCACGGAGGATCTCTGCACTGTCGTCGAAGTCACAGCCAGCACTAGGGTTCCCGCACACAGCGAGCTCGTTTAGGAGGGTCCGCTCCACGAGCCGAGAGGCTGATACATCAACTGACACGTAGTCCAAAGTTGATGTATCCAAAATTTCCGTATCGACAACAGGATCTCAACGCAACAGACGACGCGTCAATCGGACGTCCGGTCTGAGAGTTATTGGCATTTTCGTCCCAGAGGCCCGGTTGGTTTTTAGGGAAAAACCAACCCGACTGTACTCCGCCTGTGTCCGATCCTCGGGCGGAGTATGCCAAAAGTTCCGTCTCACTTAGAGGAAACTACCACAGCTGACGGTACGTCGATCGGACGTCCGTAGCTCAAGTTATGAGCGTTTCCGCTCCGAGGGCCCGGTTGGTTTCGTCTACGAACCAACCCGGCCGAACACAAAGTCTTCCGAAACCTTGAGTGTAATATACCGAAATGACCGTCTCGATCCAAGGATCGCGTAGCCGCTGACGGTTTGTCAATCGGAGGTCCCAGGCCCAAGATATGGGCAAAAGACCGAAGAGGGCCCGAAAACGGGGGTTCTGGGCCCGGGGCGACCCGGCCCGAACCACCCCTGGGTCGGCCGAACCGGGTCGACCCGACCCGGCTAGGCCGGGTCCGGTCCGGCCTGGGCGCGGCCCGGCCGACCGGACCGGCCGGCTCGGCTTCGGCCGAGCGGCCGAAGAAAACCGCCGCGGGTTTGACCCGCGGCGGTCCGGCGGTTCGCCGCCGCCGCGGCCGAGCCGCGACGGATTCTTCCGGCGGCGCGCCGGGCGCCGCCTCCGCCTTCCGCGGGCCGCCGGAGTTGCTCCGGTGGTCCGTTTTGCCTCCCGTCTGCGCCATAGCTCCTCCCGGGGGCCGATCTTCACTGCGGGATCAACGGATCGCCCCTGCCGCACGGTTCGTCGTCGTCCGCCAAATCCGCACAACAAAAAGATCGGCGGAGGGTTGCCGGGTCTTGTTCGTTAGATCCGCACCCTCTGCGTTAGTCATAAAATCATCGGGAGGGATTAAGGCAGCCACAATTTTATCCAAAAATAAAATTTTTCAAGTTTGGTTCTTTAATTAAAAAGAATTAGATCACGGGAACGAATCACCAAGAAAAATAAAATCCCTACCTCGATGTCGCTGTCGGACGTGAGGTCGTCGCGGAATCGCTCGTCGCGGAAGGAGGGGATCGTCGCGTCGTCGCGGAAGAGACGTTCGTCGCACCGCGGGAAAAACGTCGCGCCGGCGATCTCCGGATCTAGAACAAACGGATTTAATTAATTAAATCCGTTTTCATTGAAATTAAAAAGGGAGAATTAAACGATCTGTTTCTCACCTTAGTTGCCGAACGAGGATCGGCCGCGGAAGAAGAGGCGTCGCCGAAGAACGTCGCGGGTAGAGCTCGTCGACGTCGCAGATCACGGTGTGCGTCGTCGAATTCCGGTCGCCGGCGTTCTTCGCGTTCTTCGCGTTCTTCGCGTTCTTCGCGTGGAGAGTGGAGGCTTAGAGAATTCGCACAACGATAGCAATCCTCCAAAATAGACAAGTTTGTTTATTTTATTAATTTGCCAACGAAAGCAAACGCGTAAGTAACGACCCATTAAATTCGTTGAATTAATTCAATGAATGAAACAACCCATTTAATTCACAAAATAAACCGCCCAATTAAATGGTCTGTTAAGAATTAAGGAAAACGGGTCGGTTGACTTTTCAGTTACTTGACGGGTTTTCGCGGGTGCGTTACTTAGCGAAAGAAACGGCGGGGCTCGTGCGGGCCCCACCTCACAAATATCCTACCATGAGGGTAGGATATTTCCGGATAGCACCCTATCCGCTTTAACTCAGCTCATGTGGCTTCCAAGCGACTTCCAAGCGGCTTAAGTGAAATAAAATAAAGTTGTCGCACAACCTTTATTTTATTTCCGACTTAAAGCCCAAAATTTTAAAAACCACGGTTGAGCAAACGCAACTCCGGAAGAGGTGTTTCTAAGCAAATACCGGCGCTGCGATTTCATCGGTGCCCTCAGAATTCGATTCCGGGCACCGGTTCAAAAGATAGAAAACCCCGCTCGTCCGTTCACTGAACGTACCCGAGCCAAACTTCGGAAATTGATTCCGGGCACACCGGGCCTCGGAATCAGGTGCCGTCTGAAGCTGCGCTCTTGTAAAATTCCAAAGAAAATTAAGAAAAAAATTTCCTTGAAATTTGTGGGTATTTACATTACTCCCACCTCAGGGCTTTACGTCCCTGTAAAGATACATCAAAAACTAGGGGAACAAATGGGGGTACTGAGCACGCATCTGAGCCTCCCGCTCCCAAGTGCTCTCCTGGAGGTTCCCGTGCTGCCATCTGACGCGCACAATAGGAATCGACCGCCCACGTAGGACCCTCTCCTATCGATCCTCGATCTCCACTGGGACCTCCGCAAAAGTCGCCCCATCGTCCACGTCCAGCTCCCCAAAGTCGATGATGTGCGCCGGGTCATTCACGTATCTCCTCAGCTGAGACACGTGGAAGACGTCGTGGACCCGGTGCAACTGAGGTGGTAGAGCCAGGCGATAAGCCACCTCTCCTATCCTGCTGAGGACCTGGAAAGGCCCGATGAAGCGTGGAGACAACTTGACGCCTCGGCCAAATCTCCGTAAACCACGTCGAGGTGAGACACGCAAAAAGACGTGGTCGCCATCCTCGAACTCTAGTGGCCTCCGCCTCCTGTCAGCATATGACTTCTGTCGGCTCTGAGCTGTCCTCATCCTCTCCTGGATGATCTGGACCTTCTCTGTCGTGGCTCGGACCATCTCTGGTCCCACGAGTGCTGACTCCCCAGGGTCTGTCCAGCACAACGGTGATCTGCAGGGTCTGCCGTACAATGCCTCGTATGGTGCCATCCCGATGGTGGAGTGGTAGCTGTTGTTGTACGCGAACTCCACCAAGTGTAGGTGGTCCTCCCAGCTACGACCAAAGTAGAGAACACATGCACGGATCATGTCCTCGAGTGTCTGTATGGTCCTCTCCGTCTGACCATCTGTCTGAGGGTGGAAGGCTGTGCTCTGATGGAGCCGCGTCCCGAACGCCTCCTGCAACCCCTTCCAAAGCCGGGAAGTGAAACGAGCATCTCGATCGGAGACGATAGACGATGGCACACCGTGAAGCCGTACGATCTCCTGGACGTAAAGACGTCCCAAGATCTCCACTGAGCCCTGCTCTCTGATGGGTAAGAAGTGTTTCGACTTGGTGAGTCGGTCGACAATCACCCAAATGGAGTCGTGACCTCTGGAAGTGCGTGGAAGTCCAGTCACGAAGTCCATAGATATGCCGTCCCACTTCCACTCCGGGACCTCCAAGGGCTGTACCAAGCCTGCTGGTACCTGATGCTCTGCCTTCACCTGCTGGCAGGTGAGGCATCGTGAAACGAAATCTGCCACAGCTTTCTTCATGCCCGGCCACCAGTGCTATCGTCTGAGATCCTGGTACATCTTCGCCACTCCGGGATGCACCGCCAAGGGAGAAGTGTGAAACTCTCTCAGAACCTCCTCTCGTAAAGCGATTGGTACGAAGGTACGTCCTCTGAAAAGGATGTCGTGCTCTGCTCCAAGGGAGAAACCATCAGGCGCCTGACCTGAGGATATCAGTGCACGCCGGGTCTCACAGTCAGCGTCCCCACGCTGAGCCTCTCTGACCCGCTGTAGAAGTGGAGGAGAGACTGTGAGAGACTGAAGAAAGGCTGCTCCGTCTCTATCCACGAAGGATATCTGTAAGGAGGCTAGCTGCTCCGTCGCCTCCTCAAGTAGCTGAATGCCCGTCCTCCTGCTGAGGGCATCGGCTACCACGTTCCCCTTCCCAGGAGTATAGACTATCTCAAAGTCATAGTCCTGGAGGAACTCAATCCATCTCCGCTGTCTCAGGTTCAGGTCCTTCTGAGAGAAGATATACCTGAGACTCTGGTGGTCAGAAAAGACTGTGAAGCGCTCGCCCATCAGATAGTGCCGCCAAGTCTTCAGAGCGAAGACCACTGCTGCTAACTCCAGGTCATGAGTGGCGTAGTTCTGCTCATGCGGCCTCAACTGACGTGATCCGTAGGCGATCACGGCTCGCTCCTGCATCAGGACGCACCCGAGTCTAGTCCCTGATGCATCACAGTAAACTACGTATCCAACTCCCTCCTCAGGCAACCTCAAGATAGGTGCGCTGGTCAATCTCAGTCTCAGCTCCTGGAAGCTCTACTGACATCTGTCTGACCACACAAAGGGTTTCCCCTTCTTTGTCAAGGCTGAGAGTGGTGCCGAAACTCTGGAGAAGTCTGGCACAAATCTCCGATAGTATCCGGCTAGGCCCAAGAAGCTCCGCACCTCCGTCACACTCCTGGGTGGCTCCCAAGCTAGCACTGCCTCGATCTTCGCGGGATCCACTGCAACTCCCGCCTCAGAGATGACGTGACCCAAGAAGTGGACCTCACGTAACCAGAACTGGCACTTTGAGATCTTGCCATAAAGCTGGTGCTCTCGGAGTGTGTCTAGCACAACTCGCAGGTGGTAGGCATGGTCCTCCTCAGTCGTCGAGTATACCAAAATGTCTTCAATGAAGACCACGAAAAATCGGTCGAGGTATGGCTAGAAGATCCTGTTCATGAGGCTCATGAACACTGCTGGAGCATTGGTTACGCCGAACGGCATAACCAAGAACTCATAATAGCCATACCGACACCTGAAGGCCGTCTTCTGCACGTCCTCGTCTCGAACTCTGAGCTGATGATAGCCTGACCGAAGGTCTATCTTCGAGAACCACCGCGCTCCCTTGAGCTGATCGAAGAGGTCATCAATCCGTGGCAGCGGATACTTGTTCCTCACTGTCACCTGGTTCAGGCGACGATAGTCGACACACATTCGCAAGCTCCCGTCCGCCTTCTTGGCGAACAATATCGGGGAAGCCCAGGGTGAAACACTGGGTCGGATAAACCCCTTGCTCTGCAAGTCCTCCAACTGTACCCGCAGCTCTCGAAGCTCGGCGGGGGCCATCCGATATGCTGGAGTAGATATCGGGGCTGTCCCGGGGTACAAGTCGATGTAAAAGTCTACCTCTCTACGAGGAGGTAGCCCTGGAACGTCGTCGGGAAAGACGTCCACGTACTGGTCCACCACTGCAGGAAAAACTGGACTCCGCACGTCCACTGCTCCTAGGATGAGGCTAGCCAACTGATGAGAGATGGGCTGCACTCTCCTCCGCGGAAGTCCATCCTGTGCTGAAAAGGTTCCCTTCTCGCCGGTGAAGGTAAAACTGATCCCGTCGGTGCGAACACATCGCACCTTGCGCCTAAAACAGTCGATCTGGGCATGAACCGTGGATAGCCAATCCATGCCCAAGATGACGTCGTAAGGCCTCGACGCCGCTACAAGGAGATCCCAGTCGAAGCTCTCGCCTCCTAGAGTAAGCTCACACTGCCGGCACCAGTGCGTAATCGTCGAGTCTGCTCCCGTAGGAGTCTCTAGCCGTAAGGATCGAGCCAACGGCTCAGTTTGAATCTCCGAGCTCCGAACAAGGGCAGAGGATATGAAAGAGTGACTCGCTCCTGTGTCTATAAGTACTGCAGCAAGGGTGGAATAGACACAGATCGTACCTCGAATCATCTCTGGCATGTCGGGGTCGTAGGCCTCCGCTGCCTGGAGCTGGGCCTGTCCCTGCCCACCAGCTCCCTGTGGTCGAGGTGGCCCTCCTGGTGGTGGTGGGGGTAGAGCCTGGAAGCGTCGCCCACCACCCGCTGCTCGGCCAGCTCCTCTGCCTCGTCCGCCTCCTCCCTGCGGACCGCCACGGTCGACCCTCTGCCTCTGCCTGGGTGGCCCCTCCACCGTCTGCTGCTCCTCTGATCGGCGAGTCGGGCAGTCACGAGCCATGTGACCCTGCCTGCCGCAGGAGTAGCACTGCCTACCTCTCGGGAGGCTGGCACTCCGCTGTGTGCCCCGCACTGCTGAGCCGGTGTCCTGAGGCCGTCTGCGTGGGGGTCTGGTCTGCCTGGACCCGAGAGTCATCCGTCGGCTACCTGCTGCCGAAGACTCAGCTACCTGCCGCCCTGCGCTAGGTCTCGCCGCTGAAGAAGGCTCTTCCAGGAAGCTCTCGATCAGGAGGGCTCGCTCCAGTACTCCCGCCTGGGTCGGAATGCTGAGGGAGATCAGCGACGACCGAATCTCCTGCCGCAAGCCCTGCTCGAAGGTCCGGGCCCGGAAGAAGGGGTCCCGTACCATGTCGGTCGAGTAGCGAGATAGGTCAGTGAACCTCGTCGCGTACTGAGCGACCGTCATGCTGCCCTGGCGCAGTTAGAGAAGCTCCTGGATGCGCACCGCTCGGAGGGTGGCCGGGACGAACTCAGAGCGGAAGAGGCTCTCGAAGTCCGTCCAGAGCAAGGATGCCTCATCGTGAAACTGGAGCATCAAGCTCCACCATCGTCCTGCCGCCGCCTGCAGGAGGCTTGCCGCGAGAATCACCATGAGATCCGCTGGTGTCCTCACTAGCCTAAAGATCCGTACCACCGCCTCTAGCCAGTCCTCGGCGGCCTGGGGGTCCGCCTCACTGCGAAACCTGGGTGGTCGCTGGCTCTAAAACTCATGCAGTTCCCTGAGGCGACGTGCATCGTCAGCGTCTGGTACTGGCAGCATCGGTGGCTCGGAGGGTAAAGCTACCGCCGGTGCCTCTACTGGAAAAGGGCCCTGCACCGAGGCATCGTCGCTCGGTGGGCTGCCGTCGCGCCCTACACTCGGAACCCTAGCTGGCTGTCGTCGCGGGGCCATCCTGAAAAGGAGAACAAGAGCACCACAGTCAGAACAGTATACCTGGTGAGCTGGCACAAGTAATCACAAGGAAAACTTGAGACTTTCATGAAGCATATCAGTATACCCGGTGAGCTGACACAAGTAATCACAAAGAAAACTTGAAACACACACGCAATCAATGTTTTCATGCATTAAGTCGGAAATCAGGAGTCAGGGTCCTGGTGTACGGATACGTCGGCCACCGCACCAACACTGGGCTCCCTGAACTGATAACCACACTCAATACACTAAACACTATTGCTTCATATAGGAAGAAAAGACGATCAGAGTCTGCGGTAGAACCGACCGCCTCTGATACCAATTTGTCACGACCCGACCTCGGGGCCCGTGCCGTGACTACCCCAAGCCCACCTTCCATAGGCCAGGGGCTGGCGACTAGCACCAAGGCGTAAAATCCCGGTAAACAGGGAAGGCACTGCCTTTATAAGTAACAACCACCACAGAGTCAGCAAGCGGAAAGTAACAACCAAGGGCAGAAAAGTAAAGGGGGCCGGAATACAAGCCCAACTGAAAGTACAACTGAAAAGGTAAAGAACAGAAACTGAAGAAAAGACGGCGGCCTCGGGTCGTCCACTGGCAATCCCACCTGAAGGGTGGGTACAGATAGCCTCCAGGCTCCTCGGGTCCCACGTCCGCTCCGAGCACGTCCCGCCCAGTGGTCCACCTCCAGGTACCGTCCTGCTCCACGCCCCAACCGTGATCAGCGCTGTCCGTCGTCTGCATCCAACACAACAAGGTGCGGGCATAGCCCGTGCAGGGGTGAGTATAAGCTACTCAGTAAGGACCCCGAGACCCCCGAAGGTCTCCCGAAATCCACAAAGGATATAGCACAAAAGGAAGGTGCAATCACGAAGTAACATCTGACTCGACTTAGGTATATGCCCATACATATACCTAAGTCCCCATTTCTAGCTCTGCTCTCGAGCTCAAGGTCAACTCGATCCACACAGGAAAGCAAGACTCAAATCCACCAGGGAGAGTAAATAGTAAATAATAAATCCACATAGGATAGTTCAACACAATCCACAAAGGAGAGTAACATAAGATTCAGCTCAACCAGGTATACTTTTTCAGATGACGTCAAAGATGATCACTGATCCATCTAAGTCGTCGGACCCACGAAGGATCGATAGGTACTAACCCCCGCAAAAGACCCACACAAGATCGGGCTCACACAGAACCTGTAGGCAGTGGCTCACACAGAACCGGTAGTAAGGACCCACACAGGATCGGACCCACACAGGATCGGGCCCACACAGGACCTGTAGCACTGATCCACGTAGGATCGCTGAGTGCAGTAGTCGACGTAGTCCACTGAGGATCTCCGCACAGTCGTCGCCGCAGTCCACGAAGGATCTCTGCTCTGTCGTCGTCGCAGTCCACGGAGGATCTCTGCTCTGTCGTCGAAGTCACAGCCAGCACTAGGGTTCCCGCACACAGCGAGCTCATTTAGGAGGGTCCGCTCCACGAGCTGAGACGCTGATACATCAACTGACACGTAGTCCGAAGTTTATGTATCCAAAAGTTCCGTATCGACAACAAGATCTCAACGCAACAGACGGCGCGTCAATCGGACGCCCGGTCTGAGAGTTATTGGCATTTTCGTCCTAGGGGCCCGGTTGGTTTTTAAGGAAAAACCAACCCGACCGTACTCCGCCTGTGTCCGATCCTCGGGTGGAGTATGCCAAAAGTTCCGTCTCACTTAGAGGAAACTACCACAGCTGACGGTACGTCGATCGGACGTCCGTAGCTCAAGTTATGAGCGTTTCCGCTCCGAGGGCCCGGTTGGTTTCGTGTACGAACCAACCCGGCCGAACCCAAAGTCTTCCGAAACCTTGAGTGTAATATACCTAAATGACCGTCTCGATCCAAGGATCGCGTAGCCGCTGACGGTTCGTCAATCGGAGGTCCCAGGCCCAAGATATGGGTAAAAGACCGAAGAGGGCCCGAAAACGGGGGTTCTGGGCCCGGGGCGACCCGGCCCGAACCACCCCTGGGTCGGCCGAACCGGGTCGACCCGACCCGGCTAGGCCGGGTCCGGTCCGGCCTGGGCGCGGCCTGGCCGACCGGACCGGCCGGCTCGGCTTCGGCCGAGCGGCCGAAGAAAACCGCCGCGGGTTTGACCCGCGGCTTGGAGGAACGCGGCCCGCGCGGGCCGCGTGCTGGGTGGCCGGACCGCGGACGCGGTCCGACGGTTCGCCGCCGCCGCGTCCGAGCCGCGGCGGATTCCTCCGGCGGTGCGCCGGGCGCCGCCGCCTCCGGTCGCCGGCGCCGCCGCGCCGGCGACCCGCGCCGCCGCCGCCTTCCGCGGGCCGCCGGAGTTGCTCCGGTGGCCCGTTTTGCCTCCCGTCTGCGCCATAGCTCCTCCCGGGGGCCGATCTTCACTGCGGGATCAACGGATCTCCCCTGCCGCACGGTTCGTCGTCGTCCGCCAAATCCGCACAACAAAAAGATCGGCGGAGGGTTGCCGGGTCTTGTTCGTTAGATCCGCACCCTCCGCGTTAGTCATAAAATCATCGGGAGGGATTAAGGCAGCCACAATTTTATCCAAAAATAAAATTGTTCAAGTTTGGTTCTTTAATTAAAAAGAATTAGATCACGGGAATGAATCACCAAGAAAAATAAAATCCCTACCTCGATGTCGCCGTCGGACGTGAGGTCGTCGCGGAATCGCTCGTCGCGGAAGGAGGGGATCGTCGCGTCGTCGCGGAAGAGACGTTCGTCGCACCGCGGGAAAAACGTCGCGCCGACGATCTCCGGATCTAGAACAAACGGATTTAATTAATTAAATCCGTTGTCATTGAAATTAAAAATGGAGAATTAAACGATCCATTTCTCACCTTAGTTGCCGAACGAGGATCGGCCGCGGAAGAAGAGGCGTCGCCGAAGAACGTCGCGGGTAGAGCTCGTCGACGTCGCAGATCACGGTGTGCGTCGTCGAATTCCGGTCGCCGGCGTTCTTCGCGTTCTTCGCGTTCTTCGCGTTCTTCGCGTGGAGAGTGGAGGCTCAGAGAATTCGCACAACGATAGCAATCCTCCAAAATAGACAAGTTTGTTTATTTTATTAATTTTCCAACGAACGCAAACGCGTAAGTAACGACCCATTAAATTAGTTGAATTAATTCAACGAATGAAACAGCCCATTTAATTCACGAAATAAACCGCCCAATTAAATGGTCTGTTAAGAATTAAGGAAAACACGTCGGTTGACTTTTCAGTTACTTGACGGGTTTTCGTGGGTGCGTTACTTAGCGAAAGAAACGGCGGGGCTCGTGCGGGCCCCACCTCACAAATATCCTACCATGAGGGTAGGATATTTCCGGATAGCACCCTATCTGCTTTAACTCAGTTCAAGTGGCTTCTAAGCGACTTCCAAGCGGCTTAAGTGAAATAAAATAAAGTTGTCGCACAACCTTTATTTTATTTCCGACTTAAAGCCCAAAATTTTAAAAACCACGGTTGAGCAAACGCAACTCCGGAAGAGGCGTTTCTAAGCAAATACCGGCGCTGCGATTTCATCGGTGCCCTCAGAATTCGATTTTGGGCACCGGTTCAAAAGATAGAAAACCCCGCTCGTCCGTTCACTGAACGTACCCGAGCCAAACTTCGGAAATTGATTCCGGGCACACCGGGCCTCGGAATCAGGTGCCGTCTGAAGCTGCGCTCTTGTAAAATTCCAAAGAAAATTTAGAAAAAAATTTCCTTGAAATTTGCGGGTCTTTACAATATGATTTCCATATTATCCAAGGCATTGCTGCCAAGACCATCTTAGTGGAAAAAGTCCCTTTCTGAATCGAGTTCACTCCTCGTTCCAGTCCTGTATTACTGAACCGGTTTAACATTCTATTCCATCCATGTCTATATCATGAGATATAAATCTTTACCCAATGCATTGGAGGGATATATAGGTCCCACCCATCTCATAATGAAATCATTATTAGTTGCACCACAACATAAACTTAAAACATTCATCATAACCCAATGAATAAAATGGGTTTCATAAACATCATATCATCATCACACAATCCATATAAAACAAATGGATATTTCATCATAAGAAAAGTGAAAGCATGTAAATCATTGAGACATTATTCTTGAAACATACAGATAAGAAATAATTTCATCTTAGATGGAAAATGGTTTTGATAAAACACTTGAAATGAATTCTTGAGAAAAATATTCTTTCTTCTTCAAAATCATTTTCATTTAACAAAATGCCATGCACATTTAAAATAAAAGTATTTTGTTGAAAATAACCATAAAATCTTGTAGAGTAAGCCTCATGAAAATGAGTCATTATGAAACCGTAAAAATCCATTCACTCCGTATAAGTTAAAAAATAACATTCTTCTCGTACTTTTGTCGGAAAAGTCAAAAAGTACCTCGTATAGTAAAAAAAATATTCCTTACATACCATGTAGTAAAAGTAAAAAATGGGTAAAAAGGAATTTAAACATACATGAATACACTTTTATAAAACATGGACATGGATGATAGCAATGACCCTAGTAAATACTTATGAATACGCAATCTCGGATAAAAATGAGATTTGCACAATTATCCCTTACCTTAGGTCCGATATGCTTCGTACGTATCCAAACCTCCTGTATAATGATTTAAATAATATCATTAACTAATTACAGAATCATATTCATTGTTATTATATCATATATGGTTCACTTATGACTTTATATTACCCGTTCTTTTGTAAATTCATGTTAAAGTAGCGTTTTGGGTAAAATCGTCTCATTTGTTGTTCTTGTTTTAACTTGTAATTATTCATATGATTAATTAGATCATGATTAATTACATCCAGAATGTAAAACATGATTTATATATATAATATATATTGATAATATACATATATATAATGGATCGATAAATGGAAAGAAATACACCGTTCATGGAGACGGTAGGCCGTACGTATGCATGAACGTTATTTTCGTTTCCTTATTGAATTGAATGGAATTAAGTAGATGAAATAAATATATATATACATAAATCCAGTAGAATTATTATGTCATATATTTCATGATTACTTATTATATATACTTTATAATCATTCTTTAATGTTTATCATGGAGAGTGAATCTCATCGCGTCGTGGAGACGGTATTCCGTACGTACGCACGAGCGATGATATCATTCCCATGATTGTCGAATTGTATTAAAGTGTATGTATAATATTAAAGAATAAATATCACTTTAAAAAAATCATATATATTCATTACTTTCACCATTATACCCATCCAAGTAAGGTGGTGGTGGAAAATAGATTACACCACGGCGTGAAGACGGTATTCCGTACGTACTCACGCGCGGTGATTTCGTTTTCCATAGGATGGATAGATGGTGAAATATGGTTGTTTAATACTTATAATAAAATATCAGTATATGAGTGATACTGATGTTATTACTTCATAATGAAACAACTAAATAAGAAGAAGTTGAAGAAGAAAGAAAATTGAAAGAATCGGTAACGGATATTACCTCTTCTTTGACACACCTCTTTGAATCTTCCTCTTAGGGTACTAAAATTGGTCTTTGAAGAAGACCAGAACCTCTAGGATGTTGATAGGGAATTTTAGAAGGGAAATGGTCAGGGTTTTTTCGATCTTAAAGGCTCAAATTGGTGTGAGGAAGAGAGGGAGGAGGTTCCCTTTTATAAGGGAGGAGAGGGGCACCTTTGGAAATCTTAAAAATATTAATTTATAATAAATCTAACACACTTAAAAACCTCCAAAAATGACTCATATTAGAATATTAGATTATATAGGGTTGTAATCTCAAAAACCAATAAAATTTAGACATGTTAGGAATTTATTTTAAACATTATCAACTTGATTTATCCTTATTTAATCAATTTTATTTTATTTGTGGTAATAACATTCTAAATTTTAAATTATAACAAATAATTACTTATTTGTTGTGAATTGTCTATAATTGGATACTTTATAACATTTTATACCTTATAAATTTTAATTTATAATTTTTAAATATTTTTGTGATTTTTAAACAATTTTATAATATGTTATTTTTATAAAATAACAATAGTGTCAATTTTGACACTATTCATTTATTTGAATTTAAATAATATATATACAGAAGATATTTTAGAACTAAAAGCTTTAATAGATTCATAAAATGTCATATGTATCTAGAAAATTAGTGGATCACAATAAATAGTTCATATAATATTTATTTTATTATTTTTAAAACCATTTATTTGGTTTGTCTCTTAATAAAATAATTACTACATCATTTTTGTATAATTATTTAATATACTTATTTGTTGCATAAAAATTAAAACTAAAATCATATGATAAAGATAAATCTATTAAATTTTACAATAATACTTTTACTCGAATTTATAATCTTAAAATCACAATATTTAAATTTTTATATTTATTAAATTATGAAGGTGACAACTTTGGTATCATTTAAAATAAACTAATATAAGTGTCATAATCGCTTTTATAAGGATCCAAATGGTCAAATATTCGACCATTGGATGATTATGGTTTATAGTTACATGACCAATAAGTTTTGGTCAGTGTTTTTGGCATTTTATGGTTACTATTAGTTTAATAAAAACTATATTCTTGATTTTTCACTAGATAAACAATTTCTGCATCACTATTGTGTTACAATTAATGATAATTATTTAATCCATAAAAATTATAAATAAATTCATATGATGTATATAATTTCATTATATTTATGGAGACTATTCATGTTCTAAGTTTCATGAAGTTTATCACTAAATTAAAATTAATATACTTATAATATTTAAGAGAGTGACATGTTGTCACTTTCTTTGGTTTTAATAATAATTAAGTTATTTTCATGGGAAAAAGTCCATTAAATGATTCTAATCCGACCCCTAGTTTATATGGGTCGCCTTTTAGTCATCCAATAGTATTTTGACAAGTGTTAGGGTAATTTTATAATATTATATCTACACTTAATTACCTGATTTCCCCTTAACTATGGTAAATAAAATTTACCATAGTTACTATTCATAATTCCCAAAAATAAAAAGTAGCTTATTAACATAATTTGGACCCACTTATTCCAAATATGGAATCCGTTTTTCCAAATTAAATACACAAAATTTTCATAAATTAAATTAAAATTAATCCCGTTGTCGAAAGAAAATGAGTTTTTCTTTAAAACATTTCAAAAGATTGAATTGATTTAACCTACGAATTCAAGGTAAAATCAATGATAATGACATACATTATATTAAATGGTAAAAATATATTCTATTTATACTTTGAAACCATTCAATATTATAATTTAACCACATAAGTTATTACGATTAAAAAGTTGTTTTTAATTAAAATATAGCGTGTTTTTACTATTCATTAAAATATGAATGTTATCAGAATAATATGAAAAATTTATCCAGGGTAAAATTTTATATCCTGATTCCAAAGAATAATTTTATTTTGTAAAATTGAACTTATAAACATGTCAAAAACTATATTTCAAGTGGGTGCGCCATCAAAAGGTGGCAAAACTGCATTTTTTAAAAAAATACTTATTTTACCCGAAAAATTTATTTTGTTCTTATAAAATGTTCTAGAAAATGTGTAAGATGAATAATGATGTTATAAAATTCAAAATATAGTTAATAATTTTCATAACGGCTAGTTCATAATAATATTATAATAACATATCGTTGTTTAGTAAAACCTGGTATTGCGTACAACACACGATATCGAAGAAGGTCGCGATTGCGTGAAATGCAAGCCAAGTCAAGGTTGCGTATAGTGCAAGACTCCTTTGTTGTTTCATTATAACAGAATCCTACCTTTTTTTCATTTATACATTGAATATATATATATATATATATATATACTAAATGTTGCATAGAATGACTATTATCAAACGAACTTGAAATTGTGTGTAACACAATCTAAGAATAGTGTTGCGTATACTGCAAGCTAATACGGTGTTTCATATAGCGCAAGATAATCTTGGTGTATCATACAACATAAGATATGAAAGAAATTAAAAATAATAAATCTTATAAAATCTCGGGTTATTACAAAAGGTGTACCTAAAAATAACTTTTAACAATTTAATATAGAACACATCGATAAAAGAGATTTTAAATTTACTTTTGAACAAAGTTTAAGATAAATAAGAGAGTTAAAGAATATAATATAAATCTTACTTTGAAAATATTAAAAACTAACATTTTTGTAAGAATGATTATGGATATGAAAGAGAAATATCCCGTAAAGAGATTGGGATTTTTTCCTTTACAATAACTTGTGTTACGAAATGGGAATCAACCAAAAATAATTTTTTGACATAAAAATGTAATATAACTATAATTTAAGAAAAAATACCATTTTATATAGTGAAGGGACATAATATATCAAAAATTTAAGTACTTTTTCAAAGAATAAAGTGAATGACTCCATAAAAAGAAAATTAATTCAAGATGGCCCTTAGCTTGGATTTCTACTTGACCAGATATGATATAAATCCCTATATAATAAATGAAATCTTATTATTCATCAATATAAAAATTAATTCATATTAAGTTTATGTGATAACATGAATTTATAATTATTTTTATTCATGTATTAATAATTAATAGTTAGAATTAATCCTATGGTATTGACTATTCTATTAGTTCCACACATTATTTAATATAATAGTTTCATCCCTTGCTACATTATCATATATTAATAACCATAATAATGGTAATGTATTTGATATATATGTGTTTATAAGGGTTTTGGAGTTCAATTAATTTTTATATACGTTACAGTGGTTTTTTTATAGAGTAGTTAGAAATATAAATTTTTATGAATACCAAATCAATAAAAGGAAATGATTTTATTAGTGAATATAGTTATATAGTTATATATAGTTCCATTCTAGAATTATAAATAAATTGAAAATTCACTATTATTACCATGTAACTAATATTTAATTTTTATTAAACATTTATATTGGATGTGTTATAGAATCATTCATGTAGGTGCTAAAACTATTCGAAACAAGAACATGTTACAATGAATAAATGTGTAAGAGAACATTGTTATATTAATAAAATATCAATTTTATAAATGAATAATGATATTAATTAAATATTATTAAAATATTAAATATAATTGAATAATATGTGTATAAATAATATATAGAATAATAACTAAGGATAAAGTAGCACATACATTGGAGAACCAAATATTCTCTTAAACACCCTCTTAGAAATGAAAGATTTAGGGACTCTTCATGAAAATAGAATTTACAAAAAACTAGAGAAGATTATAAAAAAGTTAATTTTTGTAGGTATTGGATAAAAATATGAATGAGAGTTTTGATTTCTAGTTGTTGTTGGATGGGTCCTTTTATAGGTGATTTTGATTTTCATTTCCACAAATACTCAATTCATAACGTGTAAGGAGTGTTATTTTATAATTCTTATGGCTAAAAAATGGAACAAGGTTGAGGATTAGTCATTCAATACTTCATAAAAAAATTAGATAAGGTTTAGTGATATTTTATGGATTTAAATCTTATTCTAACCCATTTACCCTACTTCACCTTTTACTAGGGTGACTCACTTTTTATGTAGGAAATTTATTTTTTATTAATTGATGTTGCTATATTTTTACATAGTTTTGCCACATCTTTTTACTTAATTTTTAATGATTTAATTAATTATTTAAGTATTTTTACCAACTAATTGTACTTTTGTTTTTTTATAATTAATTTTTATAATTAATTAATTTTTATAATTAATTATGTATTTTTAGTCTTTAAATTAATAATTTTAATTTTACTTTTCCTTTCTAATTTAATTATTTCTTATCAATTTTGTTAATTTAAATCTGCTAGACTTTTTAATAAACTAACATTTTTTATAAACAATTATTTAATAATTATAATTCTGTTGAATTAACTTAGTCTTTATTTTAATCTTTTATCTTTTATTTTAATTTCATTATAATAGGTTAACAATGTTAAATTACTTTTCTAATCGTCTTGCTAGTTAATTAGGATAATAATTTTTGTTTAAATTAAATAAAATAGTTCTCTTTTAATTTGTGTAGTCAAATAGTTGTTTAATTAATTAATTAAGATTTTTAAAACATTAATTATTTAATATTATGTATGAAGTTTTATTATTTATTCATTTTCTATTTATTTTAGTCTACTGGTGAGGTAGATTTGAGTTATCCGTGACATATTGGGTCACTAATACTATTCATTTTCACTTACTACTTACCCTGTAAATAGTTTATATAGTATTTTTAATTTAATTCTTATATCATTTTAGTTAATCAATTATCCAGTTCTTAATTTAAGTGTTATCTATTAATAACTTAGTTGTGGCTTAAATGTTGCATGTTTAACAAAAATCTTGTTTTAAATTAATGGTGTTTAGATTTCTTTTAATTCATTATTTTCAATCTTTTTATTTAGTTTACTTAAGTTTTTTTTAAGTTTAATTTATGTGTTTTTAATTTTTGAAGGTCATCGTTATTTATTTATTTTAGTGCTAACGGTGACCCTTTTTTTTGCGCAACAGTGAACCTCTAATTTTATTTGTATCGGTGACCTTATTGGTACCAATGACCCTTTTATTTTTTTACGTAATGGTAAGCTTTCATTTTGTTTATCGGTAACCTTAATATTCACTAATGGTGACTATTCAGTCTATCAGTGACTTTTAAACTAACGTTGACCCCTGACCCATAGTTACCCATCCTAACGACGAGCCTTTGTTTTGGGTACTAGTAACCTCTTCTTTTTATTGCAACAATGACCTTTAATTTTAACCAACTATAACCTTTAGTTTTTAAACCAATGGTGACCCTTATTATCACTATTCACTACTTCTCACTGTTAGGCTTATCCTTTCCCTTTTCTTTAATTCCTCTACCTCATTGTTGCATCTCTCTCTCTCTCTCACTGTTAGACTTCGTCCCCTGCACCTCACTGTTCCGTTCATGCTGCATCCCCCTTCTTCTCACCATTATCACTTCCAAAATGAAAAACTCGAACCAATCTCAAATCAGATTCATACTTTAAACAAGAATCATTTCATACAAGTTCTAAAACACTTTTCTGGAAATTCTTAACCTTTCAACCATTCTCATCATGGGTTTCCACTGTGTCCCCTGCCACACTTCCTTTTCTTTACCTCACCACACCTACAAATACAGACTTGAAAATATATGAGAAACCCCAACCCGTCATCAAAAAATCAAACTAGACCGTCATTGAAGACCTGTTCCATTTCACTGGGCCGTCACCATGATTTATAGAGGATCTCAGGCCAACCGGACCTCTCCACTGCTGACTTGAGTCCAACCCAAGGAAGCTGTGGCCATTCCACCTTGCACTGCTGATGTGGAGTACTCCTCACATTGACCATAAAATCTCACCGCCACTGGCTTGGAGAAGATGAACTAGTCATGCCAGAGGAGCCGAGGTCAATGCCACGGGACCCGATAGCGTCAATCTGAAGCTGAGGAGTCCGCCAGAGAGGAGGTCGACCCATTGTACGCCTCCGTGGGAGAATAGGAGGAGGCCGTCGCTGCCCTGTTTGGAGAAGAAAATGAATGTTCCCCCCCTAGGGTTGCGCCGATATGGGGGGGGGGAGAATTTTAAAACAGTCTTAAAAAAAATAATGAACTAAAATTAAATTATAATAAAAACATAAATTGAAAAAATAATAATAAATAGTAATAATTATAAATAAATATAAGATATTTAATAAAATAGAATTATTAAACATAAATAAAACTTTATGTAATTAATTGATAGTTATTTCTAAAATCAAATTAGAATAGATTATTAAAAAGATTATTAATTATAATTTAATAATAGGTATTAATAGTTATTTAATAACACAATTTTTTAATAAATTAAAATACTAATAATAAGATATAAATTATATTATAGTTAAACTAAACTAGTTAATTTAAAATGTTAATAACGTAACCTTTCATAATAATAATAAACTTAATGTTTATAATTTACTTTAATAATTTTAATTAATCAAAAAATAATAATAATAACTTATAACCAATTTAGCATAAAAATTAATAATTAATAAAACTTATTAATAATAATATTAAATCTATTATTAACAAATTTGACCAACTTATAATACGTAAATTATCATAATTTATCTTCAATAATAAAAATTTAATAATAAATTTCATTTCATCATAATTAATTAAAATATAATTACCAGTTATTAGTAATAGTAATAAAATAATTTATTTAATAACTTTATTTAAAACTTTATTAATTCTTTTAAAATACTATTTAATAAAATAATTTCTTTAACTATAATTCTTTATTTCCTTTGTGTTTTAATTGTTTTGTTTGTTTTTCTTAGGCATGTTCATTCAAGAGTGAAAAACACGTCCAAGATCACTTAACTAACTCATCTAGAGTTAGTTACGTGAGGAAAACTAGCACGATGTGCCAAATGTGAAAAAATGCATGTGTGCGGTGCAAATGTGAATAGATTTTGAAGTAGGCGGAAAATGTTCGGTGACAAGAAGCAGAAGACACCATGATACTTAAGCATATAAATTAGTAGAGAGGGGGGGTGACATTCATTAGATGAAAATTCATTATAGGGAGATTCATTCAACACATTGGAAGATCCAGTTCCGAGCAGAGGTAGTACAAAGGGAGACTCTGGAACCACTTCCTGGATTTGGAAAAGCGTAGGAGCATATTATCTTTCATGGAGTTTTACTTTCCTTGTATTTAATTCTTACACTCTATTTAGCATGTCTTCAATTACTGTTATGTTTGTATACATGTTTTCTAGATAAGTCATTGGTTTGGGGATAAATTGAGGTTCCACAGGTTACCTTTAAATGTTCTTTTTTTTCACTTCATCTTTAGATGTATCCAGTATTGATCGGTGAGATTGATACTGAATTCATTCAATTGCATTGTTCCACCAAATTTTAATTTCAAAATTTTAAAATCAGCTGGCGAGATTGATTGTGAATACATTTTTCAAAAAAATAATAATTTCCCAAGCACTTCGAGACTTACGGTGAGTTCGTCCTGTTGTCGTTTTCAATTCGAACTTTTCACAGTTGATTGGTTTTGGAGTGGTGAACTCCAAGATTGTTCAGCTTGTGTATCTTAGCTCTTGGTGAGGGAGTTAAGTCATTCTCTTTTTGTTGGTGAACTACAGTAAATTTTAAGTGAATTGAATTGTTTTAAGAACCAGTAGAATGAATATTATTCCCTGAGCATTTTAATAGATTGTTCTCTTATCAACGTGCTTTATCTCTATGTCTTCTTGTCTTCAAATGTATCCAGCTTCAATTTATTAGGATACATTGTTTTGAAATTTTCTTTCACTCTACTACTTATAAAAAAATAATAATATAAAAAGTGAAAAATAGAAAAATCACTCCACTGCTAATAACAATGGAGTTTTCCAAAGTTTTTAGAAGAATAGTGGTCAGAATTTCCTTCCCTGTGGGTTCGACCCTACTTTCCACATATACAGCAGTTACTAGGATTATAAATTATAAATTTTTATTGAAATCAACGACAGTATAGGTCATGTTTTTGGAACTATTTCTGGGGATGGCATGAGCCATTACTCTAAAAAAACTATAAAAAAAATCACATATATAAAAATCTTAAAAAATTGAAATATTGAAAACTGTGAAACAAATCTACTTCATTTCTTGTTGAATTGTTACTATTTTCTTTACTTTTGATTAATGTCTGCTGTTGTTTGTATGAGCATAAAAAACTATAAAAAAATCACATATATAAAAATCTTAAAAAATTGAAATATTGAAAACTGTTAAACAAATATACTTCATTTCTTGTTGAATTGTTACTATTTTCTTTACTTTTGATTAATGTCTGCTATTGTTTGTATGAGCATAAGACACTCTGATATTAGTCTAGAGCCTCTGACATATAAATAGAAAATAATCTCACTAATCTAAGGAAGATGAACAAAACTGAAATGGAAAACATAGATAATATAGTTCGTGCACCTAATAACTATCAAAATCAACCAGAACACATAGAAGAAAATGAATGTCCTAGGATGAGGGAGTATTAACTTACTCAAGTTTCAAGCAATCCTTCATCCATTAGGTTATCTCCTAAAGCCAAAAACTATGAATTGAAACAATCACAAATTTCTATGTTGCCTACTTTTAATGGACTCTCTAATGAGGACTCTCTGTCCTTTATTAGATACTTCTATAATAATGTACATTAATTACCTCTTATAGGACTCATAGAAAATGAACTAAGAATGATATCCTTTCCCTTTTTCCTTAAAGGGAATGCTAGTAATTGGTTTATGAGTCTAGATGAGGACATTTTTGAAAACTAGAATGAAGTGTATAACTCTTTCATTATGAAATTTTATCCTCAAAGACTGAAAGGTGAACTAAGAACTAAGATAACTAGTTTCTATCATGAAGATGGAGAAGCTTTTCATGAATCTTGGGATAGATTCAAGGATCTTATTAGGCAGTGTCCCCATCATTAACTCCCGTCACACCTTCTTATGGATACATTCTATGAAGGGATGTCCTCCTCTGGATAGAATCTAGTTAACCAAGCTGCTGGGGGTAATTACAATGATAAAACAGATGAAGAACTTAGAATTTTTTTTAATAATCTTGCACTGAATTCATAACATAATAATTCAAGAATGAAAAGAGTCAACAGAAATGTTAATTCAATCACTGGTTCAAGGAATGAAACTCAAATTCAACTTACTGAAATCACCAACCAACTTCAATCTTTAATGAACTAGAATTCCAAGAAAACTATTAATCAACTAGGATGTAAAAATACCGACCAATATTTAAGAGAATAGTGTGTCCAGTGTGGTATGTTTGAGCATACTGAAAACTTCTGTCCTAACTTTGATATGCCAGCCCAACAACAAAGAGGATTCTAACTTTGTTAATTATAGACCTAGAATACCTCCTAAAGAAGATCCATTTTCAAACAATTATAATCAAGGATATAAGAACCACCCTAATCTATCTTCAAAAGATCAAGGATTTATTAAACAATCCACTGCCCCTAATTACTCTAATCAACCAAGACCAAACATTCAAAATCAAAAAGGGGTAAGTCTTCAAATGTAAATGGAAACAATGATAGTAACATGTCTTCTAATCGTGATCTAATTTTGAAAAAAAATTAACTCTCAAGAGGAAGGATATATGACTCACCTAACCAAACATCAAAATCAATATGAGTTTGATAAAATGAAAACTAATGTTAGAATGAAAAACATGGAAATAAAACTTGGTCAACTTGCTCAAGATTTTTCATCTAGGGGAAAAGTTATACTTTCAAGTACCACTGAACATAAACCTAGGGAGAATTCCATGGCTATTGTCACTAGAAGTGGGCTTAATAATAAAACTGTAGCTGAAAAAGACCATGAAAATGCCCAAAATGAAAATCTGCTTCAATCTAGAAATAAAAATCTGCTTTGTACACATGCTGGAAATTCACAGAAAAGTAATGAAAATGATCAAAATCTGAATTTTTCACGTGAAACTCAAGTTGAAACTTCATCTAAAAATCAAAAGAATAAAGGAAAATAAAAAGTTGATGAAGAGGTGAGGGATATACCTACCATCCTTAATTTTTTTTCCACATCCATCCCTTTCTCTGAGAATCTGAAACCTCAAAGTAACACCATGGATGAGCTTCTTCAGTTCCTTGGTATCCTTTCCAAAATTCAAGTAAACATTCCATTCATTCAAGATTTAATTAAAATTACATCTTATTTGAAATCTTTGAAGAAAATTGTTTCAAACAAAAAAACCCTGGAAGAATTTTCTACTTACAGCCTCACTGAAGAGTGCAATGATGTACTTCAAAAGAAAATCCCACCTAAACTAAAAGGCCCAAGTAGTTTTTTCATTCCTTGAACACTATGAAATTCAGATCAAATCAATTTTTTGTGTGATTTAGGTGCTAGCATTAACCTGATCACATACCCACTATTTCAACAGTTGAGATTGTGTGACCTTCAAGCCACCACAGTCATATTGCTGTTAGCCGATAATTCTTTCAATCATCCTGTGGGTAGGGTAGGTGATTTTCTAGTTGGGGTTGGGAAGCTATTTTTTCCTGTAGAAATTTTAGTCTTAGATATAGAGTGTGATCAAGAGGTGGCCATCATCTTGGGTAGGCCCTTCTTGGCCACATGTGGTGCTTCTATTCATGTCTCTAAGGGTTAATTAATTTTTAAAATTAGAGAATAATAAGAAGAGTTCAATGTGTTTAAAAATGTTAAAGGACCAATGTTTTTTGAAAATTGTTCAATGGTAGAGTCCTTAGAAGACGAGAACTCAACTAAAAACATTGAAAGATTTTAAAATAAATCCTATGCTGAAGAAATTTATTTTGAAGTTGAAAATATTTGTGAATCTATTTTAGAAATTGAAATTTCTGCTCAAACTTCAAATTTGGAAAATTTTCCAAAACTGGACAACCTTCCAGTTTCTACTGAAGAAGGGTCCTCTATTTCTAAAATTAGGATATTTTATAGTGAGTTTTAGGGTGTTACTATTAACACCAACCTTTCTTAAAACTTTGATGACATAGAGGGAGAACTTATAAGAATACTTGATGATTATACTTTGACAAATTTTTTAAAATCTGATCTGGAAAATCTGGACAGTGAATTGCCCACTTTGGACAATAGCACTATTACTTCTGAATATGAGCATGAAATTTAAAATCTTTAATCTTTCAATACATCTTACAAGAGATATGTTGAAGGTCTTGGAACTCCCAGGCCTAAGAGTTTTCCTTCTAGTGTAGAACCACCCACACTTGAACTAAAACCAATCTCTGCCCATCTTAAATATTCATTTATGGGTGAGAACTCCACTTTTTGTAATAATTTCTACTGAACTTAATGAAAATAAAGAGGAAAGATTGTTAAATGTTTTGAAAAAGTTTAAATCTGCCATATTTTGGACAATAGCTAATATAAAGGGTATTAGTACCTCATTTTGTATGCATAAAATACATATGGTACCTGATCATTATCCTAGGGTAGAGTGTCAAAGAAGATTGCATCCAAACCTGAAAGAAGTTATGAGAGAAGAAGTGATCAAACTTCTGGACACTAGAACGATATATCCCATTTCTAATAGTTCTTGGGTCAGCCCTGTCCAGGTTGTCCCCAATAAGGGAGGTTTAACTGTTGTTAAGAATAAAAAAATGAATAAATCCAAGTTAGGAAAGCCACAAAATGGAGAGTCTGTATAGATTATAGGAATCTTAATGCATCCAAAAGGAAGAAACATTTTTTAATGCCCTTCTTGGATCAAATTCTTGAGAGGCTTGCTAGAAATGAGTTTTTCTATTTTCTGGATGGGTATCCTGGTTACAAACAGATTCTTGTTGATCCAAGGGATCAGGAAAAAACCACTTTCACATGCCCCTTTGGGACATTTTCCTACAGGTGGATGCCCTTTGGGTTGTGTGGAGATCCAACCACCTTTTAAAGGTTTATTATATCTATCTTTTCAGATATTACTGAGATAATTATTGAGGTTTTCATGGATGATTTCTCCATTGTGGGTAGTACTTTTGATACTTGTCTTGGAAATCTTGAGTTAGTCTTGGAAAGATGCATTGAAACTAACCTTGTTATTAATTGGGAGAAATTTTAATTCATGGTTACAGAAGGTATTGTTCTTGGTCATAAAGTGTCTAATAGATGTCTAGAAGTTGATACTGCTAAGATTTATGTTATTCAAAAACTTCCACCACTTGTAAATGTTAAAGGTGTTAGAAGTTTCCTAGGGCATGCCGGTTTCTATCGGAGATTCATAAAATATTTTTCTAAAATAACTAACCCCTTATGTTATTTTCTAGTCAAGGATGCACCTTTCAAATTTGATGAAAACTATTTGAAATCATTTAGTTTTCTTAAAGAGAAACTCACTACATCACCTATCATTACTTCACCTGACTGGAAAATACCTTTTGAACTTATGTGTGATACTAGTGACATGGCTGTAGGTGCTATCCTTGGACAGAGGAAAGATAAGAAGTTATATGTGGTGTATTATGCTAGTAGACTGCTTGATGATGCTCAAAATAATTATACCACTACTAAAAAAGAATTGTTAGCTATTATGTTCACTTCAGAGAAGTTTAGACAATACTTGTTAGGATCAAAAGTCATTGTTTTCACTGATCATTTTGCTTTAAAGTACTTTCTGTCTAAGAAAGAAACTAAAACCATGATGATTAGATGGATTTTTTTACTACAGGAATTTGATTTAGAAATTAGGGATACGTAAGGAGCTGAGAATTTAGTTTCTCACCGCCTATCTAGGCTTCCTCTTACTCAATATGAATATGAAAATTCTACGGAGATTAACTCTTTTTTTCCTGATGAGAAGCTACTTACTGTGTCAATTAGGCAATCTTTTTGGTTTTCATATTTTACCAACTTCTTAGCAGTAGGTGTTTTTTCCAAAAACATTTCCAATAACCAAAGAAATAAATTCATTTCTGAGCTAATATACTATTTTTGGGATAATCCCTTGCTGTTTAGGAGATGTACTGATGGTATTATTAGGTGATTTATACCTAAGGAATAGATGCTACCTATCTTAGAAAGTGGTCATTCTTCGCTTTGGAGAGGTCACCATGGTGGTGAAAGAACTGCTCAGAAAGTTTTACAATCTGATTTTTATTGTCCTATACTATTTAAGGATACTAGAAGTTTTGTGGTTGGCTATTATAGATGTCAGAGTCTAGGAAATGTGGGTAGGAAGCAGAAGTTACCCCAAAAAGGAATTATGGAAGTTGAGATTTTTGATGTTTGGGGTTTAGATTTCATGGGTCCATTTCCATCATCTCATGGGAATGAGTATATTCTTGTTGCTGTTGACTATGTTTCTAAATGGGTTGAGGAAGTGACAATTCCCAACAATCAAGCCAATTCTGTAATAAATTTTTTTAGGAAGAACATATTTTCTATACGTGGAGTTCCAAGAGATTTCATGACAGATAATGGTACACATTTTAAGAATTATAAATTTAGAGCATTAATGGAGAAATATGGATGTGTTCATAAAACATGTACCCCTTATCATCCACAGTCCAGTGGATAGGTGCAAATTTTGAACATGGAACTTAAACAAATACTTGAGAAAACGATGTCAAATTCTAGGAGAGACTGTTCTCTTAAATTGGATGAATCTTTATGGGCTTATAGAACTTCTTTCAAGACCCCAATAGGTATGTCTCCTTACAGGTTGTTGTTTGGGAAATGCTATCATTTACCTGTGTAGTTGCAACATAGGTCTTATTGGGTAGTTAAGGCTCTAAAATTTGACTTTAAGAGTGATGGTGAGAGGAGATTATTTGAGATGAGTGAAATTGATGAGATTAGGAGATAGAGTTATGATAATTCAAGGATTTATAAAGAGAGGACTAAAATATTTCATGATTCTATGATTCAAAAAAAATAATTCAAAACTGGACAGAAGGTCCTTCTTTTCAACTGTAGACTTAAACTATTTCCTGGAAATCTAAAGTCCAAATGGTCTGGAACATTTAAAATTTTAAGAGTGCTGAATAATGGAGCTATATAAATCTTAGGTGAAGAGAATAAACTCATGTTGGTTAATGGGAAGAGAGTGAAACTTTATTTTGAGGGACAACTGAAGGGCCTGGCTGCCTTCACAGTGCTGGAAAACTGATCTTGAATAAAGTCTGACTGAAGACTTTAAAACTTAACACTGCATGGGTGGAAACCCATGGTTCTTTTTGTCTTTATGTTGTTTCTTTTTAACCTTGAATAAAGTGCGGCTTCTGTGTTATGTTTTTGTGAAATACTTGTTACTGCTTGTTCTTTGTCTCCTAGTTCTATCTCAGGATGCTGCTGCTTATGTCAATAAAGGAGTAGAATTCCCATCCTGGAGGGAAATTGAAAAATATATTTAGGGAATTATTCAACTCATAATTGTTGAATTTATTATTCTACTCATTAATGCTTCAGAAAAAAAATCTGATGCATGTCTTGATTGCTCAGAAAATTCTGCTACATGTGTACTGGAATTTCTGTTGCATGGATTAAACTGTATAAAATTCTACTACATTCCTTGATACTTAAAGACAAAAAATTCTGCATATTTTTTAAATTCTGCTTGTATTGGAATGAAAGTCTGCTTATATTAAAATTTTCATGTGCCTGTTGCTTTGAGCTGAAATTCATTGTTTATTAAATATTTACTATTACAAACTATGTGTGTGGGGGGGGGGGGTACATGCTTACTGGATATTGTTTTTTTCATTAAAATTGTATTACTAAGTGGTTTTAGCATGTATTTTTCTATTATATTGAACCTTCTTTTGAACCAAAAATTTCAGATTGCTACACCCTATCCACTCTGCACCCATAAGTTGCATGCCTTAGTTAAACGTTAATAGAAAATCTTTGTCACTGGATTAAATGTTAATGTATGTATTCGGTAATGAATCTACTTTTAAACTATTCTTTATGGAAAACAATATTATTTAATTTTATTGAGACCCTTTATACATGTTATAAATTTACTTAATTGAAAATGTATTTTGAACTTTTACTGTCAAATTGTTTTTCTCCACTTTGGAAGTCCACTTTGGGGACAAAGTTCGGTTTTAAGTTTGGGGGAGGGGGTCAATTCTTAAATGTTCTAGACTATTCTTTAATTTAAGCTCATTAATTCTCATTTCAATTCAATATTTTTTTAAAAAAAATGGTTAATTTTTTTCATACTTCTTTCATAATTTTTGGCATTACACTGTACTCCATTGAATCTTTCCTTTGAATAGTGCTTTGATTAGTAGTTAAGAACTAATATGAATATGAAATTAATGAGGTTTTATGATTACTTAGTGGTCTTGCTTAGTGGTTTCATAGAAATATGGTTTAGGAACTATTTATCAAAGTGATTCGGGTTACATGTTTGTGGAGTTATGATCATAGCCTTTGGGACTGGAAGTTTGAGTTGATCCTAGGGGCCTCATTCATATTTTAATTATAAAAATTAATCATCTCAATGAGCCAATATAAATGATTTTTGATATAAATATTTTTGAACTGGAGTAGTATGGGCATCTGGGATCCCACGGTGAGTCTCTAATACCCTAGATGCTGGGTGAGTTTCTATTTACTATAAGCCCTCTATTCACCTTGAATAAGTGCATTACACAGTGCTTAACACATGATACATGGATTGGGAAAAAATAAATTAAGTGTCTAGGGTCAAAAATTAGTTTATTAAGGTGAGGATAATGATGAACGATAGATGAATAAGGGGTAAATAGGTTTATATGAAATCATTTAGGTTTTATTAATTAGGTGATTCAAAATAATAATAATTATTTTTAGAACCTAGGATTCTTTCAAAGTACAAGGTTCCTTGGTTAAAGCCTTAATTCCATTGATAATTTTTCTCTTTTCATTCTTGGACTTAGAACTTCAGCTTGGATTGAAATGAGTCACTAAATAGTATCACATATGAGGCATGAAATCTTCATTACTTTATAAATCTTAGCTTTCTAGATTACCCTTTGAGTATTTTTTAAGGCAAGACTTGATTTGAACATATTTTTTGAAAAGTATGTTTAATTGTTTTAGTCCTCTATTTTGAGATGCTGGAAATGTTACATTTTTAGAAAATTAATAAACACTTTACTATTTTTCAAAGATAATTAATCATTGGATTGTTTGAGGACAAACAATTCTTAAGTGTGGGGGAATTTTATGTGGCTCTATTTTACATAGTTTTGTCACATCTTTTTACTTAATTTTTAATGATTTAATTAATTATTTAAGAATTTTAACTAAATAATTGTACTTTTTTTTTATAATTAATTTTTTTCGTTAATAAATTTTTATAATTAATTATTTATTTTTAGTATTTAAATTAATAATTTTAATTTTACTTTACCTTTCTAATTTAATTATGTCTTATTTAGTTTGGTTCATTGAAATATGCTAGACTTTTTAATAAACTAACATTTTTTATATACAATTATTTAATCATTATAATTATATTTAATTAACTTAGAATTTATTTTAATATTTTATCTTTTATTTTAGTTTCATTAGAATAGTTTAACAATGTTAAATTACTTTTCTAGTCGTCCTTCTAGTTAATTAAGATAAGAATTTTAGTTCAAAATAAATAAAATAGTTCTCTTTTAATTGTTGTATTCAAATAGTTGTTTAAATAATTAATTAAGAGTTTTAAAACATTAATTATTTAATATTATGTATGCAGTTTTATTATTTATTTTTTTCCATTGATTTTAGTCTATCAGTGAGGTAGGTTTGAGCTATCGATGACCTATTGGGTCACCAATACTATTCATTTTCACTTACTGCTTACCCTGTAAATGATTTATATAGTATTTTTAATTTAAGTCATATATCATTTTAGTTTATCAATTATCTAGTTCTTAATTTAAGTGTTATCTATTAATAACTTTAGTTGTGGCTTTAAAGTTTTATGTTTAACAAAAATCAAGTTTTAAATTAATGGTGTTTAGCTTTCTTTTAATTAATTATTTTCAATCTTTTTATTTATTTTACTTAAGTTTTAATTTTAAGTTTAATCAATGCATTTTTAATTTTTGAAGGTCACCATTAGTTATTTATTTTAGTGTTAACTGTGACCCTTTTCTTTTTGGTGCAATGGCGAGCCTTTAATTTTATTTGTATCAGTGACCTTATTGGTACCGGTGATCCTTTTATTTTTGTTATGTAATGGTAAGCTTTCATTTTGTTTATTGGTAACCTTAATATTCACCAACGATGACTATTCAGTCTATCAGTGACTTTTTAAACTAACAGTAACCCCCAACACATAGTTACCAATCCTAACGGCGATCCTTTGTTTTGGGTACCAGTAACCTCTTCTTTTTATTGCAACAGTGACCTTTAATTTTAACCAATTTTAACCTTTAGTTTTTAAGCCAACGATGAACCTTATTCTCAACGTTCACTGCTTCTCACTGTTAGGCTTATCCTTTCCCTTTTCTTCAATTCCTCTACCTAACTTTTGCATCCCTCTCTCTCACTGGTAGACTTCGTCCCCTGCAACACACCGTTCTGTTCATGCAGCATCCCATGCTTCTCACCATTCTCACTTCCAAAATTGAAAACTCAAACCAATCTCAAATCAGATTCATACTTTAAACACGAACCATTTCATACAAGATCTAAAACTATTTGCTAGCAATTATGAACCCTTTTAACCAGTCTCATCATGGGTTTCCACTCCATCTCTTTCCACACTTCCTTTTCTTCACCTCACCACACCTGCAAATACAGACTCGAAAAAATATGAGAAACCCCAACCCGTCATCAACAAATCAAACCAGACCATCGTTAAAGACCTGTTCCATGTCGTTGGGTTGTCTTTGCGATTTATAGAGGATCTGTGGCCAACTGGACCTCTCCGCCGCTGGCTTGAGTCCAACCCAAGGAAGTCGCGGCCATTCCACCTTGCACCACTAATGTGGAGTACTCCTCACGTCCACCGCTGAATCGTGCCACCATTGGCTTGGAGAAGATGAACTAGTTGTGCCATAGGAGCCGGGGTTGACGCCACGAGACCCGATGGAACTGGGCTTAAGCTGAGGAGTCTGCCAGAGAGGAGGTCGACCTGGTATACGCCATTATGGTAGTGTAGGAGGAGGCCTTCGTTGCCCTGTTTTGAGAAGAAAATGAAAGTTTCCCCCCAAGGGTTGCACCGCGATTGGGGGGGGGGAGTTTAAGAAAAACTTAAAAAAACTAATGAACTAAAACTAAATTATAATAAGAACATAAATTGAAAATAATAATAATAAATAGTAATAATTAAAAATAAATATAAGATATTTAGTAAAATAGAATTATTAAACATAAATAAAACTTGATGTAATTAATTGATAGTTATTTCCAAAATCAAATTAGAATATATTATTAAAAAGCTTATTAATTATAAATTAATAATTGGTATTAAAAATTATTTAATAAAACAATTTTTTAATAAAATAAAATACTAATAAATAGTTATAAATTAAAATATAGTTAAACTAAACTTGTTAATTTAAAATGTTAATAATGTAAACTTTCATAATAATAATAAACTGAATGTTTATAATTTACTTCAATAATGTAAATTAATAAAAAAACTTATAAACAATTTAGCATAAAAAATATTAATTAATAAAACTTCTTAATAATAATAATAACTCTTTAATTAAAAAATTGGATCAACTTATAATACGTAAATTATCATAATTTATCTTAAATAATAACTATTTAATAATAAATTTCATTTCATCATAATTAATTAAAATATAATTACTATTTATTAGTAATAGTAATAAAATATTTTATTTAATACCTTTATTTAAATGTTTATTAATTCTTTTAAAAAGGAATTTTAATAAACTAATTTCTTTAAATATAATTTTTTATTTCTTTAGGATTTTAATTATTTTGTTGGTTTTTATTATGCAGTTTCATTCAAGAGTCAAAAAATCGTCCAAGAGCACTTAACTAACTCATCCGGAGTTAGTTACATGAGGAAAACTAGCGCAACGAGCCAGTCGCGAAAAAATGCACATGTGTGGTGTATATGTGAAGAGCTTTTGAAGTCTGTAGAAAAGTTTTAGTGATACGAAGAAGAAGACAACATGATAGTTAAGAAGAGTAAGCAACAAAGAGGTGGGAAGGACATTCATTATACAGAGATTCATTAGAGGGAGATTCATTCAACACATTTGAAGATCCAGTTCTGAGAAGAGGTAGTGTAGAGGGAGACTCTAGAACCACTTCTTGGAGATGGAGGACCGTAGGAGCATAGTATCCTTCAGGGAGTTTGACTTCCCTTGTGTTGAATTCTTACACTATTTTTAGCATGTCTTCAATTACTGTTATGTTAGTATATATGTTTTCTAGCTAAGTATTTGGTTCGGGGATAAATTGAGGTTCCACTGGTTACCTTTAAATGTTCTTTTTTTTTTCACTTTATCTTTAGATGTGTTCAGTATTGATCGGAGAGATTGATACTGAATTCATTCAGTTAAATTGTTCCACCAAAGTATAATTTCAAAATTTCACAATCAGTTGGAAAGATTGATTGTGAATACATTTTCAAAAAAAATAATAATAATAAATTCACAAGTACTTCGGGACCTACGGTGAGTTCGTCTTGTTGTCCTTTTCAATTCAAACTTTTCACAGTTGATTTGTTTTGGAGTGGAAAACACCAAAATTAATCAGCCTGTGTGTCTTAGCTCTTGGAAAGGGAGGTAAGTCATTCTATTTTTGGTGGTGCACTGCAGTAACTTTTAAGTGAATTGAATTTCTTTAAGAACTAGTAGAATGTAGATTATTCCCCGAGCATTTTAATAGATTATTCTCTTATCAACGTGATTTATCTCCATGTCTTCTTGTCTTTAATTATCTCTAGATTCAATTTAGTAGGATACATTGTCTTGAAATTTTCTATCACTCTACAGATTATAAAAAAATAGAAAAAATTTAAAAAGAAAAAAATATAAAAATCACCCCACTGATGACAACAGTGGAGTTTTCCAAAGTTTATAGAAGAATAGTGGTCAGAATTACCCCCATGTGGGTTTGACCCTGCTTTCCACATATATAGTAGTTAGTAGGATTATAAATTTTAAACTTTGACCGACTTCAACGACAATACATGACATTAATCAAAAATGAAATTAACCTTATTAATTAATTTTTACATTCTAATTCCAAATATGAAATCCATTTTAGAAAATTAATTTTCTAAAATAGATTAAAATTAGTTTTAAAATAAAAAATCATAATGGATAAAAATATTTTTCAGATATTAATTTTTTAATAATAAAAATGAATTTATTTTTATTCATTACCAAGTAATAGTTATTAGATTATATATAAACAATTTTTTTTTTTACTAAAATCATTTTTTAATATTGAGTCATTTATTAAAATAAAAATTCATTACATATAGAGAAACATTTATTTGAAAAATATCCCTTTTTAACTAAATATTTTTATTCATTTTTATTAAAATTAATTAAATTTTTTTAACTACTTATTGAATTTTTTCAATTAATTTATATTAAATATAATCCATATAATTTTTTTATTTAATTTAAATCTTTATTTAAAAGTAGTAAATTTAATAAAAATGAAAAATATATAAAAATACTCATAAAAATACTAATAAATATAAATATTTTTTAAAATATCACATATATCATTAAAAATTAATTTTTTATATCATTCCAAATTATACTTATAAAACACCTTAGGACCTCTGTTTCGCACGGATTTCGGGGATGACCTCCTGGACGGGAGATTCAAACGTTCCGATCGGTTTCTAGCGGGTTTGTTCGTAGAACCAGAAACATACAATGATTCCACATCCGTTTGGACCCACTTTCCAAAGGTAGGTGCTCATTAGCTTGTGGACTAATGAGGCTTAGGAATTTGCATTGGTCGAGAGGATGGGAGGTCGGACTCATCACACCTTTTTGAGGGGAATTATTGTCTACTCCGGGACTCTCTTTATAGATTTAAGTTATGTTCGTGAATCCTTATTACATTACCAAGTAAAAAATGTGCTTTCCTTTAGTTTTAACAATCAATGATTAAATATGAAAGAAATTTAGAGAATCTTTTATATGTATTCGAGGTTCTTCATCAAATAGAGAATCATCTATATCTGTTTTGAGATTCTTGGTCAATGGTATCCTTCAAAAACATTTATATAAAAGTCTCTTGGTCATTATGATGACCAGGCTGGTTTTAAAGCCACTCAGTGGGGCACTTGAAGTTTATCGTCATTCAGAAGGACAAGGATTATTTTAAAGTTGGGATCAAACCCATTAATGGGCTACCTACGTATCCTTTGTTTTGGAAAAGGAATCAGAACCCACGTAGTTCGAGTAATGGAGTATGATGTTTATGATTGATGGCTCAAAGAAGAATGTCATAATTACTTTTACACTCTAAGCTCACGTGAGTCATGCTCGGTGTGAGAAACAAGAGGTATTGGTAAAAATTAGACAATTGTGCCATGAAATATGCAATCATAAGAAATTTTTTGGGGCTTATGTATGTATGACTTCCCAAATAGATGAAGGTTTAGGATTTACTTTTAGGGAGAAAATCCAGGAACAGGGTCCATAAAGGTATATGTGCTTTATGGAGATTTGAATACTCTAATCTTGGGGCTTACTCCTAAGGAGGATTCCCAAATTAGGAGGAGACTTCTGATTGGGTTTTACTCCTGAAAAAGAAACCCAAATCAAGGGTAAATTAGGACTGGTTAAGAGAAATTTTAAGGGGGCTTGGGGTTCACTCCTGAAAAGGAAACCCAAGGTTATGACTGGGACTTACTCCTAAAAAAGGAGGCCCAGGTTAGGGGACTTGGGGCTTACTCCTAAAAAAGGAAGCCCAAGATTATGACTGAGTCTTATTCCTGAAAAGGAGACCCAGGTTAGGGATTAAGGTTTGGGGCTTACTCCTGAGGAGGATGCCCATATTTGAGGTTGGGTCTTACTCCTGAGGAGGATGCCCAAGTTTGGGAACTTTAAGAATTTGGGGCTTACTCCTAAAGAAGGTTGCCCAAGTTAAAGATTCTCTCATCTTAAAGGATGAGGTTGAATGAATGAACTCTCTATATTTAGTGACATAAGGATATTTAAATCACTAGGTTTTGAGAGACATTCCACAGAATTCCTTTCAGATAAGGAATTCAAATCAAGAAATCATGCCATAAATGGCTTTGAAGAGTGTCTTGAAGACTGAATCTTGAAAAGGAAAGGTGTAATGGCTTAAGAGGGGTAAAATGGGCAAGATGGGCACCCAAAAAGGTAGGGGCACGCAAGTCTTGAAAGGCGCGCAAGTCTTCCGTGGGCGCGCAAGTTTTGGTCGCGCAGGTATACCTGCGCGACACATGGTGTACTTGCGCGATTTTCAACCAGCATAGAAATATTTGAGCGACTCTTTTTTAAACCCTTTAGAATCCTCTTGAGGTTCTTCCAGAAAAGGGATGCGCAAGTTATATTGAAGGAAATAAATCGGCGCGCAAGTGTTTGATAAGTTTCAACACTTAGGCCTTCCTTATTTTCTTTAGATCTTCTGTTCTAGGTAAGAAATTACCTTAGAAGTGTTCCGGAAGCTTTGAGAAGAGACTTGGGCGTCGGGAGCTTCAATCCGAGTTTCTGGAAAAAGATCCCTCTCGAATGGGGGGCCCACATGGTCTATTTATAGGCAGGAGAAGACCGTGGGCGGTTACAGGGCGGTTACCACTTAGGTTGCGCAAGTCACCTGCGCGACCAAGGGTGTCGCGCAAGTGTACTTGCGCGACAGTTATAAAACTTGCGCGGTGCAGTTGCTGTCAATCCTTTGTTCATGCCTTTGTCGATTTTTGATGTTTTCTTCAAAGGTTGAATCACTTTGAGCTCAGATATTCCCTTTTCCTATCTTTAGATTCTGTGACGAAAGGAGCGTCAACAAAAGTCCCCCCTCAGAGTTGGATCCCGAGAGAAATGAGGATTTGACTCTGAGGAAATTGAATCCCTCCAAAGGAAAAGGGATGCGTGAAAGTCTTCATTGCACAGAGGGCGGCGCGCATGTTTCCGTCGTGCAGGCCTTAAGCGATCTGGGTGCGGCGTGCAGATAGGCCTCTTGGCCTATAAATACACGGCCCTCACCTCCGTACAAGTATCCGGATTTCCGGACATCATTCCTTCTCGAGCTCTTACCGCGCAGGTCACCTAAGCCGCACAAGTCTCTTTTCCACTGTTCCCTCGCTGGCGCGCTCCTGTAAAGGTATTCGTACTTGCGCGGTTTAGACTTGCGCGTCAAAAACTAGCGCAGCACACGAAATACTTGCGCGCCATTGTTTAGACTTGCGCGACTTAATGCCTTGGCCATTTTTTCCGAATTCTTTCACAAATTTTATGAAAAATAAACCCATTTAAGAGTTTAATTTGTTCAAATTTTGTGCAGATTCAATGGTTCCTAAGGGAATTGGAACGGCTGATGAACTGGCTAGAAAGCAGATTGATGACATGACGAACATTATTGGCCATGATTACTATGAAATATGCAACAGCACTCTCCCAGATTTGGCTAAGTATTTGAAGAACTATCATCCTAATTTTCCACAGAGCATTCAT
The DNA here is from genome assembly GCA_963277665.1 of Viscum album. NCBI lineage: Eukaryota > Viridiplantae > Streptophyta > Magnoliopsida > Santalales > Viscaceae > Viscum > Viscum album. The sequence continues at coordinate 1,573,998,074 of OY728119.1, read as the reverse complement.
CTGCCTTTGTGTGGTCATGGTCATCTGCAAGGAGTCAATGTTCCAAATGCAAACAATTATACACCTGAGATGCAGCTGCACTGCTACTCCTCTATTTCGGTTATGCTGTGCATTAAGAGAAACAACAATGGTGTGAACTTTCAAATTCTTCTTCCATGTCATTTCCTTGCAGATATGAAAATGGAAAACCCATGGGCCGAAATGTTTTCCACTACCAGTTGGTGGAGAGAAGACAAACATGGTATTAGATCAATATCTGAAAAGAGTAATCTCTCCAAATGGCTCTTTACTTCCAATGCTCCATTCTCAAATCCATGTATCCATCTTCCAAGTCTCTTGGACAGAAACAGAGTCACTGTTTGATCAGCAGAAAATTTTCTCAAACCGCACTCAAGAACATCCTTTTACAATTGTTTCAAGAAGAGCTGGTATCACTGCTACTCTTATTGTATCCAGTTGAATGAATGAATTCCAGGTGGTTGCTGATGAAGCTCGGGATGCCGTAAATCAAATGAAGTGTTATGTTGAAAGCCACTTGTAATTCTTAAAAAAAGTGAAGAGACTCCAGTCTGTGGATGTCCTTCTAACTCTTGTGTATCAATGAAAAACACTTTTGTCTTCAATCATTTGTACCTGCATTCTTTCATTACCTGCTTCAAATTTACTTAATCCAATGGGCCCAGTAAGCATAGTTTGATTTTTACTAGGATTATTACAAATAATCCTACAAACTTTGAACTTTTTAATCACTCAATAATACCTAAATTACACATAAATGTATATTTAGTGAGCTGGAACTTGACTTTTATTCAAAGTTCCTTTGTCTTTTGTGGGAAGTTTAAAGTCATGCATGCCGGACATAAAGGGGCTAATGTTTAAGGTCAAAATAGCTTTGACCAAAAAATGGATTAAAATTGATTCAATTCCTTGACAATTTATCTGAAAACATATTACCATACTCAAGTATGAGAGAAAAAAATGTAAACTATGTCTTAAGAATATTTGAATCTGAGGAATGATATGAAAAAGAGCTAAAAGGCATTAGAAGAAGTAGTTTACAAGAATGAAGTTACTATTATTTAAAAAAACCCGTTAGGGGGTTGAAATATGCAGGGCCACCTATGGGCATTGGCTGCATGGTCAAATAAATAACATCTTTTGGCTGACAAGTCTGTTATGTGGACTGTTTATGCAAGGCCACCTATGGGCACGTGCTTCATAGTCAGGCAAAAGAACTCCCAGAAATTTACTTTCCTAGTGCTAAAAGCCAGTGAAAGTTTATGGAGATTCAAATTAACTAAAGTATAGAGTTTGTTGTATGGAAAGAGGTACTTGAATATGGATAAGATATTTCCGAACAAGAATATCGAAGAACTGGATGAATATCACTCCTACGAAGGTCTGACCCAAATGTAGGGAAGAAGAATAAACCATAGACTTGAATACTTTAAGATCATGAAAAAGGATATGGGACAAATATGTTAAGGATTGCTATTTTTTTGCGGATCCCTACATACTGTCGTTTAAGACAAATAATGAAAAAAGAGGCATTCTTCCCAAGAATGAAGTTACCATTATTTAACAAAACCCGTTAGGGGGTTGAAATATGCAGGGCCACCTAAGGGCATTGGCTGCATGGTCAAATAAATAGCATCTTTTGGCTGAGAAGTCTGTTATGTGGACTGTTTATGCAAGGCCACCTATGGGCACGTGCTGCATAGTCAGGAAAAAAGAATTCTCAGAAGTTTGACATTTTTGTGACTAGAAGTCATGAAAAGGGTTATGAAGATCTGAAAATATTTTAAGGTTAGGATTATAACACATAACGATGGGTATTGTCCAATGTATATAGAGATACATAAGTCAATGAAAACCATAATCATGTTGTGGCTGGGTCCTGAATTGAAATTTTGGACTTCACTACGTATCTCATAAGAATGAGAATCAAGCCATACGTAGTTCTTGAAATGCAGTTTAACGTCGTGCAGGACGAAAGTATGAGTGATCTTAGTTTAGGGTCATAGATTTCAGACCATAATAATGAATACACAGTGTGTGTTTTCATGAGGACTTTTCAGCCAAGGGACTGAAAGTGAAATTTGGGGTTAGGCCCAAAAGACTTGGGACTGGATTTGTGGGACACTCGAATGTTCCTACATATCCCATAAGGATGGGAATCAAGTCCACATAGTTCTAGAACTACCCTTTGTACAAATTTGGTTCGTACATGTGAAGGGTGAAAGGGGACTTTAGTGCAATGATGGTTTAACCTAAGATAAAAATTTTAGGCATTACCATGTATGCATGTAGTCTTTTGAAAATGAAAACCATGATTGAAAAATCAATGTCAATAATAGTTCTCTCTCAAATGAGGAAATCAAAGAATATTGTAGTTTATTGTCGTACCAGACAAAAGTGTTGTATAGTTTAACGTCATATAACAAGGACGAAAGTGAATCAATGTAAAAATATTGATTCCAGGGGAGGTTTCACGAATCAACATCATATGAGATGGTGGTGAACCGATGTGAAGAGATTATTTTTGGGCTTGAACCTTGGGAGGTTGCCTACATACCCAGCCTGGAGGGCAAGGATCAAAGTCCGTGTAGTTCAATTAAAGAATGAATTAATGATCAAGTTTTTCTTGTGGAAAATGATCTAATAAAAAATGTTGTTGGGACTTACACATGGTTAGTGGCCCAAAGGGAGTGTTATGGTTGATGTTCGCTCTAAGCTCACGTGAGTCATACTCGGTGTGAGAAACAAGAGGTAATAACAACCTTAACGATGCACATTTTAATGTCATGTAGGACATAAAAAAGGGACTATGCAGTTTAAAGTCTTGCAGTTAGGACTATTGGTGCTGCACAGTTTAGTGTCATGTAGCAGGGATAAAATAACATTTTAATGTCATGTAGGACATATCAAGGACTTTCTGTACAGTTTAGCGTCATGTAGTTAGGACGATGGGGACAATACAGTTTAACGTCATATTGGATGAAAGGGGGACTGTGCAGTTTAATGTCATGCAGTAAGGACAAAAGAGTGTACCATTTTAACGTCATGTCGGACGAAAGTGCGAATAGTTTAAGGTCATATGCATGGACCGTGAATGGTGCAGTTTAATGTCATACTGGACTTTTGAGATTATATAGTTTAACGTCTTTCCAGACGTGAGGGACTTTTATACAGTTTAGCATCATGTAGTTAGGACGTCACAGTTTAACGTCTTGCTGGACATAAAGGATTTGCAAATAGTTTATGGTCATATACATGGACCAGGGATGATGCAGTTTAAGGTCATGCTGGACGGTTTAGGGAACTTTTTCACAGTTTAATGTCGTGTGGGACGAAGTTGCAGTTTAAAGTCATACTGGACCATTGCTGTATAGTTTAACGTCATATAGCAAGGATGAACTGGTGTTGTACAGTTTAAAGTCATGTAGCTAGGACTAAGGTGAACCAATATGAGGATATCAGTTCTGGGGACTTTTTACAGTTTAACGTCATGCTGGACGATGAAAGTGCCACACAGTTTAATGTCATGTTTCTAGGACACAATATAGTTTAATGTCATCTCGGACAAAATATAGGAACTTCTGTACAGTTTAACGTCATGTAGATAGGACATAATACAGTTTAGTGTCATGTAGGACAAAATATGAACCAATGTGATTGTTTTTGGATCTGGGAACAATATTTTGTGTTTATAAAAAATACTTCTTCAGAAATCTGGCATTAGTTGGAGTCGGGATGTGTTCTCCATCCATTGAGATTAGAGAATATGCTCCATTGGAGTAGACCTTATGTATTGAATAAGGTCCTTCCCATTTTGGTTCAAGCTTGGGGGGCTTCTTTCCTGGTATCATTGGTGCTCTGAGAACCAATACCAATTCTCCCTGAATGAATGAACGAAGACGAAATTTTTTATTAAAAGCTCGTGCTATTCGATTCTGATAGATTTCCAAGTGGTGCAAAGTGCACAATCTTTTCTCATCTAACTGTTCCAATTCATTCAACCGATTTTGGGATTGCTCATCTGTAGATAACTGATCACAAATGGCTATTCTGAGTGAGGGCAATTGAACTTCAATTGGAAAGACTGCTTCTGTTCCATATACCAATGAATATGGAGTTGATCGCGTTGCATTGCGAGTGGTAGTCCGATAAGCCCATAAAGCATGAAAGAGTTTATCAGGCCATGACTTCTTATCTTTATCCACCATCTTTTGCAGTATATTTGAAAGAGTCTTGTTGAAGGCTTCTATCTGGCCATTAGCCGCTGCATGATATCGAGATGAATGGTTGGACTTAATGTTGTATTCTTGATACAATTTCTTTACCTCAGAAGAACAGAAGTTGGTGCCGTTGTCCGTCAATATGGTATGAGGGACACCAAATCTAGTAATGATGTTAGACTTGATGAAGCTAACAATGCATTTATAATTGACTTCTTTGAGAGGTACTGCCTCTGCCCATTTGGAAAAGAAATCAGTAGCAGTAAGAATGTACTTAAACTGCTTGACCGTAGCTGAAGGGTAAGGTCCCACCACATCCATTCCCCATGTGGAAAATGGCCATGAGTATTTAGCTGTATGAAGCAACTCTGGAGGTTTATGAATGAAGTTGGCATATACTTGGCATGAATGACACTTCTTTGTGAAATTAACACAATCTTGTATCATTGAAGGCCAAAAGTATCCAAGCCTTCGAATTTGATCAGACAGTCTATGTCCAGACTGGTGGGCACCACAGACTCCTGCATGCACTTCTTTTATGACAACCATTGTATCTTCACCATCAATACATCTGAAGAGAACTCCATCAAGACCACGTTTGTAGAGAATTTTCTCGAGGTGTTTTGGGCTATCATAAAGAGTAAAATTGACCACACGTCGCCGAATTTGTTCTTTCTCGGCTCTATCAGGTGGAAGTGTTCCATTTTGAAGGTATTCCTTGATAGGTGACATCCATCCTGTAGTATGACCATATGGTTCAGGAATGGGACTAATTTCATTAATTTCCTCTGTTCTGACTTGAACATAAGGTGAAATTGCATGAAGGTGAGCAATACAGATGGTTGTCTTGTCCCGATTTGGATCTGCTAAAGCTGTGGCTATATTAGCCAGTGCATTAGCTTGAGCATTTTGTGATCTTGGGACATAAGAAAATGTCGGTTCTGAAGGGAATTCCGACATTAACTCTCTGACGTAATCATACAAAGGGATTAATTCTTCTTTTCTGATGGCATAATCCCCATTGACTTGTTTGATTACCAGGTCTGAATCACCTTTTACTTTTAAGTGATTCACTTGTGCTTGAAGCGCTAATTCCAAGCCTGTAATGAGAGCTTGGTATTCAGCTTCATTATTGGTACCACCTTCCCATAACAAAAAGGAATAAGGTAACACTGCCTTATCTGGAGAAATGAGCACAATTCCTAAACCAACTTTGTTGAATTTAGGATTTTCCATTTTCTTCCCTATTGGACTTCTAGAAGCACCATCAAAATACATTTCCCATGTTTGAGGACTCTCTTGAATAGAGAAAACTTACTCATCAGGGAGTTCGATATCTGAATACGTGTCTTCCACTGAAGGATGTTCAGCCAGGAAATCAGCCAGAGCTTGGCCCTTAATTGCCTTTTGAGACACATACTGAATGTCAAACTGCTGTAGAATAACCGCCCACCTTGCCAGACGTCCTGTAAGCATTGGACGACTAAGGATGAATTTGAGCGGATTATTACGAGATACCAATTGGACCTCATGATGTTGCAGGTAGTGTCTCAGTTTCTGAACTGCAAATATTAATGCTAGGCATCACTTTTCAATACTTGAATATCGGGTTTCTGCTTCAAGCATAGTTCTACGGAGATAGTAGAGACTATTTTCATTCCCAGCATCATTCTTTTGAGCGAGAAAGGCACCCAATGATCGCTCTAAAGCTGTCACATAGAGGATAAGAGGTCTACCTTCAACAGGTGGCATGAGTACTGGTGGACTCAAGAGGTATTTCTTGAGAACATAAAATGCTTCTTGACATTCTTCAGTCCACTAGTAAGTGACTCCTTTCTTCAATAATTTGGTAAAGGGTAAACTTTTTCCTGCCAAATTGGCAATGAAACGCCAAATATAGGCTAAGTGTCCTTGAAGTCCTCTTAATTCTTTCAAATTCTGAGGAGGTGACATACCAAGGATTGATTTGGTCTTCTCAGGATCGACTTCAATACCGCGATGACGTACAACAAAGCCGAGGAATTTTCCTGAGGTTACCCCAAAAGCACATTTTAAGGGGTTCATCTTCAAATTATGTTGTCGAAGCTTGTGGAATATGACTTCCAAATCAGCCAAGTGATTAGAACGTTGTTTGGATTTAACCACCAAATCATCTACATAGAATTCAACAAACTTCCCTAAAAGAGGTTTGAAGATACGATGCATGGCGCATTTATATGTTGCACCTGCATTCTTTAAACCAAAGGGCATCACCCGGTAACAAAACACACCTTGAGGAGCTTTGAAGGCTGTATATTCCTCATCTTCTGGGGCCATTCGGATCTGATTATATCCAGAATATCCATCCATGAAAGAAAGTACTTCATATCCAGCCGTCGCATCAATTAAGAGTTCTGTAATCGGAACTGGGAAATCATCTTTAGGACAATACCGATTAAGATCTATGAAATCGATGCAAACCCTAATTTGTCCGTTCTTCTTCCTTACAGGGACAATATTAGCCAACCAATTGGGATATTGAACTTCTCTGACGAAGTTAGCTTTGATAAGCTTATCCACTTCAACCTCAATTTTGGAAGCATAGGTTGGGTGTGTTCTTCTCGCGGCTTGCTTGAATCCTCGATGTTCTTTTGGCAAACCCAAATGATGGGTGGAAACACCAGGATCAAGGCCAGGAATCTCTGTATAATTCAAAGCAAAAATATCTTTATTTTTCTTTAGAAAAGAAATATACATCTCTTTCTCTTCAAGGGTCATGGCCGCACTAATTAAAGTGGGGCGTGGATCTTTCTCTGTACCCAGATTTACTTCTCTGAGTTCATCCATAGTGGTAGAGATACCCTCTTCAAATGCTGGAGGAGCATCTCTAAGATCTTCGTCTTCCTCTTCATCATGTGTTATTTCTTCCGTTTCTACTTGCAAAGTAGATGAAAAAACGAAATTCTCATGATCATAAGAGACGTCAAAATTTTCACATTTTGAAGAAGAAGCTTCCATTTCCGACCCTATTGATGATAAAGGGTCTTCTTTGGGAAATAAAGAGGGGATGATGGATTGAGAATTGATATCATTATTCACCTCTGGTGTTGCTATAACTTCTTCTGGCCTGATTAGCGAAGTATAGACTTGTTGGATTTCAGCAGACGAAATGAAAACGCCACCACTTATGCTTTCATCACTGCTTGGTAAGTTACCAATTCCTCCCATGTTGTCTGGCTCGATTGTCGTAATTGATATTATGGATCTTTCCATAAGAGTATTTTGATTTGGGCCTATTTTGTCAATTTGACTGATAGGTAACACATAATTTGTACTCACATGTGAAAATGGATTTATTGTAATTTTCTCCAAACCATATGGAGCATTAACTTTGGTAATTTCCTTCATTGTAGATTTTTCTCTTCCCTTCATGTGATAAAATTCCGCCTCAATGTATTGAGACTCACATGTCTTGAACGGGGCCTTATCACCATACAATGTTCCAACTTGACCATCAAAACAGTATTTGAGACATTGATGGTATGATGAAGGAATAACTGCATGCTAATGTAGCCAAGGTCTTCCAAGCAAGATATTGAAAGCTGAGTCCTGATCAACAATCATGAAATCTGAATTGGAAACAAGATCTCAAAACTGAGTTCTGAGTGTAACTTCTCCCAGTGGTTCTTGTTCATTTTTATCATATCCTTGCAACATCATGGTAGAAGGAGATAAATCAGATTCCGTGAGGCCCAATCGACGAAGTGTACGAATGGGCATGAGGTTGACTCCTGAACCATTGTCAATGAAAGCTCTTCGAACATCTATACCATTGACTTTGCTAGATAAGTACAAAGGTTTTATGTGCCCATGCAAAACATCATTTTCATCTTTATCAGTAAAAGATATCACTGCATGGCATTCTGCAGGATTATTCTCTATGTGATAGATTTTAGCTGCAGCAATTTCAGCTTCAAACTCCTGAGGACTTGACAAAGCTTCGATGAGTGCTTCCCGAAGATCTTTTGACAGATTCAAAGCATCCAAAATTGATAACTTGGATGGTACTTGGGCCAAGTGTTTCAATATATCATACTTTTGATCTAGAGGTCTGCGTTTCCAAATAGGAATATGCGGTTTAGTAGGTACCTTGGAAGCAGATGCTTTGGAAGCTGATGCATCTTGTATTGAAGTTGACAACATCCTTGGTTTTGGAAGATTATACTGATTAGATCCATTTACTTGCTGAGATAAAGAAGATGGAACCTTTAATCGGTCTTCCAAAATAACTGTGCCAAAACTGAGTTGGCCATTGGCAGAAGAACTTGCTTGTTCTTTTTGAGCTCGCTGAAGGGATTTACCACGAGTTTCTGCTGCATATACAGTGCTAGCAGGGGTAAAATTAGAGTAGTGGCTTTGGAAAGATCCACATCTTCCCCTGTATCCTGAACCTCTAGAACCTCTTCGGATTCCCTTATTTGATACAGGGAATTCAGGCTCATCAAGACTGGAATATGAATCTGTTAATTGAATCATATTAACAGAACCAAAGATTAACTCTTCGTCTGATAAAGAATCTGCCTGGTTAGCCTGTTTAGGCTGTGCCGTTTGATGGGGCGGTGCCCGTGGCTTTGAAGTAGATGGCATGAAATCTTCCAGAGTCAAAGAAAATTTAGGCTTTGATACATACTCATCTTCTCCTGATTCCTCTTTCTTCTTTGAATTGCGCTGCCCTTTTGAGGATTTATCTTTTGATGGAGGCTTTACTGCATCTTTTGTAGGAGACACAATTGGCTTCTTCAATTGTGTTCGCAAAATGGAATGGGTCCTATTGATTGTCTTTCTGACCATCCAATCATCATATTTTTTCGCAGTTTTGCTTTTGACTTCCTGCCACTCGCCTCCTTCCTCTGGATCTGTAGCGGTAATACACGCTACATGAGCTGAAGAACCCTTCAATTTGACTTGTCCCAAGTCGACCATCTTTTGCAAGAGGTCTTTAAAGACAAAACACTCCTGTATGGGATGCCCCAACATTTGATGAAAGGGACAATAATTGGGACCGTCTTCATCTCCTTCCTTGTTTGGCCTCTTCGGCACTGGTAATTGAACCAAATTATTTTCCAGAGCTGAAATGAAGTAACCAGGAACTTGCTCACTTCGGAAAGAGTAAGTTTTACTCTTCATATCCTCAAATTGTTTTCGTCGTTGATCTTTTTGATCATTTGGACGAAACAGCCTTTGTTGTTGGCATTAAGGAGGTGGAGCCCTTCGAGAAGATGAAGGTTTTGAAGTAGAAATAGGTACAGGTGCTTGTTTAAGCATAACTGTAGCAGTTTCTGCTTTACCCATTCTTCTTCCTGGAGCTGATGGAATTACACGAGATTTAACATTAGCCTGTATAAGGGAATCTTCAATCTGTTGAGCGATTGAAGTAAGGTCTCGAAACCCTCCTGTGTATTTCACAGGTATCAATGGTGTGCGTAATTCGTCACGCAAATTTTCCACACAGATTGGCAACAATTCCTCCTGAGGGAGTGCTAAACTCAAGGAATACGTTAATCCCTTCCAACGAGCAATGAAATCAGAGACTCTTTCATTCTCCTTTTGCTTTCAGTTTGTAAGATCGAAAACTTTCGTTTTTGGCAAAGTTGAGCTAAACTGAAGAAGGAATTTTTGACGAAGATCCTCCCATCCGATGACTGACCGGGATTGCAAGCTTGTATACCAGACAAAAGCTGGTCCTTGCAAGGTTCGCATGAAGCATCTGAGTTTCACTGCTTCTTCCTGCTCTGGAGTTCCCATTATAGGATCACAAAAAGACACGTAATGCGTCAAATGTTGTTCAGGGTCGCCTGATCCATTGAAAGTGGGGAAAACAGGGTTTCCAAAACTGGATGGAGGAGAAATTGAATCTACCCATTCAGGGTAAACTTTCTTTTCAGGTTGAACTTGCAACCGTTTACCTTCCATAGTTTCTAACCGAGCTGTTAATGACTCAATAGTAGTTTTTAACTTTTGAGAAATGTCAGGTTGAACTTGGTTTTGGGTAGGTGCAATGAATGGAGCTTGGACAGACGTGGTGGTTGGTGCTGCAACTGATGGTAGTGCTGCCAACCGTTGTTGCGTTTGACCCGTAGGATTAGACCTCTGAGGGTGTACTGATAAAGTAGGATATTCCTGATCCATCTCAGTAGTTACAACAAATTCCTTTGGCTGTCGGACTTCAGCATTCTTAAGAAGAAGACTACTCTGAAGTAGTTCTGCATTCAACCTTCTTAATTCTTTCATTTCTTCCTCCTGTTGTGCAAACCTTTGCTCTAATGAGAGCGATTGACCTCCTTCATAGGAAGGGTGAGAAGTAACCTGATTCTTTCCTTTCCCCTTATTGGATCCTTTTCGGAGAGGGGGAAGTGGGTTACTTGAAGGAATACCCATATTTTGGGTAATCCTTTGATTACGTGTGCGCACACCTTCTTCATTTAGGTCTGTGTGCGCAACTTCTTGAGCAGGAACCTCTTCGTCTGATCCCTCTGATTGAGCCTCATCTGGTGAATCAGCAGCAACGGCATTGATGACATTAATGGATGCATATTGCATGGAATCCTTTCTATCAGCATTTCTGTGATATTGTCTTCTTCTATGTCCATGATGATACATGGCATTCCGTTGAATTGATCCCTCAGGAACTTCTTGGAGAACCGTCACTTGGATAGAATCTACTGATAGCTTGGCTCTTCGTTCCTCTTGAGGCTTATTCCCTAATCGAGAGAATACTGACTTTCTCTGAGGGAGGGATTGAGGATTTGAAAAAGTCCCCAGTCCGGTGGACTGGGGATGTTCCTGCTGCTTCCGCTCAACTCCCCGAATCCCATTTGTTGACTCTGAGGGTTGGGTTAGAGAAGTCCCCAGTCTGGTAAGCTGGGGTGTCTCTTGACATGCTATGTCTGAGATCTTCTTAAAATCTCTCTTGATCTTGCGAATCTTAGTTTGGAAATTAGCTGGATGCATTAACCTGTATCCACTTTTATCACCTGGTTCAACAGACCGTTGGATGATTTTCGAAACTTCTGTCATTTGATGACGTGTTTGCTCCAGACGAGAGGCTTGTGCAATATTCTCGCCTGCTTGATGTAGGAGAAATTCAACAACTTGTTCTCTATATACTTGATTTTTAGAGGAACTAGTTGAAGCCTGTTCTTGAGCAAGATTTTGATTATGAACAAAACCCATTGACTGTGGCCGGCCATGGGAAATAACATTGCACGAGACCATTTTTGGCGGGCTTTGCTGACTGGAAAGCACTGTGAAATGTAGTGCTCCGTGAACACCCCATCCTCTGATATGAACATCAGATGGAGCATTGCCAATTAACTGACGCAATCTTCTTAGTGCGCCAAGGCATGAACATTGAAGGGTTCTCTGTTGCTTTTCAGCCTTCGGATACCGAGAGACTGATAGAGATGCCGAATCAATATGACGTTGTAACCCTTTTATTATCTTAAGATGATTTTCATATTCATCGTAAGATAATACCTTCTTCTTTAATTGACAAAGAGTTTTCCATATGTTGAGAAGAATATCATGGATTCCATCATCCGTCAACATCTTTGGAACGTCGTACTGGGAGTCAGCCAAAGGCCAAAACATGACTGGTACTTCACCTTTTGCCAGTTTTTTCCTCATGTTCAGAATTTCCTCTTTATCATTAAATGAAGATTCTTCTACCTGTTTTGACCAGAGTTGGTGTTTCCTTGTTGCTTCATCGGATTCAACAAGATTGGTAGAGAAATCACTATTCATGCTGGAAGATGAATGACCCAGGGATGGTTCGAAGAATAAGCTGAACCCCAGGCTATCTTCTGATGGAGAAAGAGTTTCACCTGCCGATAGTAAAGCATCAGACATGACTGGTTTTACGTTTGCAAGTGCCTCGAGATAGGAGGGCTTTCTCATCACTACATTGCCTTCTGAAGAATTTTCGAGACAACGTGAATCACTACTGCGGAGAGGACTTTCGCAGCGAAGTTCATCACCATGAGGAGGACCGTCATGATGGGTTACAGCAAAAGATGAAATCTCTTGCTCCTTGGTCTTCTGACCACACATAGGGTTCCTGTGGCTTTCATCTGAACAAGAAACTTCAAGATTGACCGAATTTTCATGAAGCAAGTCTTCATGAGGAAGTGTCTGTTGAAGACCTTCAGAATTAATGTTCCTGTTATTGGGAACTGAGGGAGTAGAATCTTGAATTCCGAAAGATAAATGTCTGAGGGCTTCAAGAACTCCAGCATCGAGCAAGGCTTGGTTACAGATTGGCCTTTGATCTCCTGACTATGCTGGGTGGATCTTTTTCTTAGATGCCTTCTTACTCGCTTTAGAAACCACTTGATGACGAAAGTGATTGCTCTGAGCAGGTGTATGTGCCTGATCAGGAAAGATGGTCAGGTTAGGCTGACGATCTCCACTCAAATCAGGTGTATGTGCCTGACTTGGTTGTCCGTATGATATGGGGGAGTATTCCCCATAACCCTCTTGGACTGGAACAGATGTGTGTGTCTATTCCGGAGTGAATCGTTGATGTGTCACTCCACTGCTAGGGATAGATTTATATGTCTGTCCCTATGATGATGCTGAAGCTGTTATGATATCCTGGCAAGCATCCAGAATATGAGCAGGAATTTGCTTCTGCACTTTCACCATTGACAAAATATGTTTGGTGACTTCAGCCGCCGGAACGGGGATATACGTCCATTTCGGGCTTGGAGTAGGTGTATGTGCCTGCTCCTGTCCTCCTTTTCCTGTCAGTGAATCCTGACAGTACTCAAGTGTGGAGGTAGAGAGTTGAGTTTGCCTCCTGTTTGTCGTCGGGACTTTCCGACTGACTTCTCTGTGCGCTACCAAGAGAGACTGTTGGTAGGCTTGATTAGTATTAGCCGTTGTATATGCCTGCTGATTACACTTCGCCAAACATGGTTGACGAGATCCATCATATGTAGTCAGACGATCCTGCTGACTAACTGGTGATGTATAAGAAGGTGTATGTTCCTGCCTATGGTACTCCGCCGGAATTGCCTGGCGGGATCGGCTTGATGCTGCCAGACGAGTCTGCTGGACAGCGGAATTAAAACGGATAGGTGATTGTGCCTGCTCGTTGTTTTCCACCAAGTTAGGTTGGTGGACTTCTCCGGAGATGGCAGGGATGACAACCTGTCTATTTTTAACCGGATTCCGTCTCTGGCGGTTCATCTTGCCTGCTCGGGTTCGAGGAACCTGAGCTGAATGCCTGGAGTCTGTACCCTCATCATGTTGAGGGTGCACTACCACACGAGTCTGGCGGCGATTGTTGATGGGAGCCCTTGAGAAGGACTCCTGTCTTTTTGAATTAAGGTCATGCGGGACCTGCTCATTCACTTCCTCAGAGTAAGGGAGTGAATGGAAATTGCGTTCTGGGGATAACGACCCGAAACGGTTGGAGATGGTAGTCAGCACCGCCTGCTTCTTGATCGCTGGCCGCCGTTGTCTGGACGACCAGGTAGAGTTGTTAACTTGGAGGGCTTGACGAGCGGCCTCCAGAGTTGGGATAGTACCGTTGCGACGGTACTCCTTAACCAGTGCATTAGAAACCCAGCGTTGAAGATGCTGAGTTGGTGATGTCATCCTCAGAGCGGACGACGTTCCAGCAGGAGTAGTAGCATTGGTTTTCACAGCAGCAGACCTCACAGTAGAGGTGTTCACAGCAGCAGTATTCATAGAGGTGAATTTAAGGAAAGCCATTTTGCAGAAGATCTTGAGAAAAGAGTGCATGTTCCATATAACAGACATAATCAAGATGAATCCGGCCACTGCATCTTTTGGATGAGCACATGTCAATGATTGCTTTGTTGGACCAAGGGGCCTAACAAATAAGAAGAATATCACTTTAACTTGGTTAAGGATTCACGTCGGGCTCACCATTTTTGTTTCGCACGGATTTCGGGGATGACCTCCTCGACGGGAGATTCAAACGTTCCGATCGGTTTCTAGCAGGTTTGTTCGTAGAACCGGAAACATCCAATGATTCCACATCCGTTTGGACCCACTTTCCAAAGGTAGGCACTCATTAGCTTGTGGACTAATGAGGCTTAGGAATTTGCATTGGTCGAGAGGATGGGAGGTCGGACTCATCACACCTTTTTGAGGGGAATTATTGTCTACTCCGGGACTCTCTTTATAGATTTAAGTTATGTTCATGAATCCTTATTACATTACCAAGTAAAAAATGTGCTTTCCTTTAGTTTTAACAATCAATGATTAAATATGCAAGAAATTTAGAGAATCTTTTATATGTATTCGAGGTTCTTCATCAAATAGAGAATCATCTATATCTGTTTAGAGATTCTTGGTCAATGGTATCCTTCAAAAACATTTATATAAAAGTCTCTTGGTCATTATGATGACCAGGCTGGTTTTAAAGCCACTCAGTGGGGCACTTGAAGTTTATCGTCATTCAGAAGGACAGGGATTATTTTAAAGTTGGGATCGAACCCATAAATGGGATACCTACGTATCCTTTGTTTTGGAAAAGGAATCAGAACCCACGTAGTTCGAGTAATGGAGTATGATGTTTATGATTGATGGCTCAAAGAAGAATGTCATAATTACTTTTACACTCTAAGATCACGTGAGTCATGCTCGGTGTGAGAAACAAGAGGTATTGGTAAAAATTAGACAATTGTGCCATGAAAGATGCAATCATAAGAAATTGTTTGGGGCTTATGTATGTATGAATGCCCAAATAGATGAAGGTTTAGGATTTACTTTTCGGGAGAAAATCCAGGAACATGGTCCATAAAGGTATATGTGCTTTATGGAGATTTGAATACTCTAATCTTGGGGCTTACTCCTAAGGAGGATGCCCAAATTAGGAGGAGACTTATGATTGGGTTTTACTCCTGAAAAAGAAACCCAAATCAAGGGTAAATTAGGACTGGTTAAGATAAATTTTAAGGGGGCTTGGGGTTCACTCCTGAAAAGGAAACCCAAGGTTATGACTGGGACTTACTCCTAAAAAAGGAGGCCCAGGTTAGGGGACTTGGGGCTTACTCCTAAAAAAGGAAGCCCAAGATTATGACTGAGTCTTATTCCTGAAAAGGAGACCCAGGTTAGGGATTAAGGTTTGGGGCTTACTCCTGAGGAGGATGCCCATATTTGAGGTTGGGGCTTACTCCGGAGGAGGATGCCCAAGTTTGGGAACTTTAAGAATTTGGGGCTTACTCCTAAAGAAGGATGCCCAAGTTAAAGATTCTCTCATCTTAAAGGATGAGGTTGAATGAATGAACTCTCTATATTTAGTGACATAAGGATATTTAAATCACTAGGTTTTGAGAGATATTCCACAGAATTCCTTTCATATAAGGAAGTCAAATCAAGAAATCATGCCATAAATGGCTTTGAAGAGTGTCTTGAAGACTGAATCTTGAAAAGGAAAGGTGTAATGGCTTAAGAGGGGTAAAATGGGCAAGATGGGCACCCAAAAAGGTAGGGGCGCGCAAGTCTTGAAAGGTACGCAAGTCTTCCGTGGGCGCGCAAGTTTTGGTCGCGCAGGTATACCTGCGCGACACATGGTGTACTTGCGCGATTTTCAACCAGCAAAGAAATATTTGAGCGACTCTTTTTTAAACCCTTTAGAATCCTCTTGAGGTTCTTCCAGAAAAGGGACGCGCAAGTTATATTGAAGGAAATAAATCGGCGCGCAAGTGTTTGATAAGTTTCAACACTTAGGCCTTCCTTCTTCTCTTTAGATCTTCCGTTCTAGGTAAGAAATTGCCTTAGAAGTGTTCCGGAAGCTTTGAGAAGAGACTTGGGCGTCGGGAGCTTCAATCCGAGTTTCTGGAAAAAGATACCTCTCGAATGGGGGGCCCACAAGGTCTATTTATAGGTAGGAGAAGACCCTGGGCGGTTACAGGGCGGTTACCACTTAGGTCGCGCAAGTCACCTGCGTGACCAAGGGTGTCGCGCAAGTGTACTTGCGCGACAGTTATAAAACTTGCGCGGTGCAGTTGCTGTCGATCCTTTGTTCATGCCTTTGTCGATTTATGATGTTTTCTTCAAAGGTTGAATCACTTTGAGCTCAGATATTCCCTTTTCCGATCTTCAGATTCTGTGACGAAAGAAGCGTCAACAACCTCAACATAAGATATACTGGTAATATAATAAATGGTGGTATTCATAGGTAGTTATTCGACTAACTTGTATCTCATTGTGATTTCTACAAGCTTGAATTTCTCTCATACATAATTTTTCTCAAGAAATAGTCATTAAAATTTGGATTGGGATTGATAAAGGGAAAACATTAGAAAATATTATTCCTTTCTATTCATGAAAAAATGAAACTCGTATGGAATAATTATTTTACATGATGCTCTAACCTCTCTATTTCTATAAAAATTCATAATGTATTTACTTTTATTTATAACCACTATATCAATATATATATTTAAACATTCATATCATGAGACTATTATAACTATGTATCAAATATTATTTACACCAGATATTTATCCCATTATTTACTCTTATATCTAGGGATAATATATTCTTAACAGTCATATATTCCAAACAACCATATAATAACAACATTCCTATTTTTGATTTCTTTAAAATTCCTTACATAATTTTGTAAAATCATTCATCCTATTAAATCATTTATTTGAAAAAATATATCTCATATTAATGTTTTTTATTATTTCTATAGTTATTTTGGATGGTATGATACTATTAGGTGAATGCAATGATGGTTATTTCAGTATTATTGTATTTTTATTTACATATGGTTTTATTCATTATGTATTTTTACTAATTATATACCATTTATCTATCGTAAAATGTTTATTCCATTTTAATACAATTCTATAATAGAATAAGTATTTTTTAATCATAGTTCAATGTTATATGTTATAAAATATATTAAACACATGAATTTTATTTAAGGAAGACATTATACTAAGAATTTAGGGTGTTTCATTTCCTCCTTAAAAAAACATTAACCATAAAAATTTCCTTACCTATATTAAAATAGATGAGGGTGATTTTTTTCTCATCATATCCTTGAGTTCCCATATTACATCCTAAAACTTATGATTTCTATATAGAAATTTGACTAGATTTGTAATCTTAGTTTTCAGTACGTTATCTCTATTATCTAAGATCTCTACCTACTGTTTCTCATAATAGATAATTTTCTAGTTTTATAAACCTTAATTTTGGTATATACATACTTAAAATCCTAAAAGGAACACATTGTGGACTTCAGGGAGATTTGGGTGAAGTTCTAGGAAAGAAATTGTTGTCCCTATGCGATCAAGAATGATCAACAAGTTGATGTATCTTGGTATTAGGTTTCCCCTATCCATATATTTAATAAATTTATATCATGGAGATATTATATAGAGAACTTTTTTCAGCAACCTTTAACTCTAGATTGTATCAATGATTATCGACACAACTCTTCAGTCAATTTTTCATTACTTTGATATGTCACTGAATGGTTTTAAACTTATCTATCATTTCTTGATAAGGATTTAGTCCCAACATATTTATCTCTCTAATTTTATCCTTTAATGTTTGAGTTATATATCTTATCTCATAGAAAACATCATATGGTGAAATTTGGATGGTAGAGTGGAAACTATTGTTATATGAGAACTCAACCAAGGGAATATATTGATCCCATCCTCCTTTGAAATCAATCGATCAGGATCATAAAATATCTTATAGAGTTTGACAAGAACTTTCATATGGAAATAATTTTTATGATGATAACTCATACATAATTTTAGGTCTATATCCAATGATTGTTAGATAATTCACCAAATATTTAATTTGATCCTTGGATCTCAATTTTATTCAATTAAAGTGGTACTTTATATAGGCTTATAACTTTCATTATATATATCAAAACAATTTGATCAGTTGATGAATCCTCTAAAACTAAAATGAAGTGTACCAAATTTTTATGTTGATCCACCACTTCCTGGGTGAAATTATTTCATTTAGAGTTCATACAAAGATTTTTGACAAAGTTCATGTTAATTCTACTCCATTTCTATATGGGTATTTTTAATTTTTTCTATTAAAATTTGATATGTGGGTAGAATAAGCATCAATATATATACTCTATAATATTACCCTTAATACTATCATATATGTGGTGATAGATATCCAAATTTTTATTCTTATAACACTATATTTATTCAATTTTAATCTCCAAAATATTTTGAAAATCCATTTATAGTTTTATATCATCATTTTATACCTCTAAGTTTTTATTACAGATTGAGGGTTGAGAAATCATTTTCAAAATATATAATTTAATCTATTACCTTATGATTTCAATGTGCATACTTTTCTTATACAATAATATTGGGTATCTTTCATTTCTTATAATAGATATGGTTGCAAGATATTTTATTCTCAAGGTATTAGATAACCTGTTTTCCTTCCTAGGATAATACTGTATTGTGAAATCATAATCCTTGATTACTAGAATCATATCCTTTAGAACATGTAAAATATTTATTTGTGAATATATTATTTAAGTTATTTTGATTCATATATATATCAAAATAATCTATATAATTATTATGTTTCTTAATATTTAATAAGAAAATTATCACTTCTAACTCCAAGGCATGTTTTTACAAATTTTTCTCATGGGTATTTAATTTATTCAAGGAATAAGCTATCAACTTTTCATTTTTCTAAAGGACGTATCCCAATATCTTCTTTTAAGTAGAACTATATATCAAAAACCCTTATCCACTTTATGGAACCAATTTTGTGTATGAGTTGTATTTTTTTCCAAAGGTTGTTAATACTGATCAAAATGAATAAGAAGCTTCAAAGTTAGTGGAAGTGGTTGAAATGATTCTAGGATAATTTTTATGGATTCATAGCATTGGATTCAGCACTTGGGAAATTATCCGTGTTGTTTAAATCAAATGATTATTGCACTGGTCATAAGTTCAAATTATAGGTATCAAAGGTGGTACATTGTTTACAATAATAAAGTATCATTTATTTGAGGATTATTGAAGTTATTTAGAATTCATATTCCAAAAATAATAGAAGAAGAAGAATGGTGGTTGAAGATGAAGAGAAAATGAGAGAGTGTGGAAGACGCATTATGTTCTGAGCACTAAGGTGTCTATGAATGAGTTTTTAGAGGGAAGGAAAACATGCATTTTATGTTAAATGTTTTATGAGTTTTACTTAAAAAATAAGGCCAAATCACTAAGTCGACCAGCCAGCTTCAACCATAGGCACATGCGGGACACATGGTTGAACATGCCTAAGGGATGCAAGCCAAACCACCCCACAAGCAGTAGTTCCATGTATAAGCCTGTATGAGTGAACTAGGAAAGGCCTATGCATAGGTTGGGACAAATTCCCATAGAGGAGTGGGCGCAAAGTGTACCCACAGAGAACCGGTACAGGGATGTACTAGGGAGGGGGAGAGGGAATTCTAAGTGATGGTTGGAGTGGCTTGATTTTTATACCGCATTCCAGCTGTGGTGAAGTTTCGATGTGGGACACAATTTTTATTTCCAGGAGTGATCCCTTACATCCATCAGATCTCGCATGAAATCATATCCATTTATTGCATTCGAGCCTCTCTAAAATGACCGAGAATCATCCAATCTCACGTGACCTCTTTCTTCAAACTCGGGAATGCATTTTTCAAACCCTCTATTGTCTTATTCCTCACAACACCCAACGTCGCCGTTTCTACTCACCATAGATGAAATATAGACTACCATGGCCGATCACTTGACATTTAGTGAGAACCATTGGATTGAACTAAGACCATGGATGAAATATATGTCTTACATGCATGTGGATAACTCGAAGAAAGTCTCAACCGAAGCAAAAAAGTTTCAAGATAGCATGGATAATTTGATCTTGCATTTAAAATTAATATTTTATGAAATCATGAATGCATGAATGTGATCAGTTCATCGAATGGGAGAGTTCCACTCACTTCAAAAGAATAAATCCAAGATTCTCAGTGTATCCTTTACATGGGGTTGAAGATCTTTAAAACCAAGGATCTTAGTTACTCAAAGAAAGGATCTTGGAAAATTTGAATAAGAGATTTTAAGAGATTATCCTATGATATTTAAACCTAGAAAAAGATATGATACTCTCCTATAAAATGAGAGGAATACCAAACCGAGTATGTTTATGCCTTCTGCATACCCGAGTTCTCCCATTCTAAAAATAGAGCACTCCTTGGTTTTTTGTTCTACACAAAGGATCAAGGAGATCCAAGAACCATTTTGGATTCACGAAGAAGAGGAGTCCTATAAGTCTTTGACAAGTGTAACACCCTCTCAGATATGCTTTGCGATGAACTATCTTCCAAAAAGCAAATGGATAGTGAAAATTCGTCTATCTAACTCTTGTGATGAACTGATATCTTCAAAGCCTCTTTAGTTCATTGAGACCTTCAGAGATTCGTGATCTAGTGCTTAATCCACAAAATCCCACTATGCTTCACAAATACCTTGATCCGTAGAGCCCACTACATGCACAAAGAGTGATCATCCTATTGTTTTCACAATAATATTATACATTATTCAGGATTTTTTCTTTTGTTGAATAAGGATAAGTGTGAAGAAAGGGGTTTTTTTTCTACATGCATGAAACATATTCATTCATGTGCATTATTTGAAGAAACCCAAGGAAGTGTGTCTGTGAAAAGAACAATTTAGAACTCATTCTTGATGCACATATATACTTATGCGTGAGTTGAGATAATCGAGCTTGGGTGCATGAAAATAAAAAGAGAATAAAAAAAGTTAGTATATTTGTGTACTTGTGGAAGAATAAGAATTATAAATGAATAGAGTAAGCATGCTCCCATGCATACGTGAAAAAGTGAACCACTTGAGATACACAAAACACTCTTGATTTATTTGATCTAATCGGACTATATTTCAAGTAGAGACTAATTGGTTATTGTGCAAGATATTTCTTGCATAATATTGATGATTTGGTGTAATTTAGTTATAAAAACATCAACTGTATCAAGAATAACAAAAGAAAAATTATACTATATCCAATGTTGATATTTTTTATCAAAGAAGAAGGAAAGTGTTCCCAAATGAAGAATTGATAATATTTCAGGGAAGTTTAACTGTGGTGATGCTAGGATCATATGATCTTTATTGTTTTGACAATCACAAAAGATGTTTGTGATTCTAGAAAAAAGAAGAAGAGGGCTTTAATGCAGTTGTCTTTGCACTGATGAATAAGGAGAAGGAAGATTGTGAAGATTTTAGGTTTTCTCCTAGGAAATAATTAAGAAGGGTTTCTTGCATACTTCTAGGAAAGTAACAAGTTAATAAATTTAGAACAAAGAGATACTATGAAAACCAATAGGTCTAAAAATGTGGAAGACTATATTGTTGTTGAAAACCCTTTTCAATAGAGATAAGACTGCCTTTAGAGGTATTATAAAGAACCACCTAGTATCTTCATGTTGGACTTGGTCATCACCAGTTCAAGGAAGTAGAATTGTTTCATTACCCCCTCAAAATTGTAAGGAACCACACTATCTTAAGAATTATCTTCTAAGCTAACCAACTATAAAATGTTACTACATTATAATGGAGAATCCATGTATTGTTCATACCCATTCATGGAATGGATTTGGCTACTCTTATTTAGTGGTAATCCTTGTAAAAACATAGTGTGATATTTTTATTTCTTTTATATTATTGAATTCAATAGGAAAAATATAATAGGAGAATAAGGATCCTAACATTCCAAGAGGTACAAGGATAAAAAGTGAAAATTGGTTTAAAAATTCCCCAAAATTGATTCACCCCCTCTCATTGATAGGAATATCCCAAAATAGTCCTCTTAATTAGTATCATAGCTAAGGTTCACCATTGACAGATTCTCTATAGTGAAGATATTCTCTTTTGAAGACTCGAGTTTATTTCCTGAGTTGACAATGATGTGAATTTGTAATGATTTTTCAGTTATATCTGAGCAGAAATCCATATCTACTAAGACCATACTGAATAAGAAAAAGAAAGAGAAGATAAAGTTGAAGAATACGTCCCTCATATTTAGAGATAAGGAAATATCTGGTTCTCCATACCTTGCTGAAAATAAGGACACACCAGGATTATAAAGCAATTAGAATATAGATGAAGTTTCCACAAAGAATATGGATAAACTTAATACCTCAAATGATCAGTAGGTATGTATTAGTACATTTGAAAATTATTCTCATGATGAAAATGCTAGCACAAGTGGTGATGATCAATCTAAAAATTCTCTATAATTATCATTTGATAGATTAAGAACCATTATGCATGGTATTCCTGAAAAAAATTCATCCTTTTTTGTGGAGTATTTCAATGCATGTAAGAAGATATCACACAACATAAAGAAGAAACTAATGTTCTAGAGAAAATCTTTCAAGAAAAAATTATGGAAAGTTTAAAGTTCTCACGAAAAGCTGGAGCCTTTGAAGCAACAAAGAGGGAATTTAAAATGAGTTCCTAAAAATGGATCAAATAAGTTTAAGAGAAAGATGGAGTCAATAATACTCCAGAAGAAAACATCCATTCACAAGAAGAGGAGCTGAAAAATATCACTAAAGTCAAGGGTTTATATTTGGAAGAAAATTCCAAGAAGGTCAAGGAACTTGAATCCTTATTAAAAAACAAAGTGAAGATGCATGAAGATGAAGATAAAAGGATAAAGAAGGTATGTTAAGAGAATATTATTATGATTTAATATTAGAAAATAATCCTCAATATGAAATTTCTAGAATTGGAAGCTTAGTTGAACAATATTGAGAAGGATCATATTGAAATTTCACAAAAGAAGGATATAGCTGCTACTGGAACTCCATGTTTATTGAAGGATTATAATGTGGAAAGACCTCCAACATGTGTTAAGAAGACCACAACTTCACTCATTTATCTATCACAAGAAATAGATAATGTTCATGTTCCATTCATACCATCATCTACTCATGTTTCTAAATATGTTTCCACAAGCAGTACAGGTTGGAAGGAAGATTTAAAACAAGTGTAGGTGAGGAAACATGATGAGATACCTACCAACATGACTAGGGTGAATATGAATAATAATGTGAAATATAGTTCTCCATAGAAATCACAACACATCTTGAAAAAGTCTCAAAAATCTAATATAAAATATGTTTGTAAATCAAGGTTTGTGGGTCAATGTTGGTGTTGGAACATATTTGGGAATTGTGCATTAAATTGTTGGTACAATCCTCAAAATATTAAATCACAAAGGAATCCTATATCAAGGGGGGGGGGTATAATAGAGAGGAAGAAGAAATATCCAAAGGTCCAGAAGCATCTGTAAACTGCAAAAAATTGAAATTATTGACAACATCTTTGATGTATTAAATGGGAGTGGTCACAAGGTTGATGCATGATCATCTCAACATGAATCCAAAGATAATAAGAACAAAAGACCGTAAAAGTTGGCCATGAATGAAGAAGTTACATCTGGAAGAAAGAATAATAATTTTGAGAAAAAAATTATCCCAAGAATATTCCCTGAAAAGAAGAAGTAAATACCTTAGATTCTGAATCCAAGAAGTTGAAGTTTAGTGAAACCAAAAGAATTACTAAAAAGGATGACACTGAGAAGAACCCATGTGGAAGATCCAAATAGGCTGCCATAGTTTCTAATGACATGTTATTTATTTGGCCTGAATATTTGTAAATCCTTAAGAAGGTTGAATATGGACAATAAAAGGTTAGCTCAAGTGGAAATGAAGATCTATGTGAGAGATGCAAGAAATATTTTCACATTAAAAAATGTTGTCTAACCATACTACCAGAGCAAGAAGTAGTCCTCAATAGGAACAAATAATACATCATTTGTAATTGATATTAAGAATAAAAGTTCTCCACAAAAAGTATAAGAGGATATTAAGAGATCCATGCTACCTCAACATATATCAGAACAAAAGTTTAAATGCGCAAGCATGAATACATGAGGAGATAGAGAAACTTGGTAGATAAAAAACATGTCAACATTATTGAACACATTGATGAATCCAGGAGGATCCACCTTATTCCCTTAAATCATTTTAATTGTATTTTTTCTTATAATACATGGAATTTAAGGTGAATAATGTTATCAGGGGGAAAACATGAGAAAAAATGATGAGAAGTGTTTTCCCTTGAGGGGGAGACAAATGAAGAAGCTACCAGAATTATTATATCAATGGGTATCAAACTATTCATTAATTTTTTTTTAAGATCATGTCATTAGAAAAGGTGTCTAAATTATTAATCTCTCATCATTGGTTATTAAAAATATTTTTTTAGAAAGGTGGAGTAACTGAATTATTCTATGACATAAGAAGAATAGAAGTTCCCCAAGGTCTTTTATCCTGCATACAACACATTAAAGTATTTGATCCATTTTTTGAAGTGAGTGTAAGAGTTTTAAGTTGATTGTTCTAAAAAAATTCATACCACCCTTAGTTATTTTATCCTAGAATGAAAGTTAATAATCGTTGAATAAAATTACATGAGTCCTAATTTCATGAGGTATCATGGTCAACATTAAGGGATATCTTTTTTTTTCTAAATCAAATCCTTTTGGTTTCTACACCGAGCATAATTCAATTAGACTTAGAATGAAATTATGTATGTAACATTGAATAATTATGTATTGATAACATTTTCCCATGAACTTTTTATTTCTTTTCAATAATGAGGAGAGAAAGTGAAAAGAAATTGGAATAGTAAAGGGGAGAGAGAAGATTTCACATTTTGACATTGACACATTCATTTGGGGAAGAACATTGAGTATTAAAAACTAATAGGAATGGGGATATTGTTGGGACCATTTTGGGTATGAGTTGTATTTATCGTCAAAGGTTGTAAATAATGATCAAAATGAAGATGAAGCTCTAAATTTAATGGAAGTGGTTGAAGTGATTCCAAGAGAATTTTTATGGATTCATAGCATTGGATTCGATGCTTGCGAAATTATCCATGTTGTTTAACTCAAACAATTTTTTCCCTGGTCCTAAGTTCAATCTATATGTATCAATGTAGTAAAATTGTTTACAAAAATAAAGTATCATCCATTTTATATTGATTAATGTTCTTTGGAATTAATATTCCAAAAATAATAGAATAAGAGGAATAGTGGTTAGAGATCACGAGAAAATGAGAGAGTATGGAAGAGGCTTGATTTTCTAAGAAATAAGGTGGACATACATGAGTTTTGATAGAAAATAGGGCCATGCATTTTATGTTAACATTTTTTATGAGGCTTAATTAAAAAATACATCCAGATCACTAAGTCGACCAGACAGCTTAATCCTTAGGCAAATGCAAGACATAGGGTCGACCACGCCTAAGGGATGCCATCCAGGCTAGTCCACAAGTAGTAGGGCCTTGTTTAAGACAGAAGAAGCGCATTGGGATAGGCCTGTGTATAGGTTGGGGTAAAGGCCCGCAGAGGAGTCGGTGCAGAGTGTGCCCGTAGAGAACCAGTATGGGGTGGCACCGGTGTGGGGGAGAGTTAATTCTGAGCGATTGTTGAAGAAAATCCATTATTATACCATCCACCATCCATGGTGGAGTTTCAATTTTGGACACAATTTTTAATGCCAGGATTGATCCCATCTGTCCATTAGATCTTTCCCAAAATCATCATCGTCCATCACATCCAGGCCTTGCTAAATCGAAATAGGGACATCCGTTCTCCCGTAGCCTCTACATTCAAAACCAGAGTGCTCATTTTTAAAACCCTCCATTATCTTCTTCCTTATAGAACTCGACGCTTCTACTTCTATTCACCAGAGATGAAAGATATACCAGAATGGATGGTCACTGGTCATCTAGTGAGGGTCATTGGATCAAATTGAGACCATGTGTGGAATCTATATCTTGCATGTATAAAGATAACTCGAATAAAGTCTCACCCAAATAAAATTAATTTACAAGGCCACATGGATAATTTGAGTCTTGATTTTAAATGAAGATTTCATGTAATATTTAATGCATGCACATGATCAATTCATCGAAAGGGAGAAGGTTGCTTGATTGAAAAGCAAACATCCAAGATTCTCAGTGTACCCTTTACATGGGTTTCAAGATCTTTAAAACCAAAGATATCAGTTATTCAAAGAGAAAATCTTGACTAATTTGAAGAATAGATTTGAAGAGCCAATCCTACTAGATTTAAACGAGGAAAGAGATATGATCCTCGCTTATAAAAGTAGAGGCATACCATGTCGAGTAAGTTACAACCTTTCGCATACCCGAGTTCTCCCGTTCAAAAAATTTATCACTCCTTGTTTTTCTGTTCTATGTGAAGAAGAAAAGAGATCTATTAACCATTTTGGTTTTGTAAAGAATATGAGTCCCATATGCCTTTGACAAGTGAAACACACTATCGAACGTGCTTTGATAAGTACTTTATTATGAAAAGAAAAGGGACAAAACAAATGAATATACCTGCCTCTTATGATGAAATGAAATCTATAAAGAATATCTTATTCTTAGAGACCTTCATAGTTCCATGAGCCAATGCTTGAGCCAAGAACCCCCACTGTACTTCCTAAAGACCTTGATCTGTGAATCCCACAACTTGTACGAAGAGTGATCATACTATTGTTTGCTTGATACTACTATACTATCTGTAGGTGTGTTGATTTTGGTGAAAAAGAAGAAGTGCGAATACAAGGGTTTTTTTCCACATGCATTAAACACATGAACTCATGTTCATTATTTCAAGAAACTTGAGGTTGTGTGTGTGTGCCAAGAATAGTGGAGAATGCATGCATGGTTCGCATACCTTCATACGTATGAGTTGAGATAATCGAACTTATGTTAATATAAAGGAATAGATAAGTAAAAAAAGGCAGTACATGTGTGCACTTATGGAAGAATAATAATTATAAGTGAATAGCGTATGCATGCTTCTATGAATACATGAAAAAGTGAACTACTTGAGATACCCAAAACACTCTTGATTAATTTGATATAATCGGGCTATATTTCAATAAGAGAGTAATTAGTAACTTTTAAAGATAATTCTTGCATAATATTAAATAATTAGTCCAATTAAGTTATAAAAAAATAAACTATATCAAGAAGAAGAGAATAAAACTGATACTACTTGAACTGTTGATATTGTTTATCAAAAAATAAGGAGAGTGTGTCCAACTAAAGAATTGATAATCATTCAGGGTAGTTTAACTGTGATGATTCTAAGTTGAGATTATCTTTATTATTTTAAAATTCACAAATAAAGGTTTGTGATTATAGAAAAAATAACAGGAGGGTTTCAGTGTATTTGGATTTTCACTAAAGAATAAGGAGAAGGAATATTGTGTAGATTCTGGTTTTCTATTGGGAAATAAGTAAGAAGGGTTTCTTGAATACTTATACAAAATTAATAAGTTAATAAAGGAAGAACAAAGAAGTACTGTGACAACCAATATGTATCAATAGGTGGAAGAATATATTAGTGTTTCAAACCCTTTTCAATACGGAGAAGACTGTCTTGGGAGACAATTAAAAGAACTAGTTAGGAGCTGAAAGTTGGACTTGGTCACCACCAGTTCAGGGTAGTAGAATTGATCCATTTCCCCTTTAATGATTAGGGACCCACACTAGATTAAGTATTATTCTATAAGCCATCCCACTATAAAATATTACTATATTATAGTGGAGAATCCATATACTCGTCATACACATACGTGAAAAGGATGTAACTGCTCCTATTGAGTGGTGAACCTTGTAAAAATATTGTGTTCCATTTTTAATACTTTAATATTTTTTTCTTGTGATAGAGAAAATATAATAAGAGAATATACATCCTAACAGATCAAGAGGTATATTGATAAAAAGTTACAATTGGTTTAAAAAGTATCCAACACTGATTCACCCCTATCCCTATTAGGCACATCACAAAATGGTCCTCTGAATCCACTATAGGGTACTATGAGTGCATGTGCAGTGACCAAAAAATTCATAATATGCTTAAATATTTTTTCACATTTTTGTATGTAGAGAAACTTTACTCCCTTCCATATTAACTTAGTGTATTTTACAATCATGATAAATTTCTCACAAAGAGTTGATAATATATATATAATCTAGGAATACTGTGTATTTATACTATAGATTATGATCTAATCTATTCATAAATCAGATACATATTTAAATTATCCAAATATTTACTCTCACCTATTATTACATAATATATTAAGGGTAATTTTTCCTATAAGGATTTACACTTACTAAAATTTAGAATATAATTTATCATTTCATAATGAATTTTCCGCAATCCTTAAATAATATTCACCTTCTTCCTTTAGTCTAGAATTTATGAGTATATCACAAAAAACACTACTAAAAAATTATCAATATAATCTCCAAAGATTATATTCATCAAAAAAATGAAGATAAAAGGTGAATTTTTAACTCTAATAGGAATCACTATTAATTTATGGTTTCCTTATCTTATGTAAAAGCATGTTCTTTGTATGCCATCCCTCTTCACCCTTAGTTTATGGAATCCATGTAAAAGATTCATCTTTGAGAAGTATTGAGGCCCTATAAGTTGATAAAATAAGATGATAATATGAGGAATATAATACTTATTCCTAGTTATTATGTTATTAAACTCATTATAATCAATTAAAATACACATCAATATATCATTTTTTTAACAAATATGTATAGTTCACCCCATTGATAAGTACATAGATGTATAAGACCCTTGTAAAAGTAATCATGAATTTTCTTCTCCAATTCCTCTAATTCCATGGGGACCATTATATAAGGAATATTTTATATAGGCATAAAAAATAGTATATGTTTAATTAAAAATTCAACCCCATGGTCTGGGTGAAGACTCTAAAACTCCTAAAGAAATACATATGTTTATTCACATAAAATTGGTATATATTCAATTATTAATACATAAATATCTATTTAACTAGATATCATTTATTATTGGATATCAAGACCCATATTAAGAAATTATTATCCAAGGGAAGTTCATAAACATCCTTTTAGTGATATATAATTATGATATGATTCAAGAAATAAAATGACATTTCCCCATCCTAATAGTTTATATGAGTTCTTTATATAGAGGTCTAACACATTGCTAATATCATGTTGAATTATAATAAGGGATGAATAAATATATTTTCAAGAAATATATTCTCACAAACCTCAATAGTATAATATTTATATACTTGGGATACAACCATCTCCTCACCGGGTGTTTTCAGATATAGCTCAAAATCCATTTTTTAAGGTGGGAAATAAATAATGTTAACAAACCTACAAGATATTAAGAAACTAAAAGAACTAGAATAAAATAATACATTAATATTTATTTTGTGGATAATAAGTGTACCTTTAACCACTTCATTATCATGATCCACTTTCTTGGTAGTGATTGAATAAGAATTTATTTTCTCCCATGGGTTTTGAGGTTGAAAATATTTATTGTCCTAATTATCTTGTGGATTAGTATATTAATTTAAATAATTATAAGAAAATTTAAATTAAAGTAATTAAAGGATATCTAGTGAATTATGTTGAAATTTATTCTCCTCCATTGCATTCATCGACCTCTTTATATCCCTTTGACCATCAATTTCTTAATGAACAAGTATTCTATAATTGAGATATTTTCCTGTTCTTTGGAGGAAATTTTTTGGGCACTTCCTTACATGTTTTTTGTATATATGACATTGAATATTATTCCCCCATGATATTTTTCATATGATCTCTAATGAAACTCTATTTTCTTTTTCTTATCACAAAATCCATCAGATTAAAGAGTGTCCCAAATTTCCATATCCACCTTAAGAGAACATCAAAAACCAAACACCCTTATAGAAAATTAATTTTGGATACATGGTTTCAATCCACTAGATATATGATTAATTTTTCTTTTTCGGATCAAATATAAAACAAGTGTCATAACTTGAGATTATCATGATGTTTTCTTTATAAGATCCGATCGATTCATCCTCATTTTTATCAAGTTCAAAAAATTATTTCTTTACTTTAATATGAATCCTTAGATGAAAATATTTACTGAAATTATATTGTTAAGCATCTCCCATTTCATGGAATATATTTATTTATTTTTTTCATTCATTATTTATCAAGGCCCACTATTAGTTAACCTAACATTACAAATGATAGAAAAACAAAAACCATTTTTCTTACTATAAGAAATGAAGATAAAAAAATATATTTTCAATCATGTTAATCCATTCCTCAGCAATCAGTGGCTCTTAATATCCACTAAAGTATGGTGGTTATTGTTTAATAAAAGACTTAATAGTGATTTTTTTATTCTTTGGTGCATTTTGAGAGATTTTTACTGTTCAATTTTTTACTCATAACATGATATAGAATAAACATAATGGTTTTCACATTTTCTTACATCCTATTTGGTTACTGATGGGGATAATCCCCAAATTATTCATCACACTCATTTTTAACTTTCTTTATCTTAATTCTATCCATTTTTTAAACCATAAAAGTAAATAAGGGTAATAAATAAGAATATCATAATAAAATTATATTAAATAATCACATGAATAGAAAAAATAAAACCAAATATATCTTACATCATGAAACATTCATTTGAACCTATAACAACTTTTCATCAACCTTTGTTACATCAAGTTTGGTTCTCTTTTAGTTATTAACTTAATAACTAAAATTTACTAAACCCCACTATAATACTAGTTTATATGACCAAAGATGGTCATATATATATATTATCATTTCTCTAGTCATATATCACATATCACAATTAAAAAAACTTCTAAGACTCAAAGGTGTAGTGTCTTTGGAAATTATATACAAAACCATCTTAAATTAGAATCCACCACAAAATTATTTACAAAAGATTTAATTCTAGTCAAATTAATAAAAACTAGTCATTAGAGAAAGGGGAACATAAAAAATTAGTGATATAAAACACATAGTAAGGAAAAAATAATTTCAATGATTCATGGTAGATTAAATCACAAACATGTGAGAAAACGTGATTATGGGAGAAATACCTAATTAATAGAAAAAGATAATGGAATCAAATAAAGTGATCATAATGCATGATAACATGTCCATATATCACAATAATAGAATGAAAAACCATAAAGATATCACTATGAGTTTATAACATTCAGAATAACATAAAAATATGAAATAAAAATACATTAATCATGGGACATGGACACATAACAAAAAAAATGTGGCACATACATAAGCATAAGAAATCAAAATATTTTAAACAGATATAATTGTATCTTGTACCTTGATATTTTTTTTAACATACTTAATTTCATCATATCCATGAATAATTTTGTGAATATAACAAACCAAACCATGTCTACACATAAAATGTGAACATAAAATACCAAATCATGTACAAACATAACATAATTATCAAATGGGAAATAAATATTTATCTAATGCATTAGCAGGCTATATAAATCTGGGCCCACTCATTACATAATTATAAACCATACATATATTTGATATATAAAATCAAGCATACCTGAAATATTTATTAACACTAGGAGAAAGAAATTGGTTACAAAACATATCTTAAATTATCACATAATAGTAAATCATGAATTAGATATGATGATACCCAAAAATAAATCACCCAAATGTACCAGTGCATAAAATATTTTAGAGGGTGATTAATGAAAAAAATTAAAAATATGATATATCTTTTATAAATATAGATGAAAATTAAAGAAAAACTATTAAAAGATTTTAATATTTTTTTGGGGTTATTTTTTTAAAAATAGAGTTTAATTTCACTTTAAAGACCATTTTTAGTGGGTAAAATGTGCAATTTTAAAATACATTTTATAAAATAATCCCTAATAATTAATTCTGGAAAATAAGTAATTATAAATTATATAGAATGTGGATTAAAAGATCAAAATGGTATAAAAGGTTAAAGGAGTAATTAGAAATAATTTTTAACCATTTAATGTAACTCACATAGATAAAAGAGATATAATATTTCATTTTGAATAGAAATAAAGTGAAATATAATTTCTATATAATTAAATTTATATATTAATTTCAAAATAGTCAAAATTATTATTTTTTGTATGAAAGAATATATAAATGGAAGAGAAATACATAATAAAGAGAGTAGAAGTTTTTTATTTACAAGAACATGCGTTTTAAATTAAGAAAAAATCAAGATTTTTTTAAAAAAGAAATGTATTATCCCTTTAAGTAAATATATATCAATATATGAGATAGTAAAGGGCCATAATATATAAGATATATAAGGACATAGTCATTATAAAATTGGATGAATTAATGAAAACAAAATTGAGTCAAGAAGACCATTACCTCAGATTCCTACATTGTGAGACATGATATAATTACTTTTATAATCTATTTAGATTTATTGTTCATCTATATAAAAACACTATTAATATTTATTTTACATAATATCATTCATTTATATTTACTTAATAACCATGTATTAATCATTTATAGTTCGAATTAATCATTAGGTGTTGATTATTCCATTTGTTCTGCACATTATTTAGCATATAGGTTTCAGTCATTGATCCTTGATCATATATTAATAATATCAATAATGGACTTGGATTTTATATAGGGGTTTATTAAATGGTTATAGAGTTTAATTATTTTATATGTTATGTATATGGTTCATAATGAACAGTTTGAAATATTTTTTTTGTGTGCATATTAAGTCAATAAATGGAAGTAATTTTATTATTTAATATA
Organism: Viscum album; assembly: GCA_963277665.1. Taxonomy (NCBI): domain Eukaryota; kingdom Viridiplantae; phylum Streptophyta; class Magnoliopsida; order Santalales; family Viscaceae; genus Viscum; species Viscum album. The sequence goes on along the minus strand of OY728119.1, from coordinate 1,573,965,022 downwards.
GTTAAATATATTATGATTATATAATTATAAACACATAATAAATTAATAATTATTACTATATATTATCATTATTTATTTTTTCTTAAAAATTCATTATGGGAATGTTACAACATATTTCTTGTTGGTGGTAAAACCATCCCAATCAAGAACTTTTAATAATGAATGAATGATAAGAACATGTTATTGTATAGTTTTCATATAACTTTTAAAAAATAATAATGATGTTAATTATATGTTATTAAAGTGTAAAATTAGATTGAAGAGTGGGTTTATAAAGAATATTATGATGTTTGAGAGACAAATTTTCTATTAAAGACATTCTTGGAAATAAAGGATTTGGGGATCCTAATTTTAAATAGGAGTTTCCAAACATGGTATAGGCTCAAAAATGGGGTAATGTGGGATCTTATTTGTGATAAAAAAAAATCAATTTTTAGGTTTTATTTGGAGTGGGTGGAGGAGGGATCCTTTTATTGGCGAGTTTAAGGGGCATTTTTAAAAATATTTATTCTTTAATCTTTGTGGAATGTAATTTTTAAATGCAAGTGGATAAAAAAATTAGAAAAGGTGGGGATAATTAATTAAATCCCTAATATACATATTTATAGACCTGGTTCATTTATATCATATGTCTTTACATTTTTCTGACCATTTTCCCCCACTCTAATCATTACTGGGGAATCTCACTTTCTTTCAAAATAATTTTTATTTCAAAAATTAAATTGATATTATAAATTCTTTTATATTGAAATAAATGAATATTTTTATCATTTAATCTAATTAATTATATAAAAATAATAAATTTAATAAAATTTCAACATGTATTAAAAAAACATAATCATAATAATAAAAGTAATATTTTTAAATTTGAGTTATTATATTAATAATTTCATTTTTAGGTAAGAAATTTTCCCCGCTGTCTACTGGAACTGCGAATTCGAGGGTTCTATGGGATCCTCCACAAAATTCCTCCACTCAATATCATTTCCAGAGTTTAGTTAGTAGATATGTTTCTTCTAATTTAAATTGAAACATCTGGTGGTTTATGTGTTATTTAATCTTCATCAAAGAATTTTATCTTTACCATTTATAATCGATTTCACTCGCCTTATTTATTGAGCTTATTCCATTGCTAGGAAACCTCCTCAATGACCCACATAACAGAATCTTGAATCAGATATAGCCTCCCTCAGAATGGATCAATGTATGTGAGATGGTCATAATTTTTTTTTAACTATAGTGGTTTGGTGATTCGGCGGTGGCTATCCTCTTTGGGTGGTGGTGTGTGGTGGTATGGCAATGGGGTTCGGTACTCGAATAATAGATGGGGGTCAGGTTAGGTGAGATGTGGAGAGCTCAATGGAAACGGAGGTATGATCATGTGAATAATTTTTTCCATTGGTCTTTTTATTATAATATGGGCACTTTTGGATGTTTTTTTCTTTAGTTTTATGTGTGGTTAATCAAATCCATTATTATTTTGGTTGAGATGATTTGTTTGATTGAGTAGGAGAGGCCTTTGTGGGAAATGGATTTTTTCTAGTCATATTTGTTTTATTATGTATCTTTTTAGTAATAACACTTGGTGAGCATCCTCAAAAGTGGGATGAGTGTGTTGACACTCATCTTTTAGTAATTGTCATCATTTTTTGGATGGATGGGAACCATGATTGGTTTTTGGATAGTTTTTCAGTCTGGTTTTGTGTTGCATCAGGTTGAATGTGTAGCGAGATCCTCATTTTCATTGTCAGGTGAGTGGTTATAAAGAGAGATATGTGTTCTATAACATATCATTTGGCATTCCAATCACATATTTTTATGAGTGGGAGGATTTTTTCCAGTTATTTTAAGATCATCATGACATAACTTCTTGATGGGGGGGGGGGGGGGTGCATTTTCATTGACTTATTTCATGGTTTCATTTTCACATGAGGGGGGGGGGGGGTGCATTTTCATTGACTAATTTCATAGTTTAATTTTCTAATGGGGGGGGGGGGTTGATGATACTTTTTTGGTTTCTTATCTTGAGTTCTTCTTTAATTGTACACCCATGACCAATTTAGGAGCATTAATCTATGTTTCTTTAAGGATTATTGACTCTTTCATGTAATGAGTTTTCTCTTTTACCAGTCTTCAAAAGAAGTTTCTTGTTTTTATAAAAGGGTCTTAACACTCAACCTATAAAAAAATAATTTTTATATCATCATAAATTTTACTTATAAAACCCCTCAAGACATCTGTATAAGACCTATGGGTAATATATACAATGAAGGTAGCCATGGGTTATTATTTATCCAGGATGAATCTCGTAGTGAATTCTATGAGCTAGAAATTATCCCACAAATGATTTCACTCAACATTTAATTGTTTAATTTTATCTTGGGCATGATCAGATGAAAACCCTAGTGATCTAATCCTTTCCCATGTTCATAAAAATGATCCTCATATTTAATACATATACTACTTGATGATATAACTTCTATTTTTCCACATAAATTCAAAATGTGATTACTTCTATTCATACCTATAATATCAATGTATATATTTAAATGGATATATCTTGAGATTATTTTAATTAAGTATCAAATATTATTTATTATATCTATTTATCCAAATTTCACTCTTATATCTGATAACTGTGTATTACAAATAGTCATATTCTCCTAGTGATAATATTTACCTATTGTATTATTATATAATGCCTCACATAATAAAATAAAATAATTCATCATATTACCCCATTTAATTATCCTAATGTTTATCATATTTCAAATGTTTTTTATTATTTATAAATTTATCATTAGGGGTAAGATCCTCATGGGTGATCATGATGATGAATATTTCAATCATGTGATATTTTTATTTATTTCTAATTTTATTCCTTTTTTTAGTTTTATAAACGAAGTTTCATTTAATAATAATGTAATTTTTATTCCATTTTAACACTTTACCTCAATGAAATAATGATTTAATCATCTTACTTCAGTGTTTTTTTTCAAAATAGGATGTTAGAAACATGATTTTTATTTAAAAGAAATTTCATAGAAAACATTTAGGGTTTAAACCCCCATGAACTATTTATGGGTTAAAGAGATACCTTTGATACAATAATTAATGTATTCCATCATTCGACCATCCCTTATGAGAATCCTCATAGATAACAAAACTATGCTAAACATATACCTCAAAATCTCCCAAATTTGACCCCTTAACTTTTTGAAATAAGGATGAATGCATGGTCATTTGATATAAAACAAATCTACCATTGGAATAATACATATTAAGATTAAATTATCACCATATATACATATATAGACTCATTAATAGGACCACCACAATACTTCCTTCTCCACATATCTACAATCAAATTTTATTTACCTGGTATATAAGAGATTTTTAAGTCATTGTCATGCAATAACTTAATCCATCACCTCTAATGAAGATTTAAATACCATTGAGAGAAGATATATCTTAGGCTTTTTTTTATTGGTGAAAACTATAATTCACTATATTATGAGTTAATTATACCACAACTATAGAGAAAACACCACTTATACCAACTCAAAATGATTTGTGGAGTTATTACACTATAGGGAACATAACATCAGAGACCCATATGAGATCATTAATCTCTACTGCATGAAAACAGACCCCAAATTGAGATGAGAATAATCAAATATAACATAAAACATTAATTTTTTATTTTGGAAAGTGAAGGATAAGAGTAATACTTAGCTTCTCCTTTATTTATTCAAACACCACCTAACACTAATAATTCTATATGAAGGCTAGATCCTTCTTAGTAAAATCTATCAAAGGAGTCATAATATGAGATGAATTAGGCAGAAACCTCTTTTAATATCCTAATAGACAAAGGAACATATACGCATCTATTAAATTCTTAGGATCCACCCAAGATAAAACCACCTCTATCATCAAAGGATCAACAACTACACCCTGTTAAGATGAAACATACCCAATGAAATATACCTCACAGATCTAAAAAATGAACTTAAAAAACATCCCATACAATTTATTTCATCAAATGAATTCTAGAACAGCTCTTTTATACCTAGAATGATCTACCTATGTCCTCAAATATTATAGTATTCCTCTGATGAACACAATGATGAATAGATCCAAGAACTCATGGCACACTATTTTCAAAAATACCATTAAAATATCTTGGGAATTCATGTCACTTAATGATGATAAACTTAAAGTGTCCATAACAATACCTAAAAGTAAATTTTGGGATATCTTCCTCCTTAACCCTCATCTAATGATACCTAGATAACATATTAATCTTTTAGAATCAAATATCTCCCTTCCACTGATTGAATAAGTCATCAATTTTTATAAAAGTAAAATAGTTCTTCACTCCCACTTGGTTTAGATGTTAGTATTATGTGTACAACCTCAGTCTACTCTCTACATTTTTGTTGAATAACACTAAATCACCCTAATACGACACACTAGTCAAGATAAAAACCTTATAAAAAAGTTTATCGATCCAAATCCACAACACTTCAAACTCAAGAAGGTAAAATATGGAAAGAATCCATAAAAATTATTGAGACTCTACTATACCGATCCATACTAATGTTGATATCAGGATGAGGGGTAAGAAATATAATATATTCCGGAAAGATATATGAAAAATTATCAAAAAACTCTTAGAAACACCACCACCTGAACTTCTATTAATCCCTAGACAAACTATGCCTACTAAGAAGGAATGTTATCCAAACACATGTGACACATCTAATACTTCCACTCACTAATGAACATCATATTCTTGCCACCCACTTATATATAAAATAAACTTCATCTATAATAAATGGATAAAAACCCGAATATAATTCAACCAATCCATTATGAGAGAGAAATCATACGGTTGTATATGTAGAAATAAGAAATCTCCCAATGCCCGATGCTTCTCTATAATCAACTCACATTCTCGACACACCTCAAACAAATTATACTGACTTCCAACTGACATAGAAAACACCAATGGGACTTGAAGCCTCTACACCTTGACCGATAAAGCATGGAATATGATTGTAACATCAAAGGAGTATGAAACTATTGAATCAAATAAATTACAATCCATGGTATATGATAAGAAGATAATACCTTTCTTGATAAAAATCCCCCTTTGTGATAGAGACTATATTTCATGTATCTGACCACGACCTGCTACTATACCTTGATATTCTTGATAGTGGAAACCTTCATAATATTGGTCTAACATATATCCAAAAGGATGTGTAATGTTACAGGATTTTTCACTAACATATCGGTCTCCCCTATACATTTGAAATTCATATTGACCCTTCTACTACTAGTAAGGCCTCAAGGGAAACTATGGATAATGATGTGTATGAAATTGGAAAATTTCCGCATGATAATAACTAATGATTCTTTGGAAATAGAATTATTGATAAATATAAACTTCACATGAAAAACAATTACTAGAACTTATAGTAGAGACTTGATAAATTATAATTTTAGATAAGTGATAAGTATAACAATTACACTATCTCCCTAGTAGTCAAAAGCTGTAATACATAGATAAATGAGAACCTCTATTTTCTACCTTACTAATAAGAATGTTCCGATTACTTATACCTCACGATATCCTTATATATAAATATTATTTATCTTTTATACCTTATAAATCACCTTAATATACTCTAGTTTTATAGTTAGGGTGATCGGGAACTGTAACCAGATATCTAGGAGGGAGTGAGGGAGGGTGGGAGGGAGGTATGGGGGTGGAGATACTCCTAATACCCAACCACTATTTGGTTTGAAGTGAGGTACTCCACATGGAATGTATTTTGAAAATTATACTAAGAATCCTATGACTCCTTATGATCACTAAGAAATAGAAACTATCACCAACAAGAAACTCCCCTTTATTGACTAGTTGATAATGGAATACAATTCTCCTCCCATGAATGGATTAGTATAAAATAAATACTAAACTCTTCAAACCAAAACCATGTCTCCAATTTAGATATGGTCCCCTCATACTTCTATAAGACCTAACCTTGAAACTCATACAATGTATTCCCCCAATAATTATACTCCTCTACTAGTTTAACCCAACTTCTGTTGACAAAAATATCCTACCACACCTCTCCATCCTAAACCACATTATAATGATTCCCACTAGAAACCTCTAAAACATATAGGAAGGGAACTACATTTCCCAGACACATAAAATTCATTTATTATCACTTTAATTTTGTTCATTTTATGTTTTTTAGAAATCACCTCAATTCAATGATAAACATAGAAAATCATGATACATGAACCTCCCCTAGGTATCTATCCCACAATCAAAATTATCTCACTCTAGATATTTAATAAGAATTAGGTCCTATGTATTGGATAACATATACCTTAAAAATACATGTCCCTGATAATCTCCCCAGTCATGTCTCATGATAAGTTTGATCGTTATTATTGGCCTACCAAACCCATACATTACTCTCTAGTGGATAACTATAAAATAAATCATCACTCTCATCCATCACCTTAATAATATTATTCCAAAACCCACTACCACTAGAAATATTCCTTATTTGGAAGTTAAGATGAGAATAACCCTCAAGGAAAACCTCCAATTCAACTATAACCAAAGGTATAAAACACACATAATGGGGTGATTTATTCTCAAAAACCCTGAGAAAAAAAGAAAAAAAACCAATAATAAAATCTATAAATTAATTATAAAATAAAACCCAATAAAAATATGTACCTAAATTTCAAATATAAAATAGGGTACCAAAATAGACAATATTCAAAGAACTCTTAAGTAAACATCACATATACTAATCATAATCTCCATGAGCTATCACTATCTAACTTAATCACTAACTTCATTTTGGAATCCTGAAAAAAATTATATATATATATATATATATATATATTTCTGATCATACTAGCATACTATGTATGATCCTCCTAAAAAAATAACATGTAAATGTAGAAGAAGCATACTAAATCCTTAGGGAATAAATATTTGAACCAAATCATCACTTATACCTAAGAAGACAACACTCATACTCACTAAAAATCACTCAAAAAATATAAATACAAGTTATAGTACCATAATATCATGAGAATATATCATGAAATTTTACTTTTAACCACTTCCCTACTAATCTATCCCCACTAACATCCAAAAAACTCATGTATTGGTTCTTTTGTCCCTTCAATAACCACATAACCAAATAGCCACATAATTTTCAAAACCACACATCAAAAACCACATATCACATACCATAGACACATCATACCACATACACTGAATCATGCCATATCACCACATAAAAACCACACATTTAATCCTCATTATTACAGGGTAATGTAAGTGTGAAGGACATTAGCCTTATACCCTCTTTCTTCTATGTATGCACCCCACCCTACATCACATCACAATAATATCATAGTCATTGTATCCTCATGTCATTATATCCATGCATCACAATATCTTCCCAAAAAGTCTATACTCCACATCAAAGAGAGAGAGGGAGTAGGTAGCTCAGTTTTTCTTCCATGTCACCTCCATCCTAGATGTTAGAGAAGACACCCATAACCCATGCCCTTATATGTGTGTCAGTAACGTGACCTAACTTTGGTGGTGGTGCATATTAAATAAAAAAGAAAATAAGAGAGATATACAGTAGACCACACAACCTAAACTAATTCTTTACTCATAAACAAATTGTTATTTATTACTGTGACCCACCTATAACCACATCGGTTTTATGACTACCTACTAATAACTACTCCTGTAATAATTCATGATATAAAATTATCAGACTACCACCACAAAAAAAAATCAGAACAACATCAACTTCTTATTTTATGACATTATTAACAATTTATAGATTTATTATTACAATCCACATTAAATTCGTTGCATTAAATTTATCCCCTTTAACTATTTATTCATTAATCACATTTACTCAATCCTTTAAAATTTAGTTCACACCATCACATATCATATTTCATTAAATAACCTACTTACCATCAATTTAAGAACATCACCCATTTATAATTTCACTTTTTTGAATAAATTTACACATTACTAGAAAACTATAACCAAACCAATAATATTCTCTCATATTATGACACCCACCACCAGTAAATCTCAGCCAAAATACACCATAACATGTTTACTACCACTATAAAATCATTCTATTTTCCACATCAACCAACCACAATGATAACACAACATCACACTCAACTTACACCACACCATACAAAAATATCATCACCCTATTTAAGCCACAACCATACAAAACCAAGGAAAATATAACAATATAATGTAAAACAACATAAATATAGTAGCGAGAAACACAAATTTCCGTAATGAATCGCACAAAACAAACCCCTTTATTCATACTTTTAAATATGTATTAGTCTTTTGGAAAAAACACATCAATATAATTTTTTTGATTTACATTATCTCATTTGTTTACCATAATTACATGATTTAAAATTTTTTGAATGGTCAATAGTTTTATAACAAGATCAAATGATAATCATTTATAGATGAAGTTACCAAAACATACCAAATAATTATACATTAACCATATGTAAATGACATAAATATAATAAAAATCACAACTTTCACATAATTTTGAACCAATAAATAATATTTATTAAGTTAATTCTAACCTTACACTCAATGAAAACATAGGTATGATAATTCCACATTCACACATGATTATAGTAAGAAAATATTCAAATACACTAATTCAACCAATGTTTTAACCAATGTAGTGCAAGAATATATAGGGACCAATGAACAAACTACACCAAACCTGAAGGGGCCCACCACAAAATCTAACTACATAAAACTACCATCAAACCCCTATCCAAACACTAATAAAAATTTACAGAACCCTACTAATATAACATTCAAGAAAAGTAAAATCAAGAATAATTGGAGAGAAGAGGGAGAAAAACACACCTAAGATTATAAGACCTCCACCATGATAATCAAAGGATCAAAATACCCCATGGTATGTCTAAATAAAACCCAAGATGAAGCATGAAATACCTAGGTTTTGAAGAAGGTTAAATAAATTGGAGGTAATTTTAAGAATCTCTCTAATTTATTTGAATAATTAGAAATCATAACATCATTATGTGATGATATTAGTCATATCGTAATGGTAACATGATATATAAATCATGATGTTTGACTCCCAAAATCCTTAAGAATCAAAATATCTAAATTTAATGAAAACAAAGAAGTTAATAGTGTAACTATATTCTTCATGATGTAATGCTTGATAACAAATGAATCATAATGTATTCCCCAAACTTCCACCTCAAAATGTGGTCAAATCTAGACACATATCATAATGGAATTCTATCCACTATGATTCAATGATCCCAATAATGAGAATACAAAAAAATACTCTACAAAGGCTCTCAGGATAGAAACCAATAGGACAAAACATGAGTGTCCTCATGTAAGATTAACCAAAAACTCTCTCTACCAAAACAAACCACATCACACTACAATAGGATATCCACACCAAGAGATAATGAATCCAAAATTTCATGACCTATGACCCACATTAAAACACACCTCCTCATGCCAAAACCTTAATAACCACAACATAAGACACTAAAATGAAGAAATTATTCTTCTCCAACAAAATTATTAAGGAACAACATATATTTTCATGGCATAATCCATTATTCAAAAAAAATCAATTGATAACTCTAATCCTCCTCTACCAGTTTTCTCCAAATTTCGTTATGAAACCCTCAATTCAAAAAAAAGTAAATAAATGTTGAAGGAACTCCTATAATGTACATGTTTAGAAATAAATTTTCTTCTTCTATTATTAGGTTGAAATTTATTATATTATGTTATATTAATTTTTAAATTCGGTTTTTTATTCTATAAGTCATCATTCTTAATTAATATAAATTTAACCAAATATTATCAACTTGTTGACATACATAATTTGTTTAGTGACTTCAATTATTTCATTTGGTAGCTTAACCATCTATATATTTATTAAATGGACATTACTGTTACCACTAAAATTTATTCAACATCTCAATCTTTTAATAAACTTATGTAAATAATTATTGGTTTTATTTAGATATCTTATATCTTTTATTATCCTACCTTTTTAATTATAATATATAACTATGACTTGGAATATTATTTCTAATTAGTGAATTATAGACCTATCTTCATAACACTTTCATCAAATATAGCTAAAATCCTCTATTGGTAATTCATAGAACATATAGAATGTATAAAAATCCAATTGAGAAATTCCAAAATTCAACCACACACATAAGCACAAACAATCCATATCAGTAGGAAAATAAATAAAAATTAACTTAATTTCCGAAAAAACATTATCTTACACCACGTTCAAAATGAATTTCTATAATTTTTATAACCTATATTCAAATTTTGACCAACATCTGTTTGAATAATTTTGTAACACTATTTTCTATAGAATTGAAATTTATATATTGAAAAACCTATAAGAGGGAGGTGAATTTATAGTTTGAATAATTAATTAAAAATTTTAACCGTACTTAAATATTCAAAAAATTAGAGTAAAATCAAAGTGAAGCATGATGAAAATAAAGAAGAAATTTTAATTATCAATAAAATTAATAATTCATTAGAAAATAAACTAATTGAATTTGTTCAAATACTATTAAAATTAAATACAAAATGTAAATAAAAAGCACATTGTATAATTTATTAATCAAATCCTAAAGTATTTTATTAATAATATGAACTTTTAACCCAAATTGAAAGGATAAAAATATACTAGTTTCTAGGTATCCTCAACTGTAAACCTTTTGAAATGTATCCAATTATTAAAGATTAAATATAGGCTCTTTCTTCCTCACCCATGAATCCCTCAATAAACCAGATCAATATTTCTTAATTTAACACCCTAAAGATCAATTTACCTATTAATTTGATTAGTAGGCCCGTATTTCAAATAAAATAATTGTAAACTCAGTATTCTCTCTACAATAACTGATATCTTGATAAAATTGTTAAAATAAGAAATGCAATAAGATTTTACAATGAAAAATATCAAGTTAAATCTCTAAAAAAACACTCAAAAATAAAAACATTCAAAAGTTTACTAGTCTATAAGAAGTTAAAGACTTTAAGAGATTTCAACACTCAGAGTATTCATTATATTTTTTTGATTACTGTCTTTTAATCCATGAGGTTCTTATATATTTATAAAATTTATTCCCATATTTAGATTCCACACATCTTTGATTTAGTTGCAATGAAATTAGTAGAAACTTATTATTCATCTTCCAATGGACTCAATGTCTTGCCACATTTACCGATGAGGTTGTTTTGCACTACAATAGTTTTCTCTAATATAATTTACACGCCCTATTTAAAAAAAACATAGACCATTGGTATTTAAAAATATTATGAGATCATTGTATTTTCAAAAATAAGTATACCACCAGTATTTTTCAATACCTCAGATTATTAATATTTCATTTAAATTGTTTTATAGAAAAAATATAAAAAAAATCAAGTTAAATCATATATACTTATTGACGTGTTTTGTGATTTTAAAAAACTAAAAAAGTAAGCCTTTGGATCAATAATATATCCCTTTTTGAAAAACACAAAAACATATGGTAAAATTGATACTTTAATTTTTTTTAAATAATCTCTTTGAATGTTTCCTAAGATTAAAAAAACTTGTAAAAATAATATTTTTAAATTTTTTTTTTCAAAAACTTATCCACCTTTGATATTTTCATAAAGAAATAAAAAAACTTCTTTGGAATAAAAATCCAATAAAAGGATTTTCAAGAAAAAATCTCTCCAAGATAACGTTCATAAAGTAATTTAACAAAATATCAGAAAATTTAACAAGACATATTTTTTAAGATATAATATTTCAAGAAATAAAAAATATAAAAACTAATACTTCTTGATTTATTTCTCATACATGTTTTTTTAATTTTTTGATGTTTTTTTGTTGGTTAAATAACATCACATATTGGTATTTAAAAATTTAAAAAAAATATATCTCCTCAGGAAAATAATCTTCTTGAGATATTAAAACTAATATTTCTCATCAACTTTTTCTTCTAAAAAAATAAAATTTCCATTATGTTCATTAAAGTTCTTTCATTTCTAATAAAAAATTTAATTTTGGTCCACTATTTGAGAATTTTGAATTACATGAATATTCTTCAAATCATCAATAGTTGAAGAAATTTCATTAACCTTATTCTCTAGATCTTTATCAACTTCATCATGGGCAATTGATGTTTCATAGAGAATTTCATAATTAATGAGCAAGGAAATAATGTTCACACCAATTTATTTTTTATCTTTGACTTGATATTTTATGCATTTGGAGATGCTTATCTTCTTATGATCGTGAAAATACTAACATATCACAATTTATTTTAGTCTTCATTAAATTTTAAAACAAAACTAGTTAAGTTATTTTTTGAATATATATTTTGATCATTGGACATTTTATTTTCAATCACGACAACTTATGAAATGAATTTTACTATCAAATCAATAGTATTATTCATTTTTCTTTGCATGATAATAATTGAGAACTTTTATATGTTTAACTTTATAATGCTGTCTAAGTAGTATAGGAAGTTGAAAACCTAAATATTAATATTATTCCCCTATTATTTCCTTGGTTTTAGAAAATATAGTATCCATTAAAAAGATTCTTCGCCATTTTAGATTGGTAAATTATATATGGGATATTGGTAATTTTTGTGTCATAAACAACGACTCTGCCTCAAATTATAGTTTGAGTAACAATATAAACTTTTCTAGATTTAATATAAACTTATAGATGATGAGTACAATAGTTACCTTCTTAACTCCATATTTTTTAGAGAATTTTTTAGATCTTTAAAACCTTTAGATTAATAAGGGATAATAAAAATATTTTTTTTAAAATGGAAGAAATACATTTATCCAACCTTGAAAAGTGACTATTTAATTTTTCATAAAATCATATTTCTCAAATACTTTTGATTCGATCAGCATATCTCTTAGAATTTTTTTAGATATTTCTCCAAAAGATACAATTATTTACTTAAAAGAATTATAAAATACTTTTGAATAATGTAAATAGGTTCTATATTAATTATAATGAATTTTTGTAATGAAATATAGGTCCACATCCTTATATATTGAGGTTATATAAATATAAAGAGTCCTAATGATTTATTTTATCCAATGACTTATATTTGAAACTTCCAAGTATGATGTTTTTTTAAATATCTAGAAAAAATTTACAAATAATCCACTTAAATAAAATTTATAAATAAAATATTATAAAAAAACTTAAAAAATTAATTTATAGAAAAATTTATATAAAATGTAGGCACCACTAATAATAATTTATATAATGGTGCCAAGTTACTTATATATTCTGGTTTATTTCATTTAATAATATAATTTTTTTATTGTATTTAAAAAAATTGTGGAATCCACATTTTTATTCTCTAATTTTTATAGTTAGAATGTGTCGATGATATAAAATCTCCATGTTTTCCAAATGTTTGAACTTTATTGAGTGGATTTTTCCCAAGTTTCCTCATCATTTAAAATAAGGTAAAAATGTTGATTTATTTTGTATAAAATATTTTCAACTATAGGATGAACTTTTAGTGCATTTACTACCTAAGTAGGATGTATTTCTATATTGTTTAATTTAACTATAAATCTTTTTGAACTCTTTTATTATTATGTAAAATTTAGTCAATAGATTTTCAGGATTTAAATTTTAGACTTTAGTTTTTAATTTTCCACCTTGTATTGAAAAAAAGACACTTTATTTAACTTTTCATCCTTGTTCTTATTATTTTTTCATCTATATTTTGATTAAATTAAATTATTTTAACTTTATATTTTAGATTAGTACTCTATTTTGTAACATTTTTTTGACTTATCTACTTAATAAATAATATTTCCATTACCCATTCTTATTTATGAAAGCTTATCTTCATCCTTTGAAAAAATGGATTTTCATTTTATAGATTCATCCTTAAGATCAGTATATATTTTATATAAATTTTGATACATGTTTTTAAATTCAGCAATATATTATTTCATTTTATCAAGATTTTTAGGATTTATTTCATCATCATCTGAACTAGATAAGTTTTCATCATCAGGATCTTCTTCATATTCCTAAAAATATTTTGAATCTAATTTTATAATCATATGATATTAAATAGTTTCTATTCCCATGAAATATATTTCTAAATTTCTATATAATCCGTTGATTCTTCTAGTATTATCAATTTATTCTAATGATCTTTCTGAATTAGTGTCTCTTTTTCTATAATATACTTTTCCATTCTATTTAAACTTTAATTGTTATAATATATTACATAATTTTTTTTTCATTCTTTTCTAACACGGGACAATGAGGTGGAATATGACATGATTTTTTTCCATTTATTGAATATAGGTTTAGTTGAATCTTTATTTTCAAACTTATACGTTTTCTACCTATTTTATTTTAGATAAATACTTTTTACGTTTCTATTATTGAACATCCTCCATGAAATATTTGTAATTTAAACTTTAATAGGTTCTCCTCCACTGTAATCTGTATATATTTTCAAGATTCTTCTAGATGAACCAGGTTTACAATATCTGATATTTGAAATTGTTTTAGTTTTATAAGAAAATCAGTTTTATTTTTCTTTTTATCTATTTCTATCTTCAAGTGAATATCATACTGAATTAAAATTCTCATTAGATTAATAAGACTTAATTTTTTATATGATTAGTATCATGAGTAACAATTATTCTAGATTCCCACTCTTTAGGTAAAATATCTACCACTTTGTAAATATATTGATCATCTGATAGTTCTTACTCGTGATGATATTAAAGGTTGTAGACTATTGTTATGAATCTATGATGCATATATGAAAATTATTCACAAGTAAGAAAAAAATGCTTGATAATCTATTTTTAGCAAACTATTTTAGTTTCATGATCTTTTGATGTTACAAAATGAGTGACTTCAAGAATCTTCATGATTTATCAAGATATCAAACATGATTATACTTGACTATATAAATTTATATTAATATAACATAACAACATATCTATAACTCTAAAGTTTATTTGAAATTAATTCTTTTCATATCCTGAAAAAGTAGTAATTTGTTTCTTTATTACTTTGTAATCACCAGTATGCATATGATAGTTATCAAATATAATGTTAATAAAAAATGTTTCCATACCTTATCACTAATATTCATAATAATTTCCATTAAAAATAAGGGATCTATTTGGATTGAGATTGTTAATGGTACCAACATGTAATAATGCCATACTAAAAAATTTATACACACTGTTATGCGTAAGGAAACAAAAAACAAAAAACATGATAATGTAATGAAAACAATTAGGTTTATTATCAGATGTAGAAACTTTTGAAAAATGGAAATGGAATATTTCAATTTATGTATGAAAAAACCTACAAGAAGGTGGGTGAATTTTAGTTTAAAAAATTAGTTACAAATTTTATATCACCTCATGTATTCAAACAATCTTAGTAATATCAAAGTTAATCATGATAAAAAGATAATCAATATTTAAATTAACGATAAAAGTAATAATGCAGTGGAAAATAAACTCCTCTAATTTTCTAAAATACCATAAAAAAGGATAGAAAAGTGGAAATACCCAAACTTTGATTATGATTTTCCAATCAAATCCTAAAGGATATTATTAAGAATCTATACTTTTAACTCATAGAGAAAGGGGATACATAGACTAATTTATAGTATTATCGACCGTATACCTATCAAAAAGTATCCTTTTATTAAAGCCTAAACACAGAACAATCTTCTTCACTAATAAATTCATTTATCAATTAGATTAGTATATCAGGTTTCAATAACCTAAATCTAGGTTCACCTGCTAATTTTATTGGTACATTGGTACTTCTCCTACAACAACTAGTAGCTCAGTATGCCTGTTACTATAACCGGTATCTTAGTAAAATTATTATAATAATAAATTATTAATGATTTTACAATGAAACCTCTCAACGATAATATATAAAAAACACACAGAAATTAAATCAACTAGAAATACACTAGTCAGTAAGAAGTTAAAGATTTCAAGTGATTATAGAATTCAAATTATTATATTAAAATTATTATTATTTATTTCTTATGATCCTTGAGGATAATATTTTTTTTATAAAATCCTCCAATGGTATGATTCCATATATCTCAAATTCATTTGACACAATTCCAATAATAACTTATTAATCATCATCTAGTAGAATTAGAGTCTTGCCACATCTACTAATGAAGTTGTTCAGTAGCACCGCAATTCTATTCAATTTGATTTACATATCTAGTTAAACAAAATAATAGAACATCAGTATTTTGGAAATTCCTAAGAGTAGTGAATTTTCATAAATCCTAAAACTATTAGTATTTTGTAAATACATGGTTATTAGTATTTCATTTAGACTATTTTATATATGAATTGAAAAAATGAAGTAAAATTATATACTTATTGATGAGTACTATGATTAAAAAATGGATAAAATTAAGACATAGAATCAATAGTTTAATTAAACATTTAATCTATTTTTGGCTTCCCCAATCACTGATTTTAACCATTTCAAATCTCAATTGAACTTCCAGATCAACCTTTAGTGTTTTTCCTTTTGATAAAATAACTTATTTCCTTCTAATACTATTGGAAATTCAACTAGATTAGTGACTAAATTCATTCGACACCAGTTGGAAACCACCTTATTTGATGAAGATCACAAGTGAATGTATAATATGGGAGTTTTATTGGTTGTCAATGTATTTATGAAAAATAATAAAATGTGTGCTTTAGTTGGGAAATGAATAAGAGATCAATGATTAATTGAGTTATTGAAATTATTACATAGTTTCAATAGAGAAAAATATGTAACTAATGATAATTAGATTATATAAGTATTCTGTTTTTCATTATTGAATGGATAGATTTATATAATAATCCCTTACATGTGATAATTGCTGTGCTGATTTTTATACAATCCAATGAAAAGAATTTTTCAAGGAATATACACTACCTGTAGTTGTTTAGATAATGTTTATAAGTTATTCATGAAAAAATATATTTTAATGATATAGTTAAAAGAGTAAAAAGGTTATTAGAAGTATAAAGAACCCATCCAAAATATATTGAGGTTCAAGGATTCTTTAATGAGGGAAAATTTCTTTGGATTATTTTTTGAGTTGAATGGAAGTGATTTAGAATGCATTGGGATGATTTTGAGTTCATTTAATAGGTTTGAGACTGATCTAATGAATTATGGATTTATATATTTGGATATAAAATTTGATAAAGTCATAAATCCTACCTAGTTTATAATAATGATTTAGATCAATTAATAAATACCTGCCAAAGGAAGAGACTTTCCATGTGAGTGTAAATTAAAATATCACTTTAAAAAGGTATAAAATGAAAAAGGGATAAATTTTTTAAGGTTTATTTTATGTTTATAAGGTTACCCATGGAACATAAAAATATCTTAAGAAAAACTCATGGTGAAAGTCGCATGATGATCCACAAAACATAATACTAACTTAAGAATAATGAAAGATGGACCTCACCTTATGAAGAAAATTCACCCTACGGAACATAAGGTGTTTTCAAAGTCTTAATAATGTGAAAAAAGAATACGATAATGTGACATATAAATGAATTTAAGGTGAGATCAATAAGACCATATGGTGATTTCTAGAGGAATGTATAGTGAACCTCACCTTATGAAGTAGGCTTTTCCAAGAATTTGGAAAAGGAAGGAACACTACCTTGAGGAAAGCAAGGTGAAACTCACCTTATAAAGTACACACATTATGAGATATATAAAAATGAGTTTTCATGAAAATATAAGGAATTATAGGTGAATACACCAGATGATTATTGTTAATGATATTTATTAATTCAAACATCAAAATTTATTGGTTGCATCTTAATTAAAGATAAGATGTATTGAATCTACCTTTATGTCCTGGTGGTGATTTTTTTACTCTGAATATCTAAATGTATGAAGACCACAAGAGCAATAAAATAGAGAGATATTGAATACCATGATATGTTTGATGCCATGGTGTCTAGTTCATGATTTTATTAGTAGAAATAAGGATCCATGATGAAAAAGTGTTTTCCACACTACAAGACATTACAACATGGAATAAATTTAATGTTTTCGATTTCATGGAAATGAATGCTATGAAAATTGAATATTATATGGAATGATATTTTCTATCTCCTTGTGATTTTATGGGGAATACTGATCAAGATTTTGGATAAGATCAAATGAGTTTAATGTGGATATATATCAATTCAATAATTTAAATAATTTACATATTTAAATTGTATAAACAATTATTAAACCATGATATTTCAATATATAACTCTCTATTAAAAAATAATATATTCTATAGCTAACATTAAACATAACAAAAAACTGAAATAAGTCACGACTTATTATAATAAACAATTTTTATAAAAAATATAGGTAAAAAATTATGATACTTACATCATATTTTTTTATTTTTATTAATTAAATTTAAATCTTAATAATAAATAATAAATATGACATGATTAAAATTATTCAATGTTAAAAAAGATAGTTTTCAAATATCTTTTTCTAAAGTATTATGTATTTTATATTAATAAATTAAATTGATAAATTTAAAAATATTATTAGGATTATATATAACATTTAAATGTGTTAACAAATATACTAACACTCAATTATGTATAAATTGATATGTATAAAATTTGATGTTTTAAAATGTCATTTTTCTATAAATAATTTTTCCTTTATATTTTGTATTTTTTTAACGATAAATTTATAAATTTTAAAAAAATGAATTTGATAAAATTAAATTATTTTTTGGATTCAATATTTTAAAATTATCTTATGAATAGTTTTTAAGATTTTTCTGAAAAGGTTGATTTTTGGGTGAACAATAAAAATATATGATTTTACAAATATAGTCAGTTTTATGATATTAACATGATTTTGTAATGACATAAAATTTTATGATTTTTTATAGAAATAATATATATTTAAGAAGTAATATAATGAATTTTAAAATATACTTTGGAACGTAGAAATTTATGTTGGACATTTTGAAAATCTAAGTAATTTTTTAATGAAAATAATGATTATTTTGGTTCTTATATTATAATAAAATATTAATAAAATTTAATTTAAGTTTTTATTTTTTTGAAAGTAAAATAAGTTCATTTTTACTATTTATAATTCAATTTATTCCATGGGAATCAATTTTACAAATTTAGTTTTTTTAAAATTATTTTTATGCTTAAAAGTGTATTTTGTAAAAACTATATTCATAATGTTATATGAAATAATATTAAATGAAAATTTTATAACTTATAGAAATTTAATATTATAAAACGGATTTCATATTTTTTATTATCATGTTATAAGTTTTGATGATGTCAATTTCATTTTTATTAGTAAGGAAAAGTTACCATTATCAAAGTTTGTCAATATGACAATGGTTTAAAATATTAATGAGGGAAAAAACTAGAAGATAAACCTTTAAATATACTTAAAATTTTATAATTATTAATTTCTGAGTGAATTTTGACCTTAAAGTATCATACATTATAATGTCTTCTAAATTGGAGAATCTATTCACGGGAAAAGGATTTATTATATTTAAATATGTCTAATATTTACAAGATTGCTACTCCCCTCACATAAGAAGGGATACTTCTTATACTTAGTCATTCACACACTCAAATATCCCTTATATTTACCAATAAATTCTCAAATATTAGCCCAATATCCTAAAACATTATCTATAGTTATTTTTCCCCAAAAAATATATCCCAGAAGTCTTAAGGTATATGCCAATGGAAGATATCCAAGAAGGAAGTCTTAACCAAATTATTTAAACATTATTTATTATTCTACCTCCTTAAGATATATTCTAATCATTATAACATAATGACATAAGTAAATTTAATAAAAAAATATTTTATTATTTTTATAGAACAACAATTTTATACCTCCTTTACATTTAATGGGAAATCAAAACATCACTTATGCATACGTAAAAACAACAGTCTCCATGAAGTGTTGTATTTCATTTTTCATCACTACCACGCCTAGATAATTATAAATATGGAATTAATTAATATTTAAGAAATTTATTACATTATTATTATTTTTAAATATAATAAATTATATACCTTATTACCCAACCATTATATGGAAAGTGGAAACATCGCTCATGTATACATTTGGAATACCGCCTCTACAAGGTGATGTAATTCATTTTTCATCACCACATCACATGGAATGTCATAATGAAGAATTTATTGAATAAATATTAATTTTTTTATATTATTATGTTTAAATAAGTTTAAAATTTTATCTAATTTATTTAACTTTTGTTCATTATAAAAATAAAAACATCGCTCATGTATACATACAGATTTTCGCCTCCATGAACGACGTATCTCATTTTTCATCACCTACTTACATGGATGGTTCTTAAAATAAATTTATTGTATAAATATGAAATATATAATATGATTAACATTTTTTATGTGACAAAACCATGATAAAGGTGCAAGGATGGGAACCGCTGAATCAAAACTTGCATGATAAACAAAAAATTTAACACATTAATGATCGATTTTAACAAAGAATTATGAGTAAATGAATAGAAAAGTGTTTTGAATAAATTACGTTGATTAAGCTGTATATAAATATATATATATATATATATTAATAACAAAAATAAATTTATTATACAAGATGTTGGAACACATTGACCAAGTAGGAATCCAATATAATGGATTCTCATCTAAAATTAACTTCTTTGAGATATGTTTTTAATTATAAACCTATTTTAATTTCATGGTATATTTTATACATATTAGAAATACTATATCATGACATAATTTTTTTAATAGTAAGTAATGTTTAATTCTAGGTTCTCCCTTTCCAAGGGTCATGATTCATGTGTTATAAGATCCATAAGAGTTTATTGTACAATCTCTCCCTTTATCATGATTATTTATGATTCAATGTTCATCAAAGAGATTTATGTTATTACTCACCTATAACCAATATATTTTATTCTTATCTAGTTATTTATTTGTTTCTTAATTATCATTTCAATTTAACCTCTATTTTTCACTCAAATCCACTAAAATTCAATCTATAAGAAAATCCGGCATAATTTGTTCCTTTTTAGTTAATGTTTTTATTCAATATCCATATTACTTATATTTCTTCAATAATGTTAATTTATGTACTTATATGATTTAAAAATTCCAATTTCACTAAATTTTAAAATTATTTTCAAATTTTCAACTTATTCTTTTTTTATGTTTTCCATAAGCTATTTTTGACTTTTCTATAGACATGTAAAAATAATATATTTTTAAATATTTTCTATATGAACATATTTTCACACCACCAGGAACATTATTCATGATTTATTTTCCTTTAATTTGTTTAGAATTTTTTTTCAAATTAATATATATTCCCACTATTATATATTTTTTTAATATATATATATTTATTTTATTAAATGTTTTGAAAAGTGATTTAACACCACTTATGCATATTTTTATCTTCTACTCAAAATTTTGTTACTTAAATATAGTTTATTTTTAATATTATATTACTTTAAATTATTTTAACAATAATTTTTAAAAGTACTACTATCACCTTATGAAAAGAGTTTTGGACGAAATTTATAACTTCATTTTTTTCAACTTATTACAAAATATTTAAGAAAAATTATTTTTAAAAGCCTCACGTCCATTTTACTCTATATTTAATAAAGGTATTATTATTACTAAAAGAATTTAATTTCAGATGAATAGATGGTTTTATTAATGATTATGTTCTATATTATCAAGGATATAGTCTACATCATATCAAGTATTGTCTAGTCTATATAAATATTTATCTATATAGTGTAATAATTCCATTTTATATAAATCAGATTTTGGGTATTTACAAAGAAAGATAACTCATTTGTTGATTGGTAAACTATTTACCATTCATATTCTTGTTAGTTAAATATGGTTGACTATTTATTACTAATGCATGTTTAATATGTACTGTAGAAAAAAATTATATTTCATATGCTATTTTTCCAATATGAATGTTTATTAATAATCCATATAGATTATGTATTAATTTTTTTCTATTTCATTCATCTGATGAATGAAATTGAATTTAGAATTAATGGGGGGGGGGGGGGTTAGATATTAGATAGATCCTTGACACATCAGTTGGTATCATGAGAAAAACTATCTTGGGTATTTGGTATATGCCTTATCAATTTATGTATGATGTCTTATTACAAGGACTTAATGGTAATATTTTGATTTTCAAAATAATACATTCTATCATTTTGAAAATTATTATGTGACTTCTCACTTTCGTAGGTTTTCATTTCTCCAGGTTATGGAGAATATTAATACATATGATATGTATACAAGGGTATCATTTACCCATAATTTTGTGGGAAATGTTGAATAATTATTATGAAATTATTTTTTTGGGTATAATGGAAAATATTTCCTTTGGTTGAAAAAATATATGGGTAATATTAAGAAATTTTTTTCCTAATTATTTAAATCACTAAACTTAAAAAGGTTTTTTTATTTAATTGGCCAGATCCTTTCTTTGATATTTTAATTTATAGATGACTAAAATTGGATCACATGAGTTGGCAAGGAATCCAATATAAAACGAATATGTTTTTAGTAATATATACTGATGTATGAGTCTATGATACCACAATAATATTAATGTATAAGAAAAATAAAAATAAGAATATAGAGATAACTAGATATTTTTCTATTTTTATGTCTTTCTATGTATCAAAGAAGGAGAAACTAGAGACATCAATGAGAGAAGTTCTACATCAAAGGGGAGACAAACTGAATTTAGGGAGAGGAGGGCTTGTGTATCAAATAAATTTAGGAATAATCCAACACTACTGCTATCATGTCTATAATGAGGAATCAAATAAATCATATTAATTATAATATCAAGGTTTATGCGCTACTACACCAAGAAGATAGAAGCAATTAGAGACCTATATTTAGGTTCATTAAAGATCCATTAAAATAGTATACGAGTTAGTAAAATCATTGATTGTTTTTACCAGTGATGAGAACTAAATAATGTGTGATGTAATATAGAGATCTTACAATGTGATGTTGGAATTATTAGTTGGATTCCATGTAAGAATGGTGATAGGCTATAAATGTTGTGTAATTCACTATAGGGTTGAAGGAAATTTATTACCACTATAACCACTTGCATTTATAGTGGAAAATATATGATTATCATGACCAACCCCTTACAATAAGAAGTATGATTTCTATGAAGGGACAAAAACTTACAAATTTATTATTTCCTAATCCATTTACCACTTTTAGTATTCACATAAGGTTAAGAAATGCATATTGAGGGGATATAGATATTAATTAATCAAATAGGTTGATTTAAGAAAAAGAAAATCATAAAATAATGGTATCATTGATTCAAACCACTCCTATTAGTAATATTAATGAAAATTATTACATCAAGTTGTATCAGAGAAAACTCATAGTATTATTATTAGGTCTAATTTTTTCTATAGGTTTTTAATAGCTCTATATAAATTGAA
Organism: Viscum album; assembly: GCA_963277665.1. Lineage (NCBI taxonomy): Eukaryota > Viridiplantae > Streptophyta > Magnoliopsida > Santalales > Viscaceae > Viscum > Viscum album. The sequence goes on along the minus strand of OY728119.1, from coordinate 1,573,941,259 downwards.
TATTTTATTAATTTATTATAATGCCTCAGTTGGAGAAAATATATGCTACTTCTATTGGTGTCAATATAGTGGTATAAACCAAAAATATAAATAAATAAAAATAAGAAAAGGGTAGAAAATAATTAGACAAAAAAATCAAAAGTAAAATATGATAAACCCTTTCTTTGAGGTAGTAAAAGTGGTAGTTCTTTTAGCAATCAGCTGAAAAAGATCATTTTGATGATTCTAGCTTAAGCTATGATGAAGATGATGAAAAATAATAAGATGAAAATATTTACAATGTGGTTAAGAGATACTTGAGGAAAGTTAATAGTGAAGATTTCACTCATATATTTTAATTTATCTAGAAATTATATGATGTGAATGCACAACTAGTTAAGGATGGAGAATATTTTCCAAAATCATAATCTTGATAGTTTCTATAAATATAATACTCTCCTCAGGGAAATGAAAGTAAAAGATAAATCCTTACATTTTAGTAAAGAATGTTTCTTAATGGAATAATATTAATTAAATTTACAAATTAATTATAAATTTACGAGAATATTTTAAGAAAAAACAATTATTTAGAATAAATCCATTAATCTATAATATAGGTCAAAACTTATAAGTTGGAGATTATATCGAATTATATTTGAAATACCTTGAAAAAATTAATGTACATAAATATTAGATTCAAGATTTGAATGGAGATTCAGAATAAATTTTTATATAAATTGAGGATGAGATTAATTCCATCAATATGAAGTGTCTTAATCTTTATATAAAATTAGAAAATCCAAAATCAAAACATTCTGAAACATCCCAAATCGTTGAAAGGAGAAGTGGTGCCAGAAACTTTTGAGGAGTGTATTACCATAAAAGGAAATCATATCAATGGAAATAATAGATTTAAATCATCTCTCTATAAACTCACAACAATCTCTTAGATAAAGGTAAGCCTTAACATAGTTAATTTTGTTTATAGAAATGATAGTTTATATGTTGGTACATGCTTTAATTCAAAACATGGGAAAATATGGGTGGATAAAAATTCTAATAAATTCACCATGTAATTAAGGGTGGATTCATGAATATCTAAAAAAATTATCTCTCCAAAAAGATACCAAAATAAGTATATTTTTATTCAAGAACAATAAATAAAACATTTTGTAATTTATGTATATATTATATCTATAGGAAAGATGATGAGATTCATTGTTCATAATTAGTACTACTAGAAGTTTGGTCCTGGTGATACTAAATATTTGTATAATTTATAAATATAGAGAGGATAGAGAAGGCCCACATATAGGTGGAGTGTATCTAGAAAGAAGAGAAGAAAAATTGTGCAAGTATATAATTTATAGAAGAAGATGAGTCTACCTACCATGAACATATTTTAATACTTGTAAGATTTATGTGATTACTAAAACATAGGTGATCATTGTTATGAAGAGTATATTTATGTACCATTAAATAATTATTCATATGATAATTATGATACAATAACACAAATATAGAATTCGATGGTAAAGAAAAGTAAATCTTCCCTGGAATGTAAGTATGTAAAAAAGGGTGTTAACCTTGAAAAGAGTATTGAGAAATCTATATCCAAAAAGATAGATGTAGATTATTTTAACCAATGTGGAAATTCTATTACTATGTTAGGATGGGAAAAACTATGTAACACTACAATATAATATGTAAATAAAAATTAAGGGAAGAAAGATGGACTAAAAGGAAAATAAATACATGAGAGGGATAAAAGGATTAGTTTAGTAGTTTATATCTCAGAATAATTGTTATCAGAATTTTTTAAATTGGGTATCACCAATAATATAAAGAAACCATATATAAAATTTAAGAAAATTTATTATTTTAAGAAATACTGCATAATTGTTTTTCCAGACCAATTATAAATGTCTAAATAGATTGATAAGGATGAAGAAAGTGTAAAAGTAATGATGCTTGTTCCATTTGAAGAGAAAAACATTCATGAGAGTTTAAAAAATAGTGGTGACCCAAAATAATAAAAGAATCTATATCAAAGGTTCATTATAAGATTACTAAAAAGTAGTGTAGGTATATTTTACCACCATGAGAAGAAATATTAAATAAGATCAATGACATAGGAAAATGGGTTATGGTTTAAATAACATCCAAACTAGAAAGTGAAAATGGTATCTTTTATAAAGAGATCTCTTAATGCTAAAATTGGAAATAATGGATGATATTTATTGATAGAAATATCTCAAACATACTATTCGCACTAGGGATCAAGGAAAAAACCCTCCACATTACACTATTTATTTTTTACTAACATACAAGGAACTGAAGAAAATATATTTTGAGGGATATTAGTGAGTGTTATAAAAATTTCACAACACAGAGAGTGGTGTATATCATGGAGTACTACTAATGAAAATTATCTTTGATATAATAATGATTAAAACCCTTGAGTGGTAGATTTGATGGAGAAGGTGATAATAGAAACAGGTTATTTAATGTAAATCTAGATATGGAAACATATATAGAAAAGTGGAATAAGGTAAAACAATATCTTTCCAAAATTTTCATAGATTACATTTAATTTTATTATAAAGGGCGTGATATAGTTGATGGTAAAAATAAAATCAAGGGGGGGGGGGTAAATTTGAACTTGAATGGTTTGACGTATTTTTTGAAGATGTGTGTAGATTTAAAAATCTTGATGAATATTTTTAAGAGTCTTTATCAAGTGTTTTTTGAATATGGAATAATATACTGACCATATTAATGGATACAATTTTTTATCTTGGATTTTAAATATTTTTTTAAATCAGGTCATCCCATCTAGGCTTGAAATTGTCTAACTAAAGGAATATTAAAAATAAATACGTGTTTCCATAATTTTTTAATTGTATTTGAACATGGTATAATCCTGAATTAATGAGGGATATGAGGTTGTTTTAAAAAATATAAAAGATAACTAAATATGATTAATAACTTCTCTCATATTTCACATTTTCATTTATTAAAAATTAAGGGGAAAATAAAACTGAATTTATAAAGTGAAATGGTATGGATAAAAAATCTATAGAGGATCATTTCATATTATTTAAAATTATTTAGGAGATAGGAGAGAAAGATCTATTCTATCATGGCGATCCTTTTAAACCCTATATCTAATGCCCTGGTGATGTTTTATGGATTTATTTGATCAATATTGGGAGATTAAAACAATGCCTATAAAATATTTCAGGGTTGAAGGTTCTATATAAGTGGATTTTATCATGCTCTATTTTCTAAAAGAGTTTATTTTACTGATACACGGTTTGGTTCTTCCTAAGGTGTAAATCTTTATTAAGCATCTTTGATCATTCAAAATAGGTCAAAGAATGGTGTTATTTCTATTGTAGCTAACCTAGATGATCTTAAAAAAATCCCACATCTTCTAAATTTCCATATTCTTGATCACATTACTCTAGTTAAAGGATATTATATGTGGAATAATAATTACCTTAAAATGAATCTTACTCATTATTGGGATTTAAAAAACTAGAAGCTGATTTCGGTTGTGAGATGATACTATTGCATTTTCTTTAAGAACAAGGACGATCTATGAAAACCCTAGAACAATTGGATAATTCCTCTCTATCTAAGTGTTTTCATATTTTGGAGTAAGATTCCATATATTAATTTAATCATGATGTATTCAAGGATGTTAGTATTTCTTCCAAGTTGAACTCTATTCTAAAAATGAAGGAAATGGTTTTTTATGAAACATTAAAAATTAAATGGATCTAAGTAGTGGATAGAAGAACTAATTTTTTTAAATATCTTTAGAGATTTAGGAAGGCTAGTATACCTCTAACATTCTTAAAAGTGGGGGGCTATGTCATCAACAATAGGGAGTGAATTTATGACCAAATTGTTTAATATTAATCTAGTCTCTTCAATAACCCCAGTATGGAAGGGGATTTGATTGAAATTATTATCCCAATCCTTGTAACTCATGAGGGTAAATATTTTTTTACTAGTACCCCCTTAAATTTGAGATAAGATATTCGGTTTTGATCCTCAATGAAAATATTATACTTGGTCATGATGGTTTCAACAATTTCTTTTCCTAGAGATATTGGAATGTGATATAATTAAGTTGATGTTTGCAAGTTGGATGAATCATTATTTATTGAGGGAACTGTTCCTCACAACCTCAATGCACATTTCATCACTTTAATTCCAAAAATTTAAAATTATTATTAATTATAGATTTTAAGTCCCATTCCCATTCTTAACACTATCAATAAAGTGATTAGAAGGTTTATTGCAAACATGATTTATAGAATTAAAAATAATACAATCTCATGGAATCAACTTGGGTTACTTAAATGTATACGTATATAGTATTGCATTATCAATAACTTAGAGTGTCTTAATATGATAAAAAATTCAGTAAGGGGAGGTAGAATTACTTTAAGACTAGATATTAAAAAGGTATTTGACATGATGGATTGTAATTTTTATATAAAGTGCTTGGTAGATTTGGATTGAGTGACATTTTTGTTAATTTGGTTATATCCTTTTTTGGTTATGGTAACGTCACATTGCTTATAAATGGATATCCCACATAATACTTTAAGTGTTATAATGAGGTTAGATAAGGTAAACCACTCTAAGAAATTCTTTTATCTATTTTATAAGACTATCTTAGAAGGATTATATCTCACATGGTGGAACAAGGCGAGATCAAGCTGATCTAAGATTCTAGGTCCCTTGCTAATCCAACTCATATCTTTTATTATTATGATATAATCCTTTTTATAGTTTAGTAAGAGGAATATTTGGACTGTTAAGAAATATTTACATCACTATGAAATTATTTTAGGAAAAACTATCAGTTGGGATAAATCATTTATCTATTCCTGGAAGAGGTTACATTTTCTAAGAAAGAATAATATCCTTTAAGATATGGGAATCAGAGAGTGGTCAATGATCTTTAAATATCCTATAGTTTATTTATTATAGGGGAGAATAAAATCTTGCAATTTTTATGTGATTTTTGATCAGATCATCAGTTAACATTCAGATTGGAAAGAGAAGAACCTCACTTTGACTGGAAGAATAAGTCTGGTGAAATTCACAATTATATCCAAGATTGTTTATTTTTTCATGATCTATATATGGGATAAGGGGATAATAAATATCTTGAATTTCAATATTAAAAATTTATTCTTGGGTAGAATAATTCGGGAAAATAATATGGTTACGATACCCTAGAGGACTTGTTATAAATCTTTATCTAATGAGTGTATGGGAAACAATAAGATCAATTATTTCAATGAATTAATTCATGAATGATTCATCTGGAACCTAAATAACCATAATTTAGATGCATTGGAATTTTATAGAGTAATATTTATGGAATGTTTGAAGTAGGATAATGCTTCATACATGGATTCATCCATCTGGGAAAATGATAAGGCCCCTTACACTAACATCACGGCTTTCTAAATATGGATTGCTTCTAGTAACTCAAATTCTGGCATAAAAATTGGATTAGATCTACTCACATTGAGAACATCTAGCCTCTATACTCTTCTATTGATTATCATATTTATATTAAATAATTATTTAAACTCTTAATAGAATCTATAAGATGAAGTTAAAAATAATAATAAATGGATATACTTTTTCACCTTTCTATGATGCTCTGGTTTGGGAGCCACCCATGAATGGTATTATGAACAACAAAAATTTTAATCAGCATGTTTATTATAATTTAAATGGTGACTTTAAATTGATAAAAATTTTCAAAATGTCTTAGATTATAACCTCTAATCATTCTCTTATCTATAGACTGAAACATAATAGATTACCCATTGATAGTTGTTTACAATTATTTTGGGTGTCTCTTTATTCCATGTGTTATTTATGAAATTAATATAGGGAAGATATAGAGTATATCTTCCTTATATGTGTGACTACCTCTGCACTTTGGAAAGATATCACTAATATCATTGGAATCCAAGGATCAGTGAAAAGTTGTCTATGATCATTTTATGAGCACAACACTAGTGTTAACCACTCTGATCAGGTTCCACAATAGTTTTTAGGTGGTAGTGGATGAATTGTTTCACACCCTCTAGTTTATCCACAATTAATTTCTCTATGATGGAAATATTTTCTATCATTGGTCATCTATGATGAGAATTTTGGTTGTAGTCTGGGAGTTGAATATAGTTTAGAATTGTTTATATGATAATAATGTATAAGACTTTGTTGTCATGAGAAGATTCGAAATAATGGTAATTAAAAGATAGTGTTGGGAACTTTTAATTAATTTTTTTGAAACCTACTCTACCTAATTAGATTATAATAAACTCATATGGTGCATCAAAGTGGAATCCAGGACCCTCAGGGTGTGGCAAAGTCTTTCACAATCAAAATGAAAATTTTATGGGATATCTATGTCTCTTTTGGACTATAATCCCCATTTGAAGAAGATATTCAAGGATTCAGTAATGATGTTTCCTTTTTAAAAATAAAAGGTTGGAATAATTTAAGGTCAGAATGTTATTCCACTACTATCATTAAGGCTATCAGGAATGGTACACTACATATTTCTTGGAGAATCACAACTTGGCGGATGGAATGTATGGATTACTATGTGAGCCTCATTCTCTTTATCATGAATGTTTTTCAGTAGGTGAACATGGTGGTGGATGGTTATGAAAATAATGGTGTTGGTATGGATCTCACTTAGTTAGATACTCTTCTAACTGATTTAGAATCACATTATAAAATATATTGTAATAAAATACCAATTTTTAAGCATTTATATATTTTCTTATCATTAATAAAGGTATCATCCTTTTTTGGTTGAGTAACCTTTCTAAAAAAATCCAAAGGGGGAGATTGAAGAACCAAATAAAATGTTGAAGATGCAAGTTGTGGTTTTTTTCAATGTATTAATGATAAATAAAATCAATTTATTCTTATGTTGGGTGATGGAAGAAGAGAAAACTTATTGATTAAGATACTTCATTATTACTTTGTGGGGAAGTAAATGAATATAAATCTTCCTCTTCATGGAATATATGGATTCTTATTGGCATTCTTAAATAGATAAATTCATAGCATAAAACACTAAATTTGATGATTATTGATCCCAACATCATGGTAACTAAAGGAAAGTGCTATTTAATAAATAAAGACAATTTAAAAATAGTTTTCATTAATATTGGATGCTTAATATAGAAAAAATATTGAAGATCTACAGAAAATGGTGTAAAAAATATAACAGAAGTATTGAGAATATTTCTAAGGAATTTTGATATTCAAGTTTAATATAATCATTGAAAAATGTATTCAGATGATACTATACATTGATTAGAAGTTATTGAAAATGTATTGAGATAATTCAAAGTTTTTTTAAGAGGTTCAGGGCTGATCATAATAATTATAGAATCTAGGAGTTGGAGATAATATTTAACAAAGGACTAAAGACCACTTGTTTTATATGATTAATCTCAAGAAACTAATTGATATTCAAAAAAGGCATGAACTAAATATTTGAGAATAAGATAAAATATCACCTTAAAAAGATATAAAATGAAAAAGAGATAACTTAATGATGTGTTTCGATGAAGTTCATATGGTGGTCCCTAGGATTCGAAGGTGATATTAATAAAACCACAAGTCAACCCTCACCTTATGAAGATAATTCACCCAATGAAATGTAAGGTGTTTTTTGAGTCTTTATAAGGTGAATAATGAAGACCGTATGTTTACTTATAATGGATAATAAGGTGAGTTAAACAATACCATAAAGTTATGTCTAGAGGAACAAAAGGTAACCCTAACATTATGAAGTAGGTTCTTCTAAGAATTTATTAAAGATAAGAACAACACCTGAGAAAAATAATGTGAACCTCACCTTAAGGAGTTGATATTTTTGAAAATCTATGATAATGAGTTCTTAAGAAAATATAGGGAGTTCGATGTGAATAGAATATATAATGATTTATAATGATTGGTTTATACATCCTAATTTCTTAGTTACATTGTGATATAAGATGAGATCTAATGAATCCACCTTCATTCAATCATGATGATGATTGTGCTGTGAATATTTTTAAGGATAAAGATTATAGTCATAGAAATATTGAGTAAAATTGACCAAAATACTATGGTTGAATCCATAGTGGATCATTTATGAGTTTATCAGAGGAAATATTGATCCATACCACAAATTAGTTTACCATGATACAATGACATGCCACCTTGGATGAAATTTAATACTATGTTTTTTTGTTAAAGAAGACTGTGATATTTGAAAATAATGTGGATATATTTTTTGAGTATAATTATGATTTAAATGGGAATATTGAATATGAATTTTAATGATATTAAATAGTTTAAAGTGAGAACATACCACTAGAATAATTAAGGGAATTTATATATTCAAATTTTAAAAATAATATTCACGAGATATTGGGAATATAAATGTAGAAGGAGAAGAAGAATAAGAATATAAAGAGAAGATGATAGTTTGATATATTAAAGAGTTTATTTTCATTAAAGAAGTAGAACCACATGAAATTGTAACATGCCTAGTAAGTAATGAATAATAGATATTTTTATCTATGTCTATTAATGATTAAGATAGTGTTTTAGAGGCTTAAAATGAAAATAAATACAATCTTATGCATGGAATACACTAATATTCTTAAAAGATTGTTTTACTGCCTTTTAATGGAAAACCCTTTTTAAATCAAACTTTTGACAATTTTATAATCTATATTTGTCAAAATTAACATATTCATTATGATTGGAAATTGAAATTTACATTGGATAAATTTTTGGTATTTTTCTGACAATGTTTATTTTTTAATGAATAGTAAAAAAATACTGCATTTTACATCAAAACTGCTTTTTAATTTAATTTAATTATATGGTTAGATTATCCTTTTAATTTTTATTAAAGTGTAATCTGAATATATTTTTACCATTTAATCCAATGGTGGTAATTAGGATTAATTTCACTTTGGAATTGGTCATAAACTAATGCCAAACTTTTCATAGATATCGTTTCAAAAAAACCCGCTATTTATTTTGACAACGAGAATTATTTTTAAATCAATTATTGCAATTTATGTGTTAGGAATTTGGTAAAATGGATTACATATTTGGAATAAAAAGGTCGAAATTATGTAATTAAGACTCTTTTATTTTTGGACATAATGAATAGTAACGATGGTAATTATCTTTAATTATCTTGATTAATGAGTAATCAGGTAGTTAAAGATAATAAAATGATATCATAATAATACAAAAAGACCAAAAAATGTGTCCTAAGGCTACTGGTTGACTGATGGCCGACCATGGAATGCCTTGTGCCAAACTTGGGGGCCCCATGGAATCACTTTTGTGAGAAAGTGACTTTTTATCTTTTTATTTTTAAAGAATGTTAAATGTGACAAAGAATGTATCACCTAAGTAAAATATTTTTAATTTTATCTACATAAATGATATTTTGGACTATAACTATTCATTAGAAAGCTAAAAATATTTCCTACATCATAGTATTTTTTTCATAATTTTTAGAATTTAAATAAATTAAATTATTTATGACATCATGATGATGCATCGATTACCTCATTAATAAAGAATTTAAATAAAATGAAATGATAATGTAAAATCTATGACCTACACATGTACAAAACCTATTGTATGGGTGGATTTCAAACCCTTATCACCTTAACCTCTAATTATATCAATGTGGGACCTTTTGAATCCTAAAATCATTTTCAAATAAAGTAACATTTCTTTACTTTCCAAGAGTGCCCCTCCTCTCCTCTTATAAAAGGCCCCCACCTCTACCTCCTTACCAACACTCCCAAAGCCTTTTTCTCGGCCCAAACCTACCCATTTTGTCTCTACACTTCCCTATATTACTCCTTAAAGCCTCACATTGGGCATAAGTCTTCCCAAGGAAGCCTTTGAGCTCAAACCAAAGGGAGTTACCCGATTTTAAGGTAATGTCTTCACTTGAGTCCTTTTGTTTTATTTTGCTTCTCAAACCCCCTAAACTCTTTTTATTAATTTATTTTGTAACAAATATAGTATCTTCAATATACTAGGATGTTTTTATAAGAAGGATTCGAGATACACTTACACACACCTACATCTAATGGTTAAAGGACATACTGTTTCCGTGGATGGTGAATTTATGCCCCCCGAAACGATGATTGTTCAACATTCTTTTAACACCTTCAAAGGTGACCATTAAGATGTCACAATATTTATATATGATATATAATATTTTTATGTTTTCCTTAAGATTATGTATTTTTCATTTTGGTCATACCTTTATGGTTTCCATTATGGGTAAACGCGATATCTTCATTTAAGGAAGTGCGGACTACCGCCCCTCAAAGTGATTTGATTCGTTAAATAACATATGTGGGACGTATAAAGGATGGAACTATGATATTATATATGATATTATACTGGAATTATAATATTACTTTTATATCCTTATGATTCCATTCTATAAAATATGAAATAGAAATGAAAGTAGCGTTCATGCGTACGTACGGCTTACCGTCTCCATGAACGGTGCATTTCATTTCTTACCTCTAAATGATTATGTAATATTATAAAGTCATTTATATACTGGATATATATGATATATACATCATGATTATAATTCTGGATATAATGGATACATGATAAACTTGTAATTATAAAGGGTTTATTTTTGACTCAAGTACCAATGATCGTTAAAACGACCGTTATTAACTTAAATAATTACATAGTGTTCATGACATAAATATAAGTGATATAAAAGGAATAATTAACTTGAAAAAGGTTCTTAAGAAAGTAGAAATTAACTCAAGTTTATTATTCAGGACATTAAAGAACGATCGAGTCAAGTTGGACCCGAGGTATGGGACTTCGTCTCAATCTCCTTTCATTGAGACATATTTTGTTTTATACACAACCTTCTGTTATATGGTGTATAAACCCCTTTGACTTTTACATTTATTCAAAACGAATTTTTTTATACGAAGAATTTACTGAATGACAAAAGGGAATGTTTTTGTCGTACGTATGCGGCGACAACGACTTCTCCACCGCCGTGACCATTATTTGAGTTTCGGCTTCCTCTACAAGCCATACCTTTTTCTTAAAAGAAAAATAAATACCATGTTTTACTTTTATTTTATTTTGGTATTGAAAATGGTTTTCATAATGTTTTTATATCAATGTGTTGTATTGATATCTTGTGATTGAAAGGTGGAAATGTTATGTTTCCTTTATGCATGTTTTATGTGATACAATTATGTTGAGGTTCTTGGGAATTATTATGAAGACGGGTGGTTCCGTGATAAACTAAGGGCGGGTGAGCCCGATATAGCTCTCAAATGCATTGGGTAACACGAAGGAGTGGAACGTTAAGGTTTCTCTGAATAGATTTAGGGAATATACTGTGATGGGTATTCTAAACTTAACCAAGAGGGTTACTCCCTACGTAAGAATGTTATGAATGCCTCAAGTTACCTTTATGTCTTATGATTTCTATGATTTATTCATGATTTGATGAGGTATGTTAAAGTGCTTATGTTTTATGGGTAAAGTATGATTTCATTCTTATGTATATATGTACCCATGTTTCCTTTCCATATTTTTATATCCATTACTGAGCTTTTTATGATCATCCCAAGTTTTTTGAAATGTTTTTCACAGGTCAAGGGAAAGGTACATGATATGATGATAGTGTCAAGGAAGTGTCAAGAAAGAATCCATGTTTTTTTAAATATGTTTCCATTGATGGGAAAGAAGAATACTATCTTTATGTAACCACTTTGTTTATATGTGGAATGTAATGCAAGTTTTATAATCTAATTCTCTAAAACTCTAAACCCGAAAAGATCCTCAATGTGTAATCTTGTATTAACTCAAGATTAAGTAAGGTTTAAGGCTGGGGCCTTATAGTTGTTATCAAATGTTGGTTTAGATAACTTTAGGAGTTAGAATTATATTAAATGATTATCCAATTTTTTTTATGGTCAAATTGAAGTGATGTAGCATTTGAATATCACCATGTTGCTTCATCTAATAAATTTTTGTTCAGAATGGTTTTCCGTAGAGGAAATAGGGAAGCAGTACTAGGAAGGCATGCAGAAGGAAATAGCCTTCCGAATCAGCATCCTGAGATGGTCGGAATTGGAACTGAACAGTTTGTTACAGTAATGGCGCTGTTGACTCAAGTGATAAATGGCGGTGGTATCCATACACGAGATCAGCCACATCAACCGCAGAGGAACATGTCAGTGGTTGAACATTTCATGAGGCAACATCCCCCATCATTCAGAGGATCATCTGACCCTGTGCTAGCTGAAGGGTGGGTTAAAGCACTAGAGAAGATTTTTGATGTCATGGGGTGTTCAGACAATCAAAAGGTCAGTCTTGCTATTTACTATTTAGAGGGTGAAGTAGATCAGTGGTGGTCGATGGTTAAAAATATCAGGGACGCTGATGAGATTGATGCTCTCAACTGGGATAAATTCAAAGGTATGTTTCTTGAAAAGTATTTTCCTAAGGCTGTTCGAATTAGGATGGAAAAAAAATTCTTGGAATTGAGTCAAGAGGAAGACTCAGTGGCTACCTATGAAGAAAGGTTCACTCGAATGGCAAGGTATGCTCCAAATTTTATCCGAGACCTTGATAGTAAAATCAATCGTTTTTACTCAGGATTAAATCCAAAATATCAAAGGGAATTAGCTTCTCATGAGTTTAAAAGTTATTAAAAGCTTGTTCGATGTGCTGAGAAGGTGGAAATGGAGTTTCCCGATGATCAAGTGTTCTATAACAACCAGCAGAAGAAGAGACCAAGGTGGCAGGAGAAAGGGAAGAATTCTTCAAAAAAGTCTGATGGTAAGAAAACTAAGTTTCTAGTTTGTGATAAATGTGCTAAAAGGCATGCTGGGGAATGTCTTCTAAATTATGGAAAGTGCTACCGATGTGGTAATATGGGACATAAGGATCGTGATTGCACTGAAAAAGATCAAGGTGAAGGTAAGACCAAATTTGATTTACAGTTAGTGAAATATTTTAAGTGCAATGAGATGTGTCACTATGAAAACGAGTGTCCAAAAAAGAGCTTGAGTGATGGGAAACAATTATACTACAAGCAGAATGGGGTGGTGAAATCTTTTGCAACTACTTCAGCAGATGTCGGGCCATCAAATGAAGTTGTATCAGGTACTTTGTTTGTTTTTTCAGATTATGCCAGTGTGTTGTTTGATTCGGGGTCCACACATTCTTTCATCTCTGAAACCTTTTCTAGTAAAATCTGAATACCATCTCAAGAAATGACTCCTGAACTTTTGGTAAAAACACCTGGGGGAAATGTTGAGGAAAAAAGTATTTATAATAATCTTCCTATCCTTATCTGTGGAAAGAACCTACTTGCAAACCTTATGGTTCTACCTCTAGTAGAGTTTGATGTTATCCTAGGTATGGATTGGCTCTCTATTTACCATGATAAGATTGACAGTAGAGATAAAGAAGTTTCTTTTCAAGAAGACTTTCAGTTTGTGTACAATAATGAACCCTTACTGTTGATAACTTATCAAGAGGACAAGAAACTTGTAAAAGATGGAAATGAATGTTACCTTGCACACATCGTTGAAAATAAAGGAATTGTTCAGATTAATGATGTGCCAGTGGTAAATGAGTATCCTGATGTTTTTCCTAATGAGTTGCCTGGAATAATACCAGATCGGGAAGTTGAGTTTACTATTGACTTAGTTCCTGATGCTAAGAAAATTTCAAAACCCCCTTATCAAATGTCTCAAATTGAACTTTTAGAGTTGAAGGAGCAATTGCAAGATTTATTAGAGAAATGTTTTATTCGACCTAGCACATCACCATTGGGTGCTCCTGTTTTATTTGTTAAAAAGAAAGATGGTTCAATGAGACTTTGCATTGATTATAGAGCCTTGAATAACATCACTGTTAAGAACAAATATCCTTTGCCTCATATCGATGATTTGTTTGATCAGATCCAGGGGGCTCAATATTTTTCAAAGATTGACTTGAGATCGGGGTACCATCATCTGAAGGTAAATGAAGAAGATGTTCCGAAGACAGCGTTCTGTACAAGATATGACCATTATGAATTTATAGTAATGCATTTTGGGATAACTAATGCACCTGCTGTATTCATGGACTTAATGAATAGAATTTTCCATGAGTTCTTGGATAAGTTTGTGGTGGTTTTCATTGATGATATTTTGGTGTTTTATAAAAGTAAAGAGGAGCATTAAAGACATTTAAGGGTTATCTTTCAAACCTTAAAAGAAAAGAAAATGTATGGAAAATTCAGCAAGTGTGAGTTTTGGTTGCAACAAATTTCATTCCTTGGTCACATTGTTTCTAAAGATATGATAACTGTTGATCCGACAAAAACAAAAGTTGTGGAAGACTGGCCAAGACCCACAAATGTAACTGAGATTCGTAGATTCCTTGGTTTGGCAGGCTATTACCGAAGGTTTGTTAGAAATTTTTCACGGTTGTCAAGTCCAATGACTAAGCTAACTTGGAAGGGTGTTAATTTTATCTCGACAAAAGAATGTGATTATTTTTTTTAGGAATTGAAAAGGAGATTGGTGAATGCTCCAGTTTTGGAACTACCTTCCAAGAATGGTGAGTTTGTTATATACAGTGATGCTTCATTTAAAGGACTTGGTTGCGTCCTAATGCATAATGATTAGGTAATTGCTTATGCTTCACAATAGTTGAAAACTCATGAGGTAAATTACCCTACACATGATTTGGAATTAGCTGTTGTTGTTTTCACTTTAAAAATTTGGAGGCATCATTTGTATGGAGTAAAGTGTGAAATATATACTGATCACAAAAGTTTAAAGTATATATTCACTTAGAAAGATTTAAACATGAGACAAAGGAGATGGCTGGAATTAATCAAGGATTATGATTGTACAATTCATTACCATCCGAGAAAAGCAAATAAAGTGGCTGATGCTTTGAGTCGAAAAAGTAATGCTTCATTAGCAATGTTGCATTTGGAACATGATCCTTTGGTTAAGGATTTTATGAAATTTGGCCTAGAAGTTGTTGGTGTAGGAAGTTCTTCTGTTTTGTTTCAGGTATCAGTGAGATCATCTCTATCAGATAGAATCAAGCAAGCATAGAAGCAAGACAGTGAGTTGCAGAAAAAGGTAGAGCTGGTTCAGAAAGGTAAGTTGCCTGAATTCAACATTGACAATGATTGTGTTTTAAGATTTGGGAAGAGATTGTGTGTGCCTTGTGATTCACAGTTGAAGAGAGAGTTGTTATGTGAAGCTCATAGTTCTCCGTTTTCAGTTCATCCTAGCAGTACTAAGATGTACAGAGATCTGCGGGAGTATTACTGGTGGGATGGAATGAAAAGAGATATTGCTGATTTTACTGTGAAGTGTTTGACATGTCAATATGTTAAAGCAGAGTGGCAGTTACCGTAAGGGATGCTTCATCCTTTACCAGTGCCAGAGTGGAAATGGGAGAATATATCCATGGACTTTGTTGTGGGATTACCGAAGACATCTCGAGTTAAAAATGAAATCTGGGTTATTGTTGATCTCTTGACTAAATCTGCTAATTTCCTTACTATACAAGATACTTTTTCCCTAGATCAACTTTCCCGTTTGTATCTTAAAGAGATAGTCAGGTTACATGGAGTTCCCCTCTCCATTGTATCTGATCGTGATCCCAGGTTCACTTCTAACTTTTGGAAAGTCCTTCAGAAGTCATTGGGTACTGAATTAAATTTTAGTACAACATTTAATCCTCAATCAGATGGGCAGTCAGAACGAACAATTCAGACCTTGGAGGATATGCTACGAGCTTGTTCGAGGGATTATCAAGGAAGTTGGGACCAACATCTTTCTTTGGTTGAATTTTCATATAATAACAGTTTTCATTCCAGTATATAGATGGCACCATTTGAGGCATTATATGGGAAGCGGTGTCGAAATCCAGCTTTCTGGGATGAAGTGGGTGAAAGGAAGTCGATGGGACCAGAATTGGTAGAAGAGATGGCAGAAAAAGTTCAGATGATTCAGAAAAACATGAGAACAACTCAGAGTAGGCAGAAGAGTTATCCAGACAACAGGAGGAAGGATCTAACTTTTGAGGTAGGTGATCATGTTTTTCTCAAAGTCTCACCATGGAAAAGTGTGATGAGATTTGGTAAGAAAGGAAATCTGAGTCCAAGGTTCATTGGACCATATGAAATTCTGGAGAGAGTTGGATCAGTTGAATACCGGGTGGCTTTACCTCCGAGTTTATCTCAGGTACACAATGTTTTTCACGTTTCGATGTTGAGAAAGAATATGCCAGATCCATCTCATGTTTTGAGTCCAGAGGTAGTTCAGCTGGAAGAGAACCTATGTTATGAGGAACAACCGGTCCAGATTCTTGACCACAGGGAGAAAGTGTTACGAAATAAGGTGATTAATCAGGTAAAGGTTTTGTGGAAAAACCACATGATGGAAGAGGCAACATGGGAATCTGAAAATGCAATGAGGGATAAGTACCCCCATTTATTCGATAAGTAAATAAATTGTGGGGACGCAATTTTATAAAGTGGGGAAGGATGTAACATCCCAAGTAAGTAATGAATAATAGATATTTTTATCTATGTCTATTAATGATTAAGATAGTGTTTTAGAGGCTTAAAATGAAAATAAATACAATCTTATGCATGGAATACACTAATATTCTTAAAAGATTGTTTTACTGCCTTTTGATGGAAAACCATTTTTAAATCAAACTTTTGACAATTTTATAATATATATTTTTCAAAATAAACATATTCATTATGATTGGGACATTGAAATTTACATTGTATAAATTTTTGGTATTTTTCTGACAATGTTCATTTTTTTATGCATAGTGAAAAAATACTGCATTTTACATCAAAACTGCTTTTTCATTTAATTTAATTATATGGTTAGATTATCCTTTTAATTAGTCTTAAAGTGTAATCTGAATATATGTTTACCATTTAATCCAATGGTGGTCATTAGGATTAATTTCACTTCGGAATTGGTCATAAACTAATGCCAAACTTTTCATAGATATTGTTTCAAAAAAACCCGTTATTTGTTTTGACAACGGGAATTATTTTTAAATCAATTATTGCAATTTATTTGTTTGGAATTTGGTAAAATGGATTACATATTTGGAATCAGAAGGTCCAAATTATGTAATTAAGACTCTTTTATTTTTGGACATTATGAATAGTAACGATGGTAATTATCTTTAATTATCTTGATTAATGAGTAATCAGGTAGTTAAAGATAATAAAATGATATCATAATAATACAAAAAGACCACAACATGTGTCCTAAGGCTACTGGTTGTCTCATGGACGACCATGGGATGACTTGTGCCAATCTTGGGGGCCCCATGAAATCACTTTTGTGAGAAAGTGACTTTTTATCTTTTTATTTTTATAGAATGTTAAATGTGACAAAGAATGTATCACCTAAGTAAAATATTTTTAATTTTGTCTACATAAATGATCTTTTGGACTATAAATATTCATTATAAAGATAAATAGATTTCCTACATCATAGTTGTTTTTCATAATTTTTATACTTTAAATAAATTAAATTATTTATGACATCATAATGATGCAGCGATTAACTCATTAATAAAGGATTCAAATAAATTGAAATGATAATGTAACATCTATGACCTACACATGTCCAAAACCTATTGGATGGGTGTATTTAGAACTCTTATCACCTTACCCTAAAATTATATCAATGTGGGACCTTTTTAATCCGAAAATCATTTTCAAATAAAGTAACATTTCTTTACTTTCCAAGAGTGCCCCTCCTCTCCTCTTATAAAAGGCCCCCGCCTCTACCTCCTTACCCACACTCCCAAAGCATTTGGCTCGGCCAAACCCTACCCATTTTGTCTCTCAAGTTCCCTATCTTACTCTTTAAAGCATCAATTTAGGCAGAAGTCTTCCCATGGAAGCCTTTGAGCTCAAACCAAAGGGAGTTACCTGATTTTAAGGTAATGTCTTCACTTGAGTACTTTTGTTTTATTTTGCTTCTCCAACCCCCTATACTCTTTTTATTAATTTCTTTTGTTAAAAATCCAGTATATTCAATATACTAGGATGTTGTTATAAGAAGGATTCGAGCTACACTTACACACACCTACATCTAATGGTTAAAGGACATACTGTTTCTGTGGATGATGAATTTATGCCTCCCGAAACGATGATTGTTCAACATTTTTTTAACACATTCAAAGGTGGCCATTAAGATGTCACTATATTTGTATATGATATATAATATTTTTATGCTTTCCTTAAGATTCTGTATTTTTGATTTTGGGCAAACCTTTATGGTTTCCATTATGGGTAAACGCGATATCTTCATTTAAGGAAGTGCGGACTACCGCCCCCTCAAAGTGTTTTGATTCGTTAAATACCATATGTTGGACGTATAAAGGATGGAACTATGATATTATATATGATATTATACTGGAATTATAATATACCTTTATATCATTATGATTTCATTCTATAAAATATGAAATAGAAATGAAAGTAGCGTTCATGCGTACGTACGGCTTACCGTCTCCATGAACGGTGCATTTCATTTCTTACCTCTAAATGATTATGTAATATTATAAAGGCATGTATATACTGGATATATATGATATATAAATCATGATTATAATTCTGGATATAATGGATACATGAACAACTTGTAATTATAAAGGGTTTTTTTTGACTCATGTACCAATGATCGTTAAAATGACCATTATTAACTTAAATAATTACATAGTGTTCATGACATAGAAATAAGTGACATAAAAGGAATAATTAACTTGAAAAATGTTCTTAAGAAATTATAAATTAACTCAAGTTTATTATTCAGGACATTAAAGAATGATCGAGTCAAGTCGAACCCAAGGTATGGGACTTCGTCTCAATCTCCTTTCATTGAGGCATATTTTGTTTTATACACAACCTTCTGTTATATGGTGTATAAACCCCTTTGACTTTTATGTTTATTCAAAAGGAATTTTTTTTATACGAAGCATTTACTAAACGACAAAAGGGAATGTTTTTGTCGTACGTATGCAGCGTCAAAAACTTCTCCACCGCCGTGACCATTATTTGAGTTTCGACTTCCTCTACAAGCCATACCTTTTTTTAAAAAAGAAAAATAAATAACATGTTTTACTTTTCTTTTATTTTGGTATTGAAAATGGTTTTCATAATGTTTTTATATCAATGTATTGTATTGATATCTTGTGATTGAAAGGTGGAAATGTTATGTTTCCTTTATGCATGTTTTATGTGATATGATTATGTTGAGGTTCTTGGGCATTATTATGAAGACGGGTGGTTCCGTGATAAACTAAGGGTGGGTGAGCCCGATATAGCTCTCCAATGCATTGGATAACGCAAAGGAGTGAAACGTTACGGTTTCTCTAAAGAGATTGAGGGAATATACTGTGATGGGTATTCCAAACGTAACCAAGAGGGTTACTCCCTACGTAAGAATGTTATGAATGCCTCAAGTTACCTTTATGTATTATGATTTCTATGATTTATTCATGATTTGATGAGGTATGTTAAAGTTCTTATGTTTTATGGGTAAAGTATGATTTCATTCTTATGTATTTATGTACCCATGTTTCCTTTCCATATTTTTATATCCCATACTGAGATTTTTATGCTCATCCCAAGTTTTTTGAAATGTTTTTCACAGGTCAAGGGAAAGGTACATGATATGATGATAGTGTCAAGGAAGTGTCAAGAAAGAATCCATGTTTTATTTTAAATATGTTTCCATTGATGGGAAAGAAGAATACTATCTTTATGTAACCACTTTGTTTATATGTGGAATGTAATGCAAGTTTTATGATCTAATTTTCTAAAACTCTAAACCCGAAAAGATCCTTAATGTGTAATCTTGTATTAACTCAAGATTAAGTAAGGTTTAAGGCTGGGGCCTTATAGAAATAAAGTAAGGAACAAATTTATTGAAGGATATCCAAAAACAATTTAATAAAAGGATTTATTATACATTGAGGAAGCCGAGGAGGATGTCGACATTACTGCTACCGTGTCTAGTATGAGGGATTAAGGGAATCATATTGTGTAGAAAAGAAAGGGTGTTATGATATTATACCAAGTATATTAATGAAGTAAATGTCCCAATCACAATTTCATTAAAAGGATACATTGAAATATTTTTTTAGTTAGTGAAATCAGTGTGAGGCTGCACTGATCATGAAGACAAAAGAGTATACGATATAGCATAAAGATCTTCCAGTTCAAATCTAGAACTCATGATGGGTTTATCAATAAGAATAGAATAAGAATATTACTAGTGTTTGATACACTATAAATTATAAGTTAATTCTTTCCCATTCTAACCACTTTTATTTATTGTAGTGAATCTATGACAAAAGTGAATACCTGGTTATAATAAGGATATTATTTTCCTTGAAGAGTTTGACTCTTTCAAATTGCTTATGTCCGATGCCATTTCATACTGTAAACATTGACTTATGTTTTAGAGACATATATTAAGAGGAAAAATATCTCAATCGATAATAGATATTTCTTAATGAAGAATAAAATCTTAAAATTAGTGTAATATCCTAATATTTTAATATAAGATTTTGTTTGATATGGCCTAAGACAAGCAACATCGAGCTTAACAAACCACAATATACTATATGACCATTATAGAATAGATGTTAAATTAAAGAGTATGAATATGATTTCCAATTATGAAATACATATAGGTCATACTCAATAAAACTCTCATGATTAATTCTTAGTAAATAAGTACTCAATTTTTAGTAAACACATTTAATCCATCAAAATAATTTTTATTCAAAAATTTTTTATTGATTTTTGTAAGAAAATATTATAATTAATTACTTAAAATTTTTAAAATTTTATTTAATTTTTTTTGAAATTAGCATACTAAAATTATCTTAGGGTGAATTTTTCCTTAAATGATTGATTTTTCAATGAATTGTAAAAAATATGATTTTTGTAAAATGTTCACTTATTTTAATTTAAGAATCCTATTTTTATTTTAATCTAATCTTAAAGTAAAATTTTAATTATTTAATTTTTTATAATAACATTAATTTCATTTTAATCATCATTTTATCAGATTTTGGTATAATTTAGTTTTTAGGCTTATAAACACATTTGTCTAAAAACTATTTTTCATTGTATTTTATGCATTCATATTAAAATTGATTAATGAAACTTTAGGAATTGAATTGAAAAAAAGGGATTCCATAATTGGAATCATGAGGTTTGAATTTAGTAAATATTTCCCTTTTAGTTTTAGTTATTACGAATAGTAACAGTGGTAAACATTTTCCACCTCAGTAAGGGTAAAACGAGAAATATAAGATTAAAACAATGAGGTAAGACTTTAAAATAACCCAAAAAACAAGTATATATTTAATTGTATAATTTTGTTCAACCATAAACACCAATATAATAAAATATGGAAATTTATTTCTAATTTCCTTTGATTATAACATTTATACCTTTTTTAAGTATTTTTTAGAGTAAAAAATGTTACTCTCTTTCTTTTAATACCTAAAATATTTTTATAGGGATAAAAAAAATATTTTTACTTATTGATGATAATTTAAAATAATAATATTTTTTTACATTTTAATTTATTTTTAAGTTATAGTGATGAAATAATTTCCTTAAATTCTTATGAAATGCCAACATAGTGCCTGCTCAAGCAGTAGAAAAATCAAATAAATGATTTTAAAAGCTCTTTAAGTAATATTTTATGGGCAATTTATTATTTCTCAATAGTTTTATAGATAAATATATAATATTAGAGATGTTGTAATGGTTAATATTTGAATTAAACTACTATATTTATTCCATGAATTTCAAATTAATTGAATAGTTATAAAAATAACAATAATGATATTTAATAATAAAAAATGTTTTTTTAATTGATTTAAATTCATAAAAATATTATCTTCAGAAAAGTGAATTATATATGATTTATAATATTTACCATTGTTCATTTATAGTCCAATTATTCTTTAATATAAACTTTCATGAATCTTATAGTGTAAAAACCATTGATATCATAGTTATCACGAAAAATGTAAACAGGGGGGGTACAAAAAAGATACAAGGGTGAAAACACCACCTAATCATGTTCAAATATTATTTTAAAAAACTATTTAGATTCATAATATTATAATATTTTAATTATATAAAATTTTAGAGATTATTACATGAAAATTAATTTATATTAATTTAATACTTTATGTAATTATTAGAGTACCCCTCCCCTCACTTATAAAATGGAACATCCTATTCTATCTTCCCCACACATTTTTATCTCCCTATTTCATCCAATAAATACCCCAATATCACCCCAAATTCACTCCCTCAACCTAGATGTAATTGTTTAACCAAAATACAAAACCTTGGAGGCTTAAGGTTAAAACCAAATAGGTTTTCTGAGGAGAAGGTATAAGTCATATCAGACCAATTTGAAGTTTATTTCTTCTAACACCGCATTTAATTATTATTTAACCATGATAAAATAATAAAATAAATTTAATTAAATACAATTCGATGTTATTATGACTATTTTAGAATTTTTTTCGTGTACTTTTCAATACTATTAGAAATAAAAAAAATGCTCATGTATACACATGAATTACCACCTCCATGAAGTGATATGCTTTATTTTCCATCACCGAATCTGATGGAAAATTACATTGATATATTTAGTTAATATAAATTATATTAATGAAACAATTAACAGTATTTAATGATAATATATCATATACTTTATTACCTTTATTTCTATTAAAAAATTATAATGTTGTTTATGAATACATGTGGACTTCAACCTCCAAAAGCTATGTGATTCATTTTTCATCCCCACATCACATAAATGATACTTATAAGTTCATTTACATAATAAAATTCTATTTATAATATAATAATAATTATGTAATTTTAAAATAATACTTATCTTATTTCCATAATGATCATTGAAAATGGAAACGTTACTCATGCATATGTACGACCTACCATCTGCATGATTGTATCAAAGTTCATTTTTATAAATATATTTAATGATTGTTTTTATAGTATAATTTATATATAAAATGATAATTATGTCATTATTATTATATATATTATAGAATAATTTAATCATTCACCCTAACTATCATACTAAATTCGTTTTGAAATTATAATCTGAACATCCTCAAAACACCTGAAGTGAGATTAACTAATTAGGTAATTAAATATATAATTAAAATAAATAAAGTAAATGGTTTAATGATAAGGGATTAAAACTTTAAAATTTTATTAATAAATAAATTAACTGATCTATGTTTATTAAATATGTTTAAAAAGAAAATTCATATTAAGTTTCTTCTCTAGGTAAGGGATTTTGTCTCAATTTCTCTTTATCAAGGCTTGTTTTAATGTTAGAAAGATAATTTGTTTTATATGGAATATATACTTCCCATTTTAAATATTATATCATGAATTATTAATACTTCATGGTATTTTATGTTACATTCAATTTAGTTTATCTAGGGGATTTTGATTGGGGAGTTACCAAATATGTAATAGGTTTATTAACATAATTTCTATTTTTTGGGTTATATTTCAAATTCATTGATTTTTATAGGACATTATTATTTTTATATTTTTATATAAATTATTTTATTATGTGATTCAATTTTTTTATTGATTTAAATTTTTTACATATAATATCTCGATGGACTAAACCTCAAATCAATGAAATGATCTTTATAAGGGTTATTCATCTCAAATTCATTTTCATTGGACATATATTTATGCTATGAACCTATATTATTTTATGAGGTGCATATACTATCAATTTGAAGTATTATATCATTAATATCTTTTAGTTCATGATATTTAATGTTTCATTTGAATTTTTTCTTTAATGGGGATTATGATTCAAAAGTTAACAAAGTGGTAAAATATTTATGTTTCAATCCCATATTAATTTTGATTATTCAATTCCCATTCAGAAATTATGAAATACTTATTTGATAAACTCATTTAATTTTTCTTATCATCTTGTAAGTAATATATTTTTTATTTTTTATTACCACATTATTCTCTTTGTAACTCTAAATTGTTAATATATTTTTTTTAATAAAAACTGATATTATTTCCCCTATTTTGATCAGAATGTTTTTCAACCATATCCATATTTTCAAGAATGTTGTCAATTTTTTGAATATTATTCATGTTTTTGTTAAATTCATATTTACCCACAGTTCAATTTTTACAAAAAAAATTAAAAAAAAATTATTTTTATTTTCTGAACATGGTAATTTTTAATTGAAGGTGTGGATTTTTATCAATTAAAATAGAAAAATAATTTATCATCATCATTACCACTTAATTATATAAAGGATACTTTGTAGTTTTACATGGTTCTTTTCAAAGAATTTTTCTTCCCAATATTCAATAAATGTTTAGTTCCTTAAAGTGATTTTCAAAGTGGAATGGGTATTTTCGTCAAGAGTGTTTTTAATGATATTTTTATGGAATTTATATTCATAAAAGACAAAAAAACTTTATTTTAATTATTCTACACTAAGTATGTGTTCTAATAAAACATTAATTATTATTTCTCTAGATATATTATGATTGTTTCATAGATATTTCCAGGAAAACCATTTGTTTTCAAGGGTAAATTATATTATAAATGAACCCAAACTTTTTCTAAAATATTTATAATTAAAATAAATGAATATATGTGTTTTATTCATGATAATTACTTTTAAATTATTTATGATGAAATTTGAGACTGATATATGTCATGATGATGGGTGATCCGAATAAAAATTATACAATGGGTGAGCCCTATACAACTTATATAATAGGTGATCTCTATATAAATTATATGATGAGTGGGCTCGATATAGATCTCTAATGAATTGGGCAATATTCCTTTTCTTCATAGGAAAGAAGAGGAGTGTTAATCCGAGATGTTTCCACTATAGATCTAACTATGATCTAGTTATTTTTGACATGGTTTGTAAAGATAATGTTACAAGATACCGACACTTTTTTTATTCTTTCTATAGGGTTTCATTGTTTAAACTGATCATAATTTTCACCGCATGGTTCATGATTATTTAATTTTATAACTATTGAATTTTTAATAATTTTATGTCATGTCACATATTTAATGATTTATTTTTTATGGATATGAGTTCTTTTATGTAATTTTAGTGCACTCTAATTATGTCATGATACCATTTTATCACATTACGATCACTAATGACATTAAATTGTTAGTGATTATGTTTTCTCTTATTTAGATTTTGATATCATCCTTCTTATGTTTAATTTTCCCTAGGTTATGAAGAATGGGGTTAAATATTGTTTTCCAAGAAATTATTCATGTGTGGAGAATTTGAAAGGATATTTTGAAGATTTATTAATAAATACTAAAATATTAGAAAATGATCTCTTGTGGTAATCAATATTATTATTAAAGAGTTAGTCCCCATTCTATAAAACTGTAAACATAAAAGGTCATCATGTATGTAATTGATCAAATATTTTGAGTTCATGGTGTATATTTTATAGGAATAAAATTGGGTCGTTTTTATCTATATCGATGCCATATATGTAGAGATTTTGTTTTTAACATTGAATCTGGGAGTGCCGGTTTGAGGATGTTATAGTTTGTATTAGGGAAAAGGTTTAGAAAACTTGGGAGATTAATATGTATTATTTTGAGGATAACTTAAGAGTTATGGATATAATAATGGGTTTATAAGTTTAAGGTTTATCATAAGTTAAACGGCTTAGAGACCCCTTTTTAAGGTTTTAATTTATTTGATATTGATGTGATTAATATTCTTTCTGGAGACATTTTATTTAGTTGAGGTATAAAAAACCATTAGGTTTAACATGAAGTATTCTTTTGGAACAATACTATTAATTTGTATGGTTGGTAAGCTAGAATGTATGAGATAACTTTTGAGGTTAAAACATTCCTTAATTTTGAGGCTATTAAGATTATTTTGGATATAGGGTTATTTTTTTATAGAATGATTAATATTGAATATTTGGTATTATTGTTGGAGTTAGGAGATTAATATATTATTTATTCATATGAAGGATTACAAATTTTGGGTATTATCTTATTATGTGATATTTTTTATATTTTTTAAATATACGAGGAATAAATTTTTATACTTTTGGGTATTATGTAATTTGTTAGAAGTTGATTTTAGTACTTTAGGCATGAAAATTTTATCTTGAATAATCATCATTTAGAGAAAAAGATGAGATTGTAGTGGAAATTTATTAAAATTAGAAATTATAATTATCAAGATAGTATATTTCCTTTTGTGATTATTCTGGATAGTAAAATAATTTTTCAACCATAAGAAAATGATGTAACACCCCAATATTTCACAGTATATTTTCTTTTTAAATAAATTCAACAGTTTTTATTTTACAAAACAATGAGTTCGAGCTCACCACGATATATTATCCTAGACGTTTAAATAGAATCTATGAATAGAATTAAACATATTATGAAAGTTATGTATATTTCATTTATATTATGTGTTTATGAGAAAATTATATTAGAACAAATGTGAATTTACACATAAAAACTATATTTTTTCAAGGGGAATATTACCACCTTTTATATAGAACACCTATTTTGAAAATAAATTTAGGAAATTTTATAAATTTTATTTTTCAAAATAGTCTTAATTTTTTAATTTTTAATATTAAAATTAGATTCGGGTGAATTTATGGTTTCTTCTTAGAAGTTTTATTTTTTTATGAATAGTGAAAAATACTACATTATAGATAAAAACTGACTATTTTGTAAAATAATTATTATAATTTAAATTTATCTTTATAGTTATAATAGATCAATAATATATATATTAATCCAATTTAGGTTATTGGAATCATTTTTTATATTTAAATTAGATATAATAGCTTATTGAACTTTTGAATGTCTCTTTTACCCTCCTGGTCACCATATCTATGAGATTAGTGTTTAACTTAATTTAGATACTTCTGTGAACTGAATTTAGAAAAATAAGCATACAAGGTTATAATAATTATGATATTTCAAGTCTAATAGAATCAACATATTTTTTTTGTGAATTATGACTATAGTATTTTTTTTAAAATAATTTTACATAATTAATGACATACAAAAATACTATAGATAACTTATACATGTTAGTGATATATTATAAGTGTTTGTTTAAAGTTATAATATTGTTTTAATTTTTTGTCAAAAATACATTTAATTAATAATATCAAAATTTATATAAATGATACTTCAAAATAAATAATATTTTATTAATTTATATAAAATTCCTAAAAATATAAAATTTATACAAATAACTATAATAATGATAAATATATCATCTATGATCTATTTAGGGTTCGTTTGGAATTTTATAGTAACTATATTAAACCTTAAGTAATAAGAACTCATGTTGTCATAGTAAGAGTTAAAGGAATCAATTTAAGGTTAAATCCAAACAATAAGAGTAAAAATAAATCCTAAACCCATATAAATATTATTTTTGATAGTATTTAGACCCATAACCATCTTATCTAATAAATTAATTAATTTTGATCTATTTTAAATAAAAAAATCAATTTATATTAATTTAATGTTTTAAGGGATTCCAAGAGTGACCCTCCCCTCTCTTATAAAAAGGAAACTCCTCCATCACTTCCTCACACCACATCGATCCTTTTTGATCAACCAATCCCTGATCATTTCCCTTATAAAATTCCCTGGAGAGATTATAATCATTCTGTTATTCTCAAAGTACAAACCTTAGTGTCCCTAAGAGGAGACCCAAAGGAGGTTCTCTAAAGAAGAGGTAATCGTTTTTACCAACTCCTTCAAAATTATTTCTTCTTCTACTTCCTCTTCACATGATTTATTCATTATAAAATAATAAAACCTGCATCATATATATTATTATATTTTTTTTATGATTATTGTAAAACCATATTCCTCCTTTTATCAATCTTAAAAAATCAATATCTCCATGCGTACATACGCATGACTTAATGTCTCCATGTTGTGGTGTAATTTGTTTTTAATCAAAAATTTATTTGGATGGGAATAATGTTGAATATAATAGATATAAATAAAAAATATGACATTATATTGATTATTTATAATTAATATAACATTCAATTCATTACAACTTTACCATTTAGGGAATGATATCATCGCTCATGTGTACGTACGACCTACCATCTCCACGACCCGATGAGATTGATTCTCCACATTAACCATTAAAGAATGATTAAAAAATTTATATGATAATTGAATATAATATTTATGAACTTAATATCATTAAGGATATTAAGAAAATACTACCTATGTATAAGAAACAAGACTTACATGATAAAAGAAACATAAGAAAATGAAGCAGCTAACACCCGAAATAATGTTAATAATGATATATTATTAACAAAACGATATAAGTGGATCATATAATATATCATAAATAATGATGTAGTTATTGTATAAATTAATTAAATATTTTAAACATTATATAGGAAGTTAACTCACACTCAACTAATGGAGAGTCCATGGTAAGGGTTAATTTCACAATCTCATTTATATTCTAAATTTTTTATACGTAAGTATATATTGGGACATATTTTTTATCCATATCCATGTGTCTAAAAAATGTACTTCAAAATATTCTTACTATTATAATACAATTTTTTAAAGTCATTTTTACCCACGTTTAACTTTTTATAAAATGTTTTCTAAGAAATATTTTTCCAATTTCCAAATGAGGTATTTACGAATTTTTTCTATGGTAAGAATATTTTCAACTTATACAACATTAGTCGATTTTTCTGCCATCCTGAACACTTAATGTTTTAAATATTACCTTACTATATTATAAGGTTATTTTTAAAATAAATGTATTATTTTATATTTTTGTGACTTTTAAATAATTTTAAATTAAAAATTGGGAATTTTCTTAAGAATTTTTTAATGATTTTATTATATTATTTTCACCTATGTCAACATCATTTGTTGGATTTTATGCTTAATTGAGGTGATTTATTAAAATAAAATTTACCATATTTTATTGAAGGTTTTATGATATGTTTCACTACGGATATGATATTTTGATACCATTGAAGGTTTATGGTTAATTAATTGGTATTTCATATGCTAGTTATAATACAAATGTTTATGTTAGTTATGTTTCAATATTTTCATTTAAGGAATGCATTAAACTTTGTAAGTGATGAGTGTGAGATACTATAGATGATTGATGCATTAGTAGGTCTCATGAGAAAAATATTTTGTATTTTTACCCATTTATAAATTATATCTTGGATGAAGTCTTGATGGTATGTTTATGATGTCCGACATTATGCATCCACTCATTAGGAAACTAGTAATTGACATTAAATGTGATTATTCGACTAGTATTGTAACATCCCAAGTAATTAATGAATAATAGATATTTTTATCTATGTCTATTAATGATAAAGATAGTGTTTTAGAGGCTTAATATGAAAATAAATACAATCTTATGCATGGAATACACTAATATTCTTAAAAGATTGTTTTAGTGCCTTTTGATGGAAAACCATTTTTGAATCTATATTTTGACAATTTTATAAACTATGTTTGTCAAAATAAACTTATCCTTTATGATTGGGACATCAAAATTTACCTTGTGTGAATTTTTGGTAATTTTCTGAAAAACTTCAATTTTTGGTAATTTTCTGAAAAACTTCAATTTTTGATGAATAGTGAAACCACTAAGTGGTAATCAAGCAAACTGATTTTTTAGTTAAATGAAAGTTTACCACTAATGTGTATTGAATTTTGAAAATCCGACATACATGGTTGTCATTAAGAAGTAAAATGTGGTTCAATGAGATTAAAATATTTTTTTGGTGAATAGTAACTTATTAAGTTTTTAATCGCGATTAGTGGTAATTAGTGTAGTTTAAGGAATAAATAATGCTTTAATAATATAAAATGACCTAGACACATGTCCCAACCTTATTGGTTGTGTCATGGCCGACCAAGACAAGCCATGGGTCAACTTGGGGACCCCATGGATCCACCTTTGTTGGGAAATGACATAAATTACTTTTTATTTAATGTTAAAGTGAAAATGACACAAACATAATATGTTTTACGAAAACAATTTTTAAGTTGGGTTATACAAGTACAAATTTTGATTATAAATATTCAATGGAAAGCTAAAAATATTTCCTACATCATAGTAACTTTTTTATAATTTTTAGACATTAAATAAATTTAATTATTTATGACATAATAATGATGCAGCGATGACATCATTATTTGACGATTTAAATAAAATGGAAAGATAATATAACATCTATGAACTACACATGGCCAAAACCAATTGGATGAGTGGATTTCGATGCCTTATAACCTTATCCACGAATTCTATCAATGTGGGACCTTTTAAAACCGAAACACATTTTCAAATAAAGTAATGTTTCTTTACTTTCCAAAAGTGCCCCTCCTCTCCTCTTATAAAAGGCCCCCACCTCTACCTCATTTCACACACCTCTCAAGCCTTTGGCTCGGCCAACCCCTGCCCATTTGCTCTCTCCACATCCCTCTCCTCATCCTAGAGGATTCCCTTTGGGAAGAATCCTTTCAAAGGAAGCCTTTAGGCTCAAACCAAAAGGAGTTACACTTTTTAAGGTAATTCTTTCTATAATGTTCATTTGTTTTATTTTGCTTCTCCAACCCCCTAAACTCTTTTTATTTACTTCTTTTGTAACAACACCAGTATCTTCAATATACTAGGATGTTGTTATAAGATTTATTTGAGCTACACTCCCACACAACTACATCAAATGGTTAAAGAACATAAGGTTTCCGTGGATGGCGAAATTCTGCCTCCCGAAACGATGATTGTTCAACACTCATTTAACACCTTCAAAGGTGGCCATTATGATGTCACTATTTTTATATATGATATATAATATGTTTATGTTTTCCTTAAGCTTCTGTTTTTTCATTTTGGGAATACCTTTATGGTTTCCATTATGGGTAAAACACGATATCTTCATTTTAGGAAGTGCGGACTACCGCCCCCTGAAAGTGATTTGATTCGTTAATACCATATGTGGGATGTGTAAAGGATAAAGTTAATGATATTATATATGTTATTATACTGGAATTATAATATACTCTTATATCATTATGATTCCATTCCAGAAAATATGAAATAGAAATGGAAGTAGCGTTCATGCGTACGTACGGCTTACCGTCTCCATGAACGGTGCATTTCATTTCTTACCTCTAAATGTGATGTAATATTATAAATGAATTCAGGTACTGGATATATATGACATATATGATATCTACATCATGAATATCATTCTGGTATAATGAACCTTTGACCAAATTAACAACATGTAAGTATAAGAAGTCTATTTTTGACTTAAGAACCAAATACCGACAAAATGAACATTATTAACTTAAATGATTACATGATGTTCATAACATGGTATAAAAGGAATAATGAACTTGAAAAAGATTCATAATCAAGTATAGATTAACTCAAGTTTATTATTCAGGAGTTTAAAGAACGGTCGGGTCAAGTCGGATACGAGGTATGGGACTTCGTCTCAATCTCCTTTCGTTGAGGCATATTTTATTTTATACACAACATTATTTTATACGGTGTATAAACCCCTTTGACTTTTACATTTATTCAAAAGGAATCTTTTTTATACGAAGCGTTTACTAAACGACAAAAGGGAATGTTTTTTTTTCGTACGTATGGGGCGACAACGACTTCTCCGCCGTCGTAACCGTTATTTGAGTTTCGGCTTCCTCTACAAGCCATACCTTCTTTTTTTAAAAGAAAAATAAATACCATGTTTTACTTTGGTATTGAAAATGGTTTTCATAATGTTTTTATTATATCAATGTGTTGTATTGATATCTCGTGATTGAAATGTGGAAATTTTATGTTTCCTTTATGCATGTTTTATGTGATATGATTATGTTATGGTTCTTGGGAATTATTATGAAGACGGGTGGTTCCGTGATAAACTAAGGGCGGGTGAGCCCGTTATAGCTCTCCAATGCATTGGGTAACGCGAAGGAGTGAAACGTTAAGGTTTCTCCGAAGGGATTTTAGGGAATATACTGTGATGGGTATTCCAAACGTAACCAAGAGGGTTACTCCCTACGTAAGAATGTTATGAATGCCTCAAGTTACCTTTATGTCTTATGATTTATATGATTTATTCATGTTTTTATGAGGTATGTTAAAGTGCCTATGTTTTATGGGTAAAGTATGATTTCATTCTTATGTATATATGAACTCATGTTTCCTTTCCATGTTGTTTTTTTTATAACCCATACTGAGTTTTTATGCTCATCCCAAGTTTTTGAAATGTTTTTCACAGGTCAAGGGAAAGGTACATGATAAGATGATAGAGTCAAGGATGTGTCAAGAAATAATCCATGTTTTATTTTAATTGCATTCCCATTGATGGGAATGAAGAATACTATCTTTATGTAACCACTTTGTTTATATGTGGAATGTAATGCAAGTTTTATGATCTAATTCTCTAAAACTCTAAACCCGAAAAGATCCTCAATGTGTAATCTTGTAATAACTCAAGATTAAGTAAGGTTTAAGGCTGGGGCCTTATAGTTGGTATCAAAGGTCGGTTTAGATAACTTTAGGAGTTAGAATTCTATTAAATGATTATCCAAAAATATTTTTTTTCTTTTTCGAAATGATATAGCATTTAAAGATTACCATGTTGCTTCATCTAAGACATGTTTGTTCAGAATGGTTTTCCGCAGAGGAAACAGGGAAGAAGTGCTAGGAAGGCATACAGAAGGAAATAACCTTCCGAATCAGCATCCAGAAATGGTCGGAATTGGAACTGAACAGTTTGTTGCAGTAATGGCACAGTTGACTCAGGCGATAAATGGCGGTGGTATCCATGCACGAGATCAGCCAGATCAACCGCAGAGGAACATGTCAGTGGTGGAACATTTCATGAGGCAACATCCACCATCATTCAGAGGATCATCTGACCCTGTGCAAGCTGAAGGGTGGATTAAAGCACTGGAGAAGATTTTTGATGTCATAGGGTGTTCAGACAATCAAAAGGTTAGTCTTGCTATTTACCGTTTGGAGGGTGAAGCAGATCAGTGGTGGTCTATGGTTAAAAATATCAGGGATGCCGATGAGATTGATGCTCTTGACTGGGATGAATTCAAAGGTATGTTTCTTGAGAAGTATTTTCCTAAGGCTGTTCGACTTAGGATGGAAAAGCAATTCTTGGAATTGAGGCAAGAGGAAGACTCAGTGGCTGCCTATGAAGAAAGGTTCACTCGATTGGCAAGGTATGCTCCCAATTTTATCCGGGACCTTGATAGTAAAATCAATCGTTTTTACTCAGGATTAAAGCCAAAGTATCGAAGGGCATTAGCTTCTCGTGATTTTAAAAGTTATGAAAAGCTTGTTCGATGTGCTGAGAAGGTGGAAATGGAGTTTGCCGATGACCAAGTGTTCTATAAAAACCAGCAGAATAAGAGACCGAGGTGGCAGGAGAAAGGTAAGAATTCTTAAAAGAAGTCTGATGGTAAGAGAACTAAGTTTCCAGTTTGTGATAATTGTGGCAAAAGGCATGCTGGGGAATGTCTTCTGAATTCTGGGAAGTGCTACCGATGTGGTAAGATGGGACATAAGGCTCGTGATTGCACTGAAAAGGATCAAGGTGAAGGTAATAACAAATTTGATTTACAGTTAGTGAAATGTTTTAAGTGCAATGAGATGGGTCACTATGAAAACGAGTGTCCGACAAGGAGCTTGAGTGATGGGAAGCAGTTAGACTACAAGCAGAAAGGGGTGGTGAAATCCTTTGCAACTACTTCAGCGGATGTCGGGCCATCAAATGAAGTTGTATCAGGTACTTTGTTTGTTTTTTCAGATTATGCCAGTGTGTTGTTTGATTCGGGGTCTACACATTCTTTCATCTCTGAAACCTTTTCTAGTAAAATGGGAATACCATCTCAAGAAATGACTCCTGAACTTTTGGTAAAAACACCTGGGGGAAGTGTTGAGGAAAAAAGAATTTATAAGAATCTTCCTATCCTTATCTGTGGAAAGAACCTACTTGCAAACCTTATTGTTCTACCTCTAGTAGAGTTTGATGTTATCCTGGGTATGGATTGGCTCTCTTTTTACCATGCTAAGATTGACTGTAGAGCTAAAGAAGTTTCTTTTCAGAAAGACTTTCAGTTTGTTTACAAGAATGAACCCTTACTTTTGATAACATATCAAGAGGCCGAGAAACTTGTAAAAGATGGAAATGAATGTTACCTTGCACACGTCGTTGAAAATAAAGGAACTGTTCAGATTAATGATGTGCCAGTGGTAAATGAGTATCCTGATGTTTTTCCTGATGACTTGCCTGGAATAATACCAGATCGGGAAGTTGAGTTTACTGTTGACTTAGTTCCTGATGCTAAGCCAATTTCAAAACCCCCTTATCGAATGGCACAAATTGAACTTTTAGAGTTGAAGGAGCAATTTCAAGATTTATTAGAGAAAGGTTTCATTAGACCTAGCACATCACCATGGGGTGCTCCTGTTTTATTTGTTAAAAAGAAAGATGGTTCTATGAGACTTTGCATTGATTATAGAGCCTTGAATAATATCACTGTTAAGATCAAATATCCTTTGCCTCATATCGATGATTTGTTTGATCAGCTCCAGGGAGCTCAGTTTTTTTCAAAGATTGACTTGAGATCGGGGTACCATCAGCTGAAGGTAAAGGAGGCAGATATTCCGAAGACCGCGTTCCGTACGAGATATGGCCATTATGAATTTGTAGTAATGCCTTTTGGGCTAACCAATGCACCTGCTGTATTCATGGACTTAATGAATAGAATTTTCCATGAGTTCTTGGATAAGTTTGTGGTGGTTTTCATTGATGATATTTTGGTGTTTTCTAAAAGTAAAGAGGAGCATGAAAAACATTTAAGGGTTATCTTGCAAACCTTAAAAGAAAAGAAATTGTATGGGAAATTCAGCAAGTGTGAGTTTTGGTTGCAACAAATATCTTTCCTTGGTCACATTGTTTCTAAAGATGGAATAACTGTTGATCCTGCAAAAACAAAAGTTGTGGAAGAATGGCCAAGACCCACAAATGTAACCGAGATTCGTAGCTTCCTTGGTTTGGCGGGCTATTACCGAAGGTTTGTTAGAAATTTTTCACGGTTATCTAGTCCAATGACTAAGCTAACTCGGAAGGGTGTTAAGTTTATCTGGACAAAAGAATGTGATGATTGTTTTCAGGAATTGAAAAGAAGATTGGTGAATGTTCCAGTTTTGGCACTACCTTCCAGGAATGGTGAGTTTGTTATATACAGTGATGCTTCATTGAAAGGACTTGGTTGCGTCCTAATTCAGAATGATCAAGTAATTGCTTATGCTTCACGACAGTTGAAAACTCATGAGGTAAATTACCCTACACATGATTTGGAATTAGCTGCTGTTGTTTTTGCTTTAAAAATTTGGAGGCATCATTTGTATGGAGTAAAGTGTGAAATATATACCGATCACAAAAGTTTAAAGTATATATTCACTCAGAAAGAGTTAAACATGAGACAAAGGAGATGGCTGGAATTAATCAAGGATTATGATTGTACAATTCATTACCATCCGGGAAAAGCAAATAAAGTGGCTGATGCTTTGAGTCGAAAAAGTAATGCTTCATTAACAATGTTGCGTTTGGAACGTGATCCTTTGGTTAAGGATTTGATGAGCTTTGGCATAGAAGTTGTTGGTGTAGGAAGTCCTTCTGTTTTGTTTCAGGTATCAGTGAGATCATCTCTATCAGACAGAATCAAGCAAGCACAGAAGCAAGACAGTGAGTTGCAGAAAAAGGTAGAGCTGGTTCAGAAAGGTAAGTTGCCTGAATTCAACATTGATAATGATTGCGTTTTGAGATTTGGGAAGAGATTGTGTGTGCCTTGTGATTCACAGTTGAAGAGAGAGTTGTTATGTGAAGCTCATAGTTCTCCGTTTTCAGTTCATCCGGGCAGTACTAAGATGTATAGAGATCTGCGGGAGTATTACTGGTGTGATGGAATGAAAAGAGATATTGCTGATTTTACTGTGAAGTGTTTGACTTGTCAGCAGGTTAAAGCAGAGCGGCTGTTACCGAAAGGGATGCTTCAGCCTTTACCAGTGCCAGAGTGGAAATGGGAGAATATATCCATGGACTTTGTTGTTGGATTACCAAAGACATCTCGAGGTAATAAGGCAATCTGGGTTATTATTGATCGCTTGACCAAATCTTCTCATTTCCTTGCTATACGAGATACTTTCTCTCTTGATCAACTTTCCCGTTTGTATCTTAAAGAGATAGTCAGGTTACATGGAGTTCCTCTCTCCATTGTATCAGATCGTGATCCCAGGTTTACTTCTAACTTTTGGAAAGGCCTTCAGAAGTCGTTGGGTACTGAATTAAATTTTAGTACAGCTTTTCATCCTCAATCAGATGGGCAGTCAGAACGAACAATTCAGACATTGGAGGATATGCTGCGAGCTTGTTCTATGGATTATCAGGGAAGTTGGGACCAGCATCTTTCTTTGGTTGAGTTTTCATATAATAACAGTTTTCATTCCAGTATACAGATGGCACCATTTTAGGCATTATATGGGAAGCGGTGTCGAACTCCAGCTTTCTGGGATGAAGTGGGTGAAAGAAAGTTGATGGGACCAGAATTGGTAGAAGAGATGGTAGAAAAAGTTCAGCTGATTCAGAAACACATGAGAACAGCTCAGAGCAGGCAGAAGAGTTATGCGGATAACCGGAGGAAGGATCTATCTTTCGAGGTAGGTGATCATGTTTTTCTCAAGGTTTCTCCTTGGAAAAGTGTGATGAGATTTGGTAAGAAAGGAAAGTTGAGTCCAAGGTTCATTGGACCATACGAAATTCTGGAAAGAGTTGGATCAGTTGCATACCGAGTGGCTTTACCTCCGAGTTTATCTCAGGTACACAATGTTTTTCACGTTTCGATGTTGAGAAAGTATATGCCAGATCCATCTCATGTTTTGAGTCCAGAGGTAGTTCAGCTGGAAGAGAACCTATCTTATGAGGAAAAACCGGTCCAGATTCTTGACCACAGGGAGCAAGTGTTACGGAATAAGGTGATTAAGCAGGTAAAGGTTTTGTGGAAAAACCACATGATTGAAGAGGCAACATGGGAATCAGAAAATGCAATGAGGGATAAGTACCCCCATTTATTCGATAAGTAAATAAATTGCGGGGACGCAATTTTCTAAAGGGGGGAAGGATGTAACATCCCAAGTAAGTAATGAATAATAGATATTTTTATCTATGTCTATTAATGATAAAGATAGTGTTTTAGAGGCTTAAAATGAAAATAAATACAATCTTATGCATGGAATACACTAATATTCTTAAAAGATTGTTTTAGTGCCTTTTGATGGAAAACCATTTTTGAATCTATATTTTGACAATTTTATAAACTATGTTTGTCAAAAATAAACTTATCCTTTATGATTGGGACATCAAAATTTACCTTGTGTGAATTTTTGGTAATTTTCTGAAAAACTTCAATTTTTGGTAATTTTCTGAAAAACTTCAATTTTTGATGAATAGTGAAACCACTAAGTGGTAATCAAGCAAACTGATTTTTCAGTTAAATGAAAGTTTACCACTAATGTGTATTGAATTTTGAAAATCCGACATACATGGTTGTCATTAAGAAGTAAAATGTGGTTCAATGAGATTAAAATATTTTTTTGGTGAATAGTAACTTATTAAGTTTTTAATCGCGATTAGTGGTAATTAGTGTAGTTTAAGGAATAAATTATGCTTTAATAATATAAAATGACCTAGACACATGTCCCAACCTTATTGGTTGTGTCATGGCCGACCAAGACAAGCCATGGGTCAACTTGGGGACCCCATGGATCCACTTTTGTTGGGAAATGACATAAATTACTTTTTATTTAATGTTAAAGTGAAAATGACACAAACATAATATGTTTTACGAAAACAATTTTTAAGTGGGGTTATACAAGTACAAATTTTGATTATAAATATTAAATGGAAAGATAAAAAGATTTCCTACATCATAGTAATTTTTTTATAATTTTTAGACATTAAATAAATTTAATTATTTATGACATAATAATGATGCAGCGATGACATCATTATTTGACGATTTAAATAAAATGGAAAGATAATATAAAATCTATGAACTACACATGGCCAAAACCAATTGGATGAGTGGATTTAGATGCCTTATAACCTTATCCACGAATTCTATCAATGTGGGACCTTTTAAAACCGAAACACATTTTCAAATAAAGTAATGTTTCTTTACTTTCCAAAAGTGCCCCTCCTCTCCTCTTATAAAAGGCCCCCACCTCTACATCATTTCACACACCTCTCAAGCCTTTGGCTCGGCCAACCCCTGCCCATTTGCTCTCTCCACATCCCTCTCCTCATCCTAGAGGATTCCCTTTGGGAAGAATCCTTTCAAAGGAAGCCTTTAGGCTCAAACCAAAAGGAGTTACACTTTTTAAGGTAATTCTTTCTCTAATGTTCATTTGTTTTATTTTGCTTCTCCAACCCCCTAAACTCTTTTTATTTACTTCTTTTGTAACAACACCAGTATCTTAAATATACTAGGATGTTGTTATAAGATTTATTTGAGCTACACTCTCACACAACTACATCAAATGGTTAAAGAACATAAGGTTTCCGTGGATGGCGAAATTCTGCCTCCCGAAACGATGATTGTTCAACACTCATTTAACACCTTCAAAGGTGGCCATTATGATGTCACTATTTTTATATATGATATATAATATGTTTATGTTTTCCTTAAGCTTCTGTTTTTTCATTTTGGGCATACCTTTATGGTTTCCATTATGGGTAAAACACGATATCTTCATTTTAGGAAGTGCGGACTACCGCCCCCTGAAAGTGATTTGATTCGTTAATACCATATGTGGGATGTGTAAAGGATAAAGTTAATGATATTATATATGTTATTATACTGGAATTATAATATACTCTTATATCATTATGATTCCATTCCAGAAAATATGAAATAGAAATGGAAGTAGCGTTCATGCGTACGTACGGCTTACCGTCTCCATGAACGGTGCATTTCATTTCTTACCTCTAAATGTGATGTAATATTATAAATGAATGCAGGTACTAGATATATATGACATATATGATATCTACATTGTGAATATCATTCTGGTATAATGAACCTTTGACCAAATTAACAACATGTAAGTATAAGAAGTCTATTTTTGACTTAAGAACCAAATACCGACAAAATGAACATTATTAACTTAAATGATTACATGATGTTCATAACATGGTATAAAAGGAATAATGAACTTGAAAAAGATTCATAAGAAAGTATAGATTAACTCAAGTTTATTATTCAGGAGTTTAAAGAACGGTCGGGTCAAGTCGGATACGAGGTATGGGACTTCGTCTCAATCTCCTTTCGTTGAGGCATATTTTATTTTATACACAACTTTCTTTTATACGGTGTATAAACCCCTTTGACTTTTACATTTATTCAAAAGGAATCTTTTTTATACGAAGCGTTTACTAAACGACAAAAGGGAATGTTTTTTTTTCGTACGTATGGGGCGACAACGACTTCTCCGCCGTCGTAACCGTTATTTGAGTTTCGGCTTCCTCTACAAGCCATACCTTCTTTTTTTAAAAGAAAAATAAATACCATGTTTTACTTTGGTATTGAAAATGGTTTTCATAATGTTTTTATTATATCAATGTGTTCTATTGATATCTCGTGATTGAAATGTGGAAATTTTATGTTTCCTTTATGCATGTTTTATGTGATATGATTATGTTATGGTTCTTGGGCATTATTATGAAGACGGGTGGTTCCGTGATAAACTAAGGGCGGGTGAGCCCGTTATAGCTCTCCAATGCATTGGGTAACGCGAAGGAGTGAAACGTTAAGGTTTCTCCGAAGAGATTTTAGGGAATATACTGTGATGGGTATTCCAAACGTAACCAAGAGGGTTACTCCCTACGTAAGAATGTTATGAATGCCTCAAGTTACCTTTATGTCTTATGATTTATATGATTTATTCATGTTTTTATGAGGTATGTTAAAGTGCCTATGTTTTATGGGTAAAGTATGATTTCATTCTTATGTATATATGAACTCATGTTTCCTTTCCATGTTGTTTTTTTTATAACCCATACTGAGTTTTTATGCTCATCCCAAGTTTTTGAAATGTTTTTCACAGGTCAAGGGAAAGGTACATGATAAGATGATAGAGTCAAGGATGTGTCAAGAAATAATCCATGTTTTATTTTAAATGCATTCCCATTGATGGGAATGAAGAATACTATCTTTATGTAACCACTTTGTTTATATGTGGAATGTAATGCAAGTTTTATGATCTAATTCTCTAAAACTCTAAACCCGAAAAGATCCTCAATGTGTAATCTTGTAATAACTCAAGATTAAGTAAGGTTTAAGGCTGGGGCCTTATAAGTATAATATCCATGTAAATTTTATATGCAATTTTTTTTATTTACATATTATAATCAATAATATTTTTAAAAGGATTTTATTTTATTTATACACATTTACTTAAATGTTTAGTCTTGTTTATGATAGCTTCCACAATATTATTTACCCTAATTAAGCATCTGAGCTCACCCCTTTCTTATGTTTATCTTTCCCAATATGTGAAGATGTATATTAGGACTGATATGTATTGTTAATCTAGGAGAATAATGATGTAAAAAGGATTTTATATTTTTTATTTTTTATTTATAATTGCAATGTAAAGATTTTTTTGTAATCTG
This sequence comes from Viscum album, assembly GCA_963277665.1. Classification (NCBI taxonomy): domain Eukaryota; kingdom Viridiplantae; phylum Streptophyta; class Magnoliopsida; order Santalales; family Viscaceae; genus Viscum; species Viscum album. The sequence goes on along the minus strand of OY728119.1, from coordinate 1,573,900,254 downwards.
TTTTACAAAATTTCTAAACTGATCAGTGCTTTGGGATTCGAAACTTGTATCTATACCAATGTATTAACGTAAGGCATGAGCTCTAGGATACTGGGGTCAGGCTTGTTATAGTTGGTATCAAATAATTTTTGGTAAAAACTTGTAAATTATAATTTGAAAACCAAAATTAGCAAACAAAACCATAATATAGACATTGAGAAAAAGTATAGAAGAACATCCAAGAAATTTGGAAAGGTAGAGATTATATGGGTATTAATTGTAATAAATCTCTATTGGATACTAAAAGTGTATTATGTTCTTGAATATATGTACCTAGGGGTAAAAATTTTGATAAGTTGTATCAGGCCTGACTTGGGGTAACCTGGTGCACGACAACAAGCCTAAATGTGCACCTGGTTTGACAGTATCGGGGTATATACTTAGGAAATAATTCAAATTTTCTCTAAAAACTATTATGAAGGATTTAAAAGTTAATATGACCTCAAAGAAACAATTTTTATGATTATGAGATATGATATACATAAATTTTTTAATTTATATTTATTTTTTTTAAATCGTGCATTATGATTCATAACCTAATCTAGTGTATCCCATTATTTAGAAATGGTGTCTTGTGGAAGGTGGAAACCATATAAACACACATAATATATGTAGGTATTTACCATATATGAAAGATTATGATGTTGTATCTAGAGATTAAAATGGTTACAAAAAACTTATAACTATAATGGGGCAGTTTATTCATGTTATGAATAATTACCTTACCCATATGGAGCATCCTGATCCACAATGTGGGGAACAATGTTAGACTACTTCATGATACGACAACCTCCAATATTCAATGGGACTACAAATCCATTTGTAGCTTATCAATGGATATGTTCCTTAGAGAAGAGATTTTTTCTTGGGGAAGTAATTAAAGGGAGAAATTTGTCAAGGAAAGTTATCATCTCTCTGGAGAAGGAGATCAATGATTGTCATTTATTCAAAACATGAAGTGGGATAAATAACTAGAAATCTTTTAATGGAGTTAATTTAATGAAATTTTCATATAATAATTATTTTTTATGAACCATGAGCTGATATAGAGATTTAATTTCTAAGTCTAATGAAAAAGGACTATAAGAATATTTAAAATTATGAAGCTAACTTCACAAGGTTAGTAAGGCGTGCTGTGGATTATATACACAATCCAAAGAGCATGATTGATCGATTACTTGATGGGTTAAAACCAATCCTCATTAGGGAACTAGTCTCTAAAAATTTCTCATCATATGAAGATATAGTCATATATACTATCAAGATAGAAAATGAATTCTTTATATCTTATGACTTTAAGTGAAATAAAGGGAAGAAGAGGGATACAGAACACTCTAAAAAAGGAAATAAGGAAAATGGGAAGAAGGGAATAATTGAAATTCATCCTACTATAATTGTGGTAAGAAACACTCCATGAAATACTTGAAGGGAATGAGATTTTATTAAAGGTGTTGAGAAAAAGTACACCAAGACAATGATTGTGAGGTAAATAAATAATATACCAAATTTCAATGCTGAATTTTTAAGAAATGGGAAATTTTTCAAATGATTATCATAAGAGTTAAGGCAACATTCCATATAAAAGTCCAAGGGATCAATGCAAAGTTTATAAGATCACAACTATTGTGCTTGAAATTACCAATGTTGTGGTGGTAAGTTCTTTAATCATATCCTCAGTATTATCCAATTATTTATTTGACTGTGGATCATCGCATTATTTTTTATCTCCCTTATTTTCTAAGAAAACTAGACATTTGTCTTTTGATTTAATAAAGTATTTTTCTGTAAAAACTCATAAGGGAATTCTCATTGCAATATAGACATGTCTAGAAATCCCATTTATGACACATAAACACACTTTAGTTACAAAATGATCCATCATATCTCTAATTTAATTTGATATAATCCTTGGTATGGATTGGATTTCAAAATATCATGTGAAAATTTATTACAAGAATATCGGAATTTTGATTTGCGAAGAAGAAATTGAATCTCTTATCTTTAAAGTAGAAACATCATCACCTGGTTTTTATTTAGATCCACCCAAAATAGCTTTAATGAATAAAATTATTATGGAGGAAGAGAAAAAAACATATAGGGATGAAGAAGATAATCATCAAATTGTTGATTTACCCATTATAAATTAATATATTTATGTATTTACTATGAAATTACAGAGACCCCCCTAAGAGCATGAGTTGAGTTTTCTATTGATTTTATCCCCAATGAAATACCAATATCAATGTCTACCTATAGAATGGATACAATTGAATTAGTGGAGTTTAAGAAAAAACTTGAAGAGTTGGGTAAAAAGGATTTATTAATCTAAGTGTTTCTCTATGGGGTGTCCATGTTCTCTTTTTGAAGAAGAAATATGGATCAATGAGGCTATGTATTGATTATAGGGAAATCAATTCTATTAAAATAAAGAAAAAGTACCCTCTACCTTATATCTATGATTTATTTGATCATATTCATGGAGATCAATTATTTTCAAAGGTTGACCTTCATTTGACCAATACTTTTTTTTATAAAAACACATTGAGGCTAAGTGAGAACCATTATGCGCACAAAAGGAATAATAAGAAGGTTGGAATTGGAACCATGCCCAAGACCAAACCTACCCAAAAGAAGAAACCAAACAACATCAACCACCTGCCCAGGACCAACCTGTCCAAAAACTCTATAAAAACACACATTTCACGATATCTCTCACCACCCTGCACTGTGACAAGCCATCACACACATCACCCATTCCTAGGACGCATCACCAATGGCGTATCTGAGACCTCCTATCCAAACCACACACCATGTCGAGGACTGGAACATCACCTTGAGGGACAATGGATGAGAACCGGAGGGAGGAACCTACACCACCACCAATACTAAGAACTACCATCGGGGCCGGTCACCGACCATGTCGCACCAAGCCAACCGCAAACCACACCCCACAACCACCCAGTTCAGTTCCACCATCGTCAAAATCACCAACACCATCCTAGATCACCCAAGAATCCTTTGAACGTAACCATCTTAGAGTTGTGCGCAAAAAGGAATGGCAAAAAGAGCAGAGAAGATTTGGCGGATTGTTGTACCCGGCATGAGAGGAAACCAGAAGAACACCGGGCCAGACTGGAAATCCACTACTACGCCCGCGTCTGAACCCAAAGAAACCACTGTCAAATCAGAAATAAGAATATGTAATAAGAAAGGGGAAAAGAGACAAGGAACCACCGTATTCCCTAAGCATTCCTAAGGTCACCCTTTGCGACCTCATTGTGACTCGGGAGGAAGAAAATGAACATGGAACAGAGAAGAATAGTGGAGGGAAACCACAAAGAGATCAGTTGAAGCCGTCATGGGAGAAGAAATGGAGACCTTCACCAGTTTGTTGGAGAAGGTTGAACATAGAGCTCTAGATCTATGAGACCATGGAGCAATCGACACCCTCACAACATTTTGGTCAACATATGATCATTATTAATTTACAACAACTACATTTGGATTGAATAATGCACCATTGGATTTTATAGATCAAATGAACATAATATTCAAGTAATATCTTGATTATTTTGTTGTGATATTCATTGATGATATTCTGGTGTGTTCTAAAAGTTATGAAGACCATGAGAATCACTGATGGATCAATATTGAGACTCTTATAAGGGAAGAGTTATATGGTAAATTTTGTAATTGTGAATTCTGGATTAAAGAACTTTATTTTCTTGCCTATATTGACTCAAAGGATGGAATCTATGTTGATCCTACAAAGACAAAGGATATCAAAGAATGGCCTACACCAATGATCATAATCGAGGTAGATAGTTTTATTAGTTTATCATGTTACTAACGATGTTTTATTCATAATTTTTCCTTAATGGATAACCCGTTAACCAAGATCACAGGTAAACATGATAAATTCATATGGACAAAATAATGTGAAAAATGTTTTGAATAATTGAATTGAAGATTAGTCCATTATCCTATCATGAATTTACAATCTAGAAATGATGCGTTTGTGATTTATTGTGATGCATAAAAGAAATTAATTTCTTGTACACTTACATAGAATGATAGAGTTATTCCATGTGCACGAAGGCAATTAAAAACTCAGGAACAGAACTACCCAACTCATGATCTTGAGTCAATAGTAGTAATCTTTTATCTAAAGATATGGATACACTCTCTTTATGGTGGAATATTTGAGATATATACATATCATAAGAGTTTGAAATATATCTCATCACATAAGGAACTCGATATTAGTAAAAGGAGATGGATTAAGCTACTTAAGGATTATTATTACTCAATACACTACCACCCAGGGAAGGAAAATAAGGTGACGAGTGCTTTGAGTAGGAAAGACCACAAATTTCTAAACAAAATGAGAATTGAAAGGGATCTTATGTTCATGGATCTAGTAAAGATGGATATGGGTATTATCAATGAAGGTGAAACATTATTACTTTTTCAAACGGTTTCCAGACCATATTTTCTAGAAAGGATAAAAACTTCTTAGTTTGATGATGAGGATTTTGTGAAAAAATTAAATCTATTAATGATGGGAAATTGATAGGATTCGTATATGAAGATGACATTTTGAAATATGGGAAGAGGATTTGCGTTCCCTCTATACCCGGGCTAAAAATAGAACTATTAGATGATACTTATAGATCAAATTTTTTTATACACCCTCGTAGCATTAATATATATAGATATTTGAGGGAACATTTTTGGATAGACAATATGAAGTGAGAAATTTCTTGATTATGTGTTAAGATGTTTGGTTTTTCAACAAGTGAAGGATGAAAGACAACATCCTAGATGATTCATGCAACCTATTCATATACCTATGTAGAAATGGGATGATATCACAATGGAATTTTTCATGGGGCTATCAACGATTTCGAGAAAGAATGATTAGATATGGGTTATTGTTGATCTCTTTACCAAATCAACAAATTTTCTTGCTATAAGAGAAGACTTCCATCTTGGGTGCCTTAGAAGGATCCATATTAATATAGTTGTAATCACTACGAGAAGAGAGTGTTTTTGCGGCGGGTTTTTCATGGCGGTTTTCAAAACCACTGATAATTTTTTGATCGAAAAAAATTAAAAGGTAGTTTTGAAAACCGTCACAAAAAAGCCACCTCTAAATTCTTTTAAAACATTTTTTATAAATGTTATAAATTTTCTACAAAAAAAATTACAATTTTTTTAGTGGCAGTTTTTTCCAATCTACCACGAAATTGAGGATTTGTTTTTTAAAAAATAATTACTTATTAATTATTATTATTTATTTATTATTTAAAAAATATATTTTTTTATTTGTAATTTTAATTATTTATAATGTGTAAATTAATAAATATTTATAATTATTAGTTAATAATATTTTTAAACTGAAAACAAATCTTTAATAAGTTGAATAATAGACTTCAACATCCAATGACCATAACTTATGATCCGGGATTCCGTTTCTTCTCCATAGCTATTCAAATTGAAGCTTATCAAATAAGATAAAACCAAGTGATATTTAAATCATATGATAATCAAAGGAAAAAATACATTCAAATTTCAAAAGTCAAAAATTGAACTTAAATTTTAAACGACCATAACTTTTAATCTGGATGTCCATTTGGGCTCTACCACATATCAAATCAAAGCCTGCAATGATCTCAATGCCGTTTAGATTAGGTACCGACTTTATGAGGATTGTACAACTTTTTATTCCACAAGAAAGGCTCAGAAGGCCTCCAAAATAGAGGTTTTTGTTTGAGACTCTGATTTTTGAAAATTCAAATTGTTATAACTTTCGATCCAAGAATCTGTTCGACCTATACCACATATCATATTGAAGCTCATTTCATGATCTCCGATTTGACTGGTTGTGGTGAAAAAAGGATTCTCAGATCTGATTTTATGGTCATTTTAATGTTTTTAGGGTTTTTAGAGGTTCTTAATTTTTTATGAATTCTTCAATCAATCAATTATTTATTATTTATTTATTTGTTATTTATTTATTTAATATTTATTTATTTATTATTAATTAATTAATTATTATTTATTTATCTATTATTTATTATTTATTTATTAATCAATTTATTTATTGATAAATTTATTTAATTATTTATTATTTAGTTATTATGTTCACATTAATTATTAATTTATTCTAATTTATTAATTAATTATTAATTATTATTGAGCAAAAATCCCTCAAGGTAACATTGCATCAATTTTGGGTTGATTGTGTTTGTTGACAAAGTAGGTTTCTATGGGGAATTGTTGAGTTCCTAAGAGGTTGTTGACAATCCATGTTGAAAAAGAACCATGACGAATGAATGGATGATCTGGAGGTGGTACAAAAAGAGAAGATACAAGGTGGCGCTGTTTCCCAGGGTTTGCTAAATTTTTGGGTCTAAAATTTGGTTTTGGTGAGCATCACAAAAATTGTATTTCCTTGAAGATATAATTTAAATTTGGGAAATGCATGAGCTTCGTGAAGATAGGGTTCATGGTTAGGATTTCACAAAGACCAAAAAAATGATGACGATGATTTTTCGCGATTATGACGAGCTTCCCAAACAGAAGTGTTGAAGAGAATTATGGCGATGAAGGTCATTACGAGTGGAGCTTCACGGAGAATGCGCAAAGGAATTGATAGGATGCACTATAATTATGATGAACTCTGAGATCGAAAAATGTCCATGGTGCTTCACGATTTTAAGATAATTTCATTGGGAACTTCAGAGCTTCATGATTTGAACAGATGTCACGTTGACTTCGTGTGGAAGGTTTGAGGGTAGGTGAAATCACCTATAAATTCCCCTCGACCCCCTCGGGAGAAGTAGAGAGTGTTTTCAAAGAAAATCTTTTATTCTCATTTCGCGAAGGTGGTTCACGAAGGCAGTGTGATTCGCGAAGAAATGAGCTTCAGGACGGCTAATTTAGCTCCGTGAAAGTGGTGTGCTTTGCATTGGCTCAGTGAGATTCACGAAGGAAGTCACTCTGCAACGACTTGAGCTCAGGGAAGACCTAATTTTTGTGAAGGATTGAGATTTGCGAAGGTTTGAGCTCCATGAAAGCAGTGTGATCTGTGAGGAAGGAGCTCTGCGAAGGTGTGTGCTTTGTAAAAAGGCAGGGACTTCATAAAGGCTTGTTTGAGCTTCGTGAAATTGGGAGCTTCGCGAAGTAGGGTGATTTGCGAAGGTACCTTCCAAAGGTTGTTCCCAGTGTTCGAGGGAAAAGGAGTATTCATTAGTGGATGAACTTTGGACTCCAATAGAGGATCTATATATAGTGGAAGATTCATTCATTAGTGGTAATGAAGAGACCTACAGGTCTATAAACTGTGAGTGGATCCCTTACAAGTGCAGTGAGCAAAGGAAGAGGAAGAAGGTTATTCTTTCTATCAGTTGTGAGCCAGAGAGAGAAATAGGTAGTGACCCTTGGGAAGTAGTGAGCTAAACCTTGTAAAGGCAGTGAGCCTGGGAATAGAAGTGATCTAGCCCGAACATCATTGACAGCGAGCTTTAGTGGATTTGGTACAGCGGCACATCGCCATTGTATGCTCCTTGGACGTAGCCTAGTGAGGGCGAACCAAGTAAAAATCTTTGTGTCTGCCTGGTTTCTTCCCTGAATTACATCTAAAACATAACCATCAGATAAAGATAAAAAGAAGTGATCAATATAAACACATAAGAGAAAACAAAGTGACCCTTATAATATAGAGGTCAAGATCCAATGGGGCAAGAAGAATTTTGAAATAGAATATCAATACTCTGATCAACCCCCCTCTCAGGGTATCAAGGCCCCTTTTGGTCCAAAAAATTATTTATTTATTATTAGTTTATTATTTATTTATTATTTATTATTTACTTATTTATTATTTATTTATTCTTTATACAATATTTATTTATTAATTATTAATTAATTAAATATTAATTATTTAGTAAATATTAAAAATTGAATAATAAATAATAAATAATAAATAATAAATATTAAATAATAATTAATTATTATTAATTATCAATTATCGATTATTAATTATTAGTTAGTATTGATTATTAATTATTAATTATATATATTTATATATTTATATATTTAATTACTTATTATTTATTTATTTGTTATTTCTTCCTTATTATTTATTATTTATTATTTATTACTTATTATTTATTATTTTTTAATACATTTTTAATTTAATAAATATTAATTAATTATTAGTTTATTATTCATTTATTTATTATTTATTCATTTATTCAATAATATTTATTTATTAATTACTAATTATTTATTTATGAAAAATTTCTTAATAATTTATTAATTATTTATAAAGTTTCAAATATTAAATATTAAATATTAATTATTAATTCTTAATGATCAATTATTAATTATTAGTTATTATTACTTATTACTTATAAATTATTTATTATTTGTTAAAAATTATTAATTATTAATTATTAATTATTAATTATTAATTTTTTATTATTTATAACTTATTTATTTACTATTTTTTATTTATCTATTACTTATTAATTTGTTATTTATTTCTCATATATTAAATTATTTTTTCATTAATTTATTATTTATACATTACTTATATATTATTTTTTATATATTATATATTATATATTATATATTAAATGTTATAAATTATGTATTATATATTGCATATTACATATTATGTATATTATAATATATAATATATATTATATATTATATATTATATATTATATATTATATATTATAAATTATAAATTATAAATTATAAATTATAAATTATATCATATATATTTTGTATTATATATTATATATTATATATTATATATTATATATTATATATTATATATTTGATATTAGATATTCGATATTCGATATTATATATTAGATATTAGATATTAGATATTAGATATTAGATATTGGATATTAGATATTAGATATTATATATCATTTATTATATATTACATATTATATTTTATTTAGTATTTAGTATTTACAAGTTACTATTTACTATTTAATATTTAATATTTAATATTTACTATTTACTGTTTATTATTTACTATTTTTATTTACCATTTATTTCCATATTATATATTTATTTATTTATTATTCATATATATTCAATTTATTAATTTGTATTTTGGCATAGTGAAGACATCATGGAGGACCTCTATAGATTGTTTTTTATCGAGATCCATGGTTTATATCGAAATTCTTGAAAATCATTTAGTAGGATCTTGGCACCGATCTTCATTGTAGCGCCGCCTACCATCCTCAAACTGTTGAATAGTCTGAAAGAACAATTAAAACAATTGAAGACTTATTGAGGTCATGCTAACTTGAATTTCAAGGTATGTGGATCAGTACTTACCTTTGGTAGGGTCTTCCTACAATAATAGCTTCCATTCATATATTCAGATGGAACTATATGAAGCGTTATATGAAAATAGATTTCATACACCAGCTTGTAGGGATGATATTTGTGAAAGAAAACTTGTATGCCTAGAACTTTTTAATGAAATAACATAAAGGTGAAGATTATCTAAACCCATATCAAATAATCTCAATTTTGGTAAAATAACTATGCCGATAATCGATAGAAGGATTTGGAATTTCAAGTGAGAGGTCATGTTTTCTTAAAGTTATCTCCACGGATGGGTGATATAATATTCGGTAAGAAAGGAAAATCAAATCCCAAATACATCAGTCCTTTTGAAATTATGAAACGAATTGGAGCCGTAGCTTACCATTTAGCAATATCCCCAAGTCTCTCCAAAGTTCATGATGTGTTCCACGTATCACTATTAAAGAAATACATGTTAGAATCAACACATGTACTTTCTTATGAAGAAATAGAACTAGAATAAATTATTAATTAATTAATTAATTATCAAAATGATTTATATTCTATTTATCTTATTTTTTTCATAGATAATTATATAAGAATAAATCCTGTTTTATGGATAAAAAATATATTTTAAGGGAATTTTAACACCTTTTAAATGGACCACCTATTTTAAAAATAAATTTTGGAAATTTTGGAAATTTTATTTTTTATAATGGAATTTATTTTAGAATTTTCAATTTCAAAATTAGCGTTTGTTTTATTTTTAGTATTTTTATGAGAAGTTTCATTTTTTTTTGAATAATGAAAAATGATGTATTATATAAAAAATGAATTTTCTTTTAAATAATTATTATAATTTAAATTTATTTTTAAAGTCATAATAGATAAATAATAAATTTATTAATCTAATGTAGGTTATTGGAATCATTTTTAAATAAAAAATAGATATAAAAATTTATTGAACTTTTGAACGTCTATTTTACCCCCCTTTTCGCCACATCTACGAGTTTAGTGTTTAACTTAATTTAGCCACTTCTGTGAATTAAATTTTTAAAAAATAGATATACAAAGTAATAATTAGTGTGACATTTAGAGTATAATAGCATCAACATAATTTTTAGTGATGAGTAACTTTAGTCATTGTTTACCATGGTTAAAGGTAAATCAGGTAATGAAAGGTATACATAATATTATAATATTATAAAAGTACCACAACACTTGTTCTTATTTTATTAGATGAGTGGGTTTCAACCAAAATCAACCTTAGGCCAAAATTATAACCTTTTTATGCCACTTGGGTACGAATATGACATTTATTATATTTTATTTAAAGATAAGTTAAAAATGTCATTCTCATATTTTTAATAACTAAATCATTTTTAATATAATGTTATTTAGAAGATAAATTCCAATATAAATAGTAATTTGAAATAAAATAAATTTATATTCATTATGATAATTTATTTTTAATTTTTATAAAATAAATAATTTAATTAAAGGCTTTCATAATGATGATGCAGTAATTGTTTAATTAATGGAAATATAAAACTAATAATATTAAAAGTATTAAAATAATATTATTTGACGTAATTAATGACATAATTTTTTTATAGAAAAACAAGAAATGTTATTGATATATTAGAAGTGTTTTTTTTCAAGTTATCATATTTTTAGTATTTTTTTAAAAAGAAAAATATTAAATAGTATCAAAATTAACATAAATGATACTTTAAAATAAAAAATATTTTATTAAATGATATAAAATTCATAAAAATATAAAATTTGTCTTTATAACTATAATTAGGATAAATTTTTAATCAATAATCCAATTTGGGGTTATTTTGGAATTTTATAGTAACTATATTAACCCTTAAGTAATAAACACACATGTTCTCTCGGGAAGAGTTAAAGGAATTAATTTCAGGTTAAAGACAAATGCTAAGGGTAAACATATTTTCTAAACCTATATAAAAATAATTTTTTGGTATGATTTACACCCATACTAATATTATATTCTATATAAATCACTTTTGAGCTATTTTAAATTGAAAATAAATTTATATTAATTAAATACTTTAAGGGATAGCAAGAGTACCCCTCCCCTCTATTTTGAAATGGATTCTCCTCCCTCACTTCCTCACACCACATTGATCCTTATTAATGAACCAAAAACTTCTGATTTACATTACCAACTTTCTTATACACATCTTAGATGTGACTATCTTATCAAACGTCCAACCATTGTATCCATAAGGGGATATCCAAAGGTGGTTTGCTATAGAATAAGTAATTGTTTTTACCGAATCCTTCAATATTATTTGTTATTCTACTTTTTATTCACATGTTTTTTCCATTTTAAAATAATAACAATAGTATAATATATATTCTTATATTTTTATTATTATTTTATTACCATATTTCTCCTTTTATTCATCTTATGAAAAGAAATATCACCACATGTACGTATGTACAACTTACCATCTCCACAATGTAGTGTAATTGTTTTTTCATCATGACTTTATTTACATGGGTATAATGATAAATGAAATGGATATAAATATTAAAAATGACATGATATTGATTATTTATAAGTAATATACCATACAATTCCTTACTACTTTACCATTAAAGGAATGATATCATCGCTCATGCGTACGTAAGGCCTACCATCTCCATAATGCAATGAGATTTATTCTCTATGTTAACTATTCAAGAATGGTCATAAAAATGTATATGATGATTAAAAATTATATTTTTGAACATAATATCATTATATATATGAATAAAATATATTTTATTCATAATAAACATGAATTACATAAAAAAACAAAAATAAAAAAAAATGAATCAGTCAACATCCAAAACAATGGTAATAATGAAATATTATTAAAAAAATGATATAATAGGATCGAATATGATATTATAAATACTTATATTGTTATGTTATAATTTAATAATTTTTTAACCATTATAAATAAGGTTAACCTACCCTTATCTAAAGTAAAGTAGATGTTAAGGGTTAATTTCACAATCTGATTTTTTATTCAGGGTTGATTATATATAAGTATTTTCTAGGACATATTTATCATCAATGTCCATGTTTCTCAAAAATGTAATTCAAAATACTCATACTATTATTTTAAAATTATGTGAATTTATTTTTATCCACGTTTTACTATTTATAAAACGTTTTTAAAGGAAAAATGTTTCATTTTCCAAACAATGTACTTTATGACTTTTTTATGGTAACAATGTTTTTTAACTTATACGACGTGAGAAAATTTTTCCTCCATCAAGATTCCCTAAATTTTTCAAGTATACTTTAAAATATTAAAAGAATATTTTTAAGATAAATTTTTTCTTTTATATTTTCACAGATTTTAAATAATTTCAAAGTAAAAAATAGAATTTCTATTAGGAAATTTTTAATGATTTTATTAGATTATTTTTATCTATATAAACATAATTTGTTGGATTTTATAATTAATTGAGTTTAATTTATTATGATACAATATAAAATATTTTATTGTGGTTTTTATGATATTTTTAACTGTGGGTATGCTATTTTAGTACCATTCATATTTTATGGTTAATGTATTAACTATCATATGCTAGTTTTTATGCGAATGTTTATGTCAGTTATGTTTCACTATTTTCATATGAGGAATACATTCGACTTTGTATGTGATGGGTGGGGCGAAATATAGCACCTCAATGCATTGGTAGTTTTCATGAGGCCATTAGTTTGTGTTTTTACCCATTTATGAATTATGTCTTGTCCAAAGACTTGATAATATGTTTATGATGTCTGAGATTATGCATTCCCTCATTATGAAATTAGTTATCGATATTACATGTTATTATTAGACTATTAGTATATCCATGTGAATGTTTAGTTGGAATTATTTGATTTATTCTTGAAATATTATACTCATGGTTATTTTTAAAAGTCTTCTGTTTAAGTTATACATCTTTCCTTAAAAGTTTATTCCTATTTATGAAAAATTCCTCTATATTATTTACCCTTATTTAGCATATAATACCACCCATTTCTTATGTTTAATTTGTCTCAGGATAAAAATATATATATTATGACAGATATGTAAGGTTAATCTTGTATAATCTTGATTTTCAAAGGATTATCTATGTTATAGTTTATATTATGAATTGTAATGTAAGGATCATGTATGTAATATATTTTCTAAAACTACTAAATTGATCATTCTTTTGGGATTCAAAACTTGTATCTATGCCAATTTAATAAAGTATGGCACTGACTCTAGGCTATTAGGGTTGGGGTCATTACAAATTATATTGAAATAAAACATTTATCCTATTATTTCTAATGAATTGATGGTCTTCTTAACCCCTTATTATTTTTTGGTTATCTAGTCAATTAATTTCTTATAAACTCTTTATATTTGACTTTCCATAATTTGGACATTAATTTTATCCTCCATGTCTATATTCTCACTTTCCTCTAATATTCTCCTTTTTTGAATCATAATTATGTGTTATTCAGGATTACCTTCATAATTCCCATATTCTCTTTTTGGGGGTAGTTTTATTAACCCTTTTTATGATATCAGTTTCAATAAAAGGTATTTTCAAATGTAAGACATTTGATTATCTACCTCAAGTTCAAATTTTTAGGATTCAATTTATTTAAAGGTTGAGATTGTATTATACCAATATTTTAAAATAAATTATGGTTTAAAGAGTACAAGACACACAACATCGAGCTTAAAAATACCATGAAATGTTATATGACCATTATAACCTAGACATTAAATCAGTTGGTATGAATAAGATTAAAAAAATAATGAAATATATATTGTTCTAAATCAATAAAAATTTTAGGATTAATTATTAGGAAATAAGCTCTCCGTTTTCAATAAAGTCATTTTATTCTTCAAAATACGTTCTCTTCAAAAATTATATTTATTAATTATTTTGATAAAATATTATAGTTAATTTTTGAATCTTTTAGATATTTTATTTGTTAAAATGGATATTATTTATGAAATCATTATACCAAAATTATGTTAGGGGGATTTTTTTTGATTTTTCTGAAATGATTTATTTTTCACTAAATAGTGAAAAGTCTAGATTATTGTAAAAATATTTTTTGTTTTCATTAAAAATTACTATTATTATTTGAATATTATCTTAAATTAAAATAAGTATTATTTAAGTAGATATAATATTTTAATTATATTTTAATAATCACTATACTTAAATTTGGTATAAGTTAATTTTTAGGCTTAAAAAATATGTTTTTCAAAAAAATATTTTTTGTTGCATTTTGCACATTCATAATAAATTTATTTTGAACCTATAGGAATATAATTTTAAAAAATTGACTTCATATTTGGAATCATGAAGTTAAATTTTTTTAAATAGGAAGTTTTTATTTTTAATCAATATGAGTAGTATCCGTTGTAATTATCTATCACCTTAGTAAGGGAAAAAAGAAAAACAGTATTAAAATAATGGTATAAGGCTTTAACACCAAAACACATGAATTTATTTCATTATATGAGTGTAATTATACCATGAAAATCCAATATTATAAAATGTCAACATTTTTTTGTGATTTCCTTTGATTATAACATTTATTTTATTTGGAGTAAAAGATAAAGTAAAAAATTCCACTCTCTTGTTTTTAATATCTAGAATATTTTGTGATAGGGATAAAATAAATAATATTTTTTTTATAAATGTTTATTTTAAATATGAATATATATTTTTATCATTTTAATTTATTTTTAATATTTAGTGTTGAAATAATTACATTAAATGCTTACATAACACCAACATAGTTCTTGTGAAAGTAGTATAAAAATCAAGCTAATGATTTAAAAAACACCAAAATTAATATTTTTTTGGTTATTTATAATGTCTCACGAATTTTATAAACCAATATAACATATTACGGATGTGTGAAATTTTAACATTCAAATTATTTTACTATAAAGATTCCATTAAATTCAAATTAAATGATTAGTTCAAAAAATGACATTAATGATATTTTCTAATAAGTAATGTTTTATTAAATGATTTAAAATTAATAAAAATTTTATATTCATCCAAGTTAATGAGATATAGTTAATAATATTAAACATGGGTCATTTAAATGTCACTTTTACTTTTATAGTTACATTGTTGACTTCTATAGTTTAAAAAACATTGGTATCATAGTAATTATCAATAGGGTTGGGGGGGGGGGGGGTAAAGAATGAGATAAGGCTGAAAACATCACCTAAAATTATCTAAATTTAATTTTATAAGTTTATTTAGTCTCATCACCATATTATATTGTAATTATATATTAATTTTGATCCATTGTTACTTGAAAATTAATTTATATTAATATAATACTTTAAGTCATTCTAAGAGTGCCCTCCCCTTACTTATAAAAGGGTACTTAATATCCTCTATTACTCACAAATTTTGAGGAATATAGTTTAGAAAATAAATAGTTTCATATCTCTATATGTTTACTCCCCACATCTTAGAGGTCTTGATCTAAATAGAAGACCAAACTTAGGGTGTATTCCAAAGAGGCTGTCTGAGGAGAAAGTAAAAGTCCTAACTGAAATAATTCATGTTAATTTATTATTCCAAACCAATAAAAAATTCTAAAAAAATTCTTAAATACCAACATATATAACTTACATATACGGATATGTTTTAGGATTATTTTACAACCCTTTTTCATCTCATTTTATATCCTATGTGAATGAAAACATCGGTCATGTGTACATGTGGATTACCACCTCCAGGAAGTGATGTGTTTAATTTTCCATCATCTCCTATCATGGATTTTTATTGTGATTTATTTAATTAATATATATTATATTAATTAAAAAATTACATTATATAAATATAAAATGTCACTTACTTCTTTACCTATTTGTTCGTTAAAAAATGATAATGTTGTTCATGCATATGTGTGGAATAACACCTCAACAAAGCGATTCGATTCATTTTCATCCCCACATAAAATGGATGATATATATAAGCTTATTTTAAAATATAGTATTATGTTTATAAAATAATTATAATTATAAAAATATAAAATAATACTTACCTTATTTTCATCATGATCATTGAAAAACAGAAACGTTACTCATGTGTACATACGACCTACCATCTCCATGATTATAACACTGTTCATTTTTCATAACCATATTTCATGGTTTTTTAAATATAATGGATTTATAAAAATTATAGTTATTTAATTATTATTATTATTGAGATTATTTAACAATTACCTCTTCGACCATTGTCAATATAGGGAAGTTTTTTTTGAAATTATGAATCAAACATACTCAAAACACATGATGTTAACTTAACTGATTAATTAATTCAATATATAATTAAAATAAATGAAAAAATTAGATTAATGATAAGGTATTAAACTTTGAAAATTTTATTAAGAAATAAAATAATTGACATAAGTTTATAATAAAGGTATTAAAGGACAAACATTGATATTCTGGACTCGTGGTAAGAGCTTTTGTCCCAATTTTTCTTTATTAAGGGTTGTTTTAATGTTATAAAGTTAATTTATTTTATATGGTTCATATATTTACCATTTTATTTGTTATATCATGAATCCAATGTACTTACATTTATTTTATGTTATAGTTAATGTTACTTACTCTAACGGGTTTTTATTGGGAAGTTACCAAAGCAGTAAGATGCTTCTTAAATCAATTTCCATTCATTGGGTTATACTACTTCTAAATTTAATTTTTTATTCCATTATTATGTGTGAATTGATATATAAATTATTTTATTCTATATTTACTCATATATTTGTATTTATATTTTTTATAAATAATCATTCCATTAATTAATTATCAATTCAATGATATGGTCTTTTCGAGGGTTATTCGTCTCAAATTCTCTTTATTTGGGACATAAACTTATGTTATATACCTATTATATTTTATGAGGTGTATATATTTACCCATTTATATTTTGATTAATTTATATAATTATTTTCATGATATTTAAAGTTTCATTAGATTTTATTTCTCTCTGGTGCTTTCAATTCCAAAATTACCAAAGAGGAAAGAGATTTATGTTTTAATCATATTTTAATTAGGATTATTTATACTTGAATTTACATTGAGAAATTATATTATCCTTATTTTTTAAACTCATTTAATTTTTCATATCCTATACTTATTTATATAATTTTTAATTTTTAATACCATTTTACTCAATTTGGAACTCTAAATGGTTCAGAAAATATTTTTGAATAAAATATGATTTTATTTCTCTTATTTTGGTAGCAAAATTATTTTATTCCATATAAATATTTTATAAACTATTTTTTAATATTATTCAATTTTTGTGTAAATTATTTTTTACACATTTTTAACTTTTTAACAAAATGTCTAAAAAGAATATTCATGTATTTTTTTTGAATATAGTACGTTTTTACAGAAGGTATCAACAACATATTTTTAATGATTATAACATGAACAATATTTCCTACTTACATGAAACATGAATGATTTAAATAATAGTTTATATGTTTCAATGGTTCTTTTCAAATAATATTTTCTCTAATAATATATAATTTTTTAGTTTTTACAAGCCATTTTTAAATTGGAAAGGGTATTTTATTCAAGAATGATTTAATGATATTTTTATTCAATTTATATTGATCATTGAAAAAACCTTTATTTTACTTATAATCCAATAATGATATATTGTAATGACAATATCTTTATTATTTCTATGGATATATTATGATTTTTTCAAAGTGATTTTCGTAAAACCCATTTCTTCATTTTAGGTAAATCCAGTTATAAAAAAACATATGCTGTTGTTGAAATATTGATGATGAAATTTCAATATTCCATATTTTTTATTCATAAATAATAACTATAAATTATTGACGATGAAGGGTGAACCTAATATAACTTATTATGATGCGTGATACTGATATAACTTATATAAAAGCCGATCCTAAAACAACTGATATGATTTGTGAGACTGATACATCTTATACAACAGGTGAGCCCAATATAGCACTCCAATGCATTTGGTAATGTTTCTTATCTTAATAGACAAGAAAGAGAGAGTTAACTAGGGATATTTATCCTATGAATTTAACTTTTATTTGGTTATTTATAAAAAGGGTTATAAATATAATGTTCAAAGATACCACCGCCTTTTTTTCATGATTTCAATGAGTTTTTAATATTTCCTTTAATCCACATTGTCATCACATGGCACATTATTATTTATTTATATTACTATTACATTTATTAAATATTTGTACCATGTCACCAGTGTTTCATGGGTATGAGTTATTTTATTTTATTCTCATGTAATTTAATTATGTCTTCATAAACTTATGATCATCATATTCTAACTAATGACATTAAATAATTAATTTATGTGTTTACCGTTACTAATAATTTGAGCTCACCCTTCTTATGATTAGTTTTACAAAGGTTAAAATGAGTGATGTTAAATTATATTTTTATATAAATTTTCCATTTGAGATTTTGGAGAATATTTGTGAAATAATAAAATCTAGGAAAAAGATCACTTGAGGACATGGGTATTGCTAAGAAATATTTAGTTCAAATTCTCTAAAAATGTAAACCTATAATGTCCTTGGGTATATAAGTGATCGATTTTTTTTTAATGTTGATTGTTTTGGATATCTAAAATTGGGTCACATTTATTTTAATCAATTCCAAAAAAGTAATGATTATATTTTTAGCACGAAATTTTGAAGTGTGGGTTTAGGATTTTTATAAAAAAGGTATCACTGACTCAACCCTACATTTATTTTTGATGTGAGAAATCCTAGGTAATATGTTTTCTACCAAAATCAATGTCTAATTATATTATTACCCTTTCTTGTTGTTCAAAAATTCATTAATTCTTGACTAATGAATCAACCATTAGTGAATGATTTCTTTAATTCATCTTAAAAAAAACAAAAATATAGTGTTAAACCTTATATTAACTCATATTACTTTAAAAATAGTCTTCCACACTCGACTAGAAGATCTTAAACCAATGAACATTCCATAATTATTCTTCTTTTCACATATTAGTCTCTAAAAAAACTCCTATCTTCTTCACTTCACTTCAAATTTAAATAGACATATAATATATAGTTGTTAATTCTAATTTTTATATTTTTATTACATGATTAAGATCAACCCTTAAATTATTTGGGTGTTTAGTTACTCTAAAATGTGGCTTAATCCCACCATATTTTTCTTATTTTAGTACTCATATAGTCATATAAGATGATAATATCTAGATGAAAAACCATATATATCTTCTCATAATTTCTTAGATAGGGAATACATTGATTTTATTTATATTCCAGAAAAAATTATTCTTATGAAAATAATATTTAAAATAGATATTTCTCAAGAATTTTCATTGATTAATCATACCTGAGCTAATAAAGGATAAAATTATATAGACCATCACCTTTTCTTATGTACAGATGATATATAAAATCCTACACAACTATTTAAAATTATTATATAGCCTATTATAAATGACACTATGGATTTAATCTTTAAGTTTCTATAGATAAATACCCATTTATATCATACAATCATTAAATCCATTAAAAACATAATCTTAGAATTAATATAAAAATTTTAATTAATAATTTTATTTTTTGTTTCAATTTTTTATATTACCATAATAAAACAACTACTCAAAAAATTTTCATTTAATTACTCTCCGAAAAAACAATTTCCATTAAATAAAAAATCATCATCCATAATTAATTCCAAAATTCAAAAATTTATATTTTGTAAAAATATTTTTATTTATCTTTATATTTTTCTAGAATAATACATTAATAAAAATCATAACTTTAATAATGATGTTCAATAAATATTTATGAATTATAACTCATGATATTTAATCAATTTCCGAATAAAAATAATATTTTATACAAATTAATAAATAAAAATAAAAATTTAACAAATATTATTCAAAAATAAATAATTAATGAATTCGTTATAAAATTATTATAAAATAGTTAGAAAAAATTACAAAAAAAGTTATGGAAAAAGAAATAAAATTATTCCACATTAGTTGGAAGTTATTAACACAAAATGAACCAGATATTTATCCTCCCTGATCCAAAAATTACATTTAAAGAGTTTTATATAAATCTCATTCGTTCACATTGAATCTAAAAAAATTATCAAATTCTCTATGTGTCATGATCATGATTGAGTATATACTAGGATATCAATGATAAAAATGTTAAAAAAATATACAATCTAGTAAAATATCCTTTTTATAAAGGATAATAACACTAAAAGAGTTTTAGTAATCCCAAAAAACATCTCCAAAAAGTATAAATTCATTTTCTAAATCATGAATACAGACTTCAAAATATCATCATGTCGTACCCATATTTGATGATTTCTTTATCAAAGAGTGATTTTTAAAAATGATAAGTCATCACTTTATTGATAAAAAAAATCATTAATATGAGGTAATGGGTACTATTTCATAATAATTACTAGATCTATCTTTTGATAATCAATGAATAAACTCAAAACACTATCCATATTCATTACAAATCACACAAAAACACCCTAAGGTGAAACATTCATCCTGATAAATCCTTTTGATTCGTTGTCATGAACTAGTGCCGGGTCGACCATGAACCGGTCACCTGAGCTGGTCTGTGACATGTCTCAAGGGGCGTTCCCAATCCCCGAGGGATGGAAACTATTTTTGGGAATAAAACATACAACCAATGGGAATGATTTGGCCCAAAAAAAATAATAAACAGAACAGTAAAAATCAACTCCAGCAATGGAAAAAGAATAAAACTGAACAACTCAAACATACCTCCATGTGACCTTCTACACCAACACCCAACTCAGAACCACGTTCACTCTAAGAGAGATCCAACACTAATAGAAATTGAACCAAGAAACTGAAATTGCATCTGAAAATATATAATAGGAGTGATCATTAAAATTATCAGTAGGGATTCCAAAAGTGAACCATGGAATCCATGAATTTCCAAATTCAAAAATAGTCCAATAATACTAGTTTTAAATGAAGTTATAAAAATAAGGTTTTTACATATACAATTCATTTTGAAAAAAAAACAATCAAAATTTCATTTCATTTATAATTTTTAAAAAACAAGGAAAGAAAATAAAGAGGGTCACACACAAACTTTTCCGAAATAACTAATTTGAACTCCTTTTTAAAATCAAACATACATTCAACATTTATTTTAAAATAAATCACCAAAACCAAGATCAAGGTTATGATTCTATACACATCATGGGAAATTATACTAATAGTGCATGTATAAAAGGATCATAAAAAACCAAGAAACTCGAAGGAAGACCTGAACATACTAATACATGTGACTCCATCCCTGGTAGATGCCACACATGACAGAATCAAATGCCCTAACGCCCGATCACCCTTTCTCAGGTCAGAAAGAGGGTCCCAATCCCATATCAATAATCCCAAATGTCCACCTAATGTAGGCCACTGGACAGTACATGAACTTCTAGTGCCGCAATAGTTCTCCCCAAACCTCTTTCTTATGCCGGATTTCCATGCTATGTTCACAAAGGGGTGTGCCACACATTCAAAAAATAAGCCTCATATCTAACCAAGAACACTACACAATATGGAACCACCTGACCACCTCATGGTTAGTCCCGTTCATAAAATAATAATCACCCAAAGGTGTTCCTATACTGAGGACCCTCCTGTCTCGTGATAAAAAACCGAGGTGAGAGACCTAACCAAAGAGAGGTTTTCCAAACATAATATTTCAAAGACGCTAAACATGCCTCATTCAAATCCCACACATCAAAACTTTTATTAACAACTGATTTAAAATTCCAATCAGGCCTTTAGCATTACAAGGCTTGAATTTTTATTAAAACATTTATTAACCATTTCAAAACAATCCCAAATACCATATTTATACAAAAGTGGACAAATGACCCTTAAATAAAGAATTCCCCAAAAGTGCTCAAGTGATTTTTAAAACCAAATTAAAACACAAAAAATATTTTTAAAATACCAAACAGGCCATATCTTCTGAACACACACACACCCAACCACTTTGAAATTTCCAAAAGGGCCATATCATTTCTACCCACCCACCCAAGTATGTTTCATGGCCAACCAGGCCAAACCACAAAAACCCATTTGATGTTTTCTTTGGGAACACAGAGAGCAACACTTCCCTAATTTTTGGAAAACAAGGAAGAATTTTTGGGAAAATAAAAAGAATGGGAGAAGAGGTACTCATGAGGGAGACTAGATCTAGAATTCCATTTTCACTTGATTGCTCAAACATGTGTGAACCTAATGCACCCATGGTTGTGCATTCATCCAATGGGTGACTCTAAAATTGATCAAATATTTTAAAATATAATTTGATAAATCCACCATTTACATTCCACCCAAAACCATCCATTTCACTCATTTATAAAATACAACACATGTTTCTAAATAAAGAAGCTCTTTCAAAATCAAGATCCAAACCAAATTAAAGAAAAAAACCTTATTTCACATGTAATACCCAAAACATGTACCAAACCAACTTAACCAAATATTTAAATGGGGAAAACACCACTGAACCTTTTAAATTACCTTTGAAAGTTCATTTTACAATTCATCAAACACATTCCGCACAAACACACAAGAGTATAAATCAAGTTTCATGTACAATAATATTTATAATACAATCATTCAAATTTTAAATTTCAAAGAAAACTAGAGGTACCATAGAGGTGCGCAACAAGTTAATAAATTAATTTAAAATGCCAATAATCAAAGGAAAAGCAATGGAAAAGGAAAATCATGGGTTTTCCTACCTCAAACCAAGTGCGGACACAATGACACTTCTTTAGAAGGACGAACACCAACCTAAGGACCGACCGCATGCTCTAATCAATTATTAAAAAATGCAAGAATTATAAATAAAGATATTAGGATTTGGTAATTTGAGAAACACACCAAAAATAAAGGGAAGGAAATACAACTAGACCAGAATAAGAGAGGGTTTCCAATGAGGGGAAACACAACCACCAGAAGAAGGAAAAAATGCTACAAAGCAGGTCTAAGTTTGCGGTGTAAGACCGACAAAAAAAGAAGGGTTATGGTTCACTGAAAAACCACTGGACAAGGGGGGTGCAGTTTTTGGAAAGAGTGGCGAGGGGAGGTCAGATGGCGGAGGGGCTCAACTATCCTATGCACGGGGGAGGGTTGCGGTCGGCTGGTGAGGTAAGGTCAGAGGGAGGAGGCCAGCGCTGCGTGTGACCGACGTAGGAGGAGGGAGATGACGCGGTGGGAGGGGGAGGCAAGAGAGCGTGCACGAGAGGCAGCAGTGTGGTGAGAGGGGGATGTTGGTGAGTGTGTAGGGAAGGCGGCGGTGTGGTCCACATCTCACACGGGAGCAGGGAGGAAATGGGGGTCAACGCCCCTCCCCTTGGGTTCGTAATATATATATTTTTCATTTTAATAATAATAATAATAATAAAGACAAAAATAATAATAATACCAATAATAATAATTTCTTATCCATTTTGTTTTAAATAATAATTATAATACAATAAATGTTGCAATAATTATAATAGTAATAATATTAATTATAAAATGATATTATTAATAAAAATAAAAACAAAATAAAAACAAAATAATATAAATAGAAAACTTAATAATAATTAAAATGATAACATTGTTTCACTTCATTTTAAATAATAATTTTATTTTAAAAGTTTTAAAATAATAGTATTATAATTAAATTAAATAATAATAATATTATCATCTACGCAATAATAATAATATTATTATTATGGTTTAAACATCAACCTTGTTTTATCGTTGTAATTTTTTTTCGATTTATCTTTCAGTAAATTTAATTTATTCATTTAATTTTATTATTTATTTGAATGATTGGGAAACCCTGTATTTACTCGAACCGAACACACGATCTCTGTTAGCCCGAGGCCCACCAAAAACATCAAACATTAAAAATTTAAAACTAGGACCCTAAATAAACCTCGTTCGAACAACATGAGATTGAGAAAAGAATAAAATAAATGGGTGTACGAGGTCAGGGTGTTACAATTCCCCCCACCAGAGACACTTTCTACCCCCATAAAGTCACTAAGACAAAAGATATAAAAGAATTAGGTCCATTACCGAACGCATCCAGATTAAACAAGGAGCTTCAGGGTGACTATTTATTTCCCAAGTCACACTGGCCATCCTAGAAAAAACCACACTCAAAATAATGGGAGAACACAAGGGGTTCGCTCCACCATATAGATTCCACTAGCATGAAAAACAAAAACCAAACATACCATCCTGAAGAGGGGGGGGGATCTCGTAATAACATCCAACTGATCCAAACATACTTCTATAGTAGAAGTGAAAATGTTCCACCATTAGAACTGGGATCTAAAACCATTATTGGGCTAACTGATACATCAAGACAACAGAACAGTGGAATTCCACCACACAACCGAAACACCCTAGAGGAAAACCTAGAGAGGTTCCCGAACTAAGAAAGTTTCCGAAGACAACACCCATTGATTTCACCAAAAATTTACCTAATGAACACAACTGAGACCAAAATCAAAATTAGAACAAGTCTATTTATTCACGAGCCCAATACTCTTCATGGAATCCAAACGATCTAGGAACCACGCTAAGAACAGATAAGGCTACTTGGATTGTGGTAGAACAATATCATCACACCACCATAACATGGACGATATTATGAATGCGATTGGTCATTTTTATCCCAAAACTAAAAATATAAACTGGACTGAGGTTCCACACACCCTCAGAAACTTTTGACTGTGCACGGGCTTCACTTTGAGACTAGTGGTAGTGATCCTGATGGCTGAAGCGTCTCCTGCCTCATAGACAGGCATTTTCATCCTCCGGTCTCCAAATTCCTCTTCCTCCTATTGGTCTAAACTACCAAAATTGTGGTATGATTTCGAAGGGGTGAAAAATGATGGTTTATAATTCCAGGAAACTAGACATACTAGGGGAACATAAGAGAACGATCTCACAACAGGGAGCCAACACCGACAAAGATGGTTTCTTGGAGACAGGTTCCTTCGGTATGCACTTTTTTCCATATGGGGAACCTTCATGAAATCCTACCACCATTAAGCACACCCAAAACACTAATGATGATGATACTTATCATCTTTACTAGTCCAAAACCAAACCCTCAAATTACACAAGGACAGTACAAACTTTAACACCTTTAGGTGTTCCCAACAGCCCGAAGTCCCACTATAATTCCACAAACCACACAACTGACTCTAACAGACTTTGATTACCTTTATAGATAAGTGAAACCCAAAAAGAACCTAAAATTGGGCAATAATCATTGGAAAACATAATGAACTTTCTAGGTGGAATACTCCGAACAACACAAAAAGAACAACTGCAATCGACATAAAGCCAAAGCTCAATCAAAGCAACAACACAAGCCAAGGGAAATAGGCACATAGTCCAAACATAAACAAATAAAAGTAAAAATTTCATTTCTAAAAACCACCATTTCATTTAAATTTTTAAATCTCACCTATGGTATCTTATGAACCATCACATGTGCCTTAATTCAATCCCACGTACATCATCCATAGAAAAGTGCCCCCCACAGACTTTCCATACATACACACAAACATGTGAACCTCTATAAAGAATACCAAGCTTCAAATTCTTTTTTCTCTTATCAAATACAAACACACACCAAAATTTTCTAAATCAAAAAAATTTCACTTTATAAACCCACTTCACCAATTTCAAAATAGTTTAAAAGAAACACTTTCCCATTTCAAAATCAGTTTAATTTTTAACACACACTCACATCAACCTAGATCAAAGAAAAAAAAAACCAAAAACAACCCACCAGAATGAAGAACTAGTGCATATGCCTAACCTAGTGATATGGTGCTGTGCCATGCCCCAAGTAAGTCGTAACACTAATAGGACCTTAGACTAGGAACTTGGACTTCACATGGGTCACCACCCCATTTGAGGCCGCAATAGGAACCGATTCTCCTCCATTGTTATACCTAAATCCAAAAAACCCATTAAAAAAGTCTCAAAACCCGGACTACCATAGGTAACTCAAGTCTCGTCATGAGCGGTGTTGATTAGGCACCGATCTGTAACCTAGCTCATAAACCCCGAAAATCCAAATCTCCATCTACTAAAAATCCCAAATATCAAGGGCCTCCTCTAATACAATTTTGTCATGAACCAGTCTCTGGTTGACCCTGAACTGGTCACCTGAGGCGATCCGTGAAGTGTACTGAGGGGCATTCCTGATCCCCCTAGGATGGAAAATAGTGCCGTACATAAAACATAAAACACATGGGAACGATTTGGACAAAAAAATGAATAAATAAATAAGTATAAAGAGAAAAATAAAACTTAACTCTAACAGTGAAAAAATAATAAAACTTAATAGCTCAAACATGCCTCTATGTGATCTTCTTGGTCACCACCCAACTTAGAACCACGTTCGCTCCAAGGGCGACCCAACACTAATGGAAACTAAACCGAAAAAATGAACATCCATATGAAAATATAGGAGAGGCGTGAGAATTAAAATGATCAGTAGGGATGCCAAAAGTTAACTACAAAATCCTTTCATTTCTGAATTCCAAAACAGTGCAATAATACTAGTTTGAACTATAGTTATAAAAATAAGGTTTTCACATATATCATTCATTCTGAAAACTAAAAATCACAATTTCATTGCCCTTATAATTTAAAAAAAAGGAATGAAAATAAAGAGGGGTACACAAAGACTTTTCTGAAACAACTACTTTGAAATCCTTTTTAAAACCAACCATACATAAAAAGTTTTTTTCCAAGAAAACATCAAAACCAAGATCAAGGTTATGATTCTTAACAAAACAAGGAAAATGGTACTGATAGTGCTTGTATCCAAGTATCACAAAAAACCAAGGAACTATGACGAAGACCAGAATATACTAATACCTACGACTCCATCCCCAGTAGCATGCCACACACGACAGAATCAAACGACCTTACACCCATCCACCCTTACTTTGGTAAAATTGAGGGGGACAATCCAAAAGTAATAATCCCAAATTTCCACCTACTATGGTACATTTGACGGTATATTAAATTATAGTGTATTAGTTGTTCTTAGTAAACCTATTTGCTATGCCAGGTTTCTGTGCTATGTTCACAAAGGGGTGTTCCACACATTCAAACAACAAACCTCATTTCTAACCAAGAACTCTACATAATATGTCACCACCCAACCACATCATGGTTAGTCCGTTGAATGAAATAATAATCACCGAAAGGTGGTCCTATACTGAGGACCCTCCTATCTCATGATCAATAATTGAGGTGAGAGACCTAACCAAATAGGGGGTTCCAAACATAACATTTCAAAGACCCTGAACATGCCTCATACAAATCCTACACATCAAACCTTTTATAAAAATCCAATTTAAAATGAAAACCATGCCTTTATCTTCACAATTCTCAAACTTTTATTAAAACATTTATTAACAATTTAAAAATAATCCCAAATACCATCTTTATACGAAAGTATCCAAACAAACCTTAAATCAAGCGTTCGCCATAAAGTTCTCAAGTGATTTTTAAAACCAAATTAAAACACACCAAACATTAAAAATATACCAAAAGGGCCATTGCTTATTAAGACACACACACCCAACCACTTTAAAATTACCAAATGGGCCTTATCATTTTCAACCACCACCCAAGCATGTTTCAAGGACAACCAGGAAAAACTATAGAAACCAATTTGAAGTTATTTTTTTTGGAAAAAAAGTACCACTTCCCCATTTTTAGGAAAACATGGAATCATTTTAGGGAAAATAAATGGAAGGGGAGAAGAAGTACTCATGAGGGAGACTAGGTCTTGAGTGCAATTTTCAGTTGATTGCACATCAATATGTGAACCTAATTCCCCCATGGTTGTGTCTTCATCCAATGGGACACTATAAAACTGATCAATGTATTTGAAATCGAAATTAATAAATCCACCATTTACTTTCCACCCAAAACCATCCATTTCACTCATTTATAAAATACAACACATCTTTCCAAATCCAGAAGCTCTTTCAAAATCAAGTTCTAAACCACATCAAAAGAAAATAACTTATTTAACATATAAAACCCATAACATGTCCCAAAACAACTTAACCAAATATTTAAATGGGGGAAAACACCACTCAACATTCTAAATTACCTTTGAAGGTTTATTTGACATTTCATCAAACACTTTTCACACAAACACACAAGATCATAAATAAAGTTTCATGTACAATTATATTGATAATACAATCATTCAACTTGAACATGTCATAGAAAAATAACCAGAGGTACCATAGAGGTGAAAAAAAAGTTAATAAATTAATTTGAAATGCCAAGAATCAAAGGAAAATCAATAGAAATGAAAAATCATGGGTTTTTATACCTCAAATAAAGTGCAAACACAATAACGCTTTCGCAGAAGGATGAACAACACCCTATGAACCAAACACACGCTCCAATAAATGATAAAAAATTTCCTGAATTACAAATTGAGATATTAAAATTTGGTTAATTTGAGAAACACACCAAAAATAAATTGAAGGAATTATATCTAGACTGGAAGAGGAGAGGGATACCAGCAAGGGGAAATGTGGACACTAGAGCAAGGAATAAACGTTGCGACGGAGGATTGAGCTCACGTTGGAAGGCCGCCGGACAAAGAGGTGTTCAGGTTCACCGGAAAACTGCTAGTCAAGGGGGTGCGATTGCTGGCCGGATCAGTGAGGGAGGTCTGAGCATGGAGGGGCTCATCTAGCCTACGTAAGAGTGAGGGCAGTGATTACTGGTGCGGGAAGGCCGGAGGGAGGATGATGGAACTGTAGGCGGCTGGCATAGGAGGACGATGAAACCACGATGAGAGTGGGTGGACGACGAGCACACATGGGAGGCTGAGGCATTGTGAGAGGGGGAAGGTAGAGAGCACGTAGGGGAGGCAACAATGTGGTGATAGGGGCGACCTACGAGAGCACAGGGAAGGCCGCGATGTAGTCCACGTCTCGCATGAGATCTGGTAGAAAGAGGGGGGGGGGGGGGGTTCCCCTACCTTAGGATTCCTAATATTTTTATTCATTTTATAATTATAATAATAATAATAATAATAACAATAATAATAATAAAAAAACCAATAATAATAATAATTTCTTATCCATTTTATTTTAAATAATAAAAATAATATTATCAGTGTTATAATAATAATAGTTATAATATTAATAGTAAAATTATATTAATAATAACAATAATAATAACCACAATAAAATAATATTGATATAAAACTTAATAATAATTAAAATGATAACTTTGATTCACTTTATTTGAAATAATAATTATATTTATAACAATTTAAAAATAATAGTATTATTATAAAATTAAATAATAATAATATTATCATCTATGCAATATTATTATTATGATGGTTTAAATGTTAACCTTGTTTTATCATTAGAAAAGTTTATTTATCTTTATGTTTCAATCAATTTAATTTATTCATCTAATTTTATTATTTATTTGAACGATCGAGCAACTGCGTATTCACTATGACGGAATGCACGACCACCGCCAGTGGTGTGGTGACCACACATCGCCCTAAGACCCAAAAAAAACATCTAACATTGAAAATTGAAAACCTGGGACCAATCTAAAAATTTTCTGAATGACATGAGACCAAGAAATAAATAAAATAAATGGGCGTCTGAGGATGGGGTGTGACAATTACCCCCACCATAAATAGTTTTAGCACCCATAAAGTCACTAATCACAAATATATCCAAGAATTGAGCCCATGACCAAATGAATCCAAAAGAAACATGGAGTTTTGGGGTGAAAATTTATTCCCCAAGTCTCACCTGACCAACCCAAATGAAACCACACTCAAAATAAAGGGAAAAGATGAGGGGTTCTCTACACGATAGATATTTTACTAGCTCGAAAAGAAAAAACCAAACATACCATCCTAGAGGGGGGGATCTCACAGGAAGTTCCAACTGATCCAAACCAAATTCTATAGCACAATCGAAACAATTCCACCATTAGAACTAGGATATGAAACCATTACGGGACAAACCGATACATCGGGACACTAGAACATAAAAATTCCCCCACAAAATCGAAACACAATAGAGGAAAACCTAGAGAGACGCCCGAACTAAGAAGGAGACCTAAGACACTACTGAAAAATACCCTATAAAAATAGTTTGGAACTGTTGGTATATGCCTCAAAACTATTGGTATAGGCTATACCAACAATTTGGAGAACCGTTTCCAAGTATGATGTAATGCCCCGTCCCCAGTTACCCAGAGTCGGTGCATTATTTCTTAACATTGGCATGACCACAAAAGATCAAGTCTCGAAAGACCGATTAGTTTAGTAGTCTTGGAAACACTAGATACATACATAAGTCTTACATTACATCATAAAGTGAAAAATCACAATAACATATTCTCCATTTTCCACACTCATATCCCCTTCAGACTATCCCTGCAGGTCATTCCTAAAATACTTCTTCATATCCTGGAAATATTAAAACATTGAAAGGGGTGAGCTCAGATGCTCAGTAAGGATAATAATATAGCGGAAGCTTTCATAAATAAAAATTAACATTTAAGGCAATGTATAACTAAAACAAAAGCCTTTTAAACTAGAACTATAGAATAATATGGAAAAAGTAAAATGAAATAATTCTATTTACTTATTCACATGGATATTCTACTGGTCGAATAATCACATGCAACATCAATAACTGCTTTCATAATGATGGAATGCATAATTCCAGACTATCATAACCACGTAGCCAAGGCGTCGGGCCAAGACCACAAATAAGATTTTGTCAGGGCCTCGTTCCAAGACACTAGTTTGTCTCATGAGACCTACCGATGCATCGAGGAGATATAGCGGGCTCCCCCCATCACTTATTAAGTCCAATGCATTACTCATATGAATACGTTTAAACATATCATAAACCATAACATAATCGCGTCACATAAAACATGCATAAAAGAAACATAAAATTTCCACATTTCAATCACAAGATATCAATACAACACATTGATATAATAAAAACATTATCAAAACCATTTTTAATACCAAAATAAAAGAAAATTAAAACTTCGTATTTATTTTTCATTTAAAAAAAGTTATGGCTTATAGAGGAAGCCTAAACTCAAATAATTTTAACGATGGCAGAGAAGTCGTTGTCTCCGCATACATAAGAAAAAACATTCCTTTTGTTGTTTAGTAAAAACGCTTCGTATAAAAATATTCCTTTTGAATAAAAGTAAAAGTCAAAGGGGTTTATACAACATATAAAAGAAAGTTGTGTATAAAACCAAATATGTCTCAATGAAAGGAGATTGAGACGAAGTCCCTTACAAAGATCATTTTTTAAATAAAATAGATCTATTTTGTTTATTCACTATAAGTACACATAAAGAATGTATAAATACAAGACATGACATGATAATATCATGACATAAATTGAAAGTAGGATATTAACCCAAAGAACGGAAATTGGGTTAAGAAGTTCCCTTATAATGATCATTTTTTTAAATAAAATAGAACTATTATGTGTATTCACTATATTTACACATAAAGAAAGTATAAATACCAGATAGGACATAATAATATCATGACATAATTTGAAAGTAGGAGATTAACCCAAAGAACAGAAATTGGGTTAAGAAGTTCCCTTAAAATGATCATTTTTTTTAAATAAAATAGATCTATTATGTGTATTCACTATATTTACACATAAATAAAGTATAAATACCAGATAGGACATCATAATATCATGACATAATTTGAAAGTAGGAGATTAACTCAAAGAGCAGAAATTGGGTTAAGAAGTTCCCTTACCTCATGTCCGTCTTGACTCGACCATTATTTAACCTCCCGAATAATAAACTAGAGTTAATTTATAATTTCTTAAGAACATTTTTCAAGTTTATTATTCCTTTTATATCACTTATTACCATGTTATGAACATTATGTAATTATTTATGTTAATAACGGTCGTTTTGTCAATCTTTGGTACTTGAGTCAAAAATAAACTTCTTGTAATTACAAGTTGTTCATATGGTAAAATATCCATAATTATATCCACGATTTAGATATCATATATATCATATATATCTAGTATATACATTCATTCATAATATTACGTAACATTTAGAGGTAAGAAATGAAATGCACCGTTCATGGAGACGGTAAGCTGTACGTACGCATGAACGCTAATTTCATTTGTATTTCATATTTAATGGAATGAAATAATAATGTTATAAAGGTGTATTATAATTAAAGTATAATATCATATATACTATCATCTACTCCATCCTTTATACGTCCCACATATGGCATTAATGATTCAAATCACTTTGAGGGGGCGGTAGTCCGCACTTCCTAAAATGAAATTATCGTGTTTACCCATAATAGAAATCATAAAGTATTCCATAAATGAGAAATACAGAAGCATAATGAAAACATAAACATAATATATATATCATATATGAAAATATTTTCATCAAAATTTCCACCATTAGAGGTGTTAAAAGAATATTGAACAATCATCATTTCGTGAGGCAATATTTCGCGACCCACAGAAACAGTATGTTCTTTAACCATTAGAAGAAGGTGTGTGTAAGTGTAAATTAAACACTTATCATAAAAACATCCAATTATATTGAGTATACTTGTGTTGTTACAAAATAAAGTAATAAAAATAATTTATGGGGTTGGAGAAGCAAAATAAAACAAAAGAACACAAGAGAAGACATTACCTTAAAATCGGGTAACTCTTTTTGATTTGAGCCAATGGATTCCTTGGGAAGAATTATGCCCAAAGGGAGGCTTCTAGGAGTAATAGAGGGATGTTGATAGATTATTTGGGCAGACTTTGGCCGATCCAAATGGCTTTGAAGGTGTGAATAAAGTGGTAGTGGTGGGGGCCTTTTATAAGAGGAGAGGAGGGGCACTCTTGGAATGTAATGAAATGTTACATTATTATGAAGTGATTTTCGGATTTCAAAGGTCCCACAATGATATATTCCAAGGATAAGGTGACAATGGTTCTAAATATTCTCATCCAATAGGTTTTTGACAAGTTGAAGCCTTATATTTTACATTATCTTTTCTTTTTATTTAAATTGTTAATTAATGAGGTAATCGCTGCATCATCATTGTGTCATTAAAAACTTAATTTATTTAATGTCTAAAAATTATAAAAAAAATATCATGATTCAGGGGATCATTTTATATTTCCAATTAATATGTATAGTCTAAAATTAAACTTATATAACCCCATGTAATAATTGTTTTAGTAAAACAACACATGTTTGTGACAATTTTATTTTTACTTTAAATAAAAAGTTATTAATGTCATTTTCTTACCCAAGTGGCTCCATGGGGTCCCCAAGTTGACCCATGGATTGTCTTGGTCGGCCATGACTCATCAAATAAGGGTAGGACAAGTGTATGGTTATTTTCCTATTTTTATAATATTATTTTTACCTTAAATTCCACTAATTACCATTAATCGCGATTAATTAAAATTAAAAGTTACTATTCACCAAAAAATTATTTTGATACCATTGAACCACATTTTAATCCTAATGACAACCATGTATGTCGGATTTTTGAAAATCAAATCATATAAGTGGTAATGTTTCATTTAAACGAAAAATTAGTTTTTTAACTACCACTTAGTGGTTTCACTATTAATCAAAAATTGAAGTTTTTCAGAACAATGCCAAAATTTCACCCTAAGATAAAATTGATATTCCGAATTAAAAAATGATGTCTATTTTAAAAAATTCCAAACATATAAGTTGCATTAATTAATTTTATAATTAATTCCCACTGTTACAACAAATAGCGTTTTTTAAGAAACAATATATATCAAAAGATTGACAGTTGTTTATGTCCAATTTCAAAGTGAAATTAATTCTAATGAACACCATTGGATAAATTGGTAAAAATATATTCTTATTATACTTTAAAACCACTAAATATTATAATTTATCACTATAATTTATTTTGATTAAAAAAGTTGTTTTTAAGTATTTTTCACTATACATAAAAAATTGGAAGTTCTCAGAAAAATACCAAAAATTCAACATAGGCTAATTTTGATATTCTGAATCAAAAAATGAAGTCCATTTTGAAATATAAAATATATATAATTTCAAAAGGTGGGTATTACTATTCATAATGGCTATTTTGATTGGTCGCGGTGCGTTAGAATCTCGAACTTGCGTACAATGCAAGCTATTGCATTATTGAAAGAGAAGCGTATCGTGGAAGCTCGGGGTGTTAAATTCTACACTCCTTCAATAAATTGCATCCTCGCAATTTGAATTTTTTCTTTGAAAATAAAAGGTTTAAAATAGAAAATACCTTTGTGGAAAACCCACATCGGAAATAGGTTTAATAATAATATAACATTAAAAGAAAGAAAGAGAGGTACAAAGGTCACCCGAGATAGCCCATACTAGGATTATATGAAAATATAGATATGGAGGAAAAACAAACCATCAAGGTCTGATGGAGAGTTGTAGAAAACTAGATTAGGAGAAATTTAACCACAAGAAAATCACAAACTTGTGATTGGTTAAACAGTCATTGAATCCCCATTTGGAAAAGTTAACCGACAACGTTTTTGTTTTAAGTTACCTTTCATAATGTTGAGGAATTTATTTAAGAGATTTACTAAGAATGTAAGGAAATATACTTACTTGTCATATAAGATTTCATTCTTTAATAAATTTTTACCACAAACCCATCTTTCACTCCAAATGGTAACAGAACTCAAAAATTTTCTATTTATCCTAATTTTATAAGGTTCCAAATATTACCACATACCATTTAGATTCAGAAAACTATTTTGTAATAACTAGGGACTTCCTGTAGGCTAGTGGTGGGTAATAAAGCCCTGTCGCACTATGGTTGTGGGTTCAGTTCCTGCAGCTTTGTCCGACGCGACAGGTTATTCCCCAACCTGCAGGTTGTCCTTTTCCTAAAACTATAGTGTTATAATCTTCCAAAAATAATCTTCAGAAATGTTTTAACCTTAAACAATACTATCCAAGGTTCAACTTAATCCATTCTAACCTTTATAGTTATCCAAAATACCTCTGTCCAGACTTTCTCTAAAAGGTCTCTAAATTCCAAAATAAATTGTAACATCAGATTCCCCAAATAAAGTAATGTTTCTCTTATTGTCACACACTAAAAATATGATTACCTTCATCATATTAAAACCTTAATGAAAAAAACAAGTGCTACAGTATAATACTTATATATATCACATTATTCTTATAACCATAAAATAATCCTTGAGTCCAAAAGCACCAAAACATTAATTATTCCACTTCAACTATAGTAACAGCATAATATTGTCCTTGATCCCTTGGCCTTTTCTAAGGTAAGTTTCCCTGATGCTTAGGAAATTTATTTTCATAGTGTCCCATTTCCCTACAATTGTAGCATTCAACATTGATAGCCTCTTTCTTTCCCTTGCAATCACGAGCCTGGTGACCATTTTCTCCACATTTATAACAAACTACCATTCCTTTTAGGAAAGTGCTGGGGTGATTCTTCCCACAATTATCTCATAATAGAAAATCCTTCTTTCCCTTTTCCCCTTTATCTATCTCTTGTTCCACTATTCTCTTCTTCTCTAGCTTTACTTTATTGTCATAAGATTTAGAGAATTCCTTTTCGGTCTTGATAGCACATGAGACAATATCTTCGTACGATGAGATGGTTTGTGAGACTAATGCTCAACGGAGAAACGATTTTAACCCATCAAAGAAATGATCAATCTAACTTCTTGGGTTACGTATATAATCTGCATCGTGTCTTGATAACCTTGTAAAGTTTTCCTCATACTTTGCGACATTCTCATCCTCCTTTTGTCTCAGACTCAGAAATTGCCTTTCCATATCTGCTCGAGGGTCATGAGGAAAGTATTTTTCTAAGAAAATCTCTATGAACTCCCTCCATTCCATATTTGATACTTCATCATCTTCATTTGTGTTTTGAATCAGCGACCACCATTGATCGACATCTCCAGTGAGGCGGTAAACTGCCATGAAGACATTCTCCCTTTCGCTACTCCCCAAGGCGTGGAATATTTTCTCTAAGGAGTTTATCCATTGCTTAGCTAATAATGGATTTTTACCCCCATTTAATTTTGGTAGTTGTTTCCTCATGAAATGATCTAACATTGATCCTCCACGTTGCGGATCAGGGTGCTTCATACGAGTAAGGTTATTATTCATAACCCGAGGGAGTTATCCCAGTATGGTGATAAGTTGATCTGTACCAGTTGTATCTCCAGCTCCACAATAATTATCTTGAGCATGAGGGAAATCCCTACATGTAGTGCGTGCATTTATATAGTTTCCATTCCTCCCACTAAGTTCCATTTCTAAACAATGGCATAAACAAGATTAGTTCATGAATCAAAATACATCATTCCATACTTGTAAAATACTTAACATAAATTGAACTATTTATGGATATAATCTATAATCATAAAAAAATTTTCTTTGAGGAAGTATATACTCACAACCCTTCATAGTGGTTTGTAAAGAAAATGAGAATTATACTAAGCATATCCCCCGGGAGTGTCGTAACCAAGAGTGCAGCAAGGCTCGTTGTCGTGCACCAGTTCCCATTCGAGTCTAGCTCAAAGTGGGGTTTTTGGGTTTTACCCCTAGGTACATCTATGCCAGAGCTGCCTCTACCTGCTCGTATCCAGACAAGGATGTATTGCTA
This sequence comes from Viscum album, assembly GCA_963277665.1. Lineage (NCBI taxonomy): Eukaryota > Viridiplantae > Streptophyta > Magnoliopsida > Santalales > Viscaceae > Viscum > Viscum album. The sequence goes on along the minus strand of OY728119.1, from coordinate 1,573,862,962 downwards.
GGAAAACTCAAAAAATCTCTATAATACCAAAATTTTAGGAACTTCTTATATACTAATCCTCAAAGTCAATCTTTGGGCTATGTGCTCTAATCAGATTTTATCTAAATCTAGCTTCCAAGGTTAGTACTAAACTCCCTATGATACCAACTGTAACGCCATGAACCCAGTTCCCCAGAGTCGGTGCATTACTTCGTAACATTGGAATGATCACAAAAGATCAAGTCTTAAACGACCGATTAGTTTAGTAGTCTTAGAAACACTAGATACATACATAAGTCTTACTTTACATCATAAAGTGAGAAATCACAATAACATATTCTCCATTTTCCACACTCATATCCCCTTCTGACTATCCCTGCAGGTCATTCCTAAAATACTTCTTCACATCCTGGAAAAATTTAAACATTGAAAGGGTTGAGCTCAGATGATCAGTAAGGATAACAATATAGCGGAAGATTTCATAAATAAACATTAACATTTAAGGCAATGTATAACTAAAACAAAAGCCTTTTAAACTTGAACTTTAGCATAATATGGAAAAAGTAAAATGAAATAATGCCATTTACTTATTCAAATGGATATTCTACTAGTCGAATAATCACATGCAATATCAATAACCACTTTCATAATGATGGAATTCATAATGCCAGACTATCATAACCACATATCCAAGGCCTCGTGCCAAGACCACAAATAAGATTTTGTCAAGGCCTCGTACCAAGACACTAGTTTGTCTCAAGAGACCTGCCGATGCATCGAGGAGCTATAGCGGGCTCCACCCGCCACTTATTAAGTCCAATGCATTCCTAATATGAAGAGGTTTAAACATATCATAAACCATAACATAATTGTATCACATAAAACATGCATAAAAGAAACATAACATTTCCACATTTCAATCACCAGATATTAATACAACACATTGATAAAATAAAAACATTATCAAAACTATTTTCAATACCAAAATAAAAGAAAATTAAGACTTGGTATTTATTTTCCATTTAAAAAAAGTTATGGCTTTTAGATGAATCCGAAACTCAAATAATGGTAACGACGGTGGAGAATTCGTTGTCGCCGCATACGTTTGAAAAAACATTCCTTTTGTCGTTAAGTAAAAATTCTTCGTATAAAAAGATTCCTTTTGAATAAAAGTAAAAGTCAAAGGGGTTTATACACCATATAAAAGAAAGTTGTGTATAAAACCAAATATGCCTCAATGAAAGGAGATTGAGACGAAGTCCCTTACAAAGATAATTTTTAAATAAAATAGATCTATTATGTGTATTCACTATAAGTACACATAAAGAATGTATAAATACAAGATAGGACATAATAATATCATGGCATAATTTGAAAGTAGGAGATTAACCCAAAGAACGGAAATTGGGTTAAGAAGTTCCCTTACAATGGTCATTTTTTTAAATAAATAGATCTATTATGTGTATTCACTATATTTACACATAAAGAAATTATAAATACCAGATAGGACATAATAATATCATGACATAATTTGAAAGTAGGAGATTAACCGAAAGAACAGAAATTGGGTTAAGAAGTTCCCTTACAATGATCATTTTCTTAAATAAAATAGATCAATTATGTGTATTCACTCTATTTACACATAAATAAAGTATGAATACCAGATAAGACATAATAATATCATGACATAATTTGAAAGTAGGATATTAACCCAAAGAACAGAAATTGGGTTAAGAAGTTCCCTTACCTCATGCCCGTCTTGACTCGACCGTTCTTTTACCTCCTGAATAATAAACTAGAGTTAATTTATAATTTCTTAAGAACCTTTTTAAAGTTTATTTTTCCTTTTATATCACTTATTACCATGTTATGAACATTATGTAATTATTTATGTTAATAACGGTTGTTTTGTCGATCTTTGGTACTTGAGTCAAAAATAAACTTCTTATAATTACAAGTTGTTCATATGGTAAAATATCCATTATATCCAGAATTATATCCATGATTTAGATATCATATATATCATATATATCCAGTATATACATTCATTCATAATATTACGTAACAATTAGAGGTAAGAAATGAAATGCACCGTTCATGGAGACAGTAAGCCGTACGTACGCATGAATGCTACTTTCATTTCTATTTCGCATTTAATGGAATGAAATAATAACGTTATAAAGGTGTATTATAATTCCAGTATAATATCATATATAATATCATTTAATCCATCCTTTATACGTCCCACATATGGCATTAACGATTCAAATCACTTTGAGGGGGCGGTTGTCCGCACTTCCAAAAATGAAATTATCGCGTTTACCCATAATGGAAATCATAATGTATGACATAAATGAGAAATACAGAAGAATAAGGAAAACATAAACATAATATATATATCATATATGAAAATAGTTTCATCAAAATGTCCACCATTAGAGGTGTTAAAATAATATTGAACAATCATCGTTTTGTGAGGCAGTATTTCTCCACCCACAGAAACAGTATGTTATTTAACAATTAGACGAAGGTGTGTGTAAGTGTAAATCAAATAATTATCATAAAAACATCCAAGTATATTTAGGAGACTTGTGATTTTACAAAATAATGTAATAAAAATATTTTAGGGGGTTAGAGAAGCAAAATAAAACAAAAGAACACAAGAGAAGACATTACCTTAAAATCGGGTAAATCTTTTTGATTTGAGCCAAAGGCTTCCTTGGGAAGATTTCTGCCCAAAGTGAGGCTTCTAGGAGTAAGAGAGGGATTTTGAGAGAGTATTTGGTCAGAGGTTGGCCGATCCAAATGGCTTCAAAGGTGTGAATAAGGTGGTAGTGGTGGGGGCCTTTTATAAGAGGAGAGGAGGGGCACTCTTGGAAAGTAATGAAATGTTACATTATTATGATGTTCTTTTCAGATTTCAAAGGTCCCACAATGATATATTTCTAGGAAAAAGTGATAAGGGTTAGAAATATTCTCATCCAATAGGGTTTTGACATGTGTAAGCCTTATATTGTACATTATCTCTTCATTTTATTTAAATCGTTAATTAATGAGGTAATCACTGCATCATCATTGTGTGATTAAAAAATTAATTTATTTAATGTCTAAAAATTATAAAAAAATATAATGATATATGAAATTTATTTATCTTTCCAATGAATATTTATAGTCTAAAAGTTAACGTATATAACCTCGTGTAATAATTGTTTTAGTAAAACAACACATGTTTGTGACAATTTTATTTTTACTTTAAATAAAAAGTTATTAATGTCATTTTCTTACCCAAGTGGCTCCATGGGGTCCCTAAGTTAACCCATGGATTGTCTTGGTCGGCCATGACTCATCCAATAAGGGTAGGACAAGTGTAAGGGTATTTTCATATTTTTATAATATCATTTTTACCTTAAATTTCACTAATTACCTTTAATCGCGATTAATTAAACTTAAAAGTTACTATTCACCATAAGATTATTTTAATCCCATTGAACCAAATTTTACTTCCTAATGACAACCATGTATGTCGAATTTTTGAAAATCAAATCACAGAAGTGGTAATGTTTCATTTAAACAAAAAATCAGTTTTTTAATGACCACTCAGTGGTTTCACTATTCATCAAAAATTTAAGTTTTTCAGAACAATGCCAAAATTTCACCCTAAGATATAATTGATATTACGAATTAAAAAATGATGTCTATTTTACAAAATTCCAAACATATAAGTTGAATTAATTAATTTTATTATTAATTCTTGTTGTCACAACAAATAGTGTTTTTAAAGAAACAATATATATCAAAAGATTGACAATTGTTTATGTCCAATTTCAAAGTGAAATTAATTCTATTGAACACCATTGGATAAAATGGTAAAAATATATTCTAATTATTCTTTAAAACCAATCTATAGTATAATTTATCACTATAATTTATTTTTATTAAAAAAGTTGTTTTTAAGTATTTTTCACTATTCATAAAAAATTGGATGTTCTCAGAAAAATACCAAAAATTCAACACAGGCTAATTTCGATATTCCAAATCCACAAATGAATTCCATTTTGAAATATAAAATATATAGAATTTCAAAAAGTGATTATTACTATTCATAATGGCTATTTTGACTGGTCGCGATGCGTTAGAATCTTGAACTTGCGTACAATGCAAGCTATTGCATTATTGAAAGAGAAGCGTATCGTGGAAGCTCGAGGTGTTACATATGCTGTGGGGATATGTCTATACCAAATATTTTGGGAAAAATATATGTATAGACCTATACCAATGGTTTTAAAAACAGTTCGTATAAGTAATATGAAAATCTATACCAACAGTTTTATAAAACATTGGTATATATAATTCAAAAAATAATCATTCGCTTGGTTTTGATCCCAGAACCTCCCGTTTGTGATTAAACGACCTAACCACTAAACTAACTTACTTTTTTGAACATAATTTTATAAATATATATATGTATTATCATAAGTATTTTAAATGTTTATTTATTTAATGTATGCTGTAATAAGATTCCATTAAAAATACATGTACCTATACAAATTGTTCTCAAAACCATTGGTATGGACCTATACCAATAGTTTTGAGAACCGTTGGTATAGGTTCTTTGATTTTGGGACCTATACGAATGGTTTTGGACAAACTGTTTGTATAGGGGGGACCTATACCAACAGTTTGGACAAACTGTTGGTATAGGTACAAATTAGTGATCTATTCCAACGGTTTTCCCAAAACTATTGGTATAGATCATATTTCCAGTAGTGAGACAACACCCATTGATTTCACCAAATTTTTTCCTAAAGAACACAATTGAGACCAAACTCAGAATTAGAACTGGTCTGTTTATTCATAGGTCCAATACCCTTCAAGGAATCATGACGATCTTAGAACCACAATAAGAAGAGATAAGGCCACTTGGATTGCGATAGAACAAGATCATCACACCTCCACAACAAGGATGAGATTCTGAAGGTGAAACGAATAGAACAAGGAAACAACAGAAATTTCCATCCCATAACAAAAAATTTAAACTAGACCAAGGTTCTACGTACCCTCAGAAACTTTTGACTATGCATGAGCTTCACCTTGAGACCTGTGGTAGGGTCCCTAATGGTTGAAGTGTCTTCTAAATCACTGTTAGGCATTTGAATCCTCTGTTCTCCAACTTCCCCTTCCTCTTGTCGGTTCAAAATGCCACAATGGTGGTATGTTTTTAAAGGGATGAAACATGATGTCTTAGAATGCCAGAACTGACCATACTAGTGGCACACAAGAGAATGGTTCAATAACTAGAAGCCAACACCGAAAAAATGGGTTCTTGGAGACATGTTCCTTCAGTATGCACTCTTTGACAAATGGGGAACCTTTACGAAAGCCAGACACCATTAACCACACCCAAAATTCAAACAATGATGATACATATCATCTTTACTAGTCCAAAACTGAACCTTCAAATAAATCTCAGACGATACGAACTTTAACACCCTCAGGAGTTCCCAACAGTCTGAAAGACCACTATAATTCCACAAACGACACAACTACATCTAACAGAATTTGATTACCTTGATAGATAGGTGACACATGAAAAGAACGGAAAACCAGGCATGACTCATTGGAAACCTTAGCGGACTTTCTGGGTGGCATACTCAGAACAACATGAAAAACACAACTATGATCAACATTAAGAAAAATCCCAATCAAAGTAGAAGCCGAAGCCAAGGGAAACAGGCACATAGACCAAACATAAACAAACACAACTAAAATTTTTATTTCCAAAAACTGTCATTTATTTTAAATTTTTAAATCTCACCTATGGTACCCTATGAACCATCACATGTGCATTCATCCAATCCCACTTACATCATCCACAAACAAGTGACCCCATGCACTCTACATACATACACATGCACATGTGACCCAACATAAATAATACCAAGGTTCAAACTCTTGTTTCCCTTATCAAATCCAAATACACACAAAAATTTTCCAAATTAAAACACTTTATCTTTAAAAATCCACTTCCCTAATTTCAAAAAAATTTAAAAGAAACACTTTTCCATTTTAAAATTAGTTTCATTTTTAACTCACACTCACATAAACCAAGATCAAAGAAAAACACAACCAACAAAAATCCACCAGATTGAAGAAGTCGTGCATATGACTAACCCGACGACATGGTGGTGAGCCTTTCCCCAAGTAAGGAATACCACTAAGAGGACCTTGAACCAGGCACTTGGAATTCACATGGGTCCCCACCCCATGTGAGGCTAAAATATAAACCGATTCGCCTCCATTATCACCCCTCAATCCAAAACAACCCAATACAAAAGTCTCAAAAATCGGACTACCCTTGGTAACTCTGGTCCCATCATGAGCTACAGTGATCAGGAACCAACTTGTAACCTAGCTCTTGAGCACCAACAATCCAAATCTTCATCTACTGAATATACAAAATATCATGGTCCTCATCTGATAAAATTTTTTCATGAACAATTCCTAGGTTGAGTAGGAAACGATCAACTAAGCCAGTCCACGACATGTGTCGAGGGGTATTACCAATCCCCCTGGAATGGAAACTTGTGTTGAGAATCAAAAATACAACCAGTGGGAACAATTTTTCCCAAAAAATGAATTAATAAACAAGAATAACTAGAAAAATAAAACTCAACTCTAGCAGTTGAAAAATAATGAAAACTGAGCAACTCAAACAATCCTCCATGTGACCTTCTAGGTCACCACCCAACTTAGAACCACGTTCTCTCCATGGTTGATCCCAAAATAATAGAAATTGAACTAAGAAACTGAACTTGTATCTGAAAATATTGGATAGGCATGGGAATTAAAATGCTCAGTAGGGATGCCAAAAGTGAACAAGAGAATCCATACATTTCCAAATTCCAAGACAGTGCAAGAATACTAGTTTGAACTACCTTTATAAAAATATGGTTTTTATAAAATTCATTTTTAAAACTAACAATCACAATTTCAATGCCCTTAAAATTAAAAAAAAACAAGGAAATGAAATAAAGTCGGGAACTCACAAACTTTTCAAAAACGGATACTTTGAAATCCTTTTTAAAACCAACCATACATACAATGTTTTTTTCCTAATAAAACCCAAAAACCAAGATCACAGTTATAATTCAACACACAACAAGGGAAATGGTACTAATATTTGTAGTATCAAAGGATCATGGAAAACCTAGGAACTCAAAGGAAGAACATAATATAATAATACTTGCAACTCCATCCCTAGTAGCATGCCACACACGACAGAATCAAACACTGTAATTCTCGACCACCCTTTCTCCGGTCAGATCAAGGGGCCCAATCCCATAGAAATAATCCCAAATGTCCACCTACTACGGGACACTAGATAATACATGAAATTCTAGTGCAACAATAATCCTCAGTAAACCTCCTTGCTATGTCATGTTTCCGTGCTGTGTTCATATTGGCATCTTCCACACATTCAAACAACAAACCTCATATATAACAAAGCACACTACACAATCTGAAACCACCTAGCCACCTCATGGTTATTCCCTTTCCATAAATAATAATTACCCAAAGGTGGTCCTATTCTAAGGACCCTCCTGTCTAATGATCAACAAATGAGGCGAGATACCTAACCAAAGAGGGGTTTTACAATCATAACATTTCAAAGATTCCAAACGACCATCATATAAATCCCACACATCAAATATTTTATAAACAAGCAATTTAAAATGGAAATGGAATTTTACCTTCATAATGATTGACCTTTTATTGAAACATTTATTAACCATTTCAAAACAACCCCAAATACCATATTTATTCAAAAGTGGCCAAACGGACCATAAATAATGTTTTCCCCAAAAGTGATCAAGTTCTTTTTAAAAACAAATTAAAACACACAAAACTTTTGAAAAATAAGAAATGGGCCATAGATTTTGAACACACACACACCCAACAACTTAAAAATTTCCATACAGGCCTTATCATTTCCATCCACCCACACAATCATGTTTCAAGGACAACCGAGCCAAACTATACAAACCCATTTGAAGTAATATTTTTTTGGATCACAAAGTGTGCCACTTACCCAATTTTTGGAAAACATGGAATAATTTTAGAGAAAATAAAAGGAATGGGGGAAGAGGTACTCAGGATGGAGACTAGCTCTAGAGTACCATTTTCACTTGATTGCACAACCATGTATGCACTTAATGTAGCCATGGTTGTTCCTTCATCCAATGGTACACTCTAAAACTGATAAAAGAATTTGAAATCCAATTTTGTAAACCCACCATATACTTTCCACCCAAAACCATTCATTTCACTAATTTATAAAATGCAACACATGTTTCCAAATCAAGAAGCTCTTTCAAAATCAAGTTCCAAACCACATCAAAGGAAAACACCTTATGTCACATATAAAACCCAAAAAATTTTCAAAACCAACATAAAAAAAATATTTCATGGGGTAAAACACCACTCAACCTTCTAAATTAAATTTGAAAGTTCATTTGAAATTTCATCAAACACTTTTCACACAAACACACAAGAGCATAAATCAAGTTTCATGTACAATCTTATTGCTAATACAATAATTCAACTGGAAAATGTCATAGAAAACTAACTATATATACCATATAGGTGCGGAACAAGTTGATAATTTAATTTGATATGCCAAGAATCAATGGACAAGAAAAGGAAAGGGAAAATCATGGTTTCTCCTACCTCAAACCAATTGCGGACACAATAACACTTCTATAAAAGGACGAACAAGACCCTACGGACCAACCACACACTCTAATTAATGACAATAAAATTCATGAAATATAAATCGAGAAATTACGATTTGGTTAAATTGAGAAACACACCAAGAAAATGGGAAGGAAATATATATAGATCGGAAGGGAATAGGGCTACCGATGAGGGGAATCGTGACCACTAGAGTAAGGCGGAAACGTTGTGTAGGAGGTACGAGTTTGCGTTGTAATATCATTAGACAAAGAGGGGTTCAAGTTCACTGGAAAACCGTTGGAAAAGGGGGTGCAGTTTCTTGCCGGAGCAGTGAGGGGCGGTCGGAGCACGGAGGGGCTCATCTAGTTAGCACAAGGGGGAGGGTGGAAGTCGGCTGGTGGGGCAAGGACGCAGGGAGGATGGCGGCATTGCGGGAAACCGACGTAGGAGGAGGGAGACGCTGCGGTCAGAAGGGGCAGTCAGTGAGCGGACAGGGGAGGCGACGACGTGGTTAGAAGGGGCGGCCGACAAGCACATAGGGGAGGTTGCACTGTTGTGAATGGGGGTGGCCGACGAGTGCACTAGTAAGGCTACGACGTGATCTACGTCTCGCATGGGAGGAAGGAGGGGGGCGCCCCTCCCCTAGGGTTCATAATATATTTTTTCATTTTATAACTGTAACAACAATAATAGCAATAACAACAATAATAAAACCAATAATAATAATAAAACAAATAATAATAAGAAAACCAATAATAATATTATAAGAAATAATAACAATAATAATTTCTTATTCATTTCATTTTAATAATAACAATAATTTTATTAATGTTACAATAATAATAATATTAATAATATTAATTGTAAAATTATAATAATAACAACAACAACTACAACAAAAAAATAATACCAATAATAAACTTAATAATAATTAAAATGATAACATTGTTTCGCTTCATTTTAAATAATATTTATATTTATAAAATTTTTACAATAATAGTATTAATATCAAATTAAATAATAATATTATTATTATTTGTGAAATATTGTTATTATTATTATGTTTTAAACAATAACATTTTTTTATCATTAAAAGATTTTATTTAGAATTATCTTTCAGTCAATTTAATTTATTCAACTAATTTTATTATTTATTTGAACGATCAGGAAACCACACATTCACTAGGACCGAATTCACAATCGCCGCTAGTGGTGTGGTGACCGCAAATCAGCCTAAGACCCACTAAAAACATCAAACTTCAAAATATTCAAATCTGGACTCAAACTAAACATCATCCGAATGACGCGAGACTAAGAAAAGAAGAGGTCGGGGTGTGATATTCCTGACCCTTAAGCTAAATTTTTAACTCTAAAAGATCAATTGGTTACATTATATATGGATTAATTGATATATATTTATTATTGGGTACCAAATAAACATATAACTACAACTTTATTTTTTTGAGTTAAACATGAGAGATACTTAAGAAATATATCGGGAAAGTGATCCACTATCAATGGTAGACAACATAAAAATTTAATTCAACTAAACTAAGCAAAAATTATACCAAATGATAAGTGGTGATCCTATATTTACCTAAATTTAATCCTTAAAGACTCACGTAAAGATACCACTAACTAATAAAAGTAAATAATTTATCTATAAGATATATTAATGTCACTAATCACCAATAATAATTAATGTGTGATTGAAAATGAGTAAACCAATTAATTTATATGATTAAACAGTCATCATTTTCAAGACAATTACGTTCCAAAGATGTCCAGATGTAGGAATAATGATATCATAAGATAAACATATTCCTTTCATCACCACCATCTTATTTATAGGTGTATCGATATTTAGCACTCTAGATGAAAATTCCATTCCCACTACCAAATCACACTCAATACAAGTTAGAATAAGAGAATATATTAGAAATATTCTAAAATTTTTAATATAAGGTTAAATTCACTAGAATCATACCTTAAACTGTAGATGATCCCTCAATAACATCTATTTTCATCTTATCTATATATGTAACTATCATAAACCAGCTCCATAATTCAACAAAAATACCCAACTAAGATGGTTGTAAAGAAATTTATCCACCATGATGACTAGATATCCCTAATGAAACTAATAAAATACTTTTTTAAGTACCTCCTAACAAAGTTAATAAAATTTGACTCAATTCAATAATTATTCAACTACCTCCATGAGTTCTTCTTGAGTATAAATTTTATAAGTACCATAATAATCCATAATAATTGTATTTATTTAATTCATTTAGAGAATTTTATTGAGTATAATGTAGTACCCTGACCCATTTAGGCACATGAATAGTGATACTATCAAAGTTACACTAGGACTTAAGAAAACCTCCCCAAATGGAAAAGGATACCGACTAGCAACAGGGGTGTAAAGAAGTGACTGTGGGGAAGACTATACCATCTGGTTATGATATAATTATGGTCTAGTGTATATATTAAGTAGAAGAAAATAAATTCCAACAAAAACTATATTAGTAACCTTCCTATAGAGAAATAATAATCATACAATAAAATAATCGTAAACATTAGTAGTAGCAGAACTGATAAAGAAGCTATAATTCCATTTATGAATACTAAAAGGGAATATGTATAACTAAAAAGTCATACAAAAAAAATAACATTAGGGTTTCCAATGACTAACCTTAGTACATACATATATAATCATGCTGATATAGAAAGAAAACAAAAAGAGAAACTCTAGCCAAGGAAAGAAACCATGGTCTCTTGCCTTCCATCCCATGCTAGCTCAATCACTAAGATCCATATATTGAGCTGAACCTCCACCTAAACACATATCCATGAAGCCTACATATATCCCAAAGGGCCTATGCAGTGTGTTAGAAGGAATCTCGATAATAAATCACTAATGTGGGATAATCATACATTTTTGATTAATAAGGTGTGTATAAATAATAAATATAATTGAAAAACACACATGCATAATAATAACCCACTCCAATTGTGCTAAGAATCCAAAAGAGATCGATCACCTGCTTCATCCAATGCTAGTATACCATAGTGGAACAAATGCTTAGCCTAAACCCAAGGCATCCCCTGATGTAAAACAATATAGGTGAACTCTCAGGTTCCACCTATAATAAAATCGACTGACACCTCATGCCACCGAACACCTCATGTCCAAATAATATCCAATTTCCCAAAGGCATGACCAATTAATCAATACCTTTTTATATAGACCTCTACTCATAAGAAACTCTGTCAACATGAATCATGATGTCCTAGGAACAACAATTCCTTCCCTAAAATAATAATACCATCAGCTCAACAACTGATGTCCCGAGAAATGATGATATCCATCCTCCCAAAATAGTCTAGTCCCAATAGCCTCAAGTACAGAGAGTCTCATCCCCCAATTTAAGGTCTCAACACTACCAAATGATGGATCCTAACCATCCTTATATATTTCTATGACAAGAACCTCTAACCATAAAAATAAGACAAATCTAATAGAGAACTATATCGGCAATAGTGATCAATACCACCTCATCATTTGATTTTCACTATTTTCAAATGACTCTAAATGACACATTGGCCAACACACTTGAGAAAAAATCAATAATTAGGAACATAAGAAACATCATCTGGAACCTCATGCCCCTATGATCAGGTTGCTATATCTGATGGTCATCACCATCTCATATCACTTAGGCCATTCCCATAGCCAAATGGCCTCACCATCTCAATACCACAACCAAGTTACCCAACCTGTGATCATCATCACTCATAGAATCTGGGCCTCATTCAACATGATGACTAAATTTCCTCATACCTAATATAAAATTCTATCTCAATCCTTGGATTGAGCCTATCTCTTTCCCATGGAACACACAAAATAAAAACATATAATTAAATAATTTTAATAAATAAACACACCTATTTTAACCCACCATGTGGTCTTAAGCCACGTACCCAAATCAATCATGAAATCAATGTCTAGGTAATTATTAAAATCATCTCAAATGGTATCATATTTAATTTAAAGGCAATTAGTTAATTAATTTTTGTTTTACTCAACCTACCCAATGGAACGCTCAAAGACACACCCTAAAAACACTTTTGAAATCATAGAGAAAGGTATGAACCACCTACCTCATGTTGGTATATTCTCAAACTTATGATATTAGCCTTTAACTTGAGCTGATTTGAAAGAAATAATAATTTTCGATGAACTCCCTAAAAATAATGTAAATTTTCTCGCATGGAATTAGTGCTCTGTAAGGAAAGAGAAAATAATAATAGAGGTGAGTGGATTAAATATCTTACCGATATGAATCCAACATCTTAGATGGATCAAATAATGAAGATTAGAGTGAGAATCTAGCTCATAACCTAGAGGAGGAGTAATTGATCTCCCATCTAGTATACGTGAAATGTAGAAGAAGAAAAGGAGGATAATAGGTAAATAGAGGAGATGGAAAATCAGTAATTTCACCTCTCCAATTAGATCCATTTTTTGTTCTCATGGTTTGGATAACCATGCGACACCCACTATCAAAAGGGGAACCTCAAACGATTGACCCGCATAGTTTTCCAAACCATATGAAAACCATGTGACTCACATATCCTAAAAGATACAGAGATACCACACAACCATTTTTCCCCTATAGAATAATTTGGAAAATAGTGTCTAGTAGACATATAAGGCCAAAATATTTCTCCTAAGATTCCAAATGGTATGTCCAAACCATGCGATCCAGTTTTCACACCTAAGAAACTTGGGTTTTCAGAATCCAAAGAACCCCAAACCCAACCATAATCCTGAGAAACTTGGAAATAATTAAGACTCAACTAAAAATATGATTATGTGTTAATGAAAATATTGAAATTATGTTCCGATAAACAAGGAAAGAGTTGTTATACCCACCAAACTATGTAAATTAAAAAAGGTTGAAGAATTAAACCCACTCAAAAAACATGAGATGTTATAGTCTACTCCCTTAACATAGCTCGTCCAGAGCTATAAAACATAAATATAATATGGCACCAAACATACCCAACCTATTAGTAACACCCCGGTCTACCCTGTTTATAAAGTTAATAGGTAAAATACCTCATGGGACCCCACTATAGGAGTTACCTACCTTAGTCTCTTCCCAACCCGAAACTTAATTTTTTTTTGGTTCACTGACTATCCATAGACTCAATAGTCCTCCTTGTAGTGCCTCATCACTCTTAAACCTCATCAAGTTATCCTATTTCATCCTTGACACTCATCATGTACAACATCTCATTAGATTCCCACCTCATGTCCATCACATGCCACCCATGAGGTATCGTATCTTAGAAGATTCTCAAAATTAGTCCAGGTGCCTTGAACTTCAAACTAGTCATGAATCGCAATGACGCCCAGATGCCAAATCACCTTGAAATCCTTGCATTCATTTATTCCCAAATATAAATCATGGTTTGACTCACCTCATATATATATATATAATTCATATGAGATAATAGAAACCTAATAACTAACACCTGGTTAGTCCATAGATGCATCTTGTGTACCTCGTGCACCCAAAAAAACATGCCTACACAAGGGAAATGCCAATGTAAAAAAATAATCATGGTCCCACCCATAGAGTACCTTTAACTATAACTAGTTCCCCAGGCCGCCCTTCACCTGGTATCTCCACTATGTGCATCAGGCCTAAATATTGACTACTTGAGGCCTTGCCTCTAGGATGTGTCGCACTATGCCCCAACCACTGACCCCACTACTGGGTCCCCTTGTCTCTTCCATGACCTCATAATGTAGATAACTATCAGCCACCATCTCATAGTACCACTATTAGTTCTACCTTATAACCTTGATTTTGATATAGTTTCTAACTGTTGGATGTCTAAGAAGGATTATTGCAGAGCCTCTTGAGATGCCCAACCTAACTGCATGCTCGACACTCCTTTGGTGCCTGGTCACACTACGTCTGCCCATGACCCAACTTTATGCTTTGGAATTACATCATCAAATACCAACTTTGAGGTGGTTTTCTTGAGTCTCTAGCCTATCCTCCCTGATGAGATTCATCTCAGCCTCACTTACGACTATATGAAGTATTTCCCTTGTAACCAGCTAAAGGCATCACCCAGATTGAGTACAACTTATCTATCAAATTTACCTTAGTAATATGTGCTTGATTCACCACATCTAATAATGTGTGTTACTTGATGATTTTTAGCTGCTCCCAAATAGAGATCCAAAAAACATCCTTGAAACACCTCACCCTCTAGGTGTTGTCACCCACTATACCAGGTGTGAAACGAGAGAAGTTGATGAATGTCAATACATATTTCAGGGAAAAAATGTCACCCTATTGTTGGATTAAGAAATACCATGAACTCTTTACCCTAAACATCTCCAAGAATAAGTACTCGGAGAAACTGTCCTAAATTTTTTTCTAAGAAAGTCCCTTGTGTATGATTTCCTGGACCTGCACATCCCAACATCACTTATCTGGTCCCCTGAGCATATACATATCCATCTTCACCCTCATCTTTGGGGGTGTCTCAAGCTTTTTGAATATCATATGAGTTGTCTTGATCTAGTTTTTAGCCACCTATGGTCCACCCTCACCCTGAAATAGAGATGGGTGTTGTGACTGGAACTCCTGAGTTGGGTGATCCATAGAAAGGTCTAATTACTGAGCTCCCCTATCAATACTCTAGATGGAATGTGATAGAATTTCTCAGAGCATCTCTTCAAGCCATAGAACAATGGATCTCAGACCTAGAGGCTTCCTCGCCTCCACCTAAGATTGTACATGTGGCTCATTTTCTCCCTGACCCTCTAGGAATTCATCCCGACCCTTAGGGGTCTCAACCTATTCTTGCTTAAGTAACACCAACCATCACCTGCCGAACACTCCATTGGAGCCCGTCTAGGAAGCATCCTACAGAATACAAATATATCGGTCAAAAACTATATATATATACATATATATAATATAGATATAGAAATTAGTAAAAGGCATTCCAAACCCACTACCCTTAATCTTCCCCATCATAACCACGTCACACAACAGCCAGCCTCATGGACACTTACTCATCCAGCTCAGAGCCAGATATCACATATTTCGTGAGACAAACCCATACTGACAAACCATTTCACCTCAATATGATGACCAGGTCTCCCAACCTAGTGATCATAATCACCCTATATCATCATCCCTACATGATCATATAAGATCAATGGACATACATATACATATCACATATCAAAAACAGATTTTATTGGGTCTAATTGCATTGGATGGTTATGTAAGATTCCACCAAAGAGAGGCTAGGTAGGAAAAATCCACTTAACTTCCTTTGTTGATGATTTAAACAACCCAACCACTCTTAGTGAAATCTAGATCCCCAATGAAAATAACCAACATTTTATGATAGGAACATTCATATATATTGAAAGCATCCCATGTGCCTAATTGGAAAGCATAAGAAAACACCCCTTTCTATACAGGTTCAAGGGACTAAAGAACCTCCTTTACTATACGAGGCCATGGTTCACATGCTATAAAATATAACAATAACACCCAAGTGAACCACTCGAGGTGAAAATCATATAAAATGTTGAATGAGAAAAACAAAACAATAATTAACACCCCTAGAAACATGGTCTATTTCCCCATACATGGGGATGCAGGCTCCCAAACATGAGTTCTAAACCCAGTTCTGACAACATCCTAATCTACAGTCTAACCTAGCCCAAATAGTATGACTAATAGAAAAGGATATATAGGTATCATTAGTATCCAACCAAACGCTACTACTAATTCCTAGTTCTGATCTGATCTGATACCATTTGTAGAGACCCAACACATTTACCCACCCGACCAATGCTATGGGTATAGTTCCACTAGGCCTTAAGTGTGCATCCCAAAATTACAATGGTTTCCAACTACCAATGAGGGTATAAATAGGTGATAGTTGGGAGACTATACCCTATGTTGATTATATAATAATGGCATAATGTATATATTAATTAGGGTAAAATAAATACCAACAAACAATGGACCATTAACATTCCCATTGAATAAGAACAATCATTAAATAGTGGTAGCTAAATAATAGTAACAATATAATAGATATACCAGAAAAAATTCCATTTTTAGAAACTAAAATAGAATTTTCATACCGAAAAATCCATACAGATAAATAATGAAAGGGTCACCAATAACCAGTCTTAGTATGCACATATATAATCATGCAGATACAGAAATAAAACAAAAAAGGGAACCTCCCACTAAGATAAGAACCCATGGTCCATTTCCTTCCATCCCATGCTAAATCAATCAATATGTTCCAAATCCTGAGCCTGGACTTTTACCTGAATGAAAATCCATGAAGTCTACACATGTCCTGAGGGTCCTGTGTAGGGTTTTAGAAAGAATCTTAGTAGGACACCACCAATGTGGTCCTATCATACATATATTATTAAGAACACATTCCTAAATAATAAATATAACATCATAGAACACATGAATAATAATAACCCTCTCACCATTTGTTTAGAATCCATAAGGCATCGATCACCTTCTTTATCCAACATCGGTACACCATAGTGGAGAGGATCCTCAACATAATCCCAATGCATCCCAAGATTTAAAAAAAGGCATTTGAACCCTCAGGTTCTACATATAATAATATTTACTGACACCTCATTCCACCTGACACATCATGTCCAAACAATATCTGACATCCTGAAGGCATGCCCCATTATTTAGCACCTAGTCCTACATACCTCAGCTCATAGAAAACCCTGTCAGCTTGAAGAATGATGTATGAAGAAAAATGATACCTTCCCTCCAATAATAACATTTTCATCTCAATAGTCGATGCCCCAAGGAATGGCAATGTATGTTGTAACACCTGAGACTTTTATATTATATAAATCATCAAAGGAATCTTTTTCTACACAACACTTTCTTGGCTTGCTTTACACGAAATCGCGACCTTCCTCGATAGCTTGCATCGTACGCAATACCGAGTTTCACTAAACAACGATATGCTATTAAAATATTATTAAAACTAGCCATTATGAATAGTAATAACCACTTTTTGAAATTTTATAAATTTTATTTTTCAAAATGGACTTCATTTTTGGATTCGGAATACCAAAATTATCCTAGGGTGAAATTTTGGTATTTTTCTGAAAACTTTCAATTTTTGATGAATAGTGAAACCACTAAGTGGTAGGTTAAAAACTGAATTTTGCATAAAACATAATTTTACCGCTTCTGTGAATGGAATTTAGAAAATCCAACAGACACGATTGATATCAGTAAGTAAAATGTGGTTCAATGAGATAAAAATAATTTTTTGGTGAATAGTAACTTTTTACTTTTTTTTACCGTGGTTAATAGTAAATAGGGTAACTAAGGGTGAATATGATATTATTATTACCCTAACACATGTCCTAATTCTATTGGATAAGTGTAATTCGACCAGAAACAACCTTATGAATATAATATGACCATTTAGGTCCACTTGGATTAGATTATGACATTTAATATTATTTTATTTAATGAATAGTTAAAATAGTTAAAATCAAAGTTTAATAACTAAAACATTTTTAATATGGGTTTATACATAAGATAAATTCGATTATAAATATTCATTAGAAATATAAACAGATTTCCTACATAATGATATTTTATTTATAATTTTTAGACTTGAAATAAATTAATTTATTTATGACACAACGATGATGCAGTAATTACCCTTTTAAGTAAATGTTAACATAATTGATGATATAAATGCCCAAATAAATATAATTTGAGACTTTTTATGAATTCCACTAATTTTCTAGGTTACTATGATATATTATTGTTGATTTAATCAACTTTGTTTGAACATATAATTCTGTTATGACTTTCACAAAAATCATATATCAAATAGTTTCAAAATTGACACAAAATAGTTTTTAAATCAAATATTATATTATTAATTGTTATTTTATTCCTAAAAATCTAAGGTTAGGACAAATTACTTAGATAAGGATATATATATTAATAATAAACAACTTGGGGTTCGTTTGGCATGTTATAGTAAGTGTATTAACCATATAGTGTAAGAAAACAAAAAGACATGGTAAAAGTTAAATTATTTAACTTAGAGTTAAATCTAATTGATAAGGTTAAAATAATAACCTAAACTTGTCTAAATCATATTGGTTGATAGGATTTATACCCATCCCAACTTTACCTTCGAAATAAGACCCTTTGGAACCATTATAAACCGATTTTGACTTTAATATAAAATAATATTTTGAGATATTCCTATGGTGCCCCTCTCCACCCTTATAAAAGGGGACCTCCTCCCCCTCCTCGTCACACCAATTTGAGCACTCAAGCTCATCCAACCCCTGCCAAAATCCCTTCTCCACTTCCCTAGAATAATCCTAGAGGTCCTGGTCTTCTTCAAAGACCAATCTTAGTTCCCTAAGTGGAGGATTCAAAGAGGCGTTTCAAAGAAGAGGTAATATCCATTACCGATCTTTTCAATTTCTTTCTTCTTCAAATTATTCTTATTTAGTTGTTTCATGATAAAGTAATAACATCAGTATTACTTACATACTGATATATTATTATAAATATGAAATAACCCTAATTCACCTTCTATCCATCCTACGGAAAAATGAAATCACCGCGCGTGCGTACGTACGGAATACCGTCTCCACGCCGTGGTGTAATCTATTTTCCACCATCACCTTACAAGGATGGGTATAATGGTATAATGAGTAACTATATATGATTATTATAAAGTTATATTGATACTGAAATAGTATAAATACACTTAAATACAATTCCACGATCATGGGAACAATATCATCGCTCGTGCGTACGTACAGAATACCGTCTCCACGATGTGATGCGACTCGTTCTACATGATCATCATTACATAGTAATTATATAAATGGATTGAATGAATAAATATGATATATGTTACACTAATACCATTCTGGATATAAGTTATCTATAACCTTAAAAGAAGAATAAGAATTTATTCGGCAAAACACGCATAAGAACAAAAGGCAATAAAGACCCGAGTAACAAGTAATAATGAAATATTACTAATAAGAAGCTAAGAATATGACCATATATGATATCATATCAATATGTATGATTCTGGAATAAGTCAATAACATTATTTAAACCATTATATAGGAGCTTCGGACACGTACAAAGCAAATCGGACCTAAGGTAAGAGAAATATCACAATCTCATTTTTATCCGAGATTGTTTATACTTTGGTATTTACTGGGGTGTATTTTATCATCCACATCCATGTTTCCTCAATATGTAATATTTATATCCTTCTAAAATATTTTATATCCAATTTTACCCTTCGGTGTGTTTTTAGTAAAATATATGAAAGGAATCTTTTGTCGTTTTTCATACGAGGTACTTTTTTGACTTTTCTGACAAAAGTACGAAGAATGTTTTTTTAACTTATACGGCATAAATGGATTTTTAAAACATTATTTCCAAGAAGCTTCCTTTACAAGTTTACAAGTTTATTTTTAATCAACTTCTTTTAGTTTAGATTTGTATGACATGATAAGAAAGGAAATGTATTTTTGAAGTAGAAAGGATATTTTCCTCAATAATGGAGTTCAAATGTTTTATCAAAATTATTTTCCATCCAAGATAATATAGGGTTATGTTTTTATCCCTATTATTACATTGATTTGATTATGTTGTGAGGGAATTATTTTTATGAAGTCATTTACCTTATATGATTTGTTTTATGACATCATGATGTTTCAAGAATCCCATTTTTGTTACATGTGTTATGCGATGATGTATGATTTATGATTATGTGGCACACATAAGAAAGGATTCATTATAAGATGGGTGGGACCTATATCTCCCTCCAATGCATTGGGTAAAGATTTTTATCTCATGAGATAGACATGGCTAGAACGGAAGGTTATTTTGGTTCAGTGATACAGGACTGAAACGAGGAGTGAAATCGGTTCAGAAATGGACTTTGTCCGCTAAGATAGTCTTGGCAATGAGTCATGACTAACAAGAAATGATTTTCCATGATTATGTGTGCATGCCACAAAGTTTCAAGTTTTATGTTATGATTATGGAGATCTCATTTTCACTTATATGATTTATTCCATGTTAAGATATTATGATCTCTTTTGCAGGTTATGATTTTCAAAAAGATATGATATGATTTTTATTTCCTTTATTTGCCCTTGCTGATCATTTGAGCTCACCCTTTTTTGTATGTTTTCTTTTCCCTAGGTCAGGAAGATGAATATTAAGTAGAATATGCTAAAAGGGACCCTAGATATGATGAAATAAATGGGAGACACTGTAGAAGATTTATGAACCAGTTGTTTATGTTTCCCAGTTTCTAAAGAAACTATACCTATACGGTCCTTTGTGGTTTTGTTATATGTTGTAATAAGTGTGCTTCAATTTTGAAGTATTAACAATGTATGTAAAGTATGGGTCGTTATAGTTGGTATCAGAGGAAAGGTAAAGTCAACCTTTGGAAACTAGGATGTGAAAGCCTTAGTAAGAACCCTAAGGATAAGTCTAAGCATAGAACACAATCTTAGTGTTTTAGAAATGGCCATGAATAACCTAGGATAAGACCTTAAGTGTGAAATTTTATTCTTGATTATGTGGTTTTCCTATTATAATTAGTGTTTCTCACACTATTCTTCTTGGTTTTAGTCAATGGCTGGAACCCGAAGGAACCGTGTTAATGCGGAATGCGATGGGCAATGCAATGATTGTCCCCCTGAGCAACCAAACGTTATGGGAGCTGGAATGAAAAATCTTGTAGCCATGCTCACATAACTTTCTCAAGCTATGAATCATGCAGGACTTCCAAACGAGCAAAGGAAGGAGCAACATTCTGTTGAATCCTTTATGAGGCAGCCTCCACCTTCTTTCAGCGGGTCTACTGATCCATTAGTTGCTGAACAGTGGATTAGTACTACTGAAAAGATATTTTCAGTTCTTCAATGTTCTGAACATGATAAAGTCATCCTAGCAGTGTATCGTTTGGAAGGAGATGCTGATCAATGGTGGAATCTTATTAAGAATACGAGGCAAAGGGATGAAATTGAGTCTATGGAATGGGACGAGTTCAAGAACTTATTTTTCAATAAGTACTTCCCTTGTATTCTCCGAACAAAGATGGAGAAAGAGTTTCTTGAACTAAAGAAAAAGGATGATGAATCTGTTGGTACCTATGAAGCAAATTTTATAAGACTTGTAAGGTACGCTTCTGGTATTATTATCCAACCTGAGAGTAAGATCAATCGATTCTTTAGTGGCTTAAAACCAAGTCTTTGAAGGGCGTTAGCCATAAGGGACTTCAATAGCTATGAGGAAATCGTTCGATGTCCTCTCAAAGTCAAGATAGAGATTGGAGTAACCCATCAGTAATATGGGTTTGATAAGAAGAGGAAAATGGAATTCAAAGGAAAATCTAAAGAGCACACTGAAAAGAAGATGCGCTTTCTCTTATGCTCAAAGTG
This sequence comes from Viscum album, assembly GCA_963277665.1. Taxonomy (NCBI): domain Eukaryota; kingdom Viridiplantae; phylum Streptophyta; class Magnoliopsida; order Santalales; family Viscaceae; genus Viscum; species Viscum album. The sequence goes on along the minus strand of OY728119.1, from coordinate 1,573,840,677 downwards.
TGGAAAGAAACACGGAGGGAGTTGTCTTAAAGGGACAAGTAAATGTTTCAAATGTGGAAAGGAAGGTCATCGGACATTTGAATGCCGCGATAATGGGAAGAAGATGTCTAATGATGAAAACAAAGGAAGGGATACACAGAATGAACCTACTACACTTAAATGTTTCAAGTGAAAGGAGATGGGGCATTATGCCAATCAATGCCCAAATCCAAGGGTTGATGATGATGGTCGACGTCAAAAAACTCTTAAGGATAAAGACAAAGGGAAGTCACATGCAATTTCTATCAGTGATTTGGAGTACGATAACGAAGTGGTGAAAGGTACACTTACCATCCACTCTCAAGTAGAAAATGTTTTATTTGATTCTGGATCCACCCACTCTTTTATTTCTGAAGAATTTTCTAAGGGTATCACCGTATTACCTCAAAAATTAGATGTTGAGTTAGCTGTGACAACACCTAATGGAACATCAATCACATCAAAAGTTTATAATTCTTCTCCAATTGACGTTTTTGGGAAATTGCTTCCTGCAAATCTTGTGATCCTTCCTTTAGTGGAATTCGATGTGATTCTTGGCATGTATTGGATTTCTTTATACGAAGCTCATATCAATTGCCAAATAAGGGAAGTCACATTTCATATTCTAGATCAATCTATGATCGTCTATCAATGCAAGGATGAACATAACCTTCCAGTGGAAATTTCTTCCATTTTATGGGTATTGATTCCACTAAATGAAGGTTATTTATCTCAAATGGTTGGTGAGAAACTCGCGATTAAGAATATTCCCATCGTACGGGAGTTTGATGATGTCTTTCCGGAGGAATTACCGGGTCTTCCACAAAATCGTGAAGTTGAGTTTTCAATAGAACTCGTACCGGGTGCTTTGCCTATTTCAAAGACACCTTATAGAATGGCCCCAATTGAGTTGCAGGAATTGAAGAAGAAACTCCAAGAGAATATTGATAAGGGATTCATACGCCCTAGTGCGTCACCTTGGGGATCACCTGTTCTATTTGTTAAGAAGAAAGATGGATCAATGAGACTCTGCATTGATTATCGAGAACTTAACAAGATCACTATGGAGAACAAATATCCTCTCCCACGCATTGATGACTTATTTGACCAACTACGCGGAGCTAAATACTTTTCCAAGATTGATCTTCGTTCAGGGTATCACCAATTAAGGGTCAAAAGGGAGGATATACCAAAGACGGCTTTCCGTACAAGGTATTGACACTATGAATTTATAGTGATGCCATTTGGTCTTACTAATGCCCCTGCTATCTTCATGGATCTAATGAATAGAGTCTTTAGAGACTATCTTGATCAATTTGTGGTAGTCTTTATAGACGATATTCTTGTCTATTCAAAGAGCAAGGAAGAACATGAAGATCACTTTAGAATTATATTGAAGACCCTGAGAAAGGAGAAGCTTTATGCCAAATTTACCAAGTGTGAATTTTGGCTTCAAAAAGTTTCATTTTTGGGTCACATAATCTCAAAAGAGGGGATATCTGTGGATCCAGCAAAAACAGAGGTTATCGAAAGATGGTCGAGACCAACAACAGTAACTGAGATCTGAAGTTTTCTTGGTTTGGATGGATATTATCGACATTTTGTGAAAGATTTTTCACGATTATCTAACCCACTCACCAAGTTGACTCGGAAAGGAGTTAAGTTTGTTTGGACAGAGGAATGTGAAGAGAATTTCAAGGAGTTGAAAAGAAGGTTATCCAGTTCACCTGTGCTCACACTGCCTTGTAGTGGAGAAAGGTTTGTGATCTATAGTGATGAATCCAAGAAGGGATTGGGGTGTGTTCTTATGCAAAATGATATGGTGATAGCTTATGCCTCATGACAGTTGAAAATCCATGAGCAAAATTACCCAACACATGATTTGGAATTAGCTGCGGTAATCTTTGCATTAAAGATTTGGATGCATTACCTTTATGGTGAAAGGTGTGATATTTATACCGATCATAGAAGTTTAAAGTATATTTTCACACAAAAGGAGCTGAATATGCGTCAAAGAAGATGGTTGGAGATGATTAAGGATTATTATTGCTCAATCCATTACCACCCTAGGAAAGCAAACAAGGTGGCAGATGCATTAAGTCGACAAGACCATGCCAGTTTATCCATGATGAGGATCACAAAAGATCCAATATTTATGGATTTACAAAGGATGGATCTTGGAATTATAATGGAAGGGGAAAAATCTTATCTTTCTCAAATTAATGTTCAACCATCAATACATGTGATGATTAAAGAGGCACAGAAAGAAGATGTCGAGTTACAAAAGAAGGTGAGAAATGTTCCTGAATTCAACCTTGATTGTGATAGGATAATAAAGTTCAGGAATCGGGTTTGTGTTCCTCCCATCCCTAAATTAAAGAAGGAGCTGCTGGATGAGGCTCATAGTTCTTCATTCTCTATTCATCCTGGAAGCACGAAGATGTATAGGGACCTGAAAGAGTACTTCTGGTGGGATGGCATGAAAAGAGATGTTGCTGAATATGTCTCTCGATGCTTGGTTTTTCAACAAGTTAAAGCTGAGAGACAGAAGTCTAAGGGGATGTTACAACCATTACCCATACCCGAATGGAAATGGAAAAATATCACTATGGACTTTGTCACAGGACTTCCTAAAACATCCAAAGGCAATAATGCTATCTGGGTCATAGTTGATCGTCTTACAAAGTCTGCACACTTCATTGATATTAGAGAGTATTTCTCTCTAGATCAGCTTTCCAGGATATATGTAAAGGAAGTGGTAAGATTTAATGGAGTACCACTTTCTATTATATCTGATCGGGATCCGAGATTTACCTCGAAGTTCTGGCGAAGTCTTCAGCATACTCTGGATACAGAGTTGAGTTTCAGCACTGCTTATCATCCTCAGACAGACGGTCAGTCCGAGATAACAATTCAAACCCTAGAAGATATGTTGAGAGCTTGCTCTATGGATTTGAAAGGAGGTTGGGATCAACACCTACCTTTGGTGGAATTTTCTTATAATAATAGCTTTCACTCCAGTATTCAGATGGCTCCTTATGAAGCTCTCTATGGAAAGAAATGCAGGACTCCAACTTGCTGGGATGAAGTTGGGGAAAGAAATCTATTAGGACCTGATCTCGTTGATGAAATGGTAGAAAAGGTCAGATCTATTCGACAACACATAAGAGCAGCTCAGAGTCGACAGAAAAGTTATGCCGACAACTGAAGAAAAGACCTAGAGTTTGAAGTGGGCGATAAAGTGTTCTTACGGATATCTCCCTGGAAGAGAATCATGAGATTTGTAAAGAAGGGGAAGTTGAGCCCTAGATATATCGGTCCTTTCGAAATACTAGATCGTGTTGGGAAGGTAGCTTACCGATTGGCGCTTCCACTGAATCTCTCTCAAGTTCACGATGTCTTCCATGTATCTCTCCTGAGAAAGTACATACCTGATCCTTCACATGTACTCAGCTCAGAAGTTATACTGCTGGAGCAAGATATTTCTTATGAATAACAACCGATAGAGATTCTGGATCGTAGCAAAAAAGTCCTACGAAACAAGACCACTCGATTGGTGAAAGTTTATGGAGGAACCACCAACTTGAAGAAGCTACATGGGAGCTTGAGGATATGATGAGGGAGGAGTATCCTCATCTGTTTGTTACAAAGTGACGAATTTCGAGGGCAAAATTCATTTTACGGGGGGGTAGAATGTAACACTCGATACTTTTATGCTATATAAATCATCAAAGGAATCTTTTTTCTACACAACACTGTCTTGTCTTGCTTTACATGAAATCGCGACCTTCCTCGATAGCTTGCGTCGTACGCAATACCGAGTTTCACTAAACAACGATATGCTATTAAAATATTATTAAAACTAGCCATTATGAATAGTAATAACCACTTTTTGAAATTTTATAAATTTTATTTTTCAAAATGGACTTAATTTTTGGATTCAGAATACCGAAATTAGCCTAGGGTGAAATTTTGCTATTTTTCTGAAAACTTTCAATTTTTGATGAATAGTGAAACAACTAAGTGGTAGGTTAAAAACTGAATTTTGCATAAAACATAATTTTACCGCTTCTGTGAATGGAATTTCGAAACTCCGACAGACACGGTTGATATCAATAAGTAAAATTTGGTTCAATGAGATAAAAATAATTTTTTGGTGAATAGTAACTTTTTACTTTTTTTTACTGCGGTTAACAGTAAATATGGTAACTAAGGGTGAATATGATATTATTATTACCCTAACACATGTCCTAATTCTATTGGATAAGTGTAATTCGACCAAAAACAACCTTATGAATATAATATGACCATTTAGGTCTACATGGATTAGATTATGACATTTAATATTATTTTATTTAATGAATAGTTAAAATAGTTAAAATCAAAGTTTAATAACTAAAACATTTTTAATATGGGTTTATACATAAGATAAATTCGATTATAAATATTCATTAGAAAGATAAAAATATTTCCTACATAATGATATTTTATTTATAATTTTTAGACTTTAAATAAATTAATTTATTAATGACACAACTATGATGCAGTAATTACCCTTTTAAGGAAATGTTAACATAATTGATGTTATAAATGCCCAAATAAATGTAATTTGAGCCTTTTTATGAATTCCACTAATTTTCTAGGTTACTATGATATATTAGTGTGATTTAATAAACTTGGTTCGAACATATAATTCTGTTATGACTTTCACAAAAATCATATATCAAATAGTGTCAAAATTGACACAAAATAGTTTTTAAATCAAATATTATATTATTAATTGTTATTTTATTACTAAAAATCTAAGGTTCGGCCAAATGACTTAGATAAAGATATATATATTAATAATAAACAACTTGGGGTTCGTTTGGCATGTAATAGTAAGTGTATTAACCATATAGTGTAAGAAAACAAAAACACACGGTAAAAGTTAAATTATTTAACTTAGAGTTAAATCTAATTGATAAGGTTAAAATAATTACCTAAACTTGTCTAAATACTATTGGTTGATAGGATTTCGACCCATCCCCACTTTACCTTCGAAATAAGACCCCTTGGAACCATTATAAACCGATTTTGACTTTAATATAAAATAATATTTTGAGATATTCCTAAGGTGCCCCTCTCCTCCCTTATAAAAGGGGACCTCCTCCCCCTCCTCCTCACAACAATTTGAGCACTCAAGCTCGGAAAAAACCTGAAAAAATCCCTTCTCCACTTCCCTAGAATAATCCTAGAGGTCCTGGTCTTCTTCAAAGACCAATCTTAGTTCCCTAAGTGGAGGATTCAAAGAGGCGTTTCAAAGAAGAGGTAATATCCATTACCGATCTTTTCAATTTCATTCTTCTTCAACTTCTTCTTCTTTAGTTTTTTCATGATAAAGTAATAACATCAGTATTACTTACATACTGATATGTTATTATAAATATGAAACAACCCTAATTCACCTTCTATCCATCCTACGGAAAAATGAAATCACTGCGCGTGCGTACGTACGGAATACCGTTTCCACGCCGTGGTGTAATCTATTTTCCACCATCACCTTACAAGGATGGGTATAATGGTGTAATGAGTAAGTATATATGATTATTATAAAGTGATATTGATACTAAAATAGTATAAATACACTTAAATACAATTCAACGATCATGGGAACAATATCATCGCTCGTGCGTACGTACGGAATACCGTCTCCACGATGTGATGCAACTCGTTCTACATGATCATCATTACATAGTAATTATATAAATTAATTGAATGAATAAATATGATATATGTTACACTAATACCATTCTGGATATAAGGTATCTATAACCTTAAAATAAGAATAAGAATTTATTCGGCAAAACACGCATAAGAACAAAAGGCAATAAAGACCCGAGTAACAAGTAACAATGAAATATTACTAATAAGAAGCTAAGAATATGACCATATATGATATGATATCAATATGTATGATTCTGGAATAAGTAAATAACATTATTTAAACCATTATAAAGGAGCTTTGGACACGTACAAAGCAAATCGGACCTAAGGTAAGGGAAATATCACAATCTTATTTTTATCCGAGATTGTTTATACTTTGGTATTTACTAGGGTGTATTTTATCATCCACATCCATGTTTCCTCAATATGTAATATTTATATCCTTCTACAATATTTTATATCCAATTTTACCCTTCGGTTAGTTTTTAGTAAAAGATATGAAAGGAATATTTTGTCGTTTTTCATACGAGGTACTTTTTTGACCTTTCCGACAAAAGTACAAAGAATGTTTTTTTAACTTATACGGCATGAATGGATTTTTAAAACATTATTTCCAAGAAGCTTCCTTTACAAGTTTTCAAGTTTATTTTTAATCAACTTCTTTTAGTTTAGAATTGTATGACATGATAAGAAAGGAAATGTATTTTTGAAGTAGAAAAGATATTGTCCTCAGGAATGGAGTTCAAATGTTTTATCAAAATTATTTTCCATCCAAGATAATATAGGGTTCTGTTTTTATCCCTATTATTACATTGATTTGATTATTTTGTGGGGGAATTATTTTTATGAAGTCATTTACCTTATATGATTTGTTTTATGATGACATGATGTTTCAAGAATCCCATTTTTGTTACATGTGTTATGCGATGATGTATGATTTATGATTATGTGGCACACATAAGAAAGGATTCATTATAAGATGGGTGGGACCTATATCTCCCTCCAATGAATTGGGTAATGATTTATATCTCATGAGATAGACATGGCTGGAACGGAAGGTTATTTCAGTTCAGTGATACAGGACTGAAATGAGGAGTGAACTCGGTTCAGAAATGGACTTTGTCCGCTAAGATAGTCTTGGAAATGAGTCATGACTAAGAAGAAATGATTTTCCATGATTATGTGTGCATGCCATAAAGTTTCAAGTTTTATGTTATGATTATGGAGATCTCATTTTCACTTCTATGATTTATTCCATGTTAAGATATTATGATCTCTTTTGCAGGTTATGATTTTCAAAAAGATATGATATGATTTTTATTTCCTTTATTTGCCCTTGCTGAGCATTTGAGCTCACCCTTTTTTGTATGTTTTATTTTACCCAGGTCAGAAAGATGGATATTAAGTAGAATATGCTAAAAGGGACCCTAGATATGATGAAATAAATGGGAGACTCTGTAGAAGATTTATGAACCAGTTGTTTATGTTTCCCAGTTTCTAAAGACACTATACCTATACGGTCCTTTGTGGTTTTGTCAAATGTTGTAATAAGTGTGCTTCAATTTTGAAGTATTAACAATGTATGTAAAGTATGGGTCGTTATATATGTCCTCCCAAAATAGTTATGGCCCAATGACCTTAAGTACGATGATCCTTAACCCCCAAACGATAGTCTCAACACTGTCAACTGATGGCTCCTCACAATCCCAGTGACTTTATATGGAAAGTAACTCTAACCATCAACCTAATACGCATACAATGGAGGCCTATAGAAACAAGACTAGTCAATACTACCACATCATTTCTATCCTACCATGTAAACACAACTCCAAAAAAAACATTGGCCAACATAGGTGAGTGGAAATCACCAATAAAAATGTAAGGCATGTCATATAACACCTCATTCATATACTACCTAGTCTCTCAATATGATGGTCATAACCGTCTCATATCACTTAGGCCATTCCCAAAACCTGTTTTCCTCACTATCTTAATCCAACAACCAAGTCACCCAACCTGTGATCTATATCACTCATTGAATCTAGGCCTCAACCAACCTAATGATTACATCACCTCATACCAGATGTACAATTCCATCTCAATCCTTGGGCTAAGCCTATCTCATTCCCAGGGAACTCAAAAAAATATATATATAATTAAAAATAATAATTAAATTAATAAACACACCCGTCTTAACCTATTAAATGGTGTCAATACCCATACCAAACTTGGTCATGGAAGAGATGGTTAGGGTATTATTAGACATTTTCTATATGGTCTCATATTTAATTTAAATCTAGGGTGTTAATTAATTTGGGACTTGGTAATCCTACCCAATGGAGAGCTCAAAGTAGAACCCCCCAAAGCTCTGTAAATCATATAGAAATATAATAAACACCTACATCATGTTGGTAGATGATCACACATTCAATCTTAGCCACTAATTGAGCTGTTTTAGAAGAAATAATCCACTTAGATGAACGTCATGAAAATAGGGTAAATCTCCTCTCATATATTTAGAACTCTGTAAGGTGAGATAAAATAAGAAAAGTGGAAAGAGGATTGGATATCTTACAGATATGAATATGACACCATAGATGGATCAAAGAATAGTGCTCAGATTGAGAATATAGATCACAACATAGATGAAAAGAATAAATTTAGATTCTATTTGTTAAAAACTCTAGAGGGGCCACATGGCTATGTACCCCCTCTAGAATGGTTTGACAGACCATTTCCAGTAGACCTAGAGGTCTAGATGGTTTCTCCTAGGTGGTAGCAGAGTTTTTCCAAAACCTACACCCATGTTTGGGCAACCTGGAAAATTGGTTTTTTTCCTCTGCTGCACCCAAAACCCAACAAAAAACCCAAAAACTTATAGTGCATTAATAATCGTATAAAAAAATTTCATCAGTCCAAGAAAAACATAAAATTAAGTTCTGATAAACAATGAAAGAGTAGGTCTACCCACCAAACACCGAAAATTCCAAACGGGCAAGGAATTTGACCCGCTCTAAAAATCATTAACATTACATATAACCTACACAACCACAATATTTACAATTTACTAGATAAATTTAACAAGTTAAATGATAAAAAAACATATTAATCAACCTTATGATCCCTCCCACCGTGTAAAAAATTACCTTACCTCATATTCATTCCATCAAATGATCAAATATTAAAACCTCCTAAAAAACCCCAAATCATCTTCTTAGATTTATACCATATATTTATCTTTTACAAAAAACTTAATAACCAAATTTTTTCATATAAGTATCCAAAATGTCCCCATTTTATCACAAATAAAGTGCCATAAACCATTCATAATATTCTTAGCAATTCTTTCGTCATCATTATGAAAGGATATAGTAAACCTAAAAAAATTTGTAAACTTTAATGAAATACCCATCACTGGAATATCCCCCTATTTAAACCCCTTGAACTCATAATATTTATATACCCATAAATTCTAGGGGTAGAATAACTAATACAATAATGTTTGAAATCTATCCCAAGTCATCCCCTCAACCTTCTTTGGTTACACTAAAACATCACACCAGCATTGCACTAACCCCTTACATATAAAATAATATAATTTCAAATTTTAATTATCCATAACACAAAAAATATAATTCTGATATTTTTTATATATTCCTCTATATAATGAGAACTGATGTTACCTATAAATATAGGATAATGTTTCACCTTGAAATTAGAGGTAACATTAGTTTTCATCATTTTCCCCTTCATAATACCCTTCTAAATCACCTATAACACCCCCAAATGACTCAATATAATCTACACATTCATTATAGCATCAAGAAACTTTACTAGTAAATAATTATTAGCATTACTAATCCAATATTCATCTACACATCATTATCATCCAACTTCAACCCCCAAAAAGTTCCCTACTTGTTCCCTTAATAGACATAAGTCAACATAACCAAATTTTTTTAGCAACCACTAAATGTTAATCATAATAAAAAATAATCACATAAACCCATAAAACCCCTAAATAAATACTAATATTAACCATATATCATAATTCCTAGTCAATAAAATTCTTGTATAAAATTAATCTATCATCATTCCCACACATATATATGGAAATAAACAAATCAAATAAAAAAAAGCATCACACCCATATCATCGATATTTGTCATATATTTCATCACTAATAATTTATTTATAAAAATAATGATTCAATTATTAGTGATTATATTAGTCAAATAAATCTCATTTCGTATATAAATACAGAATCAATGTACAATGTTATACAATCACACATATGAAATGGTCCTACATGTCAAAGTTAATGTATTAAATCAACCCAAATTCTATCCCATTTTAATCAATGAAAATGTAATCAAAATATCAGTCCAAAAATCTCTTCTAGTAATATAATTATTAATCAATCAATTCAATACACCAATTAAATATTAAACCATTATAAAAAATTGACCATATAATATAAAAAAGTAAGCTAATCATATTTATAGGTTATATATATTGTCCTGACACCCTTATATCTATTTTACCATATACCAAAATTAAAAAAAGAAAGAAAAATAAGTATCCTGATATAATTTTGTAACATCCTAACTTAGAGTGGCCATGATTTTTCAAATAGAAATACCATATTCCCTAACATGAACACCCTGGCCACTATTTGTTAGTGGATAGTGAGAAGGGTTTATAATTATAATTCTAGGAGTGATTTAAACTCTTTTGTATCTTCAAAATATTGTAAATAAGTGTGGAAGATAAATATTCATAGTAAGAAAACATCCAACATAATTCCCAAATCTGTTTAATTTTCATAAAACTAAACAATACATAATTAAGAATGTAAAATAAATATATCAAAAATTTATTTATAAAAAATAATGTAATAAAATAAATAAATTCCAAATCGTATATAATGTATTAAATAAAACCCTTTCCCAAAATCTATTTTGAGAATACACCCATAAGATCAATGAGATCACTAGGGGGATCAATAATCTATAATTTTTTTAAGTTTCCCCTTTTAAACAACCATCACCACCATTTAGAGTTGTATAAATTCACTATTAATTCATACACACAAGCAAAAATAAAATAAAACAATAGATTTACAAGGTTCAATACTCAACAAGAGTACATAATCCATGGAATAACCTAGAATCATACAAGATCATACACTCTTCTAGAAATGATTTTATGAATTATAGTAAATTGGATATATCCATTACTTAAATTACACTATAGTATCTCGAAAGTGTATGTGCATCCCATATAGTTTATATGATTTGTAAGGTTTTTGAAAAAGAGTATTCAATTACTTCAGACCTTAAAAATTATCACTATACCACATCCTTATTCCTAACATGCAGTATCAAGTGTACAATCTTCTTCCTCTTCCTTTTCTTGAAAAAACGTGACCAAGAACCACTTATTATTCTTTCTTATTATTCTATATATCTTTGATACATTATATCTCTAACTATAAAGTATATCTGTTCTTCTCATAATGTTTTTACAAAATATTCATCTTCATTTTCTTTATTTATATTCATAGATTATTGGTGAATATTATTTCAAAAATTTATCTTTTCAAATTCCATGAACATGGACCTTATCAAAACTCAAGTCACCTTCTCCCAAATATTTGCCCACAAATTAATCTTTACTAAATATCAAATAATTTAATTTGGAATTCCTTCCAATAATTTCCTACAACATTGTCAACAATTTATTCCATGAAACCTTCTTTATTAAGTGAATCCATGTATCCATGATATTCAAGAATATAATAATTTTGGTTAAACCATTCTTTGTGGTTAAAAACTCACTCAGTGCATATTATTTTTTTGAGAAAGATGGAGTTTGAGCCTCTTTTTCTAAAATAATAAAAAGAACGGAACTGATAAGAGTATGAGAAAACAAGGCAAAAACCTAATAAAAAACTATTTGTTAATCTTTTTCAAAAATCACACACTTACCCTCCTTTCTTCTTCTCAGATTGTATTCTAGTCAACCCTTCCATGACTAGACCACTGACCCCTCAATTTCCCCTACATGAAGGAATATAATGAAGCCTCTCATAATTTATATCAATACCAGTGATTTAAGAATTAGATCTATCCTCTTGAATTTCCTTGAATATATTAGGAGAAGTGTCTGTTGTCACTAGAGTCATTATCCATTCTACCACCATTTATTTAGCTGGATCGAATGTCTCCTGATGCTTCTCATCAGGATATCATTGAATTTAATCCTACATCTCAATGGGACCATCAATATTCTGATCAGAGAAAGAAGCGGTGTTACCTGCTATCAATTTCTCAACCACCACTGGAGAAACCACCAAAGAATTAGTCTTATTTTATGAGACAAGATGAAATCCCTAATTATCTATAATAGGATTTGAATAAGTGTGTAACATTTTATAAATTACGAGAGAGTTAGATTCTAAAATTTTTATACCTTTTTGGATACATGGTACAACCATCATTTCCAATGAGAGTTGATGATCCACCTCGAGTTGGATTTACTCCTCAAACACTTGTTCAACTATTGAATCATTATCTTTATGAGTTGAACAAGATTGATTTTACTATGATGTAATGCATTTTCCTCTATTGTTATCAGTATTTTTAACACGTACATCTTTGAAAAAGATTTCTTCCTAAGACTTCATCTCCTTTTTAGAGGAGGTAGAATAGACATTAGGTGGGTCACTTAGGTGGTAACCCTTCCTATCAACGATTGGATTGGAATCCCTAGAATCAGCACCTTGTACCTCATTCTTTAGATATAAATTGTCTATAATAATTCCTAGACTATTATCACTTTTACCAAGGTCTTTTTCATCCTCATTCTATAAAAACTGAGGAAGTGTATAAGTCTTTTCCATCCTCATTCTTCTACTTCATTTTTTTCTACAATCACAATTAAACAAACTGTGACATTTTAATTTAAAATCTTGCACACAATTATCAGATATAATTACTTATAATTATTTATATATAATATAATTCATACAAAACTCACTCCTTCAAAATCAGAAAAGGGTATAACCTGACACATATATCAGTTCTATAATGGTTGCACTGTATGAAGATCAACACTACTAAGTCCTATACCTTAAAAAGTTGAGTTTATTTATATTTTCAAAAGTGGATGAACCCTATGAATTCTTTATTCTCATTTATTTAGCATATTAATATCAATAATAAGATTCACATACCCCAAGTTCTTCACTATATCTTACGATGGTTCCCTATGAAGTCTAGTATACCTTAAGGAGTTCCACTGTATGTAGGTATTTCATGATATTTATACCCAATTAACTTGGATGGAATTTACAAATCCGACAGAAGGGTGTACCTTATGAAGGATATATGCATACCTTATGATGTCTATACATTGGTTTACCTTAATACGACTAGGAATACACCATATGAACATTTCTTTCACATTTTAGTTTAAACTTCATAACCTCAAAAATAACATTAAATAATTTCCAAGATAATACAAATCAACTTTGATATATTTAATATTCTTACAATAAATATAAACATATTGTGTTATGTGAGTTTGAACATGATTTATGCATTAAAAATAAAATTAAACATAATAAAACAATATCCTCTTGAAAATTTTCCAAAATAACTTCTCAAAAAAATTCCATATTCCAGGGGTACTTTTTTAATCTCAAATCAAAGTAGCTTCTTCTTGGTCCTTCAAAAAATTCCCCTAAGTATTCTTCTAAAAAAATTGCAACTCACAACATGGTATCAAAAAAAACCCATTGTTTTTTTCAACCACAAAACATAAAATAATATAAAAATTAAAAATTAGTAATGAATCATCAAACAATAATTTTAATCCAACATGAAAAAACTCAATGTAGGAAATTAACATATTGAATAATAATATCAAGTTGACTATAAAAATAATAATTTATATTCAGCCTCTTAAAATTTAATCCTTTTAGATCAGTTTTAGGAGATGATACCACTTGATAATAGTTATGAGAATCAACACTTATTTTACAGAACAAATATTTTATGTACTTGACAAATCTTTATATAGAACATGCAACACACAAATTCATACATAAATTTCAATAAAAAATTTGAATAATTACCAAACATCCTATAATAAATTTAAAACACACCACATATATTGTAACACAACTTAACCCTTTTATAACCCCCTAAATATATTCACTCTATGAATAAGAGAACCAAATACCTATAGAAAATCCTCTCATAGTTTCCCACAAATTTACCAATACATTAAGGTATTAAACATGAATAGACTTATGATTCCTTTTCTCCTAATTTCAAAACAATATTCAAATACTAATATGAGATAGGGGACAATCACTCTATACATTACCCTTGAGATAAATGAGGTTAAACTCCCATATCTAACCCTAGGTGTTCAAATGAAACATTTGGAAATGGGTTCATTAACACATCAGCTATTTTCTCCAAGATTGGAATAAATTACATTTCAAATCATTTTTCGCCACAATATATTTTATGAAGTGATATTTGATATCAATGTTCTTAGACCGTGAATACCAAACAATATTCTTTGACAATTTAATAGCACTTTGATTATCACATCCCAAAATTTGTGGTGGATTTACCTCCACCTTGGGGTCTTCCAATTAACTTCTCACCCACATAAACTTGGTAGTGGATTTAGTTTTAGCCACATATTATACCTCAATACTTCCTAATAAAAATTATATTTACTTCATTGTGTGCTAAAAAATTCACCCATCACCAAGAAATAAAACTATACAAGATGTAAATCTTCTATCATAAACACTTCCAACAAAACTGTTATATATAAAAATAAAAAACTTCCTATCTCTGTTACTTCAATATTTAAACCCATAATCAGTTAATATATATATATATATAATAAATTTCACACCCCGGAGTTTTAATTTATGTTTATTTTGTTATTTCAGGGCTTTGGTTAACCTCATTTAGGTGGGGGTTGAGCGCAGGTCAAAAACAATTAATGGTGTTTAATGTTTTTAGCTGGTTTTAGGTCTGTGCGCGGCCACCTCACGGTGGACGGTAGACATGTGATCACCCCTTAGGCTTGAGCAGATGCCCAAGTGGTTTGAGTTGAGGCGCGCAACTTGCGTGCGGTTTATTAAGTCGTGCGACGAGCGCGTAGTGATCCGGTCTTTAGAGTAAGATTAACAAATAGATGAAAATTTAAAAAGAACGTTTGACAATAATAATAATAAGATTATATAGTTATTTTTTTTTATTTTTAAGACTATTATTAAGAGTAATAATAATATTATTATTATTAGTAAAATTATTTTTATTATTATTGTATTATTATTATTATTAGTTTATTATTATTATTATTCTTTATGTTATTATAAATATAATTTTTAATATTTATATTATTATTATTATTATTATTATTATTATTATTAAAGGAATAAAAAAAATCTAACCCTAATTCTACCCAGGCGACCCCCTCCTACCCCTTTCTTGTCACGACCCAGCCGCCCACCTGGTTCCCTGCACAGCGCCTAAGCCCTCAGCCTCGTCCCCTGCTACGTCCCGCGCTACATGCTCACCCATGATACCCCTGCCTCGCCTCGCCTCCCATTTCCCCAGCCGCCTTGTCCCTTCAGGCCCCCGTCACCTCACCCTCCTACCACGATCCAGCCCCCAACACCTCGCCGCCCACTCACCTTTGCCCGCAGGACCCCACCTCCCTCGGCTCTCCTCCACTCTGGCCTGCTGACCAGCCCCACTTCCCCTCTGACCTCCCTCCTAAATCTTGAGCCCCCCATTGACAGCGCCAACCTCACCCTCCCCCTCCTACTCCAGCCGACAACATGCCTCACCCCCATGGCTCAACCCATTTTGTCCGACCTCCTCCATCCAGACAAACTCAACATTGCCCCCGCTCTATCCGGGCCATTTTCGGCATCCCACACTCCGAACAAGCTGTCTTCGGCGACCCGACCCCCCTGCCCTCCTTGTTTCAACTAGCAGCGCAACCCAACCCCTGCGCGATGCCTCTTCCTTGCTATGGTATGGCCACATACCTCTTTACCGGTAACCTCCTCCTCATCCGGTAAATTTATTAACTTATTTATTTATTTATTATTTATTTTATTCATTTATTTATTTTTTTATTTTTTTATTTGTTTGTTTTTTAATTAATTAATATATATATATTTTTATTTATTTATTTATTTATTTTTCCTTAATTCCACCTTGGTGTTTTTATTTAATTTGGATTAATCCTAATAATGTCACGGTTTGATTGTCATGTTCTTTTATCACTATTCAGCGTGCGCAAATAGTCTGCAAGGTATTGTTCTACCTCATGTCAGAGTTTTGTCGCAGTCTCTCTCCATTGAGGTAGGCATTTCTGACTATTTCATTTCCCGCATAACCTATAATCACTTGCATGGTTTGAATTAATATTTATATGTCATTCACACCATCCTTTATATTATCCTTAATTTATCAAAGTGTTTCAGGGTTAGTTAAAATTGGTGAAAATAGTTTCTGGATAAATTATCAGATTTTTTTTGAGTAGTTTTGTGAAAATCATGACTTGGTAAATTATTTCTCATCTCAAATTAACTTAGCATGTTTTTTATTGGTTGGTGAAAATATAGTTTTTAAGAAGATAATAATTGTGTTCATTTAATTTTTGATAGTATTTTTTTATGGAATGAGTGTGTTTGGGAGAAAACCTATTTTGAGATATGTGTTAGTTTTTATACAGTGTGCAAGTAATTCTTTTAGTTATGGAAGTGGTATGAGTCAGGTTTTGAAAGGTGTGAAGGGAGTTTTTATAATGTTTGTAAATGCATCATATGTTTAAATAGAATCTGTGTGTGATGTTGACAGAATCCTGATGTAAGACTTTGTTGTGTTCTTTTGAAAAGGGTTTTCTTAAATTAGTAAATGATTTAGTGAATTATGTTTGAAATACGAATCATGGGTTTATGGTGTTTCAATGTGAATTTGGGTTTGGTTTTCAAATGTTCTCTTAGGATTTAATTATGCCATTGGATGTTGGCACATCCATGGGTTCATGAGGTGCACACATGGATGTGCTCACAAATTATAATAACACCTTTGAAATTATGTTTTTTTAAATCCTTTGTTTTCCAAAAAAAATCCTGTTTTCCAAAACTAGATTTACTCCATGGTGTGTTTCCCTTAAATGAATATAAATATTTTTTTAAGGATTTGGCTCCTCATGACTTGGAAAATGATTTTGTGCGTTTCTGGAAAGGATAAGGGCCCGTTTGGCAGTTTGAACATAAAAAGGGTTGTTGTTGGACAAGATCTTATTACGGGATGTGGCTTGGGAAGTTGTATGTGTCTGGTCGGAGATTTATTTTTTTTAAAATGGTTTTGATAAGATGTGACATGACATCCCATTTGGCACATCTTGCTTTAGTGTAGTGTTTGTGTTGGTCCTTTTAAATGACGATGTCTAGATTTATTGTATTCCCATTTTACAACTTTAGTATTTTGAAAAAAATATCAAATGGTTTTAATCATTTCATGGCACGACAGCCTGGTTGGCACCATTGATGATATGATATATATATATATATATACATATATATATATTTGGGGTAACTATATAGGGTGATATCATTTATGGGTTATCATATGGAGTGTCCGTGTTTGGGGTAGGAAAGTACGGTGAGATGAGTCACGTGTGAGAGGGCCTCCTACTTACACAATATTTTTATAACCACAATTGGTTCCTTGGTGTCTTTTAGAGATCAAGTGATGGTTGTTGATCAACCCCGATTAGATGGGTTGGTACCCCCTGGATTTGTTGTTAGTATAGGTGGGCTTTTCCACTGGATTGGTCAGTTAGGGTGGCCAGTTTGTTATAGACTTAGGAGCTTCACTATACATCGACAGGTGGTTCTGAAACCGAGTACGTCCAATGGTCTTCTAAGGATGTTTAGGATCACCCATGGTTACTATTTTACTTATATTTCTTGTATACTTTCTGTTGTACTAGTTTGTTTCCAGTCTTCCTTGTTTACCTTTATTATTTTATCCCAGTTTTGGTATCTCATGTTTCGGGTTTTGTTTATAAAATGAAAATAATGTTTTATGGAAATTGCATGTAGTGTCTGCTGGATTTCTGAATGAGAAAAATCATTTTTCGTATTTTAAAATGTGACAACCCAACTTTTATAATTGTATTTCAAACTTGTTTTAATGGATTGTTTCAGGAAAGGAGACATTGGATTCTGTGGTTTATTTTGGCATCCCTACTAAGAATTATTAATGCTCATGCCTATTTTATCATTTCAGTTGCAGGTTTCATTTTCTCATGTTTCCTTGGACGATTTGCTCATTATTAGAGCAAGGTTTGCCTTTGGTTGAGAGGTGACCTGGAAGGTTACGTGGGGGTATGTTCGGTTTTACTTTTGATCTTATTCTAGTTTTATCTTTATCATTAATTTTATTTATGTCTTTCTTTTTTTCATGGGCCAAATCATTCCCAATGATTTAATTTTGATTCCCGACACTAGGTGCCCGCTCGTGGGGATCGGGAACGCCCTTCGAGCCTTGTCGCAGACTAAATCGGGTGGCCAGTTCTGGGCCGACCCAGGTTGGTTCGTGAAAAAATGGTATCATAGGTGGCCCTTGTTATTTGGGGTCTCCGGTAGATAGAGATTAGGGCTGTCAGGACTTGAGAGGTTGGTACATGAATGACGTCATGAACCCTTGCTCGTTTCGAACCTTGAGTCGCCAGGGGTAGTCCGGGAATTGGGTCCTTGTTTCATTCTAGTTTGTTTTTGATTGAGGGATGACAATAGAGGAAATCCGATGCCGCATCGTGATTTTACATGGAGTAGTGACACATGTGGAGTCCGAGTACATGGTTTAAGCTCCTCCAAGTTGTTGGCGCTTACTTGAGGCATGGCCCACTACCATGTCGCCAGGTTAAGAATGACTACTAGTCCCTCACTTTTTTAATTTCATGCAAGTTGTGTGTTGTATTGGTTCTTGTGGGTGTAAGTGAAATTTTGAAAATGAAAAATGGTTTTTGAAATGAGAACAATTTCTCTTAAATGGAATTTAATTTGTGAAAGGGATTTTTTTAAAACTGAAAGATCGTGGTCTAAAAATCCAATGGTCTCTTGGAATTGGTAGAGATATGGTTTGGGTACAACCTCACGTACTCTTTAGGAACGTTTTCACATGTGAGGGAATGCATGGGATGTGCATGTTGGTGTGTATAAATGAAAGCAGATGAAGACATGTGAAACAGTTTATGGGATTACTGGGGTGTGCACTTGGAATTAGAGACCTAACCTTGTTTTTATAAAGTGATTTTAAAAAGGGAAAATGATTTTTAGAAATTGAAATTGGTTTAAAAAGTGGGGTTGATGTTTGGAAAATGGATTTGAAAAAAAGTGGTTTTGAAATTTAAAATGAAAAAGGAATTTTTGGGTTCTATTTTTATTTGTTTTCTTTTTGAGCTAGAAGTTTTTTTGAAAGCATATTCATTGATACTGCTTCGACTTGATATTGGTTTTGGCTCTGTAGTTTTATTATATTGTTTTGAAAATACCACCTAGAAAGGACGCCAAGGTTTCTGATAATTCATGCCCAGTTTATGGTCTTTCTTGGACATTACATATCCTTCACGGTGAACGAGGTCTGTTAGAAGCATGAGATTGGCTTGAAGAGTTCGAACTCATCTTTAGGGTATTGGGAACTCCTGAAGTAGTTAGAGTGCGTGCTGTTTTGGGTTTGTTTGAAGGTTGAGCTCTGGACGAATGGGAGTTGGTTGCCCCACTTTCAACACAAGTTTGGATGATGTGGGATTTCCTTAAATATCTCTCCGTCTAATGGTTTATACGCGAAGATGTGAATACAAAGAGAATGGAAGATCTAATGCACATTCAACAATGTCATTAGATGGTGAAGACTTATGTTGACCATTTCAGGGAGTTTGTGTCCTCTTTTCTGGTGTTGGTGTCATATGATCTAATGAATACTTCTCTCTTCATCAGGGGTCTTCATCTAGAGATTAAGGATTGGGTCCTCCCTTCTAGGGACCATCATTTTGAGAAGTTGGTGGATGAGGCGTTTTTAGCTGAGTTTGTCTCCATAGTGCATATGGTTGGAAATACAGGGTATCTGGTTGCTTGTAAAGGTTCCCCATCTGGCGAGCAGGGTGTACCAGAGGAACCTGTTTCTAAAGAGTCATCTGTAGTGGTTCTCACTTCTAGTTTGTTGAACCGTTCAGTGGTGTGCCACCAGTGTGGCTGGTTCAGGCACATGAAGTCGTCATGTCGTATTGCCCCAAAGACGTGTCATTGTTACAGGTGTCTGGGTCATCTAGAGAAGTTCTATAGGAAGCATTGTCTGAAGAAGATGCTATGACCGGAGGAATTTCAGTACCTGACTGTGATGCAGGAGATGCTTCAGCCATCAGAGCCCCATCCATAGGAATTGGGGTGAAGCTCGTGCATAGTCAGGAGTGGCCAGGGGTGTGAATTCTTGGTCCAGGTCTTGTGTTCTATGTCGACAGTTGAACATTTGAAGTTTATTCGTTCTCATTTTTCTGCTGTTAATGTTTTGACATCATCATAAGTTCATTGTTTTATCCTAACGTTATGACAGACATGTTCTATTTTAATCCAGACAGTTTTGTTTGTTTGATCATGGTTTTATGAATCTTTCTCTTTTCTTAAAAGTGTGTTTGGCCCCTATATGGGTTGATCTGGGTTTAGCTATGTTCGTTGGGAGACATAATTTCCTGCAAATTAGTTATGGATTGTTGTCACTCGGGTTCACTGTTTGAGTTAAGTTTTTCTTTGGTGTTTTTCTCCAATATTCAGAGTTTTTGGTATGGGTCAAGAGTTCCAAGTTTCAGTGGATGTGTTGTTTCGATCATGCTATAGGAGTTAGTTTATAATGGTTGGGAGTTCCTGCGTCCCCCCCCCCTTCACGGGGTGGTATGTTTGTGTGTTACATTTTTTCCCTAGTTGAGTTCTTGTGGTGGAGAGAACCGCTTCATGTTCTCCCCTTAACCCCGGGTTTCAGTTTTCTCCTGAATCGGTCATGTGCGACCTATGTTGGGTAAGGTCATCCCGAGATTCTCATTTTTCTTCTATCCTTATAGTTATTTTTGGGCATGGATTCAATTCTTGATCAACGTATGCCTTTGTAACTTTATGGGGGAAGAAAGTGTCTGTGTTGGGGAGAATTGTCACACCCCTGAGGTTTTAATTTATTTTTATTTTGTTATTTTAGGTCTTTGGTTAACCTCATGAAGGTGCGAGTTGAGCGCAAGTCAAAACAATTATAGATGTTTAATGTTTTTAGCGGGGTTTAGGTCCGTGTACGGTCACCACACGGTGGGTGGTAGCTGCACGATTGCCCCAGGTGGTTGAGCAGATGCCAAAGTGGTCTGAGTTGAGGTGCGCAACTTGCACGTGGTTTATTAAGTTGTACGACGATCGCGCGATGATCTGATATTTTGAGTAGGATAAATAAACAGATTAAAATTTAAAAATAATGTCTGATAATAATAATAATAAGTTTACGTTGTTATTTTTATTTTTTTAAGATTATTATTAAGAGTATTAATATTAATAATAATAATATTATTATTATTATTATTTTTATTATTATTGTATTATTATTATTAGTTTATTATTATTATTATTTATGTTATTATAAATATAATTGTTAATATTTATATTATTATTATTATTATTATTTTTATTATTATTATTATAATTATTAAAGGGAAAAAAATATAACCCTAATTCTACCCAAGAGGCCCCTCTCCTACCCCTTCTTTGTCGTGACGCAGCCACCCCCCTGGTTCCCTGCGTAGCGCCCAAGCCCTCAGCCTTGCCACTTCCTGCCTCCCACTCTGCGCGCTCACCCAGGATCACCCCTGCCTTGCCTCACCTCCCGTCGCCCCAGCCACCTTGTCCCCCGTTGGCCCCCATCACCTCTCCCTCCTACCACGATCTGCCCCCTAA
Organism: Viscum album; assembly: GCA_963277665.1. Lineage (NCBI taxonomy): Eukaryota > Viridiplantae > Streptophyta > Magnoliopsida > Santalales > Viscaceae > Viscum > Viscum album. The sequence goes on along the minus strand of OY728119.1, from coordinate 1,573,818,908 downwards.
CACCTCGCCACCCCCACCTTTTCCCGTAGGACCGCACCTCCCTCAGCTCACCTCTGCTCTAGCCTGCCGATCAGCGGCTCTTCCCCTCAAACTTCCCACCTGCATCTCAATCCCCCCTCACCAGCGCCGGCCTCACCCTCCCCCACCTACTCCAGCTGACAGCACGCCTCACCCCCATGGCTCACCCCCTTTCGTCCAACCTACTCCATTCAGCCAACCTCACCCTTTCCCCCGCTCTGACCGTGCCATTTCTTGCATCCTGCACTCCGACTAGGCCGTCTCCGGTGACCCGACCCCCTTCCCTCGTTGTTTCAACCAACAGTGCAACCCTACCCCTACGCGACGCCTCTTCCTTGCTTCGGCATGGCCGCATCCCTCCTTACCGGTAACTGCCTCCTCATCCGGTATATTTATTCACTCACTCATTCATTTATTAATTAATTTATTTATTCTTTAATTTATTCATTTATTTAGTTATTTATTCATTAATTTATTTATTTATTAATTTATTAATTTATTAATTTATTTGTTTTTTTGTTTATTCATTTATTAATTATTTTAATTATTTAATTATTTGTTTATTTATTTTTCCTTAATTCCATATCGGTGTTTTTATTTAATTTAGATTAATCCTAATACTATCAAGGGTTGGGTGTCGTGTGCTTTTATCACTGATCAGCATGCACAGTTAGTCCGTAAGGGATTGTTCTACCTCCAGTCAGAGTTTCATCACGGTCGCTCTCCATTGAGGTAAGCGTTTCTAATTACTTCATTTCCCACATAACCCATAATCACTTACATGGTTTCAATTAATATTTATATGTCATTTGCACCATCCTTGATATTATCCTTTATTTATAAAACCGTTTTTGTGTAACACCCGAGATTTTTATGAGTAATATTTTGTTTTTATATATCATCAAAGGAATCTTTCACTACATACTAGCTTGGCTTACTTTACACGCAATCGCGACCTTCCTCGATAGCTTGCGTCGTACGCAATACTGAGTTTCACTAAACAACGATATGCTATTAAAATATTATTAAAACTAGCCGTTATGAATAGTAATAACCAATTTTTGAAATTTTATAAATTTTATCTTTCAAAATGGACTTCATTTTTGGATTCGGAATACCGAAATTAGCCTAGGGTGAAATTTTGGTATTTTTCTGAAAACTTTCAATTTTTGATGAATAGTGAAACCACTAAGTGGTAGGTTAAAAACTGAATTTTGCATAAAACTTAATTTTACGGCTTCTATGAATGAAATTTCGAAAATCCGATAGACACGGTTGATATCAGTAAGTAAAATGTGGTTCAATGAGATAAAAATAATTTTTTGGTGAATAGTAACTTTTTACTTTTTTTTTACTGCGGTTAATAGTAAATAGGGTAACTAAGGGTAAATATGATATTAATATTACCCTAACACATGTCCTAATTCTATTGGATAAGTTTAATTCGACCAAAAACAAACTTAGGAATAAAATATGACCATTTAGGCCCACTTGGGTTAGATTAGGACATTTATTATTAATTTATTTAAAGAAGGGTTAAAATAGTTAAAATCAAAGTTTAATAAGAAAATCATTTTTAATATGGGGTTACACATTAGATAAATTCGACAATAAATATTAATTAGAAAGCTAAAAAGATTTCCTACATAATGGTATTTTATTTATAATTTTTAGACATTAAATAATTTAATTTAATTATGACACAACGATGATGCAGTAATTATCTTATTTATGAAATATTGACATAATTGATGTTATAAACACCAAAATAAATGTAATTTGAGACTTTTTATGAATTACAATAATTTTCTAGGTTACTATGATATATTATTGTTGATTTAATAAACTTTGTTCGAACATATAATTCTGTTATGACTTTCACAAAAATCATATATCAAATATTGTCAAAATTGACACAAAATAGTTTTTAAATCAAATATTATATTATTAATTGTTATTTTATTCCTAAAAATATAATGTTCAGCCAAATGACTTAGACAAGGATATATATATTAATAATAAATAATTTTGGGTTCATTTGGCATGTTATAGTAAGTTTATTAACCATATAGTGAATGAAAACAAAAAGACACGGTAAAAGTTAAATTATTTAACTTAGAGTTAAATCTAATTGATAAGGTTAAAATAAGACCCTAAACTTGTCTAAATCCTATTTGTTGATAGGATTTAGACCCATACCCACTTTAGCTTCGAAATAAGACCCTTTGGAACCATTATAAACCGATTTTGACTTTAATATAAAATAATATTTTGAGATATTCCTAAGGTGCCCCTCTCCTCCCTTATAAAAGGGCACCTCCTCCCCCTCCTCCTCACACCAATTTGAGCACTCAAGCTCGGAAAACCCCTGCCATTTTCTCCTCTCCACTTTCCTAGAATATTCCTAGAGGTCCTGGTCTTCTTCAAAGACCAATCTTAGTTCCCTAAGTGGAGGATTCAAAGAAGCGTTCCAAAGAAGAGGTAATATCCATTACCAATCTTTTCAATTTCTTTCTTCTTCAACTTCTTATTCTTTAGTTGTTTCATGATAAAATAATAACATCAGTATTACTTACATACTGATATGTTATTATAAATATGAAACAACCCTAATTCACCTTCTATCCATCCTATGGAAAAATGAAATCACCGCGCGTGCGTACGTACGGAATACCGTCTCCATGCCGTGGTGTAATCTATTTTCCACCATCACATTACAAGGATGGGTATAATGGTGTAATGAGTAACTATTTATGATTATTATAATGTAATATTGATACTGAAATAATATATATATACTCCAATACAATTCCACGATCATAGGAACGATATCATCACTCGTGCGTACGTACGGAATACCGTCTCCACGATGTGATGCGACTCGTTCTACATGATAATCATTACATAGTAATTATATAAATGAATTTAATGAATAAATATGATATATGTTACACTAATACCATTCTTGATATAAGGTATCTATAACCTTAAAATAAGAATAAGAATTTATTCGGCAAAACTCGCATAAGAACAAAAGGCAATAAAGACCCGAGTAACAAGTAACAATGAAATATTACTAATAAGAAGCTAAGAATATGACCATATATGATATCATATCAATATGTATGATTCTGGAATAAGTCAATAACATTATTTAAACCATTATACAGGAGCTTCAGACACCTACAAAGCAAATCGGACCTAAGGTAAGGGAAATATCACAATCTCATTTTTATCCGAGATTGTTTATACTTTGAAATTTACTAGGGTGTATTTTATCATCCAAATCCATGTTTCCTCAATATGTAATATTATTTCCATCCACCTACAATTATTTAAATCCAATTTTACCCTTCGGTGAGTTTTTAGTAAAATATATGAAAGGAATCTTTTGTCGTTTTTCGTACGAGGTACTTTTTGACTTTTCCGACAAAAGTACGAGAAGAATGTTTTTTTAACTTATACGGCACGAATGTTTTTTTTAAAACATTATTTCCAAGAATCTTCCTTTACATGTTTTCAAGTTTATTTTTAATCAACTTCTTTTAGTTTAAAATTGTATGACATTTTAAGAAAGGAAAAGTATTTTTGAAGTAGAAAGTATATTTTCCTCAAGAATGGAGTTCAAATGTTTTATCAAAATTATTTTCCATCTAAGATAATATAGGGTTCTGTTTTTATCCCTATTATTACATTGATTTGATTAAGTTTTGAGGAAATTATTTTTATGAAGTCATTTTCCTTATATGATTTGTTTTATGATGTCATGATGTTTCAAGAATTCCATTTTTGTTACATGTGTTATGCGATGATGTATGATTTATGATTATGTGGCACAAATAAGAAAGGATTCATTATAAGATGGGTGGGACCTATATCTCCCTCTAATGCATTGGGTAAAGATTTTATATCTCATGAGATAGACATGGATGGAATGGTAGTTTATATCGGTTCAGTGAAATAGGACTGGAACGAGGGTGACTCGGTTCAGAAAGGGACTTTGCCCACTAAGATAGTATTGGAAATGATTCATGACTTACAAGAAATGATTTTCCATGATTATGTGTGCATGCCACAAAGTTTCAAGTTTCATGTTATGATTATGGGGATATCATTTTCACTTCTATGATTTGTTCCATGTTAAGATATTATGATCTCTTTTGCAGGTTATGATTTTCAAAAAGATATGATATGATTTTTATTTCCTTTATTTGCCCTTGCTGAGCATTTGAGCTCACCCTTTTATGTTTTCTTTTCCCCAGGTCAGGAAGATGGATATTAAGTAGAATATGCTAAAAGGGACCCTAGATATGATGAAATAAATGGGAGACATTGTAGAAGATTTATGAACCAGTTGTTTATGTTTCCCAGTTTCTAAAGACACTATACCTATACGGTCCTTTGTGGTTTTGTCATATGTTGGAATAAGTGTGCTTCAATTTTGAAGTATTAACAATGTATGTAAAGTATGTGTCATTATAGTTGGTATCAGAGGAAAGGTATAGTCAACCTTTGGAAACTAGGATGTGAAAGCCTTAGTAAGAACCCTAAGGATAAGTCTAAGCATAGAACACAATCTTAGTGTTTTAGAAATGGCCACGAATACCCTAGGATAAGACCTTAAGTGTGAAATTTTATCCTTGATTATGTGGTTTTCCTATTATAATTAGTGTTTCTCACACTATTCTTCTTGGTTTTAGTCAATGGATGGAACCCGAAGGAACCGTGTTAATGCGGAATGCGATGGGCAATGCAATGATTGTCCCCCTGAGCAACCAAATGATATGGGAGCTGGAATGCAAAATCTTGTAGCCATGCTCACACAACTTTCTCAAGATATGAATCATGAAGGACTTCCAAACGAGCAAAGAAAGGAGCAACATTCTGTTGAATCCTTCATGAGGCAGCGTCCACCTTCTTTCAGCGGGTCTACTGATCCATTAGTTGATAAACAATGGATTAGTACTACTGAAAAGATATTTTCAGTTCTTCAATGTTCTGAACATGATAAAGTCATCCTAGCAGTGTATCGTGTGGAAGGAGATGCTGATCAATGGTGGAATCTTATTAAGAATACGAAGCAAATGGATGAAATTGAGTCTATGGAATGGGACGAGTTCAAGAACTTATTTTTCAATAAGTAATTCCCTCGTATTCTCCGAAAAAAGATGGAGAAAGAGTTTCTTGAACTGAAGCAAAGGGATGATGAATCTGTTGGTACCTATGATGCAAATTTTACAAGACTTGCAAGGTACGCTTCTGGTATTATTATCCAACCTGAGAGTAAGATCGATCGATTCTTTAGTGGCTTAAAACCAAGTCTTCGAAGGGAGTTAGCCATAAGGGACTTCAATAGCTACGAGGAAATCGTTCGATGTGCTCTCAAAGTCGAGATGGAGATTGGAGTAACCCATCAGTCACATGGGTTTGATAAGAAGAGGAAGATGGAATTCAAAGGAAAATCTAAAGAGCACACTGAAAAGAAGATGAGCTTTCCCTTATGCTCAAAGTTTGGAAAGAAACATGGAGGGAGTTGTCTTTAAGGGACATGTAAATGTTTCAAATGTGGAAAGGAAGGTCATCGGGCATTTGAATGCCGCGATAATGGGAAGAAGATGTCTAATGATGCAAACAAAGGAATGGATACACAGAATGAACCTACTACACTTCAATGTTTCAAGTGCAAGGAGATGGGGCATTATGCCAATCAATGCCCAAATCCAAGGGTTGATGATGATGGTCGACGTCAACAAAATCTTAAGGCTAAAGACAAAGGAAAGTCACATGCAATTTCTATCAGCGATGTGGAGTACGATAACGAAGTGGTGAAAGGTACAATTACCATCCACTCTAAAGTAGCAAATGTTTTATTTGATTCTGGATCCACCCACTCTTTTATTTCTAAAGAATTTTCTAAGGGTATCACCGTATTACCTCAACAATTAGATGTTTAGTTAGCTGTGACAACACCTAATGGCACAACAGTCGCATCAAAAGTTTATAATTCTTCTCCGATCGAAGTTTGTGGGAAAGTGCTTCCTGCAAATCTTGTGATCCTTCCTTTAGTGGAATTTGATGTGATTCTTGGCATGGATTGGCTTTCTCTACATGGAGCTCATATCAATTTCCAAATAAGGGAAGTCACATTTCATATTCCAGATCAATCTACGATCGTCTATCGATGCAAGGATGAATATAACCTTCCAGTGGAAATTCCTTCCATCTTATGGGTCTTGATTCCACTAAATGAAGGTTATTTATCTCAAATGGTTGGTGAGAAACTTACGATTAAGAATATTCCCATTGTACAGGAGTTTGATGATGTCTTTCCGGAGGAATTACCGGGTCTTCCACCAAATCGTGAAGTTGCGTTTTCAATAGAACTCGTACTGGGTGCTTTGCTTATTTCAAAGAAACCTTATAGAATAGCCCCAATTGAGTTGCAGGAATTGAAGAAGCAACTCCAAGAGAATCTTGATAAGGGATTCATACACCCTAGTACGTCACCTTGGGGAGCACCTGTTCTATTTCTTAAGAAGAAAGATGGATCAATGAGAATCTGCATTGATTATCGAGAACTTAACAAGATCACTATCAAGAACAAATATCCTCTCCCATGCATTGATGACTTATTTGACCAACTACGCGGAGCTCAATACTTTTCCAAGATTGATCTTCATTCAGGGTATCATCAATTAAGGGTCAAAAGGGAGGATATACCAAAGACGGCTTTCCGTACAAGGTATGGACACTATGAATTTATAGTGATGCCATTTGGTCTTACTAATTCCCCTACTATCTTCAAGGATCTAATGAATAGAGTCTTTAGAGACTATCTTCATCAATTTGTGGTAGTCTTTATAGATGATATTCTTGTCTATTCAAAGAGAAAGGAAGAGCATGAAGATCACTTGATAATTATATTGAAGACCCTGAGAAAGGATAAGATTTATGCCAAATTTACCAAGTGTGAATTTTGGCTTCAAAAAGTTGCATTTTTGGGTCACATAATCTCAAAAGAGGGGATATCTGTGGATCCAGCAAAAACAGAGGTGATCGAAAGATGGTCAAGACCAACAACAGTAACAAAGATCCGAAGTTTTCTTGGTTTGGCTGGATATTATCGACGTTTTGTAAAAGATTTTTCACGATTATCTAATCCACTCACCAAGTTGACTCGGAAAGGAGTTAAGTTTGTTTGGACAGAGGAATGTGAAGAGAATTTCAAGGAGTTGAAAAGAAGGTTATCCAGTGCACCTATGCTCACACTACCTTGTAGTGGAGAAAGGTTTGTGACCTACAGTGATGCATCCAAGAAGGGATTGGGGTGTGTTCTTATGCAAAATGATATGGTGATAGCTTATGCCTCACGACAGTTGAAAATCCATGAACAAAATTACCCAACACATGATTTGGAGTTGGCTGCGGTAATCTTTGCATTAAAGATTTGAAGGCATTACCTTTATGGTGAAAGGTGTGATATTTATACTGATCATAAAAGTTTAAAGTATATTTTCACACAAAAGGAGCTGAATATGCGTCAAAGAATATGGTTGGAGCTGATTAAGGATTATGACTGCTCAATCCATTACCACCCTGGGAAAGCACACAAGGTGGAAGATGCATTAAGTCGACAAGAACATGCTAGTTTATCCATGATGAGGATCACAAAAGATCCAATATTTATGGATTTACAAAGGATGGATCTTGGAATTATAATGGAAGGGGAAAAATCTTATCTTTCTCAAATGAATGTTCAACCATCTATACATGTGAAGATTAAAGAGGCACAGAAAGAAGATGTCGAGTTACAAAAGAAGGTGAGAAATTTTCCTGAATTTAACCTTGATTGTGATGGGATAATAAAGTTCAGGAATCGGGTTTGTGTTCCTCCCATCCTCGAATTAAAGACGGAGCTTCTGGATGAGGCTCATAGTTCATCATTCTCTATTCATCCTGGAAGCACGAAGATGTATAGGGACCTGAAAGAGTACTTCTGGTGGGATGGAATGAAAAGAGATGTTGCTGAATATGTCTCTCGATGCTTGGTTTGTCAACAAGTTAAAGCTGAGAGACAGAAGTCTAAGGGGATGTTACAACCATTACCCATACCCGAATGGAAATGGGAAAACCTCACTATGGACTTTGTCACAGGACTTCCTAAAACATCCAAAGGCAATAATGCTATTTGGGTCATAGTTGATCGTCTTACAAAGTCTGCACACTTCATTGCTATTAGAGAGGATTTCTCTCTAGATCAGCTTTCCAGGATATATGTAAAGGAAGTGGTAAGATTGCATGGAGTACCACTTTCTATTATATATGATCGGGATCCGAGATTTACCTCGAAGTTCTGGCGAAGTCTTCAGCATACTCTGGATACAGAGTTGAGTTTCAGCACTGCTTATCATCCCCAGACAGACGGTCAGTCTGAGAGAACAATTCAAACCCTAGAAGATATGTTGAGAGCTTGCTCTATGGATTCCAAAGGAGGTTGGGGTCAACACCTACCATTGGTGGAATTTTCTTATAATAATAGCTTTCACTCCAGTATTCAGATGGCACATTATTAAGCTCTATATGGAAAGAAATGCAGGACTCCAACTTTCTAGGATGAAGTTGGGGAAAGAAAGCTATTAGGACCTGATCTCATTGATGAAATGGCAGAAAAGGTCAGATCTATTCAACAACACATAAGAGCAGCTCAGAGTCGAGAGAAAAGTTATGCCGACAACCGAAGAAAATACCTAGAGTTTGAAGTGGGTGATAAAGTGTTCTTACGAATATCTCCCTAGAAGAGGGTTATGAGATTTGGAAAGAAAGGGAAGTTGAGCCCTAGATATATCGGTCCTTTTGAAATACTGGATCGTGTTGGAAAGGTAGCTTACCGATTGGCGCTTCCACCGAATCTCTCTCAAGTTCACGATGTGTTCCATGTATCTCTCCTGAGAAAGTACATACCTGATCCTTCACATGTACTCAACTTAGAAGTTGTACTACTGGAGCAAGATCTTTCTTATGAAGAACAGCCGATAGAGATTCTGGATCGTAGCGAGAAAGTCCTACGAAACACGACCACTCAATTGGTGAAAGTTTTATGCAGGAACCACCAACTTGAAGAAGCTACATGGGAGCTTGAGGATATGATGAGGGAGAAGTATCCTCATCTGTTTGTTACAAAGTGACGAATTTCGAGGGCGAAATTCTTTCTAAGGGGGGTAGAATGTAACACCCGAGATTTTTATGAGTAATATTTTGTTTTTATATATCATCAAATGAATCTTTCACTACATACTAGCTTGGCTTACTTTACACGCAATCGCGACCTTCCTCGATAGCTTGCGTCGTACGCAATACTGAGTTTCACTAAACAACGATATGCTATTAAAATATTATTAAAACTAGCCGTTATGAATAGTAATAACCACTTTTTGAAATTTTATAAATTTTATCTTTCAAAATGGACTTCATTTTTGGATTCGGAATACCGAAAATAGCCTAGGGTGATGTTTTGGTATTTTTCTGAAAACTTTCAATTTTTGATGAATAGTGAAACCACTAAGTTGTAGGTTAAAAACTGAATTTTGCATAAAACTTAATTTTACTGCTTCTGTGAATGGAATTTCGAAAATCCGACAGACATGGTTGATATCAGTAAGTAACATGTGGTTCAATGAGATAAAAATAATATTTTGGTGAATAGTAACTTTTTACTTTTTTTTACTGCGGTTAATAGTAAATAGGGTAACTAAGGTTAAATATAATATTACTATTACCCTAAAACATGTCCTAATTCTATTGGATAAGTTTAATTCGACCAAAAACAAACTTAGGAATAAAATATGACCATTTAGGCCCACTTGGGTTAGATTAGGACATTTATTATTAATTTATTTAAAGAAGGGTTAAAATAGTTAAAATCAAAGTTTAATAAGTAAATCATTTTTAATATGGGGTTATACATAAGATAAATTCGACAATAAATATTCATTAGAAATCTAAAAAGCTTTCCTACATAATGGTATTTTATTTATAATTTTTAGACATTAAATAATTTAATTTAATTATGACACAACGATGATGCAGTAATTATCTTATTTATGAAATATTGACCAAATTGATGTTATAAACACCAAAATAAATGTAATTTGAGACTTTTTATGAATTCCACTAATTTTATAGGTTACTATGATATATTAGTGTTTATTTAATCAACTTTTTCCGAACATATAATTCTGTTATGACTTTCACAAAAATCATATATCAAATAGTGTCAAAATTGACAAAAAATAGTTTTTAAATCAATTATTATATTATTAATTGTTATTTTATTCTTAAAAATATAAGGTTCGGCCAAATGACTTATATAAGGATATATATATTAATAATAAATAATTTGGGGTTATTTTGGCATGTTATAGTAAGTTTATTAACCATATAGTGAAAGCAAACAAAAAGACACGGTAAAAGTTAAATTATTTAACTTAGAGTTAAATCTAATTGATAAGGTTAAAATATGACCCTAAACTTGTCTAAATCCTATTGGTTGATAGGGGTTCGACCCATCCCCACTTTAGCTTCGAAATAAGACCCTTTGGAACCATTATAAACCGATTTTGACTTTAATATAAAATAATATTTTGAGATATTCCTAAGGTGCCCCTCTCCTCCCTTATAAAAGGGCACCTCCTCCCCCTCCTCCTCACACCAATTTGAGCACTCAAGCTCGGACAACCCCTGCCATTTTCTCCTCTACACTTCCCTAGAATAATCCTAGAGGTCCTGGTCTTCTTCAAAGACCAATATTAGTTCCCTAAGTGGAGGATTCAAAGAAGCGTTCCAAAGAAGAGGTAATATCCATTACCGATCTTTTCAATTTCTTTCTTCTTCAACTTCTTCTTCTTTAGTTGTTTCATGATAAAGTAATAAAATCAGTATTACTTACATACTGATATGTTATTATAAATATGAAACAACCCTAAATCACCTTCTATCCATCCTACGGAAAAATGAAATCACCGCGCGTGCGTACGTACGGAATACCGTCTCCACGCCGTGGTGTAATCTATTTTCCACCATCACCTTACAAGGATGGGTATAATGGTGTAATGAGTAACTATTTATGATTATAATAAAGTAATATTGATACTGAAATAATATATATATACTCCAATACAATTCCACGATCATAGGAACGATATCATCACTCGTGCGTACGTACGGAATACCGTCTCCACGATGTGATGCGACTCGTTCTACATGATCATCATTACATAGTAATTATATAAATGAATTGAATGAATAAATATGATATATGTTGCACTAATACCATTATTGATATAAGGTATCTATAACCTTAAAATAACAATAAGAATTTATTCGGCAAAACTCGCATAAGAATAAAAGGCAATAAAGACCCGAGTAACAAGTAACAATGAAATATTACTAATAAGAAGCTAAGAATATGACCATATATGATATCATATCAATATGTATGATTCTGGAATAAGTCAATAACATTATTTAAACCATTATACAGGAGCTTTGGACACGTACAAAGCAAATCAGACCTATGGTAAGGGAAATATCACAATCTCATTTTTATCCGAGATTGTTTATACTTTGAAATTTACTGGGGTGTATTTTATCATCCAGATCAATGTTTCCTCAATATTTAATATTATTTCCATCCACCTACAATTATTTAAATCCAATTTTACCCTTCAGTGAGTTTTTAGTAAAAGATATGAAAGGAATATTTTGTCGTTTTTCGTACGAGGTACTTTTTGACTTTTCCGACAAAAGTACGAGAAGAATGTTTTTTAACTTATACGGCATGAATGTTTTTTTTAAAACATTATTTCCAAGAAGCTTCCTTTACAAGTTTTCAAGTTTATTTTTAATCAAATTCTTTTAGTTTAAAATTGTATGACATGTTAAGAAAGGAAAAGTATTTTTGAAGTAGAAATGATATTTTCCTCAAGAATGGAGTTCAAATGTTTTATCAAAATTATTTTCCATCTAAGATAATATAGGGTTCTGTTTTTATCCCTATTATTACATTTATTTGATTATGTTTTGAGGAAATTATTTTTATGAAGTCATTTACCTTATATGATTTGTTTTATGATGTCATGATGTTTCAAGAATTCCATTTTTGTTACATGTGTTATGCGATGATGTATGATTTATGATTATGTGGCACACATAAGAAAGGATTCATTATAAGATGGGTGGGACCTATATCTCCCTCCAATTCATTGGGTAAAGATTTTATATCTCATGAGATAGACATGGCTGGAACGGTAGGTTATACCGGTTCAGTGAAACAGGACTGGAACGAGGGTGACTCGGTTCAGAAAGGGACTTTGTCCACTAAGATAGTCTTGTCAATGAGTCATGACTAACAAGAAATGATTTTCCATGATTATGTGTGCATTCCACAAAGTTTCAAGTTTCATGTTATGATTATGGGGATCTCATTTTCACTTCTATGATTTGTTCCATGTTAAGATATTATGATCTCTTTTGCAGGTTATGATTTTCAAAAAGATATGATATGATTTTTATTTCCTTTATTTGCCCTTGCTGAGTATTTGAGCTCACCCTTTTATGTTTTCTTTTCCCCAGGTCAGGAAGATGGATATTAAGTAGAATATGCTAAAAGGGACCCTAGATATGATGAAATAAATGGGAGACACTGTATAAGATTTATGAACCAGTTGTTTATGTTTCCCAGTTTCTAAAGAAACTATACCTATACGGTCCTTTGTGGTTTTGTCATATGTTGTAATAAGTGTGCTTCAATTTTGAAGTATTAACAATGTATGTAAAGTATGGGTCGTTATATTTTGGGTTAGTTAAAATTGTTTAAAATAGTTTCTCATTAAATTATCTGATTTGTTTTGAGTGGTTTTGTGAAAATCATGACTTAGTAAGTTATTTATCATGTCTAATTAACTTAGAATGTTTTTTTATTGGTTGGTGAAAACTTAATTTTTAAGAAGATAAGTCTTGTGTTTGTTTCATTTTTGATAGTATTTTTGTATGGCATGAGTGTGTTTGGGTGAAAACCTATTTTGAACTACATGTTAGTTTTTATAAAGTGTGTAAGTAGTTATTATGGTTATGGAAGTTGTATGAGTTAGGTTTTGAAAGGTGGGAAAGGAGTTTTTGAAATGTTTGGAAATGCATCGGATGTTTAAATGGAATTCGTGTGTAAAGTTGATAGAATCCTTATGTAAGCCTTTTTTGTGTTCTTTTGAAAAGTGTTTTCTTAAATTAGTAAATGATTTAGTGAATTATTTTTGAAATACTAATCATGGGATTAAGGCGTTTCAATGCACATCTGGGTTTGGTTTTCAGATGTTCTCTTTGGATTATATTGTGACATTCGATGTTGCCACATCCATGGGTGCATGATGTGCACACAAGGATGTGCTCACAAATGATAAGGTCACATTTGAAATTATGTTTCTTTAAATCCTTGGTTTTCCAAAAAAAATTCTTGTTTTCCTGAATGAGGTTTACTCCTTGGTGTGTTTCCCTTAAATGAATATCAATATTTTTTTAATGATTTGGCCCATCGGGCATTGGAAAATGCTTTAGTGTGTGTCCAGAAAAGATAAGGGCTCATTTGGAACTTTGAACCTAAAAAGGGTGATTGTTGACTAAGATCTTATTAAGGGATGTGGCTTGGGAAGTTGTACGTGTCAGGTCAGAGCTTTAAAAATGTTTCCTTAAAAAAATGGTTTTGACATGATGTGACTTGACAGCCCATTTGGAACATTCATCTTTAGTGTAGTATTTGTGTTGGTCCTTTGAAATGATGATGTTTAGATTTACCATATTCCCATTTTAAAACATTAGTATTTTGAAAACAAATATCATATTGTTTTGATAATTTGATGGCACGAAGGATAATTTGGAACATTTGATGATATGATATATATATATATATATATATATATTGGGGAACTTCTATAGGGGGGATATCACTTATGGGTTATCGTATGGAGTGTCCGTGTTTGGGGTAGGCAAGTACGGTGAGATGAGTCACGCGTGCGAGGGCCTACTACTTACACAAGATTATTATAACCACCATGGGTTCCTGGGTGTCTTTTAGAGATCGAGTGATGGTTGCTAATCAACCCCAATTAGATGGGATGGTACCCCCTGGATTTTTTGTTAGGCCAGGCGGGCTTTTCCACTGGATTGGTCAGTTTGAGTCTCCAGTTGGTTATAGACTTAGGAGCTTCACCATACACCGACAGGTGGTTCTGAAATCGACTATGTCCAAGGGTCTTCTAGGGATGTTTAGTATCACCTATGGTTACACTTTTAATTATATTTCTTGTCTACTTTATATCGTACTAGTTTGTTTCCAATCATACTTGTTTACCTGTATTATTTTATCCCAGTTTTGGTATCTTCTATTTCAGGTTTTGTTTATAAAATGAATAGAAAGTTTTATGGAATTTTCATATAGTGTCTGCTGGATTTTTGAATGAGAAAAATCATGCTGATTATTTTAAAATATGAAAAACCTACTTTTATAATTGTATTTCATACTTGTGTTAATGGATTATTTCGGGAAAGGAGACGTTGGATTCTGTGGTTTATTTTGGCATCCCTACCGAGCATTATTAATTGTCACGCCTATTTTATCATTTCAGTTGTAGGTTTCCTTTTCTCATGTTTCCTTGGCGGAGTTGATCATTATTAGAGCAAGTTTGACCTTTGGTTGGGAGGTGACCTAGAAGGTCACGTAGAGGTACTTTTGGTTTTACTTTTGTTCTTCCACTAGTTTTATTTTTATTGTCAATTTTTATTTATGTATTTATTTTGTTCATGGGCCAAATCATTCCCAATGATTAAATTTTGATGCCCGACACTAGTTACCAGCTCGTGGGGATCAGGAACGCCCTTCGGGCCATGTTACAGAATGGGTCAGGTGACCGGTTCAGGGTCGACACGGGTTGGTTCGTGACAAGAATCATTTTTTATAGGTATAATATGTGACATTTTTGATGCACTTTGAAATATAGAACAAAGGGTGATAACATATTATATATTTAACATTGAGACTATCAGGTATAAAAATATTCTAATCTAATTTTTGAATTTTTATTGATTAAATACTTTTCCTTTATCATATTTAAAAAACCTGGTATTTGTTATGATAACATTAGAAAAAAATCTTGAATACTATTTGTCAAATCATTTACATATTTCCATCAAATACTTCTTTTGAGAATGAAAGATATTACCTCTCTCTAGGAAAATTTGTATGCTGATAAGGTACCTCATCTTTCCGAGAAAATGAATTTTAAACAACTTACCGATCTCTATAGAAACATTTTCACAAACCCCTTAATTAATTAAAGTAAAAATAATATCATCTACATAGAAAATAACAGTGTCAGATACCTTGTTGTCTTCTTTGATGTAGATATTATTGTCTACACTCCTTTTTTTTAATTTCTAGTTCATAAAATAAGTATACAACTTAGAATACAAAGTTCTTGGGGCTTATTTTATCCCAGAAAAGGCCTTATTTTATCTAAAAACATAGTTATCATTTTTTATGACAATAAAATAGAAGGTTTATCAATATAAAAATCATATTAAAATTATCCACAGAGGAAGGAATACTTTACATACATTGGAAAAATTATATAATTCCTTTTTTCTATAATATCCATAGTTATTCTTATATTATCAATCCTAGAAATTGGTGAAACTTTCTGCTCAAAATAAACTCATTAAACTTGATAATATCCCTTATACACAAGCATTTTTTTATAAATTGTAACATATCTATTTTCATTAATCTTGTTTTAGAATACCCATTTTGTTACAATGATAATAATTTCCTCAGTTTTGGGTTCGAAATACAATGTATCATTTTTCATTATATTGTATAATTATTAATTTATTTTATTAACCACCTCTGTATTCTCTAATGAATCTTCTATATTTGTTAGTTTAACCAGTGAAAATAGTGATTAATGCGTTGTTGTCCTCCAGGTTGTACTTGTTGAAACTTTCTATCCTTGATCTCTTATAATTGTTTGAACCATCACATATCTTATCTTCCTTGTATGTGATAATCTAGGTTACTTATCCTCAATAGATTTGTACAAAAAATTATCTTCATCCTGTATGAATTTTTATTCCTCATCCCTTTATAAAACTTCAACATACTATTTTGAAAAAATAGATTTATATCAATCACTTACAAAACAATCTACATCATGTTTATCATATTTATAATATTTTTTTAGAAAATTTATATCAATATATTTAATGAAATTTCATATTTACCTTTTATACAATCAATAACCCCTTCCATTTTGACAGTAACATAGACATATACAAAACAAACATCTTTTATTAAACATACAATTATTTTCACCTTTGAATAAGACTATATAAGGATTTCAAAATGAAATTAATTATTTCTAACATAGGTTATTATTATAATGCATATCATATGGTGACATGTCAATTTTATATATATATATAAGTATTAATTTTTTATGTGAATAGTTTCTATAATAGACTATCTCTAAAAGAATCAAGAGGTATCATATTTTATAAACATGGTCTGATCCATATCCACCAAGATTCTATTATTCCATTTAGTTAGACCTTTTTGTTATGGTGTGTACAGTGCACAATGTTCATAGTGGATACCATGATTATAAATGTAAAATTCAAATATTCCATCCGTTTACTCAACACCATTATAAATTTGGATATTCATTAAGGAAAAACCATACTCCTTTTTAGTAGTTCTCTTAAAACTCATAAACATCATAAGAGCATTTGATTTATATTTCATAAAAATAATGCAAGTAATTAAAGTGAATTCATCAATAAAAAAGTTAAATACTTATATACATTTTTAATTGATTTATCATGGGACCATATATTTCACAATGTTTAATATATAAGGTATGAGATGTGTGAATCTTAACATTATTGTGAAAAGAATTTATAAATTTCACTTTCTTACACGTGGAGCGTATCTAGGCCCTTTATATCATCATTTCAAGAATATCACAAATACATTATCTCTTGTTAATCAAACTTATATTTCATTTGAAAATATGTAAAATCCTTTTATACCATAGTTTTTCTTCTTTTTCACTTAAGTTGAGTAAATTCTATGAATATACTACCAAAAATAAATCACCCTTGGTTTGTTGTCCTGTTATCAAAATTATTAAATAATATTGTATTTTCACTAATAAAATAGATTTCCAATAAATAACATAATTCCCTTAAAAATATTGAAAATAAGATTTCAATTAATTGGGTTTTATCTTGTTAACTTGAAAAGTAATACATGACTTCAACGTCTCTTTTACAATCATAGTTTATACTACACTTTTTATTTCAAGTGACCCATCCTTCCTAATGGAAACAATTTTTTTTTCAATTTTTCACATTATTTAATATCTTTAAGTCTCTAATAATTTTTGAATAACATCCATTATAAAATATCAATGGAAATTATTTTTTTTTATCCTTGAAATAAATGTAAATAATAAAATATTTCCCTATCTTTGTCATTGTTTTCTTGTGACTTATTTGTATTATTATCAATAATATATTAGGCTAGTAACACAGTAAAGAAACCTTTGGTATGATCATCAGGATGGTCACACATTTCAAATACTCATTCCAATGGATGAAATCCATTCTCATCATTTATTCTATAATTTTTAGGTTTCTTATCAGTCACTCTATATTGAGTGGACTGACTTCCCCAAAAATTATTCATTCCAAATATTTGATATTTATAGTGATGTTGATGATTGAATGAATAAATCCTTTATTTATTCTCAAATCCTCTATAAAACCCACAATTTCTATAAAAGGAATAATTTATTCTATAGTAATTTGTATGTCATGTAACAGAAACTTTTCTTTCTTCTCATTTTTTTATATTTGCTCATTTTTCGATCCAAAATTATTTGGAAATACGGACATGTTATTACTCAACTTAGGATTCTTTCCTGTTTTTCTAGAGTCACTATATATATATATTTTTAGTTTTATTTCAGTTTCTATAAATTTATAGATCTTGGAGATTCCCATGATTTATCTAAACAATTAGTCTTATTATTCTCCAATATTTCAAAAAAATTAAAAACATTTTATTTGTTTTAGTATTGTTTTCTTATAATCATAAAATACCTCTTTATTTATTGAACATTCCTAAACTTGTAAAATAGAATCATTGAAATCTGATCTGTATCTATTTAACTATTCTCCAACATTGACTAGTTTATGTTTTATAAGGGTTTAATCATTCACTTTCCCCTTTATTAAATATTTTATATTCATGTTTAGTGTTTTCTTATCATAAATCATTTTATTTATATCGTCAAACTATTTTAATAACTTGGATTTTTCTTCACCATGAATAGATTTCTTTCTATTGAAATATCGATGATCACTATTTAGCTTCATATTCAATCTTTTAATGTTTGAAATTTTTATGATACATTATTACAAATTCCTATTCATCATATAATACATTTTTATTTCTTATTGTTCACTTCAAGAATCACTACAATAATTACTAGTGAAATTTGGATTATAATCCTTAACAATGAGTATCTTCTAATAAACTTCATCAATAGATGCCTTAGCTTCCTATTTATCTTCATTTTCATCACTTATTTAATAATTATAAAAGTGTATAATATTTTTATATTTATATAACATCCAACCCTTCTATTTAGAAACATACATTGGACTTTCAGCCTTCCTCTTTAAGGATATTGTTGGTCTTTTACCTTCTTCCTCACTTGTTACTTCTTCTTTAAATATTGGATAATTTAATAAAAAAGTCTAATACATGAAAATTTAAAACATTTTGGTTTAATCTTTCCCCTGTACATACAAACAACTTTCCCACTTTTCTTGAGAAAATATATATAAGTTAATCAAAATTTTAATTTATACCTTCCTCTAAATCTAATCCACTAGCTTCATTTTCAATAATCACTTTCTTTGATATTTTTTACTTTGAGGATTGAAAATAAATATCCTTTTAATCATTTATATTCTTCTTTAAAACATAATCGTTCATTATTTCATAAGTAATAAGAATACTATATAATTCATCTAGATAAAGATTCTTAGGATGTCAATCTCCTAAGATAGAGACTTCAGAACCAAACTTGTCATGTAGAATGAAAAATATTTTCTACACCACCATAGTATCTTCCAAATTCTATCTTTTCCCAAATGTATTTATGTGTTTTTATTCCTTTAAATATCATAAATTCACTATATAAAATTTTAAAAAACATTGAATTTTAATAATGTCCATCGTTCTCCAGATTCATCATGTTTGTTGTTTTTATTGAATCGCTCTCATTATAGGGAGTAAATCCATCTTTAGTTACCTCTAATACATTCAAAAAGATAGATAATATGTATTGAACCATTCAATGATTATAAATACGATAATTCTTCCAATAAGACATGAAAATATCCTTTTCATTCACTAAATTATAATTTTCATATTTCTCTCTCTGTCCCTAAATAGAAATGAGTTAATAAAGGTTCTAGCTATGAATCCATGTAAAAATCCTCCCATAATATTGGTGATATCACTGGGGGTTTTGAATTAGTGGTCTATAATAATATTTATGTTTCCTATTTTTAAAAGACTTCATTACTGAATATAGTGACATGATCTCATTGTCTATATATACAGACAAGAACCCAAAAAATTACACATTAAATTTATGATGTTTAATTGTCACGACCCGTCCTCGGGGCCCGTGCCGTGACTACCCCAAGCCCGCCTTCCATAGGCCAGGGGCTGGCGACTAGCACCAAGGCGTAAAATCCCAGTAAACAGGGAAGGCATTGCCTTTAAGTAACAACCACACAGAGTCAGCAAGCGGAAAGTAAAGTGCAGAAAAGTAAAGGGGGGGCCGGAAATACAAGCCCAACTGTAAAGTACAACTGAAAAGTAAAGTACAGCAACTGAAGAAAAGACGGCGGCCTCGTGTCGTCCACTGGCAATCCCACCTGAAGGGTGGGTACAGATAGCCTCCAGGCTCCTCGGGTCCCACGTCCGCTCCGAGCATGTCCCGCCCAGTGGTCCACCTCCAGGTACCGTCCTGCTCCACGCCCCAACCGTGATCAGCGCTGTCCGTCGTCTGCAACCAACACAACAAGGTGCGGGCATAACCCGTGCAGGGGTGAGTACAAGCTACTCAGTAAGGACCCCGAGACCCCCGAAGGTCTCCCGAAATCCACAAAGGATATAGCACAAAGAAAGATGCAATCACGAAGTAACATCTCACTCGACTTAGGTATATGCCCATACATATACCTAAGTCCCCAATTCTAGCTCTGCTCACGAGCTCAAGAACAACTCAATCCACAAAGGAAAGCAAGACTCAAATCCAGAAAGGAGAGTAAACAGTAAATTCACAAAGGATAGTTCAACACAATCCACAAAGGAGAGTAACATAAGATTCAGCTCAACCAGGTATACTTTTTCAGATGACGTCAAAGATGATCACTGATCCATCTAAGTCGTCGGACCCACGAAGGATCGATAGGTACTAACCCCCGCAAAAGACCCACACAGGATCGGGCTCACACAGAACCTGTAGGCAATGGCTCACACAGAACCGGTAGTAAGGACCCACATAGGATCGGGCTCACACAGAACCTGTAGCACTGATCCACGTAGGATCGCTGAGTGCAGTAGTCGACGCAGTCCACTGAGGATCTCTGCACAGTCGTCGCCGCAGTCCACGAAGGATCTCTGCTCTGCCGTCGTCGCAGTCCACTGAGGATCTCTGCTCTGTCGTCTTCGCAGTCCACTGAGGATCTCTGCTCTGTCGTCGAAGTCACAGCCAGCGCTAGGGTTCCCGCACACAGCGAGCTCGTTTAGGAGGGTCCGCTCCACGAGCCGAGAGGCTGATACATCAACTGACACGTAGTCCGAAGTTGATGTATCCAAAAGTTCCGTATCGACAACAGGATCTCAACGCAACAGACGGCGCGTCAATCGGACGCTCGGTCTGAGAGTTATTGGCATTTTCGTCCCAGGGGCCCGGTTGGTTTTTAGGGCAAAACAGACCCGACCGTACTCCGCCTGTATCCGATCCTCGGGCGGAGTATTCCAAAAGTTCCGTCTCACATAGAGGAAACTACCACAGCTGACGGTACGTCGTTCGGACGTCCGTAGCTCAAGTTATGAGCGTTTCCGCTCCGAGGGCCCGGTTGGTTTCGTGTACGAACCAACCCGGACGAACCCAAAGTCTTCCCAAACATTGAGTATAATATACCGAAACGACCGTCTCGATCCAAGGATCGCGTAGCCGCTGACGGTTCGTCAATCGGAGGTCCCAGGCCCAAGATATGGGCGAAAAACCGTAGAGGGCCCGAAACGGGGGTTCTGGGCCCGGGGCGACCCGGCCCGAACCCCTCCCTTGGTCGGCCCGAACCGGGTCGGCCCGACCCGGCCCGACCCGGCTAGGCCGGGTCCGGTCCGGCCTGGGCGCGGCCCGTCCGACCGGACCGGCCGGCTCGGCCTCGGCCGAGCGGCCGAGGGAGCCGCCGCGGGTCAAACCCACGGCTTTGGAGAAACGCGGCCCGCGCGGGCCGCGTGCTGGATGGCCGAACCACGGACACGGTCCGGCGGTTCGCCGCCGCCGCGGCTCGGCCGCGGCGGACTCCTCCGGCGGCGCGCCGGGCGCCGGCGCCACCTTCCGCGGGCCGCCGGAGTTGCTCCGGTGGCCCGTTTTGCCTCCCGTCTGCGCCGATGCTCCTCCCGGGGGCCGATCTTCACTGCGGGATCAACAGATCGCCCCTGCCGCGCGGTTCGTCGTCGTCCGTCATATCCGCACAACAAAAGAGATCGGCGGAGGGTTGCCGGGTCTTGTTCGTTAGACCCGCACCCTCCGCGTTAGTCATAATCAACGGGAGGAAAGGCTACAACAATTTTTAATCAAAGATAAAAATTGTTCACTCCTTTTCTTTTAAACGGCATTTCAATTTTTAATTAATTGAAATTATTAATGCCGGTTCTTTATTTTAAAAAAAAGGAACACGGGAATGAATCATCAAGGAAATAAACCCCTACCTTATCGTCGTCGTCGGACGAGAGGTCGTCGCGGAATCGCTCGTCGCGGAAGAAGGGGGGATCGTTGCGTCGTCGCGGTATCCGGCGTTGCGTCGCCAAACTCCGGATCAAGAACAAACGGATTTAATTAATTAAATCCGTTGCCATGAAATTAAAAAGGGAGAATTAACGATCCGGTTCTTACCTTAGTTGCCGAACGAGGATCGGCTGCGGAAGAAGGGGCGTCGCCGAAGAACGTCGCGGGTAGGGCTCGTTGACGTCGCAGATCTCGGTGTGCGTCGTCGAATTCCGGTCGCCGGCGTTCTTCGCGTTCTTCGCGTTCTTCGCGTTCTTCGCGTTCTTCGCGGAGAGGGTGGAGGCTCAGAGGAATTGCACAACGATAGCAATCCTCCAAAATAGACAAGTTTGTCTATTTTATTATTTTGCCAACAAACGTAAAACGCATAAGTAACGACCCATTTAATTCGTTGAATTAATTCAACGAATGAAACAGCCCATTTAATTCATGAAAGAAACCGCCCAATTAAATGGTCTGTTGAGAATTAAAGAAAACGCGTCAGTTGACTTTTCAGTTACTTTGACGGGTTTTCGCGGGTGCGTTACTTAGCGAAAGAAACGGCGGGGCTCGTGCGGGCCCTGCCTCACAAATATCCTACCAAGGGGGTAGGATATTTCTGGATAGCATCCTATCCAGTTCAACTCAGTTCAAGCCGCCCTTAAGTGGCTTCAAGTGGCTTCCAAGAAACTTAAGTGAAATAAAATAAAGTTGTCGCACAAACTTTATTTTATTTCTGACTTAAAGCCGCAAAATTTAAAAACCACGTCTGAGAAAACGCAACTCCGGAAGAGGCGTTTCGAAGAAAATACCGGCGCTGCGATTTCATCGGTGCCCCCAGAATTCGATTCCGGGCACCGGTTCAAAAGATAGAAAAACCCGCTCGTCCGTTCACTGAACGTACCCGAGCCAAACTTTGGAAATTGATTCCGGGCACACCGGGCCTCGGAATCAGGTGCCGTCTGAAGCTGCGATCTTGTAAAATTCCAAAGAAAATTAAGAAAAAAATTTCCTTGAATTTGCGGGTCTTTACATTACTCCCACCTCAGGGCTTTACGTCCCCGTAAAGATACATCAAAAACTAGGGGAACAAATGGGGGTACTGAGCACGCATCTGAGCCTCCCGCTCCCAAGTGCTCTCCTGGAGGTTCTCGTGCTGCCATCTGACGCGCACAAGAGGAATCGACCGCCCACGTAGGACCCACTCCTGTCGATCCTCGATCTCCACTGGGACCTCCGCAAAAGTCGCCCCATCGTCCACGTCCAGCTCCCCAAAGTCGATGATGTGCGTCGGGTCGTGCACGTATCTCCTCAGCTGAGACACGTGAAAGACGTCGTGCACCCGGTGCAACTGAGGTGGTAGAGCCAGGCGATAAGCCACCTCTCCTATCCTGCTGAGGACCTGGAAAGGCCCGATGAAGCGTGGAGACAACTTGCCGCCTCGGCCAAATCTCCGTAAACCACGTCGAGGTGAGACATGCAAAAAGACGTGGTCGCCGTCCTCGAACTCTAGTGGCCTCCGCCTCCTGTCAGCATATGACTTCTGCCGGCTCTGAGCTGTCCTCATCCTCTCCTGGATGATCTGGACCTTCTCTGTCGTGGCTCGGACCATCTCTGGTCCCACGAGTGCTGACTCCCCAGGGTCTGTCCAGCACAACGGTGATCTGCAGGGTCTGCCGTACAATGCCTCGTATGGTGCCATCCCGATGGTGGAGTGGTAGCTGTTGTTGTACACGAACTCCACCAAGGGTAGGTGGTCCTCCCAGCTGCGACCAAAGTCGAGAACACATGCACGGAGCATGTCCTCGAGTGTCTGTATGGTCCTCTCCGTCTGACCATCCGTCTGAGGGTGGAAGGCTGTGCTCAGATGGAGCCGCGTCCCGAACGCCTCCTGCAACCCCTTCCAAAGCCGGGAAGTGAAACGTGCATCTCGATCGGAGACGATAGACGATGGCACACCGTGAAGCAGTACGATCTCCTGAACGTAAAGACGTCCCAAGCTCTCCACTGAACCCTGCTCTCTGATGGGTAAGAAGTGTGCCGACTTGGTGAGTCGGTCGACAATCACCCAAATGGAGTCGTGACCTCTGGAAGTGCGTGGAAGTCCAGTCACGAAGTCCATAGGTATGCCGTCCCACTTCCACTCCGGGACCTCCAAGGGCTGTACCAAGCCTGCTGGTACCTAATGCTCTGCCTTCACCTGCTGGCAGGTGAGGCATCGTGAAACGAACTCTGCCACAACTTTCTTCATGCCCGGCCACCAGTGATGTCGTCTGAGATCCTGGTACATCTTCGCCACTCCGGGATGCACCTCCAAGGGAGAAGTGTGAAACTCTCTCAGCACCTCCTCTCGTAAAGAGACTGGTACGAAGGTACGTCCTCTAAAAAGGATGTCGTGCTCTGCTCCAAGGGAGAAACCATCAGGCGCCTGACCTGAGGATATCAGTGCACGCCGGGTCTCACAGTCAGCGTCCCTACGCTGAGCCTCTCTGACCCGCTGCAGAAGTGGAGGAGAGACTGTGAGAGACTGAAGAAAGGCTGCTCTGTCTCTATCCACGAAGGATATCTGCAAGGAGGCTAGCTGCTCCGTCGCCTCCTCAAGCAGCTGAATGCCCGTCCTCCTGCTGAGGGCATCGGCTACCACGTTCCCCTTCCCAGGAGTATAAACTATCTCAAAGTCATAGTCCTGGAGGAACTCAAGCCATCTCCGCTGTCTCAGGTTCAGGTCCTTCTGAGAGAAGATATACCTGAGACTCTGGTGGTCAGAAAAGACTGTGAAGCGCTCACCCATCAGATAGTGCCGCCAAGTCTTCAGAGAGAAGACCACTGCTGCCAACTCCAGGTCATGAGTGGCGTAGTTCTGCTCATGCGGCCTCAACTGACGTGATCCGTAGGCGATCACGGCCCGCTCCTGCATCAGGACGCACCCGAGTCCAGTCCCTGATGCATCGCAGTAAACTACGTACCCAACTCCCTCCTCAGGCAACCTCAAGATAGGTGCGCTGGTCAATCTCTGTCTCAGCTCCTGGAAGCTCTGCTGACATCTGTCTGACCACACAAAGGGTTTCCCCTTCTTCGTCAAGGCTGAGAGTGGTGCTGCAACTCTGGAGAAGTCTGGCATGAATCTCCGATAGTATCCCGCTAGGCCCAAGAAGCTCCGCACCTCTGTCACGCTCCTGGGTGGCTCCCAAGCTAGCACTGCCTCAATCTTCGCGGGATCCACTGCAACTCCCGCCTCAGAAATGACGTGCCCCTAGAAATGGACCTCACGTAACCAGAACTGGCATTTTGAGAGCTTGCCGTAAAGCTGGTGCTCTCGGAGTGTGTCTAGCACAACTCGCAGGTGGTAGGCATGCTCCTCCTCAGTCGTCGAGTATACCAAAATGTCGTCAATGAAGACCACGACAAATCGGTCAAGGTATGGCTGGAAGATCCTGTTCATGAGGCTCATGAACACTGCTGGAGCATTGGTTACGCCGAATGGCATAACCAAGAACTCATAATGGCCATACCGACACCTGAAGGCCGTCTTCTGCACATCCTCGTCTCGAACTCTGAGCTGATGATAGCCTGACCGGAGGTCTATCTTCGAGAACCACCGCGCTCCCTTGAGCTGATCGAAGAGGTCATCAATCCGTGGCAGCGGATACTTGTTCCTCACTGTCACCTGGTTCAGGCGACGATAGTCGACACATAGTCGCAAGCTCCCGTCCGCCTTCTTGGCGAACAAGATCGGGGAAGCCCAGGGTGAAACACTGGGTCGGATAAACCCCTTGCTCTGCAAGTCCTCCAACTGTACCCGCAGCTCTCGAAGCTCGGCGGGGGCCATCCGATATGCTGGAGTAGATATCGGGGCTGTCCCGGGGTACAAGTCGATGTAAAAGTCTACCTCTCTACGAGGAGGTAGCCCTGGAACGTCGTCGGGAAAGACGTCCACGTACTGGTCCACCACTGCAGGAAAAGCCGGACTCCGCACGTCCACTGCTCCTAGGATGAGGCTAGCCAACTGATGAGAGATAGGCTGCAATCTCCTCCGCGGAAGTCCATCCTGTGCTGCAAAGGTTCCCTTCTCGCCGGTGAAGGTAAACCTGCTCCCGTCGGTACGAATACATCGCACCTTGCGCCTAAAACAGTCGATCTGGGCATGAACCGTGGATAGCCAATCCATGCCCAAGATGACGTCGTAAGGCCTCGACGCCGCTACAAGGAGATCCCAGCCGAAGCTCTCGCCTCCTAGAGTAAGCTCACACTGTCGGCACCAGTGCGTAATCGTCGAGTCTGCTCCCGTAGGAGTCTCTAGCCGTAAGGATCGAGCCAACGGCTCAGTCGGAATCTCCGAGCTCCGAACAAGGGCAGAGGCTATGAAAGAGTGACTCGCTCCTGTGTCTATAAGTACTGCAGAAAGGGTGGAATAGACACAGATCGTACCTCGAATCATCTCTGGCATGTCGGGGTCGTAGGCCTCCACTGCCTGGAGCTGGGCCTGTCTCTGCCCGCCAGCTCCCTGTGGTCGAGGTGGCCCCCCTGGTGGTGGTGGGGGTAGAGCCTGGAAGCGTCGCCCACCACCCGCTGCTCGGCCAGCTCCTCTGCCTCGTCCGCCTCCTCCCTGCGGACCGCCACGGTCGACCCTCTGCCTCTGCCTGGGTGGCCCCTCCACCGTCTGCTGCTCCTCTGATCAGCAAGTCGGGCAATCACGAACCATGTGACCCCGCCCGCCGCAGGAGTAGCACAGCCTGCCTCTCGGAAGGCTGGCACTCCGCTGTGTGCCCTGCACTGCTGAGCCGGTGTCCTGAGGCCGTCTGCGTGGGGGTCTGGTCTGCCTGGACCCGAGAGTCATCCGTCGGCTACCTGCTGCCGAAGACTCAGCTACCTACCGCCCTGCGCTAGGTCTCGCTGCTGAAGAAGGCTCTGCCAGGAAGCTCTCGATCAAGAGGGCTCGCTCCAGCACTCCCGCCTGGGTCGGAATGCTGAGGGAGATCAGCGACGCCCGAATCTCCTGTCGCAAGCCCTGCTCGAAGGTCCGGGCCCGGAAGAAGGGGTCCCGTACCATGTCGGTCGAGTAGCGAGATAGGTCAGTGAACCTCGCCGCGTACTGAGCGACCGTCATGCTGCCCTGGCGCAGCTGGAGAAGCTCGTGGATGCGCACCGCTCAGAGGGTGGCCGGGACGAACTCAGAGCGGAAGAGGCTCTCGAAGTCCGCCCAGAGCAAGGATGCCTCATCGTGAACCTGGAGCATCAGGCTCCACCATCGTCCTGCCGCCGCCTGCAGGAGGCTCGCTGCGAGAATCACCATGAGATCCGCTGGTGTCCTCACTAGCCTAAAGGTCCGTACCACCGCCTCTAGCCAGTCCTCGGCGGCCTGGGGGTCCGCCTCACCGCGAAACCTGGGCGGTCGTTGGCTCTGAAACTCATGCAGTGCCCTGAGGCGACGTGCATCGTCAGCGTCTGGTACTGGCAGCATCGGTGGCTCGGCGGGTAAAGCTACCGCCGGTGCCACTGCTGGAAAAGGGCCCTGCACCGAGGCCTCGTCGCTGGGTGGGCTGCCGTCGCGCCCTACACTCGGAACCCTAGCTGGCTGTCGTCGCGGGGCCATTCTGAAAAGGAGAACAAGAGCACCACAGTCAGAATAGTATACCTGGTGAGCTGGCACAAGTAATCACAAGGAAAACTTGAGACTTTCATAAAGCAGATCAGTATACCCGGTGAGCTGACACAAGTAATCACAAAGAAAACTTGAAACACACACGCAATCAATGTTTTCATGCATTAAGTCGGAAATCAGGAGTCAGGGTCCTGGTGTATGGATACGTCGGCCGCCGCACCAACACTGGGCTCCCTGAACTGATAACCACACTCAATACACTAAACACTATTTCTTCATATAGAAAGAAAGGACGATCAGAGTCTGCGGTAGAACCGACCACCTCTGATACCAATTTGTCACGACCCGTCCTCGGGGCCCGTGCCGTGACTACCCCAAGCCCGCCTTCCATAGGCCAGGGGCTGGCGACTAGCACCAAGGCGTAAAATCCCAGTAAACAGGGAAGGCATTGCCTTTAAGTAACAACCACACAGAGTCAGCAAGCGGAAAGTAAAGTGCAGAAAAGTAAAGGGGGGGCCGGAAATACAAGCCCAACTGTAAAGTACAACTGAAAAGTAAAGTACAGCAACTGAAGAAAAGACGGCGGCCTCGTGTCGTCCACTGGCAATCCCACCTGAAGGGTGGGTACAGATAGCCTCCAGGCTCCTCGGGTCCCACGACCGCTCCGAGCACGTCCCGCCCAGTGGTCCACCTCCAGGTACCGTCCTGCTCCACGCCCCAACCGTGATCAGCGCAGTCCGTCGTCTGCAACCAACACAACAAGGTGCGGGCATAACCCGTGCAGGGGTGAGTACAAGCTACTCAGTAAGGACCCCGAGACCCCCGAAGGTCTCCCGAAATCCACAAAGGATATAGCACAAAGAAAGATGCAATCACGAAGTAACATCTCACTCGACTTAGGTATATGCCCATACATATACCTAAGTCCCCAATTCTAGCTCTGCTCACGAGCTCAAGAACAACTCAATCCACAAAGGAAAGCAAGACTCAAATCCACAAAGGAGAGTAAACAGTAAATTCACAAAGGATAGTTCAACACAATCCACAAAGGAGAGTAACATAAGATTCAGCTCAACCAGGTATACTTTTTCAGATGACGTCAAAGATGATCACTGATCCATCTAAGTCGTCGGACCCACGAAGGATCGATAGGTACTAACCCCCGCAAAAGACCCACACAGGATCGGGCTCACACAGAACCTGTAGGCAATGGCTCACACAGAACCGGTAGTAAGGACCCACATAGGATCGGGCTCACACAGAACCTGTAGCACTGATCCACGTAGGATCGCTGAGTGCAGTAGTCGACGCAGTCCACTGAGGATCTCTGCACAGTCGTCGCCGCAGTCCACGAAGGATCTCTGCTCTGCCGTCGTTGCAGTCCACTGAGGATCTCTGCTCTGTCGTCATCGCAGTCCACTGAGGATCTCTGCTCTGTCGTCGAAGTCACAGCCAGCGCTAGGGTTCCCGCACACAGCGAGCTCGTTTAGGAGGGTCCGCTCCACGAGCCGAGAGGCTGATACATCAACTGACACGTAGTCCGAAGTTGATGTATCCAAAAGTTCCGTATCGATAACAGGATCTCAACGCAACAGACGGCGCGTCAATCGGACGCCCGGTCTGAGAGTTATTGGCATTTTCGTCCCAGGGGCCCGGTTGGTTTTTAGGGCAAAACCGACCCGACCGTACTCCGCCTGTATCCGATCCTCGGGCGGAGTATTCCAAAAGTTCCGTCTCACTTAGAGGAAACTACCAAAGCTGACGGTACGTCGTTCGGACGTCCGTAGCTCAAGTTATGAGCGTTTCCGCTCCGAGGGCCCCGGTTGGTTTCGTGTACGAACCAACCGGACGAACCCAAAGTCTTCCCAAACCTTTAGTATAATATACCGAAACGACCGTCTCGATCCAAGGATCGCGTATCCGCTGACGGTTTGTCAATCGGAGGTCCCAGGACCAAGATATGGGCGAAAAACCGTAGAGGGCCCGAAACGGGGGTTCTGGGCCTGGGGCGACCCGGCCCGAACCCCTCCCTGGGTCGGCCCGAACCGGGTCGGCCCAACCCGGCCCGACCCGGCTAGGCCGGGTCCGGTCCGGCCTGGGCGCGGCCCGGCCGACCGGACCGGCCGGCTCGGCCTCGGCCGAGCGGCCGAGGGAGCCGCCGCGGGTCAAACCCACGGCTTTGGAGAAACGCGGCCCGCGCGGGCCGCGTGCTGGATGGCCGGACCACGGACACGGTCCGGCGGTTCGCCGCCGCCGCGGCTCGGCCGCGGCGGACTCCTCCGGCGGCGCGCCGGCGCCGGCGCCACCTTCCGCGGGCCGCCCGAGTTGCTCCGGTGGCCCGTTTTGCCTCCGTCTGCGCCGATGCTCCTCCCGGGGGCCGATCTTCACTGCGGGATCAACAGATCGGCCCCCTGCCGCGCGGTTCGTCGTCGTCCGTCATATCCGCACAACAAAAGAGATCGGCGGAGGGTTGCCGGGTCTTGTTCGTTAGACCCGCACCCTCCGCGTTAGTCATAATCAACGGGAGGAAAGGCTACAACAATTTTTAATCAAAGATAAAAAATGTTCACTCCTTTTCTTTTAAACGGCATTTCAATTTTTAATTAATTGAAATTATTCATGCCGGTTCTTTATTTTAAAAAAAGGAACACGGGAATGAATCATCAAGGAAATAAACCCCTACCTTATCGTCATCGTCGACGAGAGGTCGTCGCGGAATCGCTCGTCGCGGAAGAAGGGGGGATCGTTGCGTCGTCGCGGTATCCGGCGTTGCGTCGCCAAACTCCGGATCAAGAACAAACGGATTTAATTAATTAAATCCGTTGCCATGAAATTAAAAAGGGAGAATTAACGATCCGGTTCTTACCTTAGTTGCCGAACGAGGATCGGCTGCGGAAGAAGGGGCGTCGCCGAAGAACGTCGCGGGTAGGCTCGTTGACGTCGCAGATCTCGGTGTGCGTCGTCGAATTCCGGTCGCCGGCGTTCTTCGCGTTCTTCGCGTTCTTCGCGTTCTTCGCGTTCTTCGCGGAGAGGGTGGAGGCTCAGAGGAATTGCACAACGATAGCAATCCTCCAAAATAGACAAGTTTGTCTATTTTATTATTTTGCCAACAAACGTAAAACGCATAAGTAACGACCCATTTAATTCGTTGAATTAATTCAACGAATGAAACAGCCCATTTAATTCATGAAAGAAACCGCCCAATTAAATGGTCTGTTGAGAATTAAAGAAAACGCGTCGGTTGACTTTTCAGTTACTTTGACGGGTTTTCGCGGGTGCGTTACTTAGCGAAAGAAACGGCGGGGCTCGTGCGGGCCCTGCCTCACAAATATCCTACCAAGGGGGTAGGATATTTCTGGATAGCATCCTATCCAGTTCAACTCAGTTCAAGCCGCCCTTAAGTGGCTTCAAGTGGCTTCCAAGCAGCTTAAGTGAAATAAAATAAAGTTGTCGCACAAACTTTATTTTATTTCTGACTTAAAGCCGCAAAATTTAAAAACCACGTCTGAGCAAACGCAACTCCGGAAGAGGCGTTTCTAAGAAAATACCGGCGCTGCGATTTCATCGGTGCCCCCAGAATTCGATTCCGGGCACCGTTTCAAAAGATAGAAAAACCCGCTCATCCGTTCACTGAACGTACCCGAGCCAAACTTCGGAAATTGATTCCGGGCACACCGGGCCTCGGAATCAGGTGCCGTCTGAAGCTGCGCTCTTGTAAAATTCCAAAGAAAATTAAGAAAAAAATTTCCTTGAATTTGCGGGTCTTTACATTACTCCCACCTCAGGGCTTTACGTCCCCGTAAAGATACATCAAAAACTAGGGGAACAAATGGGGGTACTGAGCACGCATCTGAGCCTCCCGCTCCCAAGTGCTCTCCTGGAGGTTCTCGTGCTGCCATCTGACGCGCACAAGAGGAATCGACCGCCCACATAGGACCCGCTCCTGTCGATCCTCGATCTCCACTGGGACCTCCGCAAAATTCGCCCCATCGTCCAAGTCCAGCTCCCCAAAGTCGATGATGTGCGTCGGGTCGTGCACGTATCTCCTCAGCTGAGACACGTGAAAGACGTCGTGCACCCGGTGCAACTGAGGTGGTAGAGCCAGGCGATAAGCCACCTCTCCTATCCTGCTGAGGACCTGGAAAGGCCCGATGAAGCGTGGAGACAACTTGCCGCCTCGGCCAAATCTCCGTAAACCACGTCGAGGTGAGACATGCAAAAAGACGTGGTCGCCGTCCTCGAACTCTAGTGGCCTCCGCCTCCGGTCAGCATATGACTTTTGCCGGCTCTGAGCTGTCCTCATCCACTCCTGGATGATCTGGACCTTCTCTGTCGTGGCTCGGACCATCTCTGGTCCCACGAGTGCTGACTCCCCAGGGTCTGTCCAGCACAACGGTGATCTGCAGGGTCTGCCGTACAATGCCTCGTATGGTGCCATCCCGATGGTGGAGTGGTAGCTGTTGTTGTACACGAACTCCACCAAGGGTAGGTGGTCCTCCCAGCTGCGACCAAAGTCGAGAACACATGCACGGAGCATGTCCTCGAGTGTCTGTATGGTCCTCTCCGTCTGACCATCCGTCTGAGGGTGGAAGGCTGTGCTCAGATGGAGCCGCGTCCCGAACGCCTCCTGCAACCCCTTCCAAAGCCGGGAAGTGAAACGTGCATCTCGATCGGAGACGATAGACGATGGCACACCGTGAAGCCGTACGATCTCCTGAACGTAAAGACGTCCCAAGCTCTCCACTGAACCCTGCTCTCTGATGGGTAAGAAGTGTGCCGACTTGGTGAGTCGGTCGACAATCACCCAAATGGAGTCGTGACCTCTGGAAGTGCCTGGAAGTCCAGTCACGAAGTCCATAGATATGCCGTCCCACTTCCACTCCGGGACCTCCAAGGGCTGTACCAAGCCTGCTGGTACCTAATGCTCTGCCTTCACCTGCTGGCAGGTGAGGCATCGTGAAACGAACTCTGCCACAACTTTCTTCATGCCCGGCCACCAGTGATGTCGTCTGAGATCCTGGTACATCTTCGCCACTCCGGGATGCACCTCCAAGGGAGAAGTGTGAAACTCTCTCAGCACCTCCTCTCATAAAGCGACTGGTACGAAGGTACGTCCTCTAAAAAGGATGTCGTGCTCTGCTCCAAGGGAGAAACCATCAGGCGCCTGACCTGAGGATATCAGTGCACGCCGGGTCTCACAGTCAGCGTCCCTACGCTGAGCCTCTCTGACCCGCTGCAGAAGTGGAGGAGAGACTGTGAGAGACTGAAGAAAGGCTGCTCTGTCTCTATCCACGAAGGATATCTGCAAGGAGGCTAGCTGCTTCGTCGCCTCCTCAAGCAGCTGAATGCCCGTCCTCCTGCTGAGGGCATCGGCTACCACGTTCCCCTTCCCAGGAGTATAAACTATCTCAAAGTCATAGTCCTGGAGGAACTCAAGCCATCTCCGCTGTCTCAGGTTCAGGTCCTTCTGAGAGAAGATATACCTGAGACTCTGGTGGTCAGAAAAGACTATGAAGCGCTCGCCCATCAGATAGTGCCGCCAAGTCTTCAGAGCGAAGACCACTGCTGCCAACTCCAGGTCATGAGTGGCGTAGTTCTGCTCATGCAGCCTCAACTGACGTGATCCGTAGGCGATCACGGCCCGCTCCTGCATCAGGACGCACCCGAGTCCAGTCCCTGATGCATCGCAGTAAACTACGTACCCAACTCCCTCCTCAGGCAACCTCAAGATAGGTGCGCTGGTCAATCTCTGTCTCAGCTCCTGGAAGCTCTGCTGACATCTGTCTGACCACACAAAGGGTTTCCCCTTCTTCGTCAAGGCTGAGAGTGGTGCTGCAACTCTGGAGAAGTCTGGCACGAATCTCCGATAGTATCCCGCTAGGCCCAAGAAGCTCCGCACCTCTGTCACGCTCCTGGGTGGCTCCCAAGCTAGCACTGCCTCAATCTTCGCGGGATCCACTGCAACTCCCGCCTCAGAAATGACGTGCCCCAAGAAATGGACCTCACGTAACCAGAACTGGAATTTTGAGAGCTTGCCATAAAGCTGGTGCTCTCGGAGTGTGTCTAGCACAACTCGCAGGTGGTAGGCATGCTCCTCCTCAGTCGTCGAGTATACCAAAATGTCGTCAATGAAGACCACGACAAATCGGTCAAGGTATGGCTGGAAGATCCTGTTCATGAGGCTCATGAACACTGCTGGAGCATTGGTTACGCCGAATGGCATAACCAAGAACTCATAATGGCCATACCGACACCTGAAGGCCGTCTTCTGCACGTCCTCGTCTCGAACTCTGAGCTGATGATAGCCTGACCGGAGGTCTATCATCGAGAACCACCGCTCTCCCTTGAGCTGATCGAAGAGGTCATCAATCCGTGGCAGCGGATACTTGTTCCTCACTGTCACCTGGTTCAGGCGACGATAGTCGACACATAGTCGCAAGCTCCCGTCCGCCTTCTTGGCGAACAAGATCGGGGAAGCCCAGGGTGAAACACTGGGTCGGATAAACCCCTTGCTCTGCAAGTCCTCCAACTGTACCCGCAGCTCTCGAAGCTCGGCGGGGGCCATCTGATATGCTGGAGTAGATATCGGGGCTGTCCCGGGGTACAAGTCGATGTAAAAGTCTACCTCTCTACGAGGAGGTAGCCCTGGAACGTCGTCGGGAAAGATGTCCACGTACTGGTCCACCACTGCAGGAAAAGCCGGACTCCGCACGTCCACTGCTCCTAGGATGAGGCTAGCCAACTGATGAGAGATAGGCTGCACTCTCCTCCGCGGAAGTCCATCCTGTGCTGCAAAGGTTCCCTTCTCGCCGGTGAAGGTAAACCTGCTCCCGTCGGTACGAATACATCGCACCTTGCGCCTAAAACAGTCGATCTGGGCATGAACCGTGGATAGCCAATCCATGCCCAAGATGACGTCGTAAGGCCTCGACGCCGCTACAAGGAGATCCCAGCCGAAGCTCTCGCCTCCTAGAGTAAGCTCACACTGCCGGCACCAGTGCGTAATCGTCGAGTCTGCTCCCGTAGGAGTCTCTAGCCGTAAGGATCGAGCCAACGGCTCAGTCGGAATCTCCGAGCTTCGAACAAGGGCAGAGGCTATGAAAGAGTGACTCGCTCCTGTGTCTATAAGTACTGCAGCAAGGGTGGAATAGACACAGATCGTACCTCGAATCATCTCTGGCATGTCGGGGTCGTAGGCCTCCACTGCCTGGAGCTGGGCCTGTCTCTGCCCGCCAGCTCCCTGTGGTCGAGGTGGCCCCCCTGGTGGTGGTGGGGGTAGAGCCTGGAAGCGTCGCCCACCACCCGCTGCTCGGCCAGCTCCTCTGCCTCGTCCGCCTCCTCCCTGCGGACCACCACGGTCGACCCTCTGCCTCTGCCTGGGTGGCCCCTCCACCGTCTGCTGCTCCTCTGATCAGCGAGTCGGGCAATCACGAGCCATGTGACCCCGCCCGCCGCAGGAGTAGCACAGCCTGCCTCTCGGAAGGCTGGCACTCCGCTGTGTGCCCTGCACTGCTGAGCCGGTGTCCTGAGGCCGTCTGCGTGGGGGTCTGGTCTGCCTGGACCCGAGAGTCATCCGTCGGCTACCTGCTGCCGAAGACTCAGCTACCTGCCGCCCTGCGCTAGGTCTCGCTGCTGAAGAAGGCTCTGCCAGGAAGCTCTCGATTAGGAGGGCTCGCTCCAGCACTCCCGCCTGGGTCGGAATGCTGAGGGAGATCAGCGACGCCCGAATCTCCTGTCGCAAGCCCTGCTCGAAGGTCCGGGCCCGGAAGAAGGGGTCCCGTACCATGTCGGTCGAGTAGCGAGATAGGTCAGTGAACCTCGCCGCGTACTGAGCGACCGTCATGCTGCCCTGGCGCAGCTGGAGAAGCTCGTGGATGCGCACCGCTCAGAGGGTGGCCGGGACGAACTCAGAGCGGAAGAGGCTCTCGAAGTCCGCCCAGAGCAAGGATGCCTCATCGTGAACCTGGAGCATCAGGCTCCACCATCGTCCTGCCGCCGCCTGCAGGAGGCTCGCTGCGAGAATCACCATGAGATCCGCTGGTGTCCTCACTAGCCTAAAGGTCCGTACCACCGCCTCTAGCCAGTCCTCGGCGGCCTGGGGGTCCGCCTCACCGCGAAACCTGGGCGGTCGCTGGCTCTGAAACTCATGCAGTGCCCTGAGGCGACGTGCATCGTCAGCGTCTGGTACTGGCAGCATCGGTGGCTCGGCGGGTAAAGCTACCGCCGGTGCCACTGCTGGAAAAGGGCCCTGCACCGAGGCCTCGTCGCTCGGTGGGCTGCCGTCGCGCCCTACACTCGGAACCCTAGCTGGCTGTCGTCGCGGGGCCATTCTGAAAAGGAGAACAAGAGCACCACAGTCAGAATAGTATACCTGGTGAGCTGGCACAAGTAATCACAAGGAAAACTTGAGACTTTCATAAAGCAGATCAGTATACCCGGTGAGCTGACACAAGTAATCACAAAGAAAACTTGAAACACACACGCAATCAATGTTTTCATGCATTAAGTCGGAAATCAGGAGTCAGGGTCCTGGTGTATGGATACGTCGGCCGCCGCACCAACACTGGGCTCCCTGAACTGATAACCACACTCAATACACTAAACACTATTGCTTCATATAGAAAGAAAGGACGATCAGAGTCTGCGGTAGAACCGACCACCTCTGATACCAATTTGTCACGACCCGTCCTCGGGGCCCGTGCCGTGACTACCCCAAGCCCGCCTTCCATAGGCCAGAGGCTGGCGACTAGCACCAAGGCGTAAAATCCCAGTAAACAGGGAAGGCATTGCCTTTAAGTAACAACCACACAGAGTCAGCAAGCGGAAAGTAAAGTGCAGAAAAGTAAAGGGGGGCCGGAAATACAAGCCCAACTGTAAAGTACAACTGAAAAGTAAAGTACAGCAACTGAAGAAAAGACGGCGGCCTCGTGTCGTCCACTGGCAATCCCACCTGAAGGGTGGGTACAGATAGCCTCCAGGCTCCTCGGGTCCCACGTCCGCTCCGAGCACGTCCCGCCCAGTGGTCCACCTCCAGGTACCGTCCTGCTCCACGCCCCAACCGTGATCAGCGCTGTCCGTCGTCTGCAACCAACACAACAAGGTGCGGGCATAACCCGTGCAGGGGTGAGTACAAGCTACTCAGTAAGGACCCCGAGACCCCCGAAGGTCTCCCGAAATCCACAAAGGATATAGCACAAAGAAAGATGCAATCACGAAGTAACATCTCACTCGACTTAGGTATATGCCCATACATATACCTAAGTCCCCAATTCTAGCTCTGCTCACGAGATCAAGAACAACTCAATCCACAAAGGAAAGCAAGACTCAAATCCACAAAGGAGAGTAAACAGTAAATTCACAAAGGATAGTTCAACACAATCCACAAAGGAGAGTAACATAAGATTCAGCTCAACCAGGTATACTTTTTCAGATGACGTCAAAGATGATCACTGATCCATCTAAGTCGTCGGACCCACGAAGGATCGATAGGTACTAACCCCCGCAAAAGACCCACACAGGATCGGGCTCACACAGAACCTGTAGGCAATGGCTCACACAGAACCGGTAGTAAGGACCCACATAGGATCGGGCTCACACAGAACCTGTAGCACTGATCCACGTAGGATCGCTGAGTGCAGTAGTCGACGCAGTCCACTGAGGATCTCTGCACAGTCGTCGCCGCAGTCCACGAAGGATCTCTGCTCTGCCGTCGTCGCAGTCCACTGAGGATCTCTGCTCTGTCGTCATCGCAGTCCACTGAGGATCTCTGCTCTGTCGTCGAAGTCACAGCCAGCGCTAGGGTTCCCGCACACAGCGAGCTCGTTTAGGAGGGTCCGCTCCACGAGCCGAGAGGCTGATACATCAACTGACACGTAGTCCGAAGTTGATGTATCCAAAAGTTCCGTATCGACAACAGGATCTCAACGCAACAGACGGCGCGTCAATCGGACGCCCGGTCTGAGAGTTATTGGCATTTTCGTCCCAGGGGCCCGGTTGGTTTTTAGGGCAAAACCGACCCGACCGTACTCCGCCTGTATCCGATCCTCGGGCGGAGTATTCCAAAAGTTCCGTCTCACTTAGAGGAAACTACCACAGCTGACGGTACGTCGTTCGGACGTCCGTAGCTCAAGTTATGAGCGTTTCCGCTCCGAGGGCCCGGTTGGTTTCGTGTACGAACCAACCCGGACGAACCCAAAGTCTTCCCAAACCTTGTGTATAATATACCGAAACGACCGTCTCGATCCAAGGATCGCGTAGCCGCTGACGGTTCGTCAATCGGAGGTCCCAGGCCCAAGATATGGGTGAAAAACCGTAGAGGGCCCGAAACGGGGGTTCTAGGCCCGGGGCGACCCGGCCCGAACCCCTCCCTGGGTCGGCCCGAACCGGGTCGGCCCGACCCGGCCTGGGCGCGGCCCGGCCGACCGGACCGGCCGGCTCGGCCTCGGCCGAGCGGCCGAGGGAGCCGCCGCGGGTCAAACCCACGGCTTTGGAGAAACGCGGCCCGCGCGGGCCGCGTGCTGGATGGCCGGACCACGGACACGGTCCGGCGGTTCGCCGCCGCCGCGGCTCGGCCGCGGCGGACTCCTCCGGCGGCGCGCCGGGCGCCGGCGCCACCTTCCGCGGGCCGCCGGAGTTGCTCCGGTGGCCCGTTTTGCCTCCCGTCTGCGCCGATGCTCCTCCCGGGGGCCGATCTTCACTGCGGGATCAACAGATCGCCCCTGCCGCGCGGTTCGTCGTCGTCCGTCATATCCGCACAACAAAAGAGATCGGCGGAGGGTTGCCGGGTCTTGTTCGTTAGACCCGCACCCTCCGCGTTAGTCATAATCAACGGGAGGAAAGGCTACAACAATTTTTAATCAAAGATAAAAATTGTTCACTCCTTTTCTTTTAAACGGCATTTCAATTTTTAATTAATTGAAATTATTCATGCCGGTTCTTTATTTTAAAAAAAAGGAACACGGGAATGAATCATCAAGGAAATAAACCCCTACCTTATCGTCATCGTCGGACGAGAGGTTGTCGCGGAATCGCTCGTCGCGGAAGAAGGGGGGATCGTTGCGTCGTCGCTGTATCCGGCGTTGCGTCGCCAAACTCCGGATCAAGAACAAACGGATTTAATTAATTAAATCCGTTGCCATGAAATTAAAAAGGGAGAATTAACGATCCGGTTCTTACCTTAGTTGCCGAACGAGGATCGGCTGCGGAAGAAGGGGCGTCGCCGAAGAACGTCGCGGGTAGGGCTCGTTGACGTCGCAGATCTCAGTGTGCGTCGTCGAATTCCGGTCGCCGGCGTTCTTCGCGTTCTTCGCGTTCTTCGCGTTCTTCGCGTTCTTCGCGGAGAGGGTGGAGGCTCAGAGGAATTGCACAACGATAGCAATCCTCCAAAATAGACAAGTTTGTCTATTTTATTATTTTGCCAACAAACGTAAAACGCATAAGTAACGACCCATTTAATTCGTTGAATTAATTCAACGAATGAAACAGCCCATTTAATTCATGAAAGAAACCGCCCAATTAAATGGTCTGTTGAGAATTAAAGAAAACGCGTCGGTTGACTTTTCAGTTACTTTGACGGGTTTTCGCGGGTGCGTTACTTAGCGAAAGAAACGGCGGGGCTCGTGCGGGCCCTGCCTCACAAATATCCTACCAAGGGGGTAGGATATTTCTGGATAGCATCCTATCCAGTTCAACTCAGTTCAAGCCGCCCTTAAGTGGCTTCAAGTGGCTTCCAAGCAGCTTAAGTGAAATAAAATAAAGTTGTCGCACAAACTTTATTTTATTTCTGACTTAAAGCCGCAAAATTTAAAAACCACGTCTGAGCAAACGCAACTCCGGAAGAGGCGTTTCTAAGAAAATACCGGCGCTGCGATTTCATCGGTGCCCCCAGAATTCGATTCCGGGCACCGGTTCAAAAGATAGAAAAACCCGCTCGTCCGTTCACTGAACGTACCCGAGCCAAACTTCGGAAATTGATTCCGGGCACACCGGGCCTCAGAATCAGGTGCCGTCTGAAGCTGCGCTCTTGTAAAATTCCAAAGAAAATTAAGAAAAAAATTTCCTTGAATTTGCGGGTCTTTACATTAATACTCAATAAGAGTGTATCATGAAACACCCCAAGATTTTATGGTATGTATCTTTTTAAATTTATCATCTTTAATAGCATACGTTGCACACAACACCGAGCTTAAACGAACCATGATATACTATTAAATATTAACATGACTGCTGGAATAGTAATGTGTTTGTGAGGTATAATAATATGTACATTAGAATAATAACCTAAAATATTAAATTATAAATAAAGTTTTCGTATCTCATAAATGAAAATATTGTATGTTTATATAATGGAATAAGTAAATAAATGTTTTAAAAATGATAAATTAAGTGTTTGTATTTTTGTGAAATGTAAATGTTTATTTAAAATTTTATAATTCATATAATGATTTAAAAGAATTTTTTTTTCATGAAATATATTGATAAATTAATATTTTGTTTCCTTATAATTATATGACAATTTTATGAGACCATAAATATTTTTTCAAAGTGTCGTAACATCAGTTATGATAATATAATTAGTATTTCGAGAGTAAATAGTGATTTTATTTTAAAATTAAAATTTTAAAATATATTAAATTATTATAATAAAATGGTGTTTATTTTTTGAATATACATATTGAAAAATGGTTAGGGTGAATATTTTTTATTTTTCTAAAATAGTTGAATTTTCGATGAATAGTGAAATATGGTAATTTACGGTATCTAACATTATAAGTTAAATACATGTTTTTAAATTAATTATTTACTTAAGAACCCATTATTTCAAAGTCATGTGATATTTTTAATTTAATAACTCACAATAATCAACACTATTTATTTTCTTGTGAAAAAATAATAAATAAGTGAATAAAATAATTAAAAGCACCCCTCTCATCCCCCATAATACCACCCCTCACCACTCCTTATACTCCAACCTTTTATGACTTGAAGCTTATATAAATTCTGCCCAATTCCATTCAAAATCCTCTTACACATTTACTATACCTACTATCCATACCAGCATTCCTATTCCATGTGTATTAAGGAGGTTCCCAAGAAGACAATATTCAAGAGCTTAAATACTCCTTCATTCTCGTTTGATTTATTTTATTTTATTATCATGTCCTCACATACCCTATAAAAAGTTGTATAGTAACTCTAGAATTATATATATATATATATATATATATATAGTAGGATTCTATTTTGAAAACATTTTATCCCTAATCAAATCACTTCTCCTCTCCTTTTATTTTAAAATTAAGAACATCGTCCGTGATGTGTCGATTCACCACCTTCATGGAGGTTAAGTTTTAATTTTCCATTAATTTCTTTAAATATGATCATAAAACCATTTTTATGGTTATATAAGATTTTAATATAATTATTATATTTTATATCATGTTATGAAACCAATATAGAATAATAATAACAAAAAATAAACGACATAAGTTTGTGGTGGTCATAAAAACAACCAAATTAAATTAAAACATTTTCAACAAGATTTTATCAAATTAATCATCCTCATACCATATAAAAATAATATATTATTAAATTTAAAATTCATAAAGTTCATTAATTCAAAATTATTTCAATTTTTGATAATTTATTCCCATTTTAGAGGAACTTTCATATTTATACTCAAGGGAACCGATTGTAAAACTATGAAACAAACGCCCTTGTAACAACGAAATTAAACATTATAACTCATAAAAATGTATATAAATGAATATTATAAAATTATAATAAATAAAATCTATTTTGAATAGGTTATGAATTAATTATTTACATAATCTAATTTTATTATCCAGGATAATAAGTACAAGTGCAGAATTCTTTTGGACATAAGGTAAGGTTTTCTTATCTCACTTTAACTTATGTGATATATATTCCTTATACCACCCATATTTATTTTGTTTTGTGTACATACCTCCTTTTAAAATTTTATCATTAATATCATTATCTCCATGTCATTCAGTTATTCATTTTATGATAATTAATTTTATAGGGCATATAGTATTATTGATTATAGAGTGGTAAAGGATTTCTTCCCCAATTTCCATTCATTGGGTCAAACTTCTACTCCATTGATTATTTTATGATACAATGATATGTGAAACCACTTTTGATTATCTCGTGTTGTATTTCCACTTGTTTTATGTGGATTTATAGCTAATACAGATAATATATTCAATTGGTTAATGTTCACACTCTCTTTTAAAAATATTCATTTAAATGTTTATTCTTTAAAAATTTAAAAGGAATGTTTGTTATCATATAAAGAAAGGGAATATTTTCATGATTTCATGATACCTTAACGTAAGGAGAAACACTTTACATTATTTCAAGGATATTTTCAAACCAAATGTTTTCTTTTATAATTACACATATTTTTAAAATAATGATTTAAAAGTAAAGTGGTATTTCTCACAATAAGTTCTTAATGATTTTATTATAGTATTTTCATCTATGTAGACACCATTTTTTGGGATATTATGATTAATTGATATTGATAACTTTTGATTCCTTATACCACGTTTTATTTAATTTTTTGTTATTATATTGACGATGTATATTCTATTTTGATACAATTCATCATATTACAATGGATGGATTATGATTATGTTTGTTGTTTTGGGAAAGTTATTTCATATACTAGTTTCAATATGAATATGTATGTTGATTATGTTTCACCAATTTCTTTTGAGGAATTAATTGGAGCTAGTAAGTGATGATAGGTGCCTTCTATATCCCCTCAATGCGTCAGTAAGTATCATGATGAAAACTAGTTTGGGTATTGGATGATGTTTTTCCTGATTATGTATTGGGTCTTGGCTAAATCCTTGATGGTATGTTTATGATGTCCCATATTATAAATTCCCTAATTACGAGATTAGTCATTGTCATGAACCCCTCCAACCTAAGATACCACTATGAATGGAGAAAGATAATGAACCCTCGAGTCCCACCTCCAATAGGCCTTCGGTTAGTGACTAGTACCAAGTGTATATAAATATCACAATATGGGTGGAATTTCCCTATATAATAAAAAAATACCTAGAGATAGAATGAATCCAACACAATAAAATCCATGACATATATATAATAAATCCAAAAAAACATGCCACAATACTTGTGAAAATAAAATTGACATAGATAAAAATTCTCTAAAGTAAACACCCCAAATAAAAACTAGAGCAGTGACACAACAACTGTACAAGGGTCCGAGATCCTAAAGTCTAGTGTGGATTGGGATTCCCTCCTTGAATCATGAAAACATTTTCATATATGTAGGGTGAGCATATAGGTATACTCAGTTGGAAAACCTAGGGTCTCTCATGAATATGTTAAAAGAGAAAACTAATGAATCTG
This sequence comes from Viscum album, assembly GCA_963277665.1. Taxonomy (NCBI): domain Eukaryota; kingdom Viridiplantae; phylum Streptophyta; class Magnoliopsida; order Santalales; family Viscaceae; genus Viscum; species Viscum album. The sequence continues at coordinate 1,573,775,693 of OY728119.1, read as the reverse complement.
TGTGAAAATAGTAGAACCAAATAACCCATATACAGGTATACTAACCAAAAACCCAACCTCACCAAGGATCTCTCACCAAATAAAACCTCCATGAATATGATATAATATAATTAACATTGATGATAGAGTTCCCGACACCACTTTCCCACTGATTTTATACTCTCACTCCCCAATAACGTACCTCTTGGGGATCCTACCTCTTCCGAATAACATCACTAAAAATCACATCCCACCAGCACACACCTGGTCCATCACATCACTTATCTCACAAACACACTAGGGCCCTCACATATCACCACATCACAACTTGAAAGAGGCACTTTTGACATCTTTCTATCATATCCCATGCATGTCCTTCTCATCTCATAGAAGAGGGGGCGGGGAAGAGAAGGTAACTAGCCATTTTTCCTCCCATTGGGATATTGTAAAAAACACCCCACACATGACTAAACAGGTTTCAACATAATAGTACTCAATGAGGGTGGGGTGAATATAGAAATAACAATAATACACAGACAAAAATTACACTATCCCCATTCGAAGGGTTCAAAAATTCACAATAAAACTCATATGAACCTTTAATTCCATTTATAAAACTAAAATAACAACCTCCAATATGAAAAATAAAATCCAAAGTTTATATTCCATTTTTTGATTATAATTAATACATTTTATAGATCCTCTATTACCAATGTATTCTATTAAAACATTCACTTTTTCTTAGTACACAAAATTCAGCATAATATTTATTCCTTAAATAAGAAAAATATTATTCATTTCAATATCTATTATTTACCGAGAAAGTAACATGGTGTAACACACAACAAGAAACACAAAACAATAGTACAATGACCACATCCAGTTCCACCTACCAATGCAGTGTCGCTGCATTACCACACCATAACAACCACCACAACCCCGCTACATAACCATATCTCATTTACTTCCCCTAACCACATCACATCACATACCACAACAGAAAACATTTTTAGACTTACAAATGGGTATCTTATTCAATTTTACTTCATTAATTAGGAGTGTTATGTCATGAACCAGGCCGGGTAGTCATCCGACCCAACGCCCGACCCGGTACGCGACATGCCCCGAAGGGCGTTCCCGATCCCCAGGGGCTGGCAACTAGTGCCGGGCATCAAAACAAACCAGTTGGGAACAGTTTAGCCCATAACAAGATAAATAAACATAAACTGAACAAGCATATAAATAATAGAAAATAAACTGAACAACGTGGCAGTGGAAAAAGAAATAAGCCAAGAAACGTGACATACCTCAGGTGACCCTGAGGATCACCACGGTACGACAACCCCGCTCGCTCCCAAAAGTGATCCAAGACTAAAACCTGAAACTGAAAAGTAAAGCAGGCGTGAGCACCGAGATTCTTAGTAGGAATTCCCAAAATATAACCACGTCCTATGCCTCCGCCTTTAATAAGAAATCCAACAATGCCAGCTTGAAAATAAGATATAATAAAATAATGTTTTCCCTTCTTTTCAAATTCAAGTAATGAGTTTGCATTTTCAAATAAATCATTTCACTCTTACAACATTTTCAAAATAGGTTCCAAGCGTGCATTAACATTTCAAAATGAAAAGAAACCAGTTTGGAATAAAATGTGATTTTTTCAAACAAGACATCAGGTATGAAACAACTGAAAAGGAAGCTACATCACAAGCAGCATGTTACAAACGAGCACTATGGGAAATCCCTATAGGCAGCTAGAACAAGTGGGAACCTGGGGACCTCGTACCTCGGTGAAACGTGGCTTAGAAGGCCACGACCCTCAGAAAACGTGGCTTAGAAGGCCATGACCCTCAGAAATTCATACGTTTAGTTAGTGTTGTTGCGTCAATCTTGCTAGACAAACCGGGACGAACCCCTGCCGTGTCATCTAGTGTACTAGTCCTGGTTACCCGCCTAGATACCCAGGTTTCCCATTGTGCTCTATTTCAAATGGTGGTGAGTTATCTTTATCAAGCAATCAAACAAATACATTACAATTTCTTTATCTAAAACTCATACAACCTCTCACCACCGCTCTCCCTACTTAAGTGAATTCCACTTATTTACATCACACAATCACACACAAGCCTTTACACTAGGTACATATATCACAACCGCTCATAAACACTTGCACCACATTTTATTTTCAAATTTAGGGGAATGACTCAAAAGGGGTTTTCTATTCTCGCAAACCAAATCTTAAAGTGCCAAACGGGCCTCAACAGAGGTTTTTCTATTTCATAAAACATTCTTAAGAGGCCAAACATGCTTAATTACATAAAGGGAACACTTATTAAAATCAACCGGCCAAAAGTCCAAACACCTTTGGAAATACACACTACCAATTCAAAACCACTTAAGAAATCAATTTTCCAAGAAAAGTCACTTAAGACCAATGTCTTTGAAATACATTTCAATTTACCAATACAAGGCATAATAGTTTCTAGAAACCGCAATCAGATTCCATAGCATGTATATATATATATCATAGTGTGAAAAATATTTTTAAAACAGTCAGGAAATTATGAATTTCAAATTAAAGGCTTAGGCATAGGGGACCTACCTCAAACTTGTCGCCATTTTCCGATGGCCACTCGAACCGACACTAGGAGCATACACACACATGCATTTATACATATATATATACGCGCCACTAGATGCATTGCACATATTCCCCACGCCAAGAGGGAATATGTACAAAGAGGGCATATATATATATGTATTACCCTATGCATGTACATGTAGGGTGTCTCGACACGTGCGGCCCAAAACCAACGAAGCAAGGTGCAACACACTACACATAAAATTTAATAAAACAGATAAACACATAAACAATCTATAAAACATTTCAGAAAGACACATCATATTAACGCACCAGATAAAACAAGATATGATGCACCCCAAGAATCATCATTTACACACATGGGTACCATTTTGAGATAATGCACACACCAAAAGAACTCCAAAACACAATCTGCACCTCCTTTACAACTTAACAAATCATTAAAACATTTTATGAAACAATTATAAATAACAATATGAGACTTTTTTTTATCAAGAACGCACCCAAAGCCAACTTCAACAACCAAGCGCACATTGAAACCATACCAAAACACTAACTGCAGTCTTTCCACACTTTGATAAACCAACAATACATTTTATAAAATAGTGATAAGAAGCTTGACACAGGTTTTCAAATAAAACACATCGTATCTCATATAAAGATACCACTATAAAATCAAATGTATAATAAATTGTCTTAAAACTATATTTTTTTCTCCACATAAACAATTTAAATAAATTAAAGAAACACTTACTAAAACATTTTCATGGTGCGTTTCAAAGTTTTTACCACAAAACTATACCAAGATAATTCTGTTTGAAAACCAACGCACACGACGCTATAAAAAAAACTTTTCACCGCCTACACATCTTAATAAAATAACTGAACAACTTACAAAACACTAACAATTGACCAGATACAATGTTCTCAACAGAAACACACTCATACCATAATAACACACCTCCAAACAAAACAATCACAAACTAAATTATTTTTAAAAACTAGTTTCACACCAAACAAAATTATTAAGGAACATGAAGAATCAATTAAAAAAGGAAACTAATTCATCAAGAAAAACAATTCACAAAAAAAAATTAATTAAAGAACATCTAAAGTTAATTAAACAAGTAAATTAATTGATCGAACAAAACTTATATGCGGAGACACTTACCATCGGTGTCGAATCTTCGAATTCCGATGAAAATACTTGATCGCGTGCCAAATGCACTACAAGCAACCACCAATTGACCCTAATTAAAACATTTGAACCAAAATCAACAAAATCAAACCAAAAATAGAATGCATAAAAATAGAAAACCCTAATCTGCAACTCTACTACCGGGAGAAGACAACCCGCGCTGGGGGTCGCACACACAAGGTGGGTCCGCGAGCAGGAGGGGGGGCTGCCGGTCACGGGGTGCGCCAGTGGTGGCTCGCCGGTGAAGGAGGGAGGTGCCGGAAGGGAGAGAGGGTCGAGGAGGGGGTAGGGTCACGAGCCGGGAGAAGAGGCCGAGAGGCTGGGCAGTGGTCCGAGAGGGAGGAGGGGGCACAGCAAGGAGGAGATGAGGCGCGCCGGAGGGCTCTCCGGCGGGGGGGGGGGGGGGGGGGTGGCGTCGCGGGCCATGAGAAGAGGGGAGGGAGGTTTAGGGTTCAACGCTGGGGGGGGGGAAGGGGGTAGCGCGACGAGGGAAAAAGGGAGAGGCGCGAGCGAGAGAGGGTGAGGGAGGAAGAAAAAAAAATAAAAGAAAACAAAAAAAATAAAAGAAAATGAAATGAATTAAAATGAAATAAAAATAAATAAATAAAATGAAATAAAAGTAAATAATTATAATGAAATAAAAATAAATAAATAAAATGAAGTAAAAATAAATAAATAAAATGAAATAAAAATAAATAAATAAAATGAAATAGAAATACAAATAAATAAATAAAATGAAATAAAATAAATAAATGAAATCTGAAAGAATAATTTTTTATTATTATTAGTATTATCATAATCATTGTGACCGGGAAACACACGTGGTCACGGGCATGGTCTTGCGCGCGGTCACGCGCACTGTCACGCACATGGTTGCACGTCTCAATAATAACACATTAAATAACAAACATTCCATTAACAAAAATTAGGAGCTGTGCAGGCACGCATACGATCTCACGTTCGTATAAAAACAAGATTTTCTATTAATTTTAAACCGGTTCAAAATGCAGTTCAAAAACGAGACCAAAACTAATTAAAATAAGATAAAGCATCGGGTCGGGGTGTGACATGTTATCTCAAAATCCATTAAATACTATAGAATCCATTCAATTAACTGAATATAAGTGGTTATCCAGTTATTTATGATGAAAAAAAAAATAAAAAAATAGAGGTATCTAAATAGGTCGTTGAAACATAACAAAGAAAACAAATGACATGATTTTCATCAAGGGATTACACCAGTACTAGGTTAATATCAAATCAAATCAATAAAAATCTATAAGACCATAATTCACATTCCCTTATCACTTTAAATTCAATATAAACTGATTCATTATATTTCTTAATCTAGATGAAACCATGTTCCTAAGATATGATAATAATAAACCCATCCCACATGATACTCATTAGAAGAAACAAAGGAAAAACCTATATAGAAAAAAAAACCTTTTCCCAAATACCTTACACCAAAATAAGGGGTGCACATATAGGAGGGAACTTCTTCATGGGGGGGGGGGGTACTTAAACCAACTACAAAAACCAGTTCTATGACTCCCATTAGAGAAGGATTTAGGACCTCCCACCTCCTATTAATGTAATCCTAATGGAATGAGTGAATTGTATCCTCTTTAAAACTAAATAATATGATGTTAGGGGGTTTGGATATAGTTTTAACTGAACATTAAATGTAGGTCACATCAATATATGTGGTTTATGAATTTAAAAAGGTATCTAGACTTCTTAGAAATTAAGGATATGATTAATCTATTTTTAAATGATCATAAAACCCCTTAATTAAGGAATTAAACCCATTTCTCCACATAAAAGACATCAAAATCACAATTCTGTATATTTTTTGAAAACTGTAAAATTATAGAAAAAAATGGAAAATGATCGGAATGACTTTTCCTTAGAAGTTAATTCCCATTGGAAATGAATCACCATTTAAAATGACTCACAGTTCGAAAATAAATCACCATTGGAAATGAATAACCATTGGAAATGACTCACCATTAGAAATGAAACATGGTTAGAAATGAATCCCAATTGAAAAATGACTCACCATTGGAAATGAATCACCATTGGAAATGAATCACTATTGGAAATGACTCACCATTTGAAAAGACTCACCATTGGAAATGAATCACCATTATAAATGACTCATCATTTGAAATGACACCATTAGAAAATGAATCACTGTTAGAAATGAATCAATAATGAAAATGAATCACCATCGGAAAGGACTCACCATTGGAAATGACTCACTGCTGGAAATGAATCACTCTTAGAAGGACTCACCAAAGTAAATTTCTAGAAAAATGGAAAAATATTGTAAAGAATCACCATTGGAAAGACTAAAATGTCTCAATAACACCAAGGAATTCCCTGAGACACCTCAATTATCATATTTTTGTCAAAGTAACGAGACATAAGGTTCGGTCCATTACATTAGATACCTATCAAACTATTCTCACCCTTAAGAATTTAAATATAAATAGTATGTAATGAGAGAAAGGGTTCAAAAAAAAAAATCCATCGAGGAACCTTTAAAAGATCCCATTAACCTGAAATATTTCCATAAACCAAAACGGTTATCCCAAATTCCCAAAAAAAACTAAACAAAACGTACTTCCCCAAACCTAGGAATCATTGAATTCTATCCTCCGTGTTATGATAATATCTTCTATGGGTGACACTAACTCACCCTCATGGGTTTAATCGCATCGTAGTAAAAATACTCTTAATTAGGAATCATGTCTTCTCTTTTTCTCATATTATAACATTATCACACAACACACATCACATTAAGGGAAAACATATCTCATAAAACAAAAAGATCTGAACAACACATCATAAATAAAATGGAGAAGGGAAAACAAAAAAAATAAGGTACTCAACTCGCATCTGCATCTCATGCTCTTAGGTACTCTCCTTCAGACATGATGCCTTCGTAGCACCTGAACCAGGGGAATGGACTATCCTCGCATCACCTTTGGTAAATAGTCATGGGCCCCCAATGGATGCTCTGTGAATTTCACATCATCTTCTATATCCAACTCTCCCCATTCAATAAAATGGGAGTAATCCTAAAGACACTTTAAAAGCTCAGAGACATGGAATATATCAAGGATCCAGTTCAGTTGAGTCAAAAGTTCCAACTAATAATCCACCTCACTAATATTCCCCAACAAAATGGAGGGCACAAAAAAATGTGGGTGATTTCTTATATCATTTCCCAAAACTCCACAACCCATGTCGAAGGGGAAAATTCAAGAACGTATGGTCCCCAACCTCAAACTCCAAGGACTTACTCCTATGATTGACATAAGATTATTTAGTCATGTGATTATTTCTTCTCTCTTGAACCAAATAAACCTTCTATGTCATGCGCTGCACTACATCAGTCCAAGAACTGCTACATCCCCAATATCTATCCAGCACAACGGGGAACGACATAGACTCCTGTATAAAGCCTCAAATAGAGCCATACCAATGATATATTGATAGATTTTATTATAAATATACTTGACTAAAGTTAGGAGTTGTGACCATGTTTCAGTGAAGTCCAAGAAAAATTCCCATAACATATCCTGTAATGTCTGCATAGTCTATTAAATCTACCTATATATCTGAGGGTGGAAAGATGTGTTGAGGCTCAACTGAGTGCCAAATGAATCTTGCAATACCATCCATAATCATGAAGTAAAACATACATATCTAGTAAATACAATAGACCATATAACTCTATGTAACTTCACCACATCCTTCATATACCTTTTTTCCAAAACATCCACTTTTCTAGAATTTTTGATTGCTAGGAAGTGTGCTGATTTCTTTAATTGATCGATAATCTCTCAGATAGAGTCAAAACCACCCTGATATTTGGGTAACCTTGTGATTAAATCCATTAATACGTCCTCCCATTTCCACTTGGGAATATCCAAAGTCTTCAAAAATCCTCAAGGGACATGGTGTTTGGACTTTACCTGCTGCCAAACCAAACAATAATTTATAAACCCCACCACAACCTATTTCATTATAGGTCACCAAAACATTGTCCTCAATCCATGTTTCATCTTTGAAACACTTGGGTGTACCATAAAAGGTGTTCTATGAAACTCATTAAGGATTACCTCATTCGTTTCTACTAGAACAAAAAACCTCCCATGAAATAATATCCGCTTCTGACCATCCTCTGATGATCCCTCTACAATATCAGCATGGATAACACAATCACAAAACACCTCTACCTCTGATTCTCCCCACTGAGAGTCATCCACATTATGCATTAGATAATAATGAACCATCATATGAATCAAAAATCCTATACCACTATCATCTCATTCATTTATGTGAAGGTCTTCCAACTCCTCCATCGCTCTCCAAGAACCCACAGACTCTAAAACACCATCCTTATTTAAAATTATACTCAAATAATCAACCATAATATTCCACTTTCATAAGGTGTAGGATATCTCAAATTCATAATCGGGAAGAAACACCATCCACCTTTAATGCTATAAGTTTAGATAATGCTGAAAAAAGATGTACCTCAAACTCTTATGATCTGTAAAGACAGAAAAGTGCTCCCTAATTAGGTAAAGTCACTGAAACTTATTCAAAAACACAAATACTACTTGCTCTAGTTCACAGGTGGAATAATTATGTTTGTGAGGAAAAAATTCCTAGACTCATAAGAGATCACTGCCTTCTACTACATCATGATTCACCCTAAGACCATATGGATAGAAAACCTCAAACAACACACCCTCTACTGAAAGATGAAGCACTTGAGCACTGACCAAAATCTCCTTCAGGTAATCAAATGATTCATGACATTGATCGGTCCACAAAAAAGTTTCATCCTTCTTGGTAAATACTATCAATAGAATGAAACATGAGAGAAATTGTGAAGAAAACCTTGATAGAAGCCTGTAAGACCAAGGAAGATATGAACCTCTACCACATTCATGGGTTTTTTCCATGAAACAACTGCTTTGACCTTTGTTTGGTCTACTAAAACAACCTATTAATAAAAAAATCCTATGAAATGCATCTATAATGTCCAAAACATACACTTGGAAAACTTTCTATTGATCTTGTGGTGATGAAGAACCTATGAAACAACTCTAATATGTTCGAAATGATCCTTCTTTGATCTTGAGTAGATCAGTATGTCATCAATGAAGACAATGAATAACCGGTCTAGGAACTCACAGAACATGGAGTTTATAAGTCCCATGAAAATGGATAGTTCATTCAGAACACTAAAAGGCATGACCATAAACTAAAATTGTCCACACCAACATATGATGGAAGTCTTCTGGATATATCTAATAATCACCAATAACAAGTGATATCTAGACCATAGATCGATCTTGTGGAACCAACTAGCCCCCCTCAACTGGTCAAAAAGATCATTGATCTTTGGAAGAGGATATAAATTCTTCAATTTTAGTTGGTTTAATCTCTAATAGTGTATGAAAAACCTAATACTACCATATACCATCTTATATAATGAAATTAGGGAACCCCATAGATACAAACTAGGTCACATGAAACCCCTTTACATCATATCATATATATGCATCCACAATAACCACAACTTAGAAGGTTCTATGTGGTAAAGAGCCATCAAAATTAGAGAAGCACCAGGATTAAAATCTATCCCAAAATCAACATTTTATTGAGGGGGATGTTCCATAAACCCCTCCTAGAAAACATCCAGGAATTACATGACAACCTTGGGAACCTCCTCTTTACATGTTTCTATTGTTTCTTCAGAATACTCAGCCACCATTGAATGAAGGTGATCCAGATTCCAAATACCCACTTGGAAACCCCTACCACCAATGACAACCACATGCATACCATCTATATCTGAGAACATGACTCATATGTTGAAGAATTCAATAATAGAATTCATAGAAAAAAACCAGTCGATGCTGAGGATGAAATCGTATGGATGCAACTACTGTATGATATGTTCCACACATGACTGATGCCTCCCCATCATATGTGCGCATCCCCGACACACATCAAACAAGTTATTCTGGGATCTGACTAGCATAGTCGATTCTAGGGGAATAAGAAACCTCTATATGTCTATTCTTATATCATGGACTATAGAGGATGAAACAAAGGAGTGGGAAGATACTGAATCAATCAAGGCATAAATAAGGGTACATGATAAAATGATCATACCTCTAATGATATCTGGAACCTTTAGTACTGTTTCCACCATTTCCTCCAACTGTCCACATCCAAGTACTTTGTCCCTCTACTGACAGCCACCTCCATGAACATACTCAGGTCAAGGTCCCTGAGGTTAGATATATCCTAAGGTTGACATCTAACTTTCCCATATGTTATGGCTGGAGAATAATCCTACTTCCCTTGCAGGTAGAATAACCTCACTGGTAACTACTATTGAGGCTGATTATGAACCTTACCACCACTACTAACTGGTCTAAAATAGCCAATATAAACTTATCAAAACAATTTCCATGAACCTCACAAATGTAACACACTCATCTAAAGTCCTCACGATGAGTATGGAATACACTATACCCAAATGGATGAAAGGGAAGCTGATGAGGTTGACACCTTGAAGGACCTAACACCTAAAACCTACCACTGGAAACTCTACCCCTCAATTAACCCTATTGGTTCCCATCTCATAGTAATCCTCCTCACAAGTGAATTATATAAACCACTTATACCTTCTTTTGAACCTCTAGATACTTTGAAAATGTAAAATGAGTAACTTCATAATGGATTGATGGAAAGAGTTACTCCTCAAGACACCTCACTCTGGACTCCTTATCTGGAGAAAGATTTGGGGAAAAGTGTAGAAGGTCCTTGAACTTGATCCCATGTTCTCACATATAAATGCTTCCCTACTGAAGGGAGAGTGGCTCCTAATGCATCAAAACCATCATGGTTGATGATAGTAACTCCTCCCAGAACATCTTCTAGAATTAAAACCATGAAAAATATTCCTCCTTACTCCCACCAATGTACAATGTCCACCACTGATGTAGAAATCCTCACATATGACTAACTTTCAAGGAGAACCAATACTCTGTTGGGGCCTGAATTAAACTAAATGTTAATCCAGCACCTCTATCTATCCTTATTTCACGAAATCATGAATTATTCCCTAATACTTTCTAAAATCCTAGTGATAAAAATATCAATTTATCCTTTACCATTGATCATTATCCTCCAATGGATTAACCCTCTAACCATCAACTGGGTTAGCCTACTAAACCTCCACTGCTTGAGCCACATAGAGACAATGACCGGGAGCCATATCAAAAATAAAAATAATGATTCACTAATCCCAGTATTATGAATTTTTATTATGATATATTTAAATTAACTTTATAACATTTTATTAATTTTAAAAATCTTCAAAAAATCATATTCAAATAAGAATAAATGTCATTATGATGAACGTACCTCACCCCAATATCTACCTGCATGAAGTTCCATATCACTTGGTCATTCAATAAGCTTAGATTCCATGCACTGGATCTTGGAGGACCTTAAAATACGACTCCCTAGAGAGTCTCCCTAGCATATGTCACACACCAAGGTCAACTAGAACTAGTTCCATTCCAACCCTTGTATTCCTCAATGTGTCTAACTATGATGTCCACTATATCTCTCAACTATCATCTATGATTCTTCTATGTCACGACCCCATACAACTAAAGATATCACAATGAATGGAGAGAGATAATAAATCATAAGTCTTGCCTCTTGTAGTTCTCGAGTTGGTGACTGGCATCGAGGGTATAGAAATTTTACAATATGGTAGGAATTTCCCTCTTTAAGAAAAAATGTTGTGAGATAGAATGAATATACCATAATCAACTCCATGATATATATAAAATAAATCCAAAAATAAATCCCCAATACATGTGTAAAAAAATTGATACAAATAAAAAATATCCAAAGTAAATACCCAAATTAACAACTAGAGCATTGATACCACAAATATCTAGGTTTCCAGGCTATTAAAGTCTAGAATCATCCATAAGGAATACTAAAAATAGTTTTATATACGTAGGGTGAGTATATAAGTATACTTAGTTGTAAAACCCATGGTATCTCATGCACATGTGAAAAGTGAAAACTAGAGAACCTATGTGAAAGTAGCAGAACCAAACATCACCTAAACAAATATATTAACCAAAAATCAAACTTCAACATGGATATCTCACCAAATAATACATCCAAAAATATAATATAATATAAAACACATCGATGATAGGGTACCCTACACCACTTTTCCACTAATTTTCCACTCATAGACCCCAAATTAATATGTCCTAGAACACCCAACTCTTATGAATAACATCACAACACGTCCCATACTGCCCGTACACACATAGGCCATCACATCACATATATCCCAAACACACATGTTCCATCACATCTCATCACATCACAACTCAAGAACATAAATTTTAACTTCTGGACATCATAGCTTGTACATGTACTTCATATCTTCTAGAAGTGGGAACAAGGATGAGTTGGTATCCATAAATCCATCCTCATACAAGAATTTTGGAGAAAACCCCCCATGTGACTATGCAGGTGTCGAAACATAGTGCTCAACAAGTGTGGGGTGCGTATAGAAATCAGAAGGATACACAAGTATATACATATAGATAAACAACACACAATCCACATCATAAGGGCTCACAAAGGAACTAGACAATTCATATGATCCTCCACTTCCAATTATAAAACTAAAATCATAACCCCCATAAATAAATTACATGCCACGATTCATATTCAAAATTTTGATTATCGTGAATCTATTTTCCAGATTCTCTATTACAAGCTTGTTCTATTAAAACATTCACTTTGTCTTAGAACGTAGTATGGAACATAATATTTATGTATTAAAAATTTACAATATTATTCATTTCACTAACAATTAATAACTATGCAACTAACATCATGTAACACACAACATGCATATAAAAATAATAGCCCAATGACCACATCCAGTTTTATCTTCAAATATAGCCCCACTACATAACCACACTATAACAATCGTTGTATCCCTATTGCATAACCATATCTCTTCCATTGACCCTACCCACATCACATAACATAAAAAAATTAAAAAAAATTGATTTAGGAAGGGGTTTCTTATTCAATTTCACTTTGTTAATTAAGGGTGTTATCATGGAAGCCATTAAATCCAAGGTCATCTATTCCATTAATCGAATATAAGAGGTTAAAAAATTATTTATGATCATATAAAAAAAATCAACAAAAAACATAGGTTTAAAAATATTTTGTTTCAACATAATCAACCCACCAACATACATGATCATATTCAAGGAATTACGCCCATACAATAATAATATCAAATAAAATAAAATACAATAAATAAAAACTATAAGATCATACTTCCCATTCCCCTACCCATTTACATTCAGTTTAATTGGATTCATTGTCTTTATTAATCTTTATTAAACCATGTTCACAAGAAAAGATAATAACAAACCCATCCCACATGGTACACATAAGGATAAATGAAGGGAAAAACTACTTGGAAGAAAGAATCTTTTCCAAAATTCGCTGCACTAAATAGGGGGCACACACAGAGGAGAGAACTTATTCAGGGGGTACTAGAACCAAATACAATAAAAAATTATAATATAACTTGAGAATAATGATTTGGTACCTCTTATCTCAATAGAAATTAATCATAAAGGAATTAATGAAAGGCATCCTCTTTAGAACGAATAGAACTGATGCTAGGGGGATTGGATATAGGTAAGTTACCATTAAAATAATGCCCCATTAATCAATATAGTTTAATAATTTAAAAAGGTTTCCATACATTTTAGAAATTAAGGATATTATTAATCTTTTTTTAAATGGCTTAAAAACACTTAAATTAAGGAATTTAACCCATTTTTCTTCATAAAAGTTTCTACAATGAAAATTCTTTATTTTTTTGGAAATCTAGAAAATTTTGGAAAATATAAAAACAATGGAAACAGATCACTACTGGAAATGACTAACCATTGGAAATGAGTTAGTATTATAAATAACTCACCATTAGAAAACACATCACCTTTGGAAGTGACTCACTATTGGAAATAACTCACTGTTAAAAATGAATCTTCATTATAAATGACTCTCCATTAGAAAATGACTCACTATTGGATATGAAACACCATTGGAAATGAATCCCTATTTGAAATGACTCAAAGGTGGAAATGAATCATCGTTGGAAATGAAATCATAGGAAAATGGATCACCATTAAAAATGATTCACTATTGGAAATGAATCACCATTGTAAAGAACTCACCTTTAGAAATGACTCACCCTTGGAAAATGGCTCACCATTGGAAATGAATCACTGTTGGAAATGACTCACTATTAGAAATGACTCACTATTAGAAATGAATATGCATTGTAAATGACTCACCATTTAAAGTGACTCACAGTTAGAAAGACCAATTGTTGAAAATTTATGAAAAAATGGATAATTGTTGGAAAGAATCATTTTTAGAAGGACTTAAATGTTTCAAAAACACCTCAGACACCCCCAAGACCGCAATTATCAACATTTTGGAAATTTAACAGGCCAACAGATTTATAATGTTACATTTATTAAAAATCATTGTGATATTTTGACTAGTATAATATCCATGGAAATGTTTCATTATTATGTGATTATTCATATGAAATTATTTGATCAACTTTTTTCTAACCATATTATACTCATGATAATGTTTTAATCATTTTTTTAATTTATTCACCTTTCATTATTGTTTATGTTTATTTATGATAGATTCTACTGTATCATTACCGTTACAAATCATCTGAGATCACCCATTTATTATGTTTTATTTTCCCCATGGATGTCAAGAGGTATATTTTGATTGATATGAAAAGATAATATAGGGTAATAAGAGTGTTTCCAATGAAGTTACTATGTTTTATTTCTTTTAAAGTTGTAATGTAATAATTATGTTTATATCTAGTAATCCAAAGCTACTAAACAACTCATTCAATAGGGATAAGATAAATTTTAATTAACACTAATGTAATAAAGTAGAAACCAATACTGGGCAACCAGTTATGGGGTCTTTATAGTTGGTATCATAGAAATTTTAGTAGAAACAATCCAAACTAGATTTAGAAAAACACATATTGTGGAAACATAACATTATAATATACTTTGTTAATATTCCCAACATAACCAAGATTATTAAATAGAGATTAGTTATACCTAAATTTTAAATTTACTTTCATTGTTTCACTAGTTTTATATTACATATTATGTTTCATAATTTTATAATCCAATACTGTGTATTCTATTGTTTAGAAATGGAACCTAGTGAATGGAATAGAAACCGTATCAATGAATGTAATTCATGTAGGTATTTCCCTATTATACAAGATTATGATGCTAAAGCTATAACTATATATATATTTGAACAAATTTTAACTATACTGGGAAACCTGAATTAGGTTATGAGAAATATACTTAACCATATATAGCCATCTCATCCAAAACATGGTGAAACAATGTTAGACCAATTCACGTGACAACAACCTCTGTGATTCAATAGAACTACAATTGAATTTATAGATAAACAATGAATATGTTCCATAGAGAAATATTTCTCCCTTAGGAAGTATGAAATGGATAAGGTTATCATTTAATTTATTGTCTCTCATGATATGAGGATCAATGGTGGTCATTGATTCAAAACACTATAGAGAAAGTGGAAATTTAAAACTTGGAATAGAAGTATTTTATAGATATTTTCATTGAAATATAGTCTACTAGGGAACAAAAAAACATACATGGAGAGAAAATAATTGAGACTGAAATGAAAAGGAAGAAAAAAATGTTACTAATTATAAATCTAACTATACAAGGATAGTTAGGCACACCACACACTATGTACTTAATCCAAAGAGTAAGATTTACCATTTCTTTGATGGGCTTAAACCAATCCTTTGAAGGGAACCAAACATTATTATTATATGAGGATATGATATATTTTTATATCAATATACTGAAATAATTCTCAAAGTATTATGTTTTTGAAGTTAAAAAAGAGAATAATAGGATAAAAGATAAAAAATGTACAAGGAGAAGAAAAAAAAGAATGATTTTCCACATGTGATAATTGTTGGAAGAAATAACATGGGACTTTATTGAAGGTAATGAGTGTTTTTTATAATTGAATAGGGAATGTCCCCTAGGCTCATGATTGAGAGGGAATGAAATAATATTCTTATGTTCAATTATTCAACTATAAAATGATATGGAACTACTCAAATAAATGTTTCAAGCATCATGTAAATATAGTTCAGAAGAAGGAATGATATCAAGTTAAAGATTATGTTGTTACTATAGTAAAAGTGGAATTATTAATGTATTTATGTATTTGGATTAAAGAATTATGTTTTAAATGTATTTTATCAATAATATTATTGTTATAAAAATCATGAAATATATATACAGATTTTACTCTAGTAATTTTTGTTTTGGAATTTGTAAGAATGTGATGAATAATATAGGTAACCCATAAAAGTGATACTGTGTAAAGTAGAACTTTTCTAAAATACTTTATTTGGGGAAGATAACATTAATTATATACCCAATGTTGAGATAATAATGATAAAAGGAGGTTTATGGTATAATATTGGTGACCATGAAATTGGTTATTTTCTATTATTTTTTTAGGGTCTACTATATAACTGGATTTATGGAATATATTCTATAACATGAGATTTTATTTTTGGAAGAATGAATTTTTAATTAAGGTTTTAAGGTGATCTAGGTAATAATATATTTTTTATGCGATAATAAGAGCTAAATTATGTTGTTTGGGTGATTGAATGTTAAATTTATTATGGAATTTAGTGACATTACTTATAAAGTTTTTAGACTTTTAATATGGGAAGATGTATTTTGAATGAGTTTTAAGGTAACTACTTATGTAATGGATTAAGATTAAGTATGGATATTATTGTTTATGTTTAAAGTATAATGTATTATATTAGGTAACCTCTTCTAACCAAATTGGTTTTAATAAATATTTAGAGGACAAAGGAATGAATTTAGGACCTTATGATTCATTAAAAGGGATTTAGGTATGATAATTTAGTCTTGAATATCCATCTCATGGTGTATAAAATGATATGTAAGTAGATCAAAACACAACCAACAGATGGGGTTTTTATTATAAAATGGAAAAAAATCAAGTAAGTTTATATTCTCAAG
Source organism: Viscum album (assembly GCA_963277665.1). NCBI lineage: Eukaryota > Viridiplantae > Streptophyta > Magnoliopsida > Santalales > Viscaceae > Viscum > Viscum album. Next base: position 1,573,758,631 of record OY728119.1, on the reverse strand, counting down.
TACATTTTCTTGATAGTAAAAGAATTCCATAAATCCTTGGAAAAGGATTTTGGAAAAAAATGTTAACCTTTTAATTTTACTGATGATAAATAAATTATCTTTTATCCAATTAAAATTTAATGGTTTTTTGAAAGTTAAATTTATAATGATCGTGTTCTCAATTACTCTCCATTGAAACTTGATAGTTATATTTTTCTTCCAAGTCCATATTTTCACTTTCCACTAATGTTATCCAATTTGAAAGCCTAATTTTGTGGTGACTTTAGCATTTTCCTTTCCATATTTTAAGGAGGATGTATTATTAACTCTATTTATGATGTCGGTTTCCCAAAAAGAAATTTTCATGTTTAAAACATTGATTTTTGAAGTAGAATTTCAAAATGTGTGGAGAAAATTTATTGAATAAGGGGATAATGTAACACCCAATTATTTTATGTTATGTATCCTTTTAAATATATCATATTTTATATCTTATGGTGCATGCAACACTGAGGTTAAATGAACCGTGATATACCACTAAATATTAACATGACCATTGCAATAATAATGTGAAAATTAGGAATAATAAGTTAGTTATTAGAATAATAACCTAACCTATGAATGTCTAAATATAATTTATGTATCTCATAAATTAATATATGATATATTTATATCATGGAATAAGTACATAATTATTTTTAAAAGTTGATAAATTAGGTGTTGGTGTTTTTGTGAAACATAAATGTTTTTTCTTAAAAGTTTATAATTATGATAATGATTTTAAAGAATATATTAATTCATGAAATATATTCCTAAGTTAATATTTTGTTTCAATATAATTATATCATAATTTTACGAGACCATAATTATATTTTCAAGGAGTCAAAAAATCAATTATAATACTAAAATTTATATTTTTTGAATAAATGAAGATTTTATTTAAAATTGAAATTTATCATATTTAGATAATTATTTTCATATAATGGTGTCTATTTTTGAAATTTAATTAGTAAATAATTTAGGGTGAATTTTTAGTATTTTCCTAAAATAATTGAATTTTTGATGAATAGTGAAATATGATAATTTATGATATTTATCATTATAAATTAAGTACATATATTTTTGAGTAATTAATGATGTAAGAAACCAGTAGTTTGAACTCAGATACACTAGTTACTATAAATAGTAATATTAATCAATAATATTGATAGTATTGAGCCAAACTAATAAATAAGTGAATAAAATAATCAAAAAACACCCCTCTCCTCCCTTATAATTACCACCAGTCACTACTTTTTATCCTCACACCTTATAATCCTTGAATATTATCTAAATTATATCCAATTAACTTCCCAATGTTCTTCCCCACATCTGAGACTATCTAATCTTACCAAAATTCAAAATCCAAGGTTCTTAAAGAGGTTATCAATGAGACGATATTCAAGAGATAAAATCCCCATTCTTTATATTTTAATTTAATTTATTTTATTATCCACTCCTCAAATCGCCTAAAAAAAGTGGAATGGTTGCTCCAATTTCATATATATAATGTATTTTTATTGTTCTAATGAATTATCAATCATTAAATACCTTCTTATCTCCATTTATTTTAAAATTAAAAACTTCATTCGTGATATGTCGATTCACCGCCTTCATAGACGGCGGGTATTCATTTTCCACTACCACATTAAAGGGTGGCCATTAAAACATTTTATGGTTAAATAATATTTTAATATAAACATTATAAGTTATACCATGTCTTATAATAAATATATAAAAATAATATTAAATAAAATGACACAAGTTTGGGATTGTCATAAAAACTACCAAAATGAATTACATCATTTTTATCAATATTTTATCTAATGAATAATTATAATACCATATAAACAAATTATTTATGAGACCATTTAAATTTATTTAATTCAATTAATAAAAAATAATCTCACTTCTAGATAAGTTATTACCACTTTACAACGACTCTAATATTTATACTAAAGGGAACCAACCATAAAATCATGAAATGAATGCTCTCAGAATAAAGAAATTAATCATTATAACTCATAAGATACCCATAAATGAACTTAATAAAATTATAATAAATAAAATATATATTGAATATGTTATGGATTAATTAATTAATTATTCTAATTTAATTATCCATAACATTTATTGCAAGTGAAGAATGCTTTAAGACATAAGGAAAGTGTTTCTTATCTCACTTTTACCTCTATGAGATATATTCCTTATTAAAATATTATTTATTGTCTTTGGTGTACATAATTAAATTTAATATATCTTATCACAGATCTATTTATCTTCATTTAAATCAATTTTTTAATTTTATGATCATTAAATATATAGGGCATATAGTTTGACTTATGAGAGAGTGGTAAGAGAATTCTTGACGCAATTTCCATTCTGTGGGTTAAATTTATAATCCATTGATTATGTCATGCTATGATTATGTGTGAAAAAACTTTTTATTATCTTATGTTTTATTTCATATTGTTTTATGTGGATTTACAAATGATACACTTAATCAATTCGTTTAGTTAATTCTCACACTTTCTTTTAAAAATAATCTTTTAAATATTTCTTTTTAAAATATTAAATTGAATGTTTTTTATATTATTTGGAATGAGTGGAAATTTCCAATTTCATAAAAACATATCTTCTTGAAGAATACTTTACAAGCTTACAGGGTTATTTTCAAAGAAAAAATTTTCTTTTATAAATTCACATTTTTTAAATAAATTATTTCAAAATATATCATTATTTCGCTCAAGAATTTATCAATGATTTTATTAGAGTATTTTAATCTATATAAAAACCCTTTAATAAATCGTATTATTAATTTTATTTTATCTATTATGATATGATATAAAATATTTTATTGAATTTCTTATGACTAGTTTGACTGTGGATGTTCTATTTTGATACCATTCTTTATAATACATTGCATGGTTCATGATTATGTTTATTATTTGGGGAAAGTTATTTCAAATTATATTTTAAATATGAATGCATATATTGATTAAGTTTACCCCTTTAATATGAGGAATTCATTAGATTTAGTAAGTGATGGTAAGGATCCGCTATATCCCCTCGATGCATCGGTAGGTCTCATAAGACAAGCTAGTTTGGGTATTGGATGATGTATTACCTGATTATGTATGGTATCATAGAAAAAGTATTTATGGAATGTTTATAATTTTTTTCATTATGTATTCCCTCATCATTAGACTATTTATTTATAATCCATTTTATTATTCAACTATTAGAATATCTATTTTAAATTTTCATTCTCATGTAATTATTTATATGGAATTATCTGACCAAATTTTATTCCTTCCATAAAATCATAAAGATAATTTTTAATTGAATATTTTTTTAGTTATTAATCTTTTATTTTTTGTTTATATTTATTCATGATATATTCTACTTCATGCTAATCCTTACCGAGCCTCTGAGCTCACCCCTTTTTTATAGTTTACTTTTCAATAGGATTCCAATATTTATATTATGTTTGACATGAAGGGTTAATCTAGGTGAATATGGGTGTTTCCAATGGGGTTACTATGTTATATTTCATATCAAGATTTAATTTAATACATATTTTGTATCTAGTATTCTAAAGCTAATTAACTATTTGGATGATTGGGATGTGATCTCTTGTACTTAGTAACAATGTAATAAAGTAACCACCAAATCCAGGATACTATAGATGGGATATATACAGATCACACTTTCTATGGCCTGAAAACAAAAAAAAATCATGCATTTAAGTAGAAATAATATTATATATTACATAAAGTATGGTATAACTAGTACTTGTGTTAAACTATAATATCTTGATAGGGTGTAAGAATATCACACAATCATTATATTTTAAAAAATTAATGCAATAATAATAATTTCTTCCACTTCTTTAGACCATGAATGTTTCATCACTATGATACTTACTTCTTATGAAAAAACACTATCACATTTATTCTATTCTTCCTTTTCCATTTCTTGCACTAAAATAATCAATAACTTTCTCTTCTTAGTTTTTATTTTTCCCTTACTCTTTAATTCAACATATTTTCAACACTATAGTATAGAGGTTATTCTAATCATTTTACTGAAACAATGTCATTTTTAAAATTTTCATTTTATATTCAATAAATATTTATTAATATTATTTACACATAATAATTATGTAATTTTTATGAACTTTGACTTTCTCAAAACATGTTCAACTACTTCTGAATATTTTCCCCCCAATTAAGCTTCACTAGATTTAAAATAATTTCACTTTAAATTCTATATATTAATAGAGAAATATATTCTCTAAAATTTATTCTATGATACATATTCATTAATTTAATCCATTTATGAATGATATTTATGCATAACTCTATTCCATTTATGCCTTTCATTACAATGGAAAACTCTATCTACAAATGTTATTCTCATTCCTTTAACTACAAGAATTAGGATTAAAAAAATCATGATAATTGAAATTAAATATTGGATCAACATCACTAAATTTTATTATTCAGAATGAATTGTTATAATTTTATTTCCTAAAGAACTAACTTTTAAAAAATCAGTAAGGTTTTGAACCCAACAGAGACTCTATGATGGTAATACACAATGGTGATCATCCCTAAGAAGCCTTGTACCTTACGAAGTTTAAGTTATACATATTTTCATAAAGGGAGGAACAGTAAAAGGACCCTATTCCATTGGGAGTACCTTATGAAGATCCATTATAAGATTCATTTACCCTATAAAGTCTTCATTATACCTTACCATGGTATGCTATGAAGTTCAGTGTATCCTTAGAAGTTATACTATACCTTAGGAAAGTTCCCTATGAAGTTTTCATCCTATGATATTTCTATGAAATTTTCAAAATAAATATTAGGGTATGCCGTATAATTCATAGTAAAATAGTTTACCCAAATAATATTAGGAATGTAATCTATTATGTTTGTACATTTTTATACCCTATGAATATTAGGCATGTACCCTATAAAAATTTCTCTAACAAACCAACCTGGGATGACGAGATATGTCACCCATGACAGCTCACCACTGGGCACAAAAGGATTTACTAATCCCCACAGGATTAACAATATTTCATGTGAATCAAATGAAAAAACCATGGGAATTATTTGACCCTTAAATTAGAGTTAACACTTAGTATTTTTTTATCAATAATATTGTTTGGACCATCCATACTTTTGACTTCAATGAAATATCAATGATAATAACCAAAATAAATCATCAAACAAACAAGTTATAACCATTAAAACTAATCAAACTCACTTATATAAATATGTATCATGACACCTAGAACAAAACATAACATTGTATGATAAAAAAATTGAAAACTAGATAATGGAAGGCTATCTTGGATGATACATCGATAACCGAAATTTATGAATATGAACCAAAATTCTTGAGAATATCAATGTAATCTATAATTTCTATACACATCATATGTCACACCATGAACCTTGTATTTTTTATTTACATGACTATTCTATAGGTTTATGTATTTTTATATTTGAAAATATTATTTTTTAATGTTTTTTCATGTTTCATGGTTTTCCTACATAGTTGTCCAAATAATGATACAACTATGTGTATAGGGGTATAAATATGTAATAGACATTCTATGTGGTTGGATCATGGTTTTTATAATCATTCAGATCAATTGTATAAAATCCATTGTGTACCAAGTATGAGGTTTATGGTTTTGGAAAAACCATTTGAAAACCATGAATTCTACCTTGTCTTTATAATTTTAATTTTATAATTTTTCCACTAACTTATTTTAGAAAAAAATATATCACCCTGCTAATCTATTCTTGAGTGATCCCAAACAAGTCCAAGACACCCATTCATGTGACCTAATTCAATTTCGCCTTTGTTTCTTGATGACTTTTTATTTTATTTCTTATTAAATCATCATAAGTTAGAGTTTATTATCCTTAATATCACTTTTTTCATTTTTAACTACTTTTCCATTCTCCATATATTTATTACCTGATTTTTAACTAAACATACTTTTGTTTTGGATTCTAAACCATTATGGATTTGGCCCCAGTGTTTAGGATCTTCCAATGAGGCCTTACTCTAACCATTTCTCAAGGTTTCAAATTTTATGTGCTTGGACTAGATAAGTGATTCCGTTTCTTCCTCTTTTCCTTGTAATCTAGTATCTTCTTGGTTTTACTAAATTCATGTTTTTCTATAAATTATGTATTAATTTTTAATTATTTAAATATATTAACTTATTTCATAAGGGGTAATTTAATTAAAAATTGGTGTCTTCAACCTTTGATTATTTTTAATATTTTTATGAGTTTTATGGATAGGTTTATAATTTCTTAAAAAATTTATCTATTTATAGTATTCATATATTTTTTGAATGAGATTATACCTTTATGTTCGATGATTTATTTAGTCTAATTGTTTAAAAGTTAGGTCTCCCATATAGTTTTATGAAATCTTAAAATTCTATTCATCTTCAAAATCTCTTTTTATATGTCGGGTATTTATACAAATATTTAGGGGTTTGTCTATATATATTTTTATATGTAAACATGAAAATATATGAATATATGAATTGAGATAAGTGTATATATACATATAAACTTATATGTATATTAATATAAAGGTAATATTTCAAAATTTATCATTTATATTTAATTTTGGTTTTTAAATAAGTTTTTAAAAACTGTTTTTTAATATTTATTTGAAAAATTAAAATTTGAAGGGATATTTGAAATTTATTAATGGTTGGTAATGATAATGTAGTTTTATATAAATTCTGTCATTCTAGTTTTGGTTTTATTAAAAAGAACATTTTTAGTTGGGAAACCATTTTAGATATATTTTGGAAATAACTTGAAACATGTTCTTATAAGAGAAATTATTTATAAATTTTTTAATGAAATTATTTCTAACAATATTTATTATATTGTTATGAAAATATAGAGGTGAAGTGGTTTTTTGGTGTTTCAAAGAAGCTGGTGGCCTTTAGTTTATAAAACATAAATCAATTTACTTTAATTACTTCCTTACAAAAGTGATCAGATGAAGTTTCCAAACGACTGAGGTCATTTTCATGAGTCCGACAACTTGAGTATAATGGATCGAGCCAATTCATTTGAGGAAAACGAATGAAAAAAGAAACAAAACTTTTCCACCAAGCCATTAGACTGAGATGTTTGTATAAAGAATATAGGGTGATTTTTTTTATTCTAATGTTCCAAATATCATGGTTCCTAAAAGTACCCATGATCTAATCATATGTAAAAATATTAAATTTTTTGTATGATTATACAATGTTCATGATATGAATAATTCTAAAGATTTCTGGAATGATGTAATCAAATAAAGATGTAGTTGCAAATGTTTTAACACATGGATTTATAATATATCATGATTAAATGTTCAAGGTTTTTGATGTTATGGAGTTATAGTGGTATAATATGTTATTGATAAAACATTTATGAAGTTTATCTTTCTATGGAGGTTTTAAGATGTATTGAGGTTAGGTTTATGGGAAATGTCATTAGATAGAGGTCATTAGTTTGAATTTTAAGATTTCTTCCAATGACATCCATAGTCTTTGTCATAGTTATATGTACTTTGTATATATAGTTGAGTGAAGGTTCTTAGAATGGGAAAACTAAAATTCATCAGATTAATTTCACTAAAAAAAACTTTTTGAAAGTTACTGAGAAAAGAAGTGTTTATGGTTATTTAGAATGAAAATGAGTCTGATGATGTCCACAAATTCATAAAAAAATAATTGTTACTTGTGTACTGAGACAATAATACAGAATTGTATGAAGATTAAAATCTATTATATTTTTTGATGAACAGAAAAAAACTCCAAGTCATCAGACTGATGTTTTTATATGGTTTAATCAGATAAATAAACTTGTATAATGTTTTTTAGATAGTGGTTTCTATGTGAATTCAACGTTCAAAGTTGTATTAATGAAGTGTTTAATCTAAGGAAGAGTTTTGAGGAGGTTTTTATATTTTTATTATAATGGTTTGAAGGAACATTGGATGGATATCACTAAATTGAAGAGAAGTTATGAAGTTAAACAAGATGAGAGGCTTAAGGATCTTTATGAAAATTTTATAAAGTCATAAGTATGAAGATGCTATTCTAGATATTCAACATTTCAATAATTAGGGAGGAAGAATCATGATTCTCACCACGTTTTAAGAACTCTTAAATTTTAATTCTATCACCAGGCTGTAATAAAGGTTCCTAACTTTCAAGATATTTAAAGGGGGTTAAAAATTAAAATATTTGAGTGGGATTCATAAAATATGAGCAATAAATCCAAATATAAATTTTATTAGTATGCTAATTCACATAGAGTTTTTTAGGATGGTTATATATATAGAAAGTGGTTCAAGTACTAGATGAAGCCACACTATTGAAATGAATAAGAGAGAAAAAGTGATGGATGTTTTTTTGGACCAAGTTTCCAAACAAGAAATCTCTTGGTTGAGGAAGAGATATTGGTCAGAGTATCCTATCAGTTTGTATCAGATCAATAATGGGTAGAGAAGTCATCAGATTAATAAAGAGTGAGTTGGTATTTGAAAAATAATGAATATATGTGATTGAAATAATATAATAATAGGTGATATGTGGAACATGGAACCAGACCGAGGGAACTAGATGGTGATAAGAACATTCTCATAAAATCATAAAGAAGTCCAAGAAGAAATTCTTTATCACTCTTATAAAATAAATTAATAATAATAATATATTAGAAGGAAAGTGTGAAGAAAAAATAATAGTCCTGACATACTGAATCCTTTCGGTGGTGGTTCATTAATTTTTTACAAAACATTATTTTATCTTGTATCTATGTTAGGAGACCATATACATTAAATTGACGATAGTTCTATAAAATTAAAAAGATATTCCCTATATACTATAACCACCAATAGAATTATTTTCTAGTAGTTTTTGGTGGTCCTGGATTACATATAAACCTTGAAAAGGACTAGATACTCTTATAGAGTAAAGAACTATATAAATATCTATTTTCTTATGGTTGTTCTTGTCTGTAAATTTTTAGTAGAGTAATTTATCAATAGTCAGATGGGATGGTTTTTTCTTAAGTAATAAAACATAAAAATGATAAGATCATTGATTTAACTCCTCCCCTTATTAGTGATGACATAAATACTAATTGGTAATTTCAATTGGTATTAGAGAGAATATTCCCTTTATTAACTCTTTTCCAAAAGTTTAAAGGAAACAAATGTTTTTATGGATGTTCAGAAAAAAGTAAATAGTAAGGGGATTCTTTTTTTGGGGAAGAAATATCATATTTGGAAGGATAAAATGTTACCATATCTTTTTTCCATTATATATGAAGTTATATAATATGTTAAAAATGGTATCGCTCCTATAGAGGGTGTTCCATTAACAATTTACGATAAGAAGAATTTTGGAGATTAAGGGGAATTCCTGAAATAATATAATTTATTAACTCTCTAAAAGTTAATTTCTAGGGGTTAAGGGTATTATAATAGAAAAAGGAATCTGTGAAAAGTTGAATAATATTTATGAATGAAAGAATAATTTAAATAAAGAAATATTACAGATATGGAGATGAAATTATAATGATATGAATATGAGTGATAATGAATCTGTTTCTGACTTATTTACAAGAACCAAAGAAATTATGATCACCCTAAAATGTTTTGGTGTGATTTTAAAGGATTAAACTATTTTTTTAAAATTTTCTAATATTTATTCCAAATAAATTTGATTCCAAGGTATCATCCCAACAAGATAGTGATCCCAAAAATATATCTCTCGATGATATATAAAACATTATAATCAGATATGAAATAAGAAGATAAAGGATATAAATAATATAGAAAAAATTGATCAAGAAGTTTAATATTTGAATGAAAAATATAATAAATTTATTAAGAATGAAGTCATTGAACATGGAATAGAAGATGAGGTTTGTAAATGTTTTTAGGAATTGAAATATTTTTTGCTAAAATTATTAAATTCGGAACATGGAAGTACAAATAATATATACTATTGAAGTGATCTAGCTATGAATCTATTGATAATTTTTTTTAAAAAGTTCCCAAGATAAAAGGAACCATACCATAATAATAAAAAAGATAGAAAGTCAAGATTATCTGTGAAAAAAATATAAACAAATAAAATTATTTTTCAATAGTGAAGGATAAGAAGTTATTTATACATAAAAAGAGAAAATTTCTATCTAAATGTGTGGAAGATGATGATAGTGAAGTGGAAGCTGATTAATCTAGTGATGTAGTTATTGAAATATTACTTATTTAAATAGTGAATGATTATAAATTTACTTGTGATGAAAGAAATAGTTTTAACAAACTTGGTACTTAAAATATATTTTACTGTTTTTTATAATTTTAATTTTACCCTTAAAAATATATTATTTATTTTAAAAAATTTTATTTTATTATATGATAATTAATTTGTTTTGAACCTATTATTATTATATTAATAAAATAAATTCTTTTCTATTAATAAAATATTTTCTTAATTTTTTTTTTGATTTGAGGGTTTATGCATTTCTGAAAAAATAAATAGATTCATATGAAAAGGTTGACTTCAAGAAAGTTGTTATTAAAAATATTATATTTTATTTCTAATAGTTTCATCTTATTTAGACATGTGTTGAAGGAGTTATAGCTGGATCATTATAGAAAATAAATCAGTCTTGATAGACAGTACATATTAAATATACTTAATTACAAACCTTTATTGGATACATTAATGAAAGAACATTGAAATGTAGAATTTTGTTGACATTATCCTCTATGTATTACCCCTTGAACATCAAAATCTACACTTCTTACAAGACAGGTAGTAGGAGTTATGGTTGAATCATTGTGAAAATATTTATAGCATAGTAGAATTAATGAATATTGATGCATTGACATCAGACCTTATTTTGAACATGCCAATGTTCAAACAAGATGTTATTATAGTTGTTCTAAATGATAATAATAAATCCATAGAAATTTATGTCAAAATTTCTATTTAATCCATGAACAGGAAAAAATATTATGACTGAATTACTATGGTGGGACCCATTTAGTCGGATCCACATTATTGTTGACTTCATTTCCACTTATTGTCCCAAAAAATCTATGTTAAGATATAATTATCTAAATGAAAAATTTGGATATATTAGTGTATAATATATTTAAATATTAAAATATGGTTAGAATAAAATTTAAAATAGAAATAAAAAACTATCATTAAAAGGGAAAAACTAGAATTCCCTTAGAATTTTTAAATTCATTCTCTAATTACAAATTTTGATAAAATAATCCATTAATAATAAATATGGGAGATAATAAAATGAAATATTATATTTATGAAAAAATGGGATAGAAAATGGTATTTAACAAATAAATAAAAAAACATATTTATAGGTATTTGTGTGCAATATAGATATATACTTAAAACTTTAATGTATATGTATAAGTATATATATATATATAAATATTGAATCACATATATATCATGTATTTTTTTTTTAAAAAATATATGTTGAAATATATATTTTATATATGTAATATATATATTTTGTAGTGACTTACAATATTTACTTATTTTAAATTTATATTAATATTTTATTCATAGTAATGTAGTATAATATAAGATACATAACACAAGAAAATAATACTTTTAGATGATAATATAAATTAATTATGCCCTAAGTGTTTTTTATAATAGTTATAAAATTCATTATGTTATAAAAACTATTAATTTTCAATAAATAATTTTTTTATTTATATGTTAAAATTTTCATATTTATAAAATTAATTTTATAGGTTAAATATAATTTATGTAATTTACACAATAAAAATAACCTAGGAATAAATTTTTAATAATTTTATTTAATGTTGATTTTTGGGGTGGAAATTAAAAATTCCATTTTTAAGAATACCATACCTATTATGATATAATCATGATATGATCATGATTTCAAATTTATTAATCATTATTATTTATCATAATATATTTAAGAAATAACATAAAATTAAATGGGTGATTGATTTATGGGAAATCCTTAACCATCCTTGATAACATTAATTGTCAAAAAAATTGGAATTAATGCCACACAAAATTGGTCAACATTAATGAAAAAATAATCATTATTTAAAAACCTAACAACAACCCTCCTCATGTATAAATACCCACCCCATTTTCTGATTCTCCCACAACCAATTATAAGTTATCTCATCATATAACTCCAAAGGAGTCTCTTCCATTTCATCATCTTCAATCTTAAAGAGTTTTTTTGATCTGAAGGTTCATCTCTAACTTAAGAAGTTCAAGAGAGGAAAAGGTCCCCCAACCTCCTATTTCCTTTTCACGTTCATTACCTTTTTTTAAATATAATTTTTATATACTATCATGATTGTTATTACTTTATATTATCTTTAATTTGATCTATTTTATATGAGAGTTTATTTATTCCCTCTCACTATATCCATTGGAAAGTCATTATAATACTTGGACTATCTTGTATCCATAAAACAATCATAAAATTTTGGTAAAGTAAACATTGTTTGGTTTTCCAAGAAATTAAATCCCTATATTAATACTACAAGTGGGTGTGGACCTAGAATAGTTGTACCTAGGGGTAATTACCCCAAAACACGTTTCATTAGCATTGACATGATCATCACCTGATGCATGGAAATGGGCCTTACTACACACCTAGTTAGGCACTCTAGTGGGATATAATTTTGAAACTTTACATTCCATTTACAAAACTATGATGAAGGATTTATTTATCATTTAATTGATCAACTACCTTTGTAAATAGATGTATCATTCTACCTAGATACCTTGAAAACATAGTCTTTATGAGCACCCAATTATTTCAATCCAAAATCCTTAAAATGTTAAGGGGTTTTATTTATACATTTTGTAATCCATAGTTATTATTTAAGTAATTTAACCCAGATATATTTATGGATTCTTGTTTGGGGAAAATATTTTTTTACTATATAAATCATTCTTTTATATGTGATTTTTTTGTAAGATATTCCACATTAATCAATTATACTATGTATTTATGTTGTTATTTACATTAATATTATTCCCTAAAATTTATTCAATTTGTGATGATTTGATTTATGATTTTATGAGTTGTTTGGTCCTATAAATATATAGACCCTAAGTACACTGGTATACTACCCCCTCTTACTAAGATTCTGATATCACCCATTTATATTGTTTTAATTTTCTATAGGAAACCAAGAGGATTTATATGTATGATAAAAGGGTTTCAAGGAGAATAATAATGTTGTTCATGTTTTCAAATGATGTATTTTTATTTTTTAATGTAATGTAAAACTTTGTTATGTATATGGTTTTATTAAGGATATTAAACTATTGGGTCATCTATATTTATAACATTATAATAAAATATCCATCAAATAAAGGGTACTATATTTGGGTATTATTATAGTTGGTATAAAAGGATAATTTAATGGAAACATTACGAACATGATTTAGAAGAGCATAGTTAGAAAACATAAACCATGGTATAAAATATTAGGATATTCCAAAAATATTTATAGAAATTCAAACCAAAGTTTTGTTTATGAAAAAGTGCATATAATCCATTGTTTAGAAATGGTGCCTAATATAATGAATAGTTTTTTCAACATTCAAAATCAATATTGGTGTTTGACTCCAGTGAATGACAATGAGAGTAGTATTGGATCCGGGTAAATTATGAATTTATTAAGTCAGTTAACCCTGGTTATTCCTAGAAAAATCTATTACATTGAACATCCTGTTGTTTCAAAGTGTGGTATATAATTTATTGACCACTTCAGGTGTCAATAACATCTGTCCTTTTGTGGGACCAAAAATACATTAATATTTGAACAATGGGTCAGGTCACTGGATAGATTATTCATTACCATAGGAAGTGATAAGAACAAAATACTTAGATGTAGAAAACCCAACCCTTGTATCCTAGATCCTGTGTCTGTTTTACTACTTTGGCACAAGATAAAATGAATCACATCCTAAAGGAATTAATTGTTTAATAGTATTGGGAAACTATATTGATACTCGATTCTATATTACATTTGAAAACACAAATTACAACAAAAGATTTTTGGAGAATAACATTATTTTATCTAGTATATCATTTAACATAAATGATAGTACACTTTATGGAATCCTGGGGAAGGAAACAAAAAGGGGGGATCTCAAATTCTTAGTAAGTGTTATATATAATAGAAGTTATCATAAATCAATAAATAATAGTCAATAGGAAAGGTAAATAACTAAACACACATGATATTTAGTAAATACATTGTATACCGAAATTAGATAATACATAATAAATATAAAATGGAAAATAACTAAACAAAAATTCCATTTAATTAACTTGAATATAATGAAAATATAAAGAATAATTGATATGGAAAGGTAAATAAGAAAAAACACATGCCATTTAATCAAAAAATAATAATGAAATGCATTAAGATATAAAATAAAAGTGAAAATATCATGGATATTAATAATAACTAAATTATTAATAAAGGAAATAATTAATTATTGAACATCTTGAACATAGGATCATAATAACTCTACCATCAATACCATTCCCGAGATAGTTAAAAACTACCAGGTACAAACTCATCTGGGTTGGAAAAAATATTTTAAGCTAGCTTATAGATTCACCCGATGAGGCTACATATGTATCGAAGGGATATCTATAACCATACCACACCCATGTATTCATTTCATAAGATTTCTTCATATGATAAATAAGATATTTGATGAATGAAAAATGATCTTTGTCATTAAATTGATCAATATTTACCCAGATAAACAAGTGAAATTCAATTTAGAACATTGTATGTAGAAATGATTTATGTTTAAAAAAATAAAAATATACATGATAAAAATATGGATATTTATAGGAAATTTAATATTTAAAGGAAATTTAATAATTCAAGGGAAATTTAATGACTAAAAAAATTAATCAAGGATGTGAATTTCAATGCACTACTTGGGGAAAATGATTATAAACTATCCAATATAAGAACAATAATGGTATCAATACAACATATTCCCATTGGAGTAAGAATTAAGGGTTGTGGTCACTGATGAATATAAATACCATAAATATATCTTTAATTTTTATTTTATGGAAAATATCATTTTCATTTTGAAAACATATATTTTGAAACTAAAATTTCATAATTTTTTTTGAAAATAATTTTTTTTAAATAATTTTTTAAAATTTTAATGGATGCTTTAAAAAATTTTAGTATTTATTATGATTAGAAATTACATTCATGTTTTACATGTTATAATAAGGACTCCCTTTAATTTTTCCTTAAAAGAAAAATGAGAATTTATTTGAAAATGATATAAATATTCTTTTTATTTTTTTGAAAAAGTAAAAGTTGAAAAATGAATTTAATAAATATTTTGGAAGATGTTCAAAATATTTTTGAAAACATTGTTTTGGAAGAAAATAGATTTCCAACCTAAAAGATAAATAAAGTATAATTTTCATATAAAACTTTTATCAATTATTTTAAGTACCAAAAAGATGAAAAATGGTACTATTATTTGAAAATATAATAAATTAGAAGAGGAGGAAAAATTTATATTTTTTTATCAAAACGTTGTTTAATAATTTCATTTAACTAAAATTTATGAAACGATAATTCTATTGAGAATGTTTTTTGAGAAAATTGAGCACTGAGGCCCTTGTATTAAATCAAAGAAAAATTACTCAAGTTGAAATGAGGGAATTTTACATTTGTCATGGATTAAGGGTAGAAGTATGTCCTCAGGTAGAGTGGTCGAGTATAGATGTTCTTCTGTATTGGAACCTTTGTTTTCAAGCCCATAAACAATATAGTTATCTTCCCTAAAGGAGTGGGTGATAATTTAGTTTATATGAGAGAGTCTTTCCAAGAATTTTTCCAATTTTGTTGTCAGCTTCTAAGATAAGTACAACTGTCCTCCTCTTATCGCTTGCACAAGAGTGGAGGAACCACATTCTAACCATATAAAACTCCATGATCTTTTGTAAGATAGATCAAATACCATGACTATACCCATCATCTCTGCTTCTAGTGCAGTGGTACTTCCACAAGGACCTTACAAGTATTCAATCACATCTCCGTTGTGGTCTTAGAAAATCACACCATAACCTGATGGACATGGGTTAAACCTTGGGGACCCATATGTATTTCATTTTATCCAACCAAAAAAAGGGATATCCAAGAACTTCCATAGTTCTTAGGGGGGTGGGAAAATTATGCATAATACAAATTCATCTTTGGATCAAGAGATCAGCAGCCGAGTTACTACATTTTTCTATATACAGATGATTAGGAGACTGCACTATAGAAAAATTGCTCCCCATTTCAAGTTCATTATCGAAACGTGCTCTATTTTGGATAACAACATTCCTGCTCGTCTATATATGGTGAATCATGTCAGCACATGAGGCTTTTTGGAGAACTGTTAGTTGCTTATTGTGTATTTCTACAAGAAAATAATAGGCTAACTCTGTTTTCTAGAACTATATTTCAAAAATTTAGAAGACATTATAGCATAAAGAATATGATATTTTGAAGCTCATTAACAAATGATTCACATCCTCTCTATGTTTATTTAATAAAACACATTTAGAGAAAAGTGAAATTCCAACTCTTTGATGATTTACATCCATCGGGTGATTTTTTAACAATATCTTCCAGATGAGTGTATACTGAGAGGGTGACCTCCATTTTTTGTTCCAATCACCAATCCACTGGATGCCACCATAAAGCAGGTTCTTATAGAAGATCTTCTAGTCAAATATTCCATATTAGGAACCATAACATATAAGCATATCCTCTTGATTTATGAAATCAATGTTATCAATAATAGAGGTAATGTCATCCTGAACTGAATAAATGCTTTCTAGTTGGTCCCTGATCCTTATATTTTGATCAATACCACTATCGTCATTAATAACCCTATTAATAAGGGGGTCACTAGTCTAGTTGACATACCTGAAATGTAAATAATAATGTGTACTATCAATTCATTGGGAATGTGTGATGATATTTTGGAAAAATATTTTGATTGAAGGCCAAATCGTGGACTCCAGATAACTTCTATTTTATGAAAGGATTCTTTCAATGAGTCTACTTCTTAGAAAATCAGGTGTGGTGATTTTTTTATAAGCTTCATTATGAACTTGTCCTATAAGGATTGGTTGAATAACATCAGTTTCTTTATTCCCAAGACTCCAAGTGTGTAAGGAAAACATCACTTTTTCCACGAGGTAGGGGTGATTCTATTTTCCATGATACATCCACTCCATATAAATTTTTTCATAATTGTGTTAAACTTTTTGATGAGATATACATGATAGATATAAACCATAAATGGGTAAGCATTTTTTGATATGAAAACATGTTTGACATGAAAAATGTGGCCTTCCATTGAGAGTGACTTTCATTTCTAGGAGGCTAGAGTTCTTATGATCTGATCCATTGTATTTGAAAAGTGAATTGTATGAGGTTTTCCCTAGAAAAATGGAACACCCAGGTAGAAAAATTGAAAAGATCTATCCTTAAGTCCAAATTCATTGGTGAGAAACACCTTTCTTGATGATTTAATATTCTTACCAAAGTAAATAAATGATTTTTCTAAATTAACTATTTGACGAAATATGTTTTCATAATGTTAGAGAGACATTATGAGATTATTGATGTTACACCTATCCCCCTGGGTGAAAATGAAAATGTTATTAGTAAATAATAAGTAGGAGGGAGGAAAAATACATTTGGATGGTCTGGTGATCTTCCAGTCAACCTTTTCCACCATATCCTAGATAAGTCTACTAATTTATTCCTCTAAAATAAAATTACTGAGAGAGGACCCCCTTATCTAAAACTTCTTGATCATGTGAAATATCCCTCTTGCGACCCATTTATGATGATAGAGATGTGACCCAAATCATGTAGCACCTTAACCCATTGAATGAAGGTCATAATGAAGAAAACACTATGCAAAAACATACTTATGAACCCCTAATCCATTGTGTTAAAGTATTTTTTGATATCAATATTTAGAGAAATGTTTTATCCTCAAGTAGTTTTCCTGAGATGTTTCACACACTCCGAGGTAGTGAGCAAACATTCTTGAATATTCCTTCCTTTCAAAAATCCAAACTGATTCCAAGTGATTATTTTCTCAGAGACCCGAACAAGTCTATTGGAAAGGATTCTTGTATTCACATTATAAACAGTGTTAACCAGATAAATAGAACTGAATTGACATATATCACTTTCATTCTCATCCTTTGGAATAAGGGAAACGAACTGAGCATTGAAACCTTTGGGGAAAAGTCCGACCCATGAAAAAATGTTTGACAAGCTGGATAGACTTATTCAGAATAATTTCCCAACAGGTTTGAAATAAATTCTTATTCAACCCATCTAGTCCCAAGGAACTATCTATTTTGAGCCCAACAACATCCTTTTTCATTTATAAGTCCACTAACACCGAGTTAAGGAAGATATTATCTTTCTCTGTGAGCATATTTGGAATGAGGGTTTCCCTTAACACTTCACTCTTTGAGGGGAACATGAAGAGAATCATGGAAAATGATACAATATGATTAGATAGATCTTTTCTATCCTCTAAGATTCTATTTCCATCCTATAGAAGAGAAATAATCCTATTTTCTCTTCAAACCCTTTAAAATACATGAAAGAATTTTGTGTTTCTATCCCCATCAGAGAGATACCTAGTTTTGAAGATGCTTTTATTTATGATGTCTCTGAGATTTACGAGGCTTAAAAGCATGGATGTTGTTTCATAATCTTGTGAAATATCTCCATAGATAATTTCTCTAGTATTGGATTACTTAATATCATGTAATGAGAATTCTAGACCATCAATTTCATCATCCATTGATCAAAAGTTGTTCTTACTATACACTTTCTGCATTATTTTTATTGTTTTTTTCTTAGAGGTAAATATCAGAGGACTATCATTACTAGTATTAAGACCCCAAGTATCCTGAATTATCCTTGAGAACTCTAGAAGAGAGGCCCATTCATAGTTAAATTTGAAATGAATTGGAAGTTTCCTTTCATTATTGATAAAACATACAAGAATATAGGGGAGATCTGAGTTATGTTTAGACAAGGTAACACAAGAAATAGATTTTCAACGAATAATGAAGGAACCATTGATAGAGGCCTTATTAATTATTTTAGATCACATGACATTCTGCTGTCAGCTATACCTAGTGAATTCTACCCCAGTAAAATTGACTTTATTCAATCCTTCTACCTCAATTAAATCTCTAAAATCTTTAATGGAGGAAGTATTAATAACCTGTCCAATATTTTTATCTGTAAGTAGGATGAAATTGAAGTCCCCTGCAATAATACATGGGTCCATTATTGAATTTGATATCCATTTAATTTGGTATCATAGTAACCTACTTTCTATGTAGTTGTTATGAACATACAAAATTAGAAAACACATTTTACTACCAGACTCCATGAAGATGAAAGTGAGAATCTAATCGTCTTAAAAAACAATATCTGGGTTGTCCAAACATCCATGAATGTAGAGCGAAATTATGTCTGGAGAGTTTGTGGCACTGCTGGTGCCCAGGATTAAGAACCCTTTACTACTAAAGAGGGTGCCTCGTTTTGTAGAGTTTATTTTTGGTTCAGAAATGCCTATAAGTTTAGGTTTGTACCTTCTTGTTAGTAGACTAATGGAACCTTTAATATTAGTATTGGATAGACCCTGAATGTTCCAAAAGAGAATACTCATATCTATTTTTTCATGGGGTGAGACCCCTTTCCCTTTGTTCTCCAATCATTAGGATTTTCTTGTAGTTCCTAATGATGATATTGGGACTTCATACTTTGAGTTAGTTTGATGGACCCCAAATTTCATTTGCTTGTCTATTTGCACATGTGTCTGTTCAATCCTCCTTATTTCAGCTTCCAAGACTCTATTATCTAGAGCAGCCCGTACCTGGTCCTCAACCTCCTTCTCTGTTGTAGGATTTCTAGAAATCGATAATTTCACTACCTGTATGTTGTCCCTATCATAATTTAAAGTAGTGTTATGGACCTTGATTCCGTCACTTTGGTTCTCATTTAGAATTGAATAATTTCCTCAATGTTCCTTCAGTACATCTGAATTAGACTGGGTAAAATCTAAGTGAGCATCAATGTAAACTGATATAATCTTTAGTAAATAATCTTCAGCCTTCATTGAGATCACAACTGAAAAAACAAATATTGAGAATAATCTAATGTTGTGTTGTCCTGCTCTTGTATAAAAGTGTTTTGAGTGTTTTTAACATAAGTTTTAGAGGTCCCAATTTATCTAGACTTCTGTTCCTCTTCCTCGGCCTGAACTTCTTATGATGAACTTGTGTTCTCATGCTTGTTTGATTTTCCTTTTTTTCTTGGTCCAATATAATACATTTCCCATTCTCCACCATGTTTTCTATTTTTCCACGTGACACTTCCATCCATGCCATTGATTTCGGATCTAGCTTCACTAGATTATGTAACACATGGAAATTTTTTACAATAAGACTAACCATTTTTCAATGGTAACAAAACTTGGGAAGGTTCTCGAATTAATAATTGACCTCTATTTTTTTGATCAGTTGTCACTAAGAATATACGCTCAGGAGGAGCTATTTCTATGTTTATTTCTATCAGAGCCTGTGTATACATACCAAGGTCGCCATTTATGGTGTGCTGATCAATTTTCAAGGGTATTTCAATTCTGAAAGCAGGATCATTATGAATTTTTTGGCCTCCCATTCTGATATTCTGAAATATGCAAGACTTAGATTAATGTTTCTAGTTTTTCAAATGGAATTGATTTCCTCCTATTACTATAGAATAATATAAAAAACTCTTACAAATTGGGAATATCCTTCACCTCAAAAAACCCAAAAAATGGGATATTTTATTTTTTCGCTCTGTGAAGGAACATGGTTTCTTACCTTTTTCGTATGAAGCTCGGCCTAGAATAGAAAACATGCATAGGTTTATTCACTACTTGAGGGAATCATGATATGTTTCCAATGTGATTGATTTTCCCCTGAAAACTTGATAATAGGTTTTTCTCTAGATTCAGAATCATTATATCTAGATAGGGATTCAATAAATGAAATTACTATTTGGGCAGTGTTCGGGGCATATTCCATCTCGACTTCCCTCTGGGGAGTAGTGAAGGACCTCTCCCATTCCAGATTGAAGGATTCCATGATCACACATGAAATTAATAAATTGAAAGTGTGCCATCATTGAGTAAAGATGAGAGGTTTTAGTCACTCTCCATATCTTCTAAATGTATTAAAAAATACCCATATTTATTTCTCTCTTTTATTTTCCCAATCTCACTGAGAATGTGACGGTGAAATAAACCCTTAAAATTATCAAAACACTGGTGTAAGAATTAGAAAAAGAATTGATGATATGTATCCAAATTAAATCCACATAAAATAACTACAAATAAAACGTAAATAATTAAAAGTCATTACACACATAATCAAAGAATATAAGACATGATGAATATGTAATATAACATAATGAAAAGAAATTGAGTTATGAAATTTTTTACCACTTGCTAACTATTATGTCTAATACACTTGGATGAAATAATTAAAATTATAACATAAAATCCCATTAATCATTAATTAATTATGATATTATACTTCAAAGGTGTAGTATATATTCCCTATAAATGATGTTATGTTCATAAAAACACAATATGCCTAAATGGAGAGAAATTGAGGAAAATTCCCTTATAAAGATCATATCATTGAAGTGGAGACTAATAAATGAATTGATTATGTATATAAAATTTAAATCCATATAAAAAAAGTGGAAATAAAACATAAAATAAGAAAATTTTACCACACACAGTCTTATCTTGACAAAATAAATGGAGTATAAATTTGACCCAATGAATTGAAATTGAGTTATGAAATCCCTTACCTCACATTTTGTTTTGATTTAACATGATTTAACCTCATGTAGAGTGGTTTTAAACATTTTATTAACTTATTATAGAACCATGTTAAATTTTTTAATATCATATTTTATCCTTTTATAAAATTTTATCACAGTTTTTTTAAATAATATTTTCTTTATTTTCATTGTTTTGGGTGTGAATTGCCTTATTTTATCATGTGTGGATAGTCATGAATGATATTATTCTTGTATATATTATATAGTTATATCATCTCTAAAATAATAATCATGATATAATTATCATATTTTTACATTAAATATAATTTTTAAACTAATCATGAAATATGTTTATGAAAAATGGACTATGTTATAATCAGGGTGTTGGTTGGATGTATGTACACATGTGTAACGATTCCATTTTCCAATGATCATTGTGTAAATGAGATAAGTAATATTATATCTTTAAATAATGATCCTAATATTATATATAACATATAATTTATTAAAATTTAATTATATATATCATCTATGTGACGTGGGGATGAAAATATGGTCGCATCTCTTCGTAAAGGTGGTATTCACACATACATGAACGATGTAATCATTTTTAGTGTAAAAAATAAAATGATATATTATATTTTCAGAATGAAAAATTCAACATGAATATATTAATTATTTAATGAATATGAAATATATTAATTAAATTTTTCCTTATTAAATTCCATGTAAATAATTAGTGTAAGGCGAATCACATTGCTTCGTGAGGTGGTAGTCCGCCAAGCACATAGGTGACTTTATCATATCCCCTATATATTAGAAATAAATGTGATATTATGACTCAAAAGCTACAATTATGTTATAAATATCACATATATATTTTCTTCCATCCTTATACCCATCCATGATAGGATTTAATGTAAAAACGAATGACATCTGTTCATGAGGTGGTAGTCCGTCATACACGCGAATAATGGTTTCATTAACAATTTTAGGAAGGTGGAGATAGTTTTAGGTAATTATATTAACATAATAACATATATATATATATATTAAATATACTATTTTTATTATTTTATAATTTTTTAATAAGGATTTTAGGATGTGGATGAATAAATAAAATAAAAACACTCATTGAAAACATTAGCTCTCCTTTAAGAATCCTCCTTAGGTTAGCACCAAAATCCTTTCTAGGTTGGATTTATTCCAAAAAATAAGGATTATAAGACAATATTTTAGATTTTTGGAAGTTATTTTGTCAAGTATTGTCTGAACCAATTTTTTTAAGTTGTGAAGAAGAGAGGAGAGGGGGTGGCCTTTTATAAGTGTCGTGAGTGAAACACTCATATTGTTTTAAAAGAAAAATGTGAACCCACGTTTTTTACTTACCATAAGAGTCCAAAATAGATTATTATCTATAATTGAAAATATAAGGTCAAAATATGGACAAAAAATTAAATTTATACTAGTTTATGGATCAATTTAACTCTTATATTTCTTGTTTAACCCCCATTAAATACATTTTTTACTTTAACCATAGTAAATAATTTTTACTATTTTCAATATTATTTTTTTAAAAAATTAATATGATCTTATTAGATAATTTAACTTAATATTATTCCCAATATGAAGTCCAATTTTCAAAATTACATTCTTATAGTTGGAAAATTTTAATTTAGAACTAATCCCACAGATGTGATGAGAAAGCATGTTTTCAAAGAGAAAATGTTAAAAAGTCTACAATGTTTTTATCAAATGTCAATATGAAAATAATTACAATAATTTAAATGATATTAATATATATAAAATTTTACTAATATTACTTTAAATCTAAATAAAAATGTAATTTAACTTTATAAATAATTTAAATCAATGCCTACTTATAATTAAAATTCAGCATTTTTAACTATTCATCAAAAAATGAAACATTTTAGTAAAATCATAAAGATTAACCATAATAAATTTTTTATATTATTATTTAAAAAATGAATTTTAGCTTTTAAAATAAATTTCATAAATTTAGGAAAAATTAATTTTAAATTATGTCACAATGCGTGACTAATCCATCTTTTAGAAAAATACATTTTTTAAGAAAATATTTCTTTTTTATTTTAAATGATTATTATTTTATTTTTAATAAATAGATAAAAATAATTTTCATAATTTATTTTTTACCATTCATACCCAAAAACATAATAACTAGGTTATAATCATATACTATATTATGGTTCATTCCGACATGGGGTTGTGTGTTCCTAAGGCTATAGAAAAGTTTACAATTATTTTAATAGAAATATTTCATACAGTCTCAGGTGTTATATTTTCTTCTAAGCATAGTTTTTTGATGCATACATGAAATCAAAAACAACTTTCTTAATTAAATTATCTGTCATGTTATATTCTACCCACCTTAAATAAATTGCATCATCACATTTTAAATTTGATCTTCGTAATCAAGGGTTTGAAATTTGGAAATACAAATGTTGGGAAATTCAAATACAAAAATGGTTAGGAAAACACTCTCTTAATAAAAGAGAAAAATATATAAGAAAGTCATCTAGAATAAAAAATAATTCGGATTCTATATATGTGATAATTGTTAGGAAATAAAAAATAGACATGGAAGAATAACATATATAATTATAGAGAGTGATAGAGGAAATTGATCACAAGTAAGTGAATGATCAATGGAAAGTTAAGTACATCAATACCATAAATATGTGATGATTCAAAATACATTCGGATATATCAAATATTAAGGTATTTAGATAATTTTTTTGTTTCAAAATCCCTTTTATATATTTAATGAATTATTTTACAGTATAATATTATAAGTAAATATAACTTATTAATATATTTCTATTTTATTTTCATAATGTCATCCTCTGGTTGTGCTTTGATCAATTTCTGATTCATTTCCCACTACTTGAAATCAATATCAAAAATTTAATTTTTTTTCTTGAAGCACCGAAATAAACTTTTAAAGGATCATAATATCTATTATATAATGATAATTCATTCCATACATATCAAGTTATTATTATGAAAATAAATTTATCATAGGTTATCTAATATTCATTAATCGCCATAAGGTGAAGTAATATATTAATCTTTAAAAACTCATCCAAATTTCAACTTAAAAAATTTCATAAATGGTTAAAATTATAGACCATCCAAAATATTAAGATCCACAACTTTATAAATAAGGTCACAAAATTTCCAAAATGAACATATCATTAAAACCTAAAGAAACATAAACTATATCTTAATTGTCACATGCAAAACATGTGAATATATTCATCATGTATTTTCTAGAAACATGGTATCAACATGAATTACCATAAAACCTAATTAAAAGTGTATTCTTCATAATTATTTATGTAAAATATATATTACTGGATATATCTCTTAAATCCAAAGATGATGTTGTAACATCCCAACCTGGCATCCACTAAGCGGTGCCTCAAGACGGTTGGTCACATAGCCTCATGTGTGGATCCTTATTTGTTTGAGGCTACCAAATTATAGTGATGTTCCATGGTTATATAATAAGAATACTATACCCATATAATTAGAGTAGTAAACGGTTTAATAAATGAATAAATATTGAAAGCATAATATAAAATCCATCAGAAAGTTAAATCATCAAGATAAAATAAACTATCATTAATATAAATATATATTACCATATATTTAATGATCTAAATTGAGATATTTAGTAAAAAATTTAAATGAAAACACAGAAAGAAAAACAAATCCATATTGGAATTTCAAAAGAACAAAAAATAATGAAAGGTGATGTCCAGATAGCATCATGAGCCAAAGCCTGATCCTATTCTCCCCAAATCCCATGCTATAATCAAATAAATAAAAAAAATATGGTACTTTACCGTGTCCCTATGTTCATCCCTGAATTCATTTTGAGTACCAAATGGTATACTTAGTAGGACACCACTAATGATTTATAGAATTATCCATTAAGTTCATATAATATGACCAGTGTGTAGGTATTAAAATGGTATGTAGTAATATAAACTGTAAGAGGTCATCTATGGTTCTTTAAGGACACTAGGTTGGCACTACCTACTTCATCTCATGTTGGAATAACCTATGAATCGATTTCATCATGAAAAAATCCATATAAGTGTATATTCATGTATGTATATATATGAACTATATACACAACACCATTTATAGCTCTATATTTATTTATGTAGTGTTATCCAGGACCTGAGGCACAACTCATGAATCCTTGTCTAGTCACTACGGGTTCATTAATTGTTAGGTACCACCATTCATAAGTATCATAAGTCATTAAGGTCACTATGTCGAAGTATCATAGCTATATTGGATTCCATGCCAGAGTATCACAAGTATAAGGGATGTCATGCCCAAGTATCATATTTATAAGGGATTCTATGCCTGAGTATCACAAGTATGTGGGATGTAATTCCAGAGTATCACAAGTATAAGGGAATCCATTACCATGTATGAAATGTATAAGGGATTCCATGAATGAGTATCATAAGTAGAAGGGATTCCATTCCCTCGTATCATAAGTATAAGTAGTAAAATAGACATTATAATTTATCAACCTTCCACATTAATAAAGGAGTAACCATTTTCTATATTAAAACACATGACATGGCTGTACCACTCATTTTCATTTAATTAATTATAGTCCTTAATTTTATGAGACAATAGACAAGGGTTATGTGTATTTTTAAGGAAAATAATATAAAATATAACATGAAGCATCAAAACATATAATATAAAGAACTAATACTTGAGAGACAATTACTAGACCACATACCTTATGTCTATAAAAGAGAAATCATCCAATATCGGCCTTTGGTTTGGCCCATATGAGAATAAAAAGGAAAAAATAACAAACATCCTAAATATAGAGAATATTAGCTTGCATAAAAAGTAAGTCCATCGATAGGAAGAAGAACAATGAAAGGATATTAAGAAATGAAGATATTATTGGTACTCAACTAATGAGGCTGGTG
The DNA here is from genome assembly GCA_963277665.1 of Viscum album. Taxonomy (NCBI): domain Eukaryota; kingdom Viridiplantae; phylum Streptophyta; class Magnoliopsida; order Santalales; family Viscaceae; genus Viscum; species Viscum album. The sequence goes on along the minus strand of OY728119.1, from coordinate 1,573,731,569 downwards.
GTGAGTAATGCAGAGTCTAGAAGAGAAAGATATCACAAATCCCATGTTTAGTCTTGAGAAAAGCTCGAATGGGGGGAAGAGAGGTGATGTTATCCATCTAAAAAGAGTGAATAATGATTGGTCACTCCTTTAAAACCAAGGAGGTATAAAAAACCATTTAATGAAAAAAATTAAAGTCACATAGTTTGTCTGCATAGTTGGACAACCATGCACCAACAATGTGCCCATATCTATCCAAAGACACCACCTATACAAATTCAATGAAATGATTATAAAAACCCAAAAAACACAAGTTGTCCATTTTTCTCAGACCCACAAGTTCATTCCTCCAATTATAATGGTTTAATTGAACTGCACGACCCCCTAAAAATGCATAAGATCACCGCACATGGTTTTTTTAACCATGCGTACATGGGAACACAGTTTCTACAAACCATGTAACCCAGTTGTTTCCCCAAAAGTTGGGGCTCTAGGCTCTGAGAAATTACTAGACACCCTATTTTCCACCATAACATCATTAAAATTTTAAATTAAGATAAAATTAAGAAATAAAACAGAAATTAAAAGTTTCTATACCCCATATAAAAACATATATGTCATAGTCACCCCTTAAAACAACTCATCCCTGACTATCCTTTCCAAGGGTTGTAATAGCCCTAACCTTAGTGGACCAGAGTCGTTGGTAATTTTATTATAATGAAATTGATATAAGAGACTACATACCCAAGGATTGTCCAATTAAGTATTTTTTAAGAACTAGATACATACATGGAACCCATTTTATATAGGGAAAATAAAATTAAATGTTCTACATAAAAAATATAATAAACTACATCTTTGGAAACTCATTATATAACATATTCTTTATAACTTGGGGAAGGTTAAAAAAAAGAGTGACCTAAATTATTAGTAAGAGTTATATGAAAAAAATAATAAGGTACGTATATTCAACACAGAATATACGTTATGGCGAGGTAAATAATATAAAAAATAGATGCCAACAATGCACTAAAAGTGAAAATGGATCTGTAGTTTTTTTCATTGTGAAAATATAATTGAATGTAATAACTAAATTTTAAATGAAAAAAATTATTAATCATTGGGAATAATGTATATGTAACAAGAACCATTATACTTTCAAGAGGATTTGTGTGTGTGGGTAGAAACCCATCCAATTCTTCTTGGAAAGAAACATGAAGGTTTTTTTGCCAACTGATTTGTCTCATGAGACCTCTTGATGCATCAAGAGGATATAATGGTCCCCAAATTTCATTACAAGTCTAAATAATTATTCAAACATATATTCCATTTCACTAACAATATGACTTATCAAAATATTTATATTGAGTAAAGGATACAAATTTATCCATATTTTACCATTCAAAGTAAACACTGCATGTAAAAATGGTATATAGTTTAGAAAAAAATCATATCCATGATACAAGATAATATGGATATTTTAGAATAATATAATTTAAAATGAAAAATTATCACAAAGGGGGTAATATATAAACCACATAAAAATGATTAGGTGCACAATACCATGTAAGTCTCAATGGAATTGAAACTAAGACGAAGTCCCTTACCTTATGTCTGAATGTGTTCTTCACTTGATATTAATGTCCTATATTATCATATTTAATTAATTAAATAATTAATTTAGATACTTTTATACATGTATTTTATTTATTATAATTTTATTAATTTAATTAATGGTATTTTTGGCGTGTTATAAGGTATAATTTTATCATTTGGGACCGTTCGTTTCCCTGGTTTTCATGATCTGTTTACATGTATGCTTGTATGGAAAATCATGTAAAATGAGAATAGTTGTCCATAATTGAAATTATATGTCATTAATAATCTTTTACATTATGAAATGGTAATATATTTCATTCATTTATATCGTACAAGGATGAATCATTAGATAAAATGTTAGTGATATTTGTTTTGATTATTTTGGCAATTTTTTGATCACCACGAACTAGTTTTGTCTTATGAATTAATATTAAGTATATATACTGGTTCCAAAATCTAAAATAATTTTTAATAAATATATTATATAATATTTTAACTATAAAAATTGTTTTAGGACTATCCTTTAATGTTAAATTAAAAAAAAACTCATCGTCCACAAAGTTGGTAAATCGACAACACATGAACAATGCTTTAATTTTTAGAATAAAAAGTGGAAGAGGAGAGGTTAGATCATGGGTTTTACATAAACATAATATAATTATTGTATATATAAGATATTATAGTGATAATTTATCTTTTTATCAAATATTTAAGGATATAATAAGAAGAAAACAAATTAAAAGAAATTAAAAGAGAACTAAGAAGGATTTACCTATTGAATTCCATTGCTTGAGAACCTCATGGAAATTGAGATTGGAATTTTGTTGATACCAAGGGATCCAAAATATCGGGAAGATGGTTGGGAATTGGATTGGGGATAAATGGTACAATCTTAATGGCTTTAGTGGTGGGAGGAGAATAGGTAGTGAGGGGTGGTATTTATAGTGGATGAGAGGGGTGTTTTTGATTGTTTTATTCATTATTTTATTATTTTTGATCAAGAAAATAAATAGTTATGGTTTCATGTTTAAATATTGTAATTAGTGCATTCCAATTCTAAATAATTGTTGTTTACATCATTAAGTATGTTTTAATTCATGTATTTGGCTTAAAATGTTAAAAACCGTAAATTAATGTATTTCACTATTCATAAAAATTCAACTATTTTAGAAATATAAAAAATATAAACCTAAATGTTTTTCAACATATAGAATTACAAAATGAACTCCATTTTAGGAAAATAATTTTCAAAATATGTGAAATTTAAATTTTAATTAACATAACCATTTACTATAAAAATACCCATTTTAAAATCAAAACTAAATTTATAACACTTTGAAAAATTAACAGAGGTATTATAAAATTATCTTATAATCCTAAGACAAGTAAATATTAATTTATTATTATGTTTTATGAAAAAAAATTCTTTTAAATCTTTATAATAATTATAATTTTGTAAATGAATATTTATTTTTTATAAAAATAGAAACACTTAATGTATCATTTTCCAAATATTTATTTACTTATAATATAATATAATTATATCATATTTTCATTTATAAGATGCATAAATTTTATTAATACTTTAATTGGTAAGGTTACTGTTATATTGATTGAATTAATATTCCAAATTTTCACATTACTACTCAAAAGGTTAAGTTACAATTTCATTAGTATATGTTACTTAATTTGTATAAAATCATCTTATTTCATTCATTCATTAATTATAGAGTTTGTTTTTGGATCAGTATGTGATTTTTTATGGTTTATAATATATGAAATATTTTTTTCATTCAATGTAATCTAGTGAATGAATTGAATTTATTTTAGAGGATACATATCATAAAATCTTGGGGTGTTAGATTCTTTATTCCTTTATAAATTTCATCCTCAAAAATTTTCAAGGATATTTCCTTCTAAATAGATTATTGTTGTTCTTATTCATAACATCCTTAGGATTCCATGTTGCTTCAACCATTTTATAGTTTTTTAAAGAACCTTTACTAGACAAGTCTTCTAATTTCTCAACAATTGCTCTATAATGTCAAGAATTGCAATAGTATCTTCATTGTATGACGAATCAGGTTTCAGTTATAATTATTCATAGGTGATTGCATGAATTGGGTATGGAATGTACATTGAAAATGATACGTAGAACACATCATGAACATTAGAGAGACATGGTGGAATATGATAATCGGTATGCTAAAACTCAAATTCTTTCTATAATTTCAAAGGGTTAAATGTACCTGGGGCTTAGTTTCAGTTTCTTAACAAACCTTAAGACACCCTTCCATGGAGATACTTTTAGAAATACATAATCTTCGAATTTAATTTCCAAATCCTTTCTTTGGTAGTAAATATAACTCTTTTTTATATCATTAAATGCATTAATATTAGCCTGAATATTATTTAACTTTTTTTTCTCAATAATATGTTATTGTCCTATAAGTTCCCTCTCAATAACTTCTTCCCAAAATATTGGAGTTTGAATTCTCTTTCCATATAATGATTCATATGGCGCCTTTTTAATACTATAATGGAAAATATTATTATTGGAAAATTCCCCCAAAGGTAAATAATAATCCCACATATCTTAAAAGTCAAGTGATAATTATCTCAAAATATCTTCCAATATATGAATATTCCTTTCAGACTATCCTTTGGTTTGATGGTTATAAGTAGTACTCATACTGAAGTTAAGTATCCAAAGACTTTTGAAGACTCTACCAGAATTTTGATGTTAAATGGGGATCTTGATCAGACATAGTCAATATAATTGCACCATTAAGTCTTAAACATCATTAATATGAATTCTTTCTAGGCATTCAAGAGGTATATCTTCTCTTATAGTAAGAAAATGAACTGATTTTTTAAGACGTTCAACAATAACACATATTGTGTCATTTCATCTAGGTTTCCTTAGTAGTACTATGAAAAATTCCATCATTATTTCATCCCACTTATACATAGGAATAGGCAGAGGTTGCATGACTACCCTAGGATACTATATCTCATCCTCCACTTATTGAAAAGCTAGACACCATGACACATATTCAGCAATTTCCCACTTCATATTATCCCACCAAAAGTGTTCCTTCATATCCCTATACATCTTGGTACAACATGGGTGTATAGATAATTTTTTGCTATGATCATAATATAATAGTTCCATTTTTAGCTTAGGTATTGATTGAACACATAACCTCTTTATAAATTTCTGAAATCCATCATCATAAATGATGTCTGTAAATATTCCATCCTTAACAACTTTAATTTTATTTTGAAAACTCTCAACATCATATTGAGAGATTTTTATATTCTCTAGTAATTATGGTTTTGCAATTTTTTTAAAAAGAGCGATGTTTCTATATACTTAAAAATTAACCTATCCATTTTCAATAAATCCATGAATATAGGATCTTTCTCAATCCTCAGTTAGATCAAAAGTACATGATCTTTCCTGCTTAATGAATCTCCTACCTTATTAGATTTTCTTGAGTGGTATTGTATTGATAAATTCTAATCATTGAGTAACTCAAGCCATATACATGGAATAATGTTGAGGTCATTATCTGTAAATATGTATTTCAAACCCTTATTATCCATATATACCTAACATATTTCACCATAGTTATAGTGTCTCCATATATCCATACAAAAGATTTAAAATTCTAACTTAAGATAATGAGTTGGATAATTTTGTTCATGAGTCTTCAACTGCATTGATTCACATGTAACAAAATTATCATTTTTCATAGGGACACAACCCAATCCATTCATTTATTCGTTACTATATATCAATAATCCATCATTTCCTTATAAAAGAGTCAAAATTGGAATATTTACCAATATTATCATCAATTCTTAAAAACAATTCTATAAATTATTTTTTACATGAGAACATAACCCCTTTACATATGAGGTTGGTTAATGGGTTAGAAAATGAGGGAAAATTTGGAGTGTAATACTGATAGTAACTTGATGAACCAATAAATATACGTACCTCAGTTATGTTTTTTGAGAAATTACATTTTTAAATTTCCTTGGACTTTATAGGATCAAAGGATATTCCATCCTTATAGATAATATGGCCAATAAAAGAAACTTTTTGAGGCCAGAATTCACACTTACTAAACTTCCCATATAACACTTTTCTAGTAAGAGTCTTCAGAATAATGTGAAACTAATTATCCTGATCCTAATATCGTTTGAAGAACACAATGAAATCATCAATAAACACCAAAAAAAGTTATCAAGATATTCCTTGATTACTATGTTCATTAGATATATTAAAACATAGGGTGAATTAGTTAGTCCAAATGGAATTATTGTAAAATAATAATTTCTGTACCTAGTTCAAAATGTTTCCTTTGAAAAATATTCTATCTTTACATGTAATTGATGATATCCATAGCAATGTTCAATCTTTGAAAAATATTTAGCTTCTTGATTTTGATCAAATAAATCAGCTATTTTAGGTAGAATATACTTCTTCATTATTATAATAGAAATTATTTATCTATAGTAAATACAGAACCTTAATGATCCATATTTCTTCTAAACAAAAATTAACATGGGAGCCCTATAGAGAAAAACATGGGAAAATAAATCCCTTATTAACCAAATTCTCATGTTATTTCTTCAGATCTACTAATTTCACATTTTCCATTCTATAAAGAGTATTTGATATCGGTCTTTCATTAGGGATTAAATCAATGGTAAACTCCACTTCACACTTTGGGGGGGGGGGGGGGGTTTCTATGTAGATACTCAGGAAATACATCGATGTATTCCTATACAATTGATACATTCTCAATTTGAAGATGAATTTCCTCATCTTTAGATGTTGATTGCATTTCCTTCAAAATAATTTCATTCAGTAGTGCTTCTAGGGGTGGAACTAGATAAGATTAATATGAAAATTTTTTTACTCTAAAGATAATGGATTCTATATCTTCAACACAAGTCGTAATTCAATTATTATTGCAATAAATTCTTATAACATACTTTGAAATCTAGTCCATTCTAAGGATTATATCAAAATAAAAATTGGGTATGATGATAAATTTAGCAAAGAAATCACATTTATGTGTCATAAAGGGAAGTGACCGACACCTTTTTGTTAAAATGAGACTTACCTTATGATTTTTTACTAAAAACTCCATTCTTAATTCAAAGGGGAAATGATTGGGTAGATATAAAGGAGTGAGATAGTCCAAAATAAAGAAAGCATTGGATAGATTTGAATATAGGATTAATGTACTTACCACCACATCATTGGGTACTTATACTCCAGTTGTAGTGATTACATAAACTTTTGCATATCCACTTGGAATATTTTATTGTACATTCCCCTAATGCTTGGAAAAATGACCTGAATAAATCCCTATATCATTGTATTTAATGCAATGAAAATAATTTATTTTTTTCTTCCCCTTGAAATAATTAGATCACTAACCCTTTTTATGCACATATATAAATCTCCCATGTCTTTAAAGAATTTAACAATAAAATTAATTCCAAAATTTTCACATAACAAATATTTATTCATCCATTTATTTTTCTTTGATGCTTCACCTTTTCCATGGTTATCATAATTCCTCATTTTATCTTGATTTCCCTTGAAAAAATTGTTTCTAGTGAATTTTTTCTCCATTTTGATGTCACTTGATAATATTTCATTATATGATGACAATGTTTGAGAATCTAGTGCCCTTTGAAGACATGGTTTAAGTTTTTGAAAGAGATGACCAATCTTGTCTTTTGAATCATGTATGTAGTCTATAACATATCTGACTAGTATTTTGAAGTTACCCTCATAATCTACAATACTTTATTATTATTTTTCATATATGCCAAGTGTTTTCAATTTATTTTAGTTAGTTTCTATCGAGGAAATTATTTTTTAAAAGAATGTTTCTTTAAAATTCCTCCGTTCCACATCATCTATTCTATCTTCCTCCTTAGTATTCCTAATCAAATACTTCCATAGATCAATATCTTTCTTGAGGAAATATACTACTAGTTCTAAATTTTCATTTTCATCGCATCCTAATGGTAGCAATACCTTTTTCAAGGGACTTGATCTACCAATCAGATACCATTGTATTAGTGGTACCAATAAAATAGGAGGGATTCTCCCATACGAAACGATCCAACACAGGTGTGGTATGGTTATTTTTCAAAAACTATATAAGTTTTCCTAATATGGGCATGATCTTCCCATCTCTAACACTAACTATGTTGATTTTCTCGGAAGGGAAATACCTACATCTTCCAAGGTTATTACTTCACTTCCTTTCATTAGGTTCTATTTTAAAACATTGGAATACACTAATTTAGGTTATAAATCTTATTGAAAAAGTGTGAACCATAAAAACACTTAATATAAAATGAAAATTTATGCATGGATAATCTGATAATCATAAAAATGGTTCCATTGAGGACATATTTAATTTTAAATAATTCATAATGGTTTGTAAAGAAAATGTCAATTACCCTAATCATATCCCTCGGGAGTGTCAAACCTGGTGCACAGTAAGTCCCATTGTCGTGTACCTGGTTAGAATAAGTGAGGATTGAAACAAATTTCCAGAGTTTTACCCATAGGTACATCTATTATAGAACCACATCAACTAGTAGTATCAAGAATAGGATGTATTTATTCAAAGACCCACATAATATATACCTTACCAAAATTATAGGATGTTATTATATTCTTATCCTCAATGTATATCTTAGGGTTATGTTCCCTAATCAATGTTTTCTAAATATAGTTCCTTAGGTTTCTACTAAACTTGATCTGATACCAAAAATAACAACCCTGACCCCAGTACCCCATAGTCTATGGTCATTTTATTATAATGAAATAGGTACAAGACACCACATCAACGATGATTGATCAGTTCAGTATTCTTGAATAACTAGACACATAAATGGAACCCATTTTATACTTGGAAAATAAATAAAATATAATACATATAAAAAGATAATAAACCGTATCCTTTAAAACTCATTAAATGTTCTTTTCTTCATAACATTGGGAAGGAAAATTAAATGAAATTTTGAGCTCAAATGAAAAATAAGGGTTTTTTGAAACAATAATAAGTGAACTATAGTCAATAAGGCATATACGTTATGGAAGGTTAAATAATATAAAAAATGCATGCCAATAATACATTGATAGTGAAAATGAATACATAGATTTTTTCATAGTGAAAATATCAGGGAAATTAATAAATAAATACTAAATGAATAAAATGCATAATAATTAGATTTCATGTATCTGAACTATGAAAAATTATATGTTAAACCTGATTTGGGTCTATGGGTAGAATCCCATCTGATTCTACTTGGAAAAAAACATGAAGGGGTTGTCACCAATTGATTTTTTTCTCATGAGACCTGTCGATGCAATGAGGGGATCTAACATAACCCTCTGATAACTAATGTTCCAAATCATTTTTCATACATATATTCAATTTTAGTTACAACATGACTTATCAAAATTTCTTTATTGAGTAGAGGATGTTGATTTATAAATATTTCACCATTCAAAGTAAATATTGTGTGTAAAAATCGCATATAGTTCAGAAGATAATCATATCCATTATATAAGATAATATGGATATTTAATAAGAATATAATTTTAAATGAAAATTATCTCAAATGGGTATTAGATAAACTATATAAAAATTATTATGTGCACAATACAATGTATGTCTCAATGAAATTGAAATTGAGATGTGGTCCATTACCTTATCTACAAATTTGTTCTTCACTAGTTCTTAATGTCTTGGATAATCATATCAAATCCATTAATTAATTAATTAATAACCATTTATACTTTTATTTTATTTATTATAATTATCTTATTTTCATTTATGACCTTTTTTTGATTTATAAGTTACAATTTTATCATTCTGGAGTGTTTATTTCCATGGTTTTCAGGATCTTTATACTTGTATATATGTATGAAAAATCTTGTAAAATGAATATAGGTTTCAAAAATTAAAATTATTAGTTATTAATGAAATCCAATAATATTTAATGGTTATATATTTTATTTTTTATATGGTATCTGGATGAATAATTTCCTAAAATGCCAGGAATAACCTTTAAGATTATTTTGTCCTTTTTTTGATCGTTATAAACTAGTTTTTTCATATGAATTAATATTATTTATATATACTGTTTATTGATTCTTAAATAAGTTTTAATACATATATTATATTATTTTATCACCATAATAATGGTTTTTGTCTAGAATTGAAGGAATAATTGAAAAATGACATCTCATTATCCACAAAGGTGGTAAATTGGCACAACATGGACATTGTTTTCATTTTTAGAATAAAATGGGGAAGAGAATGAGTTTGATGATGAATTTTACATTAAAATAAAATATTGAATTATATATAATATACTAGTGTTATAATGTATATTTTTATAGAATAGGTAATGATAGAAAAAGAAGAAAATAAACTAAGAGAAATTGAAAGAGAACAAAAAATGATATAACTCTTGAATTCCTCTCCTTGAGAACCACCTTAAAGAAATTTATTTTGTTCTTTTTTTGAGATCTTGGGATCATAGAAAAGGGGAAGTGGTTTGGGAAGATGATTGGTAATAAATTGGACAATATTCAAGGATTTGTTTGGGGTGAGGAGATGAGTTAGTGAGGGGTGGTAAATATAGTGGAGAAGAGGGGTGTTTTTTGATTATTTTATTCAATATTTTATTATTTTGGCTCAAGACAAGAAATAGTGAAAATTTTATAACTAAATATATAAATTAGTGCATGTGATTTCTAAATAGTGTTTTTGTTCCATGCATGATGTTTTAATTCATTTATTTGGATTATTATGTTAAACACCACAAATTACCATATTTCACTATTCATAAAAAATTCAATTATTTCAGAAAAATTCCAAAAATTCACCCTAACCGTTTTTCGACACGAATAATTAAAAAACGAACTCCATTTTAGGAAAATTATTTCCTGAATAAGAGAAATTTAATTTTTAATTAAAATAACCATTTACTCAAAAATACTAAGATTAAAATTATAACTGATTTTATTATACTTTGAAAAATTAAATATAGTCTCATAAAAATATCTTATAATCATAAGAAAAAAAATATTAATTTATGATTCTATTAGATGAAAATAAATCTTATTTAAAATAATTATATTAATTATATAAATTTAAATAAACAATATGTTTTATAAAGATACCATCACTTAATTTATCATTATCAAAATGTTCATTTACTTATACAATGATATAATTACATCAAATTTTCATTTATGGGAAGCCAAAATATTATTTAATATTTGAATGGAAAGGGTACCATTCTATTAGAGTAATTATTATTCCTCAGGGTTATATTATTATTCCAAAGGGAAAGTTTCTATTTTATTAGTTTATATTCTTTAATTTCTAGAAAGAGCCTCTTATTTTATTTATTCTTCATTTATATATATTTTTTGCATTATCTTTATGATTTTATATTATTTATTCTATATGAAATAATTTTTTTTCAATGTAATCTTTCAAATGAATTGAATTTATTTAAGAGGATACATACCATAAAATATTGGGGTGTTATCAGGGTCGTAAAATATCTTCTAAAAATAACATCAACCACTAAGTAGATATGTTAGCCTTACACTCTTATGTCATGTCTTATGCACGACTATGATACCATAGAACACATATAAGATGAACCTATTTTCCTTAAAGAGACTTCATGCTGAAATCAACAATATGGATATGATTCTCCTTAAAGGATACTTCAACCTCCAATTCAAATTTCTATCAATGAAGAACATGAGACAAATCCGAATGATATCAGGGAAGTCAAAATACAAGGAAGAGATTGAACATATCCTGATACCTCTGAGGTAACTAAAAAATAGGCTACTATCCCAACTCTCTCCAAAATATCAATGTTCTTAACATAATGTTGTGATAGCTTCCTTAATTTTTGAATATTTCTATGGACTAGTATAAAATAAACAGATAAGAAAAACCTAGTCTCTAACTTGAAATATTTTGTTCGAAATTGATGATATATGTATTACTTATGCCAAGACAGAGATGCATACATCCACTTCCTAATAAGATAAACCTTCTCTGAAGTCTCTTTTATGAGATGGGGACTCAGTGATATTGTCTCTCCTGACTCTAATTATTATAGGGATGAATGAAATGACATACCATTCATGGAATTATAAGGATCTATCTGTATAGTATGATATATGCTATTATTATAAAATAACTCTCTGAGAGGTAAGTGTTTCTCCCAAGAACTGATGAAATTAAGAGCACATTCTTAGAGCATGTACTCCAAAACCTATATCATATGATTAGACTGACCATCAGTTTATATTTGATAGACTGTACCTAGTAGTACCTATAAAATTTATTCTTTCAATATCTCTTTCTTGTATCATGATGTTAAATGAGCCTATATTTCCAATAAAATAGAGCATGTAACTCCATGGAGGCATATGATCTCACAAATATAGAGCCTCCCAATTTCATCCACTAAAAAGGAATTAAAAAAGGAAATAAATGGGTGACTGTTTTCAATCTATATATGATCATTCAATGCCCCAATGTGATCTTGGTATCATCACCATGGAATCTATGGTGACATCATCCCACTTCCACTATGTAATAGGAAATGGATATAAAATCACCACTGCTTGTTGGAGTTTTTCCTTCCCCTAATGATAGGTGCAACACTAAATAATAAACCCTTATATCTCTATTTTCTTACTTGACCACCATTATTGCTTGTGCAAGTCATGATACATCTTGGTAAGACAGGGATGTACTTCTCATATAGAGAAATGAGAACCTCGAATCAACTCTTATTAAATATCTATTGAAACCTGTATGTTTCCATGAATGTGTAAGATCTCATACACAATAATAAACCCACAATGAGGTAGCTCCTCACCTACAATGATCTCCTTTGAAACCAGGCCCACCGGATCTGATTGCTACCTCATATTCATTCTCTTTATAACAATCCATATTTTTATATTTTTTTAAAACCACTTTTTTGTTAAATGGGAACCATATAGAAAGATCCACCTCTCCAGCCACACATAACCATGATAAGAAATACCCAAATAAAATTAAAAATTAAAAATTAATATTCTAAGAAACATCTAAAATAAAACTTGTGCCAATCACTATTTGTCACATTCCCCCATTGATCCATATATCGAATTTCATCATGAATCCTACCCTACAAAGGAGGTCCCGAACAGTGAGCACCCGCATCATCTGGTCAGTTCTCCATAATCATAGTTGTTAAACCACCTTTGCATTCTCCACCATCCATCACCGCCAAATTTGATGACCATAAAAATAAAAAAACTGGTAGAGCCTTTCCACCTCTCTACCTCTTAGTAGACATTCACCACAGATATAGCCATGTTCCTATTGATACCTCTGACGTTTCCACCATAAAAACATCACAACAAACATCAAAGAATTAAAAACCAATGCTGATGAGTTTTTCACCCTCCAGAAGTCAAAATTCAGTCATCCTCACCACCCATAAACTCCTTGAAGACATGCATACGATATTGACTGGGAAGGGAGAACATGACCAAGACATTAGAGTAGTATTGGGAGGCTGCGAGCATTTTCATTGGACCAAAACAAATAAACCCCTTCAGAGCACTGGAATAGAAGAAAAGATTCGAGAGAGAAAGAAACCCACACCCAAAAGAACTGTAAATTTAAAAGAATCCAAGAAGAAGATAAGAAAATGCTAAATCCAAAGAATAACCCAAAGTGAGCCCACTGCCATCCCCCCTCTAACACCATCCCAAGTAGAACCAGATCTCGAATCAAACCCAACCAAAATGGATTCATACGTGAAAGGTAGACCTGCAAGGGTAGTTGAGATTCCAAAAGCCATACATTTCCATTGAAGCTATCTCAAATAATCTAAATCATTTACACAAATAAATAGAATGGGGGTATGATGCATTACAATAGACTATATAGCTTCTTCCTAACTTTGGTATAATCAAGATCGATGCTTAAGTCAGTCTCTATTTCAGCTCATGAATGGATTTCTCACATTTTTATAAATAAAAAAATTTCACGCCCTTATTAATGAATATTTCAATAGATTCTTCTAGGAATGATAATTCTTTTATGAATCAATTTTAATAACTGGCTAGCCCTAAGAAACTTCATATATTCAATACATTCATAGGATGCTCCTCGGAAACTACATCTCTCAACTTTTTTGGGTCAACAGAAACTTCTATCTCGAAGATAATGTGACAAAAAAGTGAAAATTATCCATCCAAAAGTATAATTTACTGAGATTAGAATAAAAATATAGCTGTCTTAGTGTATTCTATAAAATCTCAAGTTGTTCAAAATTCTATTTCTAGTATGAGAATACACCAAGATATCATCCATGAAGACTACCACAACTGAATCTAGATATGGATTGAAAACCCAGTTCATCAGTGCCATGAAATTGTTTGGCATGTTCGTGAGATTTAATGGCATGAAAAAATACTCATACAAGATATATCTATAGTGAAATGTTGTAAGTGGTATATTATATGGTCTAATATTAACTTCATGATAACCTGGTATCATATCGATATAAAATAAAGTCCTTTATCCTCGGATATATTCAAATAGATCATCATTATAAGGTAGTGGATTATAATTATTATTAATAATAAGATTAATTAAATTGTTTTACATAAAAAATATGAGGTTACCTTTCTACTTCTTGGAAAAAATAATAGGTGAAACCTATGGTGAATAATTGGGTGATATAAAACCCTTAGCTTTCAAATCTTCTAGTTTTCTATGGAGCACTTGAAACTTTGTAGTAGTCATTCTAGAAGGAGGAATATATACCATGTAGGACCCCGAGACACCCTGAGAGGGGAGTGATGAATCAGGGTGTCAACATTTTCTTTTAAAGTGACAGGTCTTGTTCCCAAATTGGTAGGAACTTGTTAAACCTGTATGATGGGTATGATTAGCAATCAAACATTCACATTCAAAGAGATGACACACCACTTTTTACTTGGTTCATCACTAAGGGATAAGTCTAAGAAACATACACCGAGAGGTTGTCGGTCATACGTAATTCCACTAATATTCACAAGTTGTGGATAAAAAACGTTCAGGAACCGTCACTCTGTCCTAGGATCACTACCTTTACAAATGTTCAGGGATAGCTCACTGCATCCCTCAGGTCACTCCCATTGACTCCCCCTAGCTCACTACCTTGGGTGAAGTCCCAGTATTTTTATAGATGTGAAGGTCTCTTCAACAGATAATAATGGAAGTCTTTGTCTCCTATTCAGTATGAGACATTGCTTGCATCGGAGTCCTTAATTGATGCTCTTTTATATTTACTCTTCTACTTTTGTGCAATAATTGAATGCACTAAATATCCTTATTATCTTCCTTTAATTACCTATACCAACACCTTAGTGTATCAGTAAACTTCCTTCGTTCAATGTAGATCTGATTTTAGTTTACAAGAATTGTTCTTATCCTCTTCACAATGTAGAACGAGGGTGTTAAACACCAGTTGTGTGTGTGCGGTACTACTTTTCTTTGTAAAAAAAATGGTTCACTGTATTTCCTTCTTCTCGAAGCCACTTTGAGAGTTCTAGAAACCTGTCAAAGGCCTAATGGACCCCCAATTTATTTGTGCACCCTTCTCGGTGTCTTGACCTTAAAATTCAAACCCTGTGTTTAAAAATACCTTTTTGCATGAAAACGCCTTGTTGCTCAACTATTCCTTTTCACACAGAATATCTCTTTTTCACACAATACTTCCTTTTTCGTGCAACAATTTTTTTTTTTGGTGAACTACTTTATACTTAAATTTTTCTATGCATTAGAGCTTGGGATTTTCCTAAGTGTCGAGCCCTTACCATCTGAAAGGGGGTCACCTCCAATTTTTTGGCGTTTTAAACCCTGTGCATAAAATCCCTTCCTACATGTAAAACTGTCTCTCACTTCTTTATATTATGCGCACCTTCCTTTCTTTTCACACACCACATAGATATTTCATGCACCTCATGACTTTTCCATTTTTCATCATTCTGAAAAAGAAGCCTCTCTTGTGCATAAAACATCAAACTGGTATTTCAGACGACTTCCAATTTCATGCACGACCTGTATTATTACATGCTCCGACTTCTAATTTTGCGCACATCCTGGATTATTTCATGCACTTCATGCTTTGTCAATTTTCTTTTTCAGATCTCGAGGCACCCCTTGCGTATAAAAACTCTAACCCATATTTTGCACACAACCAATTTTATGAGCACAAGTTTTATTTTCTGCACATATTGCGTGAACATCTCCGATTTTTTGTGCACCTCATTCCTTTTAAAATTTTCAGTATTTCTGATCCGAGGCACTGCTTGCACGAAAATACTCAACTAGATATTTCAGGAACACTATTTTTCCACACACATTCCAATTTTTTCTGCGCACAACTCTAGTTTTTCGTGCACCTCTTTCCTTTTCCAAATATTGAAGTGATGATCTTAAAACACCAATTGCGCACAAAATTGTAAACAACGTTCCAGGTTGCGTGAAAAAAAATCATCTATGTAGCCTCATTTTTTTCTCACTTTGCCCATTTTTCACTTACTCCATGCCTTTTCCAAATTTTGAGGTTCTGATCCTGAAACATCAATTGCGCATAAAAACCCTCTTGAACTTATTGCGCATCATTCCCTACTAAAGACATGTTTCTGTTATCTTTCGATTTTTAGGCCCAGAAATTTGTAAAACACTGGAGAACAACGCCACCTTCAATATATGATTCGGACATAACCTTTATGCTTATTTTCTGTGATTTTCCTTCTTCAACAAATCTTCTTCTTTCATCACAAACTCCACAACCATGATATATCCATTTATAGATCAGATTTAAAATTGTTATAGTTTCCATTGAAAGTAATATAGATTCCCTATCGTCCACAAACATATTTACTTCCAATAAGGCTTGCATCATAGGATCTCTTGACTTATGATATTTGTGAAATAAAAATTAACAAAGCATCATCTGATTTAGATACAATATGAAATTCATGGCCATATCAGAATGCCAAGCCCTTCTACACTGTCTTTTTCTTCAAACATCACTCTCCACTTCATGTAAATCATATTATTATATTCTTCAAGTAAACTCTTGCATGGTTCTCATGAAATCATGAATAATTTCATGGTGTTATTATTCAATCATCCTCAGATGGATGATACCTCACCATTCCTCCATTTCATTAGATTTCTTCTTGATCTCTTTCATTTTGATTTTTATTGACAACAATTGACTACAAATACAACCTTATACACATAGTGGTTCCACCAATCTCCCCCTTTGTATTATGTTGTCAATACCTTAAATATCTCCTAAAATGAATATGTTAATGTGAAAATGAGAATCTTATAAATCTTCTCTAGATCAGCTTTACTTTTCAAACATTCATTTCACTTTCTCTCCCCCTTATTGACAAGAAATATAAATTTCATGGAAGGGAGGGTATCGATCTATACATATGAAATGTGTCATCGATCATTTCACTCTAATTCTACTTGAGCAATGCCCGGTGTAGAAAACAAGAGGATTTGATTTAGACAACAATGATTTCCATTATTCATTGGTAAGATACATCATGAGATGATAACTCATGTACTTTTTCTTCAAGGGTTTTCTACTTTCACTTCAGGATAAAGAAATTGAATGTGATAGGAAATAATTGACCTGAAACTCATGCACTCACTTCAATAAATAGATCAAAAACATTCAAGTGCAATCGGTAGGATAAGTTGCCCTGGGGAACTTCCATTCTTCTTATGTCACTGATCAATTCAGTTACTCACCCTTTGTAGAAATATATTTGTTCTGAGTAACCAAGGATGAGAGAATGAGAAATGACATACCTTTTCCAATGAAATGTTCTTCAAGAGATTTCCATACTAATTTCATTTAATACCAACAGAAGTTGATATGGATTGAAACAATAATTTTGGAAGCTTCTTCATCCCCCCCTCAAGGGAAACACTCCTCATCATCTTCATCAAGAGTGATACTTCACCTTCTTAATCTTTGAATATGAATTTAATAATCTTCCGAGGATAAAAGCTTCTTTAGGTTAGATATCAAGAGTTGATAGTGCTCACTAATTCTTAGGTTCTACGCCCCTGAGACCATGCTTCTCCTTCACTTTAATGTATTATTAGCACAAATACAACACAAAAATGATTAAGGGAATAAGGTCGTTCAACCTTGATTTATCAATATGAGTTGCATGGTTGAGATGATTTTCTCGACAAAGTATCTGTATTTTTTCCAGTATTCATGCTTGTATATTTGAACATATGTTCTGATATCTGTTGATGTGGCATGGAAATCATTACATTTTCTTCTGATTTTTGTGGATAATATTTCTACTTAACAGTCATCATGAATGATACCTTATTACTCCTCTTAAGGATTGCTTCTTTATCTGGTATTAAGGTTAGACAACCTTTTTCAATGTGACCAGATTTCATCATCTCTCAAACATAACTTCTTTAACAAATGTGTTTTTCATGGTTTTTAGTATCTCATGCACTTTATCTTCATCATGGGAATGTTTTCTTTTTTCTTTTAGCACTAGCCTTGGCCTTTTCATCTTCAAGTTTACTTATTTTATTCAAATATTCTAGCTAGATGACTAACATTTAATTTTGGATCTTCCACACTGTTCCATCTGAGTTTCAATGACTCTTAGTTTATTTTTTGGATGAATGACCCTTCAATTTCATGGATCTAAAACCCTGGGTCTTCTCAGCTTCCCTACATGAGATATTCTTGAGTTAATGTGTATTCACAATATAATTGTCATTTCTCCCCAAGGTACCTACTTTATACTTGGATGGAACCAGAGATCTTTTTTTCTTATCAATAGTTAATTCATGTTGAGATGGACATGTACATACCTTATGACCACTACAATTGCATACATCACAGATGTTATCAAGAATTCCAAATATATTTGTAGTAAAGAGATGCTTCCGGACCTGCGGATATTGCTTCTTCTTCTCTAGATTTCTCCCCTCTGATACTGTCTTTTTTTTTTCTTTTTCATTTAAGGGATTGTACCAACAATCTAGTGCACAATTCCCAAATCTGTTGCACATGAACATTGACCCACAAATATATTCTTATTTATATCTTATGTATGAGGTTGTTGGGCCTTCTTCTTAATTTTTTGTGCTCTATCTGAGGAACTATCTTCCCCCTTTTTCATCCTATCTAAACCAGCTAGGGTGGTAGGTTTCTTATCATCGCCTTTCCTCATCCATACTTGTCTAGAATATTTCTTCCAACTTTAACTTTTTGTTGATAAATATTTAGAAACAATAGTAAATGTTTGTATGGACGATACCTTCACATTCTTAGCTACTTGTGATAGATCAATGAGTGATGTCATGATCTTCTTATCACATGTTAGAGGTCTTTTGATAGTATAATCCTCTAGTGAGTATTGAGTACCAGCAACAACTGATTCCTAAGATAGATAATCAAGAGTTTTCATAATCTTCTTGTCACATGTTGGAGGAATTTCAGCTTTAGAATCATCCAATGAAAATTGAGTACTAGAATCATCTGTTTCATTATTTTGTGAAGTATCAATATGTGTATTCTCAAGATTGGTTAACTGGGCTTCCAATTTTTTTTATTTAATATTGAGGATGATCTTCTGATCTTTAATCATGATAATCTGCTCTTCACAAGTTTTCTTCATTATTTCAAACTCATCTTCATGCATCTTAATTTTATTTTTTAACAAAGATTCAAGTTCCTCAAATCTCTTGGAAGCTTATTCAAAAAAAAAACTCTTGACTTTAGTGATATTCTTCTTCTCAGCTTCAAGCGCATGGATCTTTTCTTTTAGAGTCTTATTACGTCCCTATTTTTCTTTAAATAATTTAATCTATTTGGTGAGATTTCAAAATTCAATAATTATATATTCCAAGCCCTCTAACACATTATCAGCTTCTCTTTCCAATCAGTTGATCTCAACCTATATGCATTCAAATATTCTAAAAATAGTAGAAACTATTTCTTCAGTAATATCACACAGATTTCTTATTAATTTCTATTGATCACTTGAGATAGAAGTGTATTCCTTTATTATGATAGAAACCCGAGCCACCTGCTCGATACATTCCAAGACTGATATTTCATCATTATTAGAAGGGCATGGAGAACAAGACACTGTATCATCTTTGTACATGAGGGACTTCTTCAACTGCCTATTCTCTTTATTTTTCCTCTTTGTCATCATCTTTTTGGATGTAGGATTTTTCTCAAAAATGACGGAATTTTCATCAAGACTACACTTAATTTTTGACTTTAGGAAAGAAACTCAAATCATCTTCTGAATAGAATTACTATAGTGTATCGATCACATATGAACCTTTCTATCTGATACCACTTGTAGGACCCTAGGACACCCTGATTGGAGATGGGTGAATTAGGGTGTCAATGTTTTATTTTAAAGTGATGGATCTTGTTCCCACGTTATTAGAAACTTGTAAAACATATATTATGGATATGATTATTAGTCAAACATTCACATGAAAATAGATGAAACAACACTTTTTAATTGGTTCACCAGTAAGGGCTATGTCAAAGGAGCATATGATGACATGTTATTGGTTGTACCTAATTCCACTATTCTTCACATGTTGTGGATAACAAAGGTTCGGGAAAAATAACTATGTGCTAGGCACACTACATTTACAAATTTTTAGGGATTGCTCACTGCGTCCCTCAGGTCACTCCCGTTGACTCCCCATGGCTCACTGCCTCGGGTAAAGTCGCAATATGTTTATAGATGTGAAGGTCTCTTCAACAGATAAGCATGGAAGTCTTTATCTATTATTCAGCATGAGAAATTCCTTGCATTAGATTCCTGAATTGATGCTCTTTTATATTTACTCTTA
Source organism: Viscum album (assembly GCA_963277665.1). Lineage (NCBI taxonomy): Eukaryota > Viridiplantae > Streptophyta > Magnoliopsida > Santalales > Viscaceae > Viscum > Viscum album. Next base: position 1,573,710,960 of record OY728119.1, on the reverse strand, counting down.
TACTTTCATACAATAACCGAATGCACTAAATCTCCTTCTTCTCTTCAATTGATTACCAATACCAACACCTAAGTGTATCAGTATACTTCCTCCATTTCAATGTAGATTTGAGTTTAGTTTGCATGAATTGTTCTTATCCTCTTCGCAAAGCATAATGAGGGTGTTAAACACCAGTCGTCTGTGTGTGGTACTACTTCTCTTCGTAAAACCAAATGGTTCACTGTACTTCCTTCTTTGCGAAGCTGATTTGAGAGTAATAAGCACCTATCGGAGGCCCATGGGACCCCCAATTTTGTTTTTCACCCTTCTCGGTGTCTTGCACAAAAAATTCAAACCTTTCATGTAAAAATTCCTTTTTTCAGGAAAATGAATTATCGGGAAACTCTTCATTTTCACACAGAACTTCTCTTTTTCGCACAACACATCCTTTTTTGCGCATCACTTCTTCTTTTTTCACACCACACTATACTTCAATATTTCTGTGTGTCACAGCTCTGGATTTTTCTAAGTGTAATGAACTTATATTATGAGAGGGGTTCAACTCCTATTTATAAGAACTTTTTACCATGTGTGTGAAAACCCTTCTTATGTGTAAAACTGTCTCTCACTTCTTTATATTATGCACACCTTCCTTTATTTTCACACACCACCTCGATTTTTCACGCACCTCATGACTTTTCTATTTTTCATCATTCTAAACGTGAAGCCTCTCTGGCACATAAAACATCAAACTGGTATTTCACACGACTTCCTATTTTGTGCACAACCTATATTATTCTGCACACAGACTTATAATTTCACGCACATCCTGGATTATTTCACGCACATCATGCCTTTTTCGATTTTATGCTTTCTAATCCTGAGGCACCCCTTTTATAAAAAACTTCAAACCAATATTTTGTTCACAACCAATTTTACATGCACAAGTCTGATGTTCCGCGCACATTTCTTGTACTTCTATGATTTTTCAAGCACCTCATGCCTTTTTCCAATTTTTTGTATTTTTGATCTGAGGCAGTGCTTGCGCAAAAAAACTCAACCGGCTATTTTGCACACAATATTTTTCCATTCACATTCCCATTTTTTTGCACACAGCTCTGGTTTTTCACGCACCTCTTTCCTTTTCCAAATATTGAAGTGATGATCTTAAAACACCAATTGCACACAAAATTGTAAACAACGTTCTATATTGCACACTAAAAAAATATTCCATGTAGCCTCCTTTTTCGTGAACTTTGCCCATTTTTTTTCACACTCTATTCCTTTTCCAAATTTCAATGTTCTGATCCTAAAACATCAATAACACCTAAAAACCCTCTTTAACTTATCACACTATATTCTTGACTAAAGACACGTGTCTTTCATATTCTGATTTTGAGGCCCAAAAATTTGGCAAACACTGGATAACAGTGCCACCTTTAATTAATTCTTTGTCCATAACCTTCAGGATTATTTTATGTAATTTTAATTCTTCAAAAAATCTTCTTTTTTCATCAAAAACTCCACAACTATGATATATCCATTGATTGATCAGCTTTAGCGTCGTTCGAGTTTCCATTGAATGTACTATAGCTTCCCTGTCATCCACCAGCATCTTTCCTTCCAATAAGGACTAAATCATAGGTTTTCTTAACATATGATATTTGTGAAATACAAATCAGCAAGGCACCATCTGATTAAGATAAAATGTGAAATGGATGGCCATATCATAATGCCAACCCCTTCCATACTCTCTTATTCCTCAACCATCACTCTCTACTTCATGAAAATCATATGATTCCATTCTTCAAGTATGTTATTGCATGGTTCTCATGAAATCATGAATAATTTCATGGTGTTCTTCTTCAATCATCATCAGATGGATGATACCTCACCATTCCTCCATTTCACTAGATGTCTTATTGATCTCTTTCATTTTTGATCTTTATTGACAACAATTGACACCAAATACAACCTTATACCCAAAGTGGTCCCAAAATACCACTATAGCTACTAACACTATATCGAATGTAAACTCTACCTCTATCTCAAGAGGTTGTTTTAAAAATTCTATTGGGAATCTATATATGTTGTGATAAACTATGAGAGGAAAATCACCTTGATGTATACCATAATTCTGTAGAAAAATGATAGAAATATGGACCATCACTTCATTTAGTTCTTGATTCTCTGTTCTTACTCGAATTTCTGGGACATCTAATTCCCAATTTTGAATATAACTATTACACTACGGAGATGTAAATACACTTTTTGATGATAGAAATCTATATAGGAATGATATGGAATCAACCATTATATCCTGATAATGATGGAAAAACTATCCATATTGAGGAAAAAGAGGTTCCATAGAAAATGGTATCTGCCTATATCAAGGGGTCAATACTCACTCTGGTGTACACTATCCAAACATATACCAAGATGAGTATAAAGGTTCATCACCCCACTAAGGTACCAAATTTCAAGTCTGAGGATTTTCAAAATTTACACTGATATGATATAATAAAAATCACCCAAGCCGAATAAGGGAAAATATAAAGTAGATTATACCTATATTGTACCTCTAACAGTAGATATCTAGGTGATATCCTCTTATAAAAGGCTACAATTAATTGATACGACCAATTTCATGAACCTAAAATACCTACTAATTTCAATGAGTAGGTCCACCCTATAAGAACTTCACATCTGAAGCCTAGATACCCCATTTATGACCTTCTACAATGCCAGAATGTCTGGAAGTACTCCAACTACATTCCTTGTCAGGTGATACAGATCCCTCTCATTAAGGTGGAGCTGATAAAAATATTCTCCCACAAGTCACAGTTTGGAAGCTGTTACAAAAATGTTAAAGATTCCCCTTTCTTCCATAACCTCAAAACTCAATAGGGTATTTGGAACACTAGGTCCTCTTATGACCTAGATTCCTATACTAGTGAAAAAGCACATGACTATCAGTTGGAGTCATCTAGATTTTGTTGCTCCATGTTCAATCTCAAAGTGATGTTTCCATGTTTTAGGCATCCTAATTCCCTCTCTCGGTTATGAACCTCCCTTTCCCACACCATCATATTCTCTCGAGTTTGGATTAGTGATAAGATCATAGTTTACAATTTTTGAAATTATTTTCAACCAAAATTAATTTACTTATTATCTGATGGCATATACAAGCCCATCCTCAAACAATATCCCTATCACTAATGTATCACCTGCAAGAATTGGTGTGAAGCATTGGAGCTTCATGAACAAAGAATAATAGTCCACCATAGACATAATACCAAACTGTAGATGCATAAACTTTATATCATAGTATTCCCTTAGTGTTTGAGGATGGAAATATTCATAAAAGACTATCTAAACAATAGTCTATACCATACCCAGATTATGATCATCCAAGGTAATAACATCCCACCATCGCAAGACAAAATATTGAATCATATATGTGGTAAGCTTCACTATCCTCTTAGTGGGTGACTCTTGTTGATCAATGATCGATAACATGGCCTCCATCCACGAATCCTCACATTTTTGAATGCTAACCCCAAAAAATGGGTTGCTACAGCTACTGGAATCCTCACTTCAGCTCTACTACAGTAGGAGAAAGCAATAGAGTTCCTTGCATGGTCTGCATAAGATGTAGGAACCCCTCTAAAAACTGGGAATCGACACCCAAATCTTCTATAGTATGAGGTTATTGAGGTGGAACTACAATTGGTAACACTGGTAGATTAGGGACCACAACCTCTAGAGTATGGTCATCACCACCCTCATAGCACGAAAATCAAGGAATTTGTTGTTTCATAACATTAAAAATTCTAAGAACAAGAATCATATAGGATATGATAATGGAACAATCCATAAGTATAAAAACAGAACAGGTAAAAGACCATTATATATAAAAGTCACACCCCTATACTTATTCCTAAATTCAGTACTTGGTGATGTACAGGTCACATGAATGTTAGAGATAATGCCTACTGCCCCCAACTATGTTTTGGTCATGGTAGTGTTCTCTATTAGAAGATAGGGGTCATGTATACAGAGTGTTAGTTGAATGTTATAAAGGAAAAACCATTTAAATACTAATCGGAATCTCCATTTAATAGTGACCATTTCATTTCATGATTTAAATTAATTTAATTTCATACTTATTTAATTTAAAATCATCATTTATGGTTGAATTATATAAATTATAATTTCAAATTTATAAAGTCCCATACACATTATAAAGTAAAATGTGGAATCTATGTAATCACAAACACAAACATATTCCAGTCGAGGAGACCAATGGTTCATGGATCAACATGCCATAATTGACTACTAAAGGTGTATTCATTAATATATGCATGAAGATGATATTAGGTTGATGTAGGAACTTTACGTAACCAATTATGTTTCTCATTACCCTTCAATAATGTTACAACAATTATATATATAACAGTCAAGTAATACATATAAATCACTGGAAATGAATGAAATATGATGCATTTATATGGCGTGGCATAATACATGACATGTAAATATATACATGCCTATAATGATGCTTGAACCAACAATTCCTTATCATACTGGTCCAAGGGTAAAATAAAATGATCAATCATAATAATAAACATCACACATCAAATTCATCACCCTACATTGTAATCAAATAATATAAAATAATATAAATCCAAAAATGAAATACCCATCCCTTATAATTTGGATTTTTTAGTGCATGTTAGTTAGCCACTCCCAAGAATAGTCTCATTTAAAATTTCCGACACGTCCTAGTATCCTTTCTACCATCCCAAAATATTAAGGAAAAAATATACCTCTTACACAACTTTGTAATGTACCGACCTGAAAAGAACTATATGGTGAACCAAGATTATTGGTCACATGGCCCCAACTATGCCTCCCACTATGCGAGAGGCTATCGAATAGCATTGAGGGTCCATGGTGGTATAATGAGGAGACTATACCCTCATAATCGGAGTATCCTAGTGGTTAAAAAAATGAATCAATAATAGAAGCATAATACGAACAGAAAGCGGAAAGGTAAATCATCATGATTAAATAAACAATAATTTATAGCAATATCTAGTACCATAAACATAATGATATAATTTTATGTATATAATAAAAAAGTAAAAGGAAAACAAGGATGTTGGCACACATACATATAGTTATATGAAAAGAACCAACAAGAACAAAGGTATATCTCGAGATAGCATCATGTTCCATAACATGATCTAATGATCCCATGGTCCCATGTATTAATTAAATAAAGAATCAAAACATAGGTTCTTTCCCTTATACCTACTTTGATACATGATGTCTATCTTGGTTTTGAATGATGGCCCTAACATTGTGTGAGATATACTCAGTAGTCCACCACCAATATTTCTAGGAGTATATAGTCATTAAATATAATATGAGTAGTGTCTATGTATAATAATAGTAAGCAGTAATGTAAAATATAAGGGGATTACACTAGTTCTTGAAGGAAACCAGGTTGATACTACATGCTTTAGCCCATGCAAGAATAACCTATGAACTAATTTCATTATGAAAATATATGTATAAGTTTATATGAATGCATGTATATATATGTTCTATAAACATAATGTTGATTATATCTATATATTTACATGCTTAGTGCTATTTAAGACCTGAGACGTAACTCATGTGTTCATATCTACTCAGTAGAGTCTCATTAAGTGGTAGTGGGCATGATGCCTGAGAATCATAAGTCCCGAGGGTCTCCATGCCCATGTACCACATGCATTTTGGATTCCATGCCCAAGTATCACATGTATATAGGACTCCATGCCTGAATATCCCATGTATAATATATTCCATGTTCATGTATCACAAGTATAAGGGACACCATGACCGAGTATCATAATTACTATAGACTCCAAGCTTGAGTATCACAAGTATAAGGGAGGTCATTCTTGAGTATCCCAAGTAAAAGTGATGACATTCCCTCATATCATAAGTAAAAGAAAATAATTAAGATTTATAATTTATTAATGTTCAAATTTTATAAGGGAATAACCATTTTATCTATTTAAAAACATGATGTGGTCATATCACTCACATTCAATTAAATTCCTTATATTCATTACATTTAAAAGACAAGTTAAACCCATTTTGAAGATGGGTTGGCCACATAAGAATTTATAATACCAAGGTAAATTCCCGAGGAACACCTAAAAGGGTGGAAATAGTCATTGGGGACCTATCCCAACATGAATGAGGAGACACTATGTAATTTCTAACCAGGTTAATCAATTAAACAAGGTTTGTGTGTATCTTTAAGGAAATTCCTAAAAAATCAGGCACAGGGTATCATAGTGCATAATATAAAGTAATAGGACATGACAGATAATTACTTGAACACTTACCTTATTCCTATAAAAGATAACTCATCCAGTACTGTCCTTTGATTTGGTTGGATATGAAGAAAATAGAAATATATAAAAACATGATAAAAATAGGGCATAAGATCTTGCACCGAAATAACTCTATTGATATAAAGAAGAAATCCAAGAGGAGTGAATGAAAAAGAGAACACATTTTCACAAAACCAATGAGACTCATGTAGAGATATTTTTCATTCAAAATAGAAATATATCACTAGCATAGATTTAGGATTGAGAGAAGCTCAAATGGGTGAAAGATTGGGGGTTATTTCTTCTAGAAATGAATAAAGGAGGGTTCATTCTATTGGAATAAAGGATGGAAACACATCATTTACCCAAAAATAAAATGTTGCATGGTCTGTCCAAACAGTTGTATAAATAGTGCATTAACCGTGTGCCCAGATGTTTCCCAGGACACCCCTCACATGGCTTGAGACACACAGTTAAAAAAACCATGAATAGCCCATGTTCACCCTATACCTCATCCCCACATGGTCAAGCAACCTAGTTTCACTATTTAATCAAAATTTTCATCCCCCTAATAGTGCAGCAGATCACCCTACATAGTTTTTCCTAACTTCACAGTCTAGGCAGAATAGTTTCCATTAACCATGAGGGCCAGTTGTTTTCCCCCAAAATTCAAGGATATGGGCTCTAAAAAAGCCCCAAACACCCTTGTTTCTAATGTAACCACATTATGAATATCAATTAAGATAAAATTAAGTAATAAAAAAGAAATTAAAAGGTTCTTTACATCATATAAAAAACTGGGATCTTACTACTGTAAAATTTATCAGTGATAGTATAAATCACTTTGTCAATAAATCTTTAATCTTGTCCATGGTAGTCCTTACTATAAAATTTACTTTAACCATATCAATTATCTATTTATCCCGACATAATTATTCCAACATGAGGAACATATAAAGTGTTATCCTTCTAACAATCATGCATTTTCCGAGAATTTTAACTTTCCACTAAATTATTTTTCTTGGTCATAGATACTGTTCAACATATGATTTCAAATACTTAATGAAATATTAGTACATTAAAATCCTTATACATTTCATAATTCTTATAACATGGATATCATTGATAAAATACTCAAATAAGATAATTATTTAATACAAACCCAAGAACAATAACCTCTCAAATTTTTCTGTGGTTATAAAATATTCTTAACCATGATTTATTAGATTATTTTGAGGTATATTCCTTTTATGATTTAGAAATTTATTTTCATAGTTCCCCATTTCCTTGTAGTTGAAGCATTTTAAATTGGAAATTTTTTATTACGATTGAAATAAACATCATAGTGGCCTTTTTCTCCACACATGGAGAAAAATACCATTCTTTTTAAGCAAGTACCGGGGTGTTTCTTTCCACAATTATCACATATGAGAAATTTATACTTTACCTTATTTATTTATCTATATTTTCCACTATAATCCTCTTCTTATCATGTTAACCTCCAAATCCATAATACTTATATCATTATTTCTCTATACTGGAATCACATGATACTATTTTATCAGATGATGATAATTTTTGGGAGACTAGTTCTGATCAAACAATTGGCTTAAGTCTATCAAATAAATGATCATTTTTACTCTTTGGATTATCTGAATTGATGCAATTCCCATTCCTTGTACTAGGTTTCATTTATAAATGATTTAATATACTAGAATGGATCATATCATTATGTAAAATAATGTATAATCTTAATATTAGTGAAATATTTAACATAAATTGTAAAATTTCTAAATAGCTAATATTATAATCCCAAACATAGGTTCGATTGGGATATACCTATTTTAATTTCCTCGTAATGGTTTTTAAAGAAAATATAAATTATCCTAAGAATATACCCTAGGAGTGTCAAACCAGGTGCATAGTGAGGCATGTTTCTATAAGCCAGGTGATGATCAGGTCATGATAAATGTGCCATTTTTTAGAGTTATTACCCCTAGGTACATCTGTTTTAGAACTATTCCCACTTGTATTATCCATACATGGATATAATTTCTAGAAAATACAAAATAATATATTCCTTACCATAAAATTTGAATATTATTCTATATATATACTCAAAGTATATCATAGGGACATATTCTGTAATATATGTTTTCCTAAATCTAGTTCCCAAGGTTTCTAATAAAATTCATTTGATACAAATTGTAGAGACCCCAAACTTAAAATCCCAGAGTCAGTGTCTATTGTTTTCATAAGATAAGTGGAATCAAATCCTATAAGAATAAATAGTTTAGTAGTCTTGGTAAAATAGATACATATTTGAGTTCATTATTACATTTGAAAACACAAATTATAACATTTTTTTGACAATAACATTATTTCTTTAAGTTTATCCTTACAAATAAATTATATTACACTTCATGGGATTTTGGGGAAAATAATCAAAATAAGAATTAAACTAAAATTATCAATAAGTGTTAAGAACAATATAATCTATTATGAATCGGTAACGAATAATCCATATGGATAGGTAAATAATTAAACATAAATGGAATTTAATAAATATTTCTTATATCATAATTAGATAATACATAATAATTATAAGAAGGTAAATAAATAAAAATAGATTCCATTTAAATAAATTTTCTATGACGAAAATATTACGGATAATAAAATAACGATGTAAATAACTATAAAAGAATGAAATTTAATCAATAACTTAGAATGAAATTCATCCATAGATAATATCATTGAAAAAAATATAATGGATAATAATAAGAAAAAAATTATCAATGAATTAAATGATTAATTATAGGATATTATGAAATCAGGACCGTGATACCTAACCATCAAGACCATTAATAAGATTTTTTGAAATTAATATGTACAAACTCATCTAGTTTTTATAATATATTTTTTACTAGCTTTCTAATTTTCCTTATAGGACCACTGATGCATCAAGGGGATATCTATAATAAGACCCCACTAATTTTTATATTTCTAAAGTATTCCTCATATATCGAATAATTGATTTAATTTATGAACAATGTCTTTTATCATCCAGTATCAATATTGAGTATGGAATATTAATTTATCAATATTTTTCCAGATAAATATATATCATTCAATGTATAAAACCATATGTATAAATGGTATAAGGTTTAATAAATATAAATATCCATGACCAACAATATAGATATTTAAGGGAATTTTAATATCCAAAAGAAATTTAATATTTCAATGGAATTTTAATGAATATAAAAATGAATCAAGGAAGTGAATATAAATACTTTCCATTTCCAAAATGATCATAATCCATATAGAGGAAGAATAATTTTAGTACTAAAACAAATTATACCCAATAGGGTAAGAATAAATGGTTGTTGTCATTGATGAATAGACATATCATAAAAAAATATTTAAAAAGCAGTCATAAGGAAACTATATTTTTCATTTTTAAAATAATTTTCTTAAAAATAAAAGTTCTAAAAAATTATGAAATTTTTTTTATTGGAAGATAATATTTTGAAATTATAATGGATGATTTAAAACATTTAATTGGTCATGATTACTAGAAATTCCATTCATGCCATACATGTTAAAACATAGATTCTATTCATATATTCAGTTTAATCAAAACATGCATTGTTTTGAAAATGATATGTAGATTAATTTCAAAATATTACATAAAAAATGGGAAAATATTCCTTCAATAAATCATTTTGAAATTGTTAAAAAGATTTTTTGAAAACCTTTTTTCTGAAAATATAGTTTTGGAAGAAAATAGATATATTACCGAAGAGAGAAAAGATGGTGGATTATAATTAAAATATATTTTAAATAATTTGATATACTAGAGAATAAAAAAATAGTAATATTACTTGAAGATATCATGAATAAACCTAGGAAAAAATTATATCGACTTATTAAAAAATTATAAATAATTTCCTTCAACTTAAATTCAAGAATAAACAATCTCAATAAGAATTATACTGTAAAATAAATCCCTACAAAGATCATAATATTGAAGTGAGATTTATTAAATAAATAGATTATTTATAGAAAAATTAAATTCAATCAAAAAATGGAAATAAAACATAATATAATTAAAATTCATTACACACATAATCTATGATTATAAAATATAATAAAGAAGTAATATAACCAATGGAAATAAATTGAGTTATGAAATTATTTACCACTTGGTAACTCTTAAGTCAAATAACCTTGGATTGAATATTTCAAATTGAAACTTACCATAACATTAATTTTTATTTAATAATGATATTACATGTAAAAGGGTTAGTATATATGCTATATAATAGAAATAAGGGGCATAACATCACAATATTCTTTGAGGAGGAGAAATTGAGATGATGTTCCTTACAAAGATCATATCATTGAAGTGTGGATTAATCAATGAATTGATTTTGTGTATAAAATTTAAATCAAAAAACACAAGTTTAAATAAAAAATAAAAAATAAAAAATAAAATTTCTTTACATATATATTTTTATCATGATATAATTAGTGAAGTAGATGTTTAACCTAATTAAAAGAAATTGAGTTAAGAAATCCCTTTCCCCACACTTTTTTTTGTATGTGATTTAACCTCAAGTATAGTAAATATAGACATGTAATTAAATTATAATAGAACTATATCAATATTTATAATATCATATATGATCCTTTTATTACATATTATCACCCATACGTTAATAATCTTTCATTATTTTCATTATTTCAGTTGTTAATTACCTTTTTTTCTCATGCATGTTTCATCATGAGAGATACATTTTTTGTGAATATTATTTTGTTTTATCATCCCTAGAATAATAATAATGACATATTCATCATTTTTTAATTCAATTATACATTTAAAAACCCCCATGAATGAATACTATGAAAAATAGACTATGTTAAAATCATAGATATGGTAGGTAGTACATATGCATGAGTATCGTTTCCTTTTTTCAATGATCATTATCAAAGGAGGTAAGTAATATCTTATCCTTCTATAATGATAATAATATTATATATAACATATTATTTTATTAAATATACCTATATATATATATTATTTATATGGTATAGTGATGAAAATAGAGTCACACCACTTCGTGAAGTCTATAGTCCACACATACACGAATGATGTTATCATTTTCACCATAAAAAAGAAAATAATATATTATATTTTAAAAATTATAAATAAATCATTAATATTATGATTGTTTCATCTATATGACATATATTAATTAAATTTGTCCTTATTAAATTCCATGTAATGAGATACTGAGATATGAATCACGTCGCTTCATGGGGTGGTAATTTTCCAAATAAATGAGAGACTCTATTGTATCCTCTATGGAATAGAAAATTAAAAGGTATATATATGATATAATGATTGTAGAGGCATAACTATTATATAAATATCACAAAAATAAACACAAACACAGACACAAAAACACACACATATATATAATTTATATAAATCATCATACCCTTCTATTAGAGGTTGTAATGGAAAAACAAATGACATCGGTTCGTGATGCGTTAGTCTGCTATACACATAAATGATGATTTAGTAAACCATTTGATGGAAATATAGATGGATATATGTAAAAAATTAACATAACAACATCTACGTATGTTAAAGATACTAATTTTATAATATAATCATGTTTTAAAATGAATTTAAGCATTTTTAGGCATAAATAAAATAAAATAGGCAATTGAAGGATGTTGCCACTTCTTTGGGTATCATACTTAGGTTAGCTCAAAAATATTTCTGGGGTTTGATTTATTCTAAAAATAAGGCTTATATGGTGCGATTATGTAATTTGGGAAGTTATTTGTCTAGGTAATTTTTGAACCAAAAGACTTTAAGGTGTGAATAAGAGAGGAGAGGTGGTGTCCTTTTACAAAAGAGGTGAGTGGTACAATTGTATTTTTTAAAAAGAAAAAGGTGTACATATGATTTTCACAAAATAAAAGATACAAAATGGAGTATTATCAAGACTTATATGTTACAAGGTCTAAATATGGATATAAAATACATTTTATAAATATTTTTATATTAATTTACCACTTATATTTCTATTTTAACTTGCATTAAATCCAATTTTACCTTAACCACGATACATAATTTTTATTATTCCCACTATTCATTTTGGTCAAAAATTAAGTTAAAATTATTATATAATAAAAATATTATTATTTAAATTAAATAATCCATTTTTATAAATTCCATTCACATAATTTTTAAATGTTAATATAAAATCAATCTCGAAGACGTGATGAAAATGTGAGTTTTGAAAGAGAAAATGTTCAAAATTTTACAAATTTTTGATATCATAATTCAATATGAAAATTATTTTAGTGACCTAAATTAGATGAATAGATATATAATTGACCTAATTTTATTTTATAAACAATAAAAAATATAAATTAAATTTATAAATAATTTAAGAAAAAATGCAGTTTCAATTAAATTTTAGTATTTTCACTCTTAATAGAAAATAAAACATTACAAAAAAATCCCCAAAATTCAACCTAAGATAATTATGATATTTTGATCTAAAAATGATTCATATTTTTCTAAAATAAATTTTTTTAATGTTTTAAAAACTAATTTTAAATTATTTGCACAAAGCAGGACTAATCCATCTTTTAGAAAATATACTTTTTTAGAAAATAATTGTCTTTATTTAAAATGATAATTATTTTATTTGTAATCAAAATATATCCATAATTTTACCAATTTAGTTATTACGAGTCATTACCTACAATTTAATGTTTATGTTATAAATCTGTACTATATTAATGTTAAATTAGACATTGGGTTGCATGTTCTACACGTTATAGAAGAGATTAAATTTATTTACAAATAAATATTTCATAATGTCTTGGATGCTATATTTTCTTCTAATCACGGTGTTTCATTTCATAAAAACTATAAAAAACATTTTTATTCATTTAAAATCTCAGTTTTTTATATTAAAAGACTTTGGAGATTAGGATATCGAGGATAAATTAAGAATGGGAAATGTTCTTTTGTGGTTTTTGGAGATTAAATTTTAAACAATTTTCTAAAAATCAGTGTTTTATAGATATTAAGGAAACATTTTCATCCATGTATAGATTTACATAAACCTTATATGTTTTAAAATTTTGGGACTTAAGAATCATATGATAATATATATATATATATATATGTATATATATATGTTTTATTTACACTTGTATATGTAGTAAAGAAAAAAATCATACATGATTAAAACTATTTGGATATAATTTAATGAATTGGGGATAATGAGACAACTCATTATTTTAAAATATATTTTAATGTTTTTCATAATTTAAATTTTACACAAAAAAAATATTATTTTTAGTAAGAATTTATATTTTATTTGGTATATAATATATTAGATACTAGTTAATTTATTATAATCCTATGAGTATTACATTAATAACATTAATTATAAGTTTTTAATAATAAATTTTCATTAATTAATTCCTCTCAATGTTTATGATTTTTTGGGAAATTAAATGAAAAAATATTGAGAAGTTTTATTCATTAAATATATTTTTGAACCTCTTCTATTTCTTCTATCAAAATTTTAGATTATTTTTCCTTATATTGAAGAAGTTATGGATGAATTAATTTATAAAATAATTTTGTCCTGACTGACTTCCCAAATTTAACATATTTAATTTTCACTTGTTTTTGGATACAGTAATTGTAGAATAATGGAATTTTATATTCTTTGGAATTTCTCCCCTGTGTATTACAAATCAACCATCAATATTTCAGCCTCTTAAATGTTTTTTATGGGTTATGAACGAATAATTGATGAATATATTTACAACATGGATGATTCCTCAAATCTAGATGCAGTGATTTCACACATGATTTTGTACATGACAATGTTATAATTATATGTTCATACAATTGTTTGGAATGGTTAAAATAATTTCATCTAACATATTTCAAAATTTTAGACCAATCCAAGAAAGGAAAAAATGTAATGACTAAATTGGTATGGTCAGACCCATCTTGTTTGATCAATATCAGTGTTCAAATCACAACCACTTATCATCCCTAAAAATGGTGATTCAACTTTTATTATGTGATTTTAAAATGTAAATATATTACTATAGAACACACAGAAAAATAAAATATGGATGAAATAAATTTTTTGATAAACAATACTATAGTGCAATTCAAATGGGAAAATAGGGATTCCTATGCAATTTTCAAATTCATGATTAAATAATTGTTTTTGAAAAAATAACCCATTAAAACTCAATTTTGGATAAAATAAAATTTAAGATTATGTTTATGAAAAAATGGGTTATAAAATGGCATTATATTAGTAAATAAATACATATATTTATAGGCATTTATGCACATAATATATATAAATACTTTCAAATGATATGTATATGTATATGTTTATATATATATATAATTTTTTTAATATATATATGTTATATATATATATAAATGTTTACATTTATATATATTACATATATATTATAATCTATATATTATATAGGTAATATATATATATTGTAATGACTGATGAATTATTTTCTTTTAAATTTATTTTCTTCTTTTATTCGTAGTAATATAGTATAATACAAGATATATATAGAAGAAAAGAATTATTTTAGATGTTAATATAAATTAATTAAGTTTGAAGTCTTTTTTTATAACAGTGAGAAAATTATTTTTCATTAAAATTATTAATTTTAAATAAATAATAACTTTTAATTAAAATTTAAAAATATCATATTTAATGAGTTAATAAGTTAAGATAAATATGATTTATGGAATCATCTCATTAAATTTAATGTATGATTTTTTTTATAAATTTATAATTTTTTTTGTTTTTGGGGTAAAAAGTAAAAATACAATTTTTACGAAATATCGTAACTCTTATGATAGAACTATGATATGACCATGAATTCAAATTTCATAACAATTACTCATAATAAAAATTAATTTAATAAGTAATATAAAATGAAATGGATTATTTATGAATTGTATGAACTTAAATAAACTAGAAAATATTAATTGTCAACCAAAAACATAAGAATTAATACCAACAAAAATTGGGTAGCCTTAATGGAAAAATAATCATTATTTAAAACCTTAACACCACACCTCATAGAGTATAAAAACCCTCCAAATTTTCCAATTCTACCACACCCAATTATAGGTTCAATCATCATATAACTCCAAATAAGTCTCTTCCATTTCTCCATCTTCAATCTTAAAGAGTTTTTTAGATATGAAAGTTCATCTGTAAGCTAAGAAGCTCAGGAGAGGTAAGGGTCCCTAATATGTATATTTCATTTTCAAGTTTTTTTACCTTTTTCTTATTGTATTTTTAAATTTTATTTTATTATACAACCATCATATTTATGGTATGGTATTATGATAAATTTTATATGTTTTAAATGGGAGTTTATTTATTTCTTCTCACTATATCCTTTGTCAAGACGTTATAATACTCAGATTATCCCCTCCCATAACACCATTCAAAAATTTTGGTAACATAAAAAGTGTTTGGTTTTACCTGAAATGAAATACATATCTGGATAATAAAATTGAATATGGTTCTAGAATAGTTGTACATAGGGGTAGTTACCTTGAAATGTAAACATTGTGCTTTGAATCGATCGTCACTTAGTGCACAACAATGAGCCCTACTAGACACCTAGTTTGTCCATCCCAAGGGATTGACATTTCAAAATTTACATTATCTTTAAAAAAACTATTATTATGTATTTATTTATCAATTTAATGGTCCTTTAACTTTGAAAATATATGTATCCAACAATATAGATTCCACGAAATTTTAGTCCTTATGAATAGAAAATGATTACAATCAGATATCCATTACTTATTAAGGGTGTTTATTTGTACATTTTCCAAACCATATTTACAATTTAAAATATTTCAGCTAGAAATATTTATTGATTCATGGTTGGAGAATATATATGTTGTAATATACAATTCAATCTTTGTTATGGTAAACTAGTTTAATATATGCCTCATTTAGTAATTGGAGAAAGTAATTATGTTTTCAATTCCTTGAATATTATTCCATGAATTTTTTCAATTTGTGATGTATTGAATTGTGATTTTATGAGATTGGTGGATCCTATAATAATATAAATCTTCATGTCACAAGTAAGTATCATGATATTACTAAGATAACTTAATTGGATAATCCTTACATTTTATGTAAGTTGTCATGGCACAAGGCCTTAGAAGTATGTTCAAGATGTATAACGTTATGTAATACATTCAACACATGTTTTTTTTATTAATATACGAACATATATTCATTGTTAATATGTATATGAATGTATTTTTTCTCTCATTTTAATTTGATAAGGAATGTCTTATCTTATTTATTCATTCCATCATTAAGTATTTATAATTTCTTCTATTGTACGATACCCCCTTACAAAGTGTTTGACCTCACGCATTTATATTGTTTAAATTTTCCCCAAGAAACCAAGAAGTGTACTATAGAAGATTAAATGGTTATAAAGAGAATAATAATTTTTTTTCATGTTTTTAGATTATGTATTTTTTTTGATTTAATGTAAAACTCTATTATGTATCTGGTTTTCTTGAGGCTATTAAATTTTTTGGATTCTTTTCATTTATACAACTTTATTAAAATATTCACCAACTTTAGGGTATTTGGGATGGGTTTGTTATAATTTCCATGAAGATGAAAAATAATAGAATAAGATGGACTATATTCCTATGATATGGTTAAATGAATTCCATACAAAGATTGTAAGACTTGAAATGGAGAAATGGATTTAAAAAATTGTTTTTTCATAAAAATTTGGAGAATATTTTCTTAAAGAAAAATAAATATTATGAAAATATATTTATTTTTATAAGAATAAAATTTATGAAGAAAATAACAACAACATAAAGGTTGATAAAATTTAAAGGTAAATCACAGAGAATTTGATCATGTTTGAGATATGATTCTTAAAGTTAAGTGAAGAATAATAAAATTATAAATTTTGGTTTTAGAAGTGAGTGTAATATCTATGAAATCTAAACCATAAATTTTTAAATAAAAACTCTTTATCATAGTTGAATAACAAGGTTTAATATTTCAAGAAGACAAATCAAGTTAAGAATACAATGTATGTACCAGAAAAATAAGATTTGAAAATCAATAAATCTTTAAGGATTCAAAGTATGAAACAACTGATACTACAAATGTATATTTTATTAAAGATAATAAGAAATAAAATATAAATAATAATATTTTAGGAAGATACCAAAACTTTTGTGCACAAAAATGTGCCAAGGTGGATGGTAAGAAAGATGATAGAAACCAGGTAAGCAGTCCTGGTCAATATATACGTTATAAGGGAAAATATGAATTTATGGTTATTTTTGGTACTATGGAGGATTTATAAATAAAGAGAAAATTTATTATTCAATCATCTACAATTAAATTAATATAGAAGAAACTGGAGGGAATGTTGGGGGGGGGGGTGTCAACCCACTCAGAAAAGAGAATCATAGAATATAAGTTAGAATATTGAAACTAGATTACATACTCTGGAAACTATTTTTCATAGATGATCTCAAATGGAAAATCTTGATAAAGTTTTCCTTTTCATGTTATTGTAAAATAAATTATATAAAAAATATCAAAATCCACATGATAAGGATAATAAAGGTAAGGACAAGTCGTTAGTTGCGGAAACCGTAAACAAAGCTACAAAAGGAGAACAAACATGGATACTGAATAGTTGGTGTTATTTATATATGAAAAGTTATTTGAATGCGTGGAAGAATACAATGGATTATAAATAATTTATAGTAAATTTTATAAATAATGAGTTACCAAAAATCAAAATCATTAGGTTTACCATCATTAGAAAAGAAAAAATGAATTCCAGAAGTGAATTATTTATTGATGGGATGAAACACAATTTATTGAGTTCTTCATAACATTGTGATGATGGTATTGGATTTTTTTTTGAAGAGTTTATTTTTTGTTAAGTTGATTAATGGTGGGAAATTTAATACAAGAGGGAAATTAACCAATGTATACTTTTTTCAAGTTGTTGAGGCATGGAGTTTATGATATCTGAGCAAGATGGAACAAAATCAACTATAGAATAAGAGGTTAGAGACTATTTTTTATAGGAAAATGTGAAAATTGAAAATGAGAGAATATATTTGAAATATTACTAACATGAAAAGAATAATAGATTAGTGTTTTTCCATATTCCATAAAGGAAGGATTGAAAACATATTACATAATAAATTTGAGATAAATTCAACTATTTACCTAAACCTGATACATTCTGATGTATATGAGCCCATGATAAAGTAATCCAAAAATTGTGAAAAGTAAATAACTAATTTATTGATTATTTTACTCATATTAAATGTTATATGTTTTCTAAATATAAATCTGAATATATATAAATGTTTAATAGTTTCTTGATAATTTATAAAAAAGAATTTGGATATTATATTAAGAATATTTGACTTGATAATGGCATCGAATACAGTAATTTTTTATTCAGATATTACCTTGAAAAGCGTGGAACTAAGCATAAGTTTAGTTCACCATAAAATTAAAAAGAGAACTATTTTAATGAATTAATTAATAGAGGTTTGGCTTATATAGAATATACAATGCTGATTTAACATGATACTTATTTATTATTTCTGAGGGAAGATATGGGAGTGGTAGTTCAAATTCAGAATCGATGTTTCTATTGAAAAAACTATGAAATAACTCTTTACGAGATATATGATAAAGAAACACCATGTTTGAAATACCTGATGTTTTTTTGGAATTTCCCATATTATTAAATTCAATGGTTAAATCATGGGAAGTTTGATCAAAGGGGTGTTGATTGGATTTTTCTTTTCTACCTTACTAATGGTATAGGATATATGTGCTATTATAAATAAACAGAAAAAATTGGTGACAATATTGACATGAAAGGAATGAAATGTTATGATAGAAAGTTTTTATAGTCATCTCAATATATAAGAGAAAGTGATTATGATTTTTTATTATTGAACAAAAAAACAAAGTTTCTCATATAAGTAAATATATTATATATGTTCAATATGAAGATTCTAACTTAGGAATTTCAAGTGATGATGGAAAATGTCATTCATCTCACTATATATTGATAAAATAGGTAGATGACCAAAATGTCATTGGTGATAAAGGAAAATAGGTTCAAACAATAATAATATTGATGATAGTTACAAATACTTTGTTATATCCATAGGTTGATCCAACTGATGTTGAATAATATTTTGATCATGAAGAATGGGTTGATTCTATGTATTAAGAGTTGGATCAGATAGAGAAGAATGATACTTGGTAACTTATACCCTAACCCAAAAAATAAGAATGTGATATGTAAAAAGTGTTTGTTTTGAAAAAAATTGAAAATAAAGGGTAAAGTGATAAGAAATAAGGAATGAATGGTTTGTAAAGGCTAATCTAAAATTGAAAGCTTTGATTTTGATAAGACTCCTACTCTAATGTAAAGGTTGAAAATATCAGAATTTTTCTATCTATTACTACACAATAAATATATAAGATATTCTATATGGATTTGAAATTAGATTTTTTTTACGTACATCTAGATTAAAAAGTTTACGTTGAACAACTATGTGGCTTCATTATTGGTTAAGATGAAAGCCATGTCTCAAGGTTGAATACATATTTGTATGGGTTGAATGAAGCTCCTATATCTTGGTATTATAAACATGATACTAACTTTAGATATTTAAATTTAAAGAAAAGAATATTTAATGGTAACCTATACATAAAATTAAATCTAGAGGTTTCCATATTAGGATTTTCTAGGCCAATGACATTATATTCCTAGGAAATGATGATGGAATGTGAATTTTTTTCTGGAGGAGATTAAGATGTTATTTTAAATGTATACTCTAGGAGAAATTAAATATTTTATTAGATTAAAAATATTTCAAATGAACCAATAAATTTTCCTATATCAAGAGAAGTATTCTATAGAACTTTTGAAAGAGATTTTCATTAAAGATTCAAATCTAGTTTCAACACCAATTTCACAAAGATTATTTTTTTTCAAAATATAGGAAAGGAAAGTAGGTAGATCCTATAGTGTTTATGAAGATGGTTGGAAGATTTTTATATTTAATGAATTCAAGAATAGATATTACGTGTGTTGTTACATTATCCACTACACATCAAATTTCACTAAAGGAATCTCATTTTATAATAAGAAATATAATTCTTGGATATATTAAAGGAATAGTTTATTTTGGAAAAAAATATGATATATCAAGAAATATTGGTTTGTTTAGTTACAGATATGAAAATTGGGAATGTTATGTCAATAAATGAATATTCATATTTGGTGTAGTTTTATTATTGGGGGAAATTTGTGTTAGATTGTATATAGAGAAGAAAAATTCCGTAACTCTCAACATGGATGAATATGATTATGGTGCTTCCAAAAAAACTTTAACATTGTTAATGTATATGAAAAAATAACTGAAATATTTGTTAGATTATGTGATGATTCTATATTTCTTGGGTAATTTTAAGGAAATTGATATAAAACTCACTACTAATTATGTCAAATATTCTCACTCTAAGAACATTGAACTATAATATAAATTCATTTAAGAGACCATAGAAATAATTAATCTAAATTTGGAGTTATTTCCTAAAATGGAGAAAGTTTATTATATCTTTAATAAACATTTACTGAAAAAATTTCATATATTGAGGTTGATCATGGGAGTAAAACATCAATCCATTTAAGGATAATATATGTAATTTCTATCTCTTGTGTTATCATTTATTTAAAGAGTGTTGTCAAGGGGGGAGAAAAGTTGAAACATAAATCTATCTATTTTAATGTTTATTACTTTTTAAAGAGGATATTTTATTTAAGGATAGGTTTCTAAAACGTTTAAGCTATGATTATAATATGTGTGACCTATTTTAAAGGTTTTTTGAAGTGCACACAGGAAGTTGTTTTTTGTACAAGTTGATGCTTTCATTTTGTAGGAAGACGATGTTGCAATGGAATAAGTTATAAATTTATTAAAAAAGTTTTTTAAATATTTTCTTATGGATAACATGATATTATTTTCCAATGATTCATTATTCCTATAATGAGTTCACTCTCCATGGATTTGAATTATCAGATTAGAGATCCATTTATTATGTTATAAAGATTTAGTTATTTATATTCCCTACTTTATAACAAAATCCAAAAGGGGATATTGTTTAGATAAATTTTTTTTGAGGGTTTTTAAAAAAATATTGAGGTTTTAAGTAGTTTATTATTATTAAATAAGAATGTTTACATAAAGAGTGTTGTTTTGTTTCCAAAACAGAAAACAGTTACATTGATTAATTCCTTAAAATACTGATTGGATTGAGTTTCTATTTGACCAAGGTCACTAGGCTAAGTCCAAAAACATGAGTACAATAGGTCAAAGAAATCAGTATAAGGTGAAAAGATGAAGTATGGAACCACACATTTCCACCATGTTACAAGACTAACACAAATAATATCATATGATTATATTCTTATCTTAAAGTACGAAACATCATGTCCATTATTAGTATTCTAATCTAAGAGTAATTAAAAAGGGTGAATTATGGTATAATTATACAAATTGAATGGAATGAATAATTATAATTTTTTCTAGACCGACACTATTAAAAAATTGGCTAGATGTTAAATGTTTAATGTATGGATTTATAGAGTTACATGAATTAATGTTTCATATTTATGAATCTATGGAGGTATGGTGGTACAATGAGTTATCGATCAGATACTTATGAAGTATATCGATCATTGGATATTTTAGGAAGCATTGAATAGAGGTATTTGGGAAATTTCATTAGACATAGGTAATATGTTTAACTTTTACAAAGTCATCCTAACATTTATAACTAGTAAAATCAGAGTTATAAGTTCTTTGGATAATGAATTTCTAAAGATTCATTATATAATAAAACTTAATTTCATCAGATCAAGTTCACAAGATGAACATTTTGAAAAGTCACTAAGAACATAAGTTTTTATAGTCTGATAGGATGAAAGTGAGTTTAATGAAGTTCCTAAAGTTATAAAATAAAAGAATTTTTTATTTGGTATAAATTATATTGGATAGAATTGTATAAATATGTGAAGTTAATAAGTGTCATAATTATTGAAGAAAAACACATGATTCATAAAACTAATGGTTCTGTATGGATCCGTTAGAAAAATAATCCTATAAGAGGTTTTTCAAACATAGGTTTACAAGAGAATGCAATAATGGAATTTTTCATAAGAAATTCATTATTTGAAGAAAGAGTCTTATGAATGTTTTCTAGTTGTTTCTATGAAGGTGTGAAAGAACAGAAGATAGATTTTCCTAAACTAAAGATGTGTACATAATTTGTACAAGATGGGAGGTTCAAATTTTTTTTTTATGTTTTCAAAAATTCATTAGTATGAATATGTTGTAATGTAAATTAAATGTTTCAATAATCACAGAGGATAGATTTTTAATCTCACTAAGTTTTAATAAATTTTGAAGATTAATTTTATTTCTAAGATATAATTAATGTTCTTATCATTATAAAAATTTTAAGGGAGTCTTATTTTGATTATTTTGACTGAGCTTCCCAAAATATTAATGAGAAAATTCAAATTAGAATTTTTATAAGTCCATGATTTCCATTGTAGTTTTGGAGGATGGGTGAATATATAAAATTTTTGAGGCACCAAATGATGAAACACTATTGATACATGAAATAGAGAATAAGTGATAATTTTTTAATGGAATATGTTTAATACCATGGTATATTTGGTTAAGGAAGTGATATTGTCTAGATTTTCCTAATAGTTAGTGTTAAAAAAATCGTGGGTGGAGAAGTCCTCATTTGAACAACGAATCATTTGGTATATTATGAATAGTGTGTCACAACAATTAAAATAACATGTTGAAGAGGAAAAAGGTTGAAAGGGGATTCAAATAAACTATATTATAATGAAAGAACAAGATGTAGAAAATATATATTGGAAAAATTCATATTCATGTTAAAGAATACTTTCTTTCTCACAGCTATGTATGAAATTAAAGAAGAATAATTTACAAGAAGGAAAGTGTGAATAAATAAGAATAATGACAATATACTAAATCTTCTTAGTGAAGGTTATTATAATTTTTATAAAACATTCCTATATCTTTTATCTATTAAAGGTTCACATGACTTATCAATTGACTATAGTTCTATAAAATTGAATATATATTCCAGACATACTGTAACCACTAAAAATATTATTTTCTAGTGGTTTGTTTGGTCTTGGATTACATCCAAACACGTCTAAGGACTAACTACTCTTATTGAGTAGTGAAATTTGTAAATACCTATGTTTATATGTTTCTTCTTGTTTATTATTTTCAATAATATTCATTTCTTACAAATTGAGGGTGAATGTTGTTTCTTAAGTATAAAAATATAAAAAACATGTGATAATTGATTTAACTAACCTCATTTTAGTGGTCAAACATATCTTGATTAGTCTTTTCAAAAGCATCATGGGAACCCTAGGTATTGGGAAAGGAAAATTATACGTAATGGGTTCCCATTACACAATTCATTATAGTGAGTAAAATTTAATACCTCCACTATCCAATGAGGTCATAAAATTTCTATTGAGTGTAGGTATGACCCTAGTTAGTGATTTTATTTATAGGTTCCTCGATCCCTAGTGACCTCAAAGTGTTTCTCCTGTGTTTTTTTAATTCCAAACACTAATTTTTTTCATTCACACTTGATTTACTTCATACTCTTCATGATTCATGTTCCTCTTTCTAAAACAATTTTAGAACTTTCATGACTTTCTTATAAGTGACTTGGTTATGTTTTGTTAATTTAAATTACATTATTTATCAACCTTTTGATATTTATGCATTTAAATTTTTTTGGTGTGTTGAATTCATTTTATAAAATTCTCAATATTTAATCAAACAATGTTTCTAAAATAGTTTACCAAAAATATGTGTTCAAATATTTGGTTTACGAAATAACTTCTAAAAATAAAATCCCATGTATTTTTTTTATTATAAGAAAAATATATTAATAAATTAATGTATTTAAAAATTTAATTTTTGGAGTATTTTTAATAGATAATGAATTGAATCATTAGTGAAACCATAATAGGTTTTTAGACTACACCCTACTCACACCATTCAATTTTTATTGACTGAGTGGTTCTTGCAGTTCTCAATTTTCCATAAAGAGTTCCACATATTTGAATATTTTTTTACCACTCTTGGATGAGGCTTTAATGAATTATTTAGAGTGACCTTAAGTTACATTGGATATATTGTTTATGTATGTTCATATTTATTATAATAACTTTAGTTTCTTGACCAAATATCCCATATATGTTTCTATTTATTTTTTTAATTTGTGTTTTGTTATACATGTAAAAATAGGGGAGGTGGATCTTAGGGTTTATTTTAGTGGTGGTACTTGGAGGTGAGATGAGGAAATTTCTTTATTTTATTCAAAATATAATTTTATATTATATTGTTTCATTTTTACTAGTGTGTGGAATTTTTATTTATGGAGTGGTCATTCACATTATTTCCAAAACTTGCTCAAAATTTTTATGGGAGAATTTATTCCCAATGTATGTTCTTAATTCTTAGGAACTGATGCCAACCAGTGGGGATTTCGAATCTCCTTTAGGACCTATCACGAGCTATCCCATGAATCCAATGGATGGATAAATTAGGCTAGTTTATGAAAACATGGTATCAGAGACAAGGTTATTAGGATGGAACAATTTATTAAAGTATCCCTTATTATTTATGATGTGTGGTATATGGATATAAAATCATTGGGGCTCTAGAGGTAGGTAATGGGTTAGTTCTTATCATTGTTGTTTGTGATGAATCCTGAGTCACCATCAGGTGTTAAGATTTTAATTTTTGATTTCGAACAATATTTTGGAATATTTGTGAATTATTTTGATTTTAATTAAATGTGTTTAGAGTTGAATTTGTGTTTTCTAGTGTGATTAATGGATTTATTGAATTTTGATATGAAATGGGAGTTTATTTGGGTGTATAAAGTGAGCTCATAGATCTTGGTAACCCGTGTAGATCCCACATAAATAATTATATGTTACACCTGGTAAGAGTTGTGTGGTTGGTAAACAGTTTACCAATCATTAAATCCCATTAATGCATTGTTAATAGTCCCATTTAGGTTGGCCTTATGTTGTGTTATGTTGATTAATTGGGTTTTATTAAGGAATGATAAATAATTTTTTATGTTTAAAAATTGTTATAGAATTTTTATTATTTCAAAATAGAGGCATGAATTTTTATTTTTTTTAAAGAGGGTATTGTTTTATGAGGGCATGATTCTAATGATTTTTTTTCTTTTTGATAGTGAATTTAAATTCAAAAATTAATTTTGTTAAATTGTGTAGTTGTTTTTCAAGGTTTATTTGAAATTTAATTACTGTGTTCATTTTATTGAAATTTATAATTTTTTGAAAGGAATTGGATTTCATTTTCAAAGGTAAATAAAATGTTTTCAAAGTATTCTAATTGTTTAAAAATTAGTTTTTACCTCAAAAATTTGTATTGAAATAATAATAAAGGTATAAGTGTTATTTTTTTTAAAATTTATTTTTTATGAATAATGTTTTTAGATTCACTTTATTATTTATGTTGGTGTTTTCTTATTTGAAATTTGGAAACATAGATGGATGGGTTCATGTTTCCTATTATACTTATTATGAACTAAAAAATTATTGATAAAAAGTGTATGGTTAGTATTTAGGTTTTATTATTTAGTTGTTTAGGAGAAAATTAGTTTTAGTAATTAGTAATAGTTTTCTATTTGAGGTAACTATGTGAAAAGTTAGCACAATTAATGTATTTGAGTAAATTATGAATTAGTGTTTCTTTAGGACACACCTTAACTAATAATTTTATAGTGATAGAAATTTTAGTGATCAATCATCCTATGATTAAGGTGACTTAGTTCTTATTGTGTCCTTTGGTTTTGATGGGAAATTTCAGTTTTGTGTTTGCTGTGACTGGGATTGGTGCTATGTCTTTCAATCATTTGAATTTAGCAAGAGTAATTGTTATGAGAGTAGGTCCAATATTTTCCTCCCATTACACTATGATAAGGTACATATTAATCCTGTTGAGTAATTTTTTTCCTGAGGTGTTTTTGGTTTTATCTTTCCCTTTTATTCAAGACATGTATTTATGGTTGATTAGCAGCTATTTAGTTTACTAATTTCTCTTACGAATTGTTGGTTGTTGATGAACTCTCTAATGAGTATTCTATTCCATTTATAATTTTTTAGTCATTTCATCCTTTCAAGATATTAATTCTTGTTTTTTCTTTGAGATATTTATCCCTTTTTTCTTTTTAGATAAAATTATGCTATCTTTATGGAATTTTGGAAAATTTGTTTTTTTCTGTCATCAGTGTTGGGTTTCCCATGTTTGAGAGGGTAGGTGTTGTCTTGTGGTTCCTTCACTTGAACAATTGTTTTTACTTATCCCACTTTGATAAGTATAATAATTATATAGCTGGGATACCTATTTAGGGTTTTAGTTTTAGATTCCCCCCTTTAGTGTAGTTTCTATTGGTTGTCTTCATAGAAACATTATCCTCAGTTTTTAAGGTCGAGATGTGTTTTTTTCTTTTGGGTGTAAAGTATAATCTAAATGAAAATTATGTTATATCATCTCTTTTAAATTTTGAATCATCCATGAGGACTTAAATTACTTTATAATAGAAAAAGATTTATGATGGGAAAATTTTCACACCACAACCTTAATAATTTAATTAATTATTTTATTATTCCTGAGGTTTGGGTCTCATTATTTTAGAAAATTTTAATTTTTTTATATTGCCAGGTTTGGCCGCATGGTTAATGAGAAAATGTGACAACCATGTAGGTAGGGTCTAAAATATAGTAAATATATTTTTCATGGTAAGACCATGGTTTCTCTAAATATTTAGTACTACCATGCAAAATCCCTAGTTTACCTACTATGAGGTGTGTGGTTTGGATAAACTAATCCAAAACCATGTGGAAACCATGCATTTTACCTAGTTTTCAAAATTAGAATTTTATAATTTTACACCACTAATTTTAACCCAAATTAGGTCCACCTCCAATCAAAACCTATCAAATAATGACTAGGAAACCTAGAAGACTCATGTAGGAAACAACCCTCCCATAGTCCTCTAACTCTTGATTATTCTTCCAGATATTTTGAATGGAATCATTTTAGGTTTGAGTTTCTTAATCAATATATCCTTATTATCCTTATTTCACCCCTTCTATATTTTCCCCAATTATTCACCATGATTTTTATAAAACCTTGGTGGGTTACTAGTTCTTATTATATATGGATTTAGTTCCTTGGTTTTGGGATCTTCTCTTTATTACTCCTCTCAATGATCATCATGGCTTCACATCTTCTGCACTTGGTCCAAGTAGTTGATTCAATGTTCTAAAATTTTCCTTATAATCTAGGTTGTTATTGGGTTTCCTAAATCCCTTTTTATAGATATTATATATTCTAGGTGTTTATTTAAATGTTTCAAAAATATTTCTCAAGGGGGAGAGTTTTTAAAGATAGTTTTCTTCAACCATTGATAATTTTTAATAGTTTTTATGGGTGTTTTGGATTATATTAAAACTTATAAATAATTTTTTTTATTTATAATATTAGCCTATTTTATTAATGGTATTTTTACTTGGTGTTTTATGATTGACTGAGTGCACCGGTTTTTAAATTATGGTCTCTATCATAGTTTTAACATATTTATAAATGTTATTCATCTTCAAAATGTCTTTTTTATGTAAGGTGTTTATAAAAATATATAGGGTTGTATATATATATACATTTTCAAAAGATAATATGTGAATAAAATAATTAATATATAAATATATGGAAATATATTTGTGTATAATGATAATGGAAAACTTTAAAATATTAACATTGATATTTAATTTTCAATTTAAAATAAGTTTTCAAAAATGGGATTTTAATATTTCTTTCAAAATTATAATTAAAAGGCCAATTTGGAATAATTGAAAAGAGCCTTAATCAAATGGACTTTCTTAGAAAATTTGTAATTCTAGTTGTGGTTTCACAAAAAAGAAAGTTTTTTTCATGGAATCATTTTTATATTAATGGGGTAAATTGATTGAATTATGTTCTTATAAAAGAACTTGGTTATTTATCATTTAAGGAAATGATTTATATTAACAATTGTTTTGATGTTTTTAATCCTTATAGTAACTCTAGATAATTTGGGGTGAATATATATGGGAGTAGTTCCCTTAATGCTAGATATGAAAATAAAGTAAATGAAGTAACTCCAATTTATTGTGGCATGATGCACTTCCCAATTATGGAGGGAATGATTATATTTAATAATTTTATTTATGGGTACCCCTATCCATAGGGATATTAGGGAGTTTCTACTAGGATATCTTTCTTAAATTACATTTTTATTGGTTTTTATTTAACCCTTTGTTTTCTTTATACTACCCATGATTCATTTTCTTGTTTATTGATCCTTTTTACCACTTATATGAATTATCTTATAATTTCTTGGGTTATATTTTTTAGTTTCCATTTAATTATTTTTTTGATAAGTGATACTTTTGAATTTTTGAATTTTTTTTGTTGATTTATTTTTATATATTTATTAATATTTAATTGAACAATGTTTTTGAAATTATTTTCCCCTAATATGTGTTATATTAATTAGATTATGAAAAAATAGAATAAATAAGAAATCCCATGGTTTTTTTCAAAATATATGAAAATACTATTTTTTAAATTTATGTATTTCAAACAAAATTTTCTAGATTATTTTAAAAAAAGAATACATGGATTTGTTAGTCAAACACTATTGGGATTTTTAACTCCCACCATACTTACACCACTTGGTATCTATTGACTATGTAGTTCTTACAGTTTTAGGATTTATTATGGAGAGTTCCATATCTTGGTCTCTTTTTTCAAACCGCTAATGGATTGGGATGTTATGTTTGATGGAGAGTGACCATAGGTCACATGGGATAGTTATTTATGTTATATAGGTAATTATTTTTAGTGTTTTTGTAGCCTCATACAAATATTCCATCTCTATTTATATTTATTTCTTTAATTGGTGGAATATTATATATGTCGACACGGTGGAAATGGATCTCAAGGGATATTTATTCATCCTGATTAAGAGGTGTAACGAGGGAAATTATTTGTTTTATTTGAACTATTTAAATTTTTTTTATATTATATTATTTCTAATTATTTGGCATGTGGGCCTCTAATGTACGAAGTGGTCATGTCCATTTTCCACCACTTTTTTATATTATTTTATGGAAAAACCCATTCCCAAAATATTTTCTTAATATCCAAGAAACATTTCCAACCCATGGGATTCAAGAACGCTCTCTATGGACAGTTTTGGTACAACTTTAATGTAAGAAGGATATATGGATCAAGCTAAATCAGGACATCCGAACTAACCATTATCGGCCCAATGGAATGGTAAAAATCCCAAATTGAAACTTAGAACCTGTACAACAAATAAGAGTTTATTAGACACATACATGAGTGTGAATTATTAGTGTGACCACCTCAGGATGGGGGTGGTGACTTTGGGACGTGTTTTTAGTGACCTCAGGATGGGGGTGATCCCTATCGGGTTGGTGGATCTCTATATGAGGTTGACTTGGGATGAATTAATGTGAGGATTTTTTCAGGAGGGAGACCTGTTGGATGTAAAGAGTTTTTTTTATTTTACAGGTGATTGGCTAATGTTATCATTATGCATGGACCTAAGAGTAGGAAGAAGTATCCTTATGAAGGCGGGGATTTTACCTGGTATTAGGTGCAATGTAGACTTCACATCATGAGATTTTACAGGCTGTTTGTCGGTGGTGTCTAGATTGATAATGGGCTATTAGAGTTTTATTTTTGTGACCACTTTTTAAATTTTGGGTCATGTCACCTCTTTATTTCTGGATGGGATTCAGTGTTTCATGTATTATTGGTTTTACCACCTCATGTTTGGTAGCTTTTTGTGCCACATGTTTTTTTGATTATGGGTCTATGGATCATGATGTGTGTGTCTATTTTCCTTTACTTTTTTTAATAAATTTTGTGGGGTCATGGATTTGGGTTACGAAATCCATGATCTGATCTGCCATGGTACAACTAAAGAGGTGAGAAATCAATCAATGAAATTACCAAAATAAATAATATTGAATATCTCACACCTCACCTCTAACATCCCCACATAGAATAACCCCATTCTTATCATATATCCATCACATGATCATATACAACCCATAAAAGGTTAAACAAACATTTGGGGAAAGTAGTGAGGGTCCCACATAAATTAAAAAAATTGTTAAATACTTCCAATGAAATTTATTAATGTCATGACCTATAATTCCATATATCATTCTGAAACATTTAAAATCACACATTTTAAAACCACATATATAAAAAATAGAAATAACACCTTCCACATTTTATACATTCCCTTAAAACCAGGTTTATTTACTCTAAAAACCAAAACAATACCTAATACCATAATTTATTATAATAATTAATTTTATAGCCTCATGTAAATTTAATAAAACAATTTTCATGGTTAAGAACTTAATTTAAAATAATTCAAATAAAACATAAAAAAAATCTTTTTATGCAAAGCATGGAAATCCCTCAAAACCACAAGAGAATTACCTTGAGCAATTTAATAGATAGTTGACACATTAAAACATTTAATTCAAAATCATTTCATAAAACCCCTATGAAAACCCTTGGTTCCATGTTATGTTTTCATTGAAAAAAATTATAGTTTGATCTTAAAAATTATACTAAAATATATTTTAATTAAAAATGGGTTTTTAAATCTCAATAATTCTATGATTTTAAAAATAAAAGAAAAAAAGAGAATAAAAAAATTCAAAAATATATATAATTATGTTGTGACATGTTTCCTTCCATCTAGAATGATTGAATGAGAAAGGAAACAACCTCCATGGGTCCTATAAAAAAACCATTATTAAAGAAAACCAAATAAATAAATCCCACCAATACAAGAATTATATTTTATAGGGAGATAGAAAAGATAATGGGAAATGGAGAGCTATATAAGAAGAATACGACATGGGTTAAAGTGGAGAAATTACAATGAATAATCCATAAATCTGATGGAAAGAGTACATAAAATCAAAGGATGGGGTGGGGGGGGGAACTCTCGTTAGGTATCCGTGAGGGTCAGCTGAATGTGAGGGCGAAGAAAGGAGAAGGGTATGTTTCCCTAATAATGTTTTAGATAATTTTTTAGATAGAACATAGGAGTTGGATGGGATGGATTTTAGTTAAAACAACTTACAATTTTCAGACACCCTCGTGTTTTTTGTTGATTGGAAATATAGTCGAACGATCTAGTTACAAATTGTTAGAGTATATATGTAAGATAAGTAGTAAATAATAGTATCATAAATTCACAAATATTTTGAATAATTAATAAAAATATTATAAAAAAATTATATAATCTTTGCACATAGTTTCAAATAAAAATTCAAAAACCCATAAATGGGATATAATAAAACAAACCATCCATAACCTTAATCGAAATGAATAATGTAATCCTGTCCTTAGGTATTCCTGATGTTATACCTAACAAAAGGTTTTATCTTTCTATCCCCTAAACCCCTTTATATAAAATAGTCAGAAGTTTTTCTGTCTTCATATCCCTAGAATCCCTCGAACAATATGATTAGTTACTTTGACTTTCTATCCCAAAAAAACCTTTACTCAAAAGTCAGATGAACACTTAACACATAATGATATTTATTCTTAATTGGAATCCATCAGTTCAAGTGATCCTAAAACTAACAAATAAAAGAAGGAAAAAATAGATAAATGACAATAAAAGCCTCAAAAAACATATACCCAAATCACAGAACTCAAAAAAACATATAATTAAAAGAAGACTAAAAAACAAGCTGTTACAAGATTCAAATTAGACTCTATAATATTTCATAAATCCCATTAGTTATCTTCACAAATATGATTTATTGGTCATATTTATAATCTTTATTATAATATCCTTTAACTTTATAATTTTCTAATTCCCAAGTTCAATTTCAACTATATCAGAAGATTCATCACCATCTATCGACAAACATAACCAAGTTCAACATTTTTAAATGAAGTTATTCCAGAACCACTATAGTGATAATATATCCAATTAATGTAATATTTCATGTAGTTTTATATCATTATATTTTTATTAATTAATTTCATTTTAATTTCATTGATTGGAAATTAAATTATATACAAAAAAAATTATAAATTATATTTAATTTAAATAAAATTACAATGAAGTGTATTGTGAATTTGAAAACAAAATTAGTAAGTGAGTCATTGTCTCAATAATCTCACCCTTTTTGGAAAGCATGAGATATATTGTAAAAAATGATAAGATATACTGAATTTTAAAATAAATATCCTTATAATATTCAATGAATTAATATTATTAATCTTCAATGTACATCATTAATAAAAGACATATTAGATACAAATAATATAAGTAAATATAAATATACTAATTTATTCCCACTATTTAAAGGTATAAAGGAATACCCCCCTTAAAATGAATGTTAAAGTTCCAATTAAACCATGTTTTCTCCTTATTTGAAGAAATCTAGAAACATATAATTGTCCATTTTCTTCCTTTCACATATTCTAAATATTTTTCATTTTTTTCTCAAATTTTCTCAACCTTCCTCATTATTTATTAACCTTCCCATCCACTGTGATTTAAAAAATATAAATAAACTTAATTATTTTTTAAATTATTCATTAAAAAATAATTATATATCTCTCTCATTTTCAAAATTAATTCATAGAAAAAAATGAATTAGAATAATATAAGTTTTATATAATTGAACCTCCCAGAAGTTATCTTCTGATATACAGATGGTCAATCTATTTTTTATATTTTTCTAGGAAAAAGTCCATCTTTAAAATATTTATCATTTATAAAATATTTTCTTGAAAATATGATAATAAATAATTCTCATTTTCTCTCAGATATTAATGAATTAAATATTTAAATAATAATTTTAGAAGCTAAATTAAGTATATAATGTTCATATAACAACATATATTTCATTAAAAAATAAATACAATAAAATAAAGTATAATATAAAATCAAAACAAAATTCCCCCTCTCAAAGAGTTGTTTAATGTTAAGAGATATATTAAAAAAATAGTAAAATAAAGATCACATTAAAATGATCATTCTTAAATTATGTTTAATATATTATAATCTCTTAGAATTTAAATTATGATGATATTTAGTTCTGATAAATTTTGGAATAATACCTTCTTTAATTGTGTGATCCTCAAGAAACTTTTGTCTTACATCTATATGATTTAAACATGAATGATATGTTGGGTTCTTAAAAAAATAAATAACACTTGTGTTGTCACAAAGAATTGGATTTTGATGGAAACATAAACCAAAATATATGAGTGTGGGTTTCATCCACAGTATGTATGCAAACCAACGTCCAACTTCTATAAATTTTTTCTTTTGTAATGGAAAGTGAAATTGAGTGTTACTTCATACTAGAGGAAGAATCTAAATATTCTCCAAAGAAATAATAAATTTCAGAATTACTCTACATATCTAATCTACAACCTCTAAAGTTAGTATTCGAGTAACATTTATGAAATTAATAATTTACATAATAATAATAAAATAAAATTTTCTAACGATTCTTTATGTTAGAAAAAAAATTAATTTTACCACATTAAGATATGATTCCTTCATATTTTCATAAAACATCACCCAATAAAGCTAATTTTTTTGTATGGTTTACTTTTATTAAGATAATATCAACCTGAAATCATAACTCTATATATTTTTTATCAATTGGTTTCTTAGACTCATCATTGATATGTATGATAAAAGATTCTATCTACGTAATTATTCTTGAAATAATTTCAAAACCAAAATGTTTGAGTAAAATATAATATATCTATATTGTGATAAAATATTTCCTTATGGTTTTTGAGTTATTTGGAATCCAAGGAAAAAATTAATTTCTCTCAACATTATCATTTTAAACATGCATTACGTAAGTCCCAAAAAACTAACAGACATTGATTTTTAAGTTGAACCAAAGATAATGTCATCGATATAAATTTGCATAATGATATTGTCTTTGAAAACATTTTTCATAAAATGATTTTGATCAACATTTCCCTTTATAAAATAATTTTTATGTAAGAATATTGTAATTATATGATACCATGCTCTTAGGGTTTTTTATTTATATTTATTTTGTATGTTTAAATAAAGAATCTAGAAATTTAACAAATTCAAAAAATGGGATTGTTCAAGATTATCTTCTTCTTGAAAAAATCTATATTGGAATGTTTTTTCACATATTATTGAAATAATCTAAACTTCATATGTTCTCTATAGTATAGTAAGATCATTATATATTCAAGTTTACTTACTGGTGAAAAAGTTTTACTGTAGTCTATACCTTCTTCTTAGTAGTCAAATTTTGTAACAAACATTTATTTATTCCTTACTATATTTACATTTTTCACAATTTTTTCAAAAAAACCATTTTACGCTAATTATATATATATATTTAGGATGTTCAAACAAAGTAGAAAATTATTATCTTCAAATTGATTTATCTCTTCCAACATATCCCTAAAGAAATTTTCATTTTTAAAGGAATCATCTTCAAATTTTTTCTTTAATTGAGATAAGAATTTTTGATTCTCACATTTATTTCATAATGAACTTATAGTTTTGGATGGTTAATTAAAATCTCTAATAACATTATTATTGGGATGAATCCTTAATATCGGTTGGTTCTTAGGTAAAGTGGTGATTTGATCCTAAACTACTAGTTGTACTTCTTCTATTGAAAGATTCTACAAATATTGAAAATAATTTAAATTTAGTATCAGAGGGTTTTCTAACAATTTTTTCAAATCAAATTATTTTAAATATATAAAAATATTCTAAAAAACATCATCAAAGGATTAAATCATAACCAATTTTTAAAAATAATTGGAAAACAATCATGAAAATTTATATGAATAGTATCTTAAATAGAACTTGTTCATTTATTAAAAACTATATTATCCATACTAGTTATAGAATAACTAAGGAAAATTAATTCATTATCCTTATAATGAAATATATGTAGTTGATGATCAGTATTAAAAATGTGTACTTTACATGAAAAGTCTCTTAAGTTCGAATGTTTGAGATTTCTTTCAGTCCAAAAGTCATAAGGTGTATTATTAAAAAAGTTAAAGTAATAATTTATTTATTTCATAAAAATCATCAATCACTTCCAAAAATAAAAAAATATCGAAATATAATATTCACTCAAAAATGTTTCTATGATTTATTAGATAATTAATTTTCCTTTTTTATTACACCATTTTATTGAGGTTTTCATGGTTATGAAAAGTTATGAGTATAAATTTATTACTACAAAATATTTCAAAATTATGGTTTTCAAACTCAACACCATGATAATTTTAAAAATTAATCCATGGAAGGTTTTTCTCATTTTTAATATAGTTATGAAAATATTTTATGTAATAAATTCCTTTAGATTTTTTTGTGAGAAAATATACAAATGGAAATCTAGTTTAATCATCAAACATGGCATTCATATATTTTTTCCCATAATATTCCATGTTTGGTTAGGGAAAAATAAATCCATGTTAACTAACTATAAAAGTTTTAATATTGATACTTCACCATTAGGTTTAAAACCTAACTTATGTTGCTTAATAAGGTGAAAAATATCACATAATTACATGTTCCAATCATGGATTTTGACAACAAAAATATTTTATCAGTTAAAATTATTTAAATTTATTAACCTAGGTTTTTTCTAGAGAGGAGTACCCAACAATCACATTTGACAATTGAAATTTTAGAAATTAGTGAGATCATTTTTGAAATTGTTTGTTTTTAAAAACAAATAAACCAATTAAAACGAATTTTAAACATAATTTGAAGAATAAAGTGATGAGTTTAGGGTAGTATCATATTTTTAAATGATATAAGTTTTGTAAAAATAATTCTTTTTATATCCCTATTTAATGATAAATTAATAAATCCTCGATCGACTTGTCAATCACCCTTGGTAGAAAGAAGCAATTGAAACCACTCTTGTGTGCATGAATGGTCATAAACCATTCCTAAAGAAATAAGGTAAGTCCCAATCAGGATTTTTTCTCCTTACAACTCTAGAAACAATTCACTTATTCCACACACATTCCAACGGTCAATAGAAAATAACCACCTAAAACAATTTGAACGATCGGGACAAACTTCACTAGGAGGGATCTAAAAGATCATCAAAAAAGATATTAAGAATTAGTTACACCAAAAACAAAAATATGATCTCATTAAGAGATTTAGGAAACGCTGAAAAAATAATTCAATAGAAAAAGTGTGTTCTACATTAATGTGAATGTATATGACATTAAAAAATGAAAACTCACCCTTCCCCGACCACTCAATATTTTTACCCCTCCAGGTAAAGGGTAATAGATTTGAAAGGGGAAGAAGAGAGAATTATTAAAATAATAAAATATAAAAGAGAAAATAAATAGTACATAAAGGTTATAATACTCCTGTATAGCCCCTCTATCATCTTATTCAACATCTTTGAATGGAAGTGAACACTCATATTTATTGGAAAGATAGATGGAAAATTTCCCCTCCAGAATCATTACTATGGTAGTTTGAGTTTATTTTTAATAATAAATGATCAAATATTGAGAATTTTTATTTCAAAGTGGTATTTCCCAATATAATATTCATTTACAAACAAAATCCCAACTCATTTAGACTAGAGAAAAAATGTTATGCTCAAGTTACTTAAGAATACTTTTTCTTCCTGAGGTAACACCTCAACTCCCTAAATTGCTCGTGTTAAATTAATGCCTTAACGATAGAATTTCTTCATGAATTTTTTCCATTAAAGGATAGGAGTTCTATTTATAAAAATCATAAATTACATCTTTTTTAGTACTATGGACCTATATATTCTACAAATACTTATGTCGGGTCCATTCTGTCAGCTGAGAAAACTTCTCGATTGATTGATTTTTTTGGGATAGATTATTTCGAATCGGGGCTGGGTCTAGAAGACATATTAAAACCCCATAAAGAAAAAAGACTAAAAAATCAATCAATTTGGATATAAATTGAATCATTCATGCTCTAAACAAAAAATCTCTAAAAAATGTTAAATTTATAGAATTGATAAAATTTTAGAATTAAGCCAAAAATTCACCAAAAATACTAAAATGAAGGAAATCAGCTCAAATTGATTAATTGGAAGTGATTAAATCATATAAATTAATATTAGTAATTATGAAAATATTATCTCTATTAATTCCTCCACACTTATCACTTGGACTCATGGAAAAGTAAATGTCCAAACCAAATCAAAGAAAATTCAAAACATATACCTATGAGATACACCAATTCCATAAAAAGAAACAAAAGATATCATGCCTCATAAAAAATACTATTTTAGGTTCTCAATTTAAATTATTCAATATATTTCTACTTCAATTATCCTCTAATGCAAAAAAGACACCTACCTCACATGAATTTTGACTAATCTCACAAATCTGAATTTTCAAAAAGGTTTTTTATTAACCAAACCAATGCTTGTGCCACCATAGTATTGATAAATTATAACTTCTCACCCCCAATTTGAGTTAAGAACATGTTTTTATCATGAATACTTTACATGTTTTCACTATAGATTTTGGTTGGTAGGATATTGATGTGAAAATTATGAGTCTGAATGAGGAGGGCTTGGCTATTTTTAAAGAAAAATTGAGTGATTCTAATTTTCACTCAAGTATGGCGTGATTCTCATTTACCATAGTAGAAAATTAGCACCATCATCCTGAGAAATCAATTAAATTTCACACCATTCAACATGTTTTAAAAAACATGTCAATCTTATCTAACATAATTTTTCGTGGAAAAATCTAGATAGGCACAAATTTCTTTATTCATTGGATGCTCTGGAAATGAAAAAATCATCTTAACATGAATGCACCAGAAGATGCATAGATTTAAACAGAGTTATTGTTTTCCAAAGAAGACACATCTCATAAGAATTTTTTTTCCACTCAAATTTTTACTAAATGACGTCTTACAACATAATACAACTTCCCACCTCACTTAAGTTCATCTAGATCATTAAATTTCACTTAAATAATATATAGTAAAAGGAATATTTGATTATATGGTGGCTAAACTAATAAGTTATTCAAGGATTCGAAGGGATAAAAGTATTAAACGTAAAATGTAGGAAAAAATTAAAATTATTCTTTTGAAAAGGGTTCCTAAAAATAAAATAAATGCCTTAATCATTTAAAACATAGGTACCTCAAACCCCTGAGTTTTGAAAGGAATAAATAAAATTATGGTTAAAAAATAAAGGTATGGTTCTCTTAAGATGATTGGTGAATGGAAATTGTATAAAAAAAATTGTTCAGAATCCTCATAAAAAGTGTTTTCAATGATAAATGCAATGAGATGAGCCATGAGATTAGAAATGTAGAGAAATATTCATGAAATTCCAAAAGATTTGAACTTGAAAAAAATTAATTTTAGAATTAATTTTTGCTTAGTTTAATGGAGTAAATTGTTTTACTCATGGGCATGGGTTTGAAAATGGAAATGATTGTCCTTTCATCTCAAAATTCTCTAAAATAGTAAAAAATTAGAAAAGAAACATACAAATATTTAAAAAACACACCTTGATTTTGAAAATAAGAAAAAATTGAAAATTAAAAACTAAAAATTCTCCCTCACCCACACTTAAATGACACAGTGTCCCCAATTCATTCAAGTATGTTTTAAAATTTAAGCTGATTTGAAAAATCATTACAAAGGATAAGAAATTGTAAGAGAGAGGTATGACCTGATGTATTTTATTGGTAAATAGGTTGGAGGAGTTTTATATCATCCAATAGATCATAGGTAATGGTCCCATGCAATTTATCATCTCATGTCAATTAATAGTGATTGACTCCTTCTCTACATCCTTCACAATATGCACAACACCGAAATGATATACATGAGTATCAATAAATGTACCTTTCTATATAGAATGAGGCAAACTTCACAAGAAGGAGAATGTTAAAATATCATAGACCAACTATATCAGTAATGAAATACACTAAATCCCAAAAAAATATCACATGATGAGAATTGGGAAACACTAAAAATAAAAAAACATTCAATAAAAAAAATAGAGATTTATATTAATGTGCAAGGATCCAATATTACAAAAGTAAAAATCCCCTTCCCCAATCAATAAGAGTTTTCCCCCTCCATGTGAAGGGAAATCAAGTTGAAAGGGGAAGAATAGAGCATTATTAAACTAAGAAAAGATAAAAGTGAAAATATATAGTACTTAAAGGAGAAAATCCTCTAATATAACCCATCCTTCCTCTTCTTCAACAACATTTAATGGAAGTGAACACTCATATTTATGGGCCTAAGGGGTGGGAAATATTTCATCCAGTTTCACTCCTAAGACAATTTGAGATTATTTTGAACTGTAAATGGTCTAATCATGGGATTTTTTCATCATAAATGGTTTTTATATATCACTTTTTAATGTGCCCACAAAATATCACCTTATTTGTACAAGTGGAAAAAATGTTTTTCTCTAATTACTTAAGAATAATGTTTCTACTCGAGGAGAATCCTTATCTCCCGCCACTTTCTTACATTGAATGGATTCCATAATGACAGAATTTATTCATGATTTTTTTAAATGAGGTTAGTATTACAATTTATAAAAAATCTGGAATCACTTCATTTTGTTCCTAGAGACTAATATATTCCTCAATTATTCATGTGGGGTCTATTATATAAGCTGAAAAAAATTATCCACTAGATTTATTTTCTAGGCCAGTAGGTTTCTAATTAGATATGTGTCTAGAATAAACAGTTGAATCCCATGAATAATGGAAGCCTAAAAAATGAATCAATCAATTAATATAAAAAATTTTATAGTTATGCTCGAAATTCAAAATCTCCAGAAAACTATTAACTTTTGAAAGTTGAGAAATTTTCACAATTAAGCTGAAACTTTAAAAAAATTACTAAAATGATTCAAATAAGACCAAATTGATTAATTTTTAGATATCAAATATTTTTTTTTGGAATTAATAAAATATTATCTCTATAAATTCCCCCACACTTAGAACATGGACTCTACGACAATTAAATATCAAAATTAATTAAAGAAAATTTAAAACGTATACCTATGAGACTCACGAATTCCACACCAAGAAACAAAAGATATCATTACACATAAAAAATTGATGTTCTTAATTCAAATCATTAAATATATTTCTTCTTAAATTTTACTCTAATGCGCATAAGACACCTACCTCACATGAATTTTCTCTCATCTAAAAAACGTAAATTTTCAATAAGGATTTCCTCATCTAAACCAATGAAAGTGTCACCATTGGATTGATAAATTCCTAATAAAAACACAATATGAGTCAAAGACATGTGTTTATCATGAGAACTTTTCATGGATTTTATATGGTTTATGGATGGTTGGATTCTAATGTGAAACAATATGAGGTCGAATAAGGATGGCTTGTCTATTTTTGAAGAAAAATAAAAAGATTCTAATTTTAACTCAAATGTGGAATCCTCCTTATAGCCCATAGTAGTAAATCATCTCCATCATCATGAAATATCAAGCAAATTTCACACCATTTAGAATTTTAGGAATAAAAATATCAATCTTCTCAAAAATAATTTTTCTTAAAAGCTCCAGATAGGAACAAATTTTATTCTCCATTAGATTCTCAAGAAAAGAACACGTTATCTTATCATGAAATCCATAGAATAATAACAGATTTCAACTGAATCATTTTTTTCAACAGAAAACATGCCTCAAAATTATTTGATTTTCCACCAAATGTTTCACCAAATAAGGTAGCGCAACATAAGAAAACTTACCTCCACACTTAAGTTCTACAAGGTCATGCAATTTCACATCAAGAGTAGGTAGGAGAGGGAAAATTGGATTATAATGTGGCTAACCTAACATGTTGTTCATGTATTATAAGTGATAAAAAGATGAAATGTAAAAGTAATGCCAAAATGAAAAAGATTATTTTTAAAAGTGGGTTTAAAACCAAAATAAAAACCAACATCATTTTAAACACATGTACATAAAACCCTCATGTTTTGAAAGGAATAAATAGAATTATGGTTAATACTAGTGAGGTATGGTTCTCTCAATAAGTGAGGAAACTGGAATGAATATGTAAATTTTTTTTCATAATACTCAAAGTAAAGTGTTTTCAACGATAAAGACTGTGATATATGGCATGAAATTAAAAATCCTAAAACTTTTCTTAAAATTCAAAAATATTTAAACTTGAAAGAAAGTAATTTTCACCAATTATTTAACCTCAGTATCATATAATAAATTTTCTCACTCATGGTTATGGGTTTCCAAAATGGAAATAATTATCATTTCAATGGAGATGTTTTTAAAACACATTTAAATTTGGAAGAGAAGAACACAAAAAATTGAGAAACAGACATTTTTTAAAAATGAAGAAAACAAAAAATTGAAAATCCTAAACAAAAATGGTACCCTCCCCCAGAATTAAATTACGTAGTTCTATAAATTAATTCATGTATATATTAATATGTAATCCTATTTTAAAGTGAATCAAATCAAACTTGAATTTTTAATGTAGATGTACAACCTGATGGCTTATTTTGATAAATAGGTTGGAGACGTGTGATCTCTTCCTCTAGATCTGATGGAATAATCCCACAGAATTTCCTTAGTCAATTTCCTTTAATAATGCATGGATCATTATCTCTAATCTTCATAATTTTCATATCACTAAAAGGATATACATGAGTAAATATATGTGGGCCTTCCCATCTAGAAGGAGATAAAGTTCACTAGGCAGAGAGAGCTCAATGATATTCAGAAAAAGCTATTCACAAAAAATTACCAAATCCAAAAATAAAATTTCATTAATAAAATTTCAAAACACTGAGAATAAAAATTATTCTATAGAAAAAGAGAGTTTTTTATTAATGTTTAAGACTCTGACATTACAAGAGGAAAACACCACGTTCCCTGATAACTCAAAAGTTTTACCCCTCCAGGTGTAGGGTATTAGAGTTGAAAGTCGGAGAATATATAATTATGAAACTATGAAAAGATAAAATGTAAAATCCATAGTACTTCAATATTAAAATCATCTATAACAACCCCTCATCCATCTTCTTCAACTACTTTTAATGGAAGTGACGATTCATATTTATATACTTGAGGGGTGGAAAATTTTCCCTCCATATTCATTACTCATATTGTTGGAGTTTTTTTAGAATTTCAATTGAAAGAACATGGGGATGTATTCTTCATAAAAATTGTTCCCTTATATCTTTTTCATGTGACAACGAAATATCAACTCGTATAGAGAAGTGGAAAATTTTTTTTGCTCTAATTACATGACATGACTTTTTCTTCTAGAGGAGGCTCCTCAACTCCCTATACATTCTCTCATTAAATGGATGACTTAATGACTAAATTTCTTTAGGAAATTTGTTTTAGACATGCTTTTTGTGGTCCTCCTTCTAATATAGTTGGAATAATATAATTTTGATGCATATATACTTATATATTTTTGAATTACAGATGTGGGGTTCATTCTATCATAATGAAAAATTTATCCATTTTTTTAATTTTTTAGTGCTATTTTTTTGAATTGGATATAGTTTCAAAAGTCAAATTCAATTCCCATGTAGAAAGGATGGCTAAAAAACTACTCAATTTAGATCAAAAAAGTAATAGTTATTCTGGAAATAAAAAATATCTAGAAAACTATTTAATTTAAAAAATTGAGCGATTTTCATAATTAAACCCAAAATTTACCAACAATACTAAAATTATGGAAATAAACTCAAATTGATTAATTTGATGGGATTACATCATTAAAAAAGATATTAAGAATTATGAAAATATTATCTCTATAAATTCTCCTACACATAGAACTTGGCTTCATGGATAAGTAAATATCAAAATAAAATAATAGAAAATTCAAAACATAAATATATGAGATCTAATAATTCAACCCCAAGAAAAAAATAAATCATGCCTCACGAAAAAAATTAATTTAACTTATCAATTCAAATCATACAATATATTTCTACTGCATTTCTCCTCCCATGTGTATAAG
Organism: Viscum album; assembly: GCA_963277665.1. NCBI lineage: Eukaryota > Viridiplantae > Streptophyta > Magnoliopsida > Santalales > Viscaceae > Viscum > Viscum album. The sequence continues at coordinate 1,573,667,139 of OY728119.1, read as the reverse complement.
ACACTTTCCTCACGTGAATATTCTCTAGTATAACAAATTTCAATTTTCAATAAGGCCTTTCTCATCCAAACCAATGAAAGTTTCACCATAGGTCTGATAAATTCTAAATTATCTACCTGATGTGATTCAAAAAAAGTGTTTATCATTGGGAATTTTCAGGTTTGTTCTATGGATTTTGGTTTGGTATATTTTGATGTGAAATATTTTTTGCCCAAATTAGGAGGGCTTATATTTTTTGATGAAAATTTGAATGATTCTAATTTTTTTCAAGTATGGTATGCTCCAGACCCCAAATAGAAGAAACTTAGCTCCATTATCAATACAAATCAAGGAAATTTCACTCCAATTAGCATTTTAACAATAAAAATATAAATATTCTAAAACATAATTTTCCTTGAAAGCTACATATAAGCATAAATTTATTTCTCCATTAGAATCTCAAGAAAGACACAAATTCACTTATCATAGATTCTCTAGAAGGGGCACATCTTTCAACAAAATGACTTTTGTGCAGCAAAAAAAACTCTTAATAATTTTATTTTCCACCCAAAGTTGGTGCAACTTTGGTTTTTTATGGATTCTAAGGGATAAAAGAATTAAAATTACAAGTGAGTCCAAAATGAAGTGGATTAATTTTAGAAGTTGTCTTAACACCAAATATATGCCTCAATAATTTAAAACACAAGTACCTCAAACCCTCAAGTTTTTAGAGGAATAAATCAAATTCTGGTTAAATCAAAAAAGTTATGGTTCCCTCAAGAAGTGTTATTAATGAAACAAATATGAAAAAATGCTCCAGAATCCTCATAAGAAAGTGATTTCAATGATAATGACAATGATATGTGGCATGAGATTCAAAAATTAGAGAACTATTCATGAATCTCCTAATGATTAAATCATGAAACAATGTCATTTTTAGTATAAATTTAATCTCAGTTTCATGGAATAAATTTTCTCACTCATGCGAAAGGGTTTAAAAAATGGAAATGATTATCATTTCAACTCAAGAGTTTCTAAAACACAAAAAAATTAGAAATTAATCCCACAAAAATTTTGAAAAAAATGAAATTTTATTAAATGAAGAAAAAAAAATGAAAATACAAATCTAAAAAGGTTACCTCCCTATACATATATGATATAGTGTCCTAAATTCACTCAATGAGATTTAAATATTTAAGTAGATTTGTAAATGAATCACAAAAAACAAGAAAGTTGAAATGAGAGGTATGAATTAATGGTTTTTATTGATAAAAAAGTTCGAGGGGGTTGATATCCTCCCCTGGATATGAGGAAATGGTCCCCTGTAATTACTTCTGCTGGTGTCTATTAATAGTGAGAGGATCCTACTCAACATCTTCACAATCTTCATAACACTGAAAGTTTATACATGTGTAACTATAATTGGACCTTCCCATATTGAATGAGATAAACTGCACTAGGTGGAGGGAGTTCAAATATCTTCAAACAAATATGTAAACAATGAATTACATCAAATCTCAGTATAATATCATATTAAGAGAATTGGGAAAAACTAAAAAGAAAAATCATTCAATAAGAAAGTGAGTTTAACATTAAAGTGAACGAATCTGACATTACAAAAGGAAAACTCCCCCTTCCCTGATCACTTATGATTTTTACCCCTCTATGTGAAGGGTAGTAGAGTTGAAAGGGAAAAATAGAGCATTGTAAAACAAAGAAAAGGAAAAAGAAAAAAAATCATTGTACTTCTAGGTTACAATCCTCTTATAGAACACCTCATTCATCTTCTTCAAGAACATTTAATGGATGTGAACAAAAAATTTTATAGGCTTGACGGGTGAAACTTTTTCCCTCCAGATTCATTCCTCTAAAATATTGAGTTAATTTTGATTATTAAATGTCAAAATCCTGGGATGTTTTATTCATAAATTTTCCCCTTTCTCTTTTTTCCATTCACCCAAAAAATCTAATCTCATTTGGATAAGTGGAAAAAATTTTATGTTAGAATAACTTAAGAATAATATTTCTTCTCTAGGAGACTCCTTAACTCTATCCACTTTATTACATTAAATGGATTTCTTAATGACAAAATTTCTTCATGAAAGTTGTTTTGGACATGAATATAGTAGTAATATTCGTAATAAATCTATAATCTCTTAATTTTTATGACTATAGAATTATATATTCCCCAATTTTTTATGTGGGGTCCATTCTATCAGCTAGAAAATTTCAAAAATTGATTGATATTTCTAGGATAGTGTGTTTCGAGTCAGATCTAGGTCTAGAATATAATGTTCAATCCCATGAAAAAGGAATCCTACATAAAAACAACAGAATATGGATAAAAATTATTACACTTATTCTCAAAATATAAATGCTCCAAAAAATAATTAAATGTACAGAATTGACCAATTTTCACAATTAAGACCAAAATTCACCGAAAACACTAAAACTAGGAAAATCATCTCTAATTGATTAATTTTAATGGATAAGATCATTGAAAAACATATTAATAATTATGAAAATATTATCCCTATAAATTCTTCCCCAATTAGCTGTTGGAATCTTGGATAAGTAAATATCAAAATCAAATCAACTACAATTCAAAACATATACATATGAGATCCACCGATTCCATGCCTAGAAACAAAAGATATTATGGCTTGAAAAAAAAATTAATTCAAGTTCTCAGTCCATATCTTTCATTATATTTGTTCTTTATTTATCCTCCCATGCACAAAAGACACCTACCTCACCTGAATTTTCTGTCATCTCACAAATGTCAATTTTTAATAAGGATTTACTCATACAAACCAATAAAATTCTCACCATTGGCTTGATAAATTCTTACTTTTTTACTCGATATTATTCAAGGACTTTTGTTTATCATAAGGGCTTTTCTGGGTTGTTCTCTGGCTTTTGGTTGGTAGGATTTTGATGTGAAACATTTTTAGACCAAATGAGGGGGGCATGGATCCTTTTGAATCAAAATTATAAGATTATAATTCTCACTCAAGTATGGTATCCCCCTCACACCCACATATTATAAAATTAGCTTAATCATCATGAAAACTAAAGAAAATATCTAACCATTCAACATTTCATCAAAAAAATTCAATCTCCTTAAACATAATTTTCATGAAAGTTCCAGAAAGGCACAAATTTCATTCTCCATTGGAATCTCCAGAAATTCACAAATTATTTTATCATGAAAGATCCACAAGTAGTAAAACTTTTAAATGAAAGATTTTTTTCAACAGAAAAAACATCGCATTAGAATTTTATTTTCAACCCAATATTGGTGAATTTCTTGTATCTTTTAAATGTTTCTAGGAAACTAACATTTTTGAATACTTTTGAAAAATTAATGAGAATATTTAAAAAATGTTAGAAAATAAAGTATAGATTCAAAAACATTATTTCTTTTAATTTTAGGTCCAATGTTTTATCCATAAGATAAAGTGTTAAAAAACCCAAATATATAACCGATTAAACTCTTAATAAAACAGCTTCTTATCACATTGTCATTAAAAATATTTCGAAGAAATCGATCATCCCAAATGTAATATATAATAATATTTATATTTGTAAATTTAGTGATAATTTAAATGGTATGGGACCATATATATTAGAAGATAATTAACCATTTTATCATACCAAGTAACTTCTCCTTCAATCAAATAAAACTACTATTCTGGAAGGTGATCATTTAATGATTCTTTTTACGGAATTTCATCTTCAGCAGTATTGGGAAGTCTGAAAAAATGATCATTCTTTTAGGTATCATCTCCCTCATTTTCATTGATTTTTATAATGAACTAATATAGTAGTAAGATCCATCTCACTAGCCTTAGTTTAGCCTTATCTTTCTTCATGAAGTTGTTAAGATATGCATGATCAAAAAACACTATGAATTTAGTTCTAATAATATACGATCAAAATATTTCTAAAGGAAAATATACTACTAAAAAATTATTTTCAAGGGTTTTTTAATTTAATTGAGTTACATCCATGGTTCCTGAGGCATATAAAATGGCGTATGGCCTGCCCTAAATTCCCTAAGAAAGTACTACTCCAACTACTTGGTTGAAATAATCACAATGTAACTCAAATGGTTTTTCCTAGTTTGGTAGATGCATTACTCGTGGTGTAATGAATCTCCTCTTCAGCTCATCAATGAATTATATACATGTACTATTGAAATACAAATAATCATCTTTCAAAATAAATATCGAGAGAGGGAGAGAAATTTTATATAAATGTTCGATATACATCAGGTAGAATCTAGCATATCCTAAAAAAAATCAAGCATGTTTCAAATAATTTTGGTACAGAAAAAAATTAACCACTTATTTTTTTGATTTATCCACCTAAATGCCTATTTTTGGAAAATGAAATTACCAAGGAAAATTACTCTCTCAACCATGAAATGACACTTTTCAAAATTTAAAACAAAATTCTTTTCAATGTAGGTTTTCAAAACATTTCAAGATTTTTCAAACAATGGTGAAAATAATTTCCAAAAAACTATGACATAATCCAAAAAAACCTACATTAAATATTCAAGGATATCAGAAAAAAATACTTACCATAAACCTCTAAAATTTACGTAGAGCATTAAATAATCCAAATAAAATCAATTTATATTAAAAACATGAAAAGGGACAAGTATTGGTTGTCTTCTCTTGACCCACTGGAGTAATAGGTACCTAAAAATACTGTGAAAACCCAATAAAAATTAAATAACACATTCTCCCAACCAATCTCTATAACATCCAGTCAATGAAGGGAGTGGGAAAATGATGTTTTTTAAGTGAAAAAATTTGACATCCAAAAATCAATTAACACTCTATATCTTTTCAGAATTCTCACATAGATTAATTCATTCTTTTCATTCCTCACTATGGTTAGGCCGGTTTTATTTAGAACTACATGAATTGGACTAACCCACTGTGAATATGAGATGGTATGTATGATCTTGTCTTACATGAGATTCTCAATCTCTTTATTCAAAATTTCTATCATGGTGGGGTTCATCATCTTTTGGGGATTTCTGATAGATTTGGAATCTCCTTAAGAATAATTATATGTGAAATTACGTTTGTGTTTATTCCTAGGATATAACCAATGATCCACCCTATTTCTTGGAAAATATATCCCAAAATACCAATAAAATATTTTTTCTGGGGTTTCATATATATTATTAGAAATTATCCCTGGAAATTTATCTCTTACCCTAAGGTACCCATATTTTAGATCATGAGGGTGTTTTTTTAATGTCAGATCATGGGGATTCTCAAGGGAAGAAATTAAATTGATATTCCCCCATCCAAAGGTTTTTCCTAATGTAAAAAGAAACCATATCATCTTCCTCATAATTTAATAAATCATTAAAGGAATAAGATTATACACATTCTTCCCACTTGAAATCAGTATATCCAACATTTTGTGAATCCACATGCTTAGTGATATTTTCAGTGGAAAAATTATCTCAAAAGGAAAATAGTTCATGAAACATTCCTGATCATTCAATTGGATGAGTACCAAATTTATGTTAGAGTTGAAATAGTGAGTAATCATTTGAGGGTTGCCTTAGGGATTAAAAAATATTGAAGTGTACATTTTTATATAAAAATTACAAATTGAGTGTACCTTCATTTACATTGATGATGGTTGTGGATGTCTTCAAGAAAGAATCTCTAAAATGATAGGTGAGTGTGAAGGACTCTTATATCCTTCTATATTCATCAGATATAATTCAATTGGGAATAAGAGATCGTTTACATTCATATGAACATCCTTTTGAACACCTAATGGGAAGACTATGAATCTATTTTCAAGCAGTATAACCAATATTGTGGTCTTCAAGTATCCAATATTAAAATAATTGTGTACTTGGTGAGGCAATAAACTAGTTGAGGAACCCAGATCACATAAATAATTAGATAAATTTAATGATCCAATGGTGCATGAAATAGAAAATGTCTATGGATCTTGGAATTTGGTTGGAAATTGTGATGTTATAGGGGATATGACACTTCTTCCCAAATTGATCCTCTCATTCCACTATTGTATTCACTTCTTGATGTAAATATCCTAAAAAAATTTAGCTTGATTTGTAATTTATTTTAGTGATTCCAGTAGGGGAACATTAATCTCCACTTTCAAGAAGGTGTCTGATATTTAATTATGATGTAATTCTTATTGTAATCTCTTTGACTCAATCATCATTGATATAAATGGTGGAGGTATGTTTTTATTTTCCCTTTCCTTACTTTTTAATTTTGTTTCATGTATCTTCCTCCTCGTCATATCCTCCTCATCCTCCTCTTTCCATTCTTCTTCTCTGTGCATTTTTATAGAATTTTAAAATTTTCCAACTTCTTTCTCCCTTATATCAGGTTTTATTGTTTCATGTTCATGAGATACTAGTGTTGAGGGTTGTTTTCCACTTCTTATAGTCATTTTATGACATTATCCATTGGGTTTGTGACTATTTGGGATTGGATTTTCCTGGGAATTTTGGTTAGAAAGACTATTATACTTTCAAAATTATTGAACAAATATTTTATAGTGTCTTTCAACACAAAAATATTAGATATATGATATTTGTTTTGAATTTGAGTTTCTGAACTAGTGGATGAATTCTTATAGGTTCTTTGAAATGTGGGTGGTTGGCGGTAAAAGGGATGGTTATAGGATTTTTTTTAAATGGTGGTGGGTTTGGGAATTGTTTCTAGAATGGGGGTTCGTTTTGGAACTGGTTCTTGTATGGGCGTCTTAGATGATTATGTTTATTTCAAAATACATATTGAAATTGTTTATAATCTCTTCATACTGGATTTTTTTGGTAATTTCCTCAACTAAAAGGATTAAAAACAAGTTTAAATTCCTTGTATTTCAGAACAATGGTTAGTGAAATGATTATGTGGTGAGCATAAACCACATACCTTAGTTAGTGATTTCTAGTCACCCACTTGTTTCAAGGAAATATTATCATCATACTAGTTGACTTATAAATTTTAGATACCTATAATGGTGATGGATAATCGGTTTTACCTATTTAATACCTATTGTTCCCGTACGTCTTGTACCGAATTATTGTGAGTTTTGGGAAATCTTCCTAAAAATTCCCCTGGCTTCTCCTGGTGACTTTTAAATCAATTAACCTTTTGATGATGCATCAATAAGGTTTATATCATTTCCAATAAAACTTGATAAAATAAGAAAACAATTTGATGCCACTAATTTTCATGATGTGGGAAGTTAGAAAATATCTTTTTAAATAATTCCCAGTACTCATAAAGGGTTTCTATATATGGATGTCTGATGGAATGGATTTCCTTACTAATGGATATTCTTTTAGAGGTTGGTAAGAAATGTTGCATGAATAATCTCACTAATTAAATAAAATCATTCACATAACCTTGTTAAATTCCATAAAACCATTCATTGGTTTCTCCATCCAATGAAAATGGGAAATCCACCCACTTTACCTTATCCTTCGCTACTCCTTGGGGTATTAAAGTAGATCATACTTGTGTAAACACATTAATATGTTTGTTTAGATCGTCTCTTACCAAGACATGAAATTTTGTGAGTAATGGAATCATGTTAGGTTTCATATCAAAATCATTTAGTAACACTAGCATGGAATATTGATTGTTTCGATTATGTAATTGTGGTGTGTAGAGGTCGCTAAGGGTTTGGTTTATATTTCCAACCATGATGAAAGGCTTAGAGTGAACACTTGAAGTTTCACTCAAGTGTTGTAGAGAAATTTTTCCAAATTTTAATTTAAAATTATGTTTTCTAAGTCTATTTATCATGTTTTTTTCTTCTTTAGGATATAGGGAGAAAGGGTCAGTTTTTTAGGTTCTAGACATATAATTTTGAAGACAAAAGAATTAAATGAGGGAAAAAGGTAGTTGGAACCACCTCACCAAAAAAGATTCCATTTTTTGAACATTCCTTTGGTGGGGTGTGAAAAAACAAATATTTTATATGTTAAAATGAGGTAATTTGTTATAACTCTATTGTTACTAGATATGATCACTCAACAATGATGATTTCACTTCAAATTCAATATAACAATGAGATTTTTTTTTGAAATTTTTTGTTTTTGAAAAAAATAAATCCATTAAAATGGATTTGGAAAACAATTTGATGAAGATAGTGATGTGGTTAGGGTAGGATCACCTTTTTAAATGTCGTAATGGTCTAAGAAATAAATCCTTCAATCATCTTATTGAATGATAAATTAAATACCCCTCGATCAAGTTGTCAATCACTCTTGGTTGAAGGAAGTAAAGGAAACCACTCTTATGTGAATGAAAGTTCATAAAACATTCCCAAACAAATAAGGTATGTCCTGATCAGGATTTGTTTTCTCCTTATAAATCTAGAAACAATTCACTTACTCCACACACTTTCCAATGATCTCTAGACACTTACCACCTAACAAAATATTCTCGATTGAGACAAAAAACACTATCTTGAAGGAGTTCAATGATATTCAACTAAATATATTAATAATTAATTACACAAAAAACTAAAATGAGATCTAATAAATAGAATTGGGAAACACTGAATGTATAAATCATGTAATATAAAAATAGAGTTTTACATTAAACTGCAAGACTCTGACATTACAAAATGAAAACTCCCCCTTACCTGATCAGTCAATAGTTTTACCACTATATGTGAAGGGTAATGGAGTTGGAAGTGGAAGAAGAGATAATTATGAAACGGATAGAAGAGAAAAGAGAAAATAAATAGTAATTAAAGGATATAATCCTTTTATATAGTACCTCTTTAATCTTCCTCAATAACTTTTAATGGATTTGAGCACTCACATATATAGTTTTTAGTGGTGGAAAATTTTCCCTCCAAATTCATTCCTCTGAAATTTTGAGTTTATTTTAAATAGTAATCTTGAAATATTGGGAACTTGTATTCATAATTGTTGTTCCTATATCTCTTTTTCATGAGTCTATGAAATATAATCTCATTTATACAAGTGTAAATAATGTTATGGTCGAATTACTGAAGAATAATTTTTCTTCCCGAGGGCACTCCTTAACTCCCACAAATATCTCTCACTAAATTGATCCACTAATGACCAAATTTCGTCATATAATTTATTTTGGACATGATTATTGAAGTTTAATTTCTAATAAAGCTAGAATTACTTCCTTTGGATTCCCCTAGACTGATATATTCTTCATGTACTGATGTGTGGTTAATTTCGTCGACTAAAACAATTTATCCACATGATTGATTTTTCTATGAATAATTGTTTTGAATTGGATATGGGTCCAGAAGGCGAAGTCTAATTACACAAAGAAAGTAAGTATAAACAATGAATCACTTAATATAGATTAATATTTTAATACTTATTCTCGAAATAGAAAATCTCTATAAAATTGTTAAATTTATACAACTGAACAATTTTTTCAATTAATCACAAAATTCACTAAATAATAAGAAAAATAATGAAAATAATCTCAAATTGATTAATCGGAAAGGATTATATCATTGAAAAAAATATTCGTAATTATGAAAATATTATATCTATCAATTACCCTACACTTAGAACTTGGAATCCGAGATAAGTAAATATCAAAATAAAATTAAATATAATTAAAAAACATATACCTATGAGATATACCAATTCCAAAATAAGAAGAAAACGATATCATGAATAATCACCTTCCATTATCCCATGGCAACTACATCACATAAATTTTCTCTAATATCACAAATTTCAATTTTCAACAAGGATTTTACAAGCTTGGGAATTATATAATTGTTGTTTTATAGGGTTCGTAATTCATAGCGAATTATTGGATACTTATTAGGTTGTGTGAACCGAAATTCTTCCGCGGTGATAGAAGACATGGTATGTCATCATCTAGGTGAATAGTCATATGGGTCAATATGAATCTAGGATAAATATATACTACAGATCACATGATAGTGTGATGCCTAGGGTTTAGAACCTATTGATAGTATCGAGGATGGATGCATTTCTTCTAAAACCTTGGGATATTGTGTGTTCATACACACAATACCCATCGAGTTGTTTAATGATAGGACGAACATCATTAATTCAGTGAAATCATGACATGAGCTATTGATTACGTTATCGGGTGATCTTTGTAGTAGAGTTACCTATGATTTTATGGAATGAATTTCATCCCAATGATCAAGATGGAATTCTAATAATGTTTTGACATTCTGGTCTAGTTGGTTTCAGATTTCATGATAATTACTGTGGCATTTGTGATCTTAGTTTGGAGTACTATCTTGCGAACATTGGAGGTGAGTCAAACCTGGTGTTCTTATGAGAGTCTAGTATCTCTCTCCCCTCAAAAACTTGGACACTCTTAAGGTGGAGAGTATCACATCATTTCGAGTGAATACGTTCTCTTCTAAGTAGAAGTAATGCAACTAAGGAGCACCATTAGAAATCGTCGGTCTTTCTTGAATGCCTTTGAGGATGACATGTTTTGTATCATGCCTGTATATTCTCAGTAAAAATATGTTGAAATGGTTTAATTTGTATGAAAACCTTGATAAAAATCATTGTTCATGGATGGAATTTTGTGGGTAATCTTGAGAAATCACATAATGGATTCAGTGGTAAAAGCTTGGTGATCAGTTAGTGGTGGTGCTTTGGGAGGTGGAGCCAAGATTTTTCCAAGAAGTCAACTAGTAGTGGTTCCACTGATCTACATATAGTTATTAGGTATGGTTTCTTTATAACTATACCAATAAATCTATCTTGATATGGATGGACCATATCAAGTATTCCAAGTACCCTCTCAGTGTAATCTTTCTCAGTGACGAGCAGGTTCCCTATCATGATGTTTTCCTTGATGAAGTAATAGAAAATTGGTTATACACTGATCAAAAAGTATTAAATTTAAAACTATTTTAATAAAAAGGTTTTCTTAGTGTTTCACTCTATATCTGTGGTCTTTATCGAGGAATAGTTAGTTTTAAGAGATCCCTGGGTTCACATATAGGAATTCCTTATACGGACTCTTGGACTCTAGCCGTTTCATTTGACTATACTGCCAGTTGGATATCGATCTAGGATTTATCAAAGATCTACTGTGCATGTTGTGGCCTTGTACCAACATCTCACTTGTGAATATGAATTATAGAATACCTTGGATATGTTCTTTGTACTCCAGTTTAAGGAAACTAAGGTTATTCTGAACTTGTTTTAAATTTCAAAGGTGATGCTTAAAAGGTAATGATTATAGTTTTTTGGATCTGGGATACATCTTTTTTCATGCAGGTGAATGACATATTGAATTTTGATGTGTTGATTTGATTATTTAATGTCACCGGAAGGCATCTATGGATTCAGTAAACATGCTTTTGGTTAATCTGAGATTCCTTGGAAGAAGGCATGCTGGCTGGGGTTGTGCTATTATAGTCTTCTAAGTTGAGTATTCTGGGAATGGATATTTAGATGTGGTTATAACTATTTTACTTCTTGATAAATGTTTATATTTGAATGGAAACATTTTAAAGAACATCATGAGGTTTATGTGGGTGTGGTGTTAGTGTCGGCAGTGTCTTTGAAAAAATAATGCAAGATCGATTTTAGTTAGGTCAATCAAGATTTGAACATTTCTTTTTATGAGGATCATGTTATGGATTCAGAAGTAATTGGTTTTACCCAATTAAGGGAAACACACTCAGAGAATCATTATAATTCTTAGGATCTGTTTTTAGGAAATGACAATGGTTTAGCACACTGTGGTTCAAATTTTTCCATCAATTTTAAGACATATGGTGGGGACCACCATCGACCAGTTGTTTAAGGAGACAAATAAGTTATCATACCTCCAGGAAAACTGGCTCGAGTTAGCATTGTTTTGGTGTTCTATTTTGGAAAATGATCTTTGGGTCAGGTTATGATGGCTTAAGTCTCGAATTCTTAAGTAATTCTAGGAGGTGCATTGGGTGATTTTTAATAAAATTTGGCAATTTATATGATACTTTACAACCCTTTTAGGTTTATTGATGTTTTTGTTATTTCCACAAGGATTCTTAGGGAATAAAAATTAAGATTAGGGGAGGTTTTAAGGAATACTTTTTTATCCAATGTAGAATTCATTGGGAATTGTAATTCCTTGGAATTTTCTGGATGGGACATTATTTAAACCAGGAATCTGAATGTAATTATTAATTTTGTAACACTTCAATGTGTTGTTTTCAAATGTTAGTAATGATATGATAGGAATCATGGGTGCTATGTCATGTTTTGGGAGCACTAGGATTTGAAAAATCAAAAACAGAATGAATCGGGCAGGGTGCATGATTTGTCTAAAATAGTGCATCTCACCAATGAAAATTGTACAACTATAACAAGTAAGAAAAAGTTTCCCACAAAGGATATGTAGGATTTCCCAAGCTATGAAGCAATATCTCATGTTTAGTGCTTATTAGGTTGTATTAAATAACTATTCATCACATGGTTGGTGCATAGTTAAGGAAAACCATATGGGACAACCGTGTGAGGTTGGTGTAGGAGTTATACGGTTAGTGAAATTTTTTTCTAACTGTGTAGAAAAATCATACGATCCTAGTTTGGAGAGTGAAATTAAAAAAATCCATTAATGAGGTTAAATCCTCTTTTATTTCTTTCATCACCTCCTCCAGCTGCATTAGGCTCCTCCTATGCACCATGGGTTCTACCTCATCTCCATCCTAGGCTGCATGATAGCACCTCCATCCATGATGATTTGAACCCTTCTAGTCATGTTTGATCCACATCGGTAAGCTCTCAAATCCTCAAGCTTACATTTAATTTTTCACTTCTAATCTATTGCTATAATTTTTTGTGATCTCATATTCCCTATTTTCATGGAAAATATGTGTTTCATAAATTTTTCCAAACCAGACCAAATCAATCCTTGAGACTGGAAAAGTAAAGAATATTAAGCATAAGTTATGTGGTATATTTCTTTTCAATGAATGTTTCATTGCTTTAAATTTTTTTACATTATACCTCATGCGGTGTTATTCAACAAGTTTCCTTAAAATATATTTCTTCATACTAAATTTTTATATGCACCATTCTATACTCATGATGATTGATGTTTGGTAGTTATAGAACATTTAACTTTTTCATAGAAAAACCTAAGGGTGTTCAGGAATGTTTTTATCATTTTTAATTAAATGATAAAATACCCAGAACACCTCCCACAATTTCATCTTGGATCGTAAATGGTTTTCCCTATTTTATATGGATGTTTAATAACCCCAATGAACCTCCTAAGTACATTCCCCTACCTATAAATAAAATCTCATTTGTAGGTAGTTATATCACTAATCATTGAACCTTCTCTCACCTCTTGAACCATTAAATTATCTTTCCATGTTTGATAGATTTATAAAATTATTCTTTGGGGTGACTTCAGTTATGCCTCTTGAATGTGATGTTTGTTTAAGATAAATTAATTGTTTGTTAAACAATGTCATGTCTTCTATTAGAATCCCTCAATGATGTTCATTGTCTTCAATTGGAAAATGGTATATTTCATATTCCTTTTTTTCCTTGATGGCATTCACATTTAATTGTGTTGAGATGTTATGTGGATTACATAGCTATGTGGTACATGTTCTTATAAAAATAAAAAAAGTGAGTGTGGTCATTTTTTGTGTGTCTTTGTTTTATGCTATGAAATGTTTACTAGTATTGAACCCTTGATTTGTTAATTTAATTAGTCAAATTACTTATATACACTATGACTGATACTTGGGATTCCATTCAAAGAATACCAAGGATGTGATTAGTGTTCTTGGGGTTAGTTTTATAGATAGATTATGTATATGATGGAGGCAATATTGGTATTCAAGGATAGTCTCTATGTACGTTATTCTTACTTCATTATGAGAGATATTGGTTCCTAATGGGATACCCCTTTTATGGGACCATCGAAGAGATTGTAGTACTTGGACACGATTGAGACTTTGAAACCTATGTGAGATACTAAGTATAGCCTCAGAGATCATCTCACACTAGGCCAAGAGTGATAATTACAAGGCCTTTCATGGATCACATTGGATGGGCTCTGATGGAATGGAGAATATATAGAGCTCCTGGTGTGATATAGGGGTTCCTTACTGAGCTTATCCATGGATAGGCCTAGGATTTTTCTTATGTAATATTTGTATTTATTTTTTTATAATGATGGTTGATGTTGTATAAATTTTAGTCTAGGGACTCATACAACAAGAAAAAATCAGATTCTTGAGATCGTTCTATCCCATAAAACTTGGTTAGGACCTTTTTTTATCACTTTCCCCATTTATCTTTATTACAAGTTTCCTATGGTTCAAGAATTTCCGACTTAGGATGACGTAGGAATGGTTTGGCGAGGTGTCCTGGAGGGACCCAAGTCTGACTTGTTTATTTATTTATTTCACATTTAAATATTAAATTTGTTATGAATGCGCACTGCTTGTTTTTTATAATTGAAATATATTATGCTTCAGACACCATTAGTGGTGGCCTAGTAATTATATATCACACCATGTGCATGTCACCATTTCACTAGGTTACCTAAATAGACCTCCTTGGTAGCATGATGCAGATCCTTGGTTATTTTCTCGTGTTGTCATGTTTGTACATTGGAGTTAGGAGAACATGACTGATTTGGTACTCAGGATGATCTTGGATCTAGCATTTAGGGCTTTTGTTCTTCTTTTTTTTATGTTGTACAAGCCTATTTTAATTCATTATTCTTATACATGAATTATCATTTGTACATTCATGCATTAGTGAACATGTTGGAATTACCCAGTATATTAAGTTTTTATATTAATTATTCCACTTCATTGTCACATCCTTATACAAGTTTTGTGGTCTTTTGATTTATACTTAGTTATACCGCTATGCTACACTAATAACGATGTTATATTATCCCCACCATCCATCATTAAACCCTCTCTACTAGTTGGCAACCTATGACATATTAGGAGGCATGTTTGAAGTCATGTGGCTACCAGTTCGGTTATTGATTTTTTGGTCAGCCAGATCATGACATGACATTTTTGTTTTAAAGAGTGTTTTTCAAATTAGAAAATATAAATTTTCAAGAAATTTTTTATGAACGTTTTCATGATTCCATTTTATATTTTAATACTGGTTTCAAAGAAATGGATTTTAAAAATGTCATATGTTTTATAAAGTGTTGATCCAATTGGTCTTTCAAAATCCTTCTTCATCTAAGATGAAATCCATGATTATATATTATGCTTCCCTAAGGATATGATCTAAGGAATCTATTTATATTATTTATATAATTGTTTTATGTTTTGGTGGATTTTTTTATGAAACCTGTTTATCTTTAACAGGTTATACCAAGATAAATGCTTATGAAAACTAGTACCTTTCATTGGTTATTCGAGGATGAAATGATTATGAAACATTTATATTTTCCATAGGTTATGATATGATTAAATTTTTATAAAAACAGTTTTATTTCATGGGTTATGAAATGAATTTTGTAAAACCCATCATTTTTTATGTGTCCGGAACCAAGTCAGGTCAACATCAAAACCGGCACTCGGGCCAGTCTGTGGCAAAGCCCGAGGGGTGTTCCAAATCCCCAAAAGCTAGAAGTAGTGACCGGGTCTGATAAATAAGGTTTGGGAACAATTTAAATGAATTTTTTAATCATGAAACAACCAATAAGAATTAATAACCAAATTAGTAACATTCAATCCAAACAAGCCTTAAACAATTTTCAGAATTCAGTCACAAGGTTTTTATAAAATCCCAAATACTACCACAAAGGGAGGTGACCCTATAAAACCTCAAAAACCACCACATGTCCTGAGGACACCACCTTCAAGCCATCTCCACTACACCTCCCATGAAAGATCACTAAAAACTGAAACCACCATCTCCATAAGCTTTACCCTTACATATATCAAACATAACCAAGTATACTTACACCCAAAGGTGTATGTTGGGTGTGATCTAATGCCTTGTAGGATGCCACTGAATAAAATATTCCATGATATAAACATTATAATACAAATTACCTTCATTTTTTCATAAAAATGAAATGTTAGTAACATTTTTATAGAAAACAATTTGAATGAGAAAAAGTTTTTAACAAAGAAACATTATAGAAGAAAAAAATTTAAACAAATAACACTTGGTGATGAAATTACCAACCAAACATATAGTATGACAATGGTAAGTGCGATATAAACACTAAGCACTAGTCAAGGGAAACAACCCTATGCACTAGATTAAAATAGAACACTAGGTACATTGTATATCAACAGAATGTGGCATAAAAACCATGACCATATACATTCTCATGCATAGAACACTAGTAGGTAAAACACCCATAACCTAGTGGTCCTTAATCAATCATCATAATTTAGTTAGTGCTGTAATAGTTAATGCCACTAAGTGAAACTAGGTCGCATCCACTTATTAATCACTATAATACTTTTCCTAGTCCTCCCACCTAGATAACTAGGCTTCCCTTCCATGCTCAATGAAGTTACACATGTCACATAATTCCACTTGCACATCCATGTTCCATTTAAAAATCATACTCACGCTCAAACAGTTTGAAAACATTTTTCACACTTTCCATATAATTTAACAAACAATTAAGAATATTTTATAAAACAATTCCAAGAAGTATCACATGTCTTTACAGACAAGAACCCAATTAATATCATCTTTTATGATAAAATGAACACCAACACCACATCAAAATACAATTCGCTACCCTCGCAGAATTTAATAAACTAATTTTACAATTTATAAAACTCTATCAACTGATATAATATGGGTTTACACCAAAAACACACCACATTTCATAAAAACATGCTACTTAAATATCAAACGCCTAATAAAATCTTTCAAAAACTAATTTCAAACCACAAATATTAATCCAATAACATACTAAATTACTTAAGAAAGAAATATAATCCACTAAATAATGTTTATACACATAACTACCTACATTGGGTGTCAAAATCCCCAAATATTTTTACAAATCATTAATCTCACCTCAAACACTCCACGAGGAAAATGAATTGAACCCTAATTCAAGAGAATAAACCAATAAAGCTAAAATCAAACCTTAAAAAAATATTACTCTTGCCGTGGAGAAGATAAAACCCTAAATAAATAGTTAAAAGTTTTACCCAGGTATATCACACTGGAGGAAGGGGGAGTGGAGAAGCAACGAGGGGTCTGGGAGGGTAGCTTTATGAGGAGGGGGTTGGTGGAGGGGAGCCATATAATAATGGGTTCACCGGAAGGTTCCGGCTAATAGGGGAAACACGATGGTGGAATGGGGGAGCAGTGAAGTGTAAGGGGGAGAAGGTCACCTAAGTGGGGTCAATGGAGGGGATTCAAGGCTCCAGATCGACGGCGCAAGAGTGATGTCCACCAAGGGGAAGCAGAGCGGCATGCAATAGATTGGAGGAGAGAAGAAGTTGGTGAAGGAGGAGAGGAAGGGGAAAAGAAAAAAAAGAAAAAAAGAAAAAGAAAAGGGAGAGAAAAAAGTGGGAAGAATAAAACCCAAAATAAAATAAGGTAATACTAATATAATAGTAATAATAATTTTATAATAATAATAATAATAATATAATATTAATAATATTTTTAGAAATAATAATAATAATAATAATCTTAAATAATATTATCATTATTATTTTTATTAAAAAAAATCATAATTTCATTTTAGTTTTCTTATTTTATTTTGTTTTAATTTTATTACTGATCATATTAATTTTTTTTGAATACCTAGGAGGCCGTATCATTACTTGGTCAAAGTCGCGCAATTTCAACTGTTCTCTGCCCATGCGTCGGACACTGTCAAGAAAAAACATTTATTAATCAGAAAAAACAAAAAATTCCCACCGGGACACACCCTATATGTCGACAATAATATTCAAATCCTGATAAAATAATTAAATAAAATTATTTAATGTTTGAGGGGTGACTATTCTACCCACTATGAAAACTTTCCATCCTCAGAAGTTAAACTTTAATCTTGATTGGAGAATAAAATTGGTTACTCTTTCTCAACCTAGAACTTCTACTCCCAAGTCTCATTTACATCATTACCATGCTTACAAAGGAAACATATCCAAAGAATAGAATTCCCATAAAGAAATTTATCTTGGGAATCCACTATCTTTACTAGTCGTTCGAACACTGATAAATCAAGATCCATCTCTAACTCATCCCAATTGAACACACAAGACAGATCCAGATTATACTTCTTAAATTAGGATGCATGAAATATGTCGTGAATTGATGTCAACTAAGAAGGTAAACCTAAAAAACACTTCACATTTCCAATCCAATTGGTGATTTCAAAAGATCTAACATACCCCAGTGTTAGATTTCCCTAATTTCTCATATGAAGATCTCCCAAGACATGATAAACTTTCAGGAACACCGCATCACCCATGGAATATTCAATATCTCGATGCCTCTAATTCGAATAAGTTTTTGGTGACTTTGAGCTGTCAGTAACCGCTGAAAAATCAACTTGAATTTCTCAGAAGTCTCTTACATAAGACTCAGTCAAAAAATTGAGGTGTCTCCTACCTCATCCCAACATAAAGGATAACGACATGTGTGACCATAATGTGACTCAAACAGAGCCATGAGAATTGATGATTGGTAATTTTTTTTTATAATCAAACTCAACCAATCCCAAATTGATATCGCACGATCCTTAGAAATCTAAAAAACATGAACTAAGCTTTTCCTCCATAATTTGAATTTCCCATTCCGTCTGACCATCCGTTTGAGGATGGTATTCTGTACATGTCTTAATCTGTGACCCCAATTCCCTTTGAAGGCAAACCCAAAAGAAAGAGGTAAAGTAGGGGTCTCTATCAGAATTAATAACTAATGGCACACCATTAATCTGACTACTTCTTAAATGTATAACTAGACCAATCTATCCATCATCCCTGAATCTCGGATCAGAATGAAGTGGTATGATTTGGTAAAACATTTAATCACTACCCAAATAGAGTTCCTTCTACAAGGAGTATGTGGTAAGATAACAATGAAATTCATAGAGACCGCATCCCACTTTTAGGAAAGAATTGGTAATGACAGAAGAAATCTAGAGGGCCTTTGATGATATTCCTTTACCTACTAACATGTATGTCATCTTGATACAAAGTAAGCTATGTCATGTCCTATACCTGGAAACCAGAACTACCAAATAACATCATAATACATTTTGGTAGCTCTAAGATGAATGAACCACTGAGATCGATCACTATCCTAGATCACCACCATCCTTAGAGAAAACGTCACCATGGAATGACCCTTAAAGCAAAAGATTACTTCAAGAGACAAAGACCAATAACGAGATGTCTCCCCACTATGAAAGAATAGAATGGGGTACCAGAAAAATTTATCACTAGGATTTTTTCACTGAATCATCTACCGAATAGAGAGAATCAACTGAACACTTGCTAATAATGAACATTCAGTGTGCCACTTGGTCTCTAAGTGCATTTGGGAAAAGATTCCCATTATGGTCCATTCATTACTATACTTCCTTAAATCATGCACTGGCACTTTTCTACTCAAGGGGTCTACCACCAAATCACTATTACGCAGGGTATAGATGATATGAAAGTTAAACATGTACAAATAATTAATTAAACGACACTACCTCACTTTTAAATATTTTTGGGAAAATTTGTAGGATAAGATTTTATTATCTAAATAGTATATATAATTTCACCTAAAAATATAATGGTGTCATATCTTTAGGGTATGCATCACCACTTCTAATTCCATGTCATGGGTTGGGTTATTATTTTCATGCGGTTGGAGTTGGATAAATCCTTATGCTTCTACAAGATCACCTTGCATGATCACACACCCGAGGCACCTACCTAAAGGATCACAATTAACCAAGTATCCCTTTCCTAATTCTAGAGAGTTCAAAACGGGTGTAGTATTCAACCACCATTTCATCTATTCAAAGGAATCCTAACATTCTAGGATCCATTCAAACTTCATCCCTTTTTGAGTGATCACTGTTTTGGAAGAAGCAATCCATGATAATTCTCAGAAAAAACTCCTGTAATATCCTACTAGGCTGGGAAAACTCATGATCTCAAACACATTCTTTAGATTCTCCCATGAAATAACAGAACGTATCTTCTCAGGGTACACAAAAACCCATTTCTCCAAAATCACATGGCATAAAAACATCATCTCCCTGATCCAAAAGGTGCATTTTGAAAACTATGTATAAAGGAAATGATCCTACAGAGTTCCCAACATGATATGCAAATGATGATCATGATCTTCCTCATATCTATAGTAAACTAGGATGTCTTCCATCAATACAAAAAACAAAAGAGTTTAGATACTGGTGGAACACCCTATATACGAGTTCCATAAAAACTACTTGAGCATTTTTCAATCCAAAAGGCATGACCAAATACTCGAAGTGGATGTACCTTATTTGGAAATCTATTTTTGTGATATCCTCCTCTATCACTTGAACTTGGTGGTAACTTAAACACATGTATATCAGGGAAAACCACCCCTTTATTTTTTCAAACAATTCATCAATTTGGGGAAAAATTATATATATTTTTAATGGTTATCATATTTAACTTTCAGTAGTCGTTGAAAAACTGAAGGGATCCATCTTCCTTCTTCACAAATAATATTGAAGTGACCCAAAGAGGGATGCTCGGGTGAATGAACTCTTTAGATTCCAAATCATATAGCTATATATTTAATTAACCCAGATTGGTAGGGGATATACAATATGAGGGAATAAATATCAATTGTGTTCTTGATTCCAATTCAATTGAGAAATCCACATCCTCCTCTTAGGTTATACATGAAAAATAATCCAGAAATACCTCTTAGAACTCATCCACTAAAGGAGGTAATCCACCCTAAGAATCACCACCATCATCCTATAGTGCAATCGATGGTAACTAATAAACAAGATTTCCCAACTCTGGGAGTGAAAGTCCCGCACTACCCGAATGAGGATCTGACTCCCTAAGAAATACCTAAGGACTCCTATAAGATTCCATGAAACTCACCCGCCACCTATAGCAATAGATGTGCGCTTAGAATTTTAACATCCTATCCATGCCAAGGATCACAAAAAAAAGAACCATATCCAAGACCAGGAAGTCCCATTCCATGTCAACCCCTGACAAAAAGAACTCACATGATGGGTACCTAAGACCCTATTCCTTCCACATATCCAACAACGTTACTAACACCATTGTAAAAGACACCTTATTAGTTAGTAAGTTCAGCATATTCACGAGACAAAAGATATAAATGAGATAGACACACAAGTATACAATAAAATAGATGTTATAGAATATTTCATTAGGATGGAAACTCAAACTATCGAAGGTCATGCATCCGATCCAGCTGGCGCTTGATCCAAATCATGAAGATTCTTGGTCCCGAGCTAAGAAAGACTGGTCTCCGATGACTTTTACAAGATCTGGATCTTCCCAGAAGTTGATCTATTCATTCTTCCATGACCACTAATCCGATCTCCCACCATCTTGGTTACCTCCAACTGAACTAATACTTCACTAGAAGCCATATATCCTCCCCACTCTGATATGAGAGTTTTACATTGAAAAAATTGTTGTAGATTTCCCAAAACTGCAGATCAGTGAAAGGGACTGGGAGGAGATGTACATGTAAGTCATACACGCCTTACCTATCAACACTAGTGTCACATAATAGAACCTGCACCAAAATCCATATATGAAGTCTTCTGGGAAGGATGGCCTTAACTAGCACACCCTATCGTCTTTTGCTCATCCCTCTTCCTCTTCTTCTCATATTAACCAGCACTACCCAATACTGAAATTTCCCCAAAAGAACTAGACCTTCCCTTACAGTCAATATCCACCATACATGCCCAATCTACTACCTAAACATAGGTCTTCAGTTTGAACATGAACACATGAGAATAGATCTCTGGCCATAAACCACATTCGAACCTCTGATTCTTCAGCTACTTATTGGAGACTATTTCAGGTGCACATCGAACTAGCTCGAAAAAGCGTTTGGAATAATCCATCACTAGCTTGCCCCCTGAACAAGATCTATAATCTCCTGGGATTTGGCATAGGCCAAGACCTGAGGACAGGATTGGTCATTAAATATCTCCTTGAAGTCTTTGAATCTCATCTACTCATGCTTCCCAATTTAAAGCACTAAGTCCCACTACATTTTACTAAGACTCTCTTGCAAGAATGATGCACATTTTACTCTAACTTATTCAAGAGTATCAAAAAATAAAAAGATGAACTCGATCTTCTCAAGCCACTCCTCCTCTTCCGGAGACATCGTGCTACCTCAGAATGATTGGGGTTTCTTCTTGAGAAAATCATGGTCTTTTTTCCTTCCTAGGACCAGATTCAAAATCTCTAACTGGAGAAGGAGTAGGACACTCTCCCTATACAAGATCCTTATCATCCCAGACCACCACTTCCACCAACCTATGATCGATAAGTGAGGGAGAACTCTCCCTGTCTTCTTCCCATGATTGCAGCAGAATTCTCTGGGGAGGCATGTTGCTACAAAATGAAACAATCACATGATAATATCATTAACACAATAGATCTGAAACATTTCAACAAGAACAACAAACATCAATAATAAAACATGCCAAAGAAACATAATGACCAAACCACTTCACCCCCACCCAGTTTCCACGTACACTCTGCAACCTGCACGTATCACCTAGAGGAGAAGAGCTGTCATCATCCCAACATCCCATGGTGAATTGAGGTCTGTCACAAGGTGTGCTAGCTAGGCACCGTGCTCACAACTAGAACTATGAGCCCTTGTAGTCATAACTCCTATCTGACTAGATCATCCCAAATAAAATCACTGAAGGAGCTAAAATTGTCTCTGATACCATTTTGTCACAAACTAAGTCAGTTCTCCATCCAAACAGGCACCTTCCTGGTTCGTGTAAATGCCCGAGAGGCATTCCCAATCCCAATGGGTTGGAAAAAGTGCCTAGGAGTCATCAATAAGATTTCTGAATGATTTACCAAAATGTTATAATCATTAAACGGACAATAAAAATTAATAACTGAATATGAAAAATTCAAACCAAATGACCCTTAATCAATTTTCAGAATTTAATCACAAGGTTTGTTCAAAATCCCAGAAACTACCACACATGGAGGTGACCCAAAACTAGATAAAAACCACCACATGGAACATTAAAAACACACTTAAGCCATATTCTCAATATATCCCATGAATGATCACTAACAACCTGAACCATCATCCTCATAAGCTTTACAACTTACCTATATCAAACATAACCAAGTCTATTTACACCCAAAGGTGTAAGTAGGGTGTGAGATACTACCCAGTAGGATTCCACCCAAGATAATGCTCTATTATATAAACATTATAAGAATAATAACTTGAAAATTTTCATAAAAAAAATGATGGTAATGATTTTAAGGAAAAAAAATTTGGAATGAGAAACAATTTTTAAGAAAGCGATATTATTGAAGAAACAAAATTAATGAAAGAAGAATTTATGATGAAATTACCAACCAAACATACCATATTTTGATGGTAATTACAATATAACCACTGATCACTAGTCATAGAGAATACCCCTAGGCACTAGATTACAATGGGACACTAGGTATATCGTATCTTGGTGAAACGTGGCATTAAAACCACAACCAACTGCATTCTCATGCAAGAGACACTAGTAGAGAACACAACCATAATCTAGTGGTCTCTAATAAATCATCAATTTTTATTTAGTACTGTCATCGTCAATCTTTCTGAGTGAAAGAGGGCCACATCCACTTTAGAATCACCAGTATACTAGTCCCAGTCCACCAACCAAGATATGTAGGCTTCCGTTTTCTACTCAATCAAGATCTACATGTCAAATAAAACCACATTCACATCCAAGTTCCATTTAATAATAGTTCTCACACCAAAAAAGTTCTCAAAAAGGTTTTTCAAACCATTAATAAAATTTTACAAAACAATTCCAAGAAGTATCACCCATCTTTACACACATAAAACCACTCAAATATTTTTTTATGATAAAAATCACACCAAAACCACATCAAAAAATAGTTCACATCCCTTTCATAATTTAATAATATAATTAAAATATTTATAAAACACTACTAAGTGACACAATATGGGTGTACAAAAAATACACCGCATTTCATATATGCATGCTACTAAAAAATCAAAAGAATATTAAACTCTTTCAAAAACTAATTTCGAACCACAAATATTAATCAAATGACATACTAAATTAATTAAGATATCAAAAAAATTCACTAAATAATTTTTATATATAGAACCACCTAAAGTTTCTGTCAAAACACTAAAAAATCAGTGTGAATATTAATATGCACCTCAATCTCCCCACGAGAAAACCTAATTGAACCATAATTTAGGAATCTGAACCAATAAAGTCCTGATCAAGACCTAAACAAAATGGATCCCTAACAAAGGAGAAGTCAAAACCCTAAGGAAAGAATAAAAAGTCTTACTCAGGGTAGATCACACCTGTAGTGGAGGGAGAGGAGGAGTAGAGAGGGGTCTAGGAGGCTATCTGTGTGAGGAGGGGGTTGTTAAAGGGTAGGCACACACCAAGGGGGTCACTAGAATGTTCCAGCCAATAGGGGGCAGTGCGAGGGCGGTGCAAAGGGGAGCAGGGCACAAAAGTAAGGTCTCCAAAGGGGAGGCAGGATGACAAGCAAGGGAGCTGGATCAAGGTTGTCCAAGGGAAAGGGGGGATGTATGAAAAAAATTAGAGGAGGGGCGCGATAGGATAGGGAGGAGAGGAATAGGGAAAGAAAATAATAGAAAAGAAAAGGGATGAAAAAAGAAAATGGGGGAAAAGAAAACCCTAAAAAACTATTATAATCCTAATAATAATAATAACCATAACAATGATGATGATATAAATAATTTTATAATAATAATAATAACAAAAAAATAATAATAACAGTAATAATAATAGAAATAATAATAATAATAATCTCAAATAATATTATCACCATCATTATTATTAAAAAAATTCTTAATTTCATTTTATTTTTCTTATTTTATTTTTTATTCATTTATTACTCATCTTAGAAATTTCTTTAGACATCAGGAAAGCAGAACAGTGACCTGGGTGATGTCACACAGTTTCTACCACGCTACGCCCATTCACCAGACACTGCCAAGCCCAAAACATTCATTTATCAACAAAAAAAATTCTGATAGAGACTCATCCCAAACAACGACAACAATATTCAAATCTACATAAAATTTAAAAAATCAATTTAACGCTTTAGGGTGTGGCATTATGGTTCATGATAAGTTGAATTATTTAGGGAATACATATATTTGATTTCATTATGTGATGGGTGGGACCTATATATCCATCCAACACATAGGGTAAATATTAGTATCTAATGGGAACAATAGAGCTAGAACATGATGTTAGTCTAGTTCAGAAATACATTAATAGAATGAGAAGTGAAATTCATTCAATATAATATAGATATAATGGGAGGTGAACATATATTAGTAATATAGGGCTATCAAGAATTGTTAAATTAGTTAAAAATATAGGGATAGAATAGGAAGGGACCTATGTTCTATAATATAGGGATGGAATAGGTGGTGAACCTGGTTCAGTAAAGGACTTTTTCCACGAAGATGGTTTTGGGAGTGAACCTTGACTACTAAGATGGTCATGGTAGTGAACCATGACATCCAAGATAATATGGGGAGTGAATCCATACTACTAATATAGCATTGAAATCGATGTATTGACTACTATATAAATAATTTTATATGCATATGAAATAACCACAAATTCCATGTCTCATTACTGTGTTATCGTTTCATGTATTATGTTCTCATACACTTATTCTCATGTTATGATTATGTATCTCCTTTTTCCATTACTAAGAATCCGATCTAACCCATTTCTTATGTTTCCATTCCTCAGGTTATGGATAAAGGTTTTAAGTTGAAGTTTTAGAGGGGATGATCTTTGTGGGAAACATTAATATTATTTCCCCAAGTTAGATATTTTTGTTCAGTGTTTCCAAATACACTAATATATTATGGACCTCAGGCATGTAATTTTGAAAGACGAGTAATACTAATGTATTTTAATCATAGGTTACTATAATTTGTATCAAAGGAAAGATTTAGTTAACCATTGGAAACCAGGATGGGAAAACTTTAGTGAAATCACTAGGAATATATCTGAAGAAATATCTTGGGTTGTATCTAAGGATAATACTAAGGGGTCATATATTTAAGAGCAGGATTCATGATTTATGCATCCTATAGGTAATTTTTAATAATTATGTGGTTTTATACTATGATAAGTGCTTCTCACACTATGATTTCTTATCTTAGTCAATAGTTGGAACGAGAAGGAATTAAGATAACATTGAATGTTTCAGATGTGAAAAGTATGGGAATTATACAAATTGATTTTCCAAGTATAAATATAATTAAGAAAATCATTAACGTTGTATGAGTATTGGATATACTATAGAAGATATGGAGACCAAAAACTACATGTGAATGGTGTGGGATGTTATTCTAATATTGTTTACTTTAAACGCAAGAAGAATGATTATATTGAGGTTGTGGAACCATATACAATATTAATATTTAATTTTCAAGGAAATAGGTATTACAAAATATGTTGATGAAGCTACAGTAATTGTTCAAGAATAAAGTTGAATGATTTAATTATATATGTTTTGAAATTCAAAGATTATGTTATATTAATTATGAAGAATATAAAGATTGTTTATAAATTTTATTCATTAATTATTTTAATAAATGTTTGAAAGATACTGATGACTCAGAAAATTTATTTAATGGAAAGGTTACACTATTGGAAGGTAACCCTTAACATGTTCCGGATGATGGGAAAATGATATTTTATATAGATAAATATATAATGATATGGATAAAGTAAATTGGATAGTATTTATGAAATCATAACTAATAAAGGATATTTTTTAAAAGTGGTATTTTATTAATGGATGATGTTTATAACTTTTTGGATTTAAGGAATACAAAAATTCATCTTCAAAATAAGGGAGAATGCATGTTTTTAAATAGTATTTATGGCAATCAAGGTTATTACCACGTTTCAAGAGAATATATGATGATGGTATTCAAATGTTTGGAATTCATTAACCGTGATATACTTCATGATATACGAGGGATCAATTATATATTGATTTTGAGAAATTTAGTGACCTTAATTATAATGTTTTGGACTTTCATCTTCTTGAAGGGTTATAAGGTTAAGAATTTATGAAATGGTTTTCTATAAACAAAGGATGAGGTTCTATAGATTAAATTATTTCCTCTTCATATAAGGAATTATGAATATTTGATAAATTGTGATAACATTTTTTGTTGTGATTAAGGTATTTGTATTGACCGATTAATTTTTTATGGATCTCATGATCTATTAATGCTTCAGGAATGAAAAATACACCTTCATTTAATTGAATAAGAGATTAATTGGAAGTTGATGAACACAAAAGGGTAAGGTTGTCTTAATATTAGGTGACCATATCATTTTATTAAAATTATTCAATACGAAGGAAAGGGGAATTGAAATAAATTTTTTCATTTTATCATCATTTTTGATGATATCAATTACCCTTTCAAGCCTCTTTGGGTTATGAATTCATGGTTGATAAATTTCCCATAAGCATTATCAATATAACTCTCTATCAGATCTTGAGAGTTATATTTATATTCCATGTTCATGTTTTAACATTAAACTTATGTTCTATTACGGGGAAACATAGTTATGAGTTACTTTGGGTAACAATTATGTTTCCAACATTCGCTTTTTAATTAAATTTTTAGTATGCATTTTTTACGATTTGGGTTTCTCAAAAAGGAACATTCAAGTATTAGCCCTATGATAAACGAGAAGAATTTAGATATATAAATTCATTGGGGGGGGGGGTGTAGAATTTAACAACTGAATTTATTTTTATTTTTTTGAATAAATTTAATAAATTTATATTTTTCATTTCACACAAAATTGAATATAGATATTTTGAAATAAAATAACTATGCTTGTCTTGCGTTATACACAACACCAAGTTAATAGTGAACTACACAAAACACTTTGATTATCATGTGGTAAATGAAACACTATATTTGGGTTATATTACACTCAATACCGACCGCCTATGATAGCTTGAGTAATACACAAGACTAGGTTTTTACTGAACTACCATATACCATTAACACGATAAATAATATATTATTATAACAACCACATAGCCATTGAAGTGGATGTTATGAAAAAGATTAATTAAATTGAGAAAATATTATTTACACATATTTTTAAAATCAATCCTTCTGTTAAAAATTAGAATAAGTGAATTTATGAACTATTTTAAAATAAAGAAATTATTTTTCTATGAAAAATATATTTCTATGTACAACCCCATATTATATATCAATAAAAAAATACCAATTTTGATTAGTTTTTTTAGTAAAATATTTATATTATATATTCAATCAATATTTTTTTATACTCATTAAATAGAATTTATAGGTGTAATATAATAATAAATCAAAATTTATGAATAAAAAGATATATTTTTCTAAAAGAGGATTTTAGTTCCTTTTATTGGAAAACTACTTTTAAATATAATTTTTGAAAATTTTATAATTTTTATTTTAAAGAATAATTTTTTTTAAAATGTAAATATAAAAATTTACATTGAGTGATTTTTTAGTTTTTCTATAAGAACTTTCATATTCTGCTGAACAGTGAATAATACAGAATTTTAGTTCAAAACTACATTTTCATCCAATTTATTTATATAGATAAATAATTTTTTAATTGAATTTTCTGTATAATTATATAAATTTTATATCAGTTAAAGAAATTTAGTTATTTGGAAACAATTTCATATTAAATTTAACATAAAAATTTAACAATGTTTTGAACATTTTTACTTTAAAAACATGCTTTGTCGTCCCATTTATGAGATTAAATTTAATTTAATTTTATCCAATTATTTGATTATAATTTGAGAAAATAGTATCCATAATTTAAATCAAAATTATTTATAATTTACAAAAAGTTAAACAAAGTTTTTTACAAAAAATATATGCCAAAATAATGAAAATTATTTACAATTATTAATGTAAAACAAGATTATATAACGGTTAAAGTATAATATTAAGTATAAATGACTTAGAAAAATGTACAAAATCAAAATTATGGAAATATTTCGACCAATTAAAATATTTTCTTAAAATTTTACAATTATTGGAGGCACACGTTGTAAGGGAGAACTCTCAATAGTGTTTAACGTCTTATATTTACATTATTGTCAGTCCACCTCCTCTATAAAAGAGAACACACCCCCTCACTCCATAACACCTATCAAGACAGATAAAATTGGACAAAAACTAACTAAAATACCCTCCTAAAATTTCTACATTCATTTTAGAAGCCTCCCTTTACAAATAAATCCTACTAAGGAAGCTGTTTTGTGAAAACTAAGTGGAGTTACCCATTGAAGAGGTAACATCCTTCCTCAAGATCCATTATTTTATTTTCATTCTACATGACCTAAATTATTCATATTCCTTGATTTTATAATATCTGTATTATCATGAATATACTGAGATGATTTTATTCTTGGGATTTTTCTTACACTTACAGACTCCTCACCCGAATTGGAAATGAACTTACTGTTCTTGTGTATGGAGAACTATCACCTCACAAAACGTTGTTGTTCATTTTTCTACTACCACCTATCATGGGTCGGAATTGTGATCAAGAATCTATTTTTATATGATATATTTGATATTTATTATATATGTATTATTCTGTAGTTATTTTATAAAACTTACCATCAAGATTTCCATTATTTGTAAATGTGATAACTACATCTGTGGGCGTGAGGACTACCACCTCCTCAAATCAATGCGATTCATTAAAACATTACATGGAATGTTTGAATAATAGTTTTAGTGAAATTATATGATATATATGTCATAATAATTATACTTTAATTATATTATATATATACATATATTTCATTAAATATATGTCATTTAATATGACAATAAAATAGAAACAATGTTCATGCATACATACGACCCACCGTTTCCTTGAACGATGTATTCAATTTCATAATTATGAATTTTATTTATTATTATAAATATTTATATAATTATATAAGATATTTATATTATATTATGAAGTGCACTGTGTTGCATTTGTTGTCAATGAGGTATGTTGTTGTCAAGGAATGAATGGATGGATGTCAAGGAGGTTCAATATGTGAATGACAAAGGATGTGATGGTGTTGGTGATGAATGGAGAATGGCCATGGTACTTAGAGACATGTCACTTAGGAGATTCACTAAGTGACATAGGATGTTGTGGTTGAAACATTCTCATACTAAATCAGACGATTGTTGAGCTGTTATTAAAGTTCAAAGAACTTGTATCAAGTGGATACAATGTTACAACAATGTTAGAAGACCATGCATTGCATTGAAAATGCATGAGGAGTTGAAGATCATATGAGGATAAATAATGGAATTCTTAAGAAGAAGAATAGAAGAAGTGGAGAAGAAATGGCTTGAATGGCACTTGGCATTTGGCATATACTCATAGGAGAACTTTGTATTTGACAAAGTCTTATTCATGCCTTTGCCAAAAAATATGGCCAGCCAAGGCACCTTGAGGGTTCAACCCCAAGGCATGGGCGCTAGGGCACCATGCCCATGGGGGAACCCGTGGGGCGAGCCAGGGCGGCAGGGCGCACCCAAGACACCGCATGGGCGCCTGGGGCACGCCCGAAGGAGCGCGGAAGGGGCGTAGGAGCGCGCCCCCAAGAGTGTCAGCGTGCATAGAGGGCGCATAGCGCGCCCACAGGGAGAACACGGTGCAGGGCGGCACCGTGGAGGTTGGAAGTTCAATCGAGGGGTTGAGGCAGCGCCAGGGTGATAAAGCGCGGAAAATCCGCTCGCCGTTTAGATGTGGGACGCAGAAAAAATTCCAGGAGCGAATCCCAGCCGCACGATTGATCGCGCGGATGATCTAAGCCACACATCTGATCCGCGGCAAGATTATCTGATCCAGGAAATCCGAGATCAATTTAATCGCCGATCCAACCGCTGCGAGACCGTCTTCAACCCCGAGCTCGTCCGAAGTCTCCCGCGAGCTGCCGACGAACCAGGCGCTCTCCGAGCATCGTTCTTGAGGTACCGGCCTCCATTTCCGAAGCCTAAGGCTCCATTGATCTCGTTTGGACCTACTGAACAGATCCATGCTATAAAATGAGCATGCATGCAATAAATGAGGATTTCGAAGTTCGGCCGAGGCAAGCAACGTTGCCGAGGCCGTGAAGGTTTATACCTTTGCATGGATTGGAATAGAAGAGGCCTTGCATGCGTTCTAAGTCGCATGCACATAGAGAAAAATAAAAAGAGAAGAGCCCGCGTGAACCGAGGATAAAAATAAAGATTTTAAAGATTTTTAAAGATCCGAAACTTTCGGGAACTTGAGTTATTATCACGCGGATGTTTAGAAGTGTTTCTCTGCCTATAAAAGGAGAACCCGAAGCATGAATATGTTTGCTGATCTGTTGAAAACTCGAAGTCCTGTGAGTGCCATATGTGCATCGCGAAGTTTTGAAGCCACCGCGCACACTTGCGCGGCTGAAGTTCCAGAGCCACCCGAGGCTCTGAAGGAGGTCCCTGCCCGCGTACTCGCGTGGCAGAAGGAGCCCTCACTGCCCGCAAACTTGCGCGGCAGGAGGAGCTTACGTGGCCGAGGTGCTTGACACCCTGCGCGCCCGAGGTGTTGCACCTTGCACACCCGAGGCAGTAGCAACCTTGCTCGCCCAAGGCTGGTTGCACCTTGCACCCTGCGCGCCCTTGCCTCCTTGAGGACTTGAGTGGCATTATTGAAGGAGAAAGGCCACACCACTTGCGCGCCTACTTTGAAGGTGGAAGACCCGAGACTTGTGCTTGTGTGACAAGTGAAGGAAGAAGGCCCTACGGCTGGTGTGTGCAAAACAAGAAAGCCACCACAACGTTTGTGTGCAAATTAAAGATGAGGCCGTAGCCCTTGTGTGTGCAAAATGGAGAACCAAGTGTGTGCATAAGTGAAGTGCACACTTTGAAGAAGATTAAAAGGACAAGGAAGTGTGTGTGCTTAGTAAGTGAAGTAGGACAAGCCTTGTGTTTGCTAATTGATCAAAGGAAGTGGGTGTGTGCAAACAAAACAAGTAGGCCGAACCTAGGTGTGTGCAAAGTGTACACATTTAGAAGAAGAAAGAAGAGGACATCCACACTAAAGTATAACACACTTTTAGTGTGTAGACAAAAAGAACAAAGTGTGTGAAGGAAGTGAGAAGGTGTGTGCTTAAAGTGTTACACCCTTTGTGGGTCTATTGCACCAAGAGAAAAGAAAGGGAAGTGCATGCTTGCATGCATGCACGTGCACACGTGAACAAATCAAATCTGCTTGTGTGCATTGAGTTGTCCAAGACCAGAAGATCTTGAAGAATCAGAGTTTCCATGCATTCAGTGCATGAAGTTGAATTGCTGTGAGACTGGACCAGACTGGAGTTAAAGATATCAGTTGTCTGAGTATTCAGTAGTTGGAGAGAAGCCAGGTCATCCTGAGAAGAAGGAGATAAATCCTGAGCAAGACGAGAAGACCTGATCAACTCAAGTGATCAGAGGTACAGATCAAGGCCATCAGTCTTTATCCCAGACTGCTGAAGATACTTGAAGAAGCTTTAAGAGAAGAAGAGCTACTCGTGTGACTCGAGGAGCCAGGAGAAGACCCTGTGGGACTCAGGGAGAAGAAGTCTTCAGTGGGATTCTGGAGCAGGCCAGTGGGACTCTGGTAACACTGTGGGACGCAGTATAAAGACCCTCCTGTGGGACTCAGGAGAGATACAGTGGGACTCTGTATCGACCATTGTAATACTAACAGATTATAATGGGAGAATCCATGCTGGGAGAGCATGGCAAGGATGTAGGCCTTTGGTGCCGAACCTTGTAAATCCTTGTGTCCAGTACCTTTATATTTACTGCATCATTCGAGGAAAGGTGAGAGATACAAGAAGAGTGGATCGAGGCTTTAACCAGCCATAGAGGTTTAATTGATTAAGAATCAATTAGTAAAAAGTTTTAAGGGATCGCTGATTCACCCCCTCCCCCTCTCAGTGATTCACACTGATCTGGGCACTTCAATTGGTATCAAAGGGAAGGTTACCTCTAAAAGATCCAGGAGAGTCTATATGGAGTGCAGATTTGAGGAAATGAAAGAACAGCCTCAAATGGAGATATCTTCCAAGACTCTGAAAAACAGAATGAAGAAACAGGCAAAGAAGATGAGGAAGAAGGTTGTTGCAATCAGAGAAACTCCTTCTATGGAAAGAAATGTGAAAGTCACATCAGATGAAAATTCCTTTTATCATTCTTCTGATAAATCCTGCTCTAGCTGTGATAATGATGGAAGAAACAATGATCTTCTAAATGCAATCAAATATCTTCAGAAGACAGTCCCCAAGGAAGTGGCAATGTGTATAGCTAGAGGCCTCCTTGATCTTCAAGAAGAAAAATTACAGCTAGAAGATGAAGCCAATTCTCTGGAAGTCCAATTGGCTAAAAGGGTTGGCATAACCAACACTCTCAGAAAGCTGGTGAAGGCTAAGGATGAAACAGTTTCTCTTTGCAATGATAGATATGAAGATACTTGTGAAGAATTGCAAAGAAGCCTTTCTGAGAAAGAAATATTTATGATAATGATCAAAGAAGTTTTCCATGCACTGGAAAAGAGGCACAAAGTTTCAATGAATGTCAGAGATGCTCAACTTGAAGACAAAGTAAACAGGGTAAAGGAGCTTGACAATTCATTACAAGAAATGAAGAAGGTGCATGAAGACCAGTTAGAACAGCTGAAAGAAAATTGGGAAGGAAGGCTAAGAACTATTGAGGATGAGAAGAACTCCCTCAATATGAAATGCTTAGAACTGGAGGTGATATTGAAAAATCTGCAATCACCGAAAGTTGAAGCCTCCCAGTCAGCTGAAAGAAGAAATGTTGCTACTCAAGTGAGCTTTGAGAAGGATGATTCTAAGAGAAAGACATCCTCTAATGAAAGGGAAACATCTTCTAAAAAGAAGGTACCATCCATACCATCTTGTACTGATGCTTCTAATTGTGTTTCCATAAAAAGTGCAGGATGGAAAAATAATTCCAAACAAGTATGGATGAAGAAAATGAAGAAGCATAGCTCTCCTGAAGCAGCACAACAATTCAAGACAAGTACCCAACAATCAGAAGGACTGAAGAGGTCAAGATTTGTGGGTCAGTGTTGGTGTTGTAACAAGTATGGGCACTGTGCAAAGGATTGTTGGTACAATCCCCTGAATTCCAAAGCACAGAGGAAGCCCATGCCTAGGGGGAGCAAGCCAGAAGAAAAGAAGCAACATCCACAGGTCCAGAGACATCTGTTTACTGCAAATATATTTGGATTACTTGACAACATCTGGGATGATTGAAAAAGTGTTCAAAAAGATACATGTCAATCTACAACTGTATCCAGAGCTAAAAAGAAGAGAAGATCACTGAACTTGGCTAAAATGGAATCCTTGGGAAGCAAGCAGAAGAAAGCTGAAGATGCTCCCAAGAAGATTATGAAAAAGGAAGAGAAGACCTTGGAGTCTAAATCCAAGAAGGGTGATGCATCCAGAAGGACCACCAAGAAGAAATGCTTCTACTGTGGAAAGAAAGGTCATATCATGGATCTTTGTAAAGAAGCCATGAAATTCAATAGAGGAAGACTGAACTCAAACAGACAATCAATCCAGAAGAAGCAGAAGGGATTGGTTGAAAATAATTTGCCTAAGAAAGGTAGCTTAATAGCATCAAAAGAACCATGTGGAACTTCCAGAACTGAGGCCACACTTCCAAGTGACTTACTTGTCATATGGCCAAATCAGTTGCAACTTTCCAAAGATCTACAGAGAGCTGAAGATGAAGTTCTGGAAATTGCTAAGGAAAAAGGGAAGAAGAAGATTTCACATGAAGATGTATTGAGATCCACACCAGCACAAACATCATTGAAGATCAAATGTGCAAGTGTGAAGAATGGTGAAAATGGGACATCTCGGTTGAGAGAATCTTCTCAACCTTGTTGTTCACATTGATGAACCAAGGAGGTTCCATCTTATTCCCTTATACTTTTGGTATTTACATGTGCTAACATTGCAGGGAATTGAAGATGATGATCATTCTCATCTGGAGAGTGGTTTGGACAGAATGGAGTGCACCCCTTGAGGGGGAGCCAATCGGAAGAAGATGGGATTCTAAGATTTAATACCATCTTGAGAAAAGTGAAGGTCTTCCAATCATACTTTCATCCCTTGTTTCTTAATTGAGTTTATCTTGTCAATTAAGGGGGAGTATGGATTGAAGACAAATGGATGAAAGGGGGAGCTTTATCTTTGCACCTGAACTTTCTAATGTGTTTTGTGAAGTTGTGCAGGATTTAGAAAATTCATTATTATATCTGAAAAATTTCAAACCCCTTGAAGCATGATCTCACATGTATAGTGAATGTTGGACAACATTGAGTACCTTGGTTATATCACTCTTGTTTTCTACACCGGGTTATCCCAAGTAGACTTAGAGTTTATTTACTAATGGTTCTTTGCTAAAGAGAACATGTGACATCATCCCTCTCTCAGTGTTTTTCAAGAAAATACTTTTCAAAGGGAGGAAGAGATTTTTGAAAGAGAACCACACCACACATTTGCATTTGGTTGCCAATAAGGGGGAGAAATATTGGCACACATATTGACCCATTCATATGTGCTCTAGTGTATTGCCAACAAATACAAAGGGGGAGATTGAAGTGCACTATGTTGCATTTGTTGTCAATGAGGTATGTGGTTGTCAAGGAATGAATGGATGGATGTCAAGGAGGTTCAATATGTGAATGAAAAAGGATTTGATGGTGTTGGTGATGAATGGAGAATGGCCATGGTACTTAGAGACATGTCACTTAGGAGATTCACTAAGTGACATAGGATGTTGTGGTTGAAACATTCTCATACTAAATCAGACGATTGTTGAGCTGTTCTTAAAGTTCAAAGAACTTGTATCAAGTGGATACAATGTTACAACAATGTTAGAAGACCATGCATTGCATTGAAAATGCATGAGGAGTTGAAGATCATATGAGGAGAAATAATGGAATTCTTAAGAAGAAGAATAGAAGAAGTGGAGAAGAAATGGCATGAATGGCACTTGGCATTTGGCATATACTCATAGGAGAACTTTGTATTTGACAAAGTCTTATTCATGACTTTGCCAAAAAATATGGCCAGCCAAGGAACCTTGAGGGTTCAACCCCAAGGCATGGGCACTAGGGCACCACGCCCATGGGGGAACCCGTGGGGCGAGCCAGGGCGGCAGGGCGCACCCAAGACACCGCATGGGCGCCTGGGGCACGCCCGAAGGAGCGCGGCAGGGGTGTAGGAGCGCGCCCCCAAGAGTGTCAGCGTGCATAGAGGGCGCATAGCGCGCCCGAAGGGAGAACACGGTGCGGGGCGGCACCGTGGAGGTTGGAAGTTCAATCGAGGGGTTGAGGCAGCGCCAGGGTGATAAAGCGCGGAAAATCCGCTCGCCGTTTCGATGTGGGACGCGGAAAAAATTCCAGGAGCGAATCCCAGCCGCACGATTGATCGCGCGGACGATCTAAGCCGCACATCTGATCCGTGGCAAGATGATCTGATCCAGGCCGTCCGAGATCAATTGAATCGCCGATCCAACGGCTGCGAGACCGTCTTCAACCCCGAGCTCGTCCGAAGTCTCCTGTGAGCTGCCGACGAACCAGGCGCTCTCCGAGCATCGTTCTTGAGCTACCGGCCACCATTTCCGAAGCCGAAGGCTCCATTGATCTCGTCTGGACCTACTGAACAGATCCATGCTATAAAATGAGCATGCATGCAACAAATGAGGATTTCGAAGTTCGGCTGAGGAAAGCAACACTGCCGAGGCCGTGAAGGTTTATACCTTTGCATGGATTGGAAGAGAAGAGGCCGTGCATGCATTCTAAGTCGCATGCACATTGAGAAAAATAAAAAGAGAAGATCCCATGTGAACTGAGGATAAAAATAAAGATTTGAAATATTTTTAATGATCCGAAACTTTCGGGAACTTGAGTTATTATCACGCGGATGTTTAGAAGTGTTTCTCTGCCTATAAAAGGAGCACCCGAAGCATGAATATGTTTGCTAATCTGTTGAAAACTCGAAGTCCCGTGAGTGCCATATGTGCCTCGCGAAGTTTTGAAGCCACCGCGCACACTTGCGCGGCTGAAGTTCCAGAGCCACCCGAGGCTCTGAAGGAGGTCCCTGCCCGCGTACTCGCGCGGCAGAAGGAGTCCTCACTGCCCGCAAACTTGCGCGGCAGGAGGAGCTTGCGTGGCCGTGGTGCTTGACACCCTGTGCGCCCTAGGTGTTGCACCTTGCACACCCGAGGCAGTAGCAACCTTGCTCGCCCAAGGCTGGTTGCACCTTGCACCCTGCGCGCCCTTGCGTCCATGAGGACTTGAGCGGCAGTATTGAAGGAGAAAGGCCACACCACTTGTGTGCCTACTTTGAAGGTGGATGACACGAGACTTGTGCTTGTTTGCCAAGTGAAGGAGGAAGGCC
Organism: Viscum album; assembly: GCA_963277665.1. Taxonomy (NCBI): domain Eukaryota; kingdom Viridiplantae; phylum Streptophyta; class Magnoliopsida; order Santalales; family Viscaceae; genus Viscum; species Viscum album. The sequence goes on along the minus strand of OY728119.1, from coordinate 1,573,629,354 downwards.
CTACGGCTGGTGTGTGCAAAACAAGAAAGCCACCACAACATTTGTGTGAAAATTAAAGATGAGGCCGTAGCCCTTGTGTTTGAAAAATGGAGAACCAAGTGTGTGCATAAGTGAAGTGCACACTTTGAAGAAGATTAAAAGGACAAGGAAGTGTGTGTGCTTAGTAAGTGAAGTAGGCCAAGCCTTGTGTTTTCTAATTGATCAAAGGAAGTGGGTGTGTGCAAACAAAACAAGTAGGCCGAACCTAGGTGTGTGAAAAGTGTACACATTTAGAAGAAGAAAGAAGAGGACATCCACACTAAAGTATAACACACTTTTAGTGTGTAGACAAAAAGAACAAAGTGTGTGAAGGAAGTGAGAAGGTGTGTGCTTAAAGTGTTACACCCTTTGTGGGTCTATTGCACCAAGAGAAAATAAAGGGAAGTGCGTGCTTTCATGCATGCACGTGCACACGTGAACAAGTCAAATCTTCTTGTGTGCATTGAGTTGTCCAAGACCAGAAGATCTTGAAGAATCAGAGTTTCCATGCATTCAGTGCATGAAGTTGAATTGCTGTGAGACTGGACCAGACTGAAGTTAAAGATATCAGTTGTCTGAGTATTCAGTAGTTGGAGAGAAGCCAGGTCATCCTGAGAAGAAGGAGATAAATCCTGAGCAAGACGAGAAGACCTGATCAACTCAAGTGATCAGAGGTACAGAGTAAGGCCAGCAGTCTTTATCCCAGACTGTCGAAGATACTTGAAGAAGCTTTAAGAGAAGAAGAGCTACTCGTGTGACTCGAGGAGCCAGGAGAAGACCCTGTGGGACTCAGGGAGAAGAAGTCTTCAGTGGGATTCTGGAGAAGGCCAGTGGGACTCTGGTAACACTGTGGGACGCAGTATAAAGACCCTCCTGTGGGACTCAGGAGAGATACAGTGGGACTCTGTATCGACCATTGTAATACTATCAGATTATAATGGGAGAATCCATGCTGGGAGAGCATGGAAAGGATGTTGGCCTTTGGTTCCAAACCTTGTAAATCCTTGTGTCCAGTACCTTTATATTTACTGCATCATTCGAGGAAAGGTGAGAGATACAAGAAGAGTGGATCGAGGCTTTAACCATCCATAAAGGTTTAATTGATTAAGAATCAATTAGTAAAAAGTTTTAAGGGATCACTGATTCACCCCCTCCCCCTCTCAGTGATTCACACTGATCTGGGCACTTCATATTATATATTTATAAATTAAAAAAATTATTATTAATTCCAGATTATGAAGAATAAAAAATCAAAACACATACGAAAAACAAATCCAATAATACCCATAATGTAACACTAAGATATGGTTGTTAATGATAAGGTAATATAAAGTCATAATAAAATAATATATGGTATTAGATATAAGAATATTTTTATTTTGTAGTTTTTAATATACTTATATATATTATAAATGTTTTTTGAATGTGTATGAAAGAATACAAGACTTAAGGTGAGGGTTTTATCATTAAACAATTTATTGCCTATGATTTACATGTCATGTTCACCAATTGTTTCTTTTTTGTGGTGAATATACTTACCATTAATATATTATATGATAATTATACATTCATTTATGATTATTTAAATATCATTTTTATGATCTCTATTTCATGGGGTTTATGTTTCAAATGTTTCAAAATCAGTATAGTAGTTTTGTCTCAATTTTCCTTCTTTGATACCCATGTCATATTGTGCGCCTATATTTTTATATGAGGTACATATACTGACTTTGACATGTTTATCAATAATTTAATTATTTTAATGATATTATAATATTAATATAATTTTATTATCCTCTGGGGATCTGGATTTAATGTTACCAAAGTGGTAATAGTTTATTGTTACAATCTCATCATTTGTCGGAATTGTTTATTTTTATAATTCCATTGAGGAAATATTATGATCCACCACTCATTAAAACCCATTAATTTTTTATCTGATGGTTATTCATGATAAATTCACATAATGGTACTATTTATCCATTATTTTCTACTTACGATAATTATGAATGGTTTTTAGAAAATCATTCTTTATCTCTCTCTTCGATCAGAAATCCATGTGATTTAAAACAATGTTTTTAGAAAAGGTTTCCAAAAATTGTTTTATATCTAAAATTTTTTCTTAAAGTTTTCATGTTTTATTTATATATTTTCAAATTATTTAAAAATAAAAATGTTCTCAATATTATCTCAAGATTATTTTATATGTTTTCAAGGAAAAATCGTTAAAAAATTATTTTCAAGCTTATTTTAAAATTTTTCAAGGAAAATGGATTTAACTATTATCTTTAATATTATTTTATATGTTTTTTGAGAAAAAGTTATTTAGAATGTTTTTAGGATTTTTTTTGTGTTTTTAAATAAAAATAATTTCAAAAATGATTTTCAATCTTTTTTTATAGTTTTTCAAGGAATTTTTTTTTTCAAAATGAATTTAAAGCATATTTTATATGTTTTTTAGGAAATATTTTGTGATATTGTTATCAATATTCTTTTATTAGTTTTCAAGGAAACAAGTTTTCAAGATGTTTTCAAGATTCCTTTATTAGTTTTCAAATTTTTTTTCCAAAAATAGTATTTCAAAATATTGATGTTTCAAGAGTTTTTTAATAGAGGAAAATATATATTTAAATAATAAATGTTTTAAATGTTTTTCCATGATTCATTTATTTGTTTTCATAGTTCTTTCATAGAAAAATATTTTTAAAATGTTATATGTTTTTAAAAGTGATGTTCTAAGTTATCATTAAAATTCTTTATCCATATAATATGAATTATTTGGTTATAGCTTATGATTTAATATGTATATGATCCATGTACAAAATTCATATAATTTATATGACTGGTTTTTTTATGGATTAATGTTTATGAAACCCATTTCTCTTCAACGAGTTATATCATGATAAAAACTTATGAAACTCGATTCCTTTAACTGGTTATTCTATGATGAAATGATTATGGAAGCAATATATTTTCCATAGATTATAAGATGATTAAATTTCTATGATATCCATTTCCATTCATGGGTTTTGATATAATTCTTATGAAACCCATCTCTTTTAATGGGTCATTATAAGATGAATGGTTTATAGAACTCAAATGTTTGATTTCATTATGTGGTGGACATGCCGTATATCTCCCTAAAATTAATTGGGAAATGATTTTTATACAATGGGTATGATATGGATTAAATTTGAAGTGAACCCAGTTCAGTAAAACTAGACTAAAATGATGTGTGAAATCAGTTCAGTGTGATAGGGATGGAACAAGATACGAAATCTTTTCAGTAATATTGGGCAGGAACAAGGAGTAAAATCTGTTTATTAATATAGCTCTAGAATGGGAAGTAAACTAGTTTAGTAATACAAGGATGGAACTGGAAGTGAACCCATTTTAGTAAATCATTTTTTTGGATAATATGGTATTGGGTGTGATCCTTGACTAGTAATATTGTAACATTCCAAGTAAATAAAGAATATGAAATTTTCATATTTATTAATATTTTTGAGTAAAATATTAATTTTTATTTATTTGTGATGATCTTTTTAATGGAATACCCAACACACAACAATGGGTTTCTATGAAGTCTTAGGTTACACATAATGTCGAGTCATACTGAAAATAATAATAATAATATATTATTATTATTCTAAATGGTATTTAACCCCGAGACGTTTTTTGGAAGGAATGAACATAACTAACCATATTATGATTAAATGTGTTTTCTAAATGCATTTACATTTATCCAATAAAAATTACAGGCTTAAAATAAGAATGGATCCAAATTTAATCATAAATACTCTAATATTTTTAAAAGGTTGTTTTACCACCTTTTAATAGCGAACCCCTTTTAAATATCACTTTTGTCACTTTTATATGTTACATTTGAAAAAACTAAACTTCTTATTTATAATTTGGATGTCTAAATTTACTTTGGGTAAATTTTTGGTATTTTTCTGATAATGTTCCTATTCAATGAATAATGAAAATACTGCATTTTAAGTCAAAACTGTCATTTCATCAAATTTATTTATATGGTTAGATTATCTTTTTAAATAATTTTAAAGTGTAATTGAATTAAATTTTAACCATTTAATACAATATTTTTTCACTGGAAGTAATTTTAATTTGAATTTGGACATAAACACATGTCAATCTTTTGGTAGTTATTATTTCTTAAAAACACACTTTTCGGTTTTGAAAACATGAATTAATTTTAAATTAATTTCTTCCAATTATTTGTTTTGAATTTTTAAAAGTGTATTTTATATTTAGAATCATTATTTACATATTGTGTAAATAGGTAACTTTTATTTTTAGACACTATGAATAGTAACTTCAGTAAATATTTTATTTACCATGGTTAAAGGGTGAATCTTGTAAATAAGGGTAAATTATAATATTATAGTAATATTAAATTACCCTAAAACTTGTTATAATCCTATTGGATGATACATTTCCAACCATGGGAATCCTTGAGTCGATTTTGGGACCCCAATAGAGCCACTTGTAAGTGAAAATAAAATTTTATAAAAATTAAAATTTAAGGAAAATGTAACATAAACATATATCTTTTATTAATTTTTTTATATGGGGTTATATAAGTTATATATTAAAATATAAATTGTAATTAGAAATATAAAAAGATTTCATAAATAATGGTATTTTATTGATAATATTAAGACATCAAATAAAAAAAATTAATTATGAAACAATGGTTAGGTAGTGATTGCTTCATTAATAAAATATTTAAATAAATGATATTAAAATTGTTAAAAATAAATGTAATTTGGTTTAAATATTGACATTAAAAATGATTTCTACATGATTGATTGAGGTTTTTTCTTCAAAGTGCTTCAGAGTTTTGGTTTTAATGATATATTTATCAAAAGAATTAACACCTTATTTATGTATGCTTCTATCTCCATTTTGATCAATGGTTCTCCCAAAGGATATTTTAATTGCAACAAATGTGTCAGACATGGAGACCCCCTCTCGACCATCGTCTTTGTTATTGCTGAGGATTATCTTAGTAGACTGCTCCCTCATCTGGTTAATCAGAACAAGCTTAAGCCCATACAGGCCGCTAGGAATCTAAATGTCCCCCTCACCTCATGTATCCTGATTATATTATTTTATTCGTTAATGGAAGGAGTAAGAATACTCAGGTTCTTAAAGATGATTTTTCCCATTATGAAGAAATATCAGGTCAAGCCATATGTTGGAATAAATCTTCGATTTTCTTTAGAATTTTTTTTTGTTGAAAATAGAAAAGGCCTTGTCATCAACAATTTTGGAATTGAAGAAGGTTTTCTCCCTTTCACTTATCTTGGAGTTCCTATATTTTGGGGAAGACTGAAATCAATATTCTTTAATGGAATTATGGATCAAATAAACAGTCAAATATTTTCTTGGAAGGGTAAATCCTTCTCCATGCAGGTAAAATCTATTTGGTTAAATCAACTATTGTCTCTAAAATGGTTTACTCTTTGATGATTTATAAATGGACGGCTGGTGTCATAAAAAGGCTGAACACATACATAAATGTTTTTTAGGATAAGAAGTATTCTTGAAAGAAAACTTTTCACCATCCCTTGGTACACTTGTTGTAAGCCTATTGATAATGGAAGTATTGGAATAAAAATTCTCAAATTTTTAATGAAGCTCTCCAGGCCAGGCTCACATGGAGGTTAATCAATAGAAACTCTGATGCAATTATTTTTTAAAAAAATATTTCTTTCTAATCTTAAAAAAATAAATCTTAATCATATTACCTCCTCAATTTGGACGTCCATTAGACAAACCTTCATCAACATCATGGATAACTCTAGATGGATGGTTAAATGCGAATTCTAAAATAAAATTCTAGATGGATAATTTGACTGGTGCTCCTCTCATTTCATGGTTATCTTCTGACCCCCCTCTTGAGAATATCAACTCCACTATATGGGGTTTTATTCAATCCCACAGACATGATCTCCATGACAACATTTCTCAAATTATTGAAAACAATCCCTTTTTTTAATGTTGAGTGTTTCCTCATCTAGGAGCTTCTTCATAATGGCATTTTTGACTAATAAAATTTTTATAGACATAATTATTCAAGACTAGAATCCAACTTTGACTAGTAGAATTACTTTAACAGACCACGGATTAAACTGATAAGACTCACTCTTATTTGGCATATTGCACATAACAGAATTCCCACTGAGGTCTGTCTTCAATCTTATGGTTTTTAACTATGCTCAAAATGTAATTTATGCAATCAACATAGGGAAGATGCTGATCATCTTTTTCGGTCCTGTGCCACTTCCTCTTCTATGTGGATCTACATTTTTTATATTTTTAATTGTAGATGTATTATTTTCGATACAATCGACTTTCATATAAAGAGATGTGTGAATCATGATGCCTCTCCGCAAATTTAGAATATTTTTCTCACAGCAGTTGCATAACGTTTTCATGTTATATGGTATGAGAGAAATAATATCCTTTTCAATAAGGGATCATTAAACATAAATGCAAAAAATTCTCAGATTCTCATTGTTATTCAAGAAGCGGCCTCAATTCAAAAAGCGCATTGTAATAACCTGGTTAACGACTTTGAGATTCTTCGAAAACTTCGAATTGATGGAATTTACGGTCCTCGTAAGTGAAATCTTGAAGTATTATAGAAAACCCCGATGCCAGTACGGATTAAAGTTCATGTTTATGGTGCCTCAAAGGGAAATCATGGTCCAGCGGGCTGTGGTGGGATTTTTAGAGATTATCGTGGGCAGTGTCATGGTTTATTTTTTAGTAGTTGTGGCATTGCTTCATCTCTTGAAGCAGAGATGATGGGTTTCATCAATGCAATCATCTTTTCCCTTCATAGAGGTTGGACAAACATCTGGTTAGAAAGTGACTCAACAACCATTATTGAAGCATTATAAAATGGAGTGACTCATCTTTATTGGCCACTCACCACTCAATGTATAAAATTCCTGGATTCTCTCATGGGGATCAACTTCATTGCTACACACATTTTCCGTGAAGCCAATGTGGTTGCCGATACTCTTACTAATAAAGGTGTCAGCCAGGTTCTGATGTGGTTGGATGCCTAACGTCTTGACTGCTTCTTTTTTATAAAAAATATTGTAAAAAACTCCCATATTTTCATCTCTTGTAACCCCATTTTTATGTATGAAATAATTAGTGCTTTGGTCGTTTGACCAAGGCACAACCTTAAAAAAACAAGTTTTTAAAACAAATATATTTTTATTAAATGATATAAAAGTCGTAAAAATATATGATTCATCCAAAGGACGTATATAACTGTGAAAATTCCATTTATTGACCACTTGATGTTCTATTTTACTTTTTTATTATATATATTAACAATATTTTATAAATATACAAGAATACATGGTAAATGTTATATATGTTATCATAGGGTTAAATAAAAATGACATGGAATAAAAAATATCAAAAAACTATCCAATTCTTATTATATGATTTTATTTCTACTTTTATTCATCCAATTTTATAATTTAATTCTTTTTTTCTCATTTTGAAACCGAAAATTATTTTATAATAAAATAATACTTTCAAACAATCCTAAAGAGCCCCACCTTCCTCTTATAAAAGGCCACCACCTCTAAACCATTACACACAACTCTCAATCCCCTGGGATCATCCAAAATATGATCCAAGAAGATAAAAATATACCCCTATTCCTCCTAGAATATTTATCTTAGGCAATATTCAATTCAACAAAGCCTTTTATCTCAAATCAAAGAGTGTGACACATTTTAAGAGGTAACGTCTTATCTAAAATTCGTTTCCATCATTATACTTCTTCACTCTCTAATATATTCTTTTTATTTGATTACATAAAAAAATCCTTTATATACTAGGTTGTTGTTACAGGAGTTATTCAAACAACACTCACACATACCTCTATCTAATGGATTTTGAATATACTGTTTCTGTGGACGGCATACTACTGCCACACAAAATGATGATTGTTTAATTTTTCCGTACCACTGTCACGACCCCCTTCCATAAAAGATTCCGCTCCTGAGCTGGCAATGGTGAAAGGGAGATAATGACCCCCGAGTCCCACCTTGAGTAGGCCCCGGGTTGGCGACTAGCACCAAGGGTATTAGTTTTCACAAATATGGGAGGCATTACCCTTTTTATTATTTTGGATCGGGAAATCGGACAAGTCAACCACCAAAAAGGGAAAAGAACAAGTGTATATAAATAAACCCAAAACAAGCCCACATGCATGTTTAAACAATTTTTATAACAAGGTACAAGTACAAGGAAGCTAAAAAGTACAATGCCAAAGAAAACAAGAGAACAACAACTGCAACAACTCCAACTGCCCGACTAGTAGGGTCCCGCACGACCCTGGTAGTCCTCCTGGAAACCTGAAAGTAAACGTAGGGTGAGCATACAAGTATACTCAGTAGGGAAACCTAAAGCTCTCGTGAACAAGTGGGGAGACACCCTAAGGTCCCGTGAGAAAACAGAAGAACCAGAACTAACAAGGAAAAACTATCCACCCAGCCTCAGTGGTCACACTCACCAAGTAACACAAACAAGTTTAGTATATATATAGAACAAAAGTATTGGGTACCCCGCACCATTTCCCACTTAATTAGATGCGGCTCTTCATAACGACAAACGTCCTGACGCTACCACACTCTTCCCGCCCGCACACACCTGGGCCAAACCACGCATCCCGCCCGCACACACCTGGGCCTCACAACCACGCATCTCGCCCGCAGACACCTGGGCCACAACTACTAACCCGCCCGCAGACACCTCGGCCTCATCCCGAAGGTTCTTGGGAACGGTAAGCCTGCCCGAAGAGTCTTGGGATAAAGGTCGCCTCAAGCCATCACAGCCTCCGAGACCTACCCGAAGTGTCTTGGGTGAAAGGTCACCTCAAGCCATCATAGCCTATGGAAGAAGGAGCAGGAAGGAGCTAGTAACTAAGGGGGAACACCCTCTCCCATAAAATGGGAGTGTTCGGCACTAGGTGCTTGACATGGGTGTGGTGCGACAAAACACAAAGATACAATTATATATATACATATACCAAACACACAGCCCAACCTATGGCTTCATAAAAAGAGAAACTGAGCATGTGCCTCGGCACTGCTACCACGAAGCATGCATCAACAACCAAACAATCATCCCCCCAACCCCATTTAGGTTTTCATGTTTCATGCAATGGTTTAACAAATTATTACTACTGGGCAACTATCATCCAGACAAAACCTTTCACAAACATATCCCTACCATCCACAACCAATGTTAGGTAAAACGCAAGCAACCACATGCCATTTCATTTACAAAAGATTATCACAACCATACAACATTCCATCATTCATTTATTTCAAAGTTCCACACATAAAACCCTTTCCACACACAAAACATTTCCTCATTTGAAAACACCATTTACTTCAAAACACTTTTCATAATCAAAACACTTTTCATAAATAAAGGCATTTTCCACAACCAACCACTTCCCATTTCAACCCCATCGTTTACAAAACATTTCACACCTCCAGGTTTCCACCATCAACCATTCCAATAAGATCACCACCCAAACGTCGCAGCCCCGCTACCCAGCATCACATCACAACACCATTCCAGAAAAAAAAACATTTCCCACAAAACAACCAAACCACCAACATGTTCATTATTCCAATTTTGTTCAACCGGGGTGATCACACAAGGTTTTCATTCTCATTTAATCAGCCAGTCTTTACGTGCTTATCCATTTTCCATGATTTAACAAAACCAACCAAAAATAATTCAGATATCAATTGCGCACGCAAAGGCCACCAACGGCCTTGATTTTCAGTAGGCAAAGGCCTTTCAATCCAAAATCACAATCAGAAGATAAAGAAACTGGAAGGCAATAGAAACAGCACAAAACCCCAAACCCTTCTTTATCCAGTTATTATATTTATTTAAAGTTCAACTGCATCCCATGGAACAAAAGAAAAATATCCCACACCTCATGTTGCACCAAAAAGAGAGACGAAGGTAAACCCCAACCTCAAAAGGTCCCGATCACGTCGCTTCCGACGACGTCCTTCGGTGTCCTCCGCCTTCACCAAACCCGAAAAACGCCTTCTAGGATGGAAGCTGTAGAAGGAAGGCCAGAAGGAAAGGTGACAAGTCCGGGCTTAGAAGCTTCGTCTCGTCGCTACGATCCTGTGGCCGCTGACGAATCGTAATTCGGAGCTTGGACAAAGAAGTTAGAGGAGGAAAACTTCTTGATCATCAAAGAGCGTCGTTGTGCGAAGAAGAAGCGATTGGTCTAGAAATAATCCGCGAACCTTTCTTATATAGACAACGAATAGGTAAAACAGTATGCAGCATGTATTGATGAATACACGGTGTGACTGTACACCCGTTACGTGTTTTGATTGGTTAACACACAACATGTCACGCGGTTTCCATGCGTTTTAATAATAATGATAATTCTATAAATATGTGGTGTTTCGTTGACCCGAGGCATGAGTCATAAAAGTAGCTCATTAATTGTCTTAAAATGACCGTCATAATTTCAGGGTTACGCTGTCGCTGACAGATCGTCAATCCGATACCGTATGAGGGAGATACGTTGGATACAAGATCCCGTAATAATAACAATATTAAATCTATTAATTCATGAGCGTTTCGGGTACCCAATCCGAAAACCCGAAAAAGACATCCAATATTGGACTCATAATTTTCGTCTCGTAGTCAGGGTCGCACTGCCACTGACGGTTCGTGAAACCGAGGTCGTACGAAGAAGTTATGGTTGGAAAAGTGTTTTACCTACAAAAACATTAACATGAATATTATATTATTATTTTTAATTGATTTATTTCAAATACCTAAATCCACCCAACCCTCTCTCTCCAATTTGGTGCGCCTTTCTCCTTTTCTCCATCATTGATTTCTCTTTCTTTTCTTTTATTACTTCTCTTTTAATTCTCACACTCTCTCTCCAATCTATTTCAAATCTTTAACTCACTCCACAAGTGGCGCCTCCCACTTTCTTTTCTCCATGTTCAACACGTCCCATGATTGACTCCTCTTTAAATTATTTATTTTATTGGTTTAAATATTAAATATTTATTTCATTTAAACCTTTTCTCTCTCCAATCTAATTCCTACCAAAATATTCATCACGCCCACAACAAAATGGCTCATCCTCATTCTCCATGTGGAACGCCCAAAATTTATTTTAAACATTTATTTAATTATTTTTACACAATTGTCATAACATCTCTCATTAATTATCATATCTCATTGAATTTAATTCAAAATTTAAATTTAATTTAATCTTTATTAACGGATCATTAAAAATTAAGCCAACATTATTATTATTATTATTTAGTATAACACTTATAACAAAACCCCAATTAAAATTTATTAAATCGTCACCAATTATTATTTAAAAAAAATCATTATAACATGCGTTGTGTTGACCAGATCGATTTCAACAAAGGAATGGACCGGAGGGGTCCGGTCCATTACATCAGATACCTCTTAAAACATTCTCGTCCTCGAGAATTAAAAACCAACCAAGAAAAAGAATGGATCCAAACAACCACTCCGCAAGATACCTCTTAGGGATCTTGTCATAACAAGAAACAACCGACAACCCTAATTATGTGAGTTAGGAATTCCCTCTCCTATGTCGAGATATTATCCTCTTTAGGGGGCACTGACTCGCCTGCACGGGTTTAATCGCATCTGCATTAATGCGTCTCGATTAAGGACTGGGCCTTCCCACTTCCATATATTAGGGTTTTTTTCCGACTTACACTACACCCAACAACGTACAACCCACACACTACCTGGACACATGGCTTGATGAATTCCTTCTCCCATGTTGAGATATTATCCGCTTTAGGCGGCACTGACTCGCCTGCATGGTTTAAATCGCATCCACATTAATGCGTCTCGATTAGGGATTAGGTCTTCCCCTCCCCACATGATAGGGCTCTTCACACATATTCAAAAGGAAAGAGGGAAACAACATAGCATTATAGACTCATGAAAAACAAGGTCCAGGCCCAAAGCATGGGCGAGAATGAGTTTCAACAATTGAGTGTGATGCTCCTGGATTTAAACAAAACATAAACGGGAGCATTTAAGTAAAACATAAAACATCTCTCTCGATCTTTCGCCTTGCTGGGGTTGCCACTTATGTTGCGTGAAATTGTCCGAATCCCACTCCTCTGCATTTCTGTTAACGTCCATGTTTCATAGATGTTCGGTAAACAAGGAACGCCTAAGCCCAAGTAGTAAGGAAAAACTCAAAGTTTTAATTATCATTTTATTTCAATTTCTTTCCCAGAACACCCAAATCAAGTAAAACACAAACATGATGATGCATGTACCTTCCCTAGGGTCTCTACCCTGCAATCAATATAGTCTCACTTGGTCGTTCGGTAGGCTCAGAGTCCTTGCATCGGATCATGGGGGGCCCTAAAATCTCGTGTCCTAGCCGGTCTTCCCTGGCCTATGTCACGCACCATGATTAACGAACACTGTTACCCTACCATCCCATACAATCCTCACTGTGCCTAACTCCAGACTCCATCCTATCTCTCAACCATCAGCCTCTGATACCATTCTGTCACTACCCCCCTCCATCAAAGATGCCCCTCCTAAGCTGGCAATGGTGAAAGGGAGATAATGACCCCCCAAGTCCCGCCTCCAGTTGGTCCCGGGTTGGCGACTAGCACCAAGGGTATGAGTTTTCAAAAATATGGAAGGCATTACCCTTTTTATTATTTTGGATCGGGAAATAGGACAAGTCAACCACCAAAAAGGGAAAAGAACAAGTGTATATAAATAAACCCAAACCAAGCCCACATGCATGTTGAAACAATTTTTATAACAAGGTTCAAGTACAAGGAAGCTCAAAAGTACAATGCCAAAGAAAACAAGAGAACAACAACTGCAACAACTCCAACTGCCCGACTAGTAGGGTCCCGCACGGCCCTGGTAGTCCTCCTGGAAACCTGAAAGTAAACGTAGGGTGAGCATACAAGTATACTCAGTAGGGAAACCTAAAGCTCTCGTGCACAAGTGGGGAGACACCCTAAGGTCCCGTGAGAAAACAGAAGAACCAGAACTAACAAGGAAAAACTATCCACCCAGCCTCACTGGTCACACTCACCAAGTAACACAAACAAGTTTAGTATATATATAGAACAAAAGTATTGGGTACCCCGCACCATTTCCCACTTAATTAGATGCTTCTCTTCCTAACGGAAAACGTCCTGACGCTACCACACTCTTCCCGCCCGCAAACACCTGGGCCAAACCACGCATCCCGCCCGCACACACCTGGGCCTCACAACCACGCATCTCGCCCGCACACACCTGGGACACAACCACTAACCCGCCCGCAGACACCTGGGCCTCATCCCGAAGGTTCTTGGGAACGGTAAGCCTGCCCGAAGAGTCTTGGGCTAAAGGTCGCCTCAAGCCATCACAGCCTCTGAGACCTACCCGAAGTGTCTTGGGTGTAAGGTCACCTCAAGCCATCATAGCCTATGGAAGAAGGAGCAGGAAAGAGCAAGTAACTAAGGGGGAACACCCTCTCCCATAAAATGGGAGTGTTAGGAACTAGTTGCTTGACATGGGTGTGGTGCGACAAAACACAAAGATACAATTATATATATACATATACCAAACACACAGCCCAACCTATGGATTCTTAAAAAGAGAAACTGAGCATGTGCCTCGGCCCTGCTACCACGAAGCATGCATCAACAACCAAACAATCATCCCCCAACCCCATTTAGGTTTTCATGTTTCATGCAATGGTTTAACAAATTATTACTACTGGGAAACTATCATCCAGACAAAAACTTTCACAAACATATCCCTGCCATCCACAACCAAGGTTAGGTAAAACGCAAGCAACCACATGCAATTTCACTTACAAAAGATTATCACAACCATACAACATTCCATCATTCATTTATTTCAAAGTTCCACACATAAAACCCTTTCCACACAAAAAACATTTCCGCATTTGAAAACACCTTTTACTTCAAAACACTTTTCATAATAAAAACACTTTTCATAAATAAAGGCATTTTCCACAACCAACCACTTCCCATTTCAACCCCATCGTTTACAAAACATTTCACACATCCATGTTTCCACCATCAACCATTCCAATTAGATCACCACCCAAACGTCGCAGCCCCGCTGCCTAGAATCACATCACAACACCATTCCAGAAAAAAAACATTTCCCACAAAACAACCAAACCACCAACATGTTCATTATTCCAATTTTGTTCAACCGGGGTGATCACACAAGGTTTTCATTCTCATTTAATCAGCCAGTCTTTACGTGCTTATCCATTTTCCATGTTTTAACAAAACCAACCACAAACAATTCAGATATCAATTGCGCACGCAATGGCCACCAACGGCCTTGATTTTCAGTAGGCAAAGGCCTTTCAATCCAAAATCACAATCAGAAGATAAAGAAACTGGAAGGCAATAGAAACAGCACGAAACCCCAAACCCTTCTTTATCCGGTTATTATCTTTATTTAAAGTTCAACTGCATCCCATGGAACAAAAGAAAAATATCCCACCCCGCATGTTGCACCAAAAAGAGAGACGAAGGTAAACCCCTACCTCAAAAGGTCCCGATCACGTCGCTTCCGACGACGTCCTTCAGTGTCCTCCGCCTTCACCAAACCCGACAAACGCCTCCTAGGATGGAAGCTGGGGAAGGAAGGCCGAAAGGAAAGGTGACAAGTCCGAGCTTAGAAGCTTCGTCTCGTCGCTACGATCCTGTGGCCGCTGAAGGATCGTAATTCGGAGCTTGGACAAAGAAGTTAGAGGAGGAAGACTTCATGATCATCAAAGAGCGTCGTTGTGCGAAGAAGAAGCGATTGGTCTGGAAATAATCCGAGACCCATTCTTATATAGCCAATGAATAGGTAAAATAGTATGCAACATGTATTGTTGAATACACGGTGTGACTGTACACCCGTTACGTGTTTTGATTGGTTAACACACAACACGTCACGCGGTTTCCACGCGTTTTAATAATAATGATAATTCTATCAATATGTGGTGTTTCGTTGACCCGAGGCATGAGTCATAAAAGTATCTCATTAATGGTCTTAAAATGACCGTCATAATTTCAGGGTTACGCTGTCGCTGACGGATCGTCAATCCGATACCATATGATGGAGATACGTTGGATAAAAGATCCCGTAATAATAACAATATTAAATCTATTAATTCATGAGCATTTCGGGTACCCAATCCGAAAACCCGAAAAAGACATCCAATATTGGACTCATAATTTTCGTCTCGTAGTCAGGGTCGCACTGCCACTGACGGTTCGTGAAACCGAGGTGGCACGAAGAAGTTATGGTCAGAAAAGTGTTTTACCTACAAAAACATTAACATGATTATTATATTATTATTTTTAATTGATTTATTTCAAATACCTAAATCCACCCAACCCTCTCTCTCCAATTTGGTGTGCCTTTCTCCTTTTATCCTTAATTGATTTCTCTTTCTTTTCTTTTATTACTTCTCTTTTAATTCTCACACTCTTTCTCCAATTTATTTCAAATCATTAACTCACTCCACAAGTGGCGCCTCCCACTTTCTTTTCTCCATGTTCAACACGTCCCATGATTGACTCCTCTTTAAATTATTTATTTTATTGGTTTAAATATTAAATCGTTATTTCATTTAAACCTTTTCTCTCTCCAATCTAATTCCTACCAAAATATTCATCACGCCCACAAAAAAATGGATCCTCCTCATTCTCCATGTGGCACGCCCAAAATTTATTTTAAACATTTATTTAATTATTTTTACACAATTATCATAACATCTCTCATTTATTCTCATATCTCATTTAATTTAATTCAAAATTTAAATTTCATTAAATCTTTATTAACGGATCATTCAAAAATTAAGCCAACATTATTATTATTATTATTTAGTATAACACTTATAACAAAACCCCAATTAAAATTTATTAAATCATCACCAATTATTATTAAAAAAAATCATTATAACGTGCGTTGTGTTGACCAGATCGATTTCAACAAAGGAATGGACCGGAGGGGTCCGGTCCATTACAACCACCTATCATGGTAGATATTTTGATGGCACTATATTTATATGTGATATATATTATATTTATATTGTCTCAATGTTTCTGTATTTTTTATTTATATCATACCTTTACGGTTTCTATAATGCGTAAATATGATAATTTCATTTGAGGAAGTGCGGACTACCACCCCCTCAAAGTGATATGACTCGTTCATACCATACATGGAATGTATAAATGATGGTGTTAATGAACTTATGTAATGTATAGATAATATTATAGTATAATTTATTCATAATATACCTATGTATCATTATTTTTCATTCCATTAAAAATGAAAAGTAAATGAAAGTAGCGTTCATGCGTATCTATGGCTTACCATCTCCATAAACGGCGATTTTAATTTTTTATATCCAAATGTTATGGACTATTCTAAATAAATATATGCTGGATATATATGATAGATATTATATCTAAATCCGGATTATCATTTAGTATATAATAGAGTTTTGACCAGATGGACAATTGGTAATTATAACACGTTTATTTTGACTCAAGTACCGAACATCGAAAAAAATAATGATATGAACTTGAATAATTGTCATAGTTAGATAATAAGTGATAAAAAAAGAATAATAAACTTGAAAAAGGTTCTAAAGAAAATATAATTAACTTAATTTTATTATTCCGGGAGATAAATAACAAATAAGACAAGTCGAACACAAAGTAAGGTACACCATGTCAATCTCCCTTCATTGAGGCATACTTGGATTTATACACGAATTTCCTTTATATAATATATAAACCCCTTTTACTTTTAATTTAATTAAATGGGAATATTTTATCTATGAAGCATTTTACAAAACGAAAAAATAATGTTTTTGAACATAGGTGGTGATAATGACCTTTCTGCCGCTGCGAGCATTATTTGATATTTGGCTTTATTAACAAGACATAATATTATTAAAAGGAAAATAAATACCATATACTCTTTTTATGTATTTTGGTATTGAAAATGGTTTTGAGAATGGGTTGATTATGTCAATATATTAAAACATTATATTGTGATTTCAATGGGGAAATGTTATCTTTCCTTTATGTTTGTTTATGTTTTTTGATTATGTTATGGTTTTTGGGTATTTTTCATGCATACGAGTGGTTCTGTGATAATATGTTGGTAGGTGATCCTGAGGTGGCTCTCCAATGCATTGGGTAACGTGATAGAGGTAAACATTAATGTTTCTCCTAAGAGATTTAGGGAATATACTGTGATTAGTATTCCAACATAAATCCATATGTATCTATGAAATATACTATGTAAGAATGATATGGATACCACAAGTTACCTTTATGATTTAGTATTTCTATACATTATTTATAAATTTTATTATTTCATGAGTTATGTTAATGTTCTTATGTTTTGTTTGTATTGATGGGATAATGTTTTCTTTCTTTACTTTATAACCCTTACTAAGATTTTTATGTTCATGCCATGTTTTTGAAATGTTTTTCACAGGGTATTAGGAATTTAAGAGAAAGGAATAATTTAGGAAGATGTATATCAAGAATATAATTATTGTTTTCATTTAAGAGTTATTATTTACTGAAAAAATGTATACTGAGTTGAAGTGTATTCTTTGAAATATATGAGATGTATTGTTATAGTTACGAAATAATTATCTAAGACTCTAAACCTGAAAAGATACCCAATTTTAATTCTTGATTTAACTCAAGGTTAAGTAATTTTCTGAAGCTGGGGCTTTATATTTGGTATAATAGTTCATTTTAGACAATATTAAGAGTTAGGATATCATTAAATTAAAATCCATAAATTAATTTATGGTAAGATTGAAATGTTATTGCATTTACAGAATACCATGTTGCTTCACCTAATATATTTTCTGGTTTATAATGTGTTTTCATAGAGGAAATAGGGTAGCTATTATAGGAAGGCATATAGAGGGAAATTACCATCCAATTAACGTCCTGAGATTGTTGGAATCTGAATTGAATAGTTTTTTTGTAGTGAGGTTTCAATTGACTTAAGTGATAAATAGTGGTTTTCTTTATAGATAATATTTTGTTATATTCTAAAAGTAAAGAGGAGAATGAAAATTATTTATTGGTTTTATTTAAAACATTAAAAGAAAATAAACAATATGGGAAATTCAAAAAGTGTGAGTTTTGGTTGTAGAAAATTTCATTCCATTGTCACATTATTTCTAATAATGGAATAACTGTTGATCCTACCAAAACAAAAGTTGTTGAAGAATGTAAAAGACCCAAAAATATAACCTCATGATTTAAATTACCCCACACATGATTTGGAATTAGCGACTGTTGTTTTTTATTTATAAATTTTGAGACATCATTTTTACGGAGTAATGTGTGAAATATAAACTGATCAAAAAATGTTGAAGTATATATTCACTCAGATATAATTGAACAGGATACAAAGGAGATGTCTAGAATTAATAAAGGATTCTGATTTCATAATTATTTACCGTCCAAGAATAGAAAATTAAGTGACTGATACTTTGTGTCAAAAAAGTAATGCTACATTAAGCTTGTTACGTTTAGAACAAGATCCTTTGATTAACTATATGATGAAATTTTTCCAAGAAGTTTTTGGTATATGATATTCCTTTATTATGATTTAGGTTTAAGTACAATCGTCTTTAGTAGACAGAATAAAGAAAACAATGAAAGATGATAGTGAAGTAGAGAAAAAGGTAGAATTGGTTTTTAAGGGAAATTTACACGAGTTTAATATTGATAGAGATTTTTTTTAAGGTTTGGAAAGAGATTATGTCAGCCTTTAAATTCACAGATAAATAAAGAGTTTCTATTTAAAGCTAATAGTTATACTTTTTATGTTCATCCTAGAAATACTAAGATGTACAAAGATCTTTAGAAGTATTTCTGGTGGGAGGGAATGAAAAGAGATATTGCTGACTTTACCTTGATAGGTTTTATTTTTCAATATGTTAAATCAGAGCGGTAGTTACCAAAAGGGATGCTACAGCCCTATCTAGTGCTAGAGTGGAAATGAGAAAATGTGTCCATGGATTTCTTCATGGGATTACTCAATACTTCTCAAGGTAATAATGCAATAGAGGTTATTTTTGATCCATTAACAAAATCTTCTCATTTTCTTTCAATTTGATATACTCTTTCTCTAGATCAACTTTATCGATTTTATATCAAAGAGATAATAAGGTTACATGGAGTTCCCCTCTCAATTTTATCTGATAATGATCCCAAGTTCACTTATATCTTTTGGAAGGGCCTCCAGATGTCATTGGGTACTGAATTACATTTAAGTATAGCTTTCCATCCATAATCAGATGGGAAGTCAGAATGAACAATTCATACATTAGAAGATATGCTACATGATTTCTCAATGGATTACCTGGGATTCTGGGACCAACATATTTCTTTGGTTGAATTTTCTTATAATAAAAATTTTCATTCTAGTATATAGGTGGAATCATTTGAGGCATTATATGGAAAGCTGTGTCAAACTCCAGCATTTGGGATGAAGTAGGTGAATGTAAATTGATGGGACTGGAATTGGTAGAAGAGATGGAATAAAATGTTCAGTTGATTCAGAAGTACATGAGAATATTTCAGAGCAGGTAGAAAAGTTATGCGGATAACCAGATGAAGGATCTTTCTATTTTGGTAGGTGATTATGTCTTTCTCAACATTTCTCTATGGAAAAGTGTGATGCACAATGGTAAGAAGGGAAATTTGAGACTGAGGTTTATTGGACCCTATGCAATCCTTGATAAAGTTGGATTAGATTTCTACAAAGTGGATTTACCTCCATGTTTATCATAGGTACACAATGTTTTTCATGTTTCAATATTATGTATGTATATGCCGAATCCATCACATGTTTTGAGTCCAAAAGTAGTTCAGTTGGAAGACAATAATTCTTATGAGGAACAACCAGTCCAGATTCCTGATTGAATAGAGAAAGTGTTGTGGAATAAGGCAATTCATTAGGTGATGGTTTTATCA
Source organism: Viscum album (assembly GCA_963277665.1). Taxonomy (NCBI): domain Eukaryota; kingdom Viridiplantae; phylum Streptophyta; class Magnoliopsida; order Santalales; family Viscaceae; genus Viscum; species Viscum album. The sequence continues at coordinate 1,573,609,198 of OY728119.1, read as the reverse complement.
AAAAACCATATGGTTAAAGAGGCGATGGGGAAATCTGAAAATGTTATGAGAGATAAATACCCCAATTTTTTTATAGGTGAATAAAATTGCGAGGACTCAATTTCAAAAAGGGGGGAAGGATGTAACATCCCATGTAAATAAAGAATATGACATTTTCATATTTATTAATATTTTTGAATTAATTAATTATTTTACTTTAACAGAGATTCTATTTTCAATGGATTACCTGACACACAACAACGGGATTCTCCGATGTCTTATGTTGCACACAATGCTGAGTCTTAATAAAATAATAAAAATATAATATTATTATTTAAAATGGAAGTTAACGCCTAACCGTTTTATCAGTGGGAGTGAACAGAACTAACCATATTATGATTAAATAAGTTTTTGAAATTTATTAAGTTTATCCAATAAATTTTAGAGGCTTAAAATGAAAATCAATCCAATATTAATTATAAATACTCTAGTATTTTTAAAAGTTAGTTTTAAACCTTTTGATGGAGATCCCCTTTTAAATCTAGTTTTCATTCACTTTGATATGTTATATTTGACAAAATAAACTTCTTCTTTAGAAGTGGTACATCAAAATTAACTTTGGTTAATTTTTTGGTATTTTTCTGATAAAGTTCATTTTTAATGAATAGTGAAATATACTACATTTTTAGTCAAAAATATCTTTTCATATGATATATTTATATGGTTAGACTATCTTTTTAAATGATTTTAAAGTGTAATTGTATTATATTTATATCATTTAGTCAATTTTTTATTGGAAGTAATTTCACTATGAAAATAGACTTAAACACATGTAATTCTTTTGGTAGTTTTTATTTCTTAAAAACACACCTTTTGGTTTTGACAAGGAGAATTAGTTTTAAATTAAATTAGGAAAATTTTGGGTTTTGAATTTGAAAAAATGGAGTCCATATTTGGAATCAGGATATCCAAATTGTGAAAATAGGAAACTTTTATTTTTAGATAGTATGAATAGTAACTTCACTAAATATTTTGTTTACCATGATTAAAGGGTAAATATGGTAAATAAAGGTAAAAAATAATATTATAATAATATTTAATTACCCTAAAATACGTTCTAATCCAATTGGATGGTGATTTTACAACAATGGGAATCTTTGGGTTGATTTTGGGACACCATGGAGTCACTTTTAAGTGAAAATGATAGTTTATAATAATTAATTTAAAGTTAAGGAAAATGTAACATAAACATATATATTTTAGTAAAACAATTTTTATATGGGGTTATTTAAGTGATATTTTAGACTATAAATAGTAATTAAGAATATACAAATATTTCATACACCATGGTATTTTATTTATAATTTTTAGACATTAAATAAATAAATTTAATTATGACACAATGGTGATGGAGTGATTGATTCATTAAAAAATTGATTCAAATAAATCATATTCAAAATATTAAAATTAATGTAATTTGGTTAATTTTAGGTCATACACCAATTTTATGTAAGATAGTTACATTTTATATTTTTATTAATGAGGTTTTTTTATAAATAATCAAGTTGTTTTGGATTTTTAAAAAGTCATGATATGAATAGAATAGATGTTGACATAAATGAGTTTTTTTTAATTTTTTTTATTAAATAATATAATAATATTAAGAATCTAATATTTGTAAAACGTAACTAAACAAGGTTTAACATGTCATTAATGGACCACATAAGGTTCTATTGTCATTTAATAGTAAATATATTAACCATATGGTATGAATATACATGTAGACATGGTAAAAGTTAAATAAGATAACAAAGGGTTAAATAAAAAAGGTAAGGATTAAAAAATATTCAAATCCTATTAAATTCCTATTGGGGAATTTTATTTTGACATATATTCATCTTATCTTCTAATTTAAGGAGTTTTGGACCTTTGTAAACCAAATATTATTTTATAGTAAAATAATACATTCAAACTTTCTTAAAGAGACCCTCCTCCCTCTCATAAAAGGCCACCTGTCACGACCCCCTTCCCACAAAGTGTACCCCTCCTGGGCCGGCAATGTGAGAAGAGAGATAATGACCCCCGAGACCCGCCTCTAGTAGGCCCAGGGTTGGCGAATAGTACCGAGGGTATAATAAACATACAAATGGGAGGCATTACCCTCTAAGAGAACACATGCAGAAGAGAGAGATAGAATAGACTCCAACCAACTCCAACTCAGAACTGAAATATAAAAGAATCCCAAGTACATATATGAAATGTCATGAAAAAGTACTACAACTAGAAGGGGAAACTAAAAGTACCCAAAAGAAAGTGAAAAGGCAACGACCACAAGCCCGAACAACTCCTCATCCAACTGTAAGCTAGTAGTAACTAGCTTGATCTCCAACCTACTCCAAGTGACCTGAAAAACAGTTTATATATACATATGGTGAGTATAACAGTATACTCAGTAGGATCCTCCCCAAGCCTCTCGTGCAAAAGTAAAGAAAGCATGCTAAAGCCCAGTGAACAACAAGTGAAACTAACTCATCACCTAAACAGGTATACTATGTTCCCAACCTCACTATGGCTACTCTCGCCAAGTAACACATACAAGAATATAGCATATAGTAAAGAATATAAAGGGTACCCCACTACTACTTCCCCACTGGTTTTTCGCCTTGCCCCAACGACATATGTCCTGTGCATCTCTCTCCAAAGGCTTTCCCACAGACACCTGGGCGAAGCACCACACCATCCCCACAACCAAAAGTAACCAGGTAAGTTTCGGAAGCCACCACAGCCCGCATAACATGTATCATACATCAGGTATTATACCTTAAGCCATCACAACCTTTACATGTTACACCTATAGTAGTCCATAGGATACTATATCCAGAATATATGTGTGTGAAATAACCACGATCCATTACATCCCTCTACACACATATATGGGTAAAACTAACCAATGTTCCTAACAGCACCAAGATCTACCAAGAGAAGAGAGCGGGGTCAAAGGGGGTAGTCATCCATTCAACCTCCCATCAGAATGTTGGGGAAAACACCCCCCAGGGCTCAGAATCCCTGGATTGTCAGTTTCCCTTACCAACAGGGTGGAGTAGCATATAGAAACACAAAAAGAACAGAATATATATATATAACTCACATCCACACTATGGGCATTACCTAGTCTTATAGATACAACTGCAGCTAACGTCTCTCAGACTCCAGGCTACTACTTCTAAGACTAGGTATCCTATAAGTACAAATCATTTGAAGAAATTTATTAGATTACTCCATTCTCATTTTATCAATTCCATTGTACGTTAATTAATTCATTACACATTAATTAACCATGAAAAATTCCACATTAAACTGAAATGGAATCACATTCAAAATCAACTGCTCCTTTTTAGATTCACATCTCCTTTAAATTCCAGCACCTCCATCCCCGTGGATTATCACCATTTAATCAAACATTCATTATAGAGTTACTTTCCCACATTCCCAAGAATTCTAGAAAAGCATCCTATGCTACTAAACACAAAGGATGCTCAACACGGTGAGTAGATATACTACCCGTCGAGTCTTTTCTGCCTATAGAAAGAGCACAGACCCATTCTCCCTCGAGAGGCTAAACACGGAAAGCACGTGGCATACCCCATGCGTCTTTGCATCCTTCAGAAGAAGGGAATGAAAGACCAGCTTCCTTGAGCAGTGGGGAAAAACAAAACAGATTAACATTCAAGGAAACCACAAGCATCCAACAACTACATCCATCCCATTCCATCATCCCCGGTGTCCTCTCGGACACCCACATGCATAAAACGATGCATCTCGCCACTCTAGGCGTCATCCGCTACCACAACCACATGGCCTCCCTACCTCCACATATCAAAAGACCCCTCCAGGGTCACATCGCATCACAAGCAGCAGAAAAACAACAATCACAACCATGGGCTCTTGACCCTTTTACAAACAAGAGGGTAACTCAGAACCCTTTTAGAAATTCCCACATAATCTGTTCTTTAATCCATATTGAATTGGAAGATTTTTTATTCGTAGGTTCCAATCACGGATACCTAATCAGTAAGCTATCACAATTAACTAACCATGCTTACTTCCCTAATTTGATAATCCTCAAATTAGAACAACTACAACAACTACAATAACCAGATTAATTTGCATGCCTATTTATCTTTAGCCAATTAATTAACAATTAATTCCGGCTTTACGTTCATTATCAATTTCTATCATGAACGAACAAAAAATCAAATATATCATAGATATCACTCTAACTAGAAAACACGAGGCAAACCGTTACCACGGTATAAAGCAACATTATAAAATCAACCAATTCTTTTAATCCGGTTCACGTATTTAATTAGGTCAATTTCATTGTGATCCAAAGGACTAAATCATGCTAATTATACAATTGCACATATACAACTAGAGAAGCCATGAATCCCTTACCTCAAAGAGTTCTTGATGTCCTTTATCCACACAACGGGCCACAATCCTTCTCTCGCGTCAAATTATATGGAAGAATGATCGACACAGCTTTGTTGCATCAAATAGAGCGGAACTGATCCGAGTAACGTTTGATTGTGTAACTCCTACGGGAATGATTGTAAGGTTCTAACATCTCGTAGATGAGAACCAGGAGGAAGAACAATGAAGAATGATATCTCGTTCCTTTTAAAAAAATTTAGAGAGGCGACAGTTTAAGATCCGATTTATTCTACATTAAAAACGGATCGCATTAACCCACGCGGTTTGACCAAGTAAAAACATCCCAGCCTTAGGAATAATTAATATAGGATTTATGGCCTTTGAATCGGCCTTAAAGTCCATAAAATAAGGTTTTAAAATGTATTTTACGTCAAGGAAAATGTCAAAGGGGCGAAATAATTGGAAGTTGGAAACACTATTCACATACTGAAAATTTGGCAAAGGAAAGAATCAGTAGCTCATAGAATTCTGGAAACACTGTTCAAACGTGAAATTTGGAAAAGGAAGGAATCAGTATATCTTAGGATTCTAGAAACACTGTTCAAACATGAAATTTGGAAAAGGAAGGAATCAGTAGCTCTTAGGATTCTGGAAACACTGTTTAAACGTGAAATTTGGAAAAGGAAGTAATCAGTAGCTCTTAGGATTCTGGAAACACTATTCAAACGTGAAATTTGGCAAAGAAATAAATCGGTAGCTCTTAGGATTCTGGAAACACTGTTCAAACGTAAAATTTGGCAAAGGAAGGAATCAGTAGCTCTTAAAATTCTGGAAACACTGTTCATAGAACTCAAAAATTGGAAAAGGAAAGAAAAGGTCACCGATAGAACCTTGCCGATAGAAACACAAGTCTACCGTTAGATCCTCACCGATAGAACATTATTCATGTCTACCGATAAAAGGTTACCGATAGAAATATTGTTAATAGAACTAGAAATTTGGAAAAGTGTTAGCCGAGCTACTGCTAGACTGCGACTACTGGTAAACCGAGGTACCGGTAGGCAACGACTACCAGTAGACCGAGCTACCGGTAGGCTGCGGCTACCGGTAGACCGAGCTACCGGTAGGCTGTGGCTACCAGTAGACCGAGCTACCAGTAGGCAGCGGCTACCGGTAGACCGAGCTACCGGTAGGCAGCGACTACCGGTAGACCGAGCTACCAGTTGGCTGCAGCTACTAGTAGACCGAGCTACCGGTAGGCAGCGGCTACCGGTAGACCGAGCTACCGGTAGGCTGCGGCTACCGGTAGACTGAGCTACCGGTAGGGTGCGGCTGGGGGATAAGTCACCTTGACCTCCCGGAACACCTCCTACACCACATTTTCAAAAAGTAGTGGACCCGAGAGGTCTGGGCCATTACATTAGATACCTCTAAAAACATTCTCGTCCTCGAGAATTAAAAACCAACTCAGAAGAAAAGAGGGGTCCGAACAACCACCCCATAAGATACCTCTCAGGGGAAAACCACCATGAGTTGTTCTAAAACTGGAACAAAACTACGACATCCAAGAATATGGAAAAAAAATCCATATCCAAACAATTCATTCATAACATCACACAAAAGGTACATAAATAAAACATGAAAGGTCTAACCATCAAGGAAACATCATTACATGAAAGGAGTTAATCATTAAACAACTCTGGGTACTGAGCACGTATCTGTGACTCATGCTCCCATGTACTCTCCTCCATGCCACTGTGTCGCCAGAAGACACGAACTAAGGGGATAGAATTCCCACGTAACACCTTCTCCTTGCGGTCTTGGATCTCCACAGGTCGCTCCTCGAAGGTTGCATCATCATCAATATCGATCTCTCCCCAATCGATAACATGAGATTCATCATGAAGGTAACGACGGAGCTGTGATACATGGAAAACATCATGTATCCGACTCATCTGAGGGGGAAGTGGTACTCGATACGCCACAGCTCCAACACAAGCTAACACCTCGAAAGGCCCAACAAACCGGGGAGAAATCTTACTTCCACGACCAAACCTTCGCTGCCCACGACATGGAGTCACCTTTAGAAACACATGATCCCCAACATTAAACTCTATGGGTCTCCTTTTTGATCAGTATATGATTTCTGACGATCCTGTGCTGTCTTCATCCTCTCACGAATCACCTGAACCATCTCTGTTGTATTCTGCACTAGTTCTGGTCTGAGAATTGCTGACTCTCCGACCCCAGTCCAGCACAACGGAGAACGGCATGACCGGCCATACAACGCATCAAATGGCTCCATACCGATGGTAGAGTGAAAACTATTATTATAAGCGAACTCTACCAAGGGTAAGTGCTTCATCCATGAACCTCCAAAATCAAGAACACAAGAGCGCAGCATGTCTTCAAGAGTATGGATAGTTCGCTCTGTCTGACCATCCGTTTGAGGATGAAAAGAAGTGCTAAGGAACAATTGAGTGTCAAAAGCATGCTTGAGACCTCTCCACATCCTAGAGATAAAACGAGGATCTTGATCAGAAATGATCGTCCTAGGTACTCCATGAAGTCTTACCACCTCCTCTAGATACTGCCTCGACAAAACCTCCACTGAGCTCGACTCCTTGATCACTATGAAGTGGGTCGACATTGTTAAACAATCCACTACCACCCATATAGCATCATGTCCTCCCGGAGCTTGAGGTAAACCTGTAACAAAGTCCATTGAGATGTCCTTCCACTTCCACTGAGGAATCTCCAATTGCTGGAGAAGACCACCTGGAACACGGTGTTCGGCCTTCACCATCTGGCAGACTAAACATTGAGACACACACTCTGCAACTGTATGTTTTAGCCCAGGCCACCAAAACTGACTCCTCAAGGATCAGCACATCTTCGTCACACCAGGATGTACTGCCAAGGGTGAACTATAGAACTCCCGGAGAACCGTCTCGCGCATCGCCAAGGGGACAAAAAGCCTGCCATGATACAACACTCGGTGTTGTTCATCCTCCGACCAACCATCAGGGGCCTCACCACAAACAACTCTGTCTCTCCAGACTTCCACCTCTAGATCACCCATCTAAGACTCTTCCACCTTCTGCATAAGGGATGACTGCACCATCATCTGGAAAAGACAACCTCTACCCCCAACTTCTCCCATATCAAGATGCAAAGCTGATAGCTCTTCCATCACTCTCCAGGAATCACCAGATTCACGCACAACATCATTACGTGTCTTTCGGATTAGTACGTCAGCTACAACATTCCCTTTTCCAGGTGTATATGATATTTCAAAGTCGTATTCCATCAAGAACTCCATCCACCGACGCTGCCTCAAGTTCAAGTCACGTTGGGAGAAAACATACCTCAAACTCTTATGATCTTTGAAAACCACAAAGTGCTCACCAATGAGGTAATGTCTCCACAACTTTAGAGAAAACATCACGTCTTCCAACTCAAGATCATGGGTGGAATAGTTTCATTCATGGGGACGCAACTGCCGAGACCCATAAGAAACAACTGAACTCTGCTGCATGAGAACACAACCAGCCCCAGATGTGAAGCATCACAGAAAACATCAAACTGGACTCCCTCCGCTGGAAGAAAAAGGACTGGAGCACTTACCAACTTCTCCTTTAGATACTCGAAAGCTGTCTGACACTGATCAGTCCATATGAATGCTTGATCCTTCCTGGTCAAAGCTGTCAGAGAAGTCGAAACTCGGGAGAAATTGCCTACAAACCTCCTATAATAGCCTGCGAGGCCAAGGAAACTTCGCACCTCTGACACGGTCTTGGGGGCTGCCCAAGACACTACTGCTTCTATCTTTGATGGATCCATAGCTACTCCCTGTTGGGACACAACATGCCCTAAGAAACAAACTTCTCGAGCCTAGAACTCACACTTGGACAACTTCCCAAACAACTGATGTTGGCGAAGAACTCCGAAAATGGCTCGTAGAAGCTCTGCATGCTCTTCTTCAGATGTGGAGTACACAAGGATGTCATCGATGAAAACCACAACAAACTTGTCCAGGAATTCATGGAACACAGCATTCATCAACCCCATGAAAACAGCTGGAGCATTCGTCACACCAAATGGCATTACAACAAAATCATAATGCCCATGATGACAACGGAAAGCATTCTTTGGGATATCCTCATCCTTTACACGCATTTGATGATATCCTAACCGCAAGTCGATATTTGAGAACCAACTTGCACCCTTCAGTTGATCGAATAAGTCCTCAATCCGCAGGAGAGGATAGCAGTTCTTTATTGTCACTTTGTTTAATCGATGATAATCGACACACAACGGCAAACTGCTATCAGCCTTTTTCACAAACAAAACTGGTGCACCCCAAGGTGACACACTTGGCGGATCAAAACCACACTGCAATAAACCATAAAGATGAATACGTAGCTCTCGTAACTCAGAAGGGGCCATCCTATATGGATACATTATGATAGGGGACGCTCCTAGCTGTAGCTCGATCCCAAACTCGATCTCTCGTCGAGGGGGTAAGGATAAAACCTCTCCTGGAAAAGACGTCAGGGTACTCCTCTACGATCCTAGGGAATGCCATCTGTTGAACCACTGAAGAACTCAACATCATCCTAGCCATCATGGATGACAAGGATAGAACTCGTCTATGACTCATCCGAGGATCTCTCTCACCAACAAACACCACTTTCTCTCCATCTGCATCAATGAAAACGACCTTATTCCTGTAGAAATCCACAATAGCCTGAACCAAATACAACCAATCCATGATGAGTATGACATCATATGGTTGTATTCATAAACATAGGAAAACTCCCCAAGAGCAGTGTCGCCCCAACACTAGCTCACCGTCTCTATATACTTCAAACAAGTCAGTTCGACCTCCAACTGGCGTATTCAACGCCAAGGTCACTGGAAGCCTCTCTACCTCATGTACCAAATCATGGAAAAGGGTAGGTTATATGAAGGATTGTGTTGCTCCTGAATCAAACAAGGCATAAAACAAGGTAGAAAACAAGCAAAGGGTACCTTGAACGACATCTGGCTCGCCTGGGGCTGGCAACGCTAGAGCATGAAGCTGGCCACGACCACCTCCACGGCCTCTCTGACCCTGATGACGACCACCACCACGGCCGCACTCTACTCTCCAAGGACGGGGAGCGTCATGGGGCTATCCTCTTCCTGCTCCATCTACCCTTGGGTGATCTGAAGGTGGTGCAACCTGCTGCTGCTTCCTCGGCTGGAACTGCCTCAACGGAGGAACCTGGAGCGAAGCGCCCGGTGCACGATGCCTACTCTGAAAATTCAGGCACTCCCGCTACTAATGACCACGACCACAACAAGAAAATCAAGCGCCTGATCATTTGGCATAGGCCAGAGAGTTTCTGCCTCCGGAGAAACGAGATGGAAAGGGCTGGGACCTATCCCTAGGTGAACGAAAACTCTTCTGTCCTGAAAACCGGGAACCCCGGACCACAGCTCTGCTTCGTGAGGAATCATGACGATTCCCCTCTCATGATGATCAGGTTCTATCCAAAATCCTCTCAACAACCTCTGCCCTTGCCAGCAAATCAAGATATCTCTTTAGCATAAATGGGGTGACCTGGCGCTGGATCTCTGGACGCAAAGCCTCCTCGAAATGCCTCGCCCTGGCCTCCTCATCTGGTAACAGGTCTGAAGCATATCGTAGAAGGTTCCTGAAATGGATTCCAAAATCTCGAACACTGTAGCTCCCCGGTCGAAGGGTAAGAAGCTCCTGGTGACTGGACACCTTCGAATTCGAAGAAAGAAACTCGACTCTAAAACTATCTCGAAACTCCTCCCATGAGATCGCCGTCTCCTCACGATCACCGAGGAACAAGAACCACCACTGCCTCGCTGCTCCACACAACATCGTCACAACCAAGGACACCCAGTGTTCCTTCCGAGCACGAATCGAACTGAAGCCTATCTCAATCTCCTCCAACCAGTCTTCTGTGATTGCATCTGAAACGGAGCCCTCATACTTCTGTAGACTCTGTCACTGAAACTCTCGAAGTGTCTTCCTCCAAGTGTCATCGTCGTCAACCTCTACTCGGCGGTGATCTGCTGGAACAGCTTGCTGGGCATCTTCTGCGCAAAACTGACGAGGACGTCGACCTGGAGCCATACCTGTAAAATAACAACTGTTAGAACTCCTAAGCCTGTAATATGGAAGACTCAAAATTAGTTAATTAATTGTTTTGTTTTATTAATTTCAGGTTACCTATCCCAAGGTCTACCCATTAAAACATAGGCGCAAAGAATAATGATGCATGATCCTTTCCTAGGTCTCTACCCTACAACTAGTATCAATTTGTTTAGTAGCCATTGTAAACTTAATGGTCGGTGCAACAGATCATAGGGGGCCCTAAACGCCTATGTCTCTGCCAGTCTCTAGTGCTTACCCCACTTTCTAAACATGAATGACACCGTTGCCCTACCACCCCATGCATCCTCGCCTGTGCCTAACTCCAAACTCCATCCTATCCCTCAACCAGAGCTCTGATACCACTCTCTCACGACCCCCTCCCCACAAAGTGTACCCCTCCTGGGCCGGCAGTGTGAGAAGAGAGATAATGACCCCCGAGTCCCGCCTCCAGTAGGCCCTGGGTTGGCGACTAGCACCGAGGGTATAATAAACATACAAATGGGAGGCATTACCCTCTAAGAAAACACATTCAGAAGAGAGAGATAGAATAGACTCCAACCAACTCCAACTCAGAACTGAAATATAAAATAAACCCAAGTACATATATGAAATGTCATGCAAAAGTACTACAGCTCGAAGGGGAAACTAAAAGTACCCAAAAGAAAGTGAAAAGGCAGCGACCACAAGCTCGAACAGCTCCTCCTCCAACTGTAAGCTAGTAGTAACCAGCTTGATCTCCAACCTGCTCCATGTGACCTGAAAAACAGTTTATATATACATAGGGTGAGTATAACAATATACTCAGTAGGATCCTCCCCAAGCTTCTCGTGAAAAAGTAATGAAAGCATGCTAAAGCCCAGTGAACAACAAGTGAAACTAACTCGTCACCTAAACATGTATACTATGTTACCAACCTCACCATGGCTACTCTCGCCATGTAACTTATAAAAGAATATAGCATATAGTAAAGAATATCAAAGGTACCCCACTACTACTTCCCCACTGGTTTTCCACCTTGCCCCAACGACATAAGTCTTGTGCATCTCTCTCCAAAGGCTTTCCCGCAGACACCTGGGTGAAGCACCACACCATCCCCACAACCAAAAGTAACCAGGTATGTTCCGGAAGCCACCACATCCCGCATAACGTGTATCATACATCAGGTATTATACCTTAAGACATTATAGCCCATACACCGAGTAGGGATCCTCAATCCATCACAACCTATACACATTACACCTATAGTTGTCCATAGGATACTATATCCAGAATATATGTGTGTGAAATAACCACGAGCCATTACAGCCCTCTACACACATATATGGGTAAAACTAACCACTGTTCCTAACAGCACCAAGATCTACCAAGAGAAGAGAGCGGGGTCAAAGGGGGTAGTCATCCATTCAACCTCCCATCAGAATGTTGGGGAAAACACCCCCCAGGGCTCAGAATCCCTGGAGTGTCAGTTGCCCTTACCGACAGGGTGGAGTAGCGTATAGAAACAAAAAAAAGTACATAATATATATATATATATAACTCACATCCACACTATGGGCATTACCTAGTCTTATAGATACAACTGCAGCTAACGTCTCGCAGACTCCAGGCTACTACTTCTAAAACTAGGTATCCTATAAGTACACAACATTTGAAGAAATTTATTAGATTACTCCATTCTCATTTTATCAATTCCATTGTACGTTAATTAATTAATTACAGATTAATTAACCATGAAAAATTCCACATTAAACTGAAATGTAATCACATTCAAAATCAACTTCTCCTTTTTAGATTCACATCTCCTTTAAATTCCAGCACCTCCATCCCCGTGGATTATCACAATTTAATCAAACATTCATTATAGAGTTACTTTCCCACATTCCCAGGCATTCTAGAAAATCATCCTATGCTACTAAACACAAAGGAGGCTCAACACGGTGAGTAGATATACTACCCATCGAGTCTTTGCCGCCTATAGAAAGAGTAGAGACCCATTCTCCCTCGAGAGGCTAAACACGGAAAGCACGTGGCATACCCCGCGTGTCTTTGCCTCCTTCAGAAGAAGGGCAAGCAAGACCATCTGCCTTGAGCAGTGGGGAAAAACAAAACATATTAACATTCAATGAAACCACAATCATCCAGCAACTACATCTATCCCATTCCATCATCCTCAGTGTCCTCCCTGACACCCACATGCATAAAACGATGCATCTCACCACTCTAGGCATCATCTGCTACCACAACCACAAGGCCTCCCTACCTCCACATATCACAAGACCCCTCCAGGGTCACATCACAGCACAAGCAGCAGAAAAACAACAATCACAACCATGGGCTCTTGACCCTTTAACAAACAAGAGGGTAACTCAGAACCCTTTTAGAAATTCCCACATAATCTGTTCTTTAATCCATAATGAATTGGCAGATTTGTTATTCGTAGGTTCCAATCACGGATACCTAATAGGTATGCTATCACAATTAAATAAACATGCTTACTTCCCTAATTTGATCATCCTCAAATTAGAACAACTACAAAAACTGCAATAACCAGATTAATTTGCATGCCTCTTTATCTTTAGCCAATTAATTAACAATTAATTCCGGCTTTACGTTCATTATCAATTTCTATCATGAACGAACAAAAAATAAAAGAAATCATAGATATCACTCTAACTAGAAAACACGAGGCAAACCATTACCACGGTATAAATCAACATTATACGATCAACCAATTCTTTTAATCCGGTTCAAGTATTTAATTAGGTCAATTTCATTGTGATCCAAAGGACTAAATCATGCTAATTATACAATTGCACATATATAATTAGAGAAGCCATGAATCCCCTACCTCGAAGAGTTCTTGGCGTCCTTTATCCACACAACGGGCCACAATCCTTCTCTCGCATCAACTTATATGGAAGAATGATCGACACAGCTTGGTTGCATCAAACAGAGCGGAACTGATCCGAGTAACGTTTGACTATGAAACTCCTACGGGAATGATTGCAAGGTTCTAATGTCTCGTAGATGAGAACCAGGAGGAAGAACAACGAAGAATGATAACTCATTCCTTTTAAAAAAATTTAGAGAGGCGATAGTTTAAGATCCGATTTATTCTCAATTAAAAACGGATCGCATTAACCCACGCGGTTTGACCAAGTAAAAACGTCCCGGCCTTAAGAATAATTAATATAGGATTTATGGCCTTTGAATTGGCCTTAAAGTCCTTAAAATAATTTTTTAAAATGTATTTTACTTCAAAGAAAATGTCAAAGGGGCGAAACAGTTGGAAGCAGGAAACACTATTCACATACTCAAAATTTGGAAAAGGAAAGAATCGGTAGCTCTTAGAATTCTGGAAACACTGTTCAAACGTGAAATTTGCCAAAGGAAGGAATCAGTAGATCTTAGGATTCTGGAAACACTGTTCAAACGTGAAATTTGGAAAAGGAATGAATCGGTAGCTGTTAGGATTCTGGAAACACTGTTCAATCGTGAAATTTGGAAAAGGAAGGAATCGGCAGCTCTTAGGATTCTGGAAATACTGTTCAAACGTGAAATTTGGAAAAGGAAGGAATCAGCAGCTCTTAGGATTCTGGAGACACTGTTCAAACGTGAAATTTGGAAAAGGAAGGAATCGGTAGCTCTTAGGATTTTGGAAACACTGTTCAAATGTGAAATTTGGAAAAGGAAGGAATCAGTAGCTCTGAGGATTCTGGAAACACTATTCAAACGTGAAATTTGGAAAAGGAAGGAATCCGTATCTCTTAAAATTCTGGAAACAATGTTCACAGAACTCAAAAATTGGCAAAGGAAAGAAAAGGTCACTGATAGAACCTTGCCGATAGAAACACAAGTCAACCATTAGATCCTCACTGATAGAACATTATTCAAGTCTACCGATAGAAGGTCACCGATAGAAATACTGTTAACAGAACTAGAAATTTGGCAAAGTGTTAGCCGAGCTACTGCTAGACTGCGGCTACTGGTAGACCGAGGTACCGGTAGGCGGCGACTACCGGTAGACCGAGCTACCGGTAGGCTTCGGCTACCAGTAGACTGAGCTACCGGTAGGCTGCGGCTACCGGTAGACCAAGCTACTGGTAGGCAGCGGCTACCGGTAGACCGAGCTACCAGTAGGGTGCGGCTAGGGGATAAGTCACCTTGACCTCCAGGAACACCTCCAACACCACATTTTCACAAAGTAGTGGACCGGAGAGGTCCGAGCCATTACACCACCACCTCTAATCCATTAAAGACACCTTTCAGGCCCCTTGGATTTCCCAAAATATGCTCCAAGAAATCATTTTGGTACAAATCAATGATAGTTACACATTTTAAGTGGCAACGTCTTCTGTAAAATTATTTTCCATTATTCTACTTATTCACTCCCTATTCTATTATTTTTCTTTGATTAAATAACAATAACAATATCCTAAATATACTAGGTTATTATTATGATAAGTATTCAAACTACATTTACACACACATCTAACTAATGGATTTAGAACATACTGTTTCTAAGGATGAAGAACTACTTCCTCACAAAGAGATGATTGTTAGATTTTTCAATACCACATCTCTTGGTGGCCATTATGATGGCACTATATTTATATATGATATATATTATATTTATATTGTCTTTATTTTTATTTTTAATTTATATTATGCCTTTATGGTTTCCATAATGTATAAATATGAAAATATCATTTGACGAAGTGCAGAAGACCGCCCCTCAAAGTGATATGACTCATTCATGCCATAAATGGAATGTATAAAGGATGGTATTAATGAACATATGTAATATATATATATAATATTATATTATATTTTTATTATTCTGGCACAAATCAATGATAGTTACACATTTTAAGAGGCAACGTCTTCTGTAAACTTATTTTCTATTATTCTACTTCTTCACTCCCTATTCTATTATTTTTCTTTGATTAAATAGAAATAACAATATCCTAATTATACTATGTTGTTCTTACGATAAGTATTCAAACTACACTTACACACACATCTATCTAATGGATTTAGAAATACTGTTTCTAAGGATGAAGAACTACTTCCTCACGAAGAGATGATTGTTCGATTTTTCTGTACCACATCTCATAATGGCCATTATGATGACACTATATTTATATATGATATATATTATATTTATATCGTCTTTATTTTTATTTATTTTTAATTTATATTATGCCTTTATGGTTTCCATAATGCATAAATATGATAATATCATTTGACGAAGTGCAGACGACCGCCCCCTCAAAGTGATATGACTCATTCATGCCATACAGGGAATGTATTAAGGATGGTATTAGTGAACATATGTAATATATATAAAATATTATATTTTATTTTATTTATAATATACCTATGTATCATTTAGTTTTCATATCATCAAAAATTAAAATTAATTAAAAGTAACGTTCAGGCGTACGTACAACTTACCATCTTGATAAATGATGATTTTCATTTCTTATATCCTAATGTTATGGTCTATTCTAAATAAATATATACTGGATATATATGATATATATGATATCTAAATCATGAATATTTTTATGGAGAAAATGGAGTTTTGACCATATGGATAATTTGTAATTATAACAAGTTCATTTTGACTCAATTACCACACATCGACAAAAAGACCGATATACACATGAATAATTATATAATTGTTATAAAATGATAATAAATGATATAAAAGAAAAAATAAACATGAAAAAGGTTATGAATTAAAAATAATTAACTTATGTTTTCTATTTTTGGAGATAAATAACAAACAATACAAGTCGAACATAAGGTAAGGGACTTCGTCTCAAACTCCTTTCATTGAGGCATTGTTTGATTTATACACGAATTTACTTTATACAGTGTACAACGCCATTTGAATTTTAATTTCATTCAAAGGGTATATTTTCTCTACTAAGAGTTTTACTGATGGAAGAAAAGATTGTTCTTTTTAACATATGTGGTGACAACGACCTTTCCACCGCTGTGATCATTATTGGATATTTGGGTTCTTTAATATGACATAATGTTTTTAAAAGGAAAATAAATACCATATATTATTTTTAACGTATTTTGGTATTGAAAATGGTTTTTAAAATTGATTGATTATGTCAATATATTGAAATGATATATTTATGATTGCAATGTGGAAATGTTATCTTTCCATTATGCTTGTTCATATGTTATGATTATGATGGTTATTGGGAATTGTTTACACATACGGGTGGTTCCGTGATAAACATATGGCGGGTGAGCCCGAGATAGCTCTCCAATGCATTGAGTAATGTGAAAGAGGTAAACATTAATGTTACTCCTAATATATTTAGGGAATATACTGTGATAGGTATCTCAATGTAACTCTCTATGTAGCTGTGAAATCTATAATGTAAGTATGATATGGATTCCACAAGTTACATTTAGGATTTATGATTTCTATATGTTATTCATAAATATTATTATTTCATGAGGCATGTTAAAGAGATTAGGTTTTGTATGTATTTATGGGCTAATGTTTTCTTTCTTTACTTTATAACCCTTACTGAGCTATTTATACTCATCCTATATTTTTTAAACGTTTTTTAACAGGGTATAAGGAATGGAAAGTTAAAGGAATAATTTAATAAGATTTATATCCAGAAAATAATTCTTATTTTCTTTTAAGAGTTTTTATTTTATGAAAAAAATGGATACTGGTTAGAAGATTGGACTTTGTAATGTAATAGTTATGGCCTAAATCTCTAAAACATTAATCCTGAAAAGATCCTCAATGTTAATTCTTGATTTTACTCAAGGTTATGTAATGTTTTGTGGTTGGGCACTTATAAATATGGTCATGTTAGTGAACTATGACTACAAAGATGGTGTAGAGTGTGAACCCATACTACTTAGATAGCCTTCTCACCGATGAATTGACAACTATGGAAATCAATTTACATACTTATGCATCTTCCAAAAATTCTATATCTTATTCCTATGTTATTCTTTGATAGATTATGCTCTTGATTCCCTTATAATTAATTTTTTATTAGTTTCTAATCTTTATTCTATGACCCAAGTATATTGTCTTTAATATGTATTTTATGATCTTAAAAAGTTATTATGATGTTCACATACCCTTATTCTCATGTTATTCTTACGTATCTCCTTTGTTTACCCTTACCGAGCTTATGAGATCACCCCTTTCTTATATTTCAATTCCCCATGTTATAAAGAGAGGTTTTAGGTAGAATTACTAAAGAGGAGGATCTTTGTGGGAAACATTGAATATATTTTAAATAGTTAGAATATTTCTTTATATGTTTCCAAAGACACTAAACCATTATGGTTCCTGGGAATGTACTTTTAGAATGTAGAAAACATTCATAAAAAAATATTTTATATCCATGTATATTATTCACGTGTCCCAATATCAGCAAACTATTTAATTTAATATTTTTATTCAAGAGTATTATGAAAACTAATAATGTCTCATTAAATAACCAATATACTTACATATTACCAATGACACATATAAAATACATCACATGAATCTTATAAAATCTTAAATCATTAAGAGACTTATAAAATTTAAAGAGTTTTATGAAATGTACATGAATCTTATGAAAAGTTAATGACCCATATAAAATAATATTAGGAATGTGAATTTTTCAAATTTTAATCCATTTTAATCATAATTAGTCATACACACTCAGGGTCAACTTTATGCCTTTACTATTTCATCAAATTATTTAACATTTAAACATTTAACTTTGGAATACTCATCTTCTACATATTTCAAGCTATAACTTCCTAGACACACACTATAACAATTCAAATCAACTAAACATAAATATAAGAAAAAATAGTGTTGAATGGGAACTAAAATGATATAAATATGAGTTTGGCACATGTATCTTCCCCTAGATTTAGGTGCATTCATCTTTCTACACTGTTTAATCTGTTTTAATCCATTATGAATGGATAAAATGGTAATAATATTTAGTGAATGAGGTTAATTACTAAATTTAAATACTAATAAATATATTCCAAAACATAAAATTTGTTTAAAACATTTTTAATAAATAAGTCATTTTAATGATGGATACATAAATGGATATAATCCATCCGGTTGCCAACTACCTATTAAATAAAATCCTCCCAGTAATCTCTTTGTTATGAGATATCATGGAATATTAAATTTGAAAATTTATCACTTATAAAATAATTCATAATTACAGATAAGGGGTCAAACCATTAGTAGAATAGATCTAGTTCCCTAAACTAAGTCTCTTTTATGAATTTTTAGGCAGACAACCAATTATTACACTTTTCCATTTTTTATAGATAAAACTTACAAAATAAAAAAACAATACAAAATTTTAAAAACTATATTTGACCATTAAATCAATGAAAATGTCTAGGAAACATACATTATAATTAAAAATCCATGCTTTCCATGATAAATATTTTTTTTCTATTAATATATATTTATACTACTTAATTATATCCGGCTCCAAAATTATGAGACCTTTTTAGAGGAAATTTTTTCATTTCATAATTTATATATTATCCCATTATCTGGTGATATAAATAAATTAGATGGAACTTTTGAGTACCAAACATCATGTAGAAATGACGCAAACCATTTCTCAAATATTCAAATCACCTATTTGTGTAACGATCGATCGAAGCAGTAATCTTTCTTAGTAACACTAAATTGAACCTTAGTTTGAATGCCTATTTATAATTTTCAAAATTATTTTTGTACAAATATAGTCAATGGAAAATAATTATAATTTTTAAAAAAAATAAAATAAAAAAAAATTAAATGTAAAATAAAATATCTGCAAGGCATGTGAAAAACCCATCCAACTTTATCAACTTCCCCACATGGAGAAAAATAACCCTAGGATTACAATTTAAAAAAATAAACTTGGTAATAAAATGATAATGAATGTAAATTATAACCAATTTATTTAAATGATGATCATATTAGTCATAACACCGACCACATGAAGAAAAATGATTCTCATAAATTTTTAAATTCATCAGAACCTCTACACTTGTCAGCATGATACCAACAATTATGAACTCACCTAAAATATCATTGTAATGAAAATGTTCTCAAAACACACTGACTTGTGTGTGTTTAAGATGATGAAAATTTATTCTAAGCTGGTTAGAGAATCCCAAGGGAGGATACAGTATAGTTTCAGGATAAATTATTAATATTCTAAGAACAATTTTATAGGAGGTTAAATTGTGATTAACTAATGGAAAGTGTGAGGTAAGGGACATCTTTCCAATTACCTTTATTGAGAAATATATTAATTTTATACACCAAAATTATTTTTATGCATATATACTTCTCATTTTACATGTAATATCATGTATAATTCTTTCTTCGTGGAATTTTAAGTTTTAACTTGAATTAGTTCATCCAATGTGGTTTTATAAGAATGCTACTAAGTGGTAATAGATTTCTCTCAATTTCTATTTCATTGTGTCATATTTATTCTTATTCAATTATTCACATTTATATGATGTTTATATGCTCAACATTTCTTGTAATTAACACGAATACATATTTAATCATGATGGTTAATGTTTCCTTAAAATATTTTATTTCAAGGGGTAATAATTTGAATGTTACTAAAGAGGTATTAATTTATTTGACAACATGAGTTCATTTTGCGATTGCATTTATTTTTATTAAGATAATCTTATCATTTATCATTATTATGCTCAAATAACGTTTTTATACATATTCCTTGTATTGTGGATATGATTATTTACTAAAACATATACCATTTTTATGTATAATGTTTACATTGAATTTTATATGGTTTAATAGGGAAATATTAATAAATTTGTCTATTTTACTCAATACATATATTTGTTGAGAAGGAATAATGATTCATGAATTAAATAAATTATTTGATATATAAGTAATGATTTAGGCATGTGGTGATGGGTGGAGGCCATAATTATATAACACCTTGATTCATAGATTGGTCATATGAGACATATTAGTTGGCAAAATTTAATGGGGTTCTACCTATAGTTTTAAACCATATTGTAAAATATATTGACGGTAGAGGTATCGCGATGCCTAATATCATGAAGTCAAATTATTAATTAGTTCCATCAAAACAAATTTAGTTATTGTTATTATTAATAAATTTTTCACAATTATATTATCTCTGGATGAATACTAATATCATTTTATGGATTAAATGGCATGTTTTTTAGTTATTTCCCTTTCTATATTGATTAAGACTTATAAAATCTAGATTTCCAAGTTATTGATTAAGTGGAATGTGTGTTAATTTTTTTTCATTACATATTGATATTGATTGATTTATTTATGATATATTTTTCTATATATAATCCTTACCTATTTTTTATATCCCCTTTATTTTTTTCTTTAACCATTGATTTAATGAAGGAGTATTTTAATGAGTATTCAGGGATAAAGATCATTTTATTTTTCTATGTATTATGTTTTATTTTTTATGTATTGTGTTTTATTTTATATTCACAATATATAATGTGTTTCATGTTTTTATCCGGTTCTTTAAAACTAAGAATATAATCATTAATTTGGTATTTTAATACTTTGTATCTATGCTAATATAATTAAGTAGGCACTAGCTCTAGGTTTCTGGTGTCGGGGTCAATACAGTTGGTATCAAAGTAAGTTTATTTGAAAAATTGGGAACTATATAAAGGGAAAAATAGATTAGGTAAGATGACCATATGATATAATTTAAGTGTAAGTATAGAATAACATCCTAACATTTTGGTAATGAAAATATTATTCATTTTTCTCAGCTATTCATCCCTATCTATATACTATAAGTGAATGTGGTTCTGGTATAAATATACCTTGGGGTAATAACTCCAAAAAATGTGAATTGGTCTTGACCCATTCATTACTTAGGGTATAAAAAATCATTATTACTCATATGTTTTGACAATACTAGTGGATGAACATATGACGATTCACTTTTTATTTTAAACCATTACAGGGGATTTGAAATATAAGATATCAAAAAGAAACAATGATTTAGTTTCTTTGATTAAAAAATAATTATTTTTATATTTATTTTAAGTGTTAATTTATTTTTATAATTATACATGGTGATTTAAAAATCAAAAATTTTATGCCCTAATCTAGTATATTTCATTTTTTTGAAATGGAATTTTGAAGAAAGAAGGGTATCCATATTCATAGGCAATGTAGATATTTCCTTGTTGTGCAGGCCAATAAAACTGAAATTGAAACTTTTTAGATCGTAACTATATTAGGGTAACATATTCGTGTTGTGAAAGATAACCTTTCTCAGATGGAGAAAGTTATTTTTCTACAGTGGGATTCTCTTATGTTAGATTATTACATATAACAGATGCTCCCATCATTTAGTGGGACTACTAAACCAATAGTATATGAGAAATGGATTTAGTCTCTTGAGAAGATATTTTTATCCTTAGGACTTGATGAAATGTAAAAGGTTACACAATTAGTTTATTTTTTAAAAATTGATCACGATAAATGGTGGAAATTGATATAGAATACTTGGTAGGAAGAGGTAAAAAACTCATGGAATAGGGAGATTTTATAGATACAGTGTCTGATAAATATTTTTCTTATGGGAAATAAATTGAAATTAAGATAAATTTACTAAGAATAAAGAAAAATTAATAATAATGTGTTTTTAATTATAATTCAATTATTATAAGGTTATCTAGGTGTGTTATCGATTACTTATAAAAAGAAAAAAACAATATATACAATTTATTTAAAGGGCCGAATAAAAGTCTCCAAAGTGTGATGGTATCTAAACATTTTCCATAAAAAGAAATAAGTAACTCTATATAAATTAAATGAATGAGAGAAATAATAAATATAATAGTTCATCAAAAAATAATTAAAAATGAATGCATCAATGAAGAAGAATAAAATGAATAAATTTCCCCCTTATGAAATCAATATAAAGAATTATCCTACTAGATTATTGACAGGGATTGATATTTTTTATAAGTATAGAGATAAGGTTCATGAGGATCATGAATGAAAGGGGAAGAAATAAATCAATGATTTTTAGTGGTTCAGTTTTAAATAAAAGGGTCATTATTCGCACAAATTTCCCATGTGTCATGGTAATCAACCATGGAAGAGGCCAAGGGGATAAGGACAATTTTATATGATCACAATAGTCGAGTAAGTTCTTATGATGTGGTTTTAGTAAAATTATTTATATATTGTAATTTATAAAATTATAAATTCCATTCTAAATATTCAAACTATTTTATATCTACAATGTTTTTTTTATGAAAATTAGATATTTCTCTAGCACCATTTGATGGGAGTTATGAGTTAAAACTCCATGTTGATGTCTCACTACAATAAGGATGTGTTAGGAAGTCCCCATTATGAAACATAAACATTAATTATTTTCTAAAATTATTATCATAACTGTGTTTGAATTTTATATAATCTTCAGGATGGGATGGATTTCAAAATGTTATTAAAAAATTTATTATAAAGATAGAGATATTTTGATTAATGAGGAATATGTAGAATTTATTATCTTTTTAGAAGGGGAATCATCATTTTAGAAATGTTTAGATCCCCCCCAGGTTGTGATAATAAATGTGATTATTTGGGAAAAAGAGAAATAAAAATCTATTTATGGATAAGGTAAAATTGAGTATGTACCAATTTTATAAGAATACAATGATGTATTTCCAAAGGAATTACCTAGACATATTGTAGAACATGAAGTTGAATTTTCTATTTATTTAATCACTATTGTATGACCAATATCAAATAATTTCATTAGAATTGACACTGTGTAATTACTGGATATAATGAAAAAACTAGATGATTTGTGTGATGAGGGATTTATTCACCCTATTATTTTAGCATGGGGAGCCCTTATTCTCTTTATTAAGATGACATATGGATCTATTTGTCTATGCCTTGATTATAGTAAAATAAATTCTATTATGATAAATAATAGGTATCATATGAATCAAATAGATGAATTATTCAATCAACTTCATGGAGAAAAGTATTTTTCATTGATTTTAGTTCATTTTGCGCATCACCAATTATAAGTAGTGAAGGAATAAATTTGAAAAACAACATTCTAAATGGGGTATGGAAATTAAAATTTTATAGTAATTCCATTTAGATTGGATAATTTCCCCTCTTTGTTTATGGTTCTAATGAATTGAGTATCAAAGGGACATATTGATGATTTTTTTTGGTATTTATCAATGATATCTTGGTGTATTAGAAAAGTTACGAGGTCCTTAAGGATCACCTGTAGATCATTCTTGATACTCTTAAAAGGATAGAGATTTTTTTATTAAATGTGATTTTTGTCTTGAGGAAATTTCTTTTCTTGGACATATTTTCTGTAATTATGGAATCTGAATTTATCTTATGATGAAAATTGTATTCATATAGTGACATAAACTAATGAACCAAAATGAGGTATGTAGTTTCATTGGTTTGAAGGTCAAAAATGGAAATTCATTCAATAATATTCCCAATTGGATAATCCATTAACCAAGATTACTTATAATGTGGTTAAGATCATTTGGAAAAAGGAATGTGAATAATATTTTGATAAACTAAATAGAAGGATGGTTAATGCTATGATTTTGACTCAACTGTTAAGAAATTATGGGATTAAACATATAGTGATGAATTAAACATGGGACTTTGTTCTTTACTAATTAAAAATTATATAGTTATTGCATAAAAAACAATGAAATTGATGGGCCATAAAAAATACTATACAACCCCTAATCTTGAGTTGTAAACTACAATATTTTCTTTGATTATATGGAGACATTATATCTATAGTGAATTATGTGAGATATATACATACTATAAAATCCAAAAATATATCTTTTCATACAAACAACTCAACATGAGGAAAAGTAAATGGGTTTCAGTACTCGAGGATTATGATTTCTCAATACAGCACCACACAAGGGAAAAAAATAATATAGTGCATGCATTGATTAGGAATAATCATGGATTTATGATCTAATTAAGTACTGTGAGGGAGCCTATGTTCATGGATATTGTAAATATGGATATTTTAATTATTAAAGAGGTGGAGACGTCACCCATTTTCCAATTTACCACAAAACACTCTTTATTAGAAAAGGAATTTTTTTTCAATATAATGATGATTATTTTCAAAAGGAAATTAAAGTTTTGAATAATTATAATTTGGAAGAATTAATTTGTGAAGATGGTGTTTTGAAATTTATAATGAAATTTTGTGTTTCATATATACATTAACTAAAAGATATTTTTTGATAATGATCATAGTTCAAATATCTCTATACACCATAGTATCCTAAATATGTATATAGATTTGAGGGAAAATTTTTTGTAGGACAAATGAATATAGAAATTAATGAATATGTGTAATGATGATTGGTTTTTCTACATGTGAATATGTGAGAAAGAATCCTAGAGGAGTCATAAGTTCTCTTCCTATTACCCTTTGGAAATGGGATGACATTACTATGAACTTTATCAAGGGATAACAAATACTTATATGATGAATGATGAAATTTGATTCATCAATTATCACCTAACTAAATCTACAATGTTCGTCACTATAGGAGAAGATTCACCACTTGAGAACCTTTAAAAGATATATATTAATGATGATTTACAACTTTATGGAACATTTATTTTGATCCTTCAAGATACTGATCCCCATTTTACATAAATTTTTTAGAACATTCATTATAAGGATTTTGATACCGAGCTTCATTTTAGAACCACCTACCATCCTCAAACTAATAGACAGTCCTAAAATACTATTCAAACAATTTAAGACATGTGGAGGTCATTATCACTTTCATATCAAGGTATATGGAAATTGTATTTACCTTTGGAAGAGTTTTCCCCTAATAACAGTTTCCATTCAAGTATTCTAATGATGTCATATGAAGCATTATATAGAATGAGATATTATATTCCAACATTATGGTATGAAGTTCAAAATTGGTAAATTTTAATCCTTTAAATTTTGAAGAGGAAACAATAAAGGTAAAGACTATTCAGTTTCATCTTAATGCATCTCAAAGTAGGCAAAAGAGTTATAAAAATAATTAGAATAAGGATTTGGAATTCCATGTGAGAGATCATGTTTTCATGAGAGTATATCCATATAATGGTGTAAAATGGTATGGAAATATGGGTAAATTGTCCCCATGAATATTAAAACCATTGAAATTTTTCAATGTATTATAATCACAACTTACTGATTCACAATGCCACTAAACCTCCCAAAAGTACTTGATGTGTTCCATATATCATTGTTAAGGCACTATATACCACACTAAACATATGTGATCACCTATGAAGAAATTTAATTGCAAAATGATATAAAATTATATAAAGAACCAATATAGATTATTGATACTTAAGAGAATATATTGAGTAAATTTATAACTGATCTTGTAAAGATACTTTGGGGAAATCAAAAAAATAGAGGAAGCAATGTGGGAACAAGAGGATATTATGATGAATAAAAAACCTCATCTATTTTTCAGGTAATATCTAATATATTTCAAAAATAATATTTTTTAGTAGGTATTAATGTAACCCCATGATGAATTATTTTTTATTTCCTTTTAAATAAATTCAATCACTTCAATATATTGTGATGTATCTAACATCAGGTTAAAAAAAATTATACTACTTTAAAATATTATTTTTTAAAAATTAAAATCATAAACTAGAAATTATATTTTCATTTATTGATACTACTAACTAAAATATGAAATCTACGGTTCTCTATTTATTATAAAAAAAAATAAAAATCATTTAAATAAAAATAACTGCTCTCTAAAAAATTGTATTTTTCTATAAGCCAGTTTAGTCACACATTTAACACATAATATTAAAATTATGTTTTAAAAATTATATAAAATTTATTTGATAAAATGAAATTTATTTTTGAAATCATAATTTCAAAATTAATTTAGGGTTACCTTTCAGAGCTTTTAAAAAAAAATTCATTTTCCATGAATAATGAAAGACACTGAGTTTTATTGAAAACATTCTTTCATTTATTGTATTTAAAAAGATAAACTATATTTTAAATTGTTTTTAAAATATAATTAGTTCAATTATAATATAATAAACACAATTTATGTTATTGAAAATTTTTTTATATAGAATCTTGATATTAAAACATTATATACTTATAATAATTCTATCCTTGGAAACTTGTTTTTTCATCAAATCTAAGGGTATAATTTTAAATTATATTGTAAAATATCCATGAATTGAATTTTGAAAAATATATTTCATATTTTGAATCAAAAAATTAATATTATCTAATAATTTCAACACAAATTTTCACCTTAATGAACAGTGAAAAGAGTAAAAAATTAAATACTGCTATTAAGGAAATAATGATCTTACCGAGGGATAATTGAATAAGATAAGGGTTAAAATTAACTGAAAACTTTTATAATTTCTCTTTAATGGAAATATTAACATCAAAAACTATCCCAAAATTGATCATATCTTTATTCAGATTCTTTTTTCAGGCAAATGACTTTATTATTTTGGATTCTTTTTGGAAATTTCAAAGAGGTTTCCATGAAAGTCCCTATTCCCACTTACAGAATAAAATCACCTAAATTTATTGGTTAAATTATTTAATGAAATTTTTTAGCCAAAAAATGAAAAAATCCCCCACCCCACATCCTTAGACTCATTCTAGATGTGTCGGTCTTCCTAAAGAAAAGATATATGTTCTTTAAAAAGAGATCCAAATGATGTTTCTCTACCAGAAAGTAATTATCTTACCTATAATATTTATTTTGATTTATTATTTTATAACCTACAACAATATTTTTAAAAAATACAATATAACAACCCCAAAATATAGTTTTACATAAATGTTACCAAGTGATATTGAATATCATCTCATTTCCCATTTTATTTAGACATATTTTTTACTTTTATGTGGTGTATATATACTTACCCTATGATGTATTTATCATGAATACATATATATTTATGATGTTTATTGTATCAATAAATGTAAATTATTTAAAGGGGTTCTTATTTTAATGTTACCAATGTTGTAAGAATCTATTTTAAAATACCACTTTCTGTTGGGAATACTTTAATTCTCATCGAAGGAAAATTATCATTTATTAGTCATAAGATCCAATAATTTTTGTATCCATATTCAATTTACAATATATATTATTATTGAGAAAAACATATATCATTTTTACGTATGTAATTTACTTTTATAGTTTTATTATTAACTTGGAAAATATTTATAAACCAATATCTTTTACACAATACAGATATTTTTTGTTAATACATATTGATTCATGAATTTAATCAATTATTCTGTATATAATGAATGGTTTGGAAATGTAGTTATGTTAGGGAGTATGAATTATATAACCCCTCAATGCATCGAGAAGTCTCATGATAAAAATCATTTGGTCAAAATAAATAGGTTTATACCTATATTTTCGAAATGTCTTGATGGAAGGGGTATCATGATGCTAGGGATCATAAAGTCAAATAATTTAGCAACTCATTTAGTGTGAATTCAATTTTTATTATTATCCATCTGATTTTATCAATGATATTATCTATCAATGGATTTTATTCTTAGTTTATTAATTAAAATTTTAGGTGTTTTATGACATTTTCATTTCTGTAGTGATTAAGAGTTATCTAATAATGATGACTAAGTTATTTATTAAACAGAATGTGTGATTAGTTATTTACCTCTATATATTGAATATGATTTATTAATTCATGTTTCTTTCATTATACATAGCACTTACTGAGAATTTGAGATCCCCCTTATTGTGTTTCTATTTCCTAGTTTATGAGAAAGAAATCATTGAATGAGTTTTTAAGGATGAAAATAATTTGATTTTGTTATGTAATATGCATTGTTTTATACTCCCAATTTATAATGTGATCTATTTATGTATATGGTTCTCCAAAACTGCTAAAATGAACGGTCTTTTGGGATTTGATTCCTTTGTATCTTTGCCAATGTAATAAATTAGGAACCAACTCCAGATTACTGGAGTCGAGCTCATTACACAAGTTATAATTATTCATTGATCAATGTAATCTAATAAAGGTCCCCTATGTTAAAGATAATTTAACTTAAAGTAGATAAACCATAAATTATTTCCATTCTAGTTTGTTGGATAGATGTCTAATACATGTTAATGATGTTGGCACTACCACTGGGGTATCTAGATACACCCAATTTAAGTAACATTTATATCATAACCCCTTAATCATTGATATTTCAATGGATCTATCAATGGAAGACCCTTTAACATTCAAATTCAATAATAGTTGTCTAGTTTTCCTAGGATGCATGAAAAATATATTGGAGTCCTTAAGAATTGACTATACTTAAAAAACCTTACTGGTGTTTTGGTATAAGCTGAAAACAATAACTAATATACATGGGATTGGAGAAAAAGGCACTATCTAGGCATGATTATGATTTTGAAGTTGAAGAAAATCAAGTGGAATACTTCCAGATTTAAAATCAGATCTAATATTACCCTTACACAGATGAATTAATATCCCTCTCAAATCCTGAAGAGATATTTTCATGTACAACGAGGCTAATAAAAAATCAATTAATAATAAGATAGCTATGGGATGGTGATAGGAATTATAAACTCTTCCACCACATGAAGAAAGAAAAGAGAGTCTGGGGAGGATTAAATTCCCTAAATATTAAGGAATTCATTTTTATCTCTAAACATAAAATCTCTAAATAAGTGATAGATTACTTAATAATGTTATAATAAGATTAAAGAATTGATATCACACACATGATGGTTGATTATATATTTACATGAATTAAAGAGCATGATATCTAACACTTATATTGGATCCATCTAAAGAAGAATTCAAAACTACCCTCTACCTGCTCAATATTGGTTTTTTTTGTTGGTCCTAGTGGGTTTACCAATAAATTTATCATGTTTTACTAAGTCATAATTCAAAATATGGTAAAAAATACAGTGAGGGAATTATTCAATAATGAATATATTCCATATCTAATAAAAGTTAACTTCGTTTCCATTATAATCAAAAAATATAATGACATTGATATTAGGGATTTTAGGTTACTTTATTTAGGGAACACCATTCCTAATGTAATTATTAAAATCATTGTGGATAGAATGGGTATCTTGTTATGAGACATTATGACACTAATTAGTTTGGATTTATATGTCATGAACTATCCCAATGGGGTTCATGTTGTGACTCCCCATTCCACACCCCAATAGGCCTAATGCTAACAACTAGTGGTGAGTAGGCATATCACTATCATGGGATGCCTTATCCTATTTACCTGCAAAAAAACATACATCTCCAATCCCATAAATCTTTGGAATGTAAAAAGATAAAAAACCAAGAATGAATAAGTATGAATCCCAAAACCAATGTTCAACAAGAATTAATATAAAGTAAATAAGGCCAAATACAATCCCAACACAAAGAGTCTAAAAATAATTCAAACCTGAAAGTAATGGTGGGTAGTACTTTCATGAAACCACAAGAACACAGGCCTGGTATTTCCAATTCACAAAAAACTATCGTCTTATGGTCCTTATAGAAATATATCCAAATTTTACTCATCTAAACAAGACATGACATGTGTGGGAAAATCCCATACGCGGGGGAGTATAAAAACACCACGTCCCAAAATTAGATATAACATAAAAAATAATAATAGTTAGCTGTATATATATTTATATATATATATATATATATATATTTCTATGACCGATATAAAAATAATATTTAGATATACTCAATAAAGACACACAATCTCAATGTAAAGTCAGAACTGTAATTCCATACTTGTATTAGTTCTTGGAGGTTCCACATAGAACTCGTATAAGAGAACCCATGCCATGAGTTATATAGCACTGATGATGTTCATCTGAGAGGTAGTTCTCATTAGGTATTACATTTATAAGTATACACTGGATGTTTGAAGAGATATAATACATAAAATGGGTCACTCCCAAGGCCATCGGGAATACCAAGGCCATGAGGAATACCAACAACTCATTTTGGATTAACATACTAAGTAGACGATCGACACCCACATAGTGTTAGTCACGATGATACTGATAAATCCACAAGGGAAAGAATATGGAAGAGTATCTCACTCTAGGCCTCATAGTGGTATTCCAAAAACTCTATTAATGAATTATTTCAGAAGGGAATACCATTGGAAATATAGGACATGATTCCATAGTATACCTCTAGGAATAGATATATAGAACAAAACCTAATGAATATTTTCCATGATATAGAGGATGAGAGATCCAATAAAACATTTAAGGAGTACATAACATGTACCATGGGTACACATCATGTCATCTCAGCACTGATTCATTCCTATGTAAATGACTTATATCAGTGTCTATATGGAAATACCTTGTGTTCCCTTTCCCGTGTACTTTTTTCAATGTTTATGTACATGGATAATCCCATGTACATTGGTCTTTCTTGAGTTTTTGTGGGAGTACATGACGTTTCCATGACTTTTATTCCAATTTGTTTATTTTTACTCTATGATATACATGAAAATACATCAGTGGAGGCATCACACATTGTGTGATAGGGTTCATAGGTCATGCGATCCTTAAATTTAGATGGAAGCCCTATCCACCACACCATGAGTCCCACACACTGTTTAATCTCATATTTCATTCTATATAGATCATAATTTGAAAAATCCTATTGTTCTTCCTCTAGTAGACTTGTTCAATCATTTGGAACAAAATATGGTTTTGAATTATCCTAAGGATGGTGGATCTCATCTGACCAATCCTCTCCTTCATCATTTAACAAATCTCATCCATCTAATTTTTATGAGAATTGGTGGTCATTCATTCCCATCACTATCGCATGCACCACCTAAAAATAGAGGTCTCTGATATGGTCCAATCTATTTTACACTACCACCATGGCATGATCATCATGCTATACTAAATCCTGATTTGAGATATCGAATTGTTGAACTAAGAAACTAGTTTATATGGATCCATTACTCACTATTTGGGTCAAACCAATAGTGAGAAAACCCTGATGAAGAATAGAAAAAAGGGGTGAAAAAAATTAAAAAACCATCAATGAGGAAATAAAATCAACCAATTTTCATCTTATCCTCAATCGATTTCAATTATAATGATGATTAAAGGTATAAATAAACAAACACAAAGATATTTACCCAATAAAATCCCTATAGATAATCCATCTCGCAAATTGATCAATCTACGAGTCAATTTATTGGTCGATTGATTCAAATGGATCATA
Organism: Viscum album; assembly: GCA_963277665.1. Lineage (NCBI taxonomy): Eukaryota > Viridiplantae > Streptophyta > Magnoliopsida > Santalales > Viscaceae > Viscum > Viscum album. The sequence continues at coordinate 1,573,577,213 of OY728119.1, read as the reverse complement.
GAAATATAATATGGGTATATAATCCAATAAACAATTTTCTTCAACTAAGAAATATTGACCACTAATGAAGAACGAGTCTAGTTATTTGTCAGTGGTGAGATCTCTAAATCCCATTGCGCACTAATTGTCAATCTATGATCTAGTTGATATTCTTCTGAGAGAGATCATCCAATGATCTTTTAAATGGTTCTCTAATAGATCCAGGTTTATGTGGCTGACCGTGATGATTTGGAATAACCATACACTAATAAATGATAATTAGGTCTCTGCATCAATGAATGAATTAAAATAATTTATATAATAATTTTATTCATTTTTCCTACAATAACGTTTTTACAAACGTCTCACACCAATAATGGTTATGTCATGACTAGGGTATAACACACACCCTAAACTCAATAGACACTTCATATTTATGATCCAAGCCTCCATTTATATTTTTTTCTACTTTTTTCAGGGAAACTATGCTTGCGTGCTATTTAATATAATTAATATATTTCAGAAATTTCTTCTGGACACAATAGGAATCAGAATTTCTTGTTATATAAATAGATGAGGGTACTGAGCAAGCCTATGAGCCTCCCACTCCTAGGTTCTCTCCTAAAAATTCACATGATACCACCATATATTCACTTATGGAATCTCTCACCCATTAAGGATCATTTCATGATGATCCTCATTCTTTGATGATTAATCGATAAAGGTATCTCCATCCTCGATGTCCAGCTCACCCCAATCGATAAAGTGTGATTTTTCATGGACATACGTCCTCAATGGCGACACATGTGAGACATTGTGTACCTGGTCTAACTACGATGGTAGATCTAATTGGAACACCACCTCACCAACTCTACACAGTATCTAGAAAGGGCTAATTCATCTTGGAGATATCTTGCCTCCCCAACTACAATTTTATAATACACATCATGATGAATCCCATATAAAATCATAGTCTCCCTAATGAATCTCCCAAGGACTTTATTTTCTATTCAAATAAAACATTAGATGGATATTTTAATCCCTATTCCACTCTTAGATGACTTGTAATTTCTTAGTAGTGGCTCACACTAGCTCTGGGCCCCTGAGTGTTGACTCTCCTAGGTCAATTCAGAAAAGTGGTGACCTACATAATCACCCATAAAAAGAATAAAATAGTTCCATACTAAGGGTAAAATGTTATCTGTTTTTTACTGAAAATTAACTTGTGGTAGGTTATCCTCCCAACTATAGACATAATCCAACATGGAATCTCGGAACATGTCCACTCGAACCTAAATGATCCACTTAGTCTGGCTATAAATCTAGGGGTTAAATACTATGATCAAGCATAACTAAGACTGAAACACCACATGAAATCCCTTCCACAATAGAGATGTGAAGTGAGAATTAGGTACATAAATGATTGTTGAAGGACCTCCATGGTGTTGGACTAAGTCCTATACATAGATTTGACCCGAGATCTCTATCGAACTCTTCTCTCAGATAACTAATAAGTGTTCAAACTTGGTGATTCTGACTACAATCACCCAAATGGAATCATGTCCCATGTATTTAAATGGTAATCCCATCACGATTTCTATAAATATCTCATCCCACATCCACTATGGAACCGAAAGGTCTTGACCTAAACCCACTGGAACTTGGTACTCAACCTTCCACTTGCTGACATGTATGGCATCTAGAGACAAAATACACAACTCTTTTATGTATTAGTAGACACAAAAATAGAAATCTTAGGTCCTAGTACTTATTTTCCACTCCTGTAAGTAATACCAAAGGATTCTTATGAATATATATCAGACCCCCCCCCACACGCACATTACTAGTACTATCATGTGTCTTCTAAAAAGAACTACATGATCACCATATTCAAAAAATATTTCATGAAAATACTTAATTGATATCTTAGTATGTATTGTATCATAGTCGGTATCCCCAATATATGCCTCCCTAACTCACTAAATTATTGAATGGGTAATAATCATATAATAGAGGTAATTTTCTCCATCTTCATCTACAAAGGATAACTAAAATGAGGGAAACTACTCCAATGCCTAATTAATAAGTTATGAACAATATCTCCTATTGTGAGAATATGCTACCACATTCCCCTTCATAGGATTATAAAAAATCTCTAAGTCACAATCATAGAAGAACTCTAGCCATAATCTCTATCTAAAGTTGAGATCCTTCTAGGAAAAGATATACCTGAGACTCATGTCGTTATAATTGATGATAAACCGCTCACCCGTCAGGTAGTGTCACCATATCTTCAATACGAAGACTAACACTACTAAATCAAGATCATATGTCACATAGTTATACTTATGTGGTCTCAAATGATGTGAACCATAGGCAATCACTGCCATAGTTTTCATCCAAACACAACCTATCCCTATTCCTGATGCATCATAGAACACTTCATACTAGACTCCATCATCTAGAGGTCTTAAGATGGGATTACTTGTTAATGATTTTATATACTCCTAAAAAAGATATATGGAACCTCTCTCTCCACATAAAAGGATTCACATATTAGGTCAAGGCTTCCATGGGGGTTGATATCCTAGAGAAGTTAGGTATGAGTCTCTGGTAATAGAATTATAACCCTAGGAAGCTCCTCACCTTTTTGATTCTCTTGTGTGGATCCCATGCTAACACTGTTTAGTCCCTTGTCAGATCCACTACCACACCATCCAATGAGATAATTTTTCCCAAAACATAGGCCTCATATATCCCTAATTATACCTATGATATCTTCCTATATAGTTAATTCTCTTGGAGTATATCTAGAACCATCATCATGTTTCTCACGTGATCCTCCTCGAATATCGAGTATATAAGGATTTCATCGATAAAGACTACAATGAATCGATCTATAAAGGGTTAAAAGATATAGTTCATGATTCCCATGAACACTGTTGAGGATTTCATCATGCCAAAGGGTATCACTAAGTAATCATAGTGACCATAATGATATTTGAATGTAATATTCAGTATATCCTAATCCCATACTCATAACTGATGATAACCTGACCTGAGGTCAACCATTAAAAACCATCACGCCCCTCTAATTTGATCAAATAGTTCATTGGTCCTTGTTAATGGATAATTGTTCTTAACAGTCACCTAAATCAATATCTGATAGTCTAAATTTAACCTCAATATCCCATCCTTTTTATTGGTTAAAACCCATGGCTTCGCTGGGTGAAACACTAGGTCAAATAAATTTTTTCCATTGAATGTTCTCCAACAGAAACCTCATATCTCAAAGCTACATGGGAGTGGCTGGGATATCGAGGCTGTACTTGGGTGTGGATCTATACAGAAGTCTATTTATAAGAGAGGAGGTATTCCTAGAACATCCTTAGGAAAGGCGTCGTCATACTCTTCTATCACTGAAGAAAACTGAATTCTCATTACATCCAATACACTAAGGTTCATGATAGCTAATATATGATTAATTGTCCAGACTCTAATTTATTAGAATCTATCCAATGTTGTCTAGGTTTTCTTTTCACCCATGAAAGAAAAAACTGGTCCCATCCCTGCGGATACACCACATCCTCCACCTGGAACAGTCGATCAGGGAGTGGACTGTAGATAACATTTCCATTCCTTATATGATGTTGTAAGGAAACATTGATACTAGAAAGAGATCCCAACAAAAACATTCACCTCCAAGAGTCATGCCACGCTATCTCCATAAGTGTGTGATTGCCGAATCTTCTCCAGTAGGAGTTTCATGGAGAAAGGGTTGAGCCAAGGGATCAACAAAAATATCTAATTATACAACCACACTGTTAGAAATAAATTAATCAATATAACCTATGTGTATCAACACTATAGATAAAGTAAAAAAACACCAATCATACCTTTTATAATTCATGAAGCCTATAGGTCATATTTCTCAACCACCGATAACTTCCCACACCCCTATCCTCCAGTTCCTTGAGCCTAACACTGACCACCTGGGGGTGGTGGTTGTAACAAATAAAAGCACCTACCAACTCCATGTTCTCTCCTAAATACTCTACAATGTATTCCACCCCATGGATATATCTATTCCTACCACTACCTATACCTCAGCAGTCTAACAATTGTATCCCATTCATCTATAAGACATGTTGAAAAATCTCATGCAAGATGTCTCCAACCATCACATGTGTGGAATTGCCTCTCTGTTGGCTCACTAGACTCATCCTCTGATCCCTGAATTAAAAAAACACTATAATAAGTCCTCTTCTTGAAATGTATCACATGTATAAGTCATTGTAACTAACATATACTACCTGATACATAAGTATTTGCTCTGATATGCCCCTTCCAACAACCACTATCTGTGTCTGCCCAACCAGTAAACACTAAATAACCAAATACCTATTTAGAATCAAAACATAGGTAAGAATTAATACAGGTATAACAAAATCTTTTATGTCTCCATGAATTCCTTTATAGAAGGTTTGAGCCCAGAATAACTGATCCTGAATCATATCCTTCGAGTACATAGAAAGGTTGGTGAACCTAGATGAATACTCAGCTACTGTCATGTGGCCCCAATGGAGTTATATATTCTGCTAAATTAATAATACCCTTAGCATTGTATGAGAGAACCCCTATCTAAAATGTTTCTCAAACACTTACTATTTTAGAGTTTAATGTTCATAAGACTAGGTCACTAATCCCCATTATCATATTACTGATCCAGAGAGAAGGATTATTACTATAACCACTATCTGATTTTATGGAACCCTAACCTATTGAAAAAACGGTGCAATACCTCAAGACAGTCCTAAAATACATGGGGGTTAGTATTTCCTCAGAACCTAATGGGTACAATCACTAGAAATCATGAGGTGAACTCATCATATGTACCTCATCCATTGATACTGTGGGTACCATCCACTTCTCAATATGTGGTGGTACAACTAGTGTACCAATAGAAGGTAAAATCTTTATAAATGGCCCCTCTATTAATTTTTCATTGATGGGGAGGTCAGATTCATGACCTGATAATAAATCCTAGCTGAAATACTTCATGGAGGAATCTTGAAAGTGACATGAAATACAATGGTCAATGAGAATATTAGGAGATATGACTCAATAAGTACATGGAAACCGCAACCAATTCCTATATGATGAATGTACCATTATTTTTCTTGAAACTAGTTTCCTTATATATAGAGTCGAATGGAATGTGATTAGAGTCTTGATGTATGGATACGTCAGGCAGAACACGATTAATAGAGTCCATTTCCTAGAATTTGAAATCAAAACACTAAATAAAATTTCCCCAAACTAATATCATAGATTATGTTCCTAAGGTCAAACTGACCTGATCACATAACACTTTTTCACAACCTATCCTAGTGGGCCCAATTCCGGAACACTCCATGCTCGCCTCTAATAGTCCAGGGGATGGAGACTAGTTTCAAGTAGGAATATCACTAATACCGGTGTCCTTACCTTAAGTACCCACACACCCACACACAGTTACAAGCCCATAAAATGATAAAATGTAAAAACAATTGAATAAACATGCATGCATAAATCTAAATCCCAAAACTAGAGTATGATAATATGTAATTTAAAGTAAATAAAGAAAAATAATATCCCACCAAAAATAATATAAAAATAATTTCAACCTGAATGTAAATATGGGGACTACTATCAAGTTACTAAAAGAACACACCCCCAGTCTGTCTGGATCACTACACACATGATGATCCTGGTCCCTCTAGAACTCTATCAAAAGTTTGATCATCTTCAAAAGACATGAAACATGAAAGAAAATCTCATGAATGGGTTAGTATAAAAGTACACAGTAGGACACATCAATACCATAGAGCACATAACAAAATAAAAATAGTCATATCCACATGTGTAGATTTCTACAACACATAGAGCATGAATATCTAGATATAATCAACAAATACACCTAGTCTCATGGTAATGTCACAAAGGTAATGCCAATGTAGGATTCCTGGTCGAAGGTTCCACATAGCCTTCATCTAGGAGGACACATCCCAATAGTTAGATAACACTGATGATGTGAGTAAGATAGGTAGTGACAGTTGGGTATTTCCGTCAATAGTGTATGATGGAAGTGTGAGGAGATATTATTCATAAACAGGGATCACTACCAGGTCCGTGGGGTATTAAGAAAACTCAATATAGATTATCCTACTAAGTAGAGGAATGAAATACACATAGTCTCGATCATGATGATACTAAGAACTCAACCTATGGTATGAAGATGATATTGGATCTCACTTCAAACCTCATATAGGGATTACAAAAACTCTAGAAAAGATGTCTTGCTAAAGGGATCACCATTGTAAAACTATGATGCAATTTCATACTATCCCTTAGTGAATTTATATAGGGAACACACCCTAAATTTTTTTTCCAAGATACATAGGAAAATGAATCAAATCCAAATTTTTAGGAGTACATGATGTCTCCTCTATATACTGGGTTCTTCCCATGTAAATAGCCCATGGTTGTGTTCATTTGGGAGTACATGGCATGAACATACCCCTGTACTTATTCCAATGTTCATGTAAAAGTCTAATCCCATGTACATCGGGCCTAGCCGTGTCTGTGTGGATGTACAGGGCATGTATGTGCCCATGTACTCTAGCATGTGTCTGTATACCCTTTGAGGTACTCTTAAAGACTCATAGAAGAATCGACCACTATGTGAAAGGGGTCACACACCGTTTGATACTTAACAAGACATGAAAAAACTACCTACCACCCCAGGGGTCCCACACACCGTATATTCCCGGATTATTTTTTGTGTTGAATATAATCCACCGATTCCCAATGTTCTTCCTCCCATGGAATTGTACACTATTAGAAAACAAGTTCATACAATGAATAATTCTAGGGATGGTGTATCTGGTCTAATTGACCCTTTCTGTCACCATTCATTGTATTCCAATCATTCGATTCGCATGATAATCAGTGGTCATTTATACCTGTCACTATTGAACTGACCACCCAAACCTGAAAGTCTATAATCCATTGGATTCTACCACCATCACATTATCCTCATTCCATATACAGTTAAGATCTATGATATCGAGTCATTTCACTATGAAATAGGTGAACACAAATCTATTTATTAGTATTTTTGTCAAACCATAGGGAATATGAAACCTTGATGTTGAAATAGGAAAATATGGAACAAAAGAACAAACACAAACATGAAGAATGGACCTCGTACAATGTTTGTGTTGTAATAAATCTATTGATAGTAGAACTGATAATGAAGAGATATAAAAACAAACAAGAATCAATTTCCAAAAATGAATCAACATAGACAAACCATATCAGAAATTGTCCAATCAATGCATCAATATATTGGTCAATTGATTCACATTAATTATCAAAATAGAAAAAGATTAAATAATAGAATCAAAATGAACATTCTACCACAATATGAATTGAAATCTGATAAAGAAAAAGTCTATGTTATTGTCTTTAGTGAGATCTTTAAATACTACTGCACACCTATCACTGATCTATGATCTAATTGATATTCATATGAGAGAGATCACTTAATGATCTCTCCAATGGTTCTCTTATGGCTATAGGGGTATGTGTCAAACATTGAATATTTTTCATAGTCATATAATTATAAAAAAAATAGTCAGTTGGGTCAACGAATGAAATAAATTGTTTTTTTATTTTTCACCGATGATGAATTTTTTAAAAATGTTCAAAGTAAAAAATGGTTATATAATTCCTAGGGTAATACCCATGATCTGAAATCAAGGGTTCCATATGAATTTTTTATCAATTCCTTTATTTATATGTTATTAATCCTTTTCAGGAAAACTGTATGAATATTTTATTTGATATATTAAATACTTTTGAAAAATTTATTCATGCACAATAGGAATCAGAATCTCACAACTTCTCAGTACCTGGTCTTGAAAATAATCCATTAAATATACAAAAATAATACATGAAAAAATCCAATTCATTGAATTTTCCATAATAAGAGAATTTATGATTTCTTCCTCATTATTTTGGAGAGTGTCAAAAAAATGTAGGAGGGAAAAAAGGTTCATAATTTTTCCCTCAATATTAACATCTCTATATATTGTTTAACCTTAAAATAGAGTTTCATTCACTCTTGGGAAAATATATATTCACATTAGTTTTTTAGTTTTTAACATATGTTTTTAATAGATATTTATAAGTTATACTTTATAAATAATAGCTTAAAAGTTGGATTTAATAAAATTAATGGCTAAAGATTTCAAAAAGGAGAAATGAAGAGGTCTTTCAATGCCATTTTACATATAAACTGATGTTGATAACACATTTCCACATTAGTGCTACTAAAAAACACACCTGGAAACTAAGTCATGTAGATTTCAACATCATTTATATAAAAAACTAACATTGGTAGTTATATTATTTCGAAGGTGGGAAAATGTAGTACATATTTATACATCGATTTTTGAAAAAACCCAATGTTCAAAACTATTTATATGTTGATTTTTATATAAAACCAACATTGAAAGTTGAAATTGGTAAGACATTCAACATAAATTTTATATCAAAATTCACATTGTAAATGAATTCTGATGTTGGTTATTAGTGATTAATGACATTGAAAGTATATTCCAGTTCAACATTCAATATTTTTTATTATGAATAACTGATGTCGATTTATTTCCACATGGATTTTAAAAAAATGGATGTTTAAATTTAAATTTTTTAAATATAATTGTTACATTACATTTCCCTAAATCCAAAAACTTTAAAACACCAAATACAAAAAAAGTTTTCTAAAACATTTTTCATATTCTCCACGATGAATTACCCATGTAACTATGTGAATAATCAATGTATTGCATGAATCCTTCTTCTAATACTACCTTCTCTCACACCATCAACTTGTGATGACATAACCTACAAAAAAAACACACAACTAAATTATCATCCATCTAAATATCCATCCAAATTTACTATCATGTACATGATATTTAATATATGAAACTACAATTCAAATAATGTGCACATGCATGGTGTGAGATTGAAGAATCAGCAGAAACTATAATGATGCGTTAACTCTCAAAACTGGGTACTCAATTGAATGAAAGTTATATTGAATGTCCGATTTATGCAGTATAAACTATTTTAAACTAAAAATATGCACATATATAATAAAAATAAATAAATTTAACCCAACCAAACACAAATTTTTAGTTGAAATTCTATTCTCTTTATATTTAATTTTTTTTCAAAGTCAAACAATTTAAGAAAAAAGTAAATAAACTTTTAAAAGATAAAACATTTCATTAAAACAGTTATTTGAATGATATCCAACACATTCTATTATAAAATAATTATATTTTGAACATTTTTTAATTGAAAAATGTAATATTCAAGATTAAAAATAAGAAAGAAACTCAACACCCATGTATAAACATATTAATATTTATATATAAATAAATAATGGTGATTAATTTTAATTTATATGTATCTATGTGGTTTTATGTTTTTTAATAGTTTTTTAAATTGTATTTTTATTTCACATATTAAAATTTTTTGTTATAAAATTTTTATTTCTTGACATTATTTAACAACACATATTAAAAATGAAATAATTTTATAGTGTGATAATTAGATTATAAAATAAAAATTCATTTGATATCTTTTTGGATGAACAATTACCATTAAATTACTATAATGGTGAAAAATTGACACAAAAACTGAAATTGGTCATTTAGGGAGTATGAGATGGTCTGTTGTACTATGTTGTCTTCTTTTTCTCACATCAAATGTACAATAAATTTTAATGAAAATTTTTGAGTGTGAAAAATAATAATGAATTAGATTTTATTGATTGTAGAAGAAAAATAATGAAATTAGAAAATATAATATTATTAGAAAATATAGTTCAAAGAAACAACAAATCGAATCATAAATTCACATGATTAAAAACATTTCATTTGAAGATAATATTTTGTATTCCAAGTGAATGAAATAGTGATGAATTTAGTATTTTTTGTAACCTATTATGACTTTATTATCAAAAATAAAAAAGAAACATTAAAAATTAGTCTCTCATAGAATATGCCAATGAAAATAAATAGTTATAATGTATTTTTATTACACATTAAATAAAAGAAAAGGAATAATAAGTATAAATTTTCAGTGACTCATCATCATCAATGCCTTGTAATAAATACAGTACCAAACACATAAGGATGAACTAAAATAGAAAAAGATTATAATTATAGTCACCATATTAGGGATACAAAAGTGGAAGAACCATATAACATAGAAGTTAAATTAATCGAGGTTTAGGAAATTAGGTTTTTTAATAATAGAATAGATCCAGGAATAAAACCTATGATCAATGTTAGGAGGGAATAACAATAGATTTATATAAATGATAAAAGTTGAAAGTGATTAGCTCCACTTCTGTTAGAGGTATATGATGAAAATTCTATTATGAAACATTAACATGAAAATTAAAACCGTAAAACAAAAAAACACACACACAGACACACACACACACACACACATATATATATATGGTAGAACACACATTTTCTAATATAAATTATATTTTCTAATAATTTAATTTAGTCAAATTTATTTGGCATCTGTATCCATAATTTATCATTGTTAAAAAATTACCTTGACCTGTATTTTAATATATCAATTTTCAAAACACATATAAATAATAATAATTAATATTAAAAAATTCGTGAAAAAATAATAAAATGTAATTCATTAACAATTTTCAATATAATTTCATATTACACTTAAAATAGTATCTGAAGGAAAAGAAAAACCCCGTAAAATTAAACACAATATAATAATTAGAAGAAGAAAAAATTTGTTCAAAAATTCAGTTCATTGAAATTAAATAAAAGAGGAATACCTAAAACATCTACAACCTGTAAAAAAAACCATTATATAAAAATTTTATTAAAAAAACCAATTGTAAAATTACTCATTTTTTAAAAATTAACTAAAAGATACATACCATAAAATTTAATGGCATGTTTTGTGTAGATATATATTTATAAATCCAATCCTATTATACATCAAATAATAACCCACTAAAAATTAAAAAAATATATAACAACAGAAAGTAGAAAATTATTATATAAATACTCATTTTTCAAACATTTATTTTATGAGATATACTTGATAATTTAAATCAAAATCATACATAAGAAATAGTTTTAAAAAAATATAAAGATAGGAAAGTTCCACAATCATATACAACTCAGTATATTGAAAAAATTCAATAATAATAAATGTTATGTGAATAAAAAAGATAATATTTAAATATAAAATATAAAATAATTACAATAGTTGACCTTATAAAAATCAGACGTTTACCTAGTTTTGATTATCTCATACATGAATCTCAAAACATAATAACCATGTTCCACAGTTCCTTTTTATGATGAATTTTTATTTATTAAATATTAATCTAAAAAAACAAACACAAATATATATAATTATTATAAAAACCAAATATCATTAAATATAAAAATATTTACCATTAATTCCATGTATTGGATTGTACTTGGTTTCTTTATCAACATATGATATTTGATACACTTTTTATATGACCAACATTTTTATATATATCAACTAATAAAACATATACAAATAATAATAATAATAAATAAAATTATAAAAAATAATAAAACTTACATTTTTAACAAGATGCTAATTTTTTTAGAAACACAACCAAATAAGGAGAAAAATCAATGTAATTTTCATTCTTTTGGGAGGAAAATACCTAACATCCATTGAATTTTATAATATAAAAAATTTACAGTTAGTAAAATTATAATGAATATTATTTCAAAGCCATGTTAGTGTTCATACCCATCAAGGAATGAAAACAACACGACTCAATCTATGTATTTGATAATCTCTCAGATATAAATTCTATTCTAGTAGGGGTTTCTAGATATTTCAAAACAATAGAAATTAATCATGTATCTATAAGGTCATAAAAACTAGTGGTCTCATTTTGAATAATAAGAGTTTATAGAAACCTAATTAAATAAATAATATAGCATGTCTCTTGAAATCCCAATTATTTAAAGAATGAATAATAGAAAGAACAATTTACATAAATGGTAAACAAACACAACACTGGAATACTGATCCCATAGAAAATAACTAGACCATAGAAATATTTTTTGAATATTCTTATTGGGTAGTCTCTTTTAAATATACTAGAAATCATCCAAAAATCATAAATATTATCCAAAGATGAAGAAACTTGGGATGGTCTGTTTATCCCTTCAAAAATCTCAAAAGTATTTGATATTGTTGGTGCCTAAACCTTTTGATTCCTTTTTAAAAATATCTTTGATATTATACAATCCTATATAAATTAATTTTCATAAAACATTATAATTAATTTTTATTCAAATGTAAATATTATTTAAAAAACAATGTAGACCTCCAATTTCAAATTAAGAAAAAGGATATCAATCCAATTTATAAAATGACCCATGAATATCATAGTAAATGTTCATGTCCAAATGAGGTATTGGATGATCTTATTAGGTATAATGGGTAGGATTATTAGGATTCATAGCCTATGTACACTAAACAGGTTGTGCAAGATATGAGGGATGTGATTGTCACATCAATTTTGGAAACATAACCAACACATCTGATTGAATTTTATCATACAAAGACTATATTAGGTCCTTCATCTTAGATATTAAGTAATTAAATTTTGGGTCTCTTGATTTCTTACTTTTAGGAATAAAAAATTTCATAACACTAACACATGCCTCATATCCTCTTACCTAGCTGGGTTGTTCTATCTTTCCAAAAGAAGTATCTTGTTTTTCCATCCTAACTTCAGGGATAAGTGGACCCTGCATGTCTTTCTCAAGAAGTTCATCATTAAATGAAAAATTAAAATATCATATTAGTATTAATTTTGAAAATGAAAATATTCATGGAAAATAAATATTATTTTCTTATAAAATTTTCAGGTACATACTTACCATTCATTATAAGATATATTTCATTTTTTTCTTCTCACTATTTTCAATTATTCTTGGGGATTTCGGGGGGGGGGGAGATGGTGGACCAAAATGGACCTCATTTAAACTAATACTATAATGATCTCTTAGTGTATCAAACATTTATACAATCATTTTATTCTAAAATACATGATACCCCCCACTTGAAAAATTATTTGGGTATAAGGTCTATAATTGGATCTCTTAATGAGATCTCTTAGAGGAATGTTACATAAAAGAAAAATAATAAGATATTCGGTAAAATAAAAGATATTTTACAATATAAGATATTTTTAACAATATAAATAAATCATCATGTCTGATGGAAATTTTTTTTATCCATGTATCTGCATCTAAAAACCCATACATGAGGCAAAAGTTAACATTCTATAACTTCCCAAAAACATTTTTTTTCAATTCATGTTTTAATATATCTCCATAAAAATTAATCTAAAATCAAAATCTTTTCCTAATTTATTACTTTTTTTTCCAAAATTGAATGTAATCTATAATTTAATAAATTAAATATTAGTTATTTAATATATATAATATTCAAAAATGAGATATAAAAATAAATTGAGATATCTTATCATTATCGACAGTGGGATATTATTTTATTCCAATGTATTGATATAATTACAATCATGATATAAAATGATAATCCTATAATGATCCTACATGGTGATAAAACCAGTAAACTATGTTTCACTTGTGTAAGTTGGGTTATTATTATCACCAAAATGAATATCTAATTTTTGGTCTCTTAGAGCATGTGACAATTTTGGTAAACATTGAATCCAATGTTTACTAACTATATAAGTAAATTTTTCCATAGAATAAGAAGACACCACAATGTGAGGTATATCCATAGTCCTTCAATTATTATTTTTCAATTTAATATTTCTATTAATTAAATATTAACATTACTAAATATTTAATAAAATGAAAATAAAATATACATCTGTAATGGTCCACTTCCATATGAGTACCTCATTGAAGTTGGAAAAATTAATGAAAATTTATGTACTCGAATATTATTAGAAAATTAAATATTAAAAATGATTATAAAAATATGTATGTAAAAAATAATTTGAAAAATTATAAATTTTTAAAAAATGATTTCATGATTCATAACAAAAAACATTCAAGTAAAACTATTAAATATAGATAGAAATTTTAAAATGATAAAGTCATTTATAATTTTAAATATTATATCTATAAGAAAGTGATTTCATATGTGTAAATTTATTGAAATCATAATGATGTACATCATGTTTTTAATTCAAAAAATGCTTAACAATAACTGCTGGATATAAATTGAAAGAAACAATTCATCAAAATAATCAATATATATAATTAAACATCCAATAAATAAAAAAATTGAGTTTTTTACACATGTAATTTACAAAAAATAAATAAAATATAATTATTTTCTAGGACAATTAGGAGTTTAATTTAGTGTTTTCCAAAATCCCTTCAATATGATCATTCCATACAACATAGATTTTTTGCACATTATAGTAATTATTAGCATCTAGAAATTGTGTACTATTTAAAGAAGACTCATATAATTTCATAACATCATCATCATCCTCATAAAACAAATAAATTCTTTTTTCATAAGAAATGATCAGCCAATGATCATCTGATGGAATAATGAAATAAAATATTATCTTTTCATGTGTCACCATGATAAATAGATCCACTTTGGAACTAAATCTTTAAAAATAAACTAGATTAAACCAATAATCACCATTCTTCCCACAAATATTATAATAAATCCAGTTACACATAAACTCCATGACTAAAAAAATTTAAAATCAATTTCCCATATATCTTCAAGAAATCCAAAATATTTCATTGATGCAGAAATTGTGTTTCAATACTTTGTGATCAAAAAATTCACTTCTCTAGTAATGGGAACTAACCCACTATGTTGAATGACACACATTTCATCCTGATTTTTTATGTAAAATGTGCACCCATAAGTATCAAAACTAGACCATGTGATCAAATTAAGAGATGGGTATCGCTGCTAACCATTTCAATGTTTCTGATATAGATAAATCTACAATGAATTTCTATTAAAACTATGAAACAAATGTGTTTTTATAATAAATCATCACCAAATTATCATTTATTTTATGATATAATATCTTTCATTCAATAATATGTGATGATATATATGGTTGGACCTCACTTGTGTTGTTAAAAATGTATAAATGTGCCTGCATCACTTCAGTATGTTGAATGCACATTACCTTTAATCCATGAAAACGTCTACCTTCACTATTGCCTATCATATATCGAGATATAGGGAGACTAAAATGCTTCAATTCACACAAATAATCTATTTAGAACTGTATACCCTCTTTTAATACATATTTTTAAATAATTAGGGCCTCCGATCGATAAATATTTTTAACATATACCTTAAAAATATTCATAAATATTTCAAAAGAATATTTCTAATTTAAATAATAAGACCATGTATTTTTATCTAACACACAAGATAAATCACAAGATGAACCATTATATCAAAAAACATAGGTGGGAAATATATTTTTTTGTTGATAATGTATAAAAGAATATTCATTATCCAACACATCTATCAATTTTGTATTGATGAATTTACTAAAAACTGATTATAAAAAATTACATAACCTAATGATAGTCTTTATGAGAGGTGTCAGAAATGTACCACCGAATGCAACTGGTAGAATTTGTTTCATCAATACAAGAGATTCATGATATTTTATGCCTATTAATTTAGAATCCATCAATGAAACCAAAATTTTCACATTTGAAGAAAATCAAAGCGGTACTTTAATACTATGTAGAAAATGAGAAAGTTCATATTCTTACTCTTTCTGAATGTGTTACAAGATGGAAGTAAATTTTTTCTTTTTTACTTTATTAGTGGTGACTAAATCCAAACACACTGCCATTGATATCAAGTCTAATCTAGCTTGAAATATAATTTTTTTCTTTCCTTTTATATCAAAAAAATATCCAATGAAAATTTCATATATGTTTTTATCCACATTCATAACACAAATGTTATGTTTTATCTCTAAAAATATCTTATAACATAAATAAAATAGGATATATTGTTTCCTAAATATTTTTTAATTAACAGAAATCTCATTATTTCCAAATGTAAAATTAATATTTTTCACTCTATCTAATATTTTTCAACTGAAAATAGTTGGAGCGAAGATTATACTCTTTTAAACGATTAATTTTTTTTAAATATATTATATGGATAATGAATTCATAGAAAATATTGATGTCCCATGTACACTATATTTCTTCCATGCTATAATTGAGAATATGAAGTATCTTCTTCACAAATTTCATATTCCTTATGTCGCTTAACATTATATCTTGATAAGTTTCCATATTTAGAAATTTTTTTATAGTGAACATTATTATAACATGATAAATAAAATAATCATTATTCTATACATCAAAAACTGTTACAGCCACCCCACATATAAGTTTCAATTCATCAATCAATGGTGAAAGACACATATCAATGATTTTTCTCAGCTGTTGTGGAAACTAAACCATAAAACTCATCATAACATATTTTTTTATTCACACATATCCATTGAGAAATGTTATAATATACCAACAAACCATGACATGAAATATATTGGATACTCAGGCTCTGATATGGATTCATTCCATATGTTCACAGTGTCACTATGAGATTTATAACATCACTTCCTAAAGCAAGAAATATATTATCAAATCTTTACTAGAATGTTGAATCATTTGGTTAATGTAAGTTACCATTAGAGATCCACACTTCTGTATTGCATATGAATATTTTGTTTATCAATAGAATTTTTAAACAAATTCGTCAAAAAATGAATTATTGGAATGTAAACAAATTATTTAGAATGAGGATTGATTCTAGTACAATGGAATAAATTGGATTTAAATTATTATAATTATTGGAAGGAATTATTGGAATTAATTTTTAGATGTTACAAAATTTATTTAGTAAAACGTTTGATTTTAATACTTTAGAGTGAATCATAGATTAATTTTTTATCCTTCTTATAAAGATATGTCCCAAATTTATTAAATTTTGATAAATAATAATATTTCTTACTGTAAAAAACAATCATTGGAGTAATCATGTATCATTTTATAAGCTAATCCCATTGTGCACAATATTTTATTTTCCTTATAATTTGAATATAGATTTCTGTTTCTTGATAGTAGTAACTCTTTTAAAAGTTAAATAAACTTAGAGAAAGTTTTACCACTCCACTCATTTCGTTATTTCAAGTTAACTAATCTCAAAACTACTAGTTACAATGTATATTTATTTCCACCTAAGAATAATGTTTTCTTATAATATCTATACAAACATAAAAAAAGAAATTTTTTAAATGTCTTGAACTCCTACTTATTTAAAAAATAATTCATTATGATACTCTATCTCATTATAAATAGTTTTATCAACATTAGATGTTGAATTTTTATTTATTTCACCATGATAGATCCAACATGTATAATTGTGGATAAAAAAAGACAAGGAGATAATCCTTGATTTATATGGAATTTAAATTTCTCATATTGAAAAATTTCACACATGGATAGAAAATCAAATCTATGTTTTAAATATTTTATTTACTAAATTCAAGGAAATAATCAACAAATTTTTCCTATTGATCTATTTTTTTATAAATTTAACCAATTAAGATCCATTAAATATATAAGATCATAATATAGAAGAGGAATATTTTATAACATATAAACCATTATATATATATATATATATAAATTTTAAACATGAAAACATATATTCTAATTTATTGGTGATATTTTGGGAAATATCTACGATTATTAGGAACCAAATAAAAAATAAACTACTTTAAGAATTTATTTTATTTAAATAATGTATTATAAAAACTGTTTGATGATCTTAGTAAATGAATAGGGATAATCTGTTAAGTTTAGATTCATTTTTTAAAAAACTATCACACAACACTACTTTCATCCTTCATAAATCCTTTATGATAGTCATCAATATTATTATTTATTTAACAATGAATAAATAAAATTAAATATTAATTAAAATTTTTTTTTATCACCAACAATGAAAAATTTAATAGGGTTAAATTTATGGTCCAATAGAGAATTGACTATAATAATAAGAAAATACAAGGAACTCGTTGATTGAAATATGAAAATATAAGATGTCTATATTGTAGGGAAATCAAATAGGCCATCATTTTCACTATAACATAACATAAAATCATTTTCAAAAAATGAAACTTCTATTATATTAAACCAAAAATTTTATCCAACTTATTTGCCTCATAAAAATGATGAGGAAAACTGTTACCATATGGTAATATGTACCAATTTTAAGAGTGAAATATGAAAACCCTACAATATGATAAGTACGAGAAAGAATTAATAATATGTATTCATTCTAAAACTCTTTCATAACCTTTAAAATTAAATACCTTTCAGGATAGTTTAAAATAAAATTATATATATATATATATATATAATATTTTCACTATAATTAAAACCATAAACATTTCATCAACACCTGAAATCATTTAATTTAATTAATGAAAGTTACCTATTTAAAATTATTATTGTCTCTAATATATTAAATAAATGATTAATTGACAAAAAATTAAATTTTATAACATCACATTGAAACTACCCACATATAAGATAAATAAAGGAAATGTACAATCCATTATAAATAGGGAATAATATATGGACGTATTATTTTATATAAAACACCATTTTTGATATAGATTAATCATAATACCTAAAAAAATAATGAAAGATCAATCAAATAATAATCCTAAAACAACTATCATGAAAATATTGGAATCATTATTATCATAATATAATCAAGAGCATCAATCTTTGGACTATGTAGGTGATCTATTGAAAATCTAGGATAAAACTAAAATAGAAAACATCTCACCAGCACCAAATAAAAATACAAATATTAAAAATAAATTATAAAATTTTTATTTAGATGATTTAAAATTTATCCCTAGTATAAATGCACTTTTTTAATGTTAGTGATATGATGAGTACTAAAATATTTAATAAACACATTTGAGAAATTAATAATGAAAAAAAGAACAAACAAAAAGATTCAATATCTATTTTTAGTTGACCCGGATAGGTTTCCTTGGAACTATATATCATCATAAATGATGAAACCATAATTAAGGTTAAAATATTGTGGATAAATGATGGTGAAAATATAATTAAAATGGACTAAATTCAGTTATAAAATATTTGGATGACCAAGGGTTCCATGGTCGGCCGAAATAGGGTTTTTGAAAAAATTATACTAGTGAATTGTGAAAAAATATCAAAGGAAGAGAGTGCAAGGTTTAATTAGAGAAAAAGGTTGAATAAATCCGATTAAAATGAAGTAAATTGAGATTATAGAATTGTGGGTGGTGTTTGTTCCTTCAATGTTCATGTGAAAATCAAAATTTTGAAATTAATTAATGAGGGTTTTGGATCGGTAATATTCTAAAGTGTTTCAACATAGGTTTTCAAAAAAGACACCATTGAAAGTTTTTTATTTGGATTTAATATTAGTTTTTTAAAAACCATTGCTGAATATTTTTTACACTGGTTTTTTTTAAAATGGAAATTAAATGTTCTTGTGTAGGACCATTAAATTCAATTTTTTGAAAAATTGAGGATAAAAGTTCTGGTATAGAGACATTAATGTAATTTTAAAAAAGAAAGTTAAAAATAGTACACATGAACTCATAACATCAGTTTCTCTAAATATCTGAATTAACAATCACCTTAGAACATTCATCATTTGGATAAAGAAAACTGAATTTTTAATGATGATGTTTAATCTAATATTCTAATATTAATTATCATTGTACCAATGAAGTTTGAATTCTTTAATTATTTTATCAACTTATCATCAAATATATTATATCTCCAAGTCCTAACAATATCATTAATATATCATATAGTGGATTATTAAAAAACTATATGGGTTTTAGGAATGATGATCCTCTATCAAGCCTCCATTTTCCAATGGTTGAAGACTATTTTAGAAGATACATTTACAACCAAATCAATATTGGACATTTAATGATGATCAAAGAGGGTAAAGGTATATTCACACCCTCTCAGCTCCTTCAAACAAATGATATATTAATTCATTAGAAAGATTATAAGAAAACCCTATCATCCAATAATGTAGTGAAATTTTATGTATCCAGTTGGGAGAGTGTACTTATCCAACTATGTTATTACCTTGAAATTCATATACTCCTTCTATCTATACATATGGCTAGGAATTATCATTAAAAGTCTATAAGAAATGATCATGAATTTTATATGGAAATGATCTATCTATGAGAGAAATTAGTCACTATGTCATGGAAAGATTTCATAAAACCCATGAATATAGGGTAACTTGGAATCAAAGACCTCAAAAACATCAATTATTATATTATTACCAAATTTTCATAGAACCTCTTATGCTATAATGACTCTTAAATGGAGCTTCTCTATCTCTAATGTGCACTATAAAGTTGTAGTCTAGTTATTCTAAATATCTTACCTTATTGGTCAGGCCTACCATCAGGCACCCTTTCAGTGATCTAATGTCCAAATCTAAATGACTAGTGTGAATGTAGTACAATATCAATTTATGCTGCACCCCTTTAATTGATAATCCCAATTAAGATATCAAGATTCTTCCTCTAACTTTTGGCACCTTACCATTGCTGAGTTCTCCTCTAGTAGACACATGCACAGTGTGGTGGTCCCTAATCATCTATTCCTCGAGCTACATAGGGTTTTATATGTGTACATGGATATCATTTTTTGGACTCAAAAAATAATGTTATTTTCACCACTATATAATTATCTAAACTTCATTATAAAGAAACTATAGCTTCCTTCCATAGATGTGAAAATTTAATGCTCCTTTCATCCATCCCTCATGAATGATTATTTACTAAAAAATATTGGGAGGTATGTTACCCACATATTATCAGATACAGAGTGTTAGGATCTAGTTTTTATCGACAAGTAATCTCTATAGGGTGGTTTTTTGAGAACATCAATCACATTTTTGTGAAGGGTATTTAAACTACTAGGTAATGAGTTTACATATATGGACTCTTTTCCACTAGCTTCAACATGAGCTACTACTAAGAAGACCTTCTTATTTCATTAATAATGTCGTCTAGTAGTGAATAAGTATTTAACCTTATTCTTGTAGATACTTAGTTAGTGGTTCACACATTATGACAACAACGGACATGAAAATATTCTACAATCACGTTCATTATATTTAGGAAGGAATCAATTCTATTCTTTAAGATGTGTTCGATTACTTTCATATTAAAATTGGTTGAACAAATGATTTCTTTTTATAACACAATATTTTCTAAATTAATGGTGTTTATGGAAGAAAAAACTATTATATATTAAATATATTCTTTGGGTTCCCTTGATTATTCCATGAATCAGCGTAAAAGTTGATAATACAGATTCAGGAACACCAATCCCCTTGGTGTGTGGGGTGTGTCTTCCACACATATAAATAATTCTTTAAGGGGTTCTTTTCACATAAAATTCATTATGGAATTCCCCATAAGATTGAACTTTGGGATATTATTCAATCTATGAAGCATACTTATAATCCTAGGTGGAGATTTTCATAGATAAAATCTGACTCAATGGTGGTAGTAGACGCTACCAATGCCAAAAGAATACGTGTTCCATGGAGGGTGCTACCCATTGGGTAAAATGTATTCATAGAACTGATAAACTCAATATAGTAGTTTCACATGTCTATTTATAGACCAATCGAGTTTTAGAAATTTTCTTAAAGATAAAAATTATATAGATGGGATTTATATGGTGCTTTAGTGTCATGGATTTTTCTTCATCCACAGTTGATGAGGAAATTTGGGTTGTGACTCAATACTAAAGTTTTAAAACTCCATGTAATGCCTGACCAATTTTTTCCTTTTATTAATAAATTTTAGGGTCATATTGGTTTGGGTCCTGAACCATTTTTGGTATAAATTTATTTAATGAAACAATATATTATGAATGTGGATATAGACAATTTATATTTATTATTAGGTAATATCTTTAATTTTAGCACAATTATAACATGTTTATTTTAAGAATATACATATGCGAAGTTCATAAAATTTTATATTTTATTATAAATTTATGAAATTTTCATTTATTTAGAATTTATTCATTATTTTATTAATTAATTTAAATTATTTGTAGATTTTGAATACTTTTTATGATTATTTCCCTAAAAAATTGATTTTAGGATGGAGTTATTATAGTACATGATATGTGTGAATCTATAAAATTTACCTTTTCATTAGAATTGAACTAGTGTTTTTTGGGTATGATATTATTAATAGATTTTTAATGATACTATGAATTGAATTATATCTTGATTAAAAGCATCACTGGGTGAGGGAATTGGGGTTGGACTACCAACTGACCTATAAGCTTATTAGTTATTATAAAAAGGAGAAGGGGTTGGATATTTGATCACTCTAGTATTATTCAAATGTATATTTTAAATCATATATTAATCAATGAGTTTATATGCTACATTAATAGGTTTTATACATAAGCTATATTTGAATGTGTGTGATAATAATTAGATTCTATGATTGGGTGAATAAGAAAACATTCTTGGTTTTGTAAAAGGTTACACAGTAATGTGATATATGATATATTTTATATTAGTGATAATTTGAAAGATAAACCATGCAAATACAAAGATTATTTTTTCTTCCAATGTGACACTATTCAAGAAATTGATAATCTAACATGGTATTTAAATGCCAATTCTGAGAGCCCATATATTTTCATGTGTATGGAATGAAGGTAATGGGTGAAACCGGATCATCATTGGGTAGATTAATTCCAAAGATATGTAACCATATATTGTAATTTGTTAGAATTTTTTTAGTTTTTTATGGGGATTAACATAGCTAGGAAACCAGAAAGGATAATATCCAAGGGGAATAGAGTTGAGTATACCCTTATGATATATTTGGATAAAAAATTATCCACGCAACTATATAAGAATAATAACTACTAATATTGGGATGATTTACTAAGAAAATAACTAAGAAGTGAAAAAATTATATAGTAGACTCGGTACATTGTAAAATATGGATCTTGACATAGTAAATAGATATGAGGTTTCATTCCATCAATTTAACGGGAGTACTTTCATTAAAATTCCATGATGAAAGATATAAAACATAATACTCACCCACCAATATGTCTTTTTTTGTAGATTATTTGATACATTATAATAATCATAATGAGATCACTTATAATAATGAACTACAAAATAGTAATAGATTAGTATCTAGGGGATAATAAGTGTTCTTTAGGAGATGTATTTGGATCATCTGAATGTGAATGTTATAGATAATGATTTCACAATCCCAAAATCATGGGTTTTAGATACTGGGTGAATATCTAACATTTTTTTGATAGAAATATACAACGGGATATACAAGAATTGATGAAGGGTGGAATTTATCATTGTATCAACAATTCAAGTGACACAAGCTAAAACAGATAAAAAATGCATAAATATTAAAATTTAAATAATAAATATTAAAAATAGTTTCACAACCCAATGAATAAAGGGTTTAGTTTCTTGTTTATTAGTAACAAAAGTATACTTTTATATAACACTTTAAAATATTTATCTATGACATTTTTAATTTATACCATTTATAGACATCTTAAATGATAAAATCATCTTCATAACTTAGAGATGAAAACCCAAGAAATGGGTGAGATCAGATGCTCAATAAGGGATAAAAAAGAAAATCCACAATGGTTAGATCATAATCACAAGGAAAAAAATTAATAAAGAAAAAATACCTTATTCAAAAGAACCTAAACCATTAATTGTTATCTATAAGCATAACATATCATAAAATAACACTACTACCATGGCATGAGAAAATAAAACGTGAATGATATCACCTAATCCATGGAATATAAGAAATAAAGTTGTACAATCATAAACATAGTATTTAAAATTATTATTATCCTAACTACCAACCATCTTGTTCACTCATAAAACTATGAGTAGAGATATAATCTATCACACTCACCCTTTATAAACCTAGAAACATTCTATGATGTTCAAACTAGAATTATGAGTATATAAAATTTCCATCGCACTCACCCTTTGTGAACTAAGATACTCACTAACCTATTACCATAACATCTATATCACATGAGATATAGTGCTTCAAAAAATGCATTAAATAGAGATATAGGTCCCACCCGCCTCATAATCTGTACATTTGTGTGCTATTTATGAATCATTCACTTTTCTCCTCAGAGAGAAGCTATAGAAAAATGGGTTTCATAAAAAATGTAAATCATAAAAGTTTTCTAGAGAAACAATGAAAATAAAATTAGCTTCTTTAAACATCCAAAACATATGAAATAACACCTTGAACAAAATAATTTCATACAAAAAATTTGATAAAAAAAATAACATAGCAAAATAATAATATATGGTTAAAAATAAAACACAACTCTATTGAAAAAAGATAATATTGAAAACAACGTCATAAAAAGATATTTTTAAATAAAAATATATTAAATATTGTAATATTTATAGTAATGGGTTTCTTTTAAAAAATTAACCTTTTTTAAGAAAATGAAATAAATTTTTTTCATAAAATTGATTTGGTTTAAAAATATTTTCCCCAAAAATAAAATATTAAGTTTAAATACTTTGAAAACCTTCACTTTTAAAAAGAAACATAATTAAGAGAAACTTGAAATTGGAAATTTTTTTCCAAACATAAAGTTAAGATTCCTTGATTCTTTTTAATTAGAGAATAATCATTAATAATGCAAATTCAAAAAACAGAAATTCATTTTATAAATTTTTTTTATAGTGGATGATAAAACAAATTTATTATAAAAGGATGGAACAACCCTTTGAAAAATTTTAAATTTCCATATTGAGAAATAAATTTTTATAATAGAAGGTGAAATCGTTATTTTAAAATAAATGAAGGTGAAAAATGATCAATAGAGATATATTTTTTGATTTTATACTAGCTAAATGCCAATATCTGTATAATGTAAAAATTTGGACATGGAAGAAAAATTGATTATAAGTTACGAGAAATATTCTTAACAAAAATTCCTTATAAAAGAAAAGAAAATAATATAGGAAAAAGTATTTTCTGTTAAAAATTACTTTCCCTAGAAAATAATGTAGAAATATAACACAATATAATATGATTGATTATGGAAAAATTAAGAGAATTGAATCATGAAAATCCCATCCAACATTAATAAATTTTTAACCAAAAGTAATTGAAAAATTTCAAATCATATAGAAAATTAATCTCTAGGATTAAATAATGGATTACATAAAAATACACCATTTGTAATTATATGCAATATATAAATAATAAACTGTTGTATAACATGATTAAATTTTACAATGAAGAGAATTTTTGGCAAAAACACTTACGTCTTAAGAAATATTCTAATAAAAACACCTTTAAAGAAAGAGTTAAACAATTTGAAGTTAAAATAGAATGAATAAGAATAAATCACGAAATTAAATATTCAATTGGAATTATATACACCATTTATAGTAAATTTTGTGCATAAATGAACTTCTTTTTCAAATAAGGATGTTTTGAGATGAAATAGTTAAATTATTTCATCACTTAGTTGATGACATTATATCTTCCTATAAAATAAACATAGAAACATCAAAATTACTTTTAAAAACATTAATAATATATTTTACCTATTATAGTAATCATTAATAATAATTTATTAAGGATATATTAGTTTTTATGAAGTATTGAAACTATTGGGTGATAATAACCCTTTCTGTTTTCACTTGTTTTATAATGTTGATATCGATACCCATCCTTTTACAAAAAAATCACCATTAATATATCAATTATGATACTATGATATATATACATATATAATTTATTTATAAATCTATTATATCAATCTATATGTGTTTTATTTTCACCATGTGACAATGGTTGGTGTTGGATTATTTCTATGATTTTAGCGAATAAAAAAAGATACTTTAATAATAATTTCAATAAAAAATAAAATATTTCAAGATCCATATAACAATAATTATTTAAGTAATATATAACAATATATTTTTAATTTTATAATATTCATCCATAATTTTATTTTTTATCATTTTTTACATGGGTGGTCAAATCATCCCAAACATGAACACAATTTAACACGAATAGTGATTATGGATAAAGAGGTATTTCTTTTAACGTAATATAATTATAAAAAGAGAATAATGATATATTTTTTATATTTTTATGCATGATATAGAGTTAAGGTTGATATTAAATTTAAATTTTAGAATTATAATTAAATATTATATATATATATTAATCATTTTTCCACAATTAATACGATCCATGAAAAGAAAAATAAAAAAGAAATGGATTCGCTTCGTAGAGGTGGTAGTCAGTTAAATACAATAAGGATTTTATTTTTATATATGTGGATGGGAAATAATTTCTATGGGTTTTGAAATTTATATAACATATCAATGTACAAATGATACTAAATTCTTTATACTATCATAGTGATATGATATTAGGAAGAGTAATATTAAGATGAAAATATTAAGAAAGGCATAATACTTGAAATGGAGACTTGATTTTTTCTGAGAAGTTACCTTGATGTTGAAGGTATTAAGATAAATATGAGTGAATAATGTATAAATTTTGTGGTAGAGTGTTCTTGGGAGAGTAAAATAGAATATTTTTATGGAGAAAATTTATGGTTAAGTGTAACTTTGAAAGGGTGGATGTTGTATCATTTTATAAGAGAAGATAAAGGAACTCATGGAAACACTGAATAATTTTTTATCATTCCATGACACAATTTAGGGGATAATGGACAAAAATTGGGAATAAGTGGAGTTTAGGATAATATAAATTCATAAATATTCTCACCCACTTATTTATTTTTGACATTTTTTTCCTATTTTCCTTTATTCAAACCCGGTTTTACATTTTCACTTTTTTTAGGTAACGGTTTTATAAAATTAGTGATTAATTTTGAGAAATTTAATAATTATTAACCTTATTTACTAATTATAAACTTTTGATTTGAAATTTCAAATTCATTTCCAGAAATTAAAAATTTAAATGTGGGTATAGTTTTTCTAAATATATATACACCAAATCGTGTGAAAACATTTTTTTTTGAAAAATGATGTTTTTAAGATTTAAATTTATGTATAATATGGAATTATCATTATAACTTATTTTAAAATAATAAATTAATTTATTATAAATAAAAATAAAGGTATAAGTTTTTTATGGAAACCAATAACTAAATATTACCTTAAAAATACATCATTCAATGAGAATTTGTTTTATTAATATGTAATTTTTATTTCATTATAATAATGATGTACATGGTATTTTTAAGCTAAATGGATATATTAAAAATTATAAGTTTATAACTTAAAAATAAATCAAATACTCCATAAAATGTTTTTCAATATTAGGGTTATAGGGAACCAGCCTTAAACAATAAATAATATATATTTTTATGTGAAGATTAATTATCTTACATTTGATGATCTTTTCAGGTTTAGAGTTTTATAAAATTTCTTTATAACTTATACATAACCAAACTATAAATAAAAAGTGCACAATTCCAATCATTATTCATTTTTCCTATAATATAAAACTTATAAAATAATGCATGATTCATTTTCATGTAAAAGATAAATTTTTTTCCACTTGACTTCATCCTTTACCTTACCCATCCTTAAACCCTGTGATTTGTTTAAGAAACATATTATGAGCACAAAATCTCAGTAAAAGATATAGAATAAAAGAATTTTTTTTAGTAAAATCATAAAAATACATGAGATATTTAATTTTACAACAATTTTATTTGATAAAATGAAATAAAATATTTTCATAACAAAATAAAAACATATTTTTCTCCAAAGAATCCTTTAAAATCCATGAAAATAAATTAACACTCCTTTTAAGTGAATTAGAGAATCATAATCATAAAACCCTTTGAAAGAAATTTTAATTGAAAATCCATATGTGTGATTTCCAATATAATCATTACTAAACTAATTGGAGGCCTATAATGAGGATAAACTATCTTATATGATATATTGGGCTCACCCATGAGCTATAATGGGGATCAACCCTTTGTATATTCTTTATTGAGTTCAACCATTTTTCATGGGCTACAATGTGGCTCCTCCCTTAGTATAATCTATATCAGGAACACCCATGAGGTATAATGGGGCTCAAAAATTTGTATAAACTATATCAGGCTCACCTATTTCATATAATTCTGAAGTATCATATTAGGAATAAAACACATTCATTATAAAAACCATTGAAAAATCTTTTAAACTCCCATGAAAACCACTTTTTCTAAAAAAATACACTTTACATTTAAAACCCGATTATCATTACCAAATACCTAAAAAATTGAACAATTTATTTTCATAGAACAAAAATTAAAACATTAAAAGGAATAAAATAATAAAATAATGGCCATAGTGAAGGAAAAGTCATTGTCGTCGTGCCTGTTAAAAATTGAACATTCATTTTTTCATTTGAATAATGTTCTATATAAAAATGAAATGATATTTCTTTTGAAATCCATAAAAATAAACTATACAAGACATAATGTTTTCATTATTTTAAAATTTATGTCTATATAAAAAATTTCACAATTTTTAAAAAAAATAAGAACATGGAACAATAAGAGTTTGAAGTAAAAACAATAAAATAGATTTTTTAAATGGAAAAAGCCTTTAACAAATAAGAAACACATAATCGTAAAACCCATCAAATAATAACATTAAAAATGTAAAATATAATGAGAATAGAAAAATTCATGATATAACATTTCAATGGGATTAGTATACACATTATAAAATAATATAGGTTCATAACATCACAATATGCTTCAATGAAAGGAAATGAAGAAGAAGTCCCTTATATTGAGTTTGATTTGTCATGTGTGTGTTTATATTCCTAAATAAGATCATTACGTTAATTATGTATTTTTTTGGGAAATTTTTTCAACTTAATTAAAAATTTAATTTTAATTATTAACAAGTTATATTCAATTACCAAATCAGTTAAGTTTAAGTATGATGTTATGACCATATTCATCTTATGTGTCGAAAATGACTTTTAAAGGTTGAATACGGTTAAAAAAATCATTATTTATAATACACCTAGATTTTATGGTATATATATTTTTAAATAAATTCAATTCATCCAATAACATATCTTGAACACAACACCAAGCTTAAATGAATAGTAATATACTATTAAATAATAACTTGACCATTGGAATAATATTGTGACTATTATGAATTGTAATATGACTATTATAATTGTAACCTCACATATGAAATTATAAATTTAATTTAGGCATCTTATGAATGAAATATGATATAATTAAATAAATGATTTTTTAAATAATTTTTTTTAAAATGATAAATTAATTATTAGTATTTTTGTGAAATATAAATGTTTATTT
Organism: Viscum album; assembly: GCA_963277665.1. Taxonomy (NCBI): domain Eukaryota; kingdom Viridiplantae; phylum Streptophyta; class Magnoliopsida; order Santalales; family Viscaceae; genus Viscum; species Viscum album. Next base: position 1,573,547,553 of record OY728119.1, on the reverse strand, counting down.
ACAAATTTATAAATAATATAATTATTTAAAATGAAATTGACTTTATTAAAATATATTCAGTAGTTAATGTTTTTTTATTATGATCATAAGACAATTTTATTACTCCTTCATTAATATTTCAATGTCTCAAAAAATCAGTTATAATTATAAAATCATCATTTTTCGAATAAATGATGATTTTAATTTAAAATTAAATTTTCTATATTTAGAAAGTTATATTAAAAATGGTGATATGTTTTTAAATATACACATTGAAAAATGGTAAGGGTTAATTTTTGGTATTTTTTTTGAAATAGTTGATTTTTTTGTGAATGGTGAAATACGATAATTTTTTCTATTTAACATTTTATACGAATACATGAATTATTTAGTCATGTATGATGTGTGTATGAGGTAAAATATAATGCCACAACCTTAAAAATTATATAATCTTATGTTAATTCAAGAATTAACATTGAAGATATTTTCTGATTTAGTGTTTTAGAGAATTAGGCCATAACTATTACGTCACATCTCAAATATTACAAAGTAGATACTTCTACTCTAACCAATTTTTTCAAAACAATAAAAATAATTAAATAAAAAAATTATTTTCTTGAAGAAAATATTCTTGAATTATTCTTTTATCTTACCATTCCTTATACCCCATTAAAGTTTTTTCAAAAAAGTGGGATGAGGATAAAAAGATAAGTAAGGGATATAAAATAAGGGAAGAAAACAATAGTCCATGAATACATAAAGATCAAGAAATTATACATTTCAATCATAAAAAATAAGATCTTTATCATACCTCATTAAATCATAATATTTTTGAATAACACCTTGAAATAAAAAATCATAAAGGTAACTTGTGGCATCCATAACATACTTACATGGTAGCTTTTACAGCTACATAGGAAGTTACATTTGGAATACCCATCACAGTATATTCCCTTAATCTCAATGGGGGAACATTGATGTTTACCTGCGTCACATTACCCAATTAATGTGAGAGAAATCTTGGGATCATGCACGCAATGTTTATCATGGAACCACCTATATATGTAAACAATACCCAAGAACCAATACATATTCATAACACATAAAACAAGTATAAAGGAACGATAACATTTCCACATTACAATCACAATATATCATTTCAAGATATTAACATCATAAATGCTTTATGAAAACCATTTTCAATACCAAAAGATGTAAAAATGTACATGGTATTTATTTACCATTTAAAAAAATTACAACTTGTTATGGAATCCAAATATCAAATAATACTCGTAGCGGTGGAATGGTCATTATCACGGCGTACGATAAAAAGAAACATCCCTTCATCATTTAGTAAAACACTTCATAAAACAAAAGTTTCCTATTTAAAAAAACTGATTTAAATTAAATTAAAAATGTTATAGTTATACAACATATAAAAGAAGGTCGTGTATAAACCAAAATATGCCTCAATGAAAGGAGATTGAGACGAAGTCCCTTATGAAAAGTCGGTAGCATAACGACGTCACATAAAAATTCCGAAAATGAGTTGATAAGAGCGAAAAGGGTATCTCATCACATGTAAATAAAATATAAATCAATAAAGATATATATGAAAATATCCCGACAAATGAAAATGGAAATTAAAATCCATAATATAAAAGAAGTCATTGACTAGAAGAGGAGGGTGAAAGGTTCCTTTACCTTGAGTCTGACTCGTCACGTAAGTTCCCTGTTCTTCCTAAATAATAAACTTATATTATTTTATACTTTCTTTAGAACCTTTTTCAAGTTTATTATTCCTTTTAATCACTTATTAATATGTTATAAACATACATAATTATTTAAGTTAATATCGTTTGTTTTGTCGATATTCGTTACTTGAGTCAAAAATGAACTTGTTATAACTAAAAATTGTCCATGTGGTCAAAATTCCATTATCTCTATAATTACATTCATGATTTAAATATCATATATATCTAGTATATATATTTATTTATAATATTACAAAACATTTGGAGATAATACATGAAACGTATAGTTCATAGAGATGGTAAGGTGTACGAACGAATGAACACTACATTCAATTATTTTTCATATTTAAAATAATGAAAACTAAATGATACATATATATATAATAATTATAGTATAATATCAAATTTTATATATGTCACATTATTTCATTAACTCCATCCTTTATACGTTCCATGTATGGCATGAATGAGTCTTATCACTTTGAGGGGTGGTAGTCCTCACTTCTTGAAATGAAAGTATCGTATTTACATATTATAGAAAGCATACAAGAATTATTTAAATAATAAAAAATAATCATAGAGAAAACATAAAATATATATATATATATATAATATAAAAAATAGTGTCATCATAATGGCCACCATGAGAGGTGGTAGGAGAAAATTGAACAATCATTGTTTCGTGAGGCTGTAGTTCACTGTCCGGAGAAATAGTATGCTTGTATCCATTAGAAGGAGGTGTTTGTAAGTATAGTTATAATACTTCTCATAACAAAATTTTAGTATATTGAGGATAAAATTGTTGTTATGTAATAAAATAATTAGAATATAATAGATAGTGAATAATTTAAATAATGGAAAAGAACTTTAGAGAAGACACTACCTCTTAAAATGTGTAACTGCCTTTGATTTGAGTCTAAAGGATTTCTTGAATTTCTTTATACCTAAATAAAGGCTTCGAGGAGGAAGAATATGATGTTGGGAGATTATTCTGGCAGATTTTGTATGAGTCAAGGGGATTTATATTTGTGATTAAATTGGTAGGAGTGATTCCCTTATATAAGAGGGGGAGGGTCACTTTAAGAATGTTTTGAAGTATTATTTTATTATAAAATGATTTTCAGTTTCAAAAGGTCCCAAAATTATTTTTTTCAAATATACCAATATTTTGGATTGAAAAAAATCTCAACCAATAGGTTTTAGACAAATCTAGATCACAAATTTAACCTTATCTTTTAGCTTTAACCCTTAGTTAACTAATTTAACTCTCACCATGTCTTCTTGTATTTTCATACTGTATGGTTTATATATTTAATATAAAATGTGAATCGAACCTCAAGTGGCTCATTAATGATATTTTCAATATTATTTATGTAATTTGACCAAATATTATATTTTTAGGACTATTATATCATATAATAAAATAGTATTTTTAAAAAAACTTATTTATGTCAATTATTATACTATTCATATCATGACTTTTTAAAAATCCATAATAACTTGATTATTTTGAAAAAAGAATTCATTAATTAAAATATAACAAGTCATAACCATCCATACGGTTTTTTATGGAATAAAAAGTTTCAAAATAAATTTATTTTAATATATAAAATCTCATTTATTTAAATCATTCATTAATAAGAAAATCACTACATCATCATTGTGTCATAAATAAATTTATATTTTTGATGTCTAAAAATTAAAAATAAAATACCATGATGTAGAAAATAATTTTATAATTCTAAAGAATATTTAATGTAGAATATATCACCTATATAACCCTATATAAATTTTTTTTAGTAAAGGATACAAGTTTATGTTATATTTTTCTTTACATTAAATTAATTCATAAAAAATGTCATTTTTTACATCCAAGTGGCTCTATGGGGTCCCCAAATCCCCCCGAGGATGCCCATGGTTGGAAACATATCATCAAATAGGAATAGAACAAGTTTTAGAGTAGTTTTATACTATAATATTATTTTTTACCATTATTTTCCGATTTATCGTTTAACCATGGTAAATAAAATAATTAGTAATGTTACTATTCATAATATCCAAAAATAAAGTTAACTTTTTTACATTATTTGAACCTTATGATTCCAAATATTGAATCCATTTTTTTTAAAATAAAAATATATAATTTTCAGTAATTAATTAAAAATTAGTTCCTGTTGTCAAAACCAAACAGCTGGGTTTCAAGATGTAATATCTATATATAGATACACACATGTTTATGTCAAATTAAAATAAAAAATTACATCAAATGACCATAATTGGATTATATGATAAAAATATAATCCTATTATACATTAAAACAAATTAAAATTTCAATATAACTATATAAATAAATTAAATGAAAAGGCACTTTTGAATAAAAATGCAGTATTTTTCACTATTCATTAAAAAAATGAACATTATCAGGAAAATACCAAAATTTCATCAAACATCAATTTTGATGTCCCCCTTCTAAAGAATAATTTTATCTTCTCAAATATAAAAATTAAAAATGACAAAAACTATATTTAAAAATGGGTTTCCATCAAAAGGTGGTAAAACGACCTTTTAAAAAAAATTAGAGTATATTATGCCTAAAATTGAATTCATTATCATTTTAAGCCACCAAATTTTATTGGATAAGTGTTAAAAAATTTAAAAAAATTGTTTAATTATAATATGGTTTGTTATATTCACTCCCTTCAATACAACATCATGGCATTAACTACCATTCAAAAAAATAATATTATATTATTTTTTTTCAATATGACACAACCTTGTGTGCAACATAAGATTTCAAAGAAACCCATTGTTGCATGTTCGGTAAGACATCGAATATAGAATCCCTTTTAAAGTAATATTAATATTTAATTCCCAAATTTTAATAAAGAAGAAAATGTTATAAAATTTATTTAACTGGGATGTTTCATCCTTCCTCCCTTTTAGAAATTGCATCCTTGAAATTTTATTCAATTTTCAAATAAGTTGGTTGTAATTAACTCTCAAAGAATTTTTAGATTCCCATGTCTCCTCTTCAACCATATAGTTTTTCCAAAAACCTTTACCTTATGAACTAGCTTATTCTACAATAATTTCTCTCTTCGATCAAAAATCTGGACGGGTTGTTCCTCATAAGTAATATTATCTTCCAACTGAACTACCTCTAGACTCAAAATAAGGGATGGACCCTATATATACATTCTCATCACTGAAACATGAAACAAAATGTATACCTATGATAAAATTAGAGGTAAAGCCACTATATAGGAAACTAATCCAACTTTATCCAGGATTTTATATGGTCCAATGAACATCAGTCTCAGCTTTCCCTTCTTACCAAAAAACATGACACTTTTCCATGGAAAAACATTTAGAAAGACATGATCCCCTTCCTCAAAAGAAAGTCCCTTCCTCCAGTTATCCGCACAACTTTTCTGCCTGCATTGAGCTATTCTCATGTACTTCTGAATCAAATGAACTTATTCTCCTATCTCTTCTACCAATTCTGGCCATATCCACTTCCTTTCACCTACCTCATCCTAAAAAGTTAGAGTTCGACACTACTTTCCATATAATGCTTCAAATGGTTCCATCTGTATATTGAAATGAAGACTATTATTAGAAAAAAAACTCATCCAAAGAAATATGTTGGTCTGAACTTCCCTATTAATCTATTGAACAAGAACATAGAATATATTCTCAGGTTTGAATTGTTCATTCTGACTACCATCTAATTGAGGATGAAAAGCTGTACTGAATTTTAATTTAGTTCCCAATGAATTTTAAAGGACCTTACAAAAGTTAAAAGTAAACCCGGTATCACAATCATATATAATGGAGAGGGTAAATCCATGTAACCTAAAAATCTATTTAATATACAATTAATAAATTTGATCTAGAGACATATTATCTTTAATTGGAAGAAAATTATCAGCTTTATTCTATTGATAAAAAATAACCCATATTGTATTGTTACCTCGAGAAGCCTTTGATAATCCCACTACAAAATCCATGGAAACTTTTTCCCATTTCAACTATAGAATTGAAAAAGACTGAAGCATCCCTTTTAGTAATTTATGTTCTTATTTGACCTATTGAAAAGTTAAACACTTCACAGTAAAGTTGACAATATCTCTTTTAATTTAATCCCACCCATTATACTCTTGAAGTTCTCTATATATTTTAGTATTGCGATGATTAATTGAAAACATAAAACAATGAGGTTTACATAACAACTCTTTCTTCAACTTTGAATCACAAGGAACATATATCCTCCTTCCAAACGTCAAAAAAACAATCTTTATAAATGTTAAATTATGGTATTTTACCCTTATGTTCTAATTCTACTTTTTTTTCACCTCATTATCTTCTGTATACGATTGCTTAATTCTGCATCATAGTGATGATTTCACTACCACCAGATCAAAATAGAGGAATTCTCTACAGTAACAACTTCCATTCCAAAATTTATCAAATCAAAAAATCAAAGGATTTCATTTCAAACATAGCATGGTTATTGTAACATTACTCTTTCGAATAAAAGCATCAACCACTTTACATTCCTTTCCTAGATGGTCATGGATCAAGTAGTCAAAATCCATTATTAATTATATCCATCTATTATGTCTCATATTTAACTATTTCTGATTGAATATATACTTTGAACTTTTGTGATTAGTATATATTTCACACTTTTCTCCATAAAAATTATACCTCCAAATTTTTAAAGAAACTAATTGCTTCTAATTCCAAATCATGTGTAGAGTTATTTAACTCATGAGGTTTACACTAATGTGAAGCAAAAGAAATTTCCTGATCGTTTTGCATATGGACAGATCCATGTACATTCAATGAAGCATCACTATAGATAACAAATTAACCATTTATGGAAGGCAGATCCAAAACTTGATCATTCACCAATATTCTTTTCAACTCCTAAAAACATTTACCACATTATTTTATCCAGATGAGCATACCACCTTTTTTAAGTTAACATATCTAGTTGGATGGATAACCTTGCAAAATTTTCAAAAAATCTATAGTAATAACTTGCTTAACCATGAAAAATACAAATCTCGTTTATATATGTGGGTTTTGTCCATTATTAAACAACTTTTGTTTTAGTAGTATCAATAGTTATACCATCATTATAAACCATGTGACGAAGGAGGGAATTTTTTTAACCAAATATCACAAAATCTGAATTTCCCATACAGTTTCTTATCTTTTATAGTTTTCAAGACAACCCTAAAATTACGTTCTTTCACCTATTTAATTTTACAATTAACCAAAATATCATTAATAAACACAACCAAAAATATATCCAAAGAGTCATAGAAAAATCTATTCATAAGACCCATGAATATAGAATGTGCATTGGATAACCCAAAACGAAAAACTGAAAATTCATAAGGGCCATATCTAGTACAAAATGTGGTCTTCAGAATGTCTTCTTCATTTACTTTCAAGTGATGCTACCCCGACCTCAAGTCAATATTTGAAAAATATTGAGCTCCCTAGAGCTGATCAAAAAAATAATCAATATGATCCAATTGATACTTGTTATTATCAATGATATTATTCAAGTCTCTATAAGAAATAAAAAATATCATTGAACTATATTTATTTTTAACAAAAAATACTAGAGCACCTTATGGTGATATTCTAGGTTAAATCGAACCATTACCTAATAACTCCTGCAATTGAATCATTAATTATGAATGTTAAATTTGAGGAATTTGATAATGGGGTTCCAAAATTGAATTAACATCGGGAACTAAGTAAACTATAAATTCAACTTCCCTGTCACATATTATACTAGAAAACTCATCAGGAAAAACATCAAGACACTCATTTACCACTGGCACATAGTTATTCTAAATTGTTCCCTTGTTATCAATAATATTTTCAAGGTGACATTAATTTACATCTTTTACTATTTTCTCAGCTTTCTGATATGTTATCAAAAGTAATGGTTCATTATTTTACACAAGCTAAAATTATTTTTGAAATGGAACCACATTAAATCTTAAGTCAATCATAGCATGATAAACTAAAATCCAATCCATACAAAAAACATCAAACTCTACTAGAGTAAAAACAATACGGTTTTCAAGTAAATTATTTCCACACAAAAGTATATGAAGTTTATTATAATTTATTTTTTTCTCAGAATTTCCTATAGGTGTTTTTACCACATGTTTAGGATTCATATCTTGATATGGAATTCCCTAATTACATGAAACATTCTCAGAAATGAAAGAATGTGTTGAACAAAAATCAAACAACACATTATAATAATCTAAATAAATAGATAGTATACCTAAGAATACTTCATTTTATGGCCCCAAATCTTCTAAATTAGTAACAAAGGATTTAAACACCTCTTTCTGCTTGTAATCTGGATACTTTCTTTCATTTGTGTTACTCGTTTGAAACTCATTTGCATAATTCTCCATTTCAATGGACATAAAATTTTTTACTGACTGTAAATCAGATTTTTCTTAACATTACCCTATTCTATTTCAGTTCAATTACACACCATATGTCTCATTTTACTACATTAGAATCACTAAAAAGTTTCAAAAGGAATTTCTTAGTGTGTTTTTTACCACAAATGTTTCATGTTGTAAACTTAATTTTCTTACCAGCAGAATTTTTTGAAGAATTCTTACCTTTCATCTACCACCTTGACCTCTTATTTTGTTGTTTTTAAAAGAAAACTTGATCATAAAAAAACTCAATGTCCACCCTCTCCACATATCTAACAAGTTTTTCATAAATATTGAACTATGGAGAAGCTTAATCCCTTCGATACTTTTTCATTAATCCTTAGTAAAAAAGGGATTTTACTATCAATATCCCATATTAAATTAGGATCATACCTTTCTAATAGATTGAATTTTTATTCATAAGAATCCTCTAAGTCATCTTAATACTTCAATTATAGGAAATTGTTTCCATCCTAAGTCGAACCGCCGTAGGAAAATATTTATCAAGATACATACCTTTGAATTCATCCCAATCAAGAGAATCAATATCTTCACTATCCCTAATCTTTTTAACCATCAACCACCACTGATCATCTTCAAATTCAAAATGGTAAACATCAAGACTAAAATTTTTATGTTATGAACACCCCATGAAATTGAAAAACTTTTCTGGTGCTTTAATCCACCCTTCATCTTGCACAAGGTCTGATGATCCTCTGAATGATAGGGGGTGTTTCCTCATGAAATCCTTCACTAATGACATGTTATTATGTGGTTGATCTAGCTAATCACATGCATGGATAACAAAACCATATATAGCCTCAGTCAACTATTCCATCACTGCAACAAACTATTCAGTTTCAATTCTAACAATCTCAGGTTTCTGATTTGGAAGGTTCTTCTCCTCTTGATGTTGTTGCATCATAACTACCCTGTTTTCTCTATGGTAAACCCTTCTAAACATAGAAATATCTTAAATGAAGCAACATGGTTATTTTAAAATATTATATTATTTCAATATTAACATGAATTAATTAATTTCACAATATCTTAACTCGTAAAGTTATCTAAACCGATATCTGATACCAACTATAAGGGCCGAATCCTAAACATTACATAATCTTGAGCTAAGTCAAGAATTAACATTAAGGATCTATTTAGGTTTAGAGTTTTAGAGAATTATTCCATAAGTATTTCATTACATATCAAATATTTCATAGTAGACACTTATACTCTAATCAATTTTTTCCAACAATAAAAAATATTAAATAAAACAAAAATTATTTTCTTGATAAAAAAATTCATGAATTATTCCATTATCTTAACCTTCCTTATAACCTATGAAAAACATTTCAATAACTATGGATGAGGATGAAAAGATCAGTAAGGGATATAAAATAAGGGAAGAAAACATTAGTCCATAAATAGATACAAATCAAGAAATGATACTTTTCAATCATAAAACATAATATCTTTATCATACCTCATGAAATTATAATATTTTTGAATAACACATAGAACTCATAAATCATAAAGGTAACTTGTGGTATCTATTACATACTTATATTGCATCTTTCAAAACTACATAGTGAGTTACGTTTGGATTACCCATCATAGTATATTATATTAATCTCTTAGGATAAACACTAATGTTCACCTCTGTCACATTAACCAATGCATTGGAGATCTATCTTGGGATCAACAACACTAGGTTTATCATGGAACCTCCCATATATGTAAACAACTCCCATGTACCATAACATATTCAAAACATATAAAACATGCATAAAGCATAGATAACATTCCCACATTGCAATAACAATATATCATATCAAGATATTGACATAATTAATTATTTATTAATACCATTTTCAGAACCAAAATTTGTAATAATGGTATATTATATTTATTTTTCTTTTAACATAATTTTGGCTTGTTAACGAATCCAAATATCAAATAATACTTGCAGCAATAGAAAGGTTGTTGTCACCGCGTATGTTAAAAAGAAACATCCATGTGTCATTTAGTAAAAAACTGGGTAAAACAAAATATTCGCCTTAAAAACTATTGAATTAAATTGAAATAAAAATTGTATAATTATACACTATATAAAAGAAGGTTCTTCATTAACCAAAATATTTCTCAAAGAAAAGATATTGAGATGAAGTCCCTTACGAAACGTAAGTGGCATAACAACATCACATAAAAATTAAAAAAAAAGAGTTGATGATAGAGAAAATGGTATCTCATAACTTAGACATAATAAGTACAAAAATAAGGATATATAAAAATATATCCCAATATAATAAAATTGAAATTAAAAGACAAAACATAAAAAATTACTTTGACTAAAAGAGGAGGGTGAAAGGTTCTCTTACCTTGAGTCTGACTCATTACGTAAGTTACTTTTTTTGCCTGAATAATAAAATTAAGTTAATGTAAACTTCCTTTAGAACCTATTTCAATTTTATTACTCCATTTATATCAATTATTCCAAATTTATAAACATTACATAATTATTTATGTTAATATCGGTCATTTTTTTGATATTCGGTACTTGAGTCAAAAATGAACTTGTTATAATTATAAATTGTCCATGTGGTCAAAAGTGCATTATCTCCAGAATGATAATCGTGATTAAATATCATATATATCTAGTATATATATTTATTTATAATATTATATAACATTTGGATATAATACATGAAATGCACAGTTCATAGAGATGGTAAGTCGTACGTACGCATGAATGCTACTTTCATTTCTTTTTCTTACATAAAATAATGAAAACTAAATGATACATAGGTATATTATTATTATAATATAATATTATATTTTATATATGTTACATATTTTCATTTACTATATCCTTTATACATTCCATGTATTGAATGAATGAGTCATATAACATTGAGGGGGGTGGGGAGGTAGTCCACACCTCCTCATATGAAATTATCGTATTTCCACACAATGGAAAGAATAAAGGTATGATTTAAATAATAGTACATAATAATATATAAAATATATATCTCATATAAAAATATTGTTCTATCATATTGGCCACCATGAGAGGAGGTGGGGGAAAATTGAACAATCATCGTTTTGTGCGGCAGTAGTTCGTCATCGAGAGAAACAATATGTTTGTATCCATTCGATGGAGGTGTGTGTAATTGTAGTTATAATAATTCTCATAAAAACATACTAGTATTTTGAGGATACTAGTGTTGTTATGTAATAAAATAATAATAATAAAGAAGAGTGTGAAGAAGTAAAATAATGGAATGTAACTTTTGAGAAGACGCTATCCCTTATAACGTGTAACTCCCTTTGATTGGAGCCAAAATGATTTGTTGAAATCTCTTATGAATAAGGTAAGTCTGATAAGAATAATATGGGGAATTTGGGAGATTATTCTGTTAGAGGATTGATGGTCCAAGGGGATTGAGAGGAGTGATTAAATGGGTAGGGGTGATTCCCCTTTATAAGAGGGTGAAGGGGTAGTTTAGGAATGTTTTAAAGTATTATTTTATTATAAAATGATATTCTCCTTCCAAAGGTCCCAATGTAATTTATTTAAAATATAAGATGTTGTTTGATCTAAAACCACTCAACCAATAGCTTTTAGACAAGTCTAGATCAGAAATTTAACCTTATCTTTTAGCTTTAACCCTTAGTTAACTAATTTTACTCTTATCATGTCTTCTTGTATATTCATAATATATAGTTAATATAGTTACTCTAAAATGAAAATAGAACCTCAAGTAATTAATTAATAAAATTATCAACATTATCTATGTCATTTTTCAGAATTTAATATTTTTATGACTATTATATCATTTAATATAAAAGTATTTGTTTTAAAAACTCATTTATGTAAATTTTTATACTATTCATATCAAGACTTTTTAAAAATCCATAAAACACTATTTTTTTTTAATAAACTTCAATAATTAAATGATAAAAATTTATATCCATCCATAAAATACTTGAATGTAATAAAAATTTTCCAACAAAATTTATTTTAAAACTTATAATCTAATTTATTTAAATAATTCATTTATAAATAAATCACTGCATAATCATTGTGTCATAAATAAATTAATTTATTTGAAATCTAAAAATTGTAAACAAAATACCATGATTTAGGAATTTTAATATCTTTATAATGATTATTTAATGTTTAATATATCACTTATTTAACCCCATATAATTTTTTTAATAACAGTTATACGTGTATGTTTTAGTTTTCATTACTCTAAATTGATTCTTATAAAATGTCATTTTGACATCAATGTGGCTCCATAGGGTCCCAAAATCAACCCAAGGATGACCATGTTTTAAAATATATCATCAAATATGATTAGAACATGTTTTAGTGTATTTTTATGTTATAATATTATTTTTTACCTTTATTTACAAGATTTACCCTTTAACCATGGTAAATAAAATAATTACTGAAGTTACTATTCACAATGTCCAAAAATAAAAGGTACATATTTACACAATTTTAACCTTATTATTACAAATATGGAATCCTTTTTTTAAAACTAAATACACCGAAGTTTCAGTAATTAATTTAAAATTAATTCCCATTGTCAAAAAAAGAAGGTTTTTAAGAAGTAATAACAATCAAAATATTGACATTTTATATGTCCAATTGAAATGTGAAATTACTTCCAATGACTTTAATTGGATTAAATGATAAAAATATAATATAATTATAATTTAAATCCAATTAAAAGAACAATATAACTATAAAAATAAATTAGATGAAAAGGCAGTTTTGAATTAAAATGTAGTATTTTTCAGTATTCCTTAAAAAATAAACTTTATTAGGAAAATAACAAAATTTAATCCAATGATAGTTTTTATGTCTCTCTTCTAAAGAATAATTTTATTTTTTCAAATAGAAAAAATAAAAGTGACAAAAATAGATTTAAAAAGGGTTTTCTATCAGAAGGTTGTAAAATGACCTTTTTAAAAATATTAGAGTATTAAAATATTAATGTTGGATTCATTATCATTTTCAGCCGCTATATATTACAGAAAAATGTAATTTTTTAACAAACATGTTTAATAGTAATATGGTTAGTTCTATTCATTCCCTCAGTTACAACAGCTAGGCGTCAGTTACCATTTAAAATAATAATAATAATATATTATTATTTTTTCAGTGTGACACAACCTTGTAAGAAACATATTGTTTCGGAGAAACCCATTGTTGTGTGTCGGGTACAACATCGAACATAGCATCCCCTTTAAAGTAACAGTAATATTTAATTCACAAAAATTAATAAATATGAAAATTACATCTTCATTATTTACCTGGGATGTTACATAAAAACCCATTGTTTAGAACTCAAATAAACTAGTTACTATATTTATTATCATGAATCATCACTACTAATAGTCATGAGAAAAAATAACAAACAAATGAATAAAGAAAATCCAATGACACCCCTCTCCACCACTATAAATACCACCCCTCACAACCCCTTATCCTCATACCTTCCAAGCCTTTTTGATTTCCTATTTCTAATATATCCTATTAAAAATTCCTTATCCCATATCTATGGTCATTTGGTCTCAATAAAATACCAAAAACCATTCCTTAAGGAGATTATTCGGGAGAATAATTCAAGATGTAAAACCCTTAATCATTATCTATCAATTTCATTCAATTGAATTTCTTTTCTTATCCTTCCCTCACTACTGTATCCAAATATGCATAATAAATCCAATATATTATATATAATTATGTTTTATTATGTTAATATACTTTCTATCGTCAAACCCCTTCACATATCCCTTTTATTATGAAAATGTAAATATCGACTATGATGTTTCGATTTACCACCATCAAGGATGATCCCATTCCATTTTCCATTACCATATTCATGGAAGGTCATAAAATCATTTTAATGTTTGTAAATAAATGTTAAATTTATATTAAAACTATTTTAATATTCAAAAATTTGTAAACATAGATAATATTTATTAATAAAACAAAGCTAGTTCCCAATGATCAAAAAATTCTAAAATAATCAAAACGTTTATAAATAACATTTTATCTAACTAATCATTAAAATATATAAAATATGATATATAAATAATTTATGATTATGGAAGTTGATTTATAGCATATAATTGCAATTATGTTTAATTATTACTATTTACATGATCTTTCATACAAGTATACAGGTGAACCATTCATGAAAACCCAGGAACCAAACCATCCCGAATAAAAAAAAATTAATTTAATAACTCTGAAAAAGGACATAAATGAATTTAATAAAATTGTTATAAATAAAATAAATTTTTAATAAGTTATTAATTAAATTATTATTGAATATAATTTCATTATCCAAAATATTATTTGATTGTGAAAACCAGTTTCATATATAATATAAGGGATTCTTTGTGATCCTCCATTTTTTCCATCAGGTTATGGTTTCCCTCTTTTTCCCATAATTTAATTTTTAATTATTCGTATGTAATCTTACTAAATAAACTTTTTATGTTAAATGGATATTTATCTAACTAAATCCTTCTTTCTTTTATGCGAAATACTTGTTTTATGAGGATCCATTTTCAATTATTCCCAATAAACAAGCCTAATAAAAGGGAATATCCCAATTTTTTACCAATTTCAAGTACCATTCATAATCTATTTTAAGATACCAATATTCTTTCAAAATAACTCATTTTATCATAAAAAAATAACTTTTTTCATTTTTGATTTTAAATAAATAATTATTCATTTTTCCATTTTAAAATCTCTTTAGTATTTTTCCTTTAACAGCATTAAAGATGCTTGTTTGTAGAGTTTCTGAAACACTTTTTTGACATGTTTTCATTTCATTTGGTCTTAATTTTTCATTATATATATATATTCCTTTATTAATATCCAAGTACGATTTAAATACAATCTTTCATGAACACTATTATGATGTTTCCTTTGGTTATCCCTTATTCACTTCTGATTCCTTGTGTGTAGTGTATGTATACTTCTGTTTCAATTGTGATCATAATTTATTTGGTTTTAATTAAATATACATAACTATTGTATTGTAGATATTATTATTTCCTTAGTTTTGCACCATTTTTATATCATATTTTTTTAATGTTGCTTTAATTAGGGAAGTATTGATGAATCTATATCCTCTATTTAATAAAGAAAATTTAATAAGTCATGAATTGAATCTCTGTATGATAATGAGTTGGAATTATTGTGTCGTGTGGGGCCTAATAATAGATATCTCCTTGATATAATGATAGGTCTAATGGGACAAAAAATTGTGATAAAACATTCTTGTTTTCTTCCAAGATGAATTAGAGGTGGTTTTTATCCCAAGACTTTAAAGACCCATAAGTTTCAAGGAAAATATTTTCTTAATTTCTTTGGAATTTTTTGAGTCTATAGCTTCTGACGGCACCTAATTCCGAGGCCCGGTGTGCCAGGAATCCTTTTCCGAAGTTTAGGTCGGGTACGTTCAGTGAACAAACAAAGGTGTTTTTCTAACTTTGAAACCGGTGCTCAGAATTGAAATCTGAGGGCACCGACGAAACCGCAGCACTAGTAATTGCTTAGGAGCACCTTTTCATAAGGTGTGTTTGCTTGGGAGGATTTGTTAAAAATGTGGTTTTAGTGAGGAATAAAATAAAATTATATTACAATTTTATTTCTTTTTCTCTAAGTAATTATATCCAAATAAGGGAGTTGGGGGTGGGACCCACTTGTTGTTAACTAACCATGGGAGGATAAAGGTGGGGTGTGGAACACACGATCCCAACCCCTCACATTCATAACTCATAAAAACCCCCCACTTAAGTTGTATAACTCATGAACTCATCCTTTAATGTTGTGACTTTCCCTCTCCTCTCATTTAATCAAGCCGACACATTAATTCAATTAATAGATTTGAGTTTCTAAATTTTGAAATCATGACATGGCTTAATAAAATAAGTGGAGCTTATTTTTTTTGGGGGTTAGTGGGTTGTGTTAAGGATTGGAGAAGAAAGCCCTAGTTTCGTAGAACTTCATCTCCTTAGTTGAAGAACGCTACGTCTCCGAAGAAGGACATCAACTTGGTGGTCCCGGAATTATCCATCCACTTCCTATTTCACGATAAGGAAGAAGACTCCTACTGTGGAGACCGATGCCAACAACAAAGTTCTTCTTCTTCTTCCAACTTCGACGGAATCGATACCGTTCTTCCGTGACACCCGACTACCGCAACGTTCGACTTCCACGACTCGACGATGTGCGACATCAATTTCGAGGTAGGGGGTTTTCGTTTATAGTGTTTATGTGAAATTAAACCCTCGTGTGTGGGTATTTAATTGCAGCGTATTAGTTTAATTTATAATTGAATAAATTATATCCTCGCCAAATATTAAATTTATGTGATTAAATGTTTTCCATTTGATAACACCTAACACGGAGGGCGCGGGCCAAACAAACACGCCCCGACAACCCTCCGCAATTTTTTTATTAATATACAGATCGTCAGCGATAAAGAAATCGGACCACAAAGTCAATTTGAAGCCTTCACAGTGAAGGTCTGGTCCCGGGAGGACCACTGGCGAAGGCGATGAGCAAAACGGACCACCGGAGCACGTCCGGTGGTCCGCGGAAAGAGGCGGTGCACCGCCAGAACATAACCGCCGCAGCTGAGCCGCGGCGGTGGACCAAACCGGAACGACCAAGCTGTTTCGGAAGCAGAGGGGGCGCGACATAATTGCCACGCCAGCCGGCCGCCCAGGCTGGACCGGCCGCACCGGGTTGGATGGGTCGCACCAGACTAGACGGGCCACGTCGGGCCGGGCTGCCCGCGCCGGACCGGGCCGCGCCTAAAACCGGACAGGGGGTCTCGGGTCGGGTCAGTCCGGGCCCAAAACCCCCTAAAACTGGACAGGTTCGTTCTTTTGCCCATATCTTGGGCTACAAACCTCGATCGATACACTGTCAGTTGCAATGCGATCCTTGGATCGAGACAGTCATTTTGGTATATTAAACTCAAGGTTTCGGAGAACTTTAGGTACGATCGTGTTGGTTCGAACACGAAACCAACCGGTCCCTCGGAGCAGAAACGCTATTAACTTGAGTTCCGGACATCTGATTGATGTGCCGTTGACTTTGTTGGATTCCTCTTAGTGAGACGGATCTTTTGGCTTACTCTACTCGGGGTTTGGGCGCAATTGTAGTGCGGTAGGGTTGGTTTTGACTTAAAAACCAACCTGGACCCTAGAACGAAAAGGTCAATAACTCTAAGACCAGGCGTCCTATTGACGCGCCGTCTATCACGTTGAGTTCCTATTGTCGAGACGAATCTTTGAGATACATCAACTCCATACTATGTTTCAGTTGATGTATTGAACCTTTGGCTCGTGGAGAAGACCCTCCCGGAAACGAGCATGCTTTGTGCGGGAACCCTAGAACTGGCTGCGACTACGACGACGATGAAGACTGCACTGAAATCCTACGTGGGTTCGGTAGCGATGAAGACCGTACTGAAATCCTCCGTGGGTTCGACGGTGATGAAGACTGCACTGAAATCCTCCGTGGGTTCAGTAGCAATGAAGACCGTACTGAAATACTCCGTGGGTTTGATAGGGATGAAGACTGCACTAAAATCCTCCGTGGGTTCGGCAGCGATGAAGACCGTACTGAAATCCTCCGTGGGTTCGACGGGGATGAAGACTGCACTGAAATCCTCCGTGGGTTCGACAGTGATTAATACCGTACTGAAATCCTCCATGGGATCGATGACGATGACTACTGTTCTTGTATCCTATGTGGGTCTGGTAGTGTTTGACTCTGTTCTTGCTATCCTACGTGGGTCTGGCAGAGTAGCTGGTCTGTATCCTATATGGGTCTGACAGCTTAGGTGGTTTAGTATCCTATGTGGGTCCCAGCTTAGATGAATCAGT
The DNA here is from genome assembly GCA_963277665.1 of Viscum album. Classification (NCBI taxonomy): domain Eukaryota; kingdom Viridiplantae; phylum Streptophyta; class Magnoliopsida; order Santalales; family Viscaceae; genus Viscum; species Viscum album. The sequence goes on along the minus strand of OY728119.1, from coordinate 1,573,529,399 downwards.
GGAAACATCTGATCATCTCTATTATCTTACGAAGAAGTATACCGATGTGAGCTGAGTCTTGACTTTCAATCATTATATTTGATATGATTGACTTGCTTTCCTATGTGGATTGTGTTGTGCTTTCCTGTGTGGATTGGGTTGTACTCCTTTGTGGACGTGATCGAACATGGGTTCTGGATCTAGAGATGAACTGGATTTGATGACTTAGGTATATGTATGGGCATATACCTAAGTAGAGTTGGTTGTTACTTCATGATTGTATCTTTTCTTTGTGGTTTATCCTTTGTGGATTCAGGGAGACCTTCGGGGGTCTCGGGGGCCCTACTGAGTATCGTATAATCACCCCTGCACGGCCTTCGCCCTTACTACATTGTGTTGGTTGCAGATGATGGACATCACTGATCGTGGTTGAGGCTTGTTGAGCTGGACGGTACCCGGAGGAGGATCTCACGACGAGTCGTTTCTTGGAGGTGGATATCAGGTCGAGTCAGAGCCCAGAGGTGGATTCAAAACGAGTCAGTACAAGAAGGAGACATACAGACGTGGAGTGCTGAGGAGGAGATCTGTACCTAACCTTCAGGTAGGAAACCAGAGGATGATCCAGGAGCAGCTTTTCACCTTCAGCTATTGTTCTTGAGATTAACTTTACCTTCAGTTGTAGTTGTACTTTTCAGTTGGGTTTGTATTCTGGCCCATTTACCTTTCAACGCCTTCTTTTGTACTTAGTGTTTCCTCCGCTTATACTCTATGGTGTTTGTTACTTTTATAAGGAAATTACTTCCCTTTTAATCGGGAATTACACATTTGGTGCTAGTCGCCAGCCCCTGGCCTATGGAAGGCGGGCTTGGTGTAGTCACGACACGGGCCCCGAGGACGGGTCGTGACAAATTGGTATCAGAGGAGTTCGGTTCTACCACAGAACTCAGGACTCTGATCTTTATTTTATGTGAAGCAATAATGTTAAGGGTATTGAGTGTGGTTATCAGTCCAGGGAGTCTAGTGTTAGTGCGGCGGCTGACGTATCTATACACCAGGACCCTGACTTCTGATTTCCGACTCAGTGCAAGAAAACATTGATTGCATGTGTGTTTCAAAATTTTTCTTTATGATTTCTTATGTCAGCTCACCAGGTATACTGTTTTGACCGTGGCACACCTATTACTCATCAAGATGCCGCTACGAAGACATCCAGCTAGGGTTCCCTAAAAAGGTACAAGATGACGGCTCACCGAGAGATGAGGTTCCGGTGCGGGGCCCTCTTACCTTGTTGAAACCTTCAGGTGGTGTACCAGCAGCACCACCACCCGTTGGGTAGCATAAGCCTCCGAGGTTATGAGGCGAGGTAGATTCCAGGCAGCAGATGACTGGATGAAGGCAATTGCTAGAGTTCTATGCCTAATTTTGACACTAGTAGAGCAGGTAGTGGACTTAGCTACTTGTGTTTTCCAGTGAGTGACTCGGAGGTTGGTCTGTTTAGTGAAGAGGCTTCGGTATGTGGAACGACGCCTAAGATAGTAACTTCGGGTAGTGTGTCAGCTACATCACTACCTGTTGGTCAGCAGACACTACCGGCGGTACCGGTAGAAGACACTTGTAGGCTTAGTGCCTTACATGTTTCAACACCACATATCCCTCAAGTTCCGAGGCAAGCCCGACTCACATGCAGTTGAGGACTGGCTTGAGGTGGTGGCTGAGAGTTTCCTAGAGCTTATACAGCTTCGGAAGGACGTCATGTCGGTAGCTGAGAATTCATCGGGGCATACCAAACCATTCCTGGTACTCGATGACTATGAGGCAATCGATGCTTCAGGGTTCGGACATCAGAGTGAGGTGTGTCTAAAGGACATCCGAGCCATCACTTCTTTCTCTATGCATTTCTATATATTCTAGGGTTCTAGAAACAACCTTTGTGGTTGTGAATTCTTTTGCTGAATGGATGCAGTCAGTAAAGGTTAGCAGTGGAAACACAGGAAACTGGCGCCAGTCTCGGAGACATGGGTGTGTAAAATGTTTCAAGTAGAGGAAATGAAAAGGACAGATGAATCTGTAGGGAATCAGACATGGAAGTTGAGATAAGAGAGCAGCATGGGGTGGTGCACATTTTGATATGTTGCAACCACCCGCCTTTGAAATCCCCACTAGGATTAGGGAGCTGGAGGTTAGGGGAAAGAGTAGCTACATGCGGTCAGGGAGTGTGACCGAAAGGGCTCTAAGGATGATTCTATGTTCGAACTATGTCTTCCACAAGCTGCCGTAACAACAAGACATTGACACGAATCATCCCTTCCTTCCAGGAATCTTGTCCCATACCTAGAGATTCTGGTTAAGCCATTGACTTGACCCTCACGTCTAGAGATACCTCTGGGTGGAGACTCAATAATCACACTTACGCCGATGGTGTGATCTAACCCTTGAGGCGTGAGTTTCGGTTGGAACCTATTGGTGGCAGCGTCGAGGCCTTTGAACATTATTTTTAGAATGGACTGGACAATCACAGTTCATACACAAATTGACGTTATTAGGCAGACGTCGGGATGGGTTTTCCTTGGTCGGAGAAAAGGAAACCTCAGGCAGCATAGGAAAAACTCATGCACATGAGGGTGCGGTCGATCACTCTTGAGTCGGCCAACCTTACCCTCGTGGCTATAGGAGTTTTGAGTTTCAGTTATAGTCAGGAAATGGAGGCCTCAATAATTCGGGGATAGAGACCACGTTCTTATAAGGGTCTCACCTCGACGAGGATTACGGAGATGTAGCCGAGGTGGCGATATATCTCTGGGGTTCAATGGACCTTTCTAGGTCCTCAGCATGGTTGGCGTGGTGGTTTACAGCTAGACCTTTCCACCTCAGTTGCAACAGGTGCACGATGTCATCCACGTATCTCAGCTAAGGAGATACGTGCATGAACCTTCACACATCATCGACCGCATAGAGTTGGACGTCGATGATGGGGATACATTCACCGAGGTTCTAGTAGAGAATGAGGATCAATAGGAGCAGGTCCTATGTGGACGGTCGATTTCTCAGGTGCGCTTTCATTGCCAGCACGGGAACCTTCAGGAGAGCACATGGAGCGGGAGGTTCAGTTGCGTTCTCAGTACCACTTTTGTTTCCCTAGTTTTTGTTATAGCTTTACGAAGACATAAATCCCTGAGGTGGGAGTAATTTAAAGACCTAGAAATTTCAAGGAAATTTTTTTCTTAATTTCTTTGGAATTTTGCGAGTCTGTGGCTTCTGAAGGCACTTGATTCCAAGGCCCGGTGTGCCCAGAATCATTTTTCAAAGTTTAGATCAGGTATGTTCAGTAAACGAATGAGTGGGTTTTACTAACTTTTAAACCAGTGCTCGTTATTAAAATCTGAGGGCACCGATGAAACCATAGTGCCGGTAATTGCTTAGGAGCACCTTTTCCGAAGGTGCGTTTGCACGGGAGGAGTTGTTAGAAATGCGGTTTTATTGAGGAATAAAATAAAATTATATTACAATTTTATTTCTTTTTCTCTATGTAGTTATATCCTAAGTAAGGGAGTTGGGTGTGGGACCCACTTGTTGTTAACTAACCTTGGGAGGATAAAGGTTTGTGGGGCCCACATGATCCCAACCCCTCACATTCCTAACTCCTCAAAACCCCCCACTTATGTTGTATAACTCATGAAATCCTCCTTTAATGTTTTGACTTTCCCTCTCCTCTCATTTAATCAAGCCAACACATTAATTCAATTAATGGATTTGAGTTTTTAAATTTTGAACTCATGACAAGGCTTAATAAAATAAGTGGAGCTTATTTTATTTTTTTGGGGTTAATGGGTTGTGTTAAGGATTGGAGAAGAAAGCCCTAGTTTTGTAGAACTTCATCTCCTTTGTTGGAGAATGATACGTCTCCGAAGAAGGACATCGACTTGGCGGTCCCAGAATTCTCCATCCACTTCCTCTTCCGAGACAAGGAAGGAGACGCCGACCATGGAGACCGACGCAAACATCAACGTTCTTCTTCCTCTTAAAACATTGACAGAATCGATACTGTTCTTCCACGACACCCAACTACCCCGAGGTTTGACTTCCGCGACTCGACAACATGCAACATCAATTTTGAGGTAGGGGGTTTTCGTGTATAGTGTTTATGTGAAATTAAACCCTCGTGCGTGGGTATTTAGTTGCAGGGTTTTAGTATAATTTATACTTGAATAAATTATATCCTCGTAAAAGATTAAAAGCATGTGATTACATTTTTTCCATTTGATAACACCTAACGCGGGGGGGCGCAGGCCAAACAAACATGGCCCAACAACCCTCCGCAGTTTGTTTATTGATATGAGGATCGACGACAACAAAGAAACAGGACCGAAAAGTCAATTTGAAGCCTCTGTAATGAAGGTCGGGTCCTGGGAGGACCACTGGTGAAGGCAACCAGAAACACGGACCACCAGAGCACGTCCGGTGGTCCGCGGAAAGCGGTAGCGGCGCACCGCCAGAACAAAACCACCGGGTTGGGTACGGCCGGGTTGGTTCGAACACGAAACCAACCGGGCCCTCGGAGCGGAAACACTTATAACTTGAGCTCCGAATGTCCGATTGACATTCCATTGACTTTGTTGGATTCCTCTTAGTGAGAGAGACCTTTTGGCTTACTCCGCTCGAGGTTTGGGTGTAGTTGGAGTGAGGTCGGGTTGGTTTTGACTTAAAAACCAACCGGGCCCCTGGAACGAAAAAGCCAATAACTCTCAGACCGGGTGTCCGATTGACGCGCCGTCTGTCACGTTGAGTTCCTCTTGTCGAGATAGAACATTGAGATACATCAACTACGGAATACGTGTCAGTTGATGTATCGACCCTTTGGATCGGGGAGTGGACCCTCCCGGAAACGAGCATGCTGTGTGCGAGAATCCTAGAGCTGGCTACGACTGCGATGATGATGAAGACTGCACTGAAATCCTCCGTGGGTTCGGCAGCGATGAAGACTACACTGAAATCCTCACTGGGTTCGGTAGCGATGAAGACCGTACTAAAATCCTCCGTGGGTTCGACGGCGATGAAGACTGCACTGAAATACTCTGTGGGTTCGGCAACAATGAAGACCATACTGAAAACCTCCGTGGGATCGACGACGATGAAGACTGCACTGAAATCCTCCTTGGGTTCAACAGCGATGAAGACCGTACTGAAATCCTCCATGGGTTTGACGATGATGAAGACAACACTGAAATCCTCCGTGGGATCGGCAGTGATGAAGACCGTACTGAAATCCTCTGTGGGATCGACGACGATGACTACTGTTCTTGTATCCTACGTGGGTCTGGCAGTGTTTGACTCTGTTCTTGGTATCCTACGTGGGTCTGGTAAAGTCACTGGTATGTATCCTATGTGGGTCTGACAGCTTAGCTGCTTTAGTATCCTACGTGGGTCCCAGCTTAGAAGAATCAGTGGAACATCTTATCATCTCTATTATCTGATGAAGAAGTATACCTGTGTGATTTGAGTCTTGAATTTCAATCATTATCTTTGATATGATTGACTTACTTTCCTATGTGGATTGTGTTGTTCATTCTTGTATGGATTGGGTTGTACTCCTTTGTGGACGTGATCAAACGTGGGCTCTAAAGCTAGAGCCGAATTGGATTAGATGAATAGGTATATGTATGGGTATATACCTATGTATATTTGGTTGTTACTTCGTGATTGTATATTTTCTTTGTGGTTTATCCTTTCTGGATTTAGGGAGACCATCGGGGGTCTCGGGGTCCCTACTGAGTATCGTATACTCACCCCTGCACGGGCTTCGCCCGCACTGCGTTTTGTTGGTTGCAGACGACGGACATCACTGATTGTGGTTGAGGCTTGTAGAGTTGGATGGTACCCAGAGGAGGATCTCACGACGTGTCGTTGCCCGGAGGTGGATATCACGTCGAGTCGATGCCCGGAGGTGGATTCACGATGAGTCGGTACCCAGAGGAGACAAATGGACGTGGAGTGTTGAGGAGGAGATTTGTACCTACCCTTCAGGTAGGAAACCAGAGGATGATCTAGGAGCAGCTTGTCACCTTCAGCTGTTGTTCTTGAGTTGTACTTTACTTTCAGTTGTAGTTGTACTTTTCAGTTGGGTTTGCATTCTGATCCATTTACCTTTCATCACCTTCTTTTGTACTTAGTGTTGCTTCCTCTTATACTCTATGGTGTTTGTTACTTTTATAAGGAAATGACTTCCCTTTTAATCGGGATTTACACCTTTGGTGCTAGTCGCCAGCCCCTGGCCTATGGAAGGCGGGCTTGGGGTACTCACGACACGGGCCCTGAGGACGGGTCGTGACAAAGACATAAACTATCTTGATGGTAAAATGGTTCATGTCCTAGTTACATTCCATCCAATAATTAAGAATTTTATTCATTTAGTATTCATTTATTACTTACCATGACAATTTCAACTATGAAATAAATCTATGGATGCATTTACTTTCACTGTTTATTAATATATTTTTTTACCTATTTCTCTTTCCATTATTATTATTCCTTATTATCTTTGTTGAACTTATTATTGATTCATATAATACTTACTAAGAACTTTATCTCACCCATTCATTTGTTTTCCTTCCCCTGATTATGAATATAATTTTTTTGAATAATTGTTGATGAAGCAAATTATTATCTATTGTTATGTTCTATATTTAATTAAAAATATAATAAGGGTACCATGTATGTATCTAGTTCATCAATACTATTTAACTGATTGATTCTCAGTGATGTGATCTCTTGTATCTATGCTATTTTAATAAGATATCCACCGACTCTCGGCATCTAGGGTCGAGTTTGTTACATTATTTAAACATATAAAGATTAAAAATCATGAACGAAGTATAATATTTATACATCATTTATACTTTTAAAACAAATCATGAAATATTTTTTAAAAAATAAGTTAATGTTATGATCATGGAGATGGTAGGCCATACATATGCAGAAGTAATGTTTCCATTTTCAATTACCTTTATGGAAAGAAGTTAAGTAATATTTTTTATTTAAATAATAATAATAATATCATAAATTCAATATATTTTAATTATTTATACTTATTTATATCAATATTTTGATGTGGTGATGAAAAAAACGAATCACAAAGCTTCTAGGAGGAGGTTTTCCAACCATTCATGAACAATGTTCTTAATATTTACAATAAATAAAAAGGTAAAAAATGAAATATAATATTTAAATAATGATAAATATGTCATTAATATCACAATTATTTCATTTATATCATATATATTCATTAAATTTTCTCTTATTAACTTCCATGTAATACATTAATAAAAAAATCACATCACTTCCAGAGTTGTTAGTTCGCCGTACAGACGATTGGTGACTTCATAACCCATTTGATAGACATGTGTGTGGTTACAGGTTATAACCTTGTCATAAAAACTCTAGGTATATGTAATATACGTAGGTTATTATTTCATCATGGTATAAATATAATGTAAGGAGGTTGATAAATAAGTAATATAAAGACACTTTTTGAAGAACATCACATCTTCTTTGGGTATACTTAGGTTTTCAATAAATACATGAAACATTAGATTTTTTAGAAAACTAGGGAATTTAGTATGATATTAGGCGAGTTGAATTTTTATTTTTACTATTTTCAGATGAGATAATTGGATTGAATGGTGTTTATAAGTTAGGGAAGTTAAATCTTGTTTATAATGGCGGATAGACATTCTTGTAAATTCCCAAAATTATTCACTATTGAGATGTCTCCAATAACTTATACGCCAAAAAAATTGAAAAAAGTGTATGAGAGGGGGATTGTGTCAAGAAACACCTCCATCGCATAAAACATTACACATTTTATCATGTTATTTCTTACTCTTTATGTTTACTCGATCTTACCTTTTAGTTTTTACCATGGAAACCAACATGTTTTTTTATCTAGGTAATTAATTATTTAAAAATATAATTAAAATGAGTTTTATTATATAATTTATACCTATGATTCATAAATATGAAAATAAATTTGAAAAATAAAATTCCAATCTGTTTATACATTTAATTTTAATATGAAAACATTTATTACGCAAAACTCTATTTTAACATTAATTGCGGTAATTAGTTTTATCTATTTTTAATAATAATTATGGAAAAAAATAAGTTGAACAAATTATATAATATTAATTATTATGATGAAAAATGTATTAGACATTTCTCAAAATTAAAATCATAGAACTATCATAATATAATTTAAAATTTATCCCATAGCTATGGCGAGATAACATGTTTTTAGTAAGAGTATTTTTCTGAGAAAAAGATGAATATTTTTTTTACACATTGACTAATAATAATAATTTTATGAAAAATAATTAATATTTAATTTCAAATAATCTATAATATTATTTAAACTTTACCGATTTGTTATTATTTTAATATTTAAATGTAGAGGCATTATGCATTTTTAAACAGTTTTAAGAAAAACACATTTCAAAAAAAATTATAATAAAAAACAATATAAATCTGATTAAGAATTAATTAATTTTATTAAATATAAATAAGTAATTTTTATATTATATTAAAAATGAATTGGAACTTTTGAATTAAATAATTTATTTAAAATAAAATACTTTTTATATCAATCGGTATTTTTCACTATTTATTGAAAAATCAATATTTCCAAAAAATCACAAAATTTCACCCAGAGTATAATTATAATATTCTTATTTTAAAAATCATATTAATTTTATCAAATAAAGATTATAAATTTGTTAAAAATTATTTTAAAATTATTTTCTCAAAGCATGAAAAATCTTTTAGAAAAATATATTTTTTCATAACACATTTAATTTTCATCAAAATGATTTTTATTTTATTAATAATTAGTAGATAAAACTATTTCTTATAATTTATTTAGAAATATTTATAACACAATGTATAATATCTATGATATTGAATAATATTTTTCTAATAATACTTCGTTGAAACTCAATGTTTTTTATTACACAAGATAAACTCAATGTTACATACAATAAAATATATTGATTGGATTGAATATATGATAAAATATTATGGATTTAAATCATATACCATTTAATATATTTTATCTTAACAATTTGATATTTTTATTTGTAATCATACGATGAACATTTTAAAATAATTATATTGTAAACTGACATCATAAAAAACTGTTAATTAAAAATTCTTTTAATAAGGTAGAAAGATAAGTATAATGGTTAAATGGAATAACACAAAACTAGGGTTCCAAATAAGACAACATAGGTGAGAATTAAATGTTTGGACAAGGAAGAAAAATGTAAATATTTAAAGAGGGTTATTGAGGTTATTGATCACATGAATGTGAATGATCAATGGAATGCTAAGGGCCTTAAAACCATAAATATATGATGATCTAAAAAACAATATGATTTATTATATATGAATGTAATATGATAACATTTGGTTTCAAGATCCTTTTCCTAAAGTTTATGATATAATTTATTGTGAAATAATATAATGAAATACACTTACTTGATTCATTTCTATTTTATAAGAACAATTTAATCCCTATAACATTTCTAGATTTATGATGAACTTTGTTAAAATTAAATATAATAATAAAAGATTATATAAACCCAATGGTTTATCAATAACTTTCAACTAGTATATATAAAAACCCAATAAATTTATCCAAAAGTATTTTAATTACATAAAACATAAAAATGTGTTTACCTAAATCTTTGAGATTATGATCAACCTTAAAAAAATATAGAGCTCTTGGGAGTTATCACCACTTCACCAGATAACCCAACATCAACTATAGAAGAAGAAAATGATTTTCCACCCCTTTTTTTCTTTTGATCATGAAGATGTCCACTATGAATATGTAAATTATCTCACATTACATAATAATGTCCCAACTCACTGTATTTAATGAATCTTATGATTTATTGGTTTTTATATCATTATTGGATTGGTTATGACTCGTATCTCTATAGTAAGGAACAATATGACCAAAATTACCACACCTATAAATCATTATATATATTGACATACATTCCCCAAAATGTATTTTACTTCACATTAAATATGTTTAAGGATTACCTCAATAATTATTAGTGGGTTTCTTCCAAAATATCCTCCACTATGACTATTTCTTACACTTACAATCTCATGTAATATAAGAGATGGAAATATCCATCTCAACATTCTCATCACAATGAAAAACATTTTTCACTAAATATAAATTCTCATACGGCCAATGATATTTATAGAATTGGTTTTAATCCTGAGAAAAATATATTAATTTTACTATAAATGTCTCGAATAATGTTCGAATCATACCTGGTCATTATTGTGAATTTTTCTTCATATACATCAACAAAATATTCATCTATTATCCAAAAATCATGGAACTTTTTATCCAACCTATACTAAAAAAATATAAGGAAATAATTTTAGGGTATTTTTTTGAAATATTTTCCTTTATATAGAGTAAAGATAATCTTTATCTCTAGTATTCTTAACCAAATTACACCATCAGTTAGCTACACCTTCAAAATTATAGATTGAAATAGTTAAATTTTGACATTTTGAAAATCCCATGAATTCCAAAATCTTCTCTAGGGAATATATTCGTCAACTACAATAGAGATAAATGATATTTTGAATGATTGGGGATATTTCCTCATGAAATGATCAACTACTGAAATATTCCTCCTTGATAGATCGGGTTCCTACCTAACGTGGATACCACCAACCTTTATATCTTGTGTCAACCGATCCATCACTGTACCAAACTATTATATTCTAATTCCAACCGCCTTGAGATAATTATTGGGAAGGATATTTTCCTATCAGTTCCTTTCCACTATATATTTACTATTTTCAATATGGAATCCATTTTTAACAAATATACATAGATAAAGAAACATTTTAATCTAAAAATTATATATAATTTTAACTTAACCCTAATGTAAAATCATCCAATGGAAAGCTATTAACACTATCAAAACCTCTAATGTTGTATGAAATATCATTTAATAGAAACTATAAGGACTCTAACATAAACATTAAATAATATTGAGTTTTAAGTCTATAATTCAGTTTATTATATTCTAGTATCTTTTCAGTTTTAGTGTTTTAGAGAGTTAGGCCATAACTCTGGCATCAAAAAGCCATGAATTCAAAGTGGACACTTCCAATTAATATCCATTTTCCAATAATATAAAACTTTTCAAACCAATCATATTTTATTTTCATGGAAAATATCCATGAAATTCAACATGACTTTTTTCCTTTTCCTCACCCATCCATAACACCCATGAAAAACAATTTTAAAACTTAGGATGCCTACAAAATTTTAGTAAGATATATAAAAAAGGAAATCACTAGTTCAATAAAAATAATAAACCGCATAAAATACTTTCCATTCAATAAATTTTTTTTGATGTAACGAAATAAAATAGTTTTACAACAGAACAGACACACCTTCCACTCAATAAAATCATTTAAATCCCATAACAATTTATTAAAAATCATTTCTAGTAACTTAGATAATCATAATCAAAAAAACCATTCAAAAAAAATTTAATTGGGAAAAACATATGGAATAATTGAAATATAATCCTTACCCAATTCATTGAATGGGTATAATTAGGCTCACCCTTCATATAATATATATCATCCTCACCCATGATCTATAATGGGGTTTAAATGTTCATATAATTTGTATCAATCTCATCCATTTTTTATGAGATATAAGGGGATCAAATCTTCATATAAACAATATCGGGCTCTCCCATGAGCTATAATGGCTTTAAAACCATCTTATATGTTGTATAGGGATCACCAAGTTTATATAATTCTCAAGTAGAATATAATGAATAAAACACTTTCAATATACAACACTTTGAAAAACTCTTTTAAACCAATATGGAAAACACCATCAGATAAAAATATCCTTTTCTTTTTAAAACCCTTTTTTAGAACTGAAATAACTAAAAAAAGAGACATAGTGGTATTCGATAAATTAAACATGAAATATTGAAAAGTTATACAAATAGATAATAATGTCCATGGTGTTAGAAATGGCATTATCATCCAGTATATAAAAAATTTAATGTTTCTTTTGTTGTTTGTCAAAATGGTTCATATAAAACATGTAAAAAGATTACATTTGGAAGAAGTTGAAATAAAATTTGGATAAAACAATTAATAAAAAAAAATTTATTTCTATATAAAATATTTCTAAAAATCATTTTAAAAACATGGACATTAGATAAGAAGAATTTTATGGTAACTATTAAAAGATATATATTTTTTTCAATGATTTGTCCCTTATCACAAGGGAAACACCTGAATTTTAAATCTCATTAAATAATAACATAATAAAAATTAAATATAATGAGAATGGATAAATTAATGATATATAAATTCAAGGGTAAATATATAAACATTATAGAATAATATAGGTGTATAACATCAATATATGCCTCAATGAATGAAAATTGTGAAAAAATCCCTTACCTTGAGTCTGATATGTTAGGTGTATCTTTATTGTCTTGAATAATACTATTTTATTAATTATTTACATTATTTAAAATATTCTGAAATAATACTGTTAATTTTATTTCACTTATTAACATGTTATATACTATTACTTAATCAATTAAATTTGTGTAGGATGTTTGACCATATTCGGTTATGTATAAAAAATGACTTTGGTAGTTTGACTATGGTCAATGATGTCAATAATTAAACTTATACAAAAAAATATTCATGAATTAATTATAATATTTATACATAAATTATACATTTAAAACAAATCGAGAAGTATGGTTATGAAAAATGTGCTAACATTGAAATCATGGAGATGATATGCCGTACGTACGCATGAGTAATGCTTCCATTTTTCAATGACCATAATGGAAAAAAGTTAAGTAATATTTTATATTTATAGAATGATAAATATATCATAAATACCATATTATAATATTATATATATATATATATATATATAATTCTTATTATGTGGTGATAAGAAAAGGAGTCACATCACTTCAAGGAGGCGGTAGAGTAGACATCCACAATCGATGTTATACTTTTTTAGGGAGTGAAAATGTAAAAGAAAAATGAAATATTATATTTTAAAAGTGATAAATATTTCATGAATGTCATAATAATTTTATATATATAAAATATAATCATTTTTTACCCTTATTACCTTCCATGTAATGTGTTTGTGAAAACTAATCACATTGTATGGTGAGGCGATAGTCTGTCATTCTATAAATTTCAATTAAAAAATTTCCCATCATGGATTATTTTAATTATTAAAACATGGAGACAGTCTTCATTTTAAAAGAGTTTAGGAAAATGAATTTTTAAACCCAAAAACAAACTTGTAATAAAAAACAATATAAATTTGATTAAAATGAAATTATGTGGATTTAATGTAACTAAATAATATTTAGGTTATATTCAAAACATGTGAGAACTTTTAAGGTCACGACCCATCCCCGGGACTCGTTCCGTGACTACCCCAAGCTCACCTTCCATAGACCAGGGGCTGGAGACTAGCACCAAAGGCGTAAATCCCTAAGCTGGGAAGGTATTGCCTTTAAGAAAGTAAGAAAACACAACAGAGTATGCAACTAAAGTAAGCACTAAGTAATACTGTATACAAAAGTAAGTGCTGAAAGGAAAAGGGGACGAAAATACAAGCCCAACAGTAAGTACAGTACAACTGAAGAACAAGTACAGCTGAAAAGCTATTAAAATTGCAGTAAAGTAAACAACAACTACTAAGTCGTCCTCTGGGAACCCCACTTGAAGGGTGGGTACATATGGCCTCCTCTGCACCTCAGGTCCGTTCGTCTTCTCTGTGTATGTCTCGCCAAGTGGTCCACCTCTGGGTACCGTCTAGCTCAACAAGTCTTTACCTTGATTAGTGCTGTCCATCTTATACATCCAACACAACTTAGAGCAGGCGTATCACATGTAGGGGTGAGTATACGATACTCAGTAGGGACCCCAAGACCTTGAAGGCCTCCCAAAATCCATGAAGGATAAACCACAGAAGAAATATACAACCACATAGTATCAATGAAACCTACTTAGGTATATGCCCATACATACACCTAAGTTATCAATCTCAGTTCGGCTCCAACTCTCGAGCCCAAGAACAACCCTGTCCACACAGGAAAGAAGTCAATCACATTGATGATAATGATTGAATGTCAAGACTCAGATCACACAAGTATACAGATTTAGTATAGCGATAGAGATGATCAGATGGAGTCACTGATTCATCTAAGCTATCAGACCCACACAGGATACACGACCAGCTACTCTGTCGGACCCACACAGGATACAAGTACAGAGGTCAATACTGCCGGACCCACACAGGATACAAGAAGAGTATTCATCACTCTCGAGATGATCAGTTGTAGTCACTGATTTATCTAAGTTGTCAGATCCACACAGGATACAAGACCAGCTAAGCTGTCGGACCCAAAGAGGGTACAAAACCAGCTACTCTATCAGACCCACACTTGACACAAGTATATAGATCAAACTGCCAGACCCATACTAGATACAAGAATAGTAGTCATCATCGTCGAACCCACAAAGGATTCCAGTACAATGGCCATCGTGGTCGAACACATAGAGGATCCCAGTACAGTAGTCATCGTTGTCGAACCCATAGAGGATTCAAGTATAGTAGTCGACACAGTCGCAGCTAGCTCTAGGGTTCCCGCACACAGCACGCTCGATTCCGAGAGGGTACGCTTCTCGAGTAAAGGGGTCGATACATCAACTATCACTAAGTTCAGAGTTGATGTATCCCGAAGTTCCATCCCATCAACAGGAACCCAACGAAATAGATGGCGTGTCAATCGGATTCCCGGTCTGAGAGTTATTGGCTTTTTCATTCCAGAGGGCCAGGTTCGAATTACGCTCATTCCAAACCCGTCCATTTTCCAAAGTTGTCCAAAAATTACATAGTGTATCGCAAAAGGATCTCCTTATCTTAAGGGTCCCAATGACATAGATGGCGCGTCGATCAGATGCACTTTCAGGAAGTTATTCATATTTAAGCGAAACGGGCCCAGCCCGTCAAGCCCGGTGGGCTGGCAGATTAGCCTGTCCTGGCTCGCCTGGTCCGACCCGACTAAGAGGTCGGCCCGGCCCATCCCGATGGGGCCCGAACCAGCAGGGAACGACCAGCTGGCCGAGCGGATCGGGGGAACGACCCCCGATTTTCCAAAATGGTGGCGCCGAGGGACGCCGCCCCTCCTATCTGGCCGACCGAAGCTGGCCAGTCTTCTCTAGCGTGAGTGTCCCGTATAGGCGGGCCGCTGTTCTTCGACGTGGCACCATTGGGTTCCATGGCCTTCTTCAACTCGGTCTCCCATCTGCCGACCGGTTCACCCTTTGAAATGGCCCGTGGAAGCATGGGCCGCTGTTCTCCATAGCGCAGCGCCATGAGGCGCCATGGTTCTCCAGCCAGCCGGCTTTAGCCAGCCGATTCTTCCAGCCCAGGCGGTCTAGGGATCGACCGGTTCTTCCCCGGCTGAGCATCTGGCACGCTACCGCCATTGCCGCCACCACCTCCGATCTTTTCCACTCCTTCCATCCTGTGGCCTCCTTCCTCTATCCCCAACATAATCAAGATTCAACAGAGGTTCATTGGGCCGTGTTTTTTTGGGCCACGCCCTCCCCATTAGATGATAACAACTAAATCACGGCCATCCAAAATCAACTCCAAGGTACGAGGTATTATAAACACGTATAAATAAATAAATATTCCATATTTCCCCTACCTCATATATGATGTTTCACGTCGTCGAGCCACGGATGAAGAGCGTCGCGGAGGTCAGGCATTACAGAATACAAACGTCGATTCCGTTGACGTTGGGGTGCATCCAAAGATAATGTGTCGTTGGATAAATTCTTCGCGTTCTTCGTCAGATATGTTCTTCGTTCAAGAACGGTGTTCTTCGTTGAGAGAATAACACTACTCTTCTAATTCTCAAGATCCTCCCCTAACACAACAAAAGCCAACCCAAAAATAATAGCTTCGACTATTTTTTTATTCCCATATATTTTTCAAAATTAAAACACTTAAATTAGTTATTTAATTTGTGGAGTTCAAATAATTAATTCAAGGTGTTTTCATATTAATGAAAACAAGTGGTAGAAGGAGAGGCTCCACCATAATTAAGGGAAAATGTTGAGAATTAATTAAGGGGAGATAATGGGGATTTAATGGGGAGTTGAAGTGTTAGGGATCATGTGGGCCCCACAACTCTTAACCTCCCTTGGGAGGTTATGTGGTGTGTGGGCCCCACCATCAACTCCTATTTGGAAAAAAACAACCACCACTAAAAATAATATTGTGCAAAACAACACTTTTATTTAATTTTCTACGAATCCCCAAAATTAACATTCAACCCGTATAAAACGCAACTACGGTAAAAGCCCCCTTAAGAGAATTTTGGCGCTGTGAGTTCATCGGTGTCCTCAGATTTCAATTCCAAGAACTGGTTCAAAAGATAGAAAAACCCGCACGTATGTTTACTGAACGTACCCGAAAAAAACATTAGAAAAATATTTCGAGCACACCGGGCCTCAGAATCAGGTGCTGTCAGAAACCGCAGACTCAAAAATTCCAAAGTATTTAAGAAAAAAATTTCCTTTAAATTTCCGGGTCTTTACATTACCCCCACCTCAGGTATTTACGTCCCTGTAAAGCTACAAAACATACTAGGGAAACAAATGAGGGTACTGAGTACGCATCTGAGCCTCTCGCTCCCATGTGCTCTCCTGGAGGTTCCCATGCTACCAATGAATGCGAACTAGAGGAATAGACCGTCCACGCATGGCCCACTCATGTCGATCCTTGATCTCTACCGGGATCTCTATGAATGTATCCCCGTCATCTATGTCCATCTCCACATGGTCGATGATGTGTGATGGGTCACGCACATATCTCCTCAGCTGAGATATTTAAAAGACATTGTCAACCCGGTGCAACTGAGTTGGAAGAGCCTAGCGGTAAGCCACCTCACCCACCCTACTGAGGACCTGGAACAATCTGATGAAATGAGGAGATAACTTTCCACCTTGTCCAAATCTTCATAGACCTCAATGAGGTGAGACCCCTACGAAGACGTGGTCTCCATCCTAAAACTCCAGTGGTCTTCGTCTCCTATCAGCATAGGACTTCTGTATGCTCTATGTAGTCTTCATCCGCTCCTGGATGATCTGCACCTTCTCTATCATAGCCTGCATCATCTCTGGTCCTATATGTGATGACTCCCTCTCTATCCACAAAGGATATCTGCAACGTGGCTAGTTACTCTATCGCCTCTCCTAGTAGCTGTATTCCTGATCTCTTGCTGAGAGCATCTGCTACTACGTTCCACTTCCCAGGAGTATAGACTATCTCAAAGTCGTAGTCCTAGAGGATGTTGAGCCATCACCACTGTCTCAGGTTCAAGTATCTCTATGAGAAGATGTACTAGAGACTCTGGTGTTCAGAATATGCTGTAAAGCGCTCTCCTATCAGATAGTGCTTCCACATCTTCAAGGAAAAGACAATTGCTACTAACTCCAAGTCATGGGCAGCGTAGTTCTTCTCGTGTTGTCTCAACTGTCATGAACCATAGGCAATCACTGCTCGATCCTGCGTCAGTACACACCCGATTCTGGTCCCTGACACATCGTAGTAGACTACATACCCAACACCGTCTTTCAGTAGGCTCAAGATGGGTATAATGGTTAACCTCTTCCTCTGCTCCAAATAGCTCTGCTGACATCTCTCTGACTATATGAAGGTTTCCCCCTTCTTCATCAAAGCTGATAGTGGTGCTGCAACTCTGGAGATGTCTGGAACAAAGGTAAGTCTGTCCAGCTCCCGAGTGATCAACTACACCATCTTATCCATGATTTCATCTGGTGCTTCCTGAGTTTTCCTTTTTTCCGACCAAGGAAAACCCCATCCCAATATTGTAGTTATACCAAAAAAAATTTTCCTAATACATTCAATCTGTGTATGAATTGTGGTTCCCCAGTCCATACCCAAACCAACTTCGTAAGGCCTCAACACTTCCACAAAGAGGTTCCAACCGATAATCTCGCATTAAGGGTTAGATCAAACCATCGGCATAAGTGTGATTATCGAGTATCCTCCCAAAGGTATCTCCAGACGTGAGGTTCATGTAGATAGGTTAACTGAAAACTCTAGGACTGGGACAAGATTCGTGGAAGGAAGGAATATTTTGTACCTTTATCTATTTTTATGACAACTAGTAGTAGACACATATCATATATCATATCATTCATAGAGACCTTGGGTTACACTCCCTTACCGCATGTAGTTACTCTCTTCCCCTTCCCTCCAGCTCCATGAGCCTAGCAGGGACTACAAAGGCAGGTGGTTGTAACATGCCGAAATGTTCACCACATCATTCAGCTCTCCTAGCTCTGCTTCCACGTATGATTCCATGCAGATTCATCTGTCCTAAAAACTTCCTCCTCATGAAACATTTTACATGCTCATGTCTCTAAGACTGACTCCAGTTTCATGCTTTCCAACTATTAACATTCATTGGTTGTATCTGCTCAGCCAATGAACATTCAACCACAAAGGTTATCTCCAGCACCCTATCATAAGTAGGAATGCATAGAGGAAAAAGTACTAGCTTAGATATCCTTAAACACACCTCGCTCAGAGGTCCAAGCTCTAAATAACTTATCAAATAATATTCATTGAGTACCAGGAAAGATTAGTATGCCTCGATGAGTACTCAGCTACCGACATGTCGTCCTGCTGAAGCTATATAAGCTCTAGAAAACTCTCATCCACCTCCTCAAGCCAGTCCTCAGCTGCCTATGGGTCGGGCTTGCCTCAGAACTTGATGGATATATGGTGCTGAAACACATTTAAGGAACTAATCCTACAAGTATCCTCTATGAGTACTACCGGTAGTATCTGTTGACCAACAGGTAGTGATATAGTTGGCACACTTCCCGAAGGTACCATCTTAGAAAACAATCCAAGAACCGAAACCTCATAACTATGTAGACCATCCTCATGGACACTCACTGAAAAAGACTAGTATCTAAGATCACCATATGCTCTACTAGTGTCTCAACTAGGTGGAAAACACTACGAATCACCTCCAGCCAGTCCTCTACTACTTGGGAATTTGTCTCGCCTCGTAACCTCAGAGGCCTCTGTAGCTGTAACACATGCAACACGCTCTGTCGTCATGTGCCATCCACTAGTATGGATGGTGGAATCTGCTTCCCAACCGGTGGTGGTGCTGCTGGTACACCATCTAAAGGTGCCAACATAGAAAAAGGGCCCAACATTATAGCCTCTTCGCTCGGTGGGCCGTCATTATGTACTCTCTCGGGAACCCTAGATGGGTGTCTTTTCAGCGGCATCCTGATAAGGAATAGGTGCACCACGGTCAATAAGTTATACATGGTGAGCTTACTCAAAGAGTTCACAAAGAAGACTCTTGAAAACACACTCGTAATCAGTTTTTTGGTGCACTGAGTCGCAAATCAAAAGTCAGGGTCCTGGTGTATGGATACGTCGGCCGACGCACCACCATTGGACTCCTTGGACTAAAAACCACACTCAAAACTCTTAAAACTATTTCTTCACAATAATACAGATCAGATTCCTAAGTTTTGCAGTAGAACTGACTCCTCTGATACCAATTTATCATGACTCGTCCTCGGGGCCCTATTGTGACTACCCCAAGCCTGCCTTCCATAGGTCAGGGGCTAGCAACTACCACCAAAGGTGTAAATCCCTAAGTTGGGAAGTAATTTCCTTTAAGAAACTATGAAAACACAACAGAGTACGCAACTGAAGTATGCACTAAGTAATATTGTATACAAAAGTTAGTGCATAAAGTTAAAGGGGTCGGAAATACAATCCCAACTGTAAGTTTAGTACAACTGAAAAACTATTACAACAGAAAAGCTAATAAAACTGCAGTAAAGTAAACAAAAACTACCTAGTTTTCCTCCAGAAACCCCACCTGAAAGGTGGGTACATATGGCCCCCTCTGCACCTCAGGTCTGTCCATCTGCTCCGTATGCGTCTCGCCAAGTGGTCCAACTCCGGGTACCGTACAACTCTACATGTCTTTACCTCGATCAGTGCTGTCCATCATCTGTATCCAACACAACGTAGTGCGGGCATAGCCCGTGCAATGGTGAGTATATGATACTCAGTAGGGACCCCGAGACCCCAAAAGTCTCCCAGAATCCACGAAGGACAAACCATAGAAGAAAGATACAACCATTAAGTATCAACGAACCCCACTTATGTATATGCCCATACATATACCTAAGTTATCAATCTCAGTTAGGATCCAACTCTCGAGCCCAAGCCCAACTCCGTCCACACAGGAAAGAAGTAAATCACATAGATGATAATGATTGAATGTCAAGACTCAAATCACAAAGGTATACATATTTTGTATAGCGATAGAGATGATTAGATGTAATCACTGATTCATATAAGCTGTCGGACCCACACAAGGTACAAGACCAACTACTTTTTCGGACCCACACAGGATACAAGTACAGAGGTCAATACTGCAGGACCCATACAGGATACAAGAACATTAGTCATCACTGTCGAGATGATCAGTTGCAGTCACTGATTCATCTAAGCTTTCATACCCACATAGGATATAATACCAGCAAAGCTGTCAGACCCACATAGGATACAAGACCAGCTACTCCGTCAGACCCACACAAGATACAAGTACAGAGGTCAAAATTTCAGACCCACACAAGAAATAAGAACATTAGTCATCGTCGTCGAACCCAAAAAGGATCCCAGTATAGTAGTTGTCGCTGTCAAACCCACGGAGGATTCCAGTACAATAGTTGACGCAGTTGCATCTAGCTCTAGGGTTCTCGTACACAGCACGCTCGATTCACGGAGGGTCCTCTCCTCGAGCAAAGTGATCGATACATCAACTATCACAATGTTCAATGTTGATGTATCCCAAATTTTTGTCTCATCAAAAGAAACCCAACACAATAGACAGCGCGTCCATCAGACGCCCGGTCTGAGAGTTATTGACTTTTTCGTTCCAGGGGCCCTGTTGGAATTATGCTCGTTCCAAACCCAGCCATTTTACAAAGATTTCCAAAACTCACATAGAGTATCAAGAAAGGACAAACTCATCGTAAGGGTCCTAGTTACATAGATGGTGCGTCGATCGGACACATGGTCAAGATGTTATTCGCATTTAAGAGAAACGAGCCCGGCCTGTCAAGCCCAGTATGCTGGCGGATCGGCCCGTACTGGCTCGGTGAGTCCAACCCAGCCCAACGGGTGCATCCCGGCCCACGGCGGGCCGTGGCTCGGGCAGCCGGCCGAGCGAATCAGGGGGTGAGGCCCCTCGATTTTCCAAAACGGCCGCACTTCCCCTCCTATCCGGCCGGCCGAAGCCGGACAGTCTTCTTTGGCACGAGCGGCCCGTACCGGCAGACCGTTGTTCTCCCACACAACACCTTTGGGTGTTGCGGCCTTCTTCAACCCAACTGACCTTCTACTGACCGTTTCACCCAACAAAGGGGCCCACAGAAGCACGGGCCACAGTTCTCCACAGCACGGCGCCATGAGGCGCCGCATTTCTCCAACCGGCCAGCTTTAGCCAGCCAGTTCTTCCAGCCCGGCCGGTCGAGGGACCGACTGGTTCTTCCTTGGCCGAGCGGATGGCATGTGGCCATTGTTGCCGCCGCTGGCTCTGATGGTCGCAGCTCCTTCCATCCTGTGGCCTCCTTCCTCCGGTGCCAACATAAGAAAGATTTAACGGCGGGTTGTCGGGCCTTGTTTGTTAGGCCCGCACCCTCTGCGTTAGATGATAGAAACTAAATCACCGCCATCCAAAATCAATTCCAAGGTATGAGGTATTGTACACATGTATAAATAAATAAATAAATTATATTTCTCCCTACCTCGTATATGAAGTTGCACGTCGTCGAGCAGTGGAAGACGAGGGTCGTGGAGGTCGGGTGTCACGGAATACAAATGTCGATTTCGTTGACGTCAGGGTGCATCCGAAGAGGAAGCATTGTTGGAGAAATTATTCAAGTTCTTCTTCGGAGATGTTCTTCGTTGAAGAACGATGTTCTTCATTGATAAAATAACACTACTCTTCTAATTATCTAGAGCCTCCCCAACATAACAAAAGCCAACCCAAAAATAATATCTTCGACTATTATTTTATTCCCACATGTTATTCAAAATTCAAACACTTAAATTAATAAATTATTTTGTGGAGTTTAAATTATTAATTCAAGGTGTTGTCATATTAATGACAAAAAGTGGGAGGTGGAGAGGCTCCACCATAATTAAAGGAAAAGGTGGAAAATTAATTAAGGGGTGATAATGGGGAGTTAATGGGGAGTTGGGCTCGTTTGGGCCCCACAACTCTTATCCTCCCATGGGAGGTTATGTGGGGGTGTGCGCCCCACCTTCAACTCCTCTTTGGAAGAAAATTACCACCACTAAAATTAAAATTGTGCAAAACAACAATTTTATTTAATTTGTTATGAATCTCAAAAATTAACTTTCAACCCATATAAAATGAAAGTGTGGAAAAATTTCCCTTAAGTGAATACCGGTGCTGTGAGTTCATTGGTGTCATCAGATTTAAATTCCGAGTACCGGTTCAAAAGATAGAAAAACCCGCACGTACATTTACTAAACGTACTCAAACAAAACTTCAAAAAATGATTCCAGGAACATTGGGCCTCCGAATCAGGCGCTGTCAGAAACATTGGACTCATAAAATTCCAAAGTATTAAAGAAAAAATATTTCCTTGAAATTTCCGGGTCTTTAATTTTAAATTAATTAATTTATTGAAAATAAAATAAATTTTACAAAAATCTGTATTTTTCACCATTCACGGAAAAATCAATATTTTTTAAAAAATAATCAAAATTTCACCCAAAGTAAAATTTTATCTTCAGATTTCAAAAATGATATTATTTTTTTAAATAAATTTTCTAAAAGTGTTAAAAATATTTTAAAATTATGTGTGAAAAATGCAACAAATCAATATATAAGAAAAATGTTGTTTTCCATAAAACATTTATTTTTCAACTAAATGGTTATTACTTTATTAATAATCTATTAATTACAATATTTTTAAAAGTTTAGTTATTACTATTAATACCTTACAATTTAATAGGTTGGATATTAAATATTTATTGTTTAATAATATTTGGTCAAAACTTATTTTTTTCATGTAACAATAGATAAAATTAGTTTTTCATGTAAGAAAATATATTAAAGAGATTGAATATATCGTAAAATATCAGGGTGTTAATATAGGATATTCTTACATAGTGTTAAAATAAAAAAGTTAAAATTTCTAAAAATCCCATATTTTTGACTAAAAAAAAATCTTTTCAGTAAAATTTAGAAATTCATAGAAACTATATTTTTATGAGGGTTGTTCAAAAATAAAATTTATTTTTTAAAATTTACATTTTAAAATTTTAAAATTAATTTAATAAAGATTGTATAATATAAATGTGATGACACTTATTATAATTTTTTTCAATATTAACCCACCCACTAAAGCTAATATCTATTGATGGTACACTATCTTAGTGTTTATTATAGATTTATTAATAATGTCTTCTTAATATGTTTTGGTATGTTTAGGTTAGGAGTTGAATGTGAAACATGTCGTAACATTATAAAAACCTTAAATATATTGCCTCATTATAATTTTAGTTGTCGTTTAATAGATGGAGAAGCTAAGTGATCCCTGATAATCTCCAGATATATCTTCTAATGAGATATCTAAATCATTTTCCATGGTAATAATAGGAAACTATTTATCCAAAATATGATTCTTAGGAGTTCATAAGGTCATACCTTCCACAACATCATCATTGGGATCTTTATTTATCCAAATTATATTACCAGAAATGTTATGATAATATCCAAACATTTTAGATTGTATGAATATAAAATTTTAATCCTAATATGTATTCTCTAATTAAAAATTAATTTTATTTCAACTATGTCATACTTCGTTTATCCTATAAATCTCTTTTATCTACATAGATTTCCTCAAGTTGTGTTATATCATACTTATTAACCTAAGTTTCCAATATAAGTAAGATATATATCCTTTATAGAGGATCATAATGAAGACCTGATACCAAAGAATATCCCATGGGTGTTTCAAACATGTTATGCATTCTTAGGCCCAATAATCATGCATGAAAGTGATGATCAGGTCAATACCCAACCAAATATTTGTATGGTGATCTTGTACCCCCAGTTTTTGGTATGTAACCCTTACTTGATGTAACGAGGGAGTAATATCCTCATGTTTTTCTAGGGATTAAATTTTCCACATGAGTTCCCAGGGATGTAAATTCTTTATAATTGGGGGTTTGTAACAACTTTTTACCTTGATCTGGTATGTTTCCTAGTTTTCTATGTTCCCTTTTGGTAAAAAGACTTTAGGAGTGTTTGTATGGACTTTTGTAGGACATAGAGAAATTACACACTGTGTATGGGAGGTACATGCTCTATATTGTAGGTACACCCTATGTACTAGAGGTACACACTGTGTACTAGAGGTACACATCGTGTTCTGGTTGCTCGACACAAGTTGTGAATGGGGTGATCAGACTGTGAGTAGGTACACATCTTGTACCCAAGGTACATGTAATGTAGGGTTTAAATATCATATTTTTAACCCTAGACAATAGGTTTTTTTGGCATACTTATCTAGCATGTCCTACACGAAGTGACCGAGGGGTACACATCTTGACTCTGCGTACACCCAGGTTAAAGGCACACATTTTCATAGTTTAAATCACCCCTTTATACCCAGAAATCATTGATCTCAACCCTAGGCTTCCAATTGGAAATTTTTAGAGGTTCCCCTACCATCATATCAATCTGATCATGTTTAGATCTTTGTTACATCTACGGTGTATCTATCTAAGTAACTGTTCTTTCTGGTTCTGCATTGCAGTTTATCATTCTTCTCACATATTCTTAGATCTATATAGATTTAATTCCCATATCCTCTGGTATTCTCTTATCAACAACCTTTATTTGCAGATATTGTTTTTTAAAGTCCAAATAAGTTTATTTTTTGAATTTAATTGATAAGAGAAGAGATGTAAGGCCATTTTTTGGAAAATCAACCCGACTTCTTGTGCGGTCTTCATCTGATGTCGAGTTTCATAAAAAACTTCGAGGTAGGATGATTCACTCTTATCTACTATATCTATAATTGATTGTCTTATTTTCAAATTGATTAAATTCAATGAAATTGATTTTTAAATCTTGGTTCAATGCCTGAAATAAATTATCTTTAATGATGATTTATCATTTTCGTGATATTGTGTAATCTCGGTGAATTGTTGTGAAAATTGTTTTTTGTTTATTGAATAAAAAATGGTGATTTTTAATTGTGGATTTTAAGGAATATCTAAACAGTTTTTTGGTAATGGTGTTTTCAATAATAATGGTGTTTTCTTGAAATTATTTTCCTTAGAAATGGATTTGATGAATAAATGGTAATCAATAAAGAGGTGGTTTTGTTGAAAATGTGTTTTGGAATGATCCTTGGGAATATTTGTGTGTGATTTTGTATTTAATATATGGGTATTAGTTGAAATATTACCTCGTGCTCTCTTCCAAAGGGGTAATGGCACATGGGAAATAATTACCTTGTGACAACATGGTAGATCGACGAGAAACTGCTCATGAGTATAGAACTGTCATAATGAAGCATGCATATTTTTTAGTATGAATGTGAGGAATGATTCATATATTTCAAAATAATAATGTGAAATGGTTTAAAATACTTATTATAATTTTTATGGAATGATAACTTTTTGATAAATTAGTATTAATATAACTTGTGTAGTTTTAGTTGCTACATTTTTTGGAACTTTTTTATATTTAGTTACAAAATATTTTGAGAAATTGTTTATATAAAATATTTTATATAAATTTTGATAAATCTTATATCCTATAGGAGTGAGTAGGGATGTAATTGGGTAAATACTAATGTAACGCCCCGACCCCAGCTACCCAGAGTCGGTGATTTACTTCGTAACATTGGCATGATCACAAAAGATCAAGTCTCGAAAGACCGATTAGTTTAGTAGCCTTGGAACACTAGATAAATTCATATGTTTTAAATTACATCATAAAGTAATACAAAACTAAAAAAACATATGCTCTTCATATCCCCTAATACTATCCATATAGGTCATTCATAATATACTTCTTCACATCCTGGAAAAATTAAAACATTGGAAGGGGTGAGCTCAGATGCTCAGTAAGGATAACAATATAGCAGAAGCTTTCATAAATAAACATAAACATTTAAGGCAATGTATAACTAAAACAAAAGACTTTTAAACTTGATCTTAAACATAATATGGAAAAAGTAAAATTATATAATGCCATTTACTTATTCACATGGATATTCTACTGGTCGAATAATCACATGCAATATCAATAACCACTTTCATAATGATGGAATGCATAATGACAGACTATCATAACCACGTAGTCAAGGCCTCGTGCAAAGACCACAAATAAGATTTTGTCAAGGCCTCGTGCCAAGACACTAGTTTGTCTCATGATACCTACCGATGCATCGAGGAGCTATAGTGGGCTCCACCCGTCACTTATTAACTGCAATGCATTCCTCACATGAACAGGTTTAAACATATCATAAACCATAACATAATCATATCAAATAAAACGTGCATAATGGAAACATAAAATTTCCACATTTCAATCACAAGATATCAATACAACACATGGATATAATAAAAACACTTTCAAAACCATTTTAAATACCAAAATAAACGAAAGTTAAAACATTGTATTTATTTTTCATTTAAAAAGTTATGGTTTGTAGAGGAAGCCGAAACACAAATAATGGTCACGGTGGCGGAGAAGTCGTTGTTGCCGCATACGTAAGACAAAAACATTCCTTTTGTCATTTAGTAAAACACTTTGTAAAAACATATTCCTTTTTGAATAAAAGTCAAAGTCAAAGGGGTTTATACACCGTATAAAAGAAAGTTGTGTATAAAACAAAATATGCCTCAATGAAAGGAGATTGAGATGAAGACCCTTAAAAAGATCATTTTTTTAAATAAAGTAGATCTATTATGTGTATTCACTATAAGTACACATAAATAAATTACAAATACTAGATAGCACATAATAATATCATGACATAATTTGAAAGTAGGAGATTAACCCAAAGAATAGAAAATGGGTTAAGAAGTTCCCTTACCTCGTGTCCGAATTCACTCGACCGTTCTTTGATCTCCTGAATAATAAACTAGAGTTAATCTCTACCTTATTAAGAAACTTTTTCAAGTTCATTATTCCTTTTATATCACTTATTACCACGTCATGAACATTATTTAATTATTTACGTTTATAACGGTCGTTTTGTCGATCTAAGGTACTTGAGTCAAAAATAAAATTCTTATAATTACAAGTTGTTCATGTGGTGATATATCCATTATATCCAGAATTATATTCATGATATAGATATCATATATCTCATATATATCCAGTATATAAATGCATTTATAATATTCCATAACGTTTAGAGGTATGAAATGAAATGCACGTTCATGGAGGCGGTAAGCCATACGTACGCATGAACGCTACTTTCATTTATATTTCGTATTTAATGGAATGAAATAATAATAGTATAAAGGTGTATTATAATTCCAGTATAATATCATATACAATATAATTTACTCTATCCTTTATACATCCCACATATGGTATTAACGATTCAAATCACTTTGAGGGGGCGGTAGTCCGCACTTCCTAATATAAAATTATCGCGTTTACCCATAATGGAAATCATAAATTATGCCATAAATGAGAAATAAATAAGAATAATTAAAACATAAAAATAATATATATATATATATCATATATGAAAATATTTTCATCAAAATGGCCACCATTAGAGGTG
Organism: Viscum album; assembly: GCA_963277665.1. Lineage (NCBI taxonomy): Eukaryota > Viridiplantae > Streptophyta > Magnoliopsida > Santalales > Viscaceae > Viscum > Viscum album. The sequence continues at coordinate 1,573,501,373 of OY728119.1, read as the reverse complement.
TTAAAAGAATATTGAACAATCATCGTTTCGTGAGGCAGTATTTCGCCACCCACAGAAACAGTATGTTCTTTAACCATTAGACGAAGGTGTGTGTAAGTGTAAAAAAAATACTTATCATAAAAAAATACTAGTATATTGTAGATACTGGTGTTGTTACAAAATAAATTAATAAAAAGAGTTTATGTGGTTGGAGAAGCAAAATAAAACAAAACAACATTAGAGAAGACATTACCTAAAAATCGGGTAACTCATTTTGATTTGAACCAAAGGCTTCCTTGGGAAGACTTATACCCAAGGTGAGGATATTAGGAGTAAGGGAGGGAAGTTGTGAGAGTATTGGGGAGAGGTTTTCTGAGCCAAACGCCTTTGAAAGTGTGGGTAAGGTGGTAGTGGTGGGGGCCTTTTATAAGTGGATAGGAGGGGCACTCTTGGAAAGTAATGAAATGTTACTTTATTATATAATGAGTTTCGGATTTTAAATGTCCCAAACTTATATAATTCGATCATAAGGTGATAATGGTTTTAAATATACCCATCCAATAGGTTTTTGATAAGTGTAAGCCTTGTATGTTACATTATCGTTTCATTTTATTTAAATCGTTAATTAATGAGGTAATCGCTGCATCATCATGGTGTCATAAATAATTTAATTTATTTAATGTCTAAAAATTATAAAAAAAATAGCATGATGTAGGAAATATTGTTATCTGAATATTTATAGTAAAAAATATGACTTGTATAACCCCATTTAAAAATTATATTAGTAAAACAACTTATGTTTTTGACATTTTTATTTAAACTTTAAATAAAAGTTATTTATGTCATTTTCCTAAAATTGGCTCCATGGGGTCCCCATGTTTACCCAAGTATTTTCTTGGTCTTCCATGACACATCCAATAGGGGTAGTACATGTGTAATGGTATTATCATATTTTTATAATATCATTTTTAACTTAAATTTCACTAATTACCTTTAATCGCGATTAATTAAACTTAAAAGTTACTATTCACTAAAAACTATTTTAATCCCATTGAACCACATTTTACTTTATAATGACAACCATGTATGTCGGATATTTGAAAATAAAATCACAGAAGTGGTAATATTTCATTTAAATGAAAAAATCAGTTATTTAACTACCACTTAGTGGTTTCACTATTCATCAAAAATTGAAGTTTTTCAGAATAGTGCCAAAATTTCACCCTAAGCTATAATTGATATTCCAAATTCATAAATTATGTCTATTTTACCAAATTCCAAAAATATAAGTTGCATTAATTAATTTTATAATTAATTCCCGCTGTCACAACAAATAGAGTGTTTTTAAGAAACAATATATATTAAAAGATTGATAATTGTTTATGTCCAATTTTAAAGTGAAATTAATTCTAATGAACACCATTGGATAAAATGGTAAAAATATATTCTAATTATACTTTAAAACCACTCAATAGTATAATTTATCACTATAAATTATTTTGATTAAAAAGTTTGTTTTAAGTATTTTTCACTATTCATAAAAATTTGGAAGTTCTCAAAAAATTACAAAAAATTCAACATAGGCTAATTTCGACTTTCCGAATCCAAAAATGAAGTCCATTTTGAAATATAAAATATATATAATTTCAAAAAGTGGGTATTACTATTCACAAGGGCTATTTTGATTAGTCGTGGTGTGTTAGAATCTCGAACATACATACAATGCAAGCTATTACATTATTGAAAGAGAAGCGTATCGTGGAAGCTCAGCGTATTACATTCTCCCATCCTTCAATAAATTGAGTCCTCGCAATTTGAAATATTTATTTGAAAATAAAAGGTTGAAAATATAAAATACCTTTGTGGAAAACCCACATCAGAAATAAGGTTAATAAAATTTAGCCTTAATAAGAGGGAAATGGAAATGAAAAACTCACCACCAAATTATGATCTTGATAAAGAGAACATTGGTGGAAATTAGAGATATATAATTAGAGGAAAAACGTAAATATTTGTAGGGAGTGATTGAGGTCATCAATCACAAAGAAGTGTAAAATTGAGGGCCACAAAGCCTTCAACCTATGTTGATTTAAAATATCATCAGTTCAACAAGACATAAGGTATTAGGATAACACATTTTTTTGTTTTAATATCCCTTAAATAAAGTTTAAGAATTAATTTATTCATATAATAAGATATAGGTATATATATATATTTATGCTTGAAAAGTAGAGTTTCAAACTTCTACTAATTTCTACCACAAACTCAACTTTCACTCAAAAAGATAATAGAACTCAAAAATATTATATTTATCCTAATCGTACAAGGTTCAAAATATTAACACGTACCATTTAGATTACGAAAACTATTTTGTAATAACCAGGGACTTCCTGTAGGATAGTGGTAGGTCATAAATTCCTATCACAATATGGTTGTGGGTTCGATTCCAGCAGCTTTGTCCGAAGCGACGGGTTATCGCCCAACCCTACAGGTTTTCCTTTTCCTAATACTATAGTATTATAATATTCCAAAAAGAATCTTCAGAAATTTTTTAACCTTAAACAATACTATCCAAAGATCAACATAATCGATTCCAACCTTTATAGTTATCCAAAATACTTCTTCCCAACTCACAGACCAAATTTTATAAGGAAGGTAAACATAATGAAGATCCTTTTTTCCACGTAACAACATGTGAACACCTTCATCATGTATTCTTTTAAAACACTGATACATACTGAATTACCATAAATCCTTATTGATTACATTCATGATCCCTTATTCCTTATATAATACTAGATATACTCCATCTATACAAAAATGCATACAAATCATTAATCAGTTTCAAGGATGTTTAGAATATTCAATATAATTTATCCAAATCAATCATATAATATTCCAAAATCACTATCTCGGTATTAGAACCATATTATGGTTTATCTTTCTCTCAACCATATATTTTCCAAAAATTTAACCTGCTGTGGAGTCACTTTTCTTGGTTCCACACAATATCAAGTCCTTGATGAAATAGTACTGTAGTAAAATCCTTATATACTCCATAATTATTATAACCAGTACATCATTGATACAACACTCAAATGAAAAAATTATTTAATAACAACATAAGAACTCTAATCATTCCTCCTCATTTGTGGTAGTATCATAACATGATTATTATCCAATAACATCATTTGGGGCATACTCTAATGATTTGGACATTGGTTTGCATAGTGTCCCCACTCCTTGCAGATGAAGCATTGTACATTTGAAACATTTTTATTACCCTTGCAGTCATGCACTTGGTGTCCTTTTTCTCCACACTTATAACAAACTCCCATTCCCTTCAGGCAAGTTCCAAGGTGTTTCTTCCCACAGTTATCACATATTGGAAAATTCTTCTTTTCCCACGTCCCTTTTCCCACCATTCTCTCTTCCATCCTTTTCTTATCTTTCTTCCCTTCAAAGCCATAAGACTCAGAGAATTCTTTACTTTTCTTATTAAAACATGATACTATTTCTTCATATGTTGAGAACAGATGGGAGATTATTTCCCTTCTGAATTTTGGCTTAATACCGTGAAAGATATGATCCTTCTTACGCTTTGGATCATATGTATTGCTAGAGTACACATTCCTTCCACTGGGCACCATTTCTATACAATGGCATAAACTAGGTTAGTTTATGAATTTCAATGAATAATTCCAAACTTGTAAAATACTTAATGTAAATTGAATGGTTTATGGATATAATCCATAATCATAAAAAAAATTCTTTGAGGAAGTATATACTCATAACCCTTCATAGTGGTTTGTTAAGAAAACGAGAATTATCCTAAGAATATCCTCCGGGAGTGTCGTAACCAAGAGTGCAGCAAGTCCCATTGTCGTGCACTAGTTCCCGTTCGAGTCTAGCTCAAAGCGGTGTTTTCAGGTTTTACCCCTAGGTAAATTTGTGCCAGAGCCACCTCTACCTGCTCATATCTAGACATGGATGTATTGATCGAAAAACTCACAAAATCTCTATAATACCAAAATTCAAGTAAGTTCTTCTATACTAATCCTCAAAGTCTATCTTTGGGCTATGTTCTCTAATCAGAGTTTATCTAAATCTAGCTTCCAAGGTTAGTACTAAACTGCCTCTGATACCAACTGTAACGCCCCGACCCCAGCTACCCAGAGTCGGTGCATTACTTCGTAACATTGGCATGATCACAAAAGATCAAGTCTCGAAAGACCTATTATTTTAGTAGCCTTGGAACACTAGATACATTCATAAGTTTCACATTAAATCATTAAGTAATACAAAACTACAAAAACATCTTGTCTTCATATCCCCTCATACTATCCCTACAGGTCATTCATAATATACTTCTTCACATCCTAGAAAAATTAAAACATTGGAAGGGGTGAGCTCAGATGCTCAGTAAGGATAACAATATAGCAGAAGCTTTCATAAATAAACATAAACATTTAAGGCAATGTATAACTAAAACAAAAGCCTTTTAAACTCGATCTTCAACATAATATGGCAAAAGTAAAATGAGATAATGCCATTTACTTATTCACATGGATATTCTACTGGTCGAATAATCACATGCAATATCAATAACCACTTTTATAATGATGGAATGCATAATGCCAGACTATCATAACCACATAGTCAAGGCCTCGTGCCAAGACCACAAATAATATTTTGTCTAGGCCACGTGCCAAGACACTAGTTTGTCTCATGAGACCTACTGATGCATAGAGGAGTTATAGCGGGCTCCACCCGTCACTTATTAAGTCCAATGCATTCCTCACAGGAACAGGTTTAAACATATCATAAACCATAACATAATCATATCAAATAAAAATTGCATAAAGGAAACATAACATTTCCACATTTCAATCACAAGATATAAATACAACACATGTATATAATAAAAACACTTTCAAAACCATTTTCAATACCAAAATAAACGAAAGTTAAAACTTTGTATTTATTTTTCAATTATAAAGTTATGGCTTGTAGAGGAAGCCGAAACACAAATAATGGTCAAGGTGGCGGAGAAGTCGTTGTTGCCGCATACGTAAGACAAAAACATTCCTTTTTTCGTTTAGTAAAACACGTTGTAAAAAAAGATTCCTTTTTGAATAAAAGTCAAAGTCAAAGGGGTTTATACACCGTATAAAAGAAAGTTGTGTATAAAACAAAATATGCCTCAATGAAAGGAGATTGAGACGAAGACCCTTACAAAGATCATTTTTTTAAATAATGTAGATCTATTATGTGTATTCACTATAAGTACAAATAAATAAATTACAAATACCAGATAGGACATAATAATATCATGCCATAATTTGAAAGTAGGATATTAACCCAAAAAATAGAAATTGGGTTAAGAAGTTCAATTACTTCGTGTCCGAATTCACTCGACCGTTCTTTGATCTCTTGAATAATAAACTAGAGTTAATCTCTACCTTCTTAAGAACCTTTTTCAAGTTCATTATTCCTTTTATATCACTTATTACCATGTCATGAACATTATGTAATTATTTATGTTTATAATGGTCGTGTTGTCGATCTTAGGTACTTGAGTCAAAAATAAAATTCTTATAATTACAAGTTGTTCATGTGGTGATATATCCATTATATCCAGAATTATATTCATGATATAGATATCATATATCTCATATATATCCAGTATATACATGCATTTATAATATTCCATAACGTTTAGAGGTAATAAATGAAATGCACCGTTCATGGAGACGGTAAGCTGTACGTACGCATGAACGCTACTTTCATTTCTATTTTGTATTTAATGGAATGAAATAATAATAGTATAAAGTTGTATTATAATTCTAGTATAATATCATATTCAATATCATATACTCTATCCTTTATACATCCCACATATGGCATTAACGATTCAAATCACTTTGAGGGGGCGGTAGTCCGCACTTCCTAAAATAAAATTATCGCGTTTACCCATAATGGAAATCATAAATTATGCCATAAATGAGAAATAAAGAAGAATAAGGAAAAAATAAAAATAATATATATATATATATATCATATATGAAAATATTTTCATCAAAATGGCCACCATTAGAGGTGTTAAAAGAATATTGAACAATCATCATTTCGTGAGGCAGTATTTCGCCACCCACAGAAACAGTATGTTCTTTAACCATTAGACGAAGGTGTGAGAAAGTGTAAAAAAAATACTTATCATAAAAACATCCTAGTATATTTTAGATACTGGTTTTGTTACAAAATAAATTAATAAAAAGATTTTAAGGGGTTGGAGAAGAAAAATAAAACAAAACAACATTAGAGAAGACATTACCTAAAAATCGGGTAACTCTTTTTGATTTGAACCAAAGGCTTCCTTGGGAAGACTTATACCCAAGGTGAGGCTTATAGGAGTAAGGGAGGGAAGTTGGGAGAGTATTGGGCAGAGGTTGGCCGAGCCAAAAGCCTTTTAAAGTGTGAGTAAGGTTGTAGTGGTGGGGGCCTTTTATAAGTGGAGAGGAGGGGCACTCTTGGAAAGTAATGAAATGTTACTTTATTATATAATGATTTTAGGATTTTAAATGTCCCACACTTATATAATTAGATGATAAGGTGATAAGGGTTCGAAATCTACCCATCCAATAGGTTTTTGATAAGTGTAAGCCTTGGATGTTACATTATCTTTTCATTTTATTTAAATCGTTAATTAATGAGGTAATCGCTGCATCATCATGGTGTCATAAATAATTTAATTTATTTAATGTCTAAAAATTAAAAAAAAATAGAATGATGTAAGAAATCTTTTTAGATTTATAATGAATATTTATAGTAAAAAATATGACTTGTATAACCCCATTTAAAAATTGTTTTAGTAAAACAACTTATGTTTTTGACATTTTTATTTAAACTTTAAATAAAAGTTATTTATGTGATTTTCCTAAAAAAGTGGCTCCATGGGGTCCCAAGTAGACCCATGGATTTTCTTGGTCTTCCATGACACATACAATAGAGGTAGGACATGTGTAAAGGTATTTTCATATTTTTATAATATCATTTTTACCTTAAATTTCACTAATTACCTTTAATCGCGATTAATTAAACTTAAAAGTTACTATTCACTAAAAATTATTTTAATCCCATTGAACCAAATTTTACTTTCTAATGACAACCATGTATGTTGGATTTTTGAGAATCAAATCACAGAAGTGGTAATATTTCATTTAAATGAAATAAATCAGTTATTTAACTACCACTTAGTGGTTTCACTATTCACCAAAAATTGAAGTTTTTCAGAATAGTGCCAAAATTTCACCCTAAGCTATAATTGATATTACAAATTCAAAAATGATGTATATTTTACAAAATTAAAAACATATAAGTTTCATTAATTAATTTTATAATTAATCCCCGCTATCACAACAAATAGCGTGTTTTTAAGAAACAATATATATCAAAAGATTGACAATTGTTTACGTCCAATTTTAAAGTGAAATTAATTCTAATGAACACCATTGGATAAAATGGTAAAAATATATTCTAATTATACTTTAAAACAACTCAATAGTATAATTTATCACTCTAAATTATTTTGATTAAAAAATTTGTTTATGTATTTTTCACTATTTATAAAAATTTGGAAGTTCTCAGAAAGTTACAAAAAATTCAACACAGGCTAATTTCGACTTTCAGAATCCAAAAATGATGTCCATTTTGAAATATAAAATATATATAATTTCAAAAAGTGGGTATTACTATTCACAAGGGATATTTTTATTAGTCGCGGTGTGTTAGAATCTCGAACTTACGTACAATGCAAGCTATTTCATTATTGAAAGAGAAGCATATCGTGGAAGCTCAGGGTGTTACATTCTCCCCTCCTTAAATAAATTGCGCCCTCGAAATTTGAAATTTTTCTTTGAAAATAAAAGGTTGAAAATAGAAAATACCTTCGTGGAAAAACCACATCGGAAATAAGGTTAATAAAATTTAGCCTTAATAAGAGGGAAATGGAAATTAAAAACTCACCACAAAATTATGATCTTGATAAGGAGAACATTGGTGGAAATTAGAGACATATAATTAGAGGAAAAAAGTAAATATTTGTAGGGAGTGATTGAGGTCATCAATAAAAAAAAAGTGTAAAATTGAGGGCCACAAAGCCTTCAATCTATGTTGATTTAAAATATCATCAGTTCAACAAGACATAAGGTATTAGGATAACACTTTTTTTTAATATCCCTTTAATAATGTTTAAGAATTAATTTATTCATATAATAAGATATAGGTATATATATATATATTTATGCTTGACAAGTAGAGTTTCAACCTTTAACTAATTTCTACCACAAACTCATCTTTCACTCAAAAAGATAATAGAACTAAAAAATATTATATTTATCCTAATCGTACAAGTTTCAAAATATTAACACATACCATTTAGATTACGAAAACTATTTTGTAATAACCAGGGACTTCCTGTAGGATAGTGGTTGGTCATAAAGGCCTATCACAATATGGTTGTGGGTTCGATTCCTGCAGCTTTGTCCAAAGCGACGGGTTATCGCCCAACCCTACATGTTGTCCTTTTCCTAATGATATAGTATTATAATATTCCAAAAATAAACTTCAGAAATTTTTTAACCTTAAACAATACTATCCAAAGATCAACATAATCCATTACAACCTTTATAGTTATCCAAAATACTTCTTCCCAACTCACAGTCCAAATTTTATAAGGAAGGTAAACATAATGAAGATCCTTTTTTCCACGTAACAACATGTGAACACCTTTATCATGTATTCTTTTAAAACACTGCAACATACTGAATTACAATAAATCCTTATTGATTACATTCATGATCCCTTATTCCTTATATAATACTAGATATACTCCATCTATCCAAAAAATGAATACAAATCATTAATCAGTTTCAAGGAAGTTAAGAATATCCAATATAATTTATCCAAATCAATCATGTATTATTCCAAAATCACTATCTCGGTATTAGAACCATATTATGGTTTATCTTTCTCTCAACCATATATTTTCCAAAAATTTAACCTGCTGTGGAGTCACTTTTCTTGGTTCCACACAATCTCTAGTCCTTGATGAAATAGTACTACAGTAAAATCCTTATATACTCCATAATTATTATAACCAGTACATCATTGATACAACACTCAAATGAAAAAATTATTTAATAACAACATAAGAACTCTAATCATTCCTCATCATCTGTGGTAGTATCATAACATGATTATTATCCAATAACATCATTTGGGGAATACTCTGATGATTTGGACATTGGTTTGCGTAGTGTCCCCACTCCTTGCAGATGAAGCATTGTACATTTGAAACATTTTTATTACCCTTGCAGTCATGCACTTGGTGTCCTTTTTCTCCACACTTATAACAAACTCCAATTCCCTTCAGGCAAGTTCCAAGGTGTTTCTTCCCACAGTTATCACATATTGGAAAATTCTTCTTTTCCCACGTCCCTTTTTCCATCATTCTATCTTCTATCCTTTTCTTCTCTTTATTCCCTTCAAATCCATAAGACTCAGAGAATTTATTACTTATCTTATTAAAACATGATACTATTTCTTCATATGTTGAGAACAGATGGGAGATTATTTCCCTTCGGAATTTTGGCTTAATACCGTGAAAGATGTGATCCTTCTTACGCTTTGGATCATACGTATTACTGGAGTTCACATTCCTTCCACTGGGCACCATTTCCATACAATGGCATAAACTAGGTTAGTTTATGAATTTCAATGAATAATTCCAAACTTGTAAAATACTTAATGTAAATTGAACGGTTTATGGATATAATCCATAATCAAAAAAAAAAATTTCTTTGAGGAAGTATATACTCATAACCCTTCATAGTGGTTTGTAAAGAAAACGAGAATTATCCTAAGCATATCCTCCGGGAGTGTCGTAACCAAGAGTGCATGAAGGCCCATTGTCGTGCACTAGTTCCCGTTCGAGTCTAGCTCAAAGCGGTGTTTTCAGGTTTTACCCCTAGGTACATTTGTGCCAGATCCACCTCTACCTGCTCATATCTAGACATGGATGTATTGCTCGGAAAACTCACAAAATCTCTATAATACCAAAATTCTAGTAAGTTCTTCTATAATAATCCTCAAAGTCTATCTTTGGGCTATGTGCTCTAATCAGAGTTTATCTAAATCTAGCTTCCAAGGTTAGTACTAAACTGCCTTTGATACCAACTGTAACGCCCCGACCACAGCTACCCAGAGTCGGTGCATTACTTCGTAACATTGGCATGATCACAAAAGATCATGTCTCGAAAGACCAATTAGTTTAGTAGCCTTGGAACACTAGATACATTCATTAGTTTTTCATTACATCATTAAGTAATACAAAACTACAAAAACATATTTTCTTCATATCCCCTCATAATATCCTTGTAGGTCATTCATAATATACTTCTTCACATCCTGGAAAAATTAAAACATTGGAAGGGGTGAGCTCAGATGCTCAGTAAGGATAACAATATAGCGGAAGCTTTGATAAATATACATAAACATTTAAGGCAATGTATAACTAAAACAAAAGCCTTTTAAACTTGATCTTCAACATAATATGGCAAAAGTAAAATGAGATAATGCCATTTAATTATTCACGTGGATATTCTACTAGTCGAATAATCACATGCAATATCAATAACCACTTTCATAATGATGGAATGCATAATGCCAGACTATCATAACCACATAGTCAAGGCCTCGTGCCAAGACCACAAATAATATTTTGTCTCGACCTCGTGCCAAGACACTAGTTTGTCTCATGAGACCTACTGATGCATCAAGGAGCTATAGCGGGCTCCACCCGTCACTTATTAAGTCCAATGCATTCCTCATATGAATAGGTTTAAACATATCATAAACCATAACATAATCATATCACATAAAACGTGCAAAAAGGAAACATAACATTTCCACATTTCAATCACAAGATATCAATACAACACATGGATATAATAAAAACACTTTCGAAACCATTTTCAATACCAAAATAAACGAAAGTTAAAACTTTGTATTTATTTTTCATTTAAAAATTTATGGCTTGTAGAGGAAGCCGAAACACAAATAATGGTCACGGCGGTGGAGAAGTCGTTGTCGCCACATACGTAAGACAAAAACATTCCTTTTGTCATTTAGTAAAACTCTTTTTTAAAAAATATTCCTTTTTAAATAAAAGTCAAAGTCAAAGGGGTTTATACACCGTATAAAAGAAAGTCGTGTATAAAATAAAATATGCCTCAATGAAAGGAGATTGAGACGAAGACCCTTACAAAGATCAGTTTTTTTAAATAAATTAGATCTATTATGTGTATTCACTATAAGTACACATAATTGAATTACAAATACAAGATATGAAATAATAATATCATGACATAATTTGAAAGTAGGAGATTAACCCAAAGAATAGAAATTGGGTTATGAAGTTCCCTTACCTCGTGTTCGAATTCACTCGACCGTTCTTTGATCTCCTGAATAATAAACTAGAGTTAATCTCTACCTTCTTAAGAAACTTTTTCAAGTTCATTATTCATTTTATATCACTTATTACCATGTCATGAACAATATGTAATTATTTAAGTTTATAACGTTCGTTTTGTCGATCTTAGGTACTTGAGTCAAAAATAAAATTCTTATAATTACACGTTGTTCATGTGGTGATATATCCATTATATCCAGAATTATATTCATGATATATATATCATATATCTCATATATATCCATTATATACATGCATTTATAATATTCCATAACTTTTAGAGGTAAGAAATGAAATGCACCGTTCATGGAGACGGTAAGCCGTACAAACGCATGAATGCTACTTTGATTTCTATTTCGTATTTAATGGAATTAAATCATAATAGTATAAAGGTTTATTATAATTACAGTATAATATCATATACAATATCATTTACTCCATCCTTTATACATCCCACATATGGCATTAACGATTCAAATCACTTTGAGGGGGCGGTAGTCCGCACTTCCTAAAATGAAATTATCACGTTTACCCAAAATGGAAATCATAAAGTATGCCATAAATGAGAAATACAAGAATAATAAGGAAAACATAAACATAATATATATATCATATATTAAAATAGTGTCATCAAAATGTCCACCATTAGAGGTGTTAAAAGAATATTGAACAATCATCGTTTCGTGAGGCAGTATTTCTCCACCCACAGAAACAGTATGTTCTTTAACCATTAGACGAAGGTGTGTGTAAGTGTATACCAAATCCTTATCATAACAACATACTAGTATATTTTATATACTGTTTTTGTTACAAAAGAAAAGAAAAGAAGAGTTTAAGGGGTTGGAGAAGCAAAATAAAAAAAAACAACATTAGAGAAGACATTACCTTAAAATCGGGTAACTCTTTTTGATTTGAGCCAAATGCTACCTTGGGAAGACTTCTGCCCAAGTTGAGGCTTCTAGGAGTAAGGGAGGGAAGTTGGGAGAGTATTTGGGCAGAGTTTGGCCGAGACAAAAGGCTTTGAAAGTGTGATTAAGGTGGTAGTGGTGGGGGCCTTTTATAATTGGAAAGGAGGGGCACTCTTGGAATGAAATGAAATGTTACTTTATTATATAATGAGTTTCGGATTTTAAATGTCCCAAACATATATAATTCGTGGATAAGGTCATAAGGGTTCTAAATCTACCCATCCAATAGGTTTTTGACAAGTGTAATCCTTGTATTTTACATTATCGTTTTATTTTATTTAAATCGTTAATTAATGACGTAATCGATGCATCATCATGGTGTCATAAATAATTTAATTTATTTAATGTCTAAAAATTATAAAAAAATATCATGATGTACGAAATCGTTTTATCTTTCTAATTAATATTTATAGTCAAAAATATGACTTGTATAACCCCATTTCAAAATTGTATTAGTAAAACAACTTATGTTTTTGACATTTTTATTTTAACTTTAAATAAAAGTTATTTATGTCATTTTCCTAGAAAAGTGGGTCCATGGGGTCCCCAAGTTGACCCATGGATTTTCTTGGTCGGACATGACACATCCAATAGGGTTAGGACAAGTTTAAAGGTATTTTCATATTTTTATAATATCATTTTTACCTTAAATTTCACTAATTACCTTTAATCGCGATTAATTAAACTTAAAAGATACTATTCAGCAAAAATTATTTTAATCTCATTGAACCACATTTTACTTTCTAATTACAACCATGTATGTCATATTTTTGAAAATAAAATCACAGAAGTGGTAATATTTCATTTAAATGAAAAAAATCAGTTATTTAACTACCACTTAGTGGTTTCACTATTCATAAAAAATTGAAGTTTTTCAGAATAGTGCCAAAATTTCACCCTAAGATATAATTGATATTCCAAATTCAAAAATGATGTATATTTTACAAAATTCCAAACATATAAGTTTCATTAATTAATTTTATAATTAATTCCCACTGTCACAACAAATAGCGTGTTTTAAGAAACAATATATATCAAAAGATTGACAATTGTTTACATCCAATTTTAAAGTGAAATTAATTCTAATGAACACCATTGGATAAAATGGTAAAAATATATTCTAATTATACTTTAAAACCACTCAATATTATAATTTATCACTATAAATTATTTTGATTAAAAAAGTTGTTTTAAGTATTTTTCACTATTCATAAAAATTTGGAAGTTCTCAGAAAATTACAAAAAATTCAACATAGGATAATTTCGACATTAAGAATCCAAAAATTAAGTCCATTTTGAAATATAAAATATATTAAATTTAAAAAATTGGGGATTACTATTCATAAGGGCTATTTTGATTAGTCACGATGTGTTAGAATCTCAAACATGCGTACAATGCAAGCTATTGCATTATTGAAAGAGAAGCTTATCATGGAAACTCGGGGTGTTACAATTAATGTGTTTTATACTCATCCATGCTTTATAAATTTACTTCTTTTTTCACATGATATCTTTTTGGATATGATAATAGGTAACACAACACACGTTTTTAGAACCACTTCATGATAATCGGGCTATTTGGGGACTTTGGAGCATGAAGATTGGGGAGAATTGAGTTGTCTGTTCTTCTTGGATTCTTTAGTTTCTTTCCTCTTTTTAATTTTATACTAGTTTTCCTTATTTTTTACACAATTTTGAGTGGTTTTGATACTAATAATGTAGTTGAGTTGTCTTTCATTGTTCATGCATCATATAGAGAGTTGTTTGGTAATGTTTGGTTGTGTTAGTAGTTTTTTTCTTAAATGGAAAATCATCTATCAGTTTCATTTGAAACCCATTAACATTTATTTAAGCCTTTGGTGTCTTGGGGATGTCTCTTAAGGCCATATGATGACTTGTATTCTCAAGCCATCATGCTTGTGTAATGTGAAGACTGAGATAATGTTATTGTATTATTTTCAGCTATTATTGTTAATGATTTGGTAAATATGGTCAATGAGGTACAAGAATGTGATGTAGAATGTCTGGTTAAGATTTCAAAACTAAATACCGAGGAGACCATTGAGGGATGGAATCTTTATAGTAGTTCAGTTATATACTTTAGCGATCAGATGGTTGTACCTATGGCTTATTAAGAACAAATTACTCATGCTTACCACCATTTGATATGGGATATACATCAATGTATACATATGATGTATAAGGTGTTGAAGGTGCAGTTTTGGTTTAGCGGCAAGAAAAGGAATGTGGATGAGTTTATCTCAAAGTGATTAACTTTTCAGCAAGTTAAGGCAGTGAGTTAGTGAACAATGAGTATGTTGTAGTCATTACCTATCGCAGTCTAAAAATGGGAGCAAATAGTGATGTATTTTGTTACATGTATCCCATGAACAGTCTAGAAACAAGATTCCATATGGGTTATAGTGGATCATCTTACCATGTCATTCCATTTCATCCCTATTCATGAAAATCATATGGTATAGGATATATCGATAATCTATATTCAAGAAGTGGTAAAATGTCTTGAAATACTAGTTTCAAAAGTCTCATATAGAGATCTGAAGTTCACATATCATTTCTAGAAATCCTTATTGAAGGAACATGAAACTCAGCTGATTTGAGTTCAGTGTATCATCCTCAAACTGATGGTAAATCTGAAAGGATGATACATAAATTTAATGACATGTTGCAGGCTTGTGTTATGGATTTTTTTGTCTCCTGGGAAGATCATGTTCAATTATTGGAGTTCTTGTATGATAAAAATTACTAGGAAAAATACATATGGATGTTTTTTGAAGTTTTGTATGGGCATCCTTATCGTTCTCCACTTTTTTGGGTGGAGAGAGGCGAGACATCACTAGTTGGGAAAAGACATGTCCAAGAAACAATGAATAATAATTAGTTAATAAGATAGAGGATGGAGAAGGCTCAGAGTCGTCATTAATATTATGTTGATCATCTTCTACGACCATAGTATTTTACTGTGAGTGATCATGTGGCCTTGAGGATCTCTTCAATTCATGATCATTTTCGTTTTGGGAAGTAGGGAAAGTAATATATTCAGTATATAGACCCTTTTGAGATATTGGAATGTATTAGAGAGGTGGAATATCGATTATCATTTCCACCATGGCTTAGTGCGATGAATAACTTGTTCCATGTATCTCAGTTGAGAAATTATAATCTTAATCCTAAATGTGTGATCATATTGGAACATGTTTACCTAGAGATGGATGCTTCATTGGAACATATCTCGGTACAGATTGTGGATAGTCAAGAGAAAGTCCTACGTGGAAGAAACAATGATCTAGTGTGGGTTTTATGGAAGCATGGTCAGATTGAGCAGGATAAATGAGAACACAAGAAGGAATTGAAAGAGCAATGGACAGAACTCTTTCAAGGTAGTGAGGGTTTTCTAATTTTCAATGACGGAATGTCTAATCGGGGGAGAATTTAGTACCCTCATTTTCTAGTATGAAACCCTTACATGACGCTACAAAGGAGTAGTGCCCTGATATTTTTCTAGGTATTAAATCACCCACATGACATCCCAAGGATGGGTAGTCTTTATGGTGGGGAGTTTGTAACAACCTATTACCTTGATCGGGTATGTTTAACCTTTTTATAAGTTCCATTTTGGTTCAATATCTTTAGGAGTGGTTTTCTGGATTTTCTTCTGGCTGAACAGTAGATACATGCACTGCACTAGAAGTACACATCGTGTACTAGAGGTAAAAACACTGTAATGGAGGTACACACTATGTACTGTAGGTAGACACCCTATACTGGAGGTACACACCGTGTACTGGAGGTACACCCCGTGTAATGGTTCATGGGTACAATTCGTTAATGGGGGTGACCACACTGTGAGCAAGGACACATCATGTACTAGAGTTACACATCATTTAAGGTTTAAATATCATATTTCTAACTTGAGGTGATGGATCTTTTGGGATACTTATCCAACGTGGCCTACACAATGTGACCAAGGGGTACATGTCATGATTCGGGCCACACCCATGTTAGAGGCACACATTTGGCATTTTCACATGTCTCATCCTACGCATACATATTTTCACTCGACCATAGGCTACAACTAGATGATTTTTAGAGGTTCCCCAACTTTTATATCAATATGATCGTCTTTGGAACTTCATTGAGTCTATGGTGCGTCTCCCCAAGTAAGCGTTATTTGTTGTTCTTCATTCTGGTTCATCATTCTGGTCACATATTCTTAGATCTACTTAGTTATACTTCTCCACTATTCTTGGTTTCTAAAATCTATATTCTATATGGATAGATCTTGGTTTTTGAATTCCAAAGAAGTTGAGTTTTGGATTTTTTTATAGGAGTAGAGATCTATGATCATTTTTGTGGGAAATCAACCCGACTTCTTCTGAATTCTCCGTATGTTGTGGAGTTTCATCCATAACTTCAAGGTCAGTTTCATAACTTTCATCTCCTCTTCCTAGAATTTATTTTATTAGTTTCAATTTTATTAAACTAAAATAAATGTATAATGAAATCTTGGTACAATTCATGGAATAAATCTTCTTTAGTGATGATTTATTGTATTTGTGATATTGTGTATTCTCGATGAAATGTTGTAAAAATTCTTTCAGTTACTTGAATTTTAAAACGGTGATTTTAAATTGTGGAATTTTTGGGATCTTTAAATGTTTTTTGGGAATTATTTTTCCATAAAGGGCATTTTATTGAAATGGTTTGTCATATAAATGGTTTTGATAGAAAATGATTTTCCATAAAAATGTGGATTTATTTAAAATGTGTTTTGGCGTGATCCTTGGGTATATTGGTGTGTGAGTTCATATTACATATATTGGGGTTGGTTGAAAATGGAATTGGGCTCAGTTCCAAAGGGTTAATGGAACATTGGATATATTTACCTTGTGACGACTTGGTAGATCGATGATAAATGGCTCAATAGTATGGAACTATCATAACAATGCATGCATGCTTGGTAGTATGAATACGTGGAATGGTTCAAGTATGAAAAAATGTTGTTATGAAATGGTTTTAAATATTTTTCATTATTTTTTAGGAATGATATATTGCAGTAAAATTAGTTTTTTAGAATATCTGTTCTTTTGGATGCAATGGTTTGTGGATGTTGTTTATATTTTGTTATAAATTGTTTTGGGAAATTGTTTTATATAAAATGTTTTATATAAATGTTTCTAAATATTCCATCCCAGATTCATTTTTATGGATGTAATTGGGGAAACCATAATGAGTTTTATAATTACCCCTACTTACGCACTATAGTACTTTCGCAGATGCTATCTCTTGAGACATGGGAAAATGTAATGTATAACATGTTTTTAGAACTACTTCGTGATACTCACACTGTTCAGTGATCTTGGAGAATCGATTATGTGTAGTATGGTGTCTTATTGTATTCATGGAGTATTTAGTTTATTTTCTATGTTTACTTTGATAATTTTTTTCTTTTTATTCACAATTTGGAGTTGTTTTGATATGAATAAATTAGTTATGTTTTAATTGATTTTTCATGAAACATACAGTGATATGTTCGGTTATAGTTTGATGAGTTAATTGTTTTATTGTTAAAGGGTAATTAATCCCCCACCTTCATTTTATACCCTTTGGAATTTATTTCTAGAATATTTCATCTTGGGGATGTCTCTTAAGGCCAAGTGATGGCTTGTTGTATTCTTAAACCAATGATAATTAGCAGGTCATTACAGGTGATCTGCCCTACCTAAATATATTCCATATTATCATTACATTTATTATAAATATAGGGTTGAATTTCGAAGAAAAAATAATAATAAATATTCTACAAATATTTTAGGGTATCATTCTATACATAGGATCATCCTTATGGTATTCACTAAGTTTCACTGAAAAATCCCCCAAAATAACAAATTTAATCGCTAAAATAAGTAAATAAAACTATGATACTAACTATAATGGTAGATTATTAATCATTGTGGGAAATATTTTATACTTATTAAATCACTCTATGGGTGAATAAACCTCCTGATATAGAATCTTGCCTCAACCCTTAGTTGATTCCCTTTCCTCATGATGCCCGTGGGAGGGGATTTATGCTTGACCAAAAATTCACATGAAATAGTTCCTAAGGACCATATTCGTTCAATTTACCTAATACCAACTAAAGAAAACCAAGATAAACATGACATAAATCATACGATAATCTGAAAATTTAAATAATTCATCTCACAAAAAGGTGCACAACCAAAATAGTCAAAGGTTTAATGTGTTGAATATTAGCTACATAATCATATTATTTTACTTCCCTTGTGAAAATTTATATATAATAATTCTCCTCAAGAAACATTCTTATGATCTCTTATGATAGAATAATCTTTATAACATGGTGTTGAAAACATAAAAAAGGGGTGATCTGAGATGATCAATATGGGATATAATAATAATGACTATTATGGTCAGATTATAATCATAAGAAATATCATGGATAAGAAGAAATATCTGATTTTAAAAAAGATAAACCATCATGTGTTAACCATAATAATAATATACTAAATGATAATACTTTTACCATGGTATGAGAAAATAAAAAATGAATCATATAACATTATCCATGTAACATAATTTGTAACCAGGCACAAATTTAGACATCTGATTTATTATAATTATGAACCTGACTACCCACTAACCCATTCACTCATAAAATTATGAGTATCGATGAACACCAAAACATGAAAGAATTATGAAGATAGAAAATTTATAACTTTTTCATTCATAAATTGTGAGTAGAGATAAATTCCATCACACTCATCCTCTGTGAACCTAACTTCCACTTACAGGTTGATATAACGATTCTATCTCATGAGATATAATATTTAACCAAATAATTGGATGAAGATTTAGGTCCCTACCATATCATAATACATAAATTTATATGACACATAAAAAAATTTCAATTTTCAAATCATAAAGAATCCATGGAGTAAAATGGGGTTCAAAATACAAAAAATGCAAATATTTTAGTTTTTGCATGGAACCGATGGAAAAAAGTAGGTTTCATAAAAATTTAAAATGTATGTCATAAAATAATGATATAAATTTTATGAAAACAAAATTCTGGTCAACCAAAATAGTCACATAATAAATTTAATGAACCAAATTTGGCTGACCCAGCCTGCCATCCTAGATGGATCATCACATAGCTTGAAGAGCATTTTAGATTGTCATGGGAAAGAGACAAGCACCCAAAATAAACCACCAAAAATCTATTGGAAATGGGTTTAATGAAGTTAAATTATAATAACCTATCCATGATATGGGACATCCACACCAATATAAATAGATTATGTAGTAAAGAAAATAATACACCACATGCCATAATGTATAACATATTCAAATTGTTCCTTAATAGGACACATATATATGGTATCTTAAGTGAAAACTCTAAAATAAAAAGAACAAGAACAATGAAAAATGGGACCAAGAAACATCCCATCATACAGAAAATACCAAAATAAATTCACAATATTCATATTCCTAAGACCATGTCCCTTCCAAAAAACATGTACACTGGTAATCAAGAAGATCCAACCAGGTATATAGTGCCCATTACTTTACTTGAGTCATCTAATCAAAATCTATATATATGAAAATAAATATGTAGGGTGTATTGGAAAAGGCCTATTAGGACACCACCATAAATATATTTATGTATTTAACCGATGAAAAGTAATAAATTTTTTTGAAAAAACTTTTCAAATATAAAATCTTCGAAAACAATTCTCTTTCAAATATGAATTTTAAATCCCTTTTTCCATTTAAAACAAAACATTTTTTTAAAAAAAATTCCCAATATGTCTTGAATAAGTGACCATAGAACAACCCATAACACCCTGGGATTTTTTTATTTTTTTCAAATTAATTTAATCTTAATGATATATTTTTTTTCATTTCACACAACACTAAATATATCTTCTGTTATTCTAATGAACTAAGATTGACTCATGAAATATGATGTTAATCATGAAATATAAAAAATTTAAAGGTTATATTTCTATATATGAATCACTATGGTTATCTTATATTCGATGGAAGACCATCTTTTCTTGATGTCATGTGTAACACGCAAGACCATGTTTTACCAAAAAATAATATATTTTTAAAATATAATTTTTAAACATATTATGTCTTAACCTATCAGTTAAGTTAGAGATTATGAGCAGTATGAAAATTTTTTTGATGACAAATGGTTTACATATATATAAAATGAATTCATTAGTTACAATGAATATAAGAACCAATTGAATATAGAGGAAAAAGTTTTCCAGAAAAACATTTTTTTATCACAAATCTATTTTATCCTAATAAATAAATTTAATTAAAGTTATTATGTAATATTAATGGAATATATATATATATATTATTTTCAATAAAATATTTTTTTATATTCATCCAATAGATTTGATATGCATAAAAAAAAGAATAAACAACATATTAAGCTTAAAACCTATGTTTTTATTAAGGTACTTTTAAGGCATTTTGATGGAGAACCTATAGTAAATATAAATTTGGGAACATTGGTAAATTTTATATGTGAATAACATCATTTTTAAAGAGAATTATTTAAAATAAGAAAATATGGATTTTTGGTATTTTTCTATGAAGTTTCATTTTTTATTAAATAGTGAAAAATACTGAAATTTAACTCAATTTTTTTTCATCTAGTTTATTTTTATGATTGAATTATATTTTAAATTTATTTTGATGTTTAATTTAATAAATTTTTTACCAATTTATCAAATTTTGGTAATTGTAATCAATTACAAATTGAAATTGGATATAAAAACCTAGTAAACATTCTAACGTTTTTTAGTTTAAAACCCACTTTGTCATCCCGTCTGTGAGAATAAATTAAAATTAATTTCATACATGTATTTTATTTTAATTTTAGAAAATGGATCCCATAAAATGGGTGGGGTTTCTTTTCCAAAATATTATAGGAGTGCCACTCCTCCTCCACTATAAAAGGCCTCCTTTTATCCCACTTCCACATACCTCTCAAGTCATGTAATTTTGGCCATGATCTAACAAAATAGATCCCAAAATCTCATCCCATCATCCAATATTACTTCTTTTATGAATAAATAAATACAATAAATCCCTTTGGTGAAAAACATATAGAGTTACCAAAAAAAAATGTAACATCCTACCTCAAGCTCCTTAATCTTATTTTCATTCATCATCCCCTCTACTCTCCAAATTCCATTATTATAAAACAAAAATATTATCCTCAATATTGTGAGTTGTTTTTATGATATGTTTTATACCTAAACATAATGGCATCTCCATATAATGGGTAATGAACATACTATTTATGTGTACGGTGAACTACCGCCTCACAAAATGATGATTGTTAATTCTTCCTTTACCTCCTCTCTTGGAGTAAATTATGAGGAACACTATATTTTTATATAATATTTATGATATTTAAAATGTATTTCAGAATCTTTCAATATTTTACAATAAATATCTTTCTACTTTCCATATTATTTAAAAGGGTTAATTTCATTTGAGGAAGTATAGACTACCACCCCCTCAAAGGGATGTGATTCGTTCACACACTACACGGAATGTATTAGGGATTTTTTAGTAAAATTATATTATATATATATATATATGATATAATAATTATACTAGAATAATTATATATAATTATATATATACTTATATGAAATTTACTCCCTTTCATCCAATACGATAATGAAATGGAAACAACGTTCATGCGTATGCACGACAAACCATCTCCATGAATAATGTATTCTATATCGTACTTATACATACTATAGATATTTATATTACACATATACTTAATATTAATGATACTTATATAATTATTTAAATTTTGGAAATCATGATATAATTTTAAGGGCCAAAGATATAACAAATTAAAACAAATGTGAAAAACAAAGAGGATATTACCGGACGTAAAACGTCAACATAGATTTATTAACAAGAGGGTAATATAAGATCCTAAAAAAATAATTTATTGTATAATATATAATAATATTGTACTATAAAAGATGTATAATTAACTTAAATTTATTATACATGAATCTTTTAAGCATAAAAATAGATTAAAGACACATGGTAATTGAATTTCATCTCACTTTTTAATACCGTGAGATACATGACTTATTCACACTCAATTATTCTATATGGCGTATATACTACCCGTGAATGTATTGAATTCCTATTTTAATTAAATGAATGGGTATTTTCATAACTATTTTATGACCTCTATATCATGGGTTTTTTGTTTCAGAAGTTACCAAATTAGTAATGTAATTTTGCCTCAATTTTCTTTCTTTGATACACATGCCATGTAATACACCTGTCTTTTTAAATGAGGTGTATAAACATCCTTGTAAATGTTATTTCATGAATCTAATTCATTAAATCTTATTTTAATCTTTATTTAATATCTAATTCAATGTTACTATATGGTAAGACTTTATTGAAACAATATCACCATTTATTGAGATTATTTATGATCATATTTTCATTAATGAAATCTTATAATCTTTATTTCATTAACAATCATAAATTTTATTATCATCTGATTCATCATGATGTATCCATGTATTATTAACATTTTTACACTATTTGGTTATTAATATAATAATGAATTTTTTTATAAAAATATGACCTTAGCTCTCTCTTTAGTCAAAAATGTGTGTTTCTTCAAAACCATGCTTTCAAAAAAGAGATTCCAAGAATATTCTACCAATATCCTATGATATAAAAAATAAATATTTACCCTTTTTTTCTTTTACTAATTTTTTAAAAGGAATTTTTTTAAATCTTTCTGAATAAATAATTTTTATAACTATTTTACTATGAAAAATGAATGTTATTTTTACCTCGTATAAAATGATTGTTTTTACTCGCCATAAATTATTCAAATCCTTATTTTAACTTTTAAACGGCTAATTTTGAATAAAATGTGTTTAAAAGATATTTTCAAAGAATGTTTTTATAAGGTTATCAAAATTATTTTATATGATATCAAGGAAAATTGTTTTCAAAAGGTACTATATATCATCTAAAAGAATTCAGTGGAAAAATACTTTCAATATGTTTTCAAAGCATACTTTATAACTTTTTGTATTTATTTTCATGACAATGGTTTTCAATAGGTTTTACATTTAAAGAAACTTTTTTCTATGGAGAAATAGTACTTTCCTCATTATTTTTTTTAAAAGATGTTTTAAAATTATTTCCCATTCATGATTACATACATTGGTGTTATTCATGCCTTTATGGGAAAAAATATGATGTTTTATTTCATACAATTTTTTATAAATAATTTTTGATTTTTGATATTTTTTATTTCGTGGAACAATGATAATAGTTTTTATATATCAAATCCCTAAGTTTGGAATAAATTATTTAAAATACCAAGTTAATCATGCGCTACACAGAACAAAAAGTTTATCTCCTTCTACACAAATTAATTAGGCTATCATATTTAATACGTATGGCTAACATTCTTTGATGACTTCCATAAAATGCAAGACCGAGTTTTACCAAACAAAAATATATTATTAAACTATTAGTATTTAATATATTAACGCATAACCTAGTTATTAAGTTATATGTTATGAATAATATTAACTATCTTAAGGAAACCTATGGTTTACATAAATATAAATTGAATTCATTAGATACAATGAAAAAATTAAATATGAAGGGAATAATTTTATAGAAAACTATGTTTATGAATAGAAAGGTGTTTTATCTTAATAAATTAAATTAATTAAAAATAGAGTGGTATTAATGTAATAAATATATCATATACTCAATATAACAATTTTTATATTCATAAAGTAGATTTTATATCCATAATATAAGAACAAACCCATTTTACACATAAAAACACATATTTTTTATTAAGGTATTTTGATTTCATTTTGATAGAGAACGAATTTTAAATTTATATTTTTGAACTTTTAAAAATTTTATATTAAAATATAATATTTTTTTGACATTAAAACATAAAAATTATGTTAGGTCAAATTTTTGGTATTTTGGTGAGGTTTAATTTTTAATGAATAATGAAAAATACTAATATTTAACTCAAAATTGATTTTTCATGTTATTTATTTATAAGGATTAATTATATTTATAATTGATTTAAATGTATAATTAGATACATTTTTTTCAATTTATCCAATTTTGGTCATTGTAATCAATTTTTCATTGAAATTGGATAAAAAAACATAGCCATCTTTTGATCCCTTTTCATTAAGAGCCCACTTTTTCATCCCATCTATGAAATTAAATTTAAATTAATTTCTGACACATATATGAATGGAATTTTCAAAAATGGATTTCATATATATAATCATAATAATTTATAATTTCAAATAATATTAACTTAGTTTTTTATTGTTGAGATAATTAAAATTCATTATACTGATTAAGATTAAATTATGATTATCAAGGGACTAAACCCTAAACTAAAGGCCTAATATGACCTAGATACTTATAGAAATGGAATTGGAAGGTAATATTTTGACCCTATCCTACCTTGGATCAAAATTTTACCATTATCATATCCAATTTCAATAAAAAAACATGGATGGGGTTTTCCTTTTCAAAATATATTACAAGAGTGT
Organism: Viscum album; assembly: GCA_963277665.1. Taxonomy (NCBI): domain Eukaryota; kingdom Viridiplantae; phylum Streptophyta; class Magnoliopsida; order Santalales; family Viscaceae; genus Viscum; species Viscum album. Next base: position 1,573,476,222 of record OY728119.1, on the reverse strand, counting down.
CACTCATCCTCCACTATAAATATTCCTCCTCACATCCAACTTCTACACACCTATCAAGAAACTTAAGTTCCAGATATATCTTTCCAAATAGATTTCAATCCATCCAATCCATATTTTTGTATTTTCATGTGACACTTTTAAAGGCTAAGTGTGAACCCAACACAAACAAATGTAATTCAACCAGATATAAATCATTACCTTCCACTATAAAAACCAAATAACCCCACCCAAATTATTTCCAGATTTCAAATTTCAAATTTCAAAATGAAAAAAACACCAAACTCAGGCCACGTTCCATCCCACTTCACGCATCCCATCACTGTCTACCCCCATAAATCATCATTATCATCAAAGAAAACCACTGCCTAAAAATATTCCGCAGTCATCGCAATGTCGATCTCACCCTTCCACCACCGACACCGCCATCACATCGATCCATCACCATCGACATCAACATCTTGCATCGACACCAGTGGACACTTCTCCGATGTTCGCAACCTGCAATGCAAAACATATCCGACTCCGATCCGCTACCACATCGTTGTCGCTGAACATAAATCCCACCAGAACATCGAAGCCCATTTCCATTGTATCATCATATCTCCACCATAGACCAAAACCAGATAATGAAACCACAAATGAGAGCCAGACCCGCCAGTGAGGAAGAAAACCAGAAGATCGAAGAAGACATCGAAGACATCGACCGCCCTCAAGAATCTTCCATCAAATCCCCTATTGTTTCCGAGAACTAAAAACACCATCATTGGCACTGAGATCCGCGAATGGAAATGTCAGTGCCGAGATGTCGAGAGACACCATATGATGACCCCAAGAGAATCCATAACAGTCACTACTAGGGCACATAGGATTTTTGTCATCGACGACATCCAAACAATCGAAAAAATTGGAGATATAGCTAGAAAAAAACACCAATAAAACATCGAAATCCAACATCAGTAAAAAACAAGAAGGAAATGATGAAGCAAGAGGGACAAAAACCGAATAAGGATTTGGGATTGAAACCCTAGGGTGAAACCCAATAGAAAAAAAACATAGAAGAAAATTCCGAACCAGAGAAAACCAGAACATGAAAAAAGATACTGGGACAAAACACGAATAGGAAATGGGATTGAAACCCTATGAATAATGTCCTACTTTAGAAACTCCTGGATAACTATTGTTCAGGAAACCAATAGCCCAAAAATCTCAGTGTATCATCTACTCTAAATCTGACCTAGAGAGGAGCTACGGAACACGATATTAGAGCACAAAGAGGTGGACAGAAAGAAAACCAGAGCGCCATCACCAAGGAGGGAGAGTCAAGAAAGAGACATAGAAAAATAAAGAGAGAGAGCATCATGGAGGAAACATCATCTCCAGAAAAATCCAAGTGGAGCAACGTGGAGGAAACATCACTAGTGGGGAAAGCTTAAACCCTAGGAGACATGCGACAATCCAAGAGCTCGGGAGCGACCAGGCGAGTGAGGTGCCATTCACACCCCTTTCTCTCACCCCAAATAGATCCCCAATGTCCCTAAGTTTATCATTTATTCCTCCCTTTGTAAGTAAATCAATCCAAGGAAGTCCTTTGTTGAAAACCAAAAGGAGTTACCCAATGAAGAGGTAACATCCTCTCTTAATATCATTTATCTTATTTTCATTATCCATTTCCTAAACTATATATATTACATTATTATAACACAAAAAAATGTATCCTAAATTTTACTATATTTTTTTATTCTATGATTTTTATGTACATATACACACAATTACATATAATGGGTAACATACTAACTGTTTATGTGTACGACGAACTATCGCATCACTAGATGATGACTATTCACTCTTCCTTCAACTCCTCTCATGGTGAAATTTATTGTGGAAACACAATTTAAATATGATATATAATAATATTTTATATTTTATTTATTCTTTATTAATTTTTATTTAGATAATAGCATTATGCTTTCCATCTTCTGTAAATACGATAATTTCGTTTGAGGAAGTGTGGACAACCGCCACTCAAAGCGATATGATTGTTTCACACAGTACATGGAATGTATTAAATATATGTTTAGTTAAAATATATGATATAAATGAAATAATAATTATATTATAATTATATTATATACATATATACATATATTTAATTTACTCTTTTTCATTTAATATGATAATAAAATGGAAACAATGTTCACACGTACATACAAGCTACCATCTCTATGAATAATGTTTTCTATTTCATAATTCTATATTTTATATATTATTATAATAAAAATATAATTAGTATATATGATATTTATATCATTTTTTACATTATATAATTCTACATATAATTTTAACGACCAATGATATAACAAATTAAAACACAAGTGAAAAACAAAGAGAATATTACCCAAAGCATATCCTTAAAATGAAATTGTTAACAAGAGAGTAATATAAGTTCATAATCAAACCATATATGGTATTATATATAAGAATATAGTTTTTTAAAATATATATAATAAAATTAAATTTATTGTATAAGAGTTTTGTATGTGTATGACGAGAGTCAAGTCAAAAAGGTAAAGGAATTTCATGTCACTCTTTATTTTCATGAGATATATGCCTTATTCACCACTCACATCTTTTTTGTGGTGCATATACTATTAATGAATGTATTATATTATTATTATAAATTAATATAATGTTATTAACAGAACAATATTATGATATTTTTTCATTGGTATTATGTTCCAAAATTTACCAAAATGGTAATGTAATTTTTTCTCAATTTGCCTTATTTGAGGCACATGCCATGATATACACAAATATTTTTATTGAGTTTTATAAAAATTCATTGAAAAGTTATAACATGAATGTAATTATTTTCAATTTTTTTTGAAGCTCTATGTAATTTAATTTTCCAACATGGGATGTATGATTCAAAGTTATCATTTGTTAAGATTTTATTGAAACAATCTCACTATTTATCGATATTGTTTACGATCACATTATCATAAATGAAATATTATTATCTAAATTTCAAGAAAACTCACGAATATTATTCTCTTATAGTTTTTGTTTATATATTCATGTTTTTGTACCATGTTTTCCCACTTATTGGTTCTTAAGATAATTCATAATATTGCTTTATTAAAATATGACCTCAAATACCTCTTCGGTTGGAAATTTATATTTTTTTAAAACCATGATTTAGAAAAAGGGATTCCAATAATATTATAATAATATACTATGATCATTAAAAGAAATTTTTACACTTTTGTTACCTATTTTTTCAGAGGAATCATTTTTTCACCTTCTGAACATGTCTTTTTTTCTAAGATTTTTACTATAAAAAAGAATGTTCTTTTTTCCTTATATGGAATGTACAGATTTAACCCCTTTCATTTATTTAATGATTCCTTTTAATTTTAATTTGGTTAATTTTTATGAAATTATTATTAAAATGTATTTTCAATGAATTTCTTTCAAAAGGTTTTTAATATTCTTTTATATGATTTCAAGGTAAAATGATTTAAAAATGTTTTCAACATTATTTTATATGTTATCCTCGTAAAATAGTTCTAAAATGGTTTCTATGCTCCCATACACGTTTTCAAAGGAAAGAAGGATTTCAAAATGTTTTAAATTATTAATTTATATGATTCCAAGTTTATTTTCATGAATATGGTTTAATTGTTTTAAGTTTTAAGAATCATTTTTCAAAGGATAAAGGATAATTTCCTCATGAAGTGTTTTTCACAAATATTTCAAATTATTTCCCATCAAAGAAGAAATCCATTTGTGTTACTCATGCCATTCCAGAGAAGGGTCTTAATGTTCCAATAATATTATTCTAATGACGTTTTTATATATTCATGACATGATTTTTATGAAACCTGCTTCTTTTTATGGGATTTGTTTTTCTAAAACCCGTTTCTTTTCACAGGTTATTCTTTGATGAAATGATTATGAAAAATATTTATTTTTACACAGGTGAAGGTATGATTTCATATTTATAAAACCCATTTCATTTCATGGGATATGATATTATTGTTTAGGATTTTGTGTAACATTTTTGTATGTATTAATTATGATATAAATGGGACATATATCTTCCTCCAATTAATTGGGTAATGAAAATTGTTTTATGCGCTCAAGGTGTACACAAAATGACATACCATTCCCAGAGAAAGAGGGCACATGGGAGGAAATACAATGCCTAAAATAAGAGGGTACATCGGAGGACTTCCCATTCCTAAAATAAAAGGTATCATTGGAGGGAATCCTAATCCTAAAGTAGGTACAAAAGTGGTTATCCCATGCCTAACATGTTAGAAAGATCTAGTAAGGAATCTTTGACAGTGGTTTTTTATAAGATTATGTGTCTTCAAAGAATCCATGTCTTTTTCTTATATTATGGTTTCATAGATCATGTGATTAATTTCTTTATGATTCATGTCTTATGAATTGACAATATTTATTCCATGATTCATGTTTATGATTTTTGATATGCATGATATGATCTTATAATGATCATGATAATTTTCTCATACCCCTATGTTCATAATATACATATAAATTTTATTTTTTTACCATTACTGAGAATTAGAGGATGTCCATTTCCTATTATTACCTTCCCTAGGTTATGAAAAATGGTTTTTAAGTATAAAAACTAAGGGGGATGATATTTATGGGAAACATTGAAGATATTTTACTTGGTTATAAGATTTTTGTTTCATGATTCCCAAACCACTAGTTGAATAATATCATTGGGCATATCTTGTTGTTATGTTTGAAGTATTCTATAAAAGTAATGTAGTTTCTATGTACCTTAAGATAGGTTCATCATAGTTGGTATCAAAGAAAATTTTTAGTTGACGTTTTGAAACTAGGATAAAAAAGATATTGAGAACTCTATGGAAATGTCTATGGATATGGATAAGGATATGTAAAACTATATAAAAATATCTTAGAATTTTAGTAAATGATAGAGTTAGTGGTTATCTAGAAAAAAATAAATGTTTTGATACTTAAAGTGGATGTTGATCTATATCATATATACCTTGGTGTAAGACCTCTGATAAGACGTCTCAGGCTAGACTCAGGTTAATTTGGAATATGAAAATAGGCCCTAGTACACACCATGTTTGACAGTCCTGGGGGATATTCTTTGGGAATTCAAAAACTCTTCAGGAACCATTATAATTCATTTGAGAAGTACATGAATGTTAATAAATTAGGATAAAACTAAAGTGTAATTGATTAATGAAGGTTTTATAACTTAGACATCATATAAGTCAATTTTCATGATTGTGTGGTTCTTAACTTTGATAATAATTTATTATTAAATGTTTTTTGGTTTTATACAATGGAGGGAATGAGAAGTAACAAAAATAATGATGAATGTGATGGTAAATATGATGATGAGAATTCAAATGAGATGACCATTGGAGTGATGGATGTTGTGATCATGCCTAATCTATTTTCAAAGAACATGGTCAACAATGTGTATCATAAACAACTCTAAATCATAGAATATCACAGAAAAAAAAATTTAATTGAGAATTAATTTAATGAAGACCATGGAGGAAAGAATACTCATTTTCATTTTTTGTGTAAAGAATATAAAAATGATTACCTACATGAATGTCTTAGAGAAATAAGAATGTATCTTGAATGTAGAATTGAAGGACGCCAAGAATATAACTACAATAAAAAAATGAAGGATTTAGATAACCAAATGGATGGGAATATTGGACTCCCTATGACATAATTAAGGGATAAATTCTTGATCTATGGAATGAATGGTCATTATGAAAGTCTATGACCTTGGTAGAAATATTTTTAATAGAATCAACAAGGTGGTATGAGTAATTATTATATTTCTTATAACATTGATACTATAAAATAAATATAAAAGGAAAAAGGAATTAAGTAATAGGATGAGTTATATTTGTTATGAATTATGGATAAAGTCTAATGATTATTGTTTCTAGGTAATTGGATTCATGAATTATGTATTATAAATGGTGAAATATGGAAGTATTTTTCATTTTATGTTTGTTACTAAGGATTTTCAAGATTATATTAAATGTTTTAAATGGATTGGAAAAGTGATTTAATGATAAGGTGATATTTTGAATAATGGAAGAGAACACTTAATATGTTTTTATTTTAAGATAATGTTTTTTCAATAATGAAATTTTGGATTCGAATAAGTAAATTGGATAGTACAGATTACCTTGGAAATATTTAAGGACTTTCTAACAGGTTTTTTATGCTATCATGTTTAAATTTTTTTTATTATATTTAAGGAATGTATCCAATATACTATGAAAAAAATAGAAATTTTTTTTTACCATAAGTATTTATTTTAATTTAGGTTATTACCATGTTTCAATAGATTATTTGATAAAGGTTTTCACATGTTTGAAATGTGAAAACCATGAACTACTATTTGATATATGGGAAATCAATTTTAAGATGAATTTTGACCTTATTTATTAGGTTTTGTATTTTCATCATTCAAAAGGTTTATATGGTTAAATATTTATAGAAAAAATAAGTTAAAATTTGGATGAAGATTGTGATAATAATGTATTATCTCACCAGAAGAGGATATACGAATATTGGGGAAACTGTTATAAAAAAATGAAGTTGATGATAAATTATGACAAATGGGATGAAATATCATTTATCTCATGATATATTATTGATTCAGGAAAGAAAAACTCACATTCTTTTATGAAAAAATCGGTAAAGTGGATCAAGGAAAAACAATGGGTGAGGTTTTACGAATATCAAGAAAGTATATCTTTTCTAGAAAATTATTTATCATTAGGAAAATGGATATTGAAATCAACAATTTTATTATGGTACCTCTGTTTCCTATTAACATATAGTTCCTTGGTTGATTGCAGATTTTCAGATTTTTAGTTTTTAAATTTCTCCTGAAATTGATCTCTATCACTCTCCTTTAGAAATATATTGTTAGATTTCTCCCCCATTTACATGTTTTCACTTCCCAACAACATTCTTTTATTTTAAATCCTAGTTATATATTACTTTGGGTAACTATCAGGTTTCCAAATTTCTTTTTTCTAAAGGAAGGTTAAGTATTCATTTTTACAATATGGGTTTCAATGAAAGAAACTATCAATAATGAATCCTTTGATAACATAGATTAATTTCAGGTATGAAATTCATTTTAAGTGGGGTATAATGTAACACCCCATGGTTTTATGAATTTTTTTCCTGATTTTTTTTTATATTTATCATTTCATGCGGAAATAAAAATAGTTTTTGTATATAATATAACATAGTTTGGATTTCATAATATGAACAACCACGTTATTCTTGAACTACATAAAACATAAATCTTATATTTCTCAACATAGAACAATGAGGTTAGCTTACATATAAGCATGACTGAACTTCATGGATGACTTTAATAACACGCAATACCATATTTTACAAAGAAATAATATATTGTTAAAATATAATTATTTAATACATTAAGAATTAAGATAGATGTTATGTTATAATTTATGAGTATAATTATATAACTTATGAAGGCCTATGGTTTACAAAAAATATAATATGAATTCATTAGTTACAATAAACCAATTAAACATAAAGGGAATATTTTTTTAAAAAACCATGTTTATTATCACAATGCCATTTTATACTAATAAGTTAAATTAATTATAGTTATTGAGTGATATTAATTTAATAAATATGTTATATATTCAATAAAATATTTCTTATATTTATCCATTATATTAAGTAGGCCTACGATAGGAACACAACCAATTTTACACATAATGACCTATATTATTATTAAGGTACATCTACCAACATGTGATATAGAACCTATATTAAATCTAAATTCTAGAAATTTTATAAATTTCATGTGTAATAATAAACATAATTTTTTTAAAAAAACATAAAAATTATGTTTGTTTGAATTTTCGGTATTATTTTGGGATGTTTCATTTTTTAATGAATTTTGAAAATATTGAAATTTAATTGAAGAATACTTTTTATCTAACATATATATAAAGTAAATTATATTTTAAATTTATTTTAATGATTATTTAGATATTGTTTTTATAAATTTATCTAATGTGGTCATTGGAATAAATTTCACATTGAAATTGGTTATAAAAACCTTACAAACAATTGAACATTTTTATTTTAAAAACCTGCATTGTTATCCCACTTGTGGGATTAAATTTAAATGAAATTGTTCAGTTTATTTGATTGGAACTTCTAGAAATGGATTACATATTTTTAATAAGAATTATTTCTAATTTCTAATAATATTAACTTAGTTTTTTAGAAAAAATAGTAGCAGAGATAATTTAAATTAATTACAACGATTAAGAATAAATTATGCTTTACAAGGGACTAAACACTAAAATTAAGGCCTAATCTGACCTAGATTCATGTAAAATAGAAATTAGTTGGAAATATTTAGACCATATACTCCCTTTTATTGAAGTTTTACAATTATTGGATAAAATATAATTAAAAAAAACATTGGTGGGGTTTCAGTTTTCCAAAATAATATAAGAGTTCCACTCCTCCATTATAAAAGGCCTCCTCTCCTCCCACTTTTACACACCTCTCAAGACAGTTATGTTCATCAATTATCTAAAAAATTATATCTCTAAAATACCTTCTTTACTCCTTGAATCACCCCTTTCGATATAATTAAATCTATGTCCTTTGGTGAAAACCAAAACAAGTTACCCAAAGAAGAAGTAACTTCCTCCCTCAAGCTCCATTATCTTATTTTTATTCTAAATCCACAAAAATAAAATTATACCACTAATATAAAAAATTAAAAGTATAATAAATATACTTAGATGTTTTTATTATAATATTTGGACCTACACATACACACAATTACACCTAATGTGCAACTGACATACTGTTTATGTGTACAGTGAACTACTGCCTCACAAAATGATAATTGTTCATTCATCATTTACAACCAATCATGGTGGAAATTATGATGGAAAATATATTTATTTAATATATATATTATATTTGTAATGTTTTTATGATTATTTAGTTTTTATATAGAGAACATTCTTATGATTCCAATCTTGTATAACTATGATAATTTTGTTTGAGTAAACATGGGCTACCGCCCCCTCAAAGCTATATGATTCATCAACATACTAAATTAAATGTATTAAAGATTTATTTAGTGAAACTATATGATATATATGACGTAATAATAATACTATAATTATATTATAAACATATATATGTATATTTTATTTAATCTTTTTCCTTCTTTACAAAAATAAAACAGAAACATCATTAATGCCTATATATGACTTACCGTCTCCATAAATGGTGTATTCCATTTCATAGTTATAAATTATATAGATTATTATAATAAAAATATAATTAATATACCTAGTATTATTATTATTCTATACATTATGGAATTCATGATATACGTATAATGATCAAGTATACAACAAATTAATACGCATGCACAAAACAAATCGAATATTACCCAAAGAGTAACCTTAAAATGAAATTGTCACCAAGAGGGAAATATAAAGTCATAATGAAGCCACATATGGTATTAGATATAAAAATATAGTTCTGTTAAATACTTTTAATAACCATATATTTATTATATAGGAGTTATTAATGTGTACGAAGAGAGTTAAGACATTAGGAAAGGGAATTTCATCTCAATATTTATCCCCATGAGATACATGCTTTATTCACAACTCAATTCATTTGTGTGGTTTATATAATGCCCATGAAAATTTTATATTATTATTATATAAAAATTTTATGGGTATTTAAATAAATTTTTTTGATCTTTGAATCATGGGGTTTATGTTTCAAAATTTTCCAAATAAGTGATGTAATGTTGTCTCAATTTTCCTTCTTTGAGACAAATGTCTTGTTAGAAACCTATATTTTATATGCGGTGTAGAAAAATCCTTTTACATGTTATAACATGAATCTAATTCTTTTATGGTTATTTTATCCTCCAATTAATTTCATATTTATACATGGGGATTATGATTTTATGTTACCATGTAGTAAGAGTTTATTGAAATAATCTCAATGTTTATCAAGATCATTTATGATCATGCTTTCATTAATGAAATATTATGATCCTTATTTCAATAACACTCATTAATGTTCTCCAACAATGGGTTTTCTTCATGATAGAGTGTATTAGTACCATTTTGCACTCTTTTATCTATAAGTTAATTAGATAAATGTTATTTTGAAATCAAGACCATACCTCTCTCTTTGGTTATAAATCTATGTTTCTTCAAAACCATGCTTTTCAAAAAGGGTTTACAAGAATAATCTAATAATATATAATGATCATTAAAATAAATATTAACAATTTTTTATTTTACCAATATTTTCAATGGAATCTTGTTTTATCTTTCCAAACAATGATTTAATTTATATCATTTTTATAGTAATAAAGGATTGTTCTTTTTACCTTGCATGACATGTTAGGATTTACCCACCATCATTTCTTTGAATCATACATTGAATATTATACAGATTAATTTTTAAGAATTCTTTTTTCCATGAAATGATTTTAAAAAGGTTTTGATTCTTATTTTATATGTTTTCAAGAAAAAAATATTTTCAAAATGTTTTCAATCACTAATACATGTTTTTAAGGAAAGTGGATTTAAAATTGTTTTCAATTATTCATTTATATGTTTTCAATTTTATTTTCATTAAAATGGTTTTCAAAAGTGTTTAAATTTTAAGAATATACTTTTAAAGGATGTTGGATAATTTTTTCATGTGGTTTTTTAAAATTATCGTTCAATTTTTTTTCCCATCTAATATGACATCCCTTGGTGTTACAAATTATTTTCCGAGAAATGATATAAGTGTTCCATTCTTATTATTTCTATGAATGGTTTATGTATTTATGAAATGATGTTTATGAAGCCAACTTATTTTAATGGGTTATATATCCATGACACCCTTTCCATTTTACATGCTATGCTTTGATAAAATGATTATGAAATATGTTTCTTTTTTTACATGTTAAGGTATGATTTCATGCTTATGAAACCCATTTCATTTCACGGATCATAAAATGATTGTTTATTATTATTTTTGTAATGTTTGTATTATTTAATTATGATATGGGTGGTACCTATATCTCCCTCAAAAAAATTGGGTAATGATAAAGATTTTATGTCCTCAAATGGTAAACAATAGGGAATCCCAAGCTCAAAAAAAGAGGGTATATAGGAGGACATCTCAAGTTTGAAACAAGAGGATACATGAGAGAAAATCCCCAGAAAAAAAGATAGGTCACATGGGAAGAAATCCCAAGACTAAATTAGGAACATATGTTATTATCCCAATCTTAACTATTGATTCAATAATATTTACTTATGAATTTTCTATTTCTTTCTATTTTGAGAATCACAAACACCCTATCTAATGGATAATTTTATTTTCCCTAAAAATTATCTTAATAAGAAAATTTTCCTTACAAAAGGAAATATTATCCTACCTATGATTTCGATGTTCATAATATAGTTTCTCTAATTCTCACTCATTTTTCTTCAAAATTATAAAAAATTATTTCACATCTAAAACCACAAAATCCTACAAATCCTCAGTTTTAGAGTATTCAGTTTTCAGGCTCTGATTTCTGGCTCCGAATTAAATCTTCGAATTCTCTAAAATTCAGTTTCCAAATTCTCTAATATCCAGACTCCGAATCCTCATAAATTAAGATTCTTAATCTTCTAAAATTTATATTTTGAATTCATTGAAATTCAGATCTTGAATTCTCTAAAATTCGGATCCTAAATTCTCTAAAATTTAGATTCCAAATTCTCTGAAATTCAGATTCTAAATTCTCTGAAATTCAAATTCTCAATTCTATGAAATTCTGATTATGAATTAGTTGAAATTTAGACTCTTAATTCCACAGGATTCAGACTCCGAATTCTATTTAATTCTGGTTTCGAATCCATTGGAAAATAGAATCCGAACATCGATGATGTATATTCTATAGTGGTTTATTTCCTTAGACTCTAGACATTATTTTTCTTTAGACTTTCAGAAATTGGATTTTTTTTAAGAAAGTGTATTTTTCTTAACCCTATTATAGTTTTGAAACAATGTCATACAATCTATTTCTAACTAACCATTTTTTGAGTGAAATGTATACAAGTCCCACCATGATTCAAGGAAAAATATGACTGTTGGAGGAGGGATCCAACCGTTGTAGAAATATCTATAAATAGTTTCTCATTTAAACAAGCTCACCACAACTGATAACTGAATCATAAATCTAGAGATTACATGCGGCTGATGTAATTTCTAGATAGAGAGAGACTATCATCCCTTGTGCGTACGGAACATCATGATCAGATTACTTCGTGCGACTCCAATTGTTGCTATGTATAATCTAGGACTTCTGGGGATAAAAAGCGAGAGGTGCTGACTACCTTAAAGTTTGAGGCCTTCTATGGATAGGAAGATAGTGGTTCCAACTACTTTAATGTTCGAGCATTTGCAGGGATAACATGATTGATTCTGATATTCCTATCGAGGGATTACCCTGGTGTGTGTAAGACAAACTTTCTTGAAAGTATAAATCAAGAGACCTTTATCCATGGTTTCTATATACCCTTCACATTGTGTTAAAATATTTCAAACTTGTTACTTGTTTTATTTCATGTTTATATTTTTTTTTGTATTTTGATAAAGGAAGAAAGTATAACATTCTAATAATTTCTTGTTCTTTTGTACACTCCGATAAGTAAGATTCTATACTCTTTAAGGTAGAATCATGTCTTTCTAATCTTTTATTAAGTTTCACCTCTGGAATTATATTCCCAGAACCTAACATGTTTTTATAACTAAGAGGTCTTGTGAATTTTCATTGTTAAACATTTATAAAAATAGTTTTTCATAAGGTTAAAAGTGAATGTTTTTTAAAATACAATTCACCCCCTCTTGTAATTTAGCATCTACATTCATATTTTGATACTATAATTGTTATTAGAGGAGGTCTCTGAAATAATTATATTCACATATAAGTTTTCATGCTCAGGGTTTCAATGTAATAAATATTTTACATTCTTTTTATTTTTATCCTTGTTTACAAAATTTTAATATAAACATGTTTTTGTGGATTGATATTTTATTTTAGATGACACGAATAAATATCTGATCAATTTACAATCTAAATCCTTCTAGGGCACCTATATTTGATGGGAACGATTATGAATATTTGGGAGATAATATATAAAATTTTGTTATTAATACTAGAGTGGAAAACATTTTTATTCTCACTAAAGATTATAGGATTTCATGATAAGGAAGTCTTAACTTTTACTAATCAAGAAAATTCAGAATACCAACTATACTACAAGGTATGAAAGTGTTCGATGACCAATAATATATGTAGTCAGATTTTTTCTTGTGAATCTGAAAATTGTATTTGGAAGAAATGACAGGTTACTCATTTTGGTACATCTAAGGTTATAGAAACTAGAACAACTATTCATAGAGAAAAATATCATGGATTTCTATTTCCTAACAGAGAACCAATGTCCAAGGTACAAAAATGGTTTATGGAAAATGTAAATATTTTATAATCCATGGGTGATAAATTTTTAGATAACGAGGCTCTTGTGGAAAAGATTATAGACATCACGCCTAATGAGTGGGAATCTAAGAGAACATATATTTATGAGAATAAGAAATTATCTCAAATTACTCTTGATGAGATTTTTGGAACACTTCTTCAACATGAGACAAGAATGACAAGAGATGCTGATTTGAATAAGAAGAAGAATGAAAATGGAACAGTAACCTTTCCTACTACTAAAGTGAGGACTCTAGAAAGGGTTACAAGATCCAAGTCAAAGAAATTTAATGTTTTATATTAATCTAGAGAAAGTGGACATTATGATAATGAGTTCGATATTATTTATTTAAAGGATGAAAAATATTGTAAGAAATAAATACTTTTAGTGTATATTTTACGAATAAAGAAATAAAATACAAGAAAGAATCAGAAGTTACCTATTATGAATGCAAAATACCACGAAAAATAATGCTAGATTGTACTATGCTTAAGAAAAATGACATAAAGGAAAAGCATTCTGAGAACAATATAAAGAATTAAAACAAAGCTAAAGCTAAGAATGTTTTTAAAGCTAATGACACCTGGAGTTCCAGTGGGGGAGACTCTTCTAATGAAACCTCCGATTTTGAATCTTCTGGTAAGAAGAATCTTGGTTTAATAGCATGATTACTGATTGAAAATCATTGTCTAATGTCTATGGTATACAATAATGAATCTATAACTAATGTTTACTTAAAATATAATTATAGTGATAATAAATATTATGAATCTTGAGATGAATAATCTTATTCTGATGAAGATAATACATTACCTACTTATGAAAAAGTTTCGAGGTTTTCTATGCTTCTTTAGAATGAATATTCTAAACACAAGAAAAAAATGATAAAAAATTATAGAAATTACTTTCTTACAAAAGAAGTAATAGATCTTTCTAAAAGATCATGATAATATAATATATGATTTTTAAAGTATTTTGAAAAACCATTAGGAAATTAATTCTGAGAAGGATAAACTTTCTCAGGATAATGAGAGAATAATTTCTAAGAAAAATATTTTTGAGACTAAATCTAGATCTAAAATTAATTTTTTTTATTATAAAAACATAGTTATTAAACTTAAGATAGAAATATTTTCCTTGAGGAAGTGTTTTTCAATCTTTACCTTAGGTAAGGAAAACATTGATAAGATGTATTCCTAAATTTTTTCACTAATTAATAATTCTGGATTTGGATATACTCATTCTAAACCAGTTTTCAATAATAATTATTTTTTTCCTCAAAGTGATTCATTCTGCCCAAAATGTCAGTATGGTGGACATTGGGAAAAATAATTTTCTTTAAATAAAAATTAGTCTTTAGGTTTTCATAAAGTTTATTTTTCTAAGAAAATGTGGATACCTAAAATTTTTCTTTCTGAAGTCTCCGAATCCAAGAAAGTTTGGGTTCCGAAAGTCTAAAACTCTTATTTTCAATAAAATAACGAATATACCAACAACAATACATGGTACCTGGATATTGGATGTTCCTAGCATATGATTGGTAACAAAAATGTATTTGAAAATATTATAAAGACAAAAGGAAGAAAAGTAACTTTCAGAGATAATGCTAAGGGAGAAATTATTGGTATAGGTTACGTTGTTCTTCGTGGAAAAACATTGATTTCAATGGTTATATTTATTAATTGTCTTAAGAATAACCTTATTAGCATAAGTCAGTTATGTGACGAAGGTTACCTTGTGAATTTTTCGAATGATAAATGTTTAGTACACAATTCAAAGGAAGATTTTATTCTTTCATCCAATAGGAAAGAGAATGTATACACATGAAACTTTGAAGACCATAAGAGCCAAGATATACCTTGTCCTAGTGTAGTGGAAGAACATTCTTGGTTATAGAATAGAAGATTAGGACAATTTAACCTTAGGAAACTATGCAAACTATCTAATAAAATACTATTAAAGATCTAACGGAGCTTAGATTTGATTATTTAAAAGTTTGTGATCCTTGTAAATTTGGAAAGAAATATAAATCAATTTTTAAACAAGTTGGTGAAGTCTCAACTACTTAGGCATTACTATTGGTGCATATGGATCTTTTTGGTCCAAAACAAACTGGAAGAATTAGAGGCAAGTATTATGTATTAGTCTTAGTTGTTGATCACACTAGATTTACATGGGTCTATTTTCTATCAAAAAATATGAAGATTTTTATTATTTAAATTTTTTTAGAGGTCATGTTAAAAATGAGAAAAACCTTCCTTTGATAACCATTCATAGTGATCATAGAGGAGAATTTCAAAATTCTGATTTTGAAACATTTTGTAGTAGAAAAGGAATTACTCATAACTTTTTAGCACCAACAACTCCTCAAAAAAATGGTTTTGATGAAAGAAGAAATCAAGTTCTTCAAGAGATAACTAGAAACATGTTGAGTGAATATTAGATTGCTAAACACTTTTGACTGAAGCTATATGTTCAACCTGCTATACTATAAATTGAGTTTTTATTAGACCTTTTTGTAACAAAACCCCTTAGGAATTATGGAATGGTAAAAAAAATACACTTTCCTATTTCAAGGTATTTGGTTGCAATGTATTAATTCTTAATACTAAAGATAATAAACATAAAATCTCACCCAAATCTGCTGAATTAACATTCCAAGGCTACTCCATAACTTCTAAGGCTAATCGATATTTCAATAAAAACACTTGTACTATTGAAGAAATAGTACATGTCAAATTTGATGAAACTGATCACTTTGTTTTTAAACAACCTCAACCTGCTTCTTCCGATGTGTTTTTAAAAATTGATTATCAAACATTGATAGAAGATCCTTCTGATAAGGAAAATATTCTTGAAAATATTTTTGAATCTTTTACCCCAAAATATTTCCTACCATATATTGATGAACATGTTTTACAAAACCCAAATAAATTGTTTCTTAAGAATCATCCCTGTGATAACATCATTGGTGATGTAAATCAACCTATAAGGACTAAAAGTTCCTTATGTGATGATGTAGAACATCTAGCATTCCTTTCTCAATTAGATTCTAAAATAACTGACAAATATTTAGGTGATGATGATTATATAAAATACATGCAAGATGATCTAAATGTATTCGATAGGAATAATGTTTGGACCTTGGTTGAAAGGCCTAAAGAAAAAATCTGTTATTGGAGTAAAATGGGTTTTCATAAATAAGTGTGATGAAAAAGGAATCATAGTAATAAATAAATCTAGATTATTTTCTAAAGGATATAATCAACAAGAAGGAATATACTATAAATAAACCGATGCTCTTGTATCCAGACATGAAACTATCCATATTATACTTGCCTTTGCAGCATTCTTTAATTTCAAACTTTTTCAAATGGATGTTAAATGTCATGTCCTTAATGGTTATGTTAAAGAGGAAGTTTGTGTTGAAAAACCTCTTGGTCTTGAAGGCACAAAACATACTGAACATGTTTTCAAAGATACCAAAGCATTATATTGACTTAGATAAGCCCATAGAGCCTAGTATGATACACTTTTAGGATTTTTGTTACAAAACAATTACATTAAGGGACAGTGAATCCAACTCTCTTTATAAAGAAAATAATAAAAATGTATTGATTGTAAAAATTTATGTTGATGACATTTTATTTTATTCAACTCAATAATCTTTAACCGATTCATTTGTGAATCTAATGAAATATGAGTTTGAATAGAGTATGATGAGTGAGTTAACATTTTTCGTCGTTTTTCAAATTTCTCAAAAATTATAAGGAATTTATATATCTCAATATAATTATAATAAAGATCTTCTTAATGATTATGGATATGAAAACACTAAAAGAATTAGTACTCCTATTGGTACCTCAAATTCACATTATCTTGATAAAGCTAAGAAACCAAAAGATCAAACATCTTATAAATGTACGATAGATAGTCTATTATACTTGATAGCTAGTCATCCCGACATAATGTTTTCAGTATACATGTGTGAAATATATCAATCAAATCCTAAGGAATATCATTTAAAAGAAGTGGAAATAATTTTTATCAACTTAAAATGAAATCATGTATTTAGTACTATTTTATTCTTCTTGAAATTATTTTGTTTTAAAAACATTTTTGGATGATGAATTTGGTTGATGTAGAATGGATAAGAAAAGTACAATCAGACCATGTCATTTCTTAAAAGATTCTTTAGTTTCTAGTTCATTTAAAAATAAACACTCAATAGCACTTTCCACTGCTAAAGTTTAATATATACAAGCTAGAAGTAGTTGTGCTCAAGTATTGTGGATGAAACAGACACTCACAAACTATAGTATGTGGTTGACCAAAACAAAAAAATTGTGTGATAATACTAGTGACATTACCTTATTTAAAACCCATGCACATCACTCTCCTGAAAAACACACAGATATTAGGCATCACTTTCTTAAGGATCACACATAAAAAGGATATATCATTCTTCAATATATTGGAATGCAAGATCAACATGATGATATTTTCACAAAATCTTCACCCTCCAATATATTTTAATTCATTAAATAGAATTTATAAATGATAACCATAAGGTAATATTCTATTTCAAATTCTTGTTGAAACCTATCTTCTAATAATAAAAAACTCTTTTTCATGGGGGGGGGGGGTACATTTGGTTTTTAATCAAAATTTTTTGTAGTCAAAATTTTTTCGTAATAAAAGTTTTTGTCTTCAAAATAGTTTCATAATAAATTTTTTCGTAGTCAATTTTTTTTTGTAATCAAATTTTCTGTAGTCAATTTTTTTACTAATCAAAATTTTCACAGTCAAATATTTTTCCCAAATGAATTTTTTTTTTCAAAATATATTTTGCAATAAATTTTTTTGCTGTCAATTTTTTTCATAATCAATTTTTTCATATATAAAATTATTTTATAATTTTTTTTGTAATCTAAAGATCTTCAAGAAAAATCTTCCTCATTACAAATAATCATGCTAGATATCTAGAAGGTATGTTTTCTTTCATAAATTTTTGTAATCATATTTCTACATGTTCGCATTTTATCTTTTTCACGAAACCTTTCAGATTCATTTTTTTTCATTAAATATGAGAATTTTATCTCAAAAACCTCAAAATAAAGGAACATATCAAAATTCTTCATCGGTTTTCATCTAAACCATCAAATCTGATCAGAAGTATTTCAATCATTGGATCATGTAAGGATGTTGAACAGTCACCTGAATTACCTATATAAGGACCCCTTGATGTTTGTCCCACATTGATCTTCAAGATCTGGCATTCAAAATACCTATCACTCTACTTAAGGCTATTCTGAGTCTTCTATGTTTCCTCAATTCCGAATGTCTATGCAAGCATCCCATAAAAAAAATTTCTTATGTAAATGAAATCTCTGATTGGTATATATATTGATAAAGGATAGTTGATCCAATTTTTTTGCTAAGTATGATTCTATCATTTCAAAGAACATTTATATCAATGGATGTGAGAGCCTATGTATATCAAAACTAAAGGCACAGGATCCAGTCAATCCAGACGTTTTGATTAAATTTTAGGAGTCAGCAAGTTTTTTCAACAATGGAGGGAGAGATAAGATTTATTTCAATAACTATGGAAAGACTTATTCCTTTTCCTACAGAAAGGAAAAATGTATGATTGGAATCCCTTATAAAGGAGAAGCATAGTTCTATACTCACAAGCTACCAGACGTTGCAGGATCTTATAATAAATGTAAAGCTCTTGGATGTCTTTGTCTTTCAGAGGTAAAGAATCTGAAGATTTTTCATCTATCTATGATTTTCTGGATTCATGAATTGGGGGTTCAAGGTTTTTTTATTCCGAGGAATGGAGATAAGGATACTCTGAATAATATTGATATCTACATTTTAAATTTCTTGGTGAACCACAGTAATATAAACATGGTTAAGTATATCTTGGTTACGATTGAGAATATCTTGAATGGAAATTTGAAATCTCAAATCAACATGTATCTAGCTATTTTTTCTGAGATTATTTTCCTTTGTCTTGAGTCTTTTAAAATTCTCTTTATTTTTAAGCCGAGAAATTACAAGGTGATTTTTTTGAGTGATGATAGTCTAAGAAGAATTAAAATTGGGTTTTTAGTGAACCAAGAGAATTCTATGATTTGCTTGAAGAAGAAGTAGAGGATTTGTTAAAGAAACCAGATGTGGATGAAACTTCCCATAAGGGTGGAAGGAAGAGGAATTTTAAAGAACCGGAAGGGAAATGAAAAATTACAATGCCTAAAGAAACTCGGTCAGCTCCACAAAATCCAAAGAAGCGAAAGTTTTACCCAGATGAAGTGGTTTCCATGTGGAGATAAGATAAGAAAAATAAGAAGAAAGGGGAGCCTAATTTTGTATTGGATCCTGTTGATGAAAATCTCTAAAGATAATGTTTATTGAGAATCATGAGAAGTAATAAAAATAAAAGATGAAAATGAATAATATGTTCAAGGATGAGATAGTTCAATCTTGTCTCAAGGCTTCTGAGAAATCATCTGAACAACATCAGGTACCAGAACATTTTATGAATGAATCACTCCCTGTGACTCCAAGAAAGAAGGTGGTGATTCCAAAACAAAATCAAGAAGATGATATAGTTAAAGAGGACGAAGTGGAAGTAGGAGAACAAGAAGCTAGTGGGGATATAGAAGACATGATAAGGAAATTGAAGGATTATCATGAGTAAGGGAGTCCTGATAAACATTCAATCTGAACTTCGCAACTAGAGTCTTCAAAGAATGCTACACCATGAAAATAAGATAAGGGTCAGGATGAAGTAAAAAAACCATTTTTAGAAGAAAACAACAATCATGATTTCGTTCATCCAGAAGATCAAGTGGTTGATGTTGTGAAAAAAGAGAGGATGGAGATAAGATTGTTCAATTATATGATAGAAAGCACGAATCACCCAAAACATAAGACATTATTCTGAGAGTTGATAAGGTAAAATAGGTGTTAGTCAATGAAACTAGTAATTTTGTGGTAAAAAAAGAGAATTTGGTGATTCATCGAAGAGGAAATATGACAAGTTATAAAAATATTCCTCAAAAACCAAACACTTAGATTCTGAATCGTCCTCTCTTAGACATGATTTTGTTGTTCCGTCTTTGAAAAAGATGGTTGGAATTATTCCCTTATTTCCAAAAATATATTCAAGATCCTAGATGCTTCAATATTTGATAAGTCATAAATCAGATTCAATTTTCCATGGTTATGTATAAATGTTTCAGACTTGAGGCAGATTTCAAATCTTTTTTCATTGGTTATGTGGCTAATAGAAGATCTTGACAAAAATATTTCAAGCTGGTCAAGGAAGACAATTGAAGAGCTCAGATTATTTGATGAATTTCATTACAATTTCAAGGATTATTTTGACAATCAATATGGGTAGATCAACAACCTTACTAATAGTTTTAAGAAAAATCTTTGTCTTCAATAGACTACTTGGAAGTAGGAAGTTAATGATCTAAATGAGAAACTTAATTTTGTGGCCATGAATTGGAAGAGAGAAAGGGATATAAGAATAAAGTTTGAAGAGAAGCTTCTAAGAATGTACATGTGTTAAAAGCACAAGTATAATGTCTTAAGGTTCCGGAAGAAAAAATTATATCAATGGAGAAGAAAAGAGAAAATCAAGATTAGATGCTTAAGTATATGGAAGAAGATCACAAGGAGATAAATAACCTAAAAACTATTCTCAAGAATTTGATGTTGATAGAGAAAGAAGGATAATTTTTCCATTTCCAGTATTTGGTTGATATTCTTCCATGTACAAATTCATTCAATCTTAATGAAATTTTGGTTGTTCTCTATATATTTAGTTGTTTTGTACTATTTTTTTCTTCAGGCACCATTTTTTTTCCTTTCCCTCTATTCCTTTTTGAAAATCACATAGGAGGAGAAAGGAATGATAAAAAGAATACTAAGAAAGAATATATTTTTATAAGTAAGGGAGAGTACATCTAAAGGGATTTTTTTATCAAATAATTTTTTCGTATGCAAATAAAATGTTAAATATCATTTAAGAAATCAAGAATACGATCTGTGGGATTTCAAAACCTAGAGATGAGTTAATCGTATTCACTTTGATCCATATGTGATGGGAGATAAGTTATTATTTTCTAGTGCATAAAAATTTTAAGTCCTTATATTCTTTTTCATATGGATGTTTGTGCTTTCCAAAAAGGTGGGTATTGTTGAGTCAATAAGATTTACTTATGACATTTCCATTCCTTCAAGTCTTGGAAATCACAAACACCAAATCTTAAGAAAAATTTTATTTTCCCTAGAAATTATGTTAATATGGATAATTATCCTTCCCCAAGGAAATTTTATACTTTCATATGTTTTCAATGTTAAAACTATAGTTTCCCTATTTCTAAATAATTTTTATTCTAAATTCTAAAAATCGGTTTCACACCTAAAACTCCAGAATCTAATAAATCCTTAGTATTAGAGTATTCTATTTTCAGGCTCTGATTTATAGTTCTGAATTCAGACTCCAAATTCTCTAAAATTCAAACCATGAATTCTCTAAAATTCAGACTCTGAATTCTATGAAATTTAAATTGAGAGTTATTTGAAATTCAGATTCCAAATTATCTAAATTTCAGATTCTGAATCCTCTTAAATTCATATATCAAATTCTCTAAAATTCAGATTCCTAATTCTCTGAAATTCAGATTCTTAATTCTCTGAAATTCAGATTCCAAATTCTCTGAAATTTTGATTCTGAATGCTTTGGAATTTGAACTCTGAATTCTGAAGAATTCGGACCCCAAATTCTGGGGAATTAAGACTTTGAATTCTATATAAATCTCGTTTTGAATCCTCTGGGAAATAAAATCCGAACATACATAATTTATATTCTCTAATTTTTATTTTCTTAGACTCCATAATTTTTTTTCCTTAGACTCTAGAAAATTGCATCTGGATAAGAAACCATATTTTTCTTACCCTGGTTATAGTTATGAAACAATGTCATACAATTTTTTTCTAACTAGTCACTGTTTGAGTGACACCTGTATAGGTCCCTACGAGATTCAAGGAAAAATATAAATGTTGGAGGAGGGAGCTGGCCATTGGAGAAATGGCTATAAATATGATCTCATTTGAACAATCTCTCCACAATTGAGAACTGAATCATTAATCTAGAGACTACATGCTGATGATGTAATTTCTAGAGAGAGTGACTCTCAGTACTTGTGCATACTGATCATCTTGTTCATCTTGATTCATACGACTCTGATTGTTGCTGTGTATATTAGAGGACTTCCGTGGATATGAAGACTGAGGTGCCGACTACCTTAATGATTGAGGACTTTTGTGGATAAGAAGGCAGAGGATCCGACAACCTAAAAGTTCAAGGGATTTCGAGGATAAAAAGACAAATTTCGATATTCCTTTTGAGTTCTTACCCTGGTGTGGTAAGACATACATTCTTGAAAGTATAAATCAAGAGACCTTTATCTAAGGTTGTTGGATACCCTTCACATTAAGTTAAAATATTTCATACTTGTTACTTGTTTTGTTTAAATTATATATTCCACTGTATTTTGATAAAGTAAGAAAGTATAACCTTCTTATACTTTCTTATTCTTTTTTATACTTTGATAAGTAAGATTTCATACACATTAAGGTATAATCTATTCCTTGAAATCTTTTATTATGTTTCATTTTTGGAATCATATTTCCAAAACCTATCATGTTTGTAGAACTAAGTGGTCTTTTGAATTTACATTGTCTAACTTTGTTAATCATAGTTTTCCTTAAGGTTAAATTTTTTTTTTAAACTTACAATTCACCACATCTTATAATTGAGCATCTAAATTCATATTTCGATCCTAAACTATCATGTTACAATGATCTTTGCAGGTAACCTTGACATAGGATTTTTATATGCTTATGTATTTTCCATAATTCCTTGTCTTATTCTTATATTTTGATTTCATGGATCATGATCTCTTTTGAATTAGTATTCATGTATTATTAAATGAAAAAAATTATTCTATTATTCATGATTATGATTTTTGATATGTAGGTAATGATCTTCTAATGATCATGATCATGTTATCATACCCATATGTTCATGATATTCTTATGAATTTACTTTATTTACCCTTACTAGAATTTTAGCTCACCAATTTATTATATTTCCATTTCCTTTGTTATAAAGAAAGGTTTTAAGTGGAAATACTAATGGGGAAGATCGTTATGGGAAACATAGAAGACAATTCACTGAGTTAGATGATTTTCTTTCCACGTTTCCAAAGGAACTAAACTACTATGGTTTTGGGTGTCTCTTTTTGTATTTTTTTAAGTATTCAAAAAAAATGGTGTATTATCAATGTACCTTAAGTTTTTGTTATTATATTTTATAATGATATACTCTTAACATAATTAGACTTTACATCACCATTTCAGAATACATAAATCATTACAAAACAGACACCCAAAGACCATATTAGTCATATACCATTGGATACATGGAAACATGAACACTGGTACATAATTGAGCTACACTATATCCCACAAGTTTAATCGTGAATAGAACCCTTATTAGACACATCATAGTTAATACATATATTCATCACCCATGGAAGGAAACATAAATAGGGATGATCTGAGATGCTTAATAAGGGTACAAAAGGAAGATATGTAGGAACAAACATGAGAATATGAGTATGAGAATGCGATCAAAACATTTTAAGATCATACCTTGCATATGAAATATCATAAAAAAGATTCATGGAATAAATATTGTTAATTTATAAGTCATGAATCATATGGAAATAAATTACATAATCTATGAAAGAATAAAATAGGAACAAAACATGGAATTTTGGAAAACATATAAGCATATAACATGATTTTTATAGTATCTATGAAATCAATACCATGAATATATTAGTAGCATAGTTTCACTCCTCATACCATATTGGTAGTCATGGTTAACTCCAATGGACGTATTAGTATCATGAGTACACCCATCATTCCATCTTTATAGTCATGTTTCACTCACATGACCATCTTAGTAGTCAAGGATCATATCCAAGACCATCTTAGTCTATCTCATGAGATATAAACCATTACCCAATTCATTTGAGGGAGATATAGGCACCACCCATATCAAAAATAAATCTTACATACACTTGTCAAAATATCATAATAAATAATATCATAACCCTTGAAATTAAATGGGTTTTATAAACACGTAATCATATTTTAACCTGTGTAAAAGATTTAGGTTTCATAATAATTTCTTCAATGCATAACATGTGAAAAGAAGAAGGTTTAATAAGCATGTAACCCATAAAAATAGAAACAAGATTAAAAAACTTGATTCCAATAAAACCTAAACCATCCTAATAAATAATTGAATGGATCCTTGGAACATATCCCTAATAAGTAATGAGTAACTCCAACATATGACATCTTATATGGGAAATAATAATAAAATATCATTAAAAAACACACTATAAGGAAATTATTCTTTCTCCTTTAAAAAATGAATCTTAAAATGTAAAAAAACATGAATACCATTTTCATGAAAATAAAATTAAAAACATATAAAGTAATCATTGAATTTTTTTAAAGAATTGTCCCATTGAAAATGTTTTGAGGAGGTTGAAAAACTTTTAAAATCATTTTCCCTTAAAAAAATATAAATGAACCTTGAAAACCTTATGAAACCCATCTCTCATTAAAAACATATAAAATAAAGTTGAAAACCCTTTGAAAACAATTTCCATGAAAATATGTTTTTTAAAAAAATTCTTAAAAATCATCATTTTAAACAGGAAATGGATGGTTCAAATAAATGAAAGTGTTTAAATCCATTTTTGCTGAACATTCCTTTTCCACCATAAAAAGTTTTGAACAACACCTAAAATAGAAAACAAAAAAAGATTAAATTTTTAAGAACAAATTTTGTTTAAATTGAAAGAGAATAGTAAAAATTTAATTTAATGATCATAGGATAATTATAGAATATTATTAGAATTATTTTGGATAACATGGTTTTGATGTAACCCAGATTTTTGACCAAACAGATAGGTAAAGCTATGATTTTTTAAAACCACTTTTTTAACTATTATATGTATTAATGAGTATAAAAATGGAATTGATACCCGAATATATAATTAATTACTATATAAAAATAAATTTAATGAGGTGTATTAAGATATATATCATAATATTTCATCAAAGGAAGCATAATAATAAATGATATTAGAGAAAAATGATATTGTTTCATCAAACTCTTACCACTTGGTAACTTTGAACCATACTCCCCAAGTAAAAAAATGAATTTAATCGAAGATAAAAATATTATAAAAACAAAGATAATACTTATATAAATTTTTTATTGCATTTTATAAAGCTCATGAAAAAATATGGGAGTATAACATGGCATGTGTCTCAAATAATGAAAATTGAGAAAAAATTACACTACCTATTTAGTATGTTTTGAAAAAAAATACAGTGAAAGAAATATCATTAAATAAATGGGTAAATACCAATAAATTTAATTAAAATTATAATTGAATAAATAAATGGGAAGTATACACACCACACAAATGGATTTGGTGGTGAAAAAAGAATACATTTCATGGAAATAATAAGTGAGATGAAATTCCCTTAACTTGTGTCTTAAATATCTTTATACTCATACAAGCATCCTACATAATAAATGTATGTTAATTATATATATTCTACAGAATAATATTATTATATCTAATACAATATATGTTGTTATTATTCCCTTATATTTCCCTCTTATCAACAATTATATGTTAAAGTTTCACTTCAAGTAATATCCGCTTTGTTTTTCACATGTGTCTTATTTTGCTATATATTTTTGTCCTTAAACTAATATCATGATTTTAATAATATAAACCATGATATATATATATATATATATATAATTTATTTTCATCATATTTTTATTATTATAATTTATAGTATAAATATGTATGAAATTGAATGCACTATTCATTGAGACGGTAGGCCATATATACGCACGAGCGTCGTTTCACTTGTATTGTCGTATTAGAAGAAATAGAATAAATAAAATACAAGTATATATATATATATATATAATTTTTCTAGTAGATTCATTATATCATTCATATCATATAATTTTACTAAACACATCTTTAATACATTTCATGTAGTGTGTGAACAAATCACATCAGTTTGAGGGGGCGATAGTCCACACATTCTCAAATGAAATTATTGTATTTACATAAAATGAAAAGTAAAAAGATATGTGTTGTAAAAAGATTAAATAATATTAAATACAAATAAATATAATATATAACATATATAAAATTAGTTTACAATACAATTACTACCATGAGAGGTGGTAAAGGAAAAATGATCGATCATCATTTCGTGAGGCGATAGTTCGCCATACACATAAACGGTATTTTCGTTGCCCATTAGATAAAGTTGTGTACAAGTGTAGGCATAAAAATTAATATAAAAATATATAATTATAATTAGGATTAAATTGTTTTTATATAAACATTAAATAATGATATCTTAGTGTGTGGAGAAATAAAATAAAAGAAATGATCTTGAAGAAGGATGGTACCAATTATTCGGGTAACTCCTTCTGGTTTCCCTAAAAGGGATCCATTGGATGGATTTATTCTCAATGTTTGCAATAAATGAGTAAGTAAGGTATTTATAGGTGATAATTGTTTTATATAATTACTTAACATAATTGTCTTTAAAGGTGTACGGAAGTTGGAGGAGAGTAGGTCTTTTTATAATGGAGGGGGAGTGACGTTTTTGTAAAATTTTGGAAAAGGGAAACCCCACCCAAAATTATATTACTTAATATGAATCTAATAGTGGAAAACATTTGATTAATGATTTTAGAGGGTCTATATGTGTCTATACATTGGATTTTAGACAATGTTAAAGGTGGTTTTGAGCCTCAAGGTTCTGGTTGTTTTCCCTATTAAGCCTAATTTATCCTTAATCATAACAATTAATTTTAATTACATTCAATAATAATTTTGGTGAAAAAATAATCTGATATTATTAGAAAATATAAATTATTATAATTCCAAACAAGTAATTAATTTTAAAAAATTAAAAACATATAACTTTAAGAAATTAATTTAAATAAAATCTCATCGGTAGGGTGACAATGTGGGTTTTTAATGTAAAACATTTAAAAGTTTGCTATGTTTGTATAGAAAATTTAAATTTTAAAATGATTTAAATGCCCTCAATTAGATTGATTGATAAAAAATTAATATAAATAAACTTGAAAATAGTCATAAAATATAATTTAACTGTATAAATAAATAATATGAAAAAAAGTGAATTAAATTATAGTATTTTTAAATTTTAATTAAAAACTAAAACTTCTATGAAAAATAAAAAAAATTACACCTAAACTAATTCGTTTGACTCAATTCGCAATATAATGTTTATTTTGACATATTGTATTTATTAATGTGTCATGTTTTGATTAAAAATTGTTTCTCCATCAAAAGGAAGTGAAATTTCCTTAATAAAAATATTGAGTTTTATGTGTTAAATTTTGTTTCTTCTTATATTATGCCTATAAAATATATTGGAGGAATATAATAAATATTTTATTGAATATATATTAAATTACTGTCACTTATTAACTGTAATTAATTTATTTTTTTTAGGAAAACATAGCTTTATGAGCATAAATATAGTTTTCTTAGAAATACTCCTTTTATATTAAATAGGTTCATATATTCATTGGAAATAATGAATTCATTATATAATTTTTCAAACCATAGTTTTTAAAACTTTAGTTAATAATATTCATTACCAATAACTAAACTTCCAGGTTATGTATTAAATAATAATTTAATAATATTTTTTTGTTTGGTAAAAATCGGTCTTGTGTGATATACAAGCCATCAATGAAAGTCAGTCCTGCATGTAACGAAAGATAACCTATGTGTTCTATGTAGATAAATATAAAATTTATTTTACATTTTGTGAATGTCTAATTTTTTATTGTTTATTATTTAATCAAAGAACATTTCTTTAATAAAAATAAGCTATTTTAAAAGTTGTGTGAAATGAAAAATATCAAAAAGATTAAATTAATTCAAAAAACATAATTCACAAAATCTCATGCTTTTAATTATACCCAAATTTTCTGGACATATATCAACAATATCATCCCTTGGATCAACTTTGGACCATTATTTTAACAATTTTCAATAAAAAACATGGTTAGGTTTTTCTTTTTTCAAAAATAGTACCAGAATGCCACTGCTCATCCACTATAAAAGGCCTCCTATACTCCCACTTCCAAAAACCTATAAATCCACTAATGTTAATCCAATATAATCCCAAATATCTCCCCAACATCCCACCATCCTTACTTTAATCCTCACATTGGGATTAAAGCAATCCAATGATGTCATTTGGTGAAAACCAAAAAAAGTTATCCAATGAAGAGGTAACATATTACCTATAGATCCTTTGTCTTATTATCACTCTCCATACCCTCTAATATCCTTATTAATTTATTAATAAAACTAGAACCCTCAATATTTTGAAATTTTTTATTATAATAATTTAACCTACACATACGCAGACATCCATCAAATGGGTACCAAATATATTATTTATATATATAACGAACTATGTCCCCGCAAAATAATGATTGTTCATTATTACTTTACTGCCAATTATGTTAGAAATTAGGATGCTGAAACTATTTTTATATAATATTTATTATTTATGAGTTTTTAATTATTTTTCAGAATATATATTTATAATTTCCATATTGTGTGAAAGTGATAATTTCATTTTAGGAACTATGGGCTACCGCCCCCTCAAGGCAATGTGATTCTTTCAAACAATACCTGGAATGTATTAAAGATGTGTTTAGTAAAATTTTATGATATATTATTTAATTCTTATACTATAATATACACACATATATTTAGTTATATTTCATTTACACTCTATCCTCCAAAATGATAATAAAATAGAAACAACGTTCATACATACGTATGACTTACCGTCCCCTTGAACAATGTATTCTATTTCATACTTATATATAATAAGGATTATTATAATACAAATATAATGAATATACATGATATTTATATCACGGTTCACATTCTCGAAATCATGATAAATATTTAAGGATCAAAGATATTACAAATTAAGACTCCTGATAAGAACAAAGAAAATATTACTGAAATTGAAACCTTAACATAGAATTGTTGACAAGGGGGTAATATAAGGTCATAATAAAACAATATATTGTATTATATATAAGATAATTATTATTTAGAAGATATATAATATCCTTACATTTATTATATATAAATCTTATGTGAGTATTATAAGAGTCAAGACACAAGAAAAAATAATTTCATTCAATATTTATTTCCATGAGATACATGAATTATTCTCCTCTCAATTATTTTATGTAGTGTACATACTACCAATAAATGTATTGTATGAATAATATAATTAAATATATGGGTATTTACGTAACCATTTTTTGATATCTATATCATAGAGTTTAAATTTAAAAATTTACCAAATCGGTAATGAAATTTTGTCTCAATTTTTCTTATTTCAAACATATTCCATGTTATAAAGCTATATTTTTATATGATGTGTATAAAATACCATTTAAATTTTATAAAATTAATCTCATTATTTTCTAGTTAATTTAAAGAACTATGAAATTTCATTTTCCTACATGGGGAGTATGATTCAAGTTACCATGTGGTAATAGTTTATTAAAACAATACCACCATTTATTGGTATTTAATTTCTTAAAAGTGAGCATAAGGGTTCTTGGATATATGTAAAAGGCCTAAAAAAGATGAAAATAAAGATTTTTACACTTGTATCATTATAAAATAGTACAGATATCCATAGATTAAGATTTATAGGGATAACAAACCTCTATAGTGGCTCCCTTGTTTTCAAGAACATCCACAAGATAATTTAACTCCTGATAAGTATGTGTGATGATATAGTTTATGGAAGATAACATGTCAAAGAAGTTTTCCCATCGCATCGATAGCTTCCATGATAGATGTATCACACCGATCTTGACTACTTGCAGAATGGTAGTATATTCTGATTCGAACTATACACTTTTCCAATTCTATTTCTTTGTAATGCACAATGCTTTGATGAAGACATTCATTTATGCATCAAGTGCATTAGTATGTCCACATGGAAAATAAATATCTTCAACTATATCTTCATTCTGATCTCTAAAAATAGAACTGAAGCATGCAGGTCCTGGATTTCCCATTAAGGCACCATCTATGTTACACTTTATCCCACTAGGAAAGGTAGAACTCTAGAATACCTTAGGAATTCCATGAGGTGAGGGGAATTTCCATTTATCATTCACTCTTCTATGAATAATTACATCACTCAACCAAATTTTTAGTTCACAACATATGTTCTAATCGCAAATCGGACAACCTCAAGAATATTGGAAATTGATCCTTGGCAATTGAATTTCTTTTTCTCGTGAATGGCCTAGTTATGAACTCTCAAAATTGTATGCAACAATTCTATATAAGAAACCCAAAACAAAAAGGATGCATGCTTTGTGAAATGTATACCAAGCAAGGCCTTCAAAAAATCATGGAGAGAAGCAGCATGGACAGATTTCACATCAAAAGTTTCAAAGACCATCTTCAATACTGAGGCAGCGGATTTATAGCCTAAGAAGAGGTGGTTCACGTCCTCTCTATATTGATGATAGAGTGCGCATTAAGAGAAGATGTAAATTCCCACACATTGGATGTTTTCATCTACATGAATTTTAATCTAGGATGGCCTCTATAGCAATGCGTACCATGAGGAGAGAATACATTTTTTATAATTTTCAATCCATTGACTTCATTATTGAATTACTTATTGATAGAAGTAATTGGAATCATGATTTATATTAGGATTATATTTAAAAATGAGCATGTCCTACTATATAAGAAACTCATAATTAGATAAAAAATCGGTAATGTCATTAGGGAGGGCTTCCAAGATTTCAATCTGATCATTGATAGTGAATCCATGCTCGATGGGCTAGATACGTGAGCTAATCTACTCAACCAGTCGAGTGCCCAACCAGTTATCATACCAGAATTTGAGAGATGATTTTCTATTGACTAGTCAACATGAAGAAATCATAATCCTTTGGCAGATTTCCCTCAATCCCGGCCATATACAGGACTCCATGTAATTTTATTCCCTGAGATAATTTTATCCAGAAAAATATTTATTTTAGAAACATTATAGATTCAGAGTGGTTATTGATATATCTACAGATATATTTAGAAAGAAGGGATTGATTAAATAGGTGATGATTTATAATTCCAAGACTCGCTAAAGGATGATGCTTGCAACAAATTTTCCAAGGGGTAGTTTTGACCTTTCTTTTCAATATGTTTCCACTCAAAAGAAAAATTATTTATCATTGAGTTGAAATTTTTAGTTACTAAGGAAGGCTAAGAATATACCATTAAGGATTAAACTAATTTTGAAATCACTACATTTTTAACAAGGCACAACCTTCCTGCCATTGATAGAGATTTTCCTTTCCTCGAAGTAAGGGTTTTCCTGATTGACATAAAATTTCTGTAAAATGAGAAGCCCTATGCTTTCCCTGAAAAGGGGGACTCTATGATAAGTAAAAAGTAGTGTGCCCTACCTTATCCCCAATTCGTTTATGATGTAAATCTTCCTTGGAACTAAAATTCACTTTCTATAGTAAATGACATATTTTTTCAATAAAATTTGATTATCTGACACACTTTCATATTGTGATATTTCTCTTTTTATATTATTAATATTATTCTTGTGGCCTTGAGAAAAGACGATGATATTATCAGAATACAAGAGATGGGAAGGGTAAAAAGTACCTTTGGCTGCCTGTATGCCGGTTGCATCCCCTTTATCCAACATGTGAATAAGAAGCCTTCTAATGTAATCCTCAGCAATTGTGAAAATGATATCTAAGAGAGGGTCACCATGCCTTACTCCTATGGAGGAATGAAAATGTCCATCTATAGACCCATTAATTAGAATAGAAATGTGTGCCTATCCAAGAAATCATTTGATCCACTGAATAAAAGAGAAATAGAAACCAAAACTGTGGAGAACATCTCTAGAAAATCCCCAATCAATTTTGTCAAAAGCTTTCTGAATGTCAATCTTAAGAGAAATATTCCCCCCTCTGATGGATTTACGGAGGAGATTCACCCACTATGTGTTGGTAATAAGGAAATCATGGTTGCTTATCTCTTCGAAAAATCTAAATTGATTCCAAAATAAGGTTCTATTTTAGATTATTGTAAGTCTACTAGAAATAATTTTTGTAATCAATTTCTGAATTTTGTTTACAAGAGAAGAAAGTATGAATTGGTTGATATCACTGTCGGTATCCATCTTTGGAATCAAATCAATGAATCAGGCATTAAACCCCCGGGTGAGGGACCCACCACTAAAAAAATGCCTAGCCATATTGCGCACGTCCTTTTGATTGAAATCGTTTTATAATTAGAAGTAATGATTCATGAAAACATATAGTCCAATAGATACCTCTTTTTTAAGTCCAAACTCTACTTCTTGGAATTCAAATTCCAAAAGAGTGGAGCGAAGAAAGGATTTTTCATCTATAGTGACAAGCATGTGAATGATTTCTACCCCAATTTTTAAGATTTTTTGGGGCCCATTTAAGACATTCCAATAGTAAGAGACAATTTGTCTGGAGAACTTTTTTCTTTTATCAAGAAAATGGTCTCTATCTTTAATAAGAGAAAGAGTCTCATTTTCCCTTTGGACCCATTAAATGGAATTGAAAATTTTAGTTTTTCCATCACCATCATTAAGAAACTAATTTTAAAGGTATCCTTATTAGATTTTATTTTATTCTAATGAGGTTTTGAATCTTAGAGTACATCTCAACCTCTAGGAAACTACAACATAAGAAATCATTCCGGGTGATGCCATACTAAAATTCATGCAAGGGGCATTCAAGAGAATTTATTTCTTCACCAAGTATGGTGAATCTATATTTTCTCAATTACTTCAATATGATCTTTATCATTTTGAATTTCGAGATGCAACTAAGAGAGTTAAGTTTGGAGCTGTCTGAACCCCATGTGTCCTAGATAATCTTTGAGAATTCTGGTAGATTAGACCACAGATTATTGAACCTGAACGTGATTGGTAACCACCCCATGTTTTCAATAAGACTCATCATAATCGGGTGACGATCCGAATTGTTATTGGCTATCATGACACATGAAATTGTTCTCCAGTTTCCAAGAGTGTCGTCATTTTCAAAAGATCTATCAATTTGGCTTACTGTTAACCAACTTAAGTGTCTTCTATACCAGGTGTATTTTTCTCCAATAAGAATGATGTATATAATTTTAGACTCCTCAATGAATTCCATAAATTCTTTCATAGACAAACCAATGTACATAAGACCAATTTTCTCATCTGGATAATGAATACAATTAATGTCTCTAATAATCACCTAGGGTTCAGCAGTTATCTTCGAAAGATCCTTTATTTTCATCAAATGTTGTCTTCTTATCCCTTTTTTAATAAGTTAGTTTTCCAAACCATTTTACTATGTAATTTTTTTTCTTTTTAACTCATCTAGAATGTAAGGATTTACCCACATTCCTTTCTTTAAATCCCCATTTTCATTTCTAAATGGTTAATTCTTAATAAATATTTATAAGTGATATTTTAAAATTAATGGTTTTCAATAGTTTTCATGATCCTCTATTTTTTCAAGGGAAAATGGTTTCAAAATGTTTTCAATGAATTTTTTATAAGTAATCAAGTATGTGTTTGGGAAAATGGTTTTTAAAAGTTTTTATGTTTTAAAAATATTTTTTTTAAAATGATAAACTATAATTTAATCATGAATTTTTTTAAATGTTTTTTAAAAATTATTTCCTATATAAGATAACGTCCATTAGAGTTACTCATGCCCTTTTGGGGAAATTATTTAATGAAATCATTAATATTCTTTATCTGAATTCTTTATGTTTTATGGAATGATGTTTCTGAAATCCATTTTTCATGAATGGATTATATATCTATAGAAATCCCTTATTTTCATAGGTTATTTTATGATGAAATGATAATAAAACCGGTTTCTTTTTTCTACATGTTAAGGTAAGATTTCATGTTTATGACACCCATTTCATTTTATGTGTTATGGTATGATTTTTTATGATTTTTTTGAACATTTATGTATGATTTCATTATGAGATGGGTGGGACCTATATCTACTTTCAATGCATTGAGTAATGATAAATGTTTTATGAGCTCAAAGGGTACATGAGAGGGAATCCCAAGCCTAAAACAAGAGGGTATGTGGGAATACATCATCCATGTCCGAAACAAGAGGGTATATAACAGGACATCCTAGGCTTGAATCCAGAGGGTACATGAGAGGGAATCCCAAGCCCAAATTAGGTACATGGGTGATTATCCCAATCCTAACATGTTATAATGGTCTTTTTCGGAAGCCTTGACCTATGGTTTTTATATACTTATGTTTCTTCTACAATTCCATGTCTTATTGTTATATTATTATTTCATGGATAATGTTCTTTATTTTATTAGGATCCATGTATTATGAATTGAAAATATTTATTCTATGATTCATGTTTATGATTTTTTATATGAATGGTATGATCTTATAATGACCATGATCACATTATTATTCCCTTATGTTCATGATATACTAATACATTTCCTTTATTTATCCTTACTAAGAATTTTATCTGACAATATTCTTATGTTTCCCTTAAATGGGTTAGGAAGAATGTTTTTGAAGTATAAATACTAGGGGGAAGATCATTGTGGGAAACATTGAATATATTTCACTACGTTATAATATATTTGTTCCATGAAACCAAAGGAACTAAATTAAGACAGTATTTGTGCAGCTGTTTCAATAATATTTTATGTATTATGCAAATGGGATGTAATATCTATGCATGTTATTAATGGAATAATGCTTGAACGTTTATAAGACATGAATAATAAGAAAGTAAATAACATTATCCACGAAGAATAATATAAGAATAATACATGGAATTTTGGAACTCAAAAAATCATATAAAAATATTATGCCAAGGCAACCAAACATGACATTTGTTATATGTTAGGATTGCGATCATAACCTGTGTACCTGCTTTATGCTTCGGATGCCTTCACTTGTACCCTCTTGTTTTGGGGATGAGATTTCCACCCATGTACCCTCTTGTTTTTAGCATGGTATTTCTTCATATGTTCCCTCTTATTTTAGTAATAGGATGTTCTCCCATTTACCCTTTGATATCATAAAACATTTTTCCTTACCCAACAAACTGGAGGGAGATATAGGTTCAACCCATCTCAAAATCATGTCATACATATATGTGCTAAAAGATTATAAACAATTATATCATAACCCATGAAATGAAATAGGGTTTCATGAAAATTTAATCATATACTAACCTTTAGAAAAGTAAAAGGTTTTATAATCATTTTATCAAATAATAACCTATGAAAATAAGCGGGTTTTATAAGAGTACAACACATCTAAGGGAAATGGATTTAGTAAATATAATTCTGTAAATGTAAACCATCTAGAAAAATAATATGAATGGAAACATCATATAATTTCCCTTTCAAGTCATGTGTAACACCAAAAGATATTATATTTGATGGGAAAAATTATTAAATATATTTAAAATACACTTAAATTGGAAATTGTCCTCTCAACATTGCAAAATGATTATTAAAACATAAAACCTTTTGGAAAACAATTTTCAAGAAAATAAACATAATATCTTATAAAATAATAATTTAAAACATATTTAATGCCCTGATTCAATTGAAATTTTTGAGAGGATCTTGATAAAATTTTGAAAACGTTTTTTCCTTGATAACATATAACATAATATTTAAAACCTATTGAAAACCATTTATTTGAAAATATATTTTGAAAATAATTTATAAAAATTTAACTTCTTAAAAAGGAAAAATGGTCTTCGAAGATTTGATGATAGGAAAATCTGTACCTACAGTATAAGGTAAAATGAAAACTCTTTTTTCATGGGAAAAATTAAAAAAAATTCCCTGTTCAAAAAGATACAATAATATTCCATTAAAAATATTGTTAAAAAAAGCTAAAAATGTGTTTGAATGATCATATGGTTTTATAATATTATTCATGGAATCCATTTTTGGATGGAATAGTTCTGAATGAACACAAATTTATGACTGAAGAGATTGGTAATGACATATTTTATTAAAAAATATTTTCTTTATTATCGTAATAACCAAAGACTGAAAAAATGGTACTAATACATGAATACATCAAGACTAACTGGAGGAGAAGAAAATTAATATGTATTATTAAAATATAGATCCTAATATTTTATTAATAAAAGCATGATCATATATAATATAAATAAACCAAGACATTTTTTCAATAAAATCTGACCTTATGGCAACATTAAGTCATACATATAGGAAAATGAGATTAAATGGATATTAAAATAACAGTTTTTGATGTAGATTCATGAAAAAACATTTCAGTGGATGTTTATACACCTCATTTAAAAAAATAAGTGTATAAAAATGATTGTTTCTCAGAGCAAAATAATAAATTTATGGAAAGTATATACACCATGCAAAAGAAGTGGGTGATGAATAAGGCATGTATCTCATAAAAATAAATAGTGAGATGGAATTCCCTTACCTTGTGTCTTGAATCTATTGGTAATCATTCAAGAGTTCGGTACAATAAAAATAATTCTATTATACATATTTTATATAAGAATATTCTTTTATCTATTATAGTATATGGTTTTCTTATGACCTTATATTTCCCTCTTGTTAACAATTCAATATTAAGATTTCACTTTAGGTAATACCTCCTTTGTTATTTGCATGTGTCCTAATTTGTTATATATTTTCGTACATATACTTATATCAGGATTTCTAGAATCTAGAACATGATATATATATTTTTAATATTCAGTATATGTGTATTATATTAATATATATGATATATAATTAATAAATTAAATAGATAGTTTACAGAGATGGTTGGTCGTACGTACACATGAACAATGTTTCTGTTTTATTATCGTATTGGAAAAAAACTTAATAAAATATATTTATATATATAAATAATTATTCTTTTATAATTATTATATCATATATATCATTTATTTTCACTAAACACATCCTTTAAACATTCCATGTAGTGTGTGAATGAATCACATCGCTTTGAGCAGGCGATAGTCCACACTTTCTCAAAAACAATTATTGTATTTACACAAAATGGAAAGTATAAAGATATTTTTTTTAAAATGATTACATAAGATTAAATACATAATAAATACAATATAAAACATATATTAATAGATTTTATATCCAAATATATACCATTAGAGGCGGTAAAGAATAAATTATGAACCATCATTTCATGAGGTGATGGATCAGTGTAAACATAAATTGTATGTTCAGTACCCATTCGATGGAGGTGTGTATAAGATTTTGTCAAAACCATAATTTAAACTCATATTAGTATATTTAGGATAATAGTGTTTTTATATAATAATGAAATTATGATATTTTATGACGTGGATAAAGAAAATAAATGAATGGAGCCTAAGAATGTATGTAACCTCCTTTTCGGGTAATTTATTTTGGTTTTCACCAAAGGGCTTCCTTAGATGGATTTCATCCAAAAGAGAGACTTCAAGGAGGATGGGTGGGATGTTAAAAAACTAATTTTTTTATATATTTTATGAACATAAATGGCATTAGATGTGTGTGTAAGTGTAAGTATATGGGGCCATTTTAGAGTGGAGGAGGAGTGGTATTCTTGTAAAACTTTGGAAACGTGACACCCAACCATGTTTTTTATTGAATGTGGATACAATAATGGACCCAATTATAACTAAGGGTTTATAGGGTTGAAATGTGATATCCATGTTCTTTTGGATAAATTTATTGGTTTTTTTGGGATGTAAGTTTATGGTTCAGTCCCTTATTAAGCTTAATTTAACCTTAATTGTTGTAATTAATTTTAATCACATTCACTGATATTTTTGGTCAAAAACTAAGATGAATTTAATATATATTATTAATTATTTGGATTCAAAATATGGAATTTATTTTTTAAAATTAAAAACATAGAAGTGGCAGAAATTAATTTAAATATAATCCCACCGACAGGACGACAATGCGGGTTCTCAAAGTAAATTGTTTTTTGAAATGTTTCTATGTCATTATATTAAATTTAAAAGTGAAATTGATCCTAATGAACAAAATTGTATTTTTTGATAAAAATATAATATAAATAAACATTAAAATACACATAAAATAAAATTTAACTATATAAATATACTTGATGAAATAACAGTTGTGAGTTAAAATTCAGTATTTTTAACTATTCATTAAAAATACAAACTTCAAATAAAAATACAAAAAATTACTGATATCCAATTCTTCCACCATACACTTATTTACTATAATGTTTAATCCCAGTTATATGTTATTTGGGGTAACCTTTATGTTTCTAACATTCCTTTTTAAAAGTAATTTTTTGTATTCAATTTTATGATGTGGGTTTCTAAGAAAAGAACTTCAATGTGTTAAAACATTAATAAACTGGATGAATTGGGCGGGATAAATTAACATAAGGGGGGTAGATGTAACAACCAATGATTTTTTTAATTATTTTTTTCAAATTATGTTATTCATTTTGATATTTTTAATCTCACGCAATACTAAAAATAGTTATTTCATATATATTAAACCAATATGTCTGGATTAAGTTACATGAAATTATAAGTTAATCATATACTACATGAAACATAAAGGTTAGGTTTCTATATATGGAACTTTGAGGATATCTTATAATACACATAGGATTGATGCGCCTTGACGACCTATGTAACAAGCCAAACTGAGATTTACTAACCAACAATATATTATTAAAATATTATTATTTAATATATTGACATGTAGCATATCTGTTAATTTAACAGTTATGAATATTATTAACTGACTTACAAAAAACCAATATTTTAAAAAACGTATAATTAATTCATTAGTTACAATGAAACAATTGAAAATAAAAGGAATATTTTTATGGAAAACTATTTTTATGCTTAAAAAGCTGTTTTATCCTATTAAATTAAATTAATTACAATTAGTGAGTGATATTAATGTAATATATATAGACACACACACACACACAAATATATATATATATATCTATATTATATTACACTAAATATTTTTTATATTCATCCAATAGATTCTATTTGAATAAGTTAGGAACCAACAAAATTTTACAGTAAAATTCTATTTTTTTATTAAGGCTCTTTTGCCACTTTCTTTTAGAAAAAAAATTTTTAAATAATTATTTTATAAATTTTAAATAATTAATATTTCAAAATAAAAATATTTTTTAAATCCTAAACTAAAAATTTCATTATGTTTAATATTTGGAATTTTTCTGTGAAGTTTTATTTTTTAAGAATAGTGAAAATACTAAAATTTAATAAAAAACTTTTTTTCATATAATTAATCTATAAGAGTAAATTATATTTATAATTTATTTTAAATTTTAATTATATCATTTATTTTTCAATTTATCTAATTTAGGTCATTGTAATATATTTCACATAAAAATTGGTTATAAAAACATAGCAAAATATTGAATGTTTTTAATTTTAATCCCCACTTTTTCATCATGTACATGCGATTATAATTAAATTAATTTTTCCACATAGGTGATTTAAATTTTGAAAAATTTATTCCATATTTTGAGTTAAAATAATTTATAAATTCTTAATAATATCAACTTATTTTTATCCAAAAATATTAGTAAAGGTAATTATAATAAATTACAATGATTAAGAATAAATTAAGCATAATAAGGGACTAAACCCAAAATTTCAGGCCTAATATAAACTAGAAACATTTCAAAAAAAACATTTTATGGAAATATTTATAACATATCTTACCTTTTATTAACTTTTTAGAATTATTGGATCCATTTTCCATAAAAATATATGGGTGAGGTTTCTAGTTTCTAAAATATTACAAGAGTGCCACACTTCCTCAACTAAAAGGCCTCCTCTCCTCCCACATCCACACACTTCTCAAGACACTTATTTTCCGCCATGATATACCCAAAAATATCCCCAAAATACCTTTATTACTTTATTATCTCTCCCTTTTGGATGAAATATATCCAATAAATTCATTTAGTAAAAACCAAATGTGTTACCTAAAGAATATGTAACATCCTCCCTTAAGAACCTTTATCTTATTATAATTATCCATACTATCCACTATAATTATTCAATTATTATATAAAAACACTATTATAATCAATATACTAATATGTTGTTATTCTAATAGTTCTACCTACACATACACACACTTCCATCTAATGGGGAATGAACATACTATTTATATGAACGACGAACTACTGCCTCACAAGAGGATGAGGGTTCATTCCTACTTTACAACTTATCATGGTGGAAATTATGATGGAAACCCAATATTTATATAATATTTATGAATTTTATAGTCTCTTTAATATTATTTAAAAATATTACAACACATATCTTTATACTTTTTATCTTGTGTAATTATGATAATTTTGTTTGAAGAAGTGTGGTCTACTGCCCCCTCAAAGCGATGCGATTCATTCACACACTACATATAATGTATTAAGGATATGTTTGGTATGATATATATGATATCATGAATATACTAGAATATATATATATATATATATTTAATTCACTCTTTTTCTTCTAATATGTTAGTGAAACAGAAACAACATTCATGGGTATGTACGACCTACCATCTCTATGAATGGTGTATTCCATTTCATACATATACAACCTATAGATTCTTATAATACACATATAATTAATGTAAATGTTATTTTTATCAGGTTTTACATTCTATAAATCATGATATTAGTATAAGGATCCAATATATAAAAAATTACGACACATGCTAAGAACAAAGAAGATATTACCTGAAAGGAAACCTTAACTTATAATTATCAATGAGCGGGTAATATAAGGTTATAATAAAACCATATATTGTATTATATATAATAATATTAATCTTTAAAATATATATAATAAACATAAATTTATTATCGTGGAATCTGGTATTTTTATGAAGAGAGTCAAGACACAAGCTAAGGGAATTTTATCACTCTTTATTTTTGTGAGATTCATACCTTACCCCTCTCTTTGGTCGGAAATACATGTTTATTCAAAACCTTTATTTCCATAAAAGGATTCCATGAATATTTTACTAATATTATATGTTCATTAAAAGAAATTTTTACCCTTTTTTATTTTAAAAATGTTTTCAAAGGAATACTCTGGTGGCTTTTCAAATGAGGCATTTTTCTAACCTTTTTACCATGAAAAAAGAATTTTCATTTTACATCATACAACATGTACATATTTAGACACCATAATTATTTAAGTCCTTATTTTAGTGTTTAAAACGTTATATTTCAAGAAAATATTTTTAAATGATATTTCCTGTAACACCCCAAGCTTCCACGGTACGTTTCCCTTCAAATAATGCGATAGCGTGTGCTGTACACAACCTCGAGTTCTAACACACACCACAACTAATTAAACTAGCCGTTGTGAATAGTAATACCTAATTTTTGAAATCATATATATTTTATATTTCAAAATGGACTTCATTTTTGGATTCTGAATATTGAAATTATCCTAG
The DNA here is from genome assembly GCA_963277665.1 of Viscum album. NCBI lineage: Eukaryota > Viridiplantae > Streptophyta > Magnoliopsida > Santalales > Viscaceae > Viscum > Viscum album. The sequence continues at coordinate 1,573,433,770 of OY728119.1, read as the reverse complement.
GGTGAAATTTTGGTACTTTTCGGATAACTTTTATATTTTGATGAATAGTGAAAATTACTAAATTTTAATTAAAAACAACTTTTTTAATCAAAATAATTAATAGTGATAAATTATGAATTTGAGTGGTTTTAAAGTATATTTAGAATATATTTTTACCATTTAATTTAATGTTGGTCATTGGACATAATTTTACAATTAAACCGAACATAAACAAGTGTCAATCTTTTGATAGTTATTATCTCTTAAAAACACGCTTTTTGTTTTGACAGCGGGAATTAATTTTAAATTAATTTATGACACTTCTGTATTTTGAATTTAGGAAAATTGATTCAATATTTGGAATTAGTATGTTCAAATTTTTTAAATAGGTAACTTTTATTTTTAGACATTTTGAATAATTACTGCGGTAAATATTTTATTTACCATGGTTAAGGGTAAATCCGATAAATAAGGGTTAAAAAATAATATTATAATAATACTAAATTACACTAAAACGTGTCTTAAACCTATTTGTTGATACATGGTCGAACATGGGCATCTTTGGGTCTATTTTGGGACCCCATGGATCCACTTGTAAGTGATAATGACACTTTATTTTAATTAAGTTAAAATGAATACAAAAATGACACAAGCATATATCTTTTAGAAAAACAATTGTTACATAGGGTTATATATGTTGGATTTTAGATTATAAATATTAATTAGAAAGATAAAAAGATTTCCTACATAATGATATTTTATTTATAATTTTTAGACATTAAATAATTTATTTTATTTATGACACAATGATGATGCAGTAATTACTATAATAGTAAATAATTAAAATAATTGATATTATAAATACCCAAATAAATATAATATGAAACTTTTAATGAATTAAACTAATTTTATATGATAATATGATATATTAGGATTTATATAATTGACTTTTTTCGAAGTAATAAATCTGTTATGAGTTTCACAAAAATCAACTACTGAATAGTGTCAAAATTGACATAAAAGAGTTCTTAAAACAAATATTATATTATTAATTGATATTAAATTCCTAAAAATCTAAGGTTCGGCCAGGAGACTTATATCATGATAGGTTCATCATTAATGGACCACATGGGGGTCGCTTGGATGTATGTAGTAAGTTTATTAACCATATTATATAAAAATACAAAGAGACATTGTAAAAGTGAAACTAATTAACTTAAAGTTAATACTTAAAGATAAGGTTAATATAAGTACCCAAACCTGTCTAAATTCTATTGGTTGAGTTGTTTTCGACCCATCCCCACCTTAAACTTTGAATAGTCAACTTTGGAGCCATTAGAAACCGAATATGAATTTATTATAAACTAATATTTCTAGCTTTTCCAAAGGTGCCCCTCACTTCTCTTATAAAAGGGAACTCCTCCTTCTCATTTCTTCACACCTTAAAAGCCTTTTGGTTCGGCCAAACTCTGCCCAAATACTCTCCCAACTTCCCTAAATACAACCTAGGGGCCTTAGTTTGATCATAAAGCCAACGTAAGGAGCCCTTTTGATCAAATCAAAGGGAAGAACCCGAAGAAGAGGTAATGATTTCACCACCCTTTTCAAAGTTCATTTCTTCTTCCACTTCTTCTTCCTTTGTTTTTACCATTCTAAAATAATAAATCTAGTATCATATATATACTGTGATGTTATTATAAATATGGTACAACCATATTCAGTATTCTATCCACCCTTTTAATAACATGTCACCATACGTGCGTACGTACGGCTTACCGTCTCCACGTCGTGGTGTAATTGTTATTCAATATAATATTATTTGGATGGGTATAATAATGATCTGTAACTCATGTAAATAATAAATATAACATGGTAATTATTCTGTATATATGATATACCATCCATTTATATATTATTTTAATATCAAAAGAATGATATTGTCGCTCGTGCGTACGTACGGACTACCGTCTCCACGAACGCAATGAGATTCATTATCCATCGTATCCATTCAAGTATAATTATCATTTTGTGATTTAAAAATGATGTTTAAGGACTTTATATCATTCTGGATATGAATAATATAAAACTTATCCTTTACAAACATGTCTTACGTAACAAAACATATAAAAGAAAACAAGTAAGTTAACACCCGAAACAACGATAATACTAAGATATTATTATAAATCGATATTAAAAGATCATATATGATATCATATTAATATATATGATTCTTGTATAATTTAGTAACAATTATTTCACCATTATACAGGAGGTTAACCTACCCCAACCAAGGAAAATTACAAGGTAAGGGTTTACTTTACAACCTCTTCATTATCCAAGGTTGTTTATACGTAATAATCTACTGGGATCTCTTTATCATCCACATCCATGTTTCTTAAAAATGTATTTCAAAACATTTTTAATATTTACTAGAATATGAGTTAAAGTCATTTATACCCTTTTTGACTTTTAGAAGTGGTTTATAAAGGAATATTTCGGTCGTTTTCAAAACAAGGTCCTTTTTAACCTTTTCGACAGAATTAAGGTAAGAATGTTTTTTTAACTTATACGGCGGGTGCGGCTATTTTCCGCCGTTATAAAATCTTCAATGCTTCCCTTACAAGATTATAAGAATATTTTCAAAGAAAATGTTTTATTTTATATGGATCTTAAATGATTTCAAAATAAAAGGAGATATTTCTTTTAAAAGAATTTTGATTTCATCTATGTCAACATCCTTTGATGGATTTTAAGATTATTTGAAGTTGATTTATTATGATACAAAACTTCTATATTGTATTGAAGGTTTTGTGATATGTTTGACTGTGGATGTGCTATTTTTATACCATTAATGGTTTATGGTGAAAGTATTGACATTTCGTATGCTAGTTTTAATACGAATGTTTATGTTATGTTTAAACCTTTTCATATGGGAAGGCATTGGACTTAATATGTGACGGGTGGAGCCCGCTATAGCTCCTCGATGAATCGGTAGGTCTCATGAGACAAACTAGTGTCTTGGCACAAGGCCTTGACAAAATCTTATTTGTAGTCTTGGCACGAGGCCTTGGCTATGTGGTTATGATAGTCTGGCATTATGCATTCCAACATTATGAAAGTGGTTATTGATTTTTGCATGTGATTATTCGATTAGTAGAATATCCATGTGAATAAGTAAATGGCATTATTTCATTTTATTTATGCCATACCATGTTGAAAGTTCATGTTTGAAAGGATTTTGTTTTAGTTAAACATTGCCTCAAATGTTTATTCTTATTTATGAAAGTTTCCGCTATATTGTTATCCTTACTGGGCATTTGAGCTCACCCCTTTTCTATGTTTTATTTTTCCCAGGAAGTGAAGAAGTAAATTATGAATGACCTGCAGGGATGTTATGTGGGGATATGAGTGTGGTTTATGGAGACATTATGTTGTTGTAGTAGTTTTTCATTTTATGATGTAATGTAAAACTTATGAATATATCTAGTGTTTCCAAGGCTACTAAACCAATCGGTCTTTCGAGATTTGATCTTTCTTGTGATCATACCAATGTTATGTAATAATGCACCGACTCTGGGTAACTAGGGTCGGGGCGTTACAGTTGGTATCAGAGGAAGTTTAGTACAAACCTTGGAAGCTAGATTTAGATAAACTCTGATTAGAGCACGTAGACCTAAGATGAACTTTGAGGATTAGTATATAAGAACTTCCTAGAATTTTGGTATTGTAGAGATTTTGTGAGTTTTCCGAGCAATACATCCCTGTCTGGATACGAGCAGGTAGAGGCGGCTCTGGCACAGATGTACCTAGGGGTAAAACCCGAAAACACCACTTTGAGCTAGACTCGAACGGGAACTGGTGCACGACAACGGGCCTTGCTGCACTCTTGGTTACGACAATCCCGGGGGATATGCTTAGGATAACTCTAATTTTCTTTACAAATAATTATGAAGGGTTTATGAGTATATACTTCCTCAAAGAAAACATTTTTATGATTATGGATTATATCCATAAATAGTTCAATTTATGTTAACTGTTTTATAAGTATGGGATTATGTATTTTGATTCATAAACTGATCTAGTTTATGCCATTGTTTAGAAATGGCGCCTAGTGGAAGAAATGGAAACCGTATCAATGCACACACTCCATGTAGGGATTGCACTCCTGTTCAAGATAATTATAGTGGGGCTGGTGATGCAACTGGTGCCGATCAGCTAATCACCATACTGGGACAACTTACTCAGGTTATGAATAATAACCTTACCCGTTTGGAGCACCCTGATCCGCAGCGTGGAGGATCAATGTTAGATCGATTCATGAGGCAACAACCACCAACGTTCAATGGGAGTACAAATCCCTTAGTAGCCGAGCAGTGGATAAATTCCCTAGAGAAAATATTTCAGGCTTTGGGGAGCAGTGAAAGGGAAAAAGTTATCATGGCAGTTTACCGCCTCACTGGAGATGATGATCAATGGTGGTCATTGATTCAAAACATGAAGGAAGATGATGAAGTATCAAATATGGAATGGAGGGAGTTCAAAGATCTGTTTTTAGAAAAATACTTTCCTCGTGACCTTAGAGCGGATATGGAAATGCAATTTCTGGGTCTGAGACAAAAGGAGGATGAGAATGTCACAAAGTATGAGGCTAACTTTACAAGGTTAGCGAGTAATGTTGGAGATTATATTCGAAACCCAAGAATTAAGATTGATCGTTTCTTTGATGGGTTAAAACCATTTCTCCGTCGAGCATTAGTCTCACAATCCTTTTCATCGTACGAAGACATTGTCTCATGTGCTATCAAGACCGAAAAGGAATTCTCTAAGTCTTATGACTTTAAAGCAAAGCAAGAGAAGAAGAGACCTGCTGATCAATCTGGGAATGGAAATAAGGGGAAGAAGGGAAAGGTTGAATATCCATCTTGTGGTAAATGCGGGAAGAAACATCCTGGTACTTGCTTGAAGGGAATGGGAGTCTGTTACAAGTGTGGTGAAAAAGGCCACTAAGCTCGTGATTGCAAGGGGAAGAAGGAAGCTACCAACGTTCAGTGCTACAATTGTAGGGAGATGGGGCATTATGCAAATGCATGTCCTAAGCGTCAGGAGAACTTACCTCCGAAAAGGCCAAGGGATCAAGGCCCGGATTATGCTATCACTACTGTAGAGGTAGAAGCTCCAAAAGACATGGTGGCAGGTAATTTAATGGTTTCCTCAAGTTTAGCAAATGCATTATTTGACTCTGGATCGTCGCATTGTTTCATATCTTCCCAGTTTGCTAAGAAAATTAGATATTTCCAATTTGATTTAATAAGGGAGTTGTCAGTTAAAACTCCTAAGGGAAGTATCATTGCAACAAAGTTTTGTGAATCAGTCCCCATTAGAGCATATAAATTTTCTTTATCTGCTGATCTCATAGTCATACCTATAATTTAGTTTGATATAATCCTCGGTATGGACTGGCTTTCGGACTATGATGCGAAGATTTATTGTAAGAAGAAAGAGGTTACGATTCTTGATGATAATGATAAGGAACACCTTATCTTTAGAGCAGAATCGTCACCACCTAATTCTTATTTAGATCCACCCCCAATAGCTCAACTTAATTCAATTATTGGGGAGGAAGAGAATGAAATAACTATCGGTGAGGAAAGGAATGTTCAAATAGAGGATGTACCTGTTGTGAAAGAATTTGTAGATGTATTTCCGGAAGATTTACCTAGACATCCTCCAGAACGAGAAGTTGAGTTTTCCATTGATTTGATTCCTGGATCAAGGCCTATATCGAAGACCCCTTATAGAATGACCACTGTAGAATTAGTCGAACTAAAGAAACAACTAGAGGAATTGAGTCATAAGGGATTTATTCGCCCTAGTGTTTCTCCATGGGGAGCCCCTGTTCTTTTTGTTAAAAAGAAAGATGGATCTATGAGGTTATGTATCGACTACAGGGAGATCAATGCTATAACGATAAAGAACAAGTATCCCCTACCTCGTATTGATGATTTATTTGACCAACTACATGGAGCTCAATACTTTTCAAAGATTGACCTTCGACCTGGATACCATCAGTTGTGTGTGAAGAAGGAAGACATTCCGAAGACAGCATTTCGAACCAGGTATGGGCATTACGAGTTTACTGTAATGCCGTTTGGATTGACTAATGCACCCTCTGTATTCATGGATCTGATGAATAGAGTTTTCAAGGAGTATCTCGATGAATTTGTGGTGGTATTTATTGATGATATCATGGTATACTCCAAAACCTACGAAGATCATGAAAATCACTTGCGCATTATCTTGAAGACTCTGAGGAGGCATGAATTATATGGGAAGTTTAGCAAGTGTGAATTCTGGCTTCAGGAGATTTCTTTTCTTGGCCATATTGTCTCTAAAGATGGAATCTCTGTTGATCCTTCTAAGACCAAGGCAATCCAAGAATGGCCAGAACCTACGAGTATAACTGAGGTACGTAGTTTTATTGGTTTGGCAGGTTATTATCGAAGTTTCGTCCAGAATTTTGCCCGATTGCCTAACCCATTAACGAAGCTCACACGTAAAGGGGTTAAATTTGTTTGGACAAAAGAGTGTGAAGAATGTTTTGAAGAACTGAAGAAAATATTAGTCAATGCTCCTATATTGACTCTACTATCTGGGAATGATGGGTTCGTTATTTATAGTGATGCATCAAAGAAAGGACTTGGTTGTGTCCTTATGCAGAATGATAGAGTTATTGCCTATGCATCATGACAGTTGAAAATTCATGAACAAAACTATCCTACTCATGATCACGAGTTAGCAGCTGTGATCTTTGCTTTGAAGATATGGAGGCACTACCTCTATGGTGAAAAATGTGAGATTTATATTGATCACAAGAGTTTGAAGTATATTTTCTCACAAAAAGAACTCAACATGAGGCAAAGGAGATGGCTTGAATTACTCAAGGATTATGATTGTACGATACACTACCACCCGGGGAAGGCAAACAAGGTGGCAGATGCTTTGAGTAGAAAAGACCATGGAGTTTTGAAAAATATGAGAATTGAAAGGGATCCAATTTTCATGGATCTAGTGAAGATGGACATGGGAATAACCAGGGAAGGTGAAACATCAATGCTTTTTCAAATGGTTGCCAAACCATATTTACTAGAAAGGATTAAGAGTTCTCAGACCGATGATGAAGAATTCCAAAAGAAGATTAAAGCTGTGAATGATGGGAAATTGAGAGACTTTGTGTATGAAGATGGAATTTTGAAATACAGGAAGAGACTATGTGTTCCCGATTTACCTGATCTAAAAAGGGAATTGTTGGATGATGATCATAGTTCCAATTTCTCTATACACCATGGGAGCACCAAAATGTATAGAGATTTGAAGGAACATTTTTGGTGGGACAACATGAAGAGGGAGATTGCTGATTTTCTGTCATGATGTATGTTTTGTCAACAAGTTAAAGCTGGAAGGCAACAGCCTGGAGGAGTCATGCAACCTCTTCCCATACCGGAGTGGAAATGGGATAATATTACGATGGACTTTGTCATGGGGCTACCAAAGACTCCTAGAAGGAATGATGCAATATGGGTGATTGTTGATCGTCTTACCAAGTCAGCACATTTTCTTGCTATAAGAGAAGATCTACCCCTGGAACGTCTAGCGAGACTATATATTAATGAATTTGTGAGACTTCATGGAGTACCCTTATCAATTGTTTCTGATCGTGATCCCCGTTTTACTTCAAGATTTTGGAAAAGTCTTCAGAAATCCCTGGATACAGAACTTCATTTGAGCACTGCATACCACCCTCAGACAGACGGACAATCAGAACGGACTATTCAAACCTTAGAAGACATGTTGAGATCTTGATCACTTGACTTTCAGGGTATGTGGGATCAATATTTACCTCTGGTAGAATTTTCCTATAAAAATAGCTTCCATTCGAGTATTCATATGGCACCATATGAAGCATTATATGGAAAGAGATGTCGTACGCCAACCTGTTGGGATGAAGTTGGTGAAAGAAAACTTGTAGGCCCAGAACTGGTGGAGGAAACGGTGGAAAAGGTGAATGTAATCCAAAATCACATCAAAGCAGCTCAAAGTAGGCAGAAGAGCTATGCCGGTAATCGAAGGAAGGATTTGGAATTTCAAGTCGGTGATCATGTTTTCCTGAAGGTATATCTGTGGAGGGGAGTCATACGTTTTCGTAAGAAAGGTAAATTGAGTCCCAGGTACATCGGACCTTTCGAAATTCTAGAAAGAATTGGGGTTGTAGCTTACCGATTGGCAATGCCGCCAAGTCTCTCCAAAGTTCACGATGTGTTCCACGTATCTTTTTTGAGAAAATACATGCCTGACCCAACGCATGTACTCACCTATGAGGAATTAGAACTGGAACCCGATCTGTCTTATTGTGAAGAGCCTGTCAGGATTCTTGATACGAGAGAACAAGTGCTGAGAAACCGGACGACGCGTCTGGTAAAAGTTCTGTGGAGAAACCATAAGATGGAAGAGGCAACGTGGGAACCCGAGGAACTTATGACGAAGAACCACCTGAGTCTTTTTATGCAGTAATACCCTAGAAATTGCGAGGACACAATTATTTGAAGGAGGGGAGAATGTAACACCCCAAGCTTCCACGGTACGTTTCCCTTCGAATAATGCGATAGCGTGTGTTGTACGCAACCTCAAGTTCTAACACACACCACAACTAATTAAACTAGCCATTGTGAATAGTAATACCTACTTTTTGAAATCATATATATTTTATATTTCAAAACGGACTTCATTTTTGGATTCGGAATATTGAAATTAGCCTTGGGTGAAATTTTGGTACTTTTCGGATAACTTTTATATTTTGATGAATAGTGAAAATTACTAAATTTTAATTAAAAACAACTTTTTTTAATCATAATAATTAATAGTGATAAATTATGAATTTGAGTGGTTTTAAAGTATATTTATAATATATTTTTACCATTTAATATAATTTTGGTCATTGGACATAATTTTACAATTAAACCAAACATAAACAAGTGTCAATCTTTTGATAGTTATTATCTCTTAAAAACACGCTTTTTGTTTTGACAGCGGGAATTAATTTTAAATTAATTTCTGCCACTTCTGTGTTTTGAATTTAGGAAAATGGATTCCATATTTGGAATTAGGATGTTCAAATTGTGTAAATAGGTAACTTTTATTTTTAGACATTTTGAATAATTACTGCGGTAAATATTTTATTTACCATGGTTAAGGGTAAATCCAGTAAATAAGGGTTAAAAAATAATATTATAATAATACTAAATTATCCTAAAACGTGTCTTAACCCTATTGGTTGATACATGGTCGACCATGGGCATCTTTGGGGCTATTTTGGGACCCCATGGATCCACTTGTAAGTGATAATGACACTTTATTTTAATTAAGTTAAAATGAATACAAAAATGACACAAGCATATATCTTTTAGCAAAACAATTGTTACATAGGGTTATATATGTTGGATTTTAGATTATAAATATTCATTAGAAAGATAAAACGATTTCCTACATAATGATATTTTATTTATATTTTTTAGACATTATATAATGTTTTTTATTTATGACACAATGATGATGCAGTAATTACTATAATAGTAAACAATTAAAATAATTGATATTATAAATACCCAAATAAATATAATATGAAACTTTTAATGAATTAAACTAATTTTATAGGATAATATGATATATTTGGATTGATTTAATTTACTTTTTTCGAAGTAATAAATCTGTTATGAGTTTCACAAAAATCAACTATTGAATAGTGTCAAAATTGACATAAAAGAGTTCTTAAAATAATATTATATTATTAATTGATATTAAATTCCTAAAAATATAAGGTTCGGCCAAGAGACTTATATCATGATAGGTTCATCATTAATGGACCACTTGGGGGTCGCTTGGATGTATGTAGTAAGTTTATTAACCATATTATATAAAAATACAAAAGAGACATTGTAAAAGTGAAACTAATTAACTTAAAGTTAATACTTAAAGATAAGGTTAATATAAGTACCCAAACCTGTCTAAATTCTATTGGTTGAGTTGTTTTAGACCCATCCCCACCTTAAACTTTTAATAGTCAACTTTGGAGCCATTAGAAACCGAATATGAATTTATTATAAACTAATATTTCTAGCTTTTCCAAAGGTGCCCCTCACCCCTCTTATAAAAGGGCACTCCTCCTTCTCATTTCTTCACACCTTCAAAGCCTTTTGGTTCGGCCAAACTCTGCCCAAATACTCTCCCAACTTCCCTCACTACAACATAGGGGCATTATTTTGATCAGAAAGCCAACCTAAGGATCCCTTTTGATCAAGTCAAAAGGAAGAACCCGAAGAAGAGGTAATGATTTCACCACCCTTTTCTAAGTTCATTTCTTCTTCCACTTCTTCTTCCTTTGTTGTTACCATTCTAAAATAATAAATCCAGTATCATATATATACTGTGATGTTATTATAAATATGGTACAACTATATTCAGTATTCTATCCACCCTTTGAATAACATGTCACCATACGTGCGTACGTACGGCTTACCGTCTCCACGTCGTGGTGTAATTGTTATTCAATATAATATTATTTGGATGGGTATAATAATGATGTGTAACTCATGTAAATAATAAATATAACATATTAATTATTCTTTATATATGATATACCATCCAATTATATTTTATTTTAATATCAAAAGAATGATATTGTCGCTCGTGCGAACGTACGGACTACCGTCTCCACGAACGCAATGAGATTCATTCTCCATCGTATCCATTAAAGTATAATTATCATTTGGTGATTTAAAAATTATGTTTAAGGATTTTATATCATTATGGATATGAATAATATAAAACCTATCCTTTACAAACATGTCTTACGTAACAAGACATATAAAAGAAAACAAGTAAGTTAACACCCGAAACAACGATAATACTAAGATATTATTATAAATCGATATTAAAAGACCATATATGATATCATATTAATGTATATGATTCTTGTATAATTTAGTAACAATTATTTCACCATTATACAGGAGGTTAACCTACCCCAACCAAGGAAAAGTACAAGGCAAGGGTTTACTTTACAACCTCTTCATTATCCAAGGTTGTTTATACGTAATAATCTACTAGGATCTCTTTATCATCCACATCCATGTTTCTTAAAAATGTATTTCAAAACATTTTTACTATTTACTAGAATATGAGTTAAAGTCATTTATACCCTTTTTCACTTTTATAAGTGGTTTATAAAAAAATATTTCAGTCATTTTCAAAACAAGGTCCTTTTTAACCTTTTCGACAGAATTAAGGTAAGAATGTTTTTTTTAACTTATACGGCGGGTGCAGCTATTTTCCGCCGTTATAAATTCTTCAAAGCTTCCCTTACAATCTTATAAGAATATTTTAAAAGAAAATGTTTTATTTTATATGGATCATAAATTATTTCAAAATAAAAGGAGATATTTCTTTTAAAAGAATTTTGATTTCATCTATGTCAACATCCTTTGATGGATTTTAAGATTATTTGAAGTTGATTTATTATGATACAAAACTTCTATATTGTATTGAAGGTTTTGTGATATGTTTGACTGTGGATGTGCTATTTTTATACCATTCATGGTTTATGATGAAAGTATTGACATTTCGTATGCTAGTTTTAATACGAATGTTTATGTTATGTTTAAACCTTTTCATATGGGAATGCATTGGACTTAATATGTGACGGGTGGAGCCCGCTATAGCTCCTCGATGCATCGGTAGGTCTCATGAGACAAACTAGTGTCTTGGAACAAGGCCTTGACAAAATATTATTTGTAGTCTTGGCACGAGGCCTTGGCTATGTGGTTATGATAGTCTGGCATTATGCATTCCAACATTATGAAAGTGGTTATTGATTTTTGCATGTGATTATTCGATTAGTAGAATCTCCATGTGAATAAGTAAATGGAATTATTTCATTTTATTTATCGCATACCATGTTGAAAGTTCATGTTTGAAAGGCTTTTGTTTTAGTTATACATTGCCTCAAATGTTTATTCTTATTTATGAAAGTTTCCGCTATATTGTTATCCTTACTGGGCATTTGAGCTCACCTCTTTTCTATGTTTTATTTTTCCCAGGAAGTGAAGAAGTAAATTATGAATGACCTTCAGGGATGTTATGTGGGGATATGAGTGTGGTTTATGGAGACATTATGTTGTTGTAGTAGTTTTTCATTTTATGATGTAATGTAAAACATATGAATATATCTAGTGTTTCCAAGGCTACTAAACCAATCAGTCTTTCGAGATTTGCTCTTTCTTGTGATCATGCCAATGTTATGTAATAATGCACCGACTCTGGGTAACTAGGGTCGGGGCGTTACATTTCAAAAGTAATGGTTTTTAATATTATTTAATAAATTTTCAAGGAAAATGTTTTTCAAATGTTTTTCATGCTCCTCAAAACTATTTCAAAGGAAAAATTATTTCAAAATATTTTTAATGAATTCTTTAAAATATTTAATTTTTATTTTCATGGAAATGGTATTCAAAAGGATTTAAATTTTAATATTATGTTTCCCAAGTTTAGAGTATTATTTCTTCATAAAGTAATTTGAAAAGATATTTCAAAATTATTTCTTAGATAAGATAACATCCATTGGTATTACCCATACCTTTTTCGGGAAATGATACAATGTTTTAATTCATATTATTTATTTTATTGGTTTATTTTTTATGTTATAATTTTTATAAAATTCATTTCTCTTTTACAAGTTATATGTTTATGAAACCCACTTTTTTTTCATAGTTTATACTTTGATTAAATGATTATGAAACATGAATCTTTTCTATAGATTAATATATAATTACATATTAATGTCACCCATTTCATTTCATGGGTTATGATATTATTGTTTATAATATTTTAGAATATGTTTTTTTTGTTTTATTTTGATATGGTTGAGACCTATATCTCCCTCCAATGAATTGGATAATGATACATGTTATTTGGGATCAAAGTGTACACAGGAAAATATCTCAATCTCGAAACAAGAGGGTACATGGGAGGACACACCATGCCCTAAAAAAGAAGGTATATAGAAGGAAATACCATTCCCAAATCAAGAGGGTACACAGGAGTACATCCCAAGACCGAAACAATAGGGCACACGGGAGGCTATCCAAAGCTTGATGTAAGTACATGGGTGATTATCCCAAGAAAAACAACGTACAATGGAATGGGTAGAAATCCTTGAAATAGGGTTTTTATATCCTTGTGAGTCTGCAAAAATTACACGTCTTATTCTTATATTATTCTTTCATGGATCATGTTCATTATTTACATATGATTCATATCATATGAACTGAAAATATTTTTTCTATGATTCTAAATTTTGATATTTGATATGTAGGGAATGATACCCTATTTTAATAATAATAATCGCATACCCTTATACTCATGATTATTTTTACATATACCCCTTGTTTACCCTTACTAATTATATTATCTCACACCTTTTATGTTTTTCCCCCAATGAGATGAAGATATATATTCTGTTTGACAAGTCTAATAAGGGTATTAGTTAATAAGAACCTTGTGAGATATAAGGTAGCTCACTTATGTACTAGTGTTCATGCTCCCATGTTTCCACATAAACTAAACTAATACGGTGTTTAGGAATCATATTTTTTTAATGTTTTATTTATTCCAAAAATTTTATGCGGTGTCTATATACGTTAAGATTGGGTTATTATAGTAGGACGCAATCTTAATAAACATATACATTACATGAATTTTTTAGAATAAATAAAACATTAAAAAATCATATGCTGAAAAAGAATATTAATTTAGTGACTTTGGAAATATAGAAACCTCAACATAGGTACATAGGTGAGGTACATTATCTCCCACTAGGATCTTCTTAACTCGAACCCTTCTTAGACACATCAAATATAATACATATCTTCATAAATCGGGGGAAAGGAAATAAAAAAAGGGTTGATTTCAGATGATCAGTAAGGGTTAAAAGGGCGATATAGAAACACAGTCATGAGTATAATTGTTTGAAAACATGATAATGAAAATAAAAGATCATAGCCTGCAAATAATAGATGACAAACAATAATTATGGAATAAATATTAGATGTTCAAAAGACTTGAATCATAAAAAAATAAAGAACATGACCCAAAAAAGCATAATATAATAATATGTCACCTAATTGAGGTAGAAACATAAGAATATAAAACCCTATGTCAAGGCCTCTTACAATGAAAATTTTAAATTATAAGGCTTGGGATAATCACACATGTACCTGCTTAAGGAATGGAACACCCTCCCATAAAACCTCTTATTTTAGGCCTTAGATGTCCTCCAATGCACACTCTTGTTTCAGTCTTGGTATGTCCTACCTCATTTACTATTGTTTCAGGTTTGGGATCTCCTCCCCTGTATCCTCTTGTTTTCGGCTTGGCATGTCCTCTCATGTACCCTCTTTTTTCGATCTTGGGAATTACCCCCTTGTAATCGTAGAGATCATAACACATTTATTTTTACTCATTAAATTTGTGGTATATATAGGTCCCAACCATCTCAAAAATGAAATAATTCATACATGTTCCACATGATCATAAACACTTTTATCATAACCCTTGAAAAGAAATTGGAGCCATATGCATGTAATCATATCCTAATAAGTGGAAAAGTGACAAGTTCCATAATCTGTTCATCAAATCAAAACCCTTGAAAAGAAGCGAGTTTGATAAGAATATAACCCTTGAAGGGGAAACTTATATAGTAAAAATCATTCCACAAAGATTAAATCATTCAAAAATAAAATATTAATTGAAACACTATTTTATTTTCTATGAAATTCATGAGTAAAACCAATGTATGTTTCCTATATGGGAAATAATTTTGAAAGTGATTTTTAAAAAACATCATGAATAAATAATCCTTTATCCTTTAAGAAAATACTCTTACAATGTAAAATATTCTTAAATCCATTTAAATTAAAAAAATAGGAAATCTTATAAAGGAAGCATTTCAAACATACTGAAATATTTTTTTCTTTGAGAAATTTTAGAGGATCACGAAATACTTTTTGAAAATAATTTTTTTGTGAAAAATTATAAAATAACATTGAAAACCCATTTAAAACCATTTTGTTTAAAATTTATTTTAAAAACAATTCCTAATAATTATTCTTTTATACATGAATATTAAGGCTTCAAATAATTTATTACGTGTTAATCCATACATGTCTTATAAGGTAAAAAGAACATTACTTTTTCATAATAAAACATTCAGAAAAATCCCTGATTCATAAAGTGAAAATGATATTTCTCTAAAAAAGTTGGTAAAAGAGAAAAGGGTAAAAATTTATTTTAATTATCATAGTAGATTAGTATAATATTCTTCGAATCCCTTTTTGCAAAGCACATTTTTGAAGGAACATAGATTTCGGACCAAAGAGAAATGTAATGTTATATTTTCTTAAAAACATGTTTGCTGATTATCATAAGTACCTAAGAGTAGAAAAATGGTAAAAATACATGAATAAATCAAGTATAATTATAGGAGAAGAAAATTAATCACTATTTTTTAATGAAGGATCATAATATTTAATTTATGAATATATGATCATAGATAATCTCATTGAATAATGATATAATTCCAATAAACTGTTGTAACATGTAACTTTGAATCATATTGTCTATGTTGGAAATTGTGATTAAATAAAATGTAAAATACTTTGAATATAAATAGATTCGTGATATAACATTTTAAATTCATTTTATACATGTCATATAAAAACATAGGTGTATAACATGGTTTCTATCTCAATGAAGGGAAATTGAGACAAAATTACTTTACCTATTTAATAACATTAAAAAAACTCATAATATAAATATCATAAAATGCTAATTTAAAAACACATATACTTAATTATAAGATTCTTATAATAAATTCATTGTTAGTATATACACCACACAAAATAATTCAGTGGTGAATAACACATGTATCTCATTGAAATAAATAGTGAAATGAAATTCCCTTACCCTGTGTCTTGACTCTCTTCGAACTCATACAAGATTCCTATATAATAATTGTATCATTATTAAAAATCTTTTACAAAATAATTTTATTACATATAATAACATATATGGTTTTATTAGTACATAATATTACCCTATTTTTATCAACTATATGTTATGTTTTAACGTTGGGTAATATCCCCATTGTTCTTCGAATGTATGTTAATTTGTTAGATGTTTGGTACTTAAACTTATATCATGATTTATATAATGTAAACCATGAAACAAATTTCATTTATATTCTGTATATTATTATTGTAATAATATATAGGATGTAGAATTCTTAAATGGAAAACACCGTTCATGTAGACAGTATGCCGTACATACACATGAAAGTTGTTTATGTTTTATTTATAAATTGGAAGATAGAGTGTAAATTACATATACTTATATATATTTATATATATAATTATTACGGGATAATTATTTTATAATATATATCATATAATTTCACTATATACATTTCTAAAACATTCCATATTTCGTGTTAACGAATAACATCGCTTTGAGGGGCGGTAGTCCACACTTCCACAAACACATTTTTGTATTTACATAGGATGAAAAATATAATGATATATTTTTAAAAATATTTAAATAAGATTAATTGAATTTTAAATATCATAAATATTATATTAATATAGAGTTTCGTTCATAATTTCTACCATGAGAGGTGGTATTGGAAGAATGAACAGTCATCATTTTGGTAGGTAGTAATTCGCCGTACACAAAAATAGAATGTTTGTTACCCATTATATTGAAGTGCATGTATATGTAGATAAAAATATTATCACAAAAACATATCAGTATATTTAGGATAATTTTTTTGTTTTATATGAATGGAATATGAACAGTGAATGGAATGTAGAATAAAAATTTGTTAATGTAGCATGGGGAATGATGTTACCTATTCTTTGGGTAACTCCTTTTGGTTTTCAGCAACCAAATTTCATGGATTTCTTTATAACAAATGGGAAGATAAAATGAAGAAGGGAGATAGTATTGGTATCTATTTGGGAAACTTTAGGCAGAACTATACTGTCTTTAGAGGTTTGTGGATGTGAGAGGATATGATGTCTTTAATGATGGGGAGGAGTAGCTTTCTCGTAATATTTTGGAAAAGGGAAATCTAACCCATATGTTTTTTTATTTCAAGTGGATTCAATAATATAAAAAGAAGATAAAAGGTATTATATGGTGTAAATATGTCCATAAATTTAATTTATTGACAAGATTTTAGGTCATATTATACCTTAAGATTAGGGTTTATTTCCTTGTTAAGCTTAATTTAATCTTAAACATTGTGATTAATTTTAATTACCTTAATTAACATTATTGGAAAAAAAATATGTTGATATTTTTAGAAGTTATAAATTAGGATTATAAAAAATATTGAATCCATTTATCCAAATTCAAATTATAAAATTAAATGTAATTAATTTAAATTTAATCCCGTAGATGGGACGACAAAACCGATTTTTAAAGTAATAAAATTCAATGGTTTCCTACGTTCTTGTAACCACTTTTGTTAGGAAAGTGATTAAAATGAAATAAATTTTATAAATAGATACAATTATTAAAATAATTAAACATTAAAA
Source organism: Viscum album (assembly GCA_963277665.1). Taxonomy (NCBI): domain Eukaryota; kingdom Viridiplantae; phylum Streptophyta; class Magnoliopsida; order Santalales; family Viscaceae; genus Viscum; species Viscum album. Next base: position 1,573,416,089 of record OY728119.1, on the reverse strand, counting down.
TAAATTTAAATCATAATATAACCTCATTAATATATTAAATGAAAAAAGAAGTTTTGAGTAAAATTTTATTATTTTTCACTACTAATTAAAAATTTAAACTTCAAAGAAAAATTCCCAAAATCCATAGTAATTTTTTTTATGTTTATATATCCAAAAGTATGTTTATTTTTACATATAAAATTTAAAAATATTCCAAAATGTGGATATAAATTGGCTTCACCATCAAAATGTTGAAAACATGTCTTACTAAGAATATATGTTTTATATGTAAATTAGGGGTTTTCTTATCTTATGCCTATCAAATCTATTGTATGATTATCAAAATATTTTTTTAAACACATAATATATATATACATATATATTACGTTAATATCAATCACTAATTGTAATTAATTTTATTTGTAAGGATAAAACAACTTTGTGAGAAAAAAAAAACAGTTTTCAATAAAAATATCCCTTTTATATTCAATTGGTTCAATGTAATTAGTTAATTAATTTTGTACATATGTAAACCATAGGTTTTCATAATTTATTTAATAATATTGATAAATTATAACTTAACTTTTAGTTTATGTAAAAATGTATCAAATAATAATATTTTAATAATATATTAGTGATTGGAAAAATAATACTTTCATGTTACACAAGACATTGAGGAAATTCAGTCTCTTATAAGCTTGCCTTAGTGTTTTGTATAGAGAGAGATAACCTTTATGCCGAGTGTAGTGAACTATTAACATGGTATTGTGTATAATTCATTAGAAACATAGTTATTCGATATATCAAAACTATTTTCATTATTTCATGAAATGTAAAAGATCTAAAATGATAAATAAATTCAGAAAAAATATTTCAAAAATATTTAATTGTTTTACATTCTACCTCTCACAAAATGAATTTATCTTTAGAAATTAATATGGGTTATTAAAAGTTTAATACATTTATGTTTCTTTAATAAAAACCCACATTGTAAAAATGAACACTAAAACATCCATTAAAAATGAATGTTAGAACCATAATGGTTACCAGAGTAACACATAACTGAGTTTCCACATAGGAGAACATAAGTAGTAAGTGAAATCATGGAAATAGATGAGAAATATAACTATCATGTTCTATAGGATAAGTATAGATAAATCCGTCAGGATAATGTTAAAAATAAAAAATCTATAAATTTGTAATGACCTAAGGGACTATTTGATTCATCAGAAAAGATGGTACTAGGTTATCCTTTTATTTTTCACGATCATTTCCCTAGGGCTAAATAATTTTCATTAGTAGATATAATTATTTTATTCAATATAATTTCATCATTTTTTGTGCCTTGATAAACTCCCACTTTATCTCTTATTCAAGGAAATGAATACATATATTTCATTCCCAAAACATTAACAGATCACGAGATCCATAAATACATTGATAGGTAATTCTATCTATCTTTTTTCACAAAAATGGGTTAGTACATTTTATCCTATATTTCATAAATCAATATAGGGTGAGATAATAAATTAATTCCTGCACACTTCATATGATTTTTAATCAAAAATTTCAATAAATGGTTAAACTAGAAACCTTTCCAAAATATAATTCACCCTTTATTTCTTAAATAATATATTTTTATAAATCAAAAAAAATTTCATTGGAAGCCCGAGTCCACCCATATTATTATTGAATATAAAATGAAATTTTATTATTCAATAATCTATGTAGGGAAAGATATCACATGAAATCTCACAAAAGTATGAAAAATAATACTTTCAAAGGGATTAATCATAAAAAATCAGACATAAAATTTCCATCTAAGGAGGGGATGCTAAGTATTTATTAATTATATTGGTTCACTTCATCCATTATGATACGATGATATTTTACTTTCTCCTTTTTCTTTATGTTTTTTGTGGCCTATCATTCACATTGGTCCTTGTATTGGGGACCTCATTTGAATAATGACCAAACTCCATGAAACAAAAACACAGAAGTGTGAGAGGTACATTTTGAGGGGATTTATAATTAATTTCCTTATTATATAAATTCTACCCATCACTTATAAATTAATCCACTCGATGTAATTCCCTTACACACTTAAAGAAATTTTTTGTCCCATTAAGATAATTCCCTTTACGCTTCTTCCCATAATTTGTACATAACTGAAGGATCATTTTCGTTTCTCTGTGACTGTTCAATTTTCCTTTATACCCAATCTTACTTTTATTATAAAAACCATGAGATTGACATAAAAATCTTACATATATTTCTACTAATATAGAAAATATAACCACTTATTCATAACTGCTAAAGTCTCTTATATTTATGTCCTTTCGATGGCTAGGTTTTATACCACCAAAGAATATATTAATATTTCTTTTAGGTTGATTGATAATACATGAAGAGTACCGTAAAATCCATAGTACAAACAGATTTATCTTCTTTTTACTTAATCTATATTAATTATGTTTCCATATTCATATAAAGAATATAAGGAAGGTACCTAAAAAAATATGCCCTTGAGCTCATCCCATTTTATTGAGTAAATTTTACCTTACTTCTTTGTATTCCTAATCAGAGCCCAAGAGTGATCCACAAAACCTTATAACTGATAAAAATCTAAAATGACTTTCTCTTGTTATGAACATTGTAGAATAGAAAATATCTTTTCAGTGGTACTGATCCATTTCTCCTTAAAATGTGTATCCGAAGACCCACTAAAATAAGGAAGATGTTGCGCCATGGAGGACCCAATAAAATTTTGTTCCCTACATTGCTCATTAGGGATTCTAGCATGGCACATATATTGAGAAATTTGGGTGTGTATAGAAATGATAATTTTAATTCATGGTCCAATAGAATTTGTTTCTGTGGAGGACAATCACTGCATTTTCATTTTCAATCACCATTAGTGTTATTCCTTTGGGTTCCATCCATTGGCTAAAACCAAAAGCATAGAGTATGTAAAAACTATGTGAGTGGGGAACCACATAAATATGAAAAAAAAACATATAGGATGTATAAATTTGGAAACCTTATTTAATCAATGATAACTTCAGTTTATCTTTTGTTACTCATAGAAAACTTATATTTAAATTCTTCTTGATGGTTTATAAAGAGTTTGTGAATTTCCAAAGAATATCTCTTGGGAGTTTCAAACCTGGTGTATAGAAAGGCCCATTATCAAGTACCAGATTACCCTGAGTCGTGCCAATGATATTGTGTTGGAGTTTTTACTTCTAGGTATATTTATTCCAAATCCACATCCACAAGTAGTACACAGACAAAGATGTATTTATAGGAAGCTAATCACTCTATCCTTTAACAATGATATAGGAAATTTTCCAATAATGTTTCTTATCCTTAGACTTCTCATTTTCTTTATCCTTAGAGTTCTCAATAATGTTTTATCATACTAGTTTCTAAAGTTTAAATAAATATCCAATTTAATTCCAAATATAACGATATTGTCTTAAAATACATAGACATTACATCAAAATTTTAGTATAATTAAAATATTATAAAATCATACACCTAAAGACCACATTAGTCTAGTGACTTTGGAAACATGAGATCTTGAAAACTGGCACATATGTGAGCTACATTATCTCCCACAAGTTTCTTCTTAACTAGAAACCTCATATACTCTTAATAAATAATACATATCATCATAACCTAGGTCAAAGGTAATAAAAAATGGGCGATCTTAGATGCCCAGTAAGGGTAAACATGGGAGATATGGGAACATAATCATGAGTATAAGGGTATGAGAAAAGGATTATAAAAATATAAGATCATTCCATATATATAAAATATCAAAAAAAGGAATCATGGACTAAATATTGGAATTTAATAAGTCATTAATCATAAGGAAATAGAGAAATTGAGCAATGAAATCATAATATAAGAATACAACATGGAATTGTGGATGAAAAAAAATCATGCAAAAACCCAATTTTAATGCTTAATAACAAGACCATTATAACATGTTAGGACTTGTATAATCACCCATGTACCTACTTCAGGCATGGGATTCCCTCTTGTGAACCCACTTGTTTTTGGGAATGGGATGTCCTCTCATGCACCCCCTTATTTCAGGCTTGGGATGTCCTCCTATGGAATCTCTTATTTCAGACAGGGGATGTCCTCCCATGAAACCTCCTATTTCGGGCTTGGGATATACTCCCATGTACCCTATTGTTTAGGGCCTAGGATATTTTCCCATGTACCCTTTATGCTCATAAAATATTTTTCATTACCCAATGTATTAAAGGGGATATAGGTCTCACCCATCTCAAAATGAAATCATAAAAACATGTACCAAAATATTATTAATAGAAATATTATAACCCATGAAATTAAATGGGTGTCATAGACATGTAATCATATTTTAACATTTGAAAAAGGTATAGGTTTCATAATAATTTAATCAAAGCAAAACCTTTGAAAATAATAAGATTTAATAAGTATATAACCCATGAAAGAAAAAAGAATTCTGTAAACATCATACTATAAAATGAAAACCATTCTGAGAAAGAATATAAATAGAAACGTTATATCATTTCCCCAAGAATTCATGGGTAACACTAACAAATGTTATCTTATATGGGAAATAATATTTTATTGTATTTAAAAAACATCATGAGGAAATTATCCTTTCTCCTTTGAAAAAATATTTTTAAAATGTAAAACATTTTTAAAACCATTTTCCTGAAACAAAACTTCAAAAAACATAAAGTAAGATTTTAAAACATAGTAAAATCCATTTTCGATTAAAAAATTTAAAAGGAGGCTGAAAACCTTTTGAAAACCATTTTTTCGTGAAAATATATAAAAGAGGCTTGAAAAACATTTGAAAATAATTTATTTCAAAATAACTTTTTAAAAAAATTCTAAAATATTTTTTTTTTCAACATAAAAAGAAAGTTTTAATGAAATTATGGTTGTAAAATCTATACCTGCCATACGAGGTAAACATGACATTATTTTTTCATGGTAAGAAGGTTAAAAAATAACTTGTTTGGAAAGTGAAATGAATATTCATTTTAAAAAATTGGTAAAAGAAAAAATGGTAAAATATTCATTTAATGATCAATTTATATTAGTAGAATATTCATGGAAACCCTTTTTTTTAATGCATGGTTTTTTAAGAACAATGATTTTCAACCGAAGATAAAGGTATGGTCATATTTTAAAAAAACAATTTCTTTATTATATTAAATTCCATCGAGTGGAAAATTGTACTAATAAATGAAGACATCAATACTAATGAAAGGATAAGAGATTTCATGAGTGTTCTTGAAATACATATCATTATATTAAATTAATGAAAACATAGTCACAAATAATCTCAATAAATAGTTATATTATATCAAAAAACTCTTACCACATTGTTACATTGAACCGTACTCTCCATGTAGGAAAATGAAATTACATGGTGTTTAAAATATCATGAAAACAAGTGGATTCATGATATAACATTTCAAAGTCGGTTTATACACCTCATATAAAAAAATATGTGAATAACATGACTTGTTTACAAAAGAATGAAAATTGAGACAAAATTACTATATCGATTTGGTAGGTTTTGAAACATAAAACTTAGGAAAGAAATATCAAAAAATGGTGAGGTAAATACCAATATGTTTTATTATAATAGTAAGAGAATAAATTAATGGGAAGTATATAAACCGTTCAAAATAAGAGAGTGGTAAATAAGGTATGTATCTCACGAAAATAAAGAGTGAGATGAAATTCTCTTACCTTATGTATTGAATACCATCAAACTCATACAAGATTCATCATTAATAAATTTATGTTTATTATAAATATTTTAATTAATAATACTCTTATATATAATACCATATATGTGTTTATTATGACCTTATATTAGCCACCTATTAACAATTATTTTTTATGGTTTCACCTCAGGTAATTTTCGATTTATTCTTTGCATTTTACTTAATTTGTTTTATCATCGGGCCTTTTACTTATATCATTATTTAAAAAATGTAAACAATGATATAAATATTATTTATATTTATATTGTGTGTATTATAATAATATATATTATTTATAAGTATGAAATGGAATACACAATTCATGGAGATGGTTGGTCGTACATATGAACGAATGATGTATCTGTTTTATTGTCGTATTGGAATAATGCTAGTAAACTTCATATATGTATATATATAAGAATATATATAATAATTAAATTTTCATTATTATATCATATATATCATATAATTTAACTAAACACAACCTTAATACGTTCCACGTAATATGTGTATGAATCGCCTCACTTTGAGGGGCCGTAGTCCATAGTTTCTCAAATAAAATTATCATATTTACACAATATGTAAATTATAATGATCGGTGTTGGAAAATATTTAAAGAATTATAAATAAATTATAAATATCATAAATATTATATAAAATTAGTGTGTCTAGCATAATTTCCACTCTAATAGGTGGTAATGGAAGAATGAACAATCATTGTTTTTTGAGGTGGTAGTTCACCGTACATATAAACAGTATGTTCATTAACTATTCAATGGAAGTGTGTGTTTGTGTAGTTTGAAATCATAGTATAAAACACTTCAATATATTGAGGATACTTTTCGTTTTTTATAATATTGGAATAATGACAGTGGAGGGGTGGAGAATGAAAATAAGATAATGGAGCTTGAGGGAGGATGTAACCTCTTATTTGGGTAACTCGTTTTTGTTTTCCCCAAAAGAAATCTTTGGATTTATTTACTTATAAAGGGAGGATTAAAGAAGGTTGTGAGTAATTTTGGGAGCTATTTTTGTAAATATTGTCTGAACATAACTGTATTTATTGGTGTGTGAAAGTTGGAGGATATGATAACTTTTATAGTGGAGGGGGTATGTCACTTAGGTAATATTTTGAAAAAGGGAATCCGCACCGACATATTTTTTTTATTACAAGTGGATCCAATAATGCTCAGATGTTTATCCCTAGGAGGATAGGGTGGAAATGAGACTAGAAAATGTTTTTTGAGCAAGTTTACATGACCAATTCGACCTAATGATTAGGGTTTTGTCCCTTGTTAAGATTAATTTATTATTAATCATTATAATAAATATTAATTACCTTCACTAATCTTTTTGGATAGAAAATAAGTTGGTTTTATTTTTCATTATAAATTAGGATTATTAAAAATATGGAATCCATATTTCCATATTCCAAAAATATAAGCAGAAGAAATTAATTTAAATTTAATCCCAAAGATTAGACGACAAAGTTGTGTTTTAAGGTTAAAAAAATTCAAAAGTTGTTTTGTTTATATAACATATTTCAACATGAAATTGATTCTAATGACCTAATGTGGATAATATTATATAATTGTGATCTATTTAAGTATTCATTTTATGAAGTGGGTTTCTATGGAAGGAAATTTTGGGTATTACACCTTTGATAATCCAGACAAAATGTAAGGGAAAAATTCATTTTATGGGGGAGGGGGTAGAATGTGACACCTTGAGATTTGGTGAATTTTTTTTCGAATTAATTTAATATTTTTTATATTCTCATTTCACAAAAAAACGAATATTGTTTTTATATATCAAAGGACTAAGTTCTATTTATTTATCTGAAATACAATGTTTATGATGCACTACACACAACATAAAGGTTAGCTTTATCTACATAGAACACTGTGGTTATGTTACATTATATTCAATAGTGACATTCCTCAATGACTTCTGTAGCACACAAGAACAAGTTTTACAGGAAAACAATAAATTATAAAATATTATTATCTAATAAATTAAGACTTAACATAGCCACTATGTTATAATTTATCCATAGTATTGAATAAATTATTAAGAAATATGGTTTACACAAATATCAAATTAATTTCATTTGTTACAATAAACCAATTGAATATAAATGGAATATTTTTATAGAAAACTATGATTATGCTCACAAAGATATTTTATCTCAATAAATTAAATTAATTTCAATTATTAAGTGATATTAATTTAATATATATATATATATATATATTCAATCAAATATTTTTTATATTCATCCAATACATTCTATAGGCATTTGATAAGAAAAAACCCAATTTTAAACATAAAGGTTTATATTCTTATTAAGGTACATTTACCACTTTTGATGGTGATCCTTTTTTAATTAAACATTTTAGAACTTTAAAAAATAATATATTTCAAAATAAACATAATTTTGTAAATATAAACATAAAAATTATGATTGGCTGAATTTATGATATTTTTCTCTGAAGCTTCATTTTTGAATGTATTGTGAAAAATACTAAAATTTAACTAAAACATTCCCTTCCATCTAAATTATTTATATGGTAAAATAATATTTTGAATTTATTTTCATGATTATTTATATAATATATTTAACAATTAATCCAATATAGGTTATTGGAATCCAATTCACATTGAAATAGCTTATAAAAACATTATGAACTTTTGAATGTTTTTATTTTAAAAACCGGCTTTGCCGTGCGGTCTACCAAATTGAATTTTAGTTAATTTATTACAATTTAGTGATTATAAATTGAAAAATAGATTTTATATTTCTAATAATCATAATATATAATATCTTATAAAATTAAAATAATTATTTACCAAAAAATATAGCAAAGGTAATTTAAATTAATTACAAACATTAATATTAATAGAAGTTTGACAAGGGATTAAACAATAAAATTTAGGCCAAATATGACGTGGAAAAATCTTCAAAATAAAATTTACTTCAATATTTCGACCTTATAAACCCTTTTATCTAATTTTTACCATTATTGGATCTTATTGAATTAAAAAACATTGGTGGGGTTTCCCTTTTCCAAAATATTACAAGAGTGGCACTCCCCCTTTACTATATAAAGGCCTCTTCTCCGCCCCCTTCCACACACCTATAAAGCCAAAAAAATTAGGCAATATCAGAAAAAATGTATCCATAAAATCCCCAATTACTTTTTTAATCCTCCCATTTTTAGAATTTAATACACGAAAGTCCATTGGTGGAAACCAAAATGAGGTACCCGAAGGAGACGTAACATCCTCCCTTAAGCTTCTTTATCTTATTTTAATTAACAAACACCTCAAATATATTTATTATAATATTATAAAAAAAAATTAATCACAAATATAATTATATGTTTCTATTATAAGAGTTAGACCTACACATACTCACACTTCAATCTAATAAGTAACAGATATACTATTTATGTGTGTGGAAAACTACCGCCTTACAAAATGACGATTGTTCATTAATCCTTTACCACCATGAATGGTGGAAATTATGATGGAAAATATGTTTATATATGCTATATATAATATTTATAATGTTTTTATATTTCTTTAATTTTTTAGAACATACACTTTTTCTTTCCATCATGTGTAAATTTGATAATTTCGTTTGAGTAAGTGTGGACTACCGCCACCTCAAAGTTATATGATTCATTCACACACTACATAGAATGTATTGATGATATGTTTAGTGAAAACATATGATACATAATACATAATAATTATAATATAATGATATTATATACATATATACATATACGCCATTTACACTATTTCTTTCAATAAGATAATAAAAATAAAACAATGTTCATGTGTATGTAAAACCTACCATCTCCATGAACAATGTATTCCATTTAATAATCCTATATTATATAGGATATTATAATTCATATATACTGAATATACATGATATTTTTTTGATGTTTTAAATTCTGTAATATTACCCAAATTGCAACCATAAAAAAGTGAATATTACCCGAACAATAACATTAACATGAAATTGTTAACAAGAGGGTAATATAAAATGAATATAAGAACATATATGGTATTATATATAAGAATATAGTTATTTAAAATATGTATAATAAAATCACATTTATTATATAGGAGGATTTAACGAGTACGATGAGAGTTAAGATACAAGGTAAGGGAATTTCATCTCACTCTATATTTCTTTTATATACATGCCTTATTCACCACTCAATTCCTTTGTTTAGTGTATATAATGTATATGAATATAAATGATCACTATTGTACATAAATATATGGGTATTTACATTACCATTTTATGATCTTTCTATCACGGGGATTAAGTTTAAAAACATGCCAAATTAGTTGTGTAATTTTTTCTCAATTTTTCTTCTATGAGACACAATCCATGTTATAAACCTATGTTGTTATATGAGATATTTAAACATAATTTGAAATATTATATAATGAATATACTTCTATTCATGATTTTTTATGCTCCATATAATCTCATTTTCTAATATAGATTGAATTACTCAATAATACCATGTTGTAAGAGTATATTGAAATAACATCACTGTTTATCGAGATTGTTTATGATCATGTTTCCATTAATTAAATATTATGATATATTTTTCAAGAACTATCATTAATTATTTTATCCAGGAGTTAGTTTTGTTTTCTTCATGTATTAGTACCATTTGTTCTACTTTTTGTAGTTAATATAGTTAATAATATTTTTAATTAAATATGACCTTACCTAACCCTTTAGCCATAATTTTGTTATACCATAAAAACATGATTTACAAAAAGGGTTTCTGTGAATATTATACTAATATAATATGATAATTAATAGAAATTTTTACCCTTTTATTATTTTACCAATTTCTTCAAATGAATCTTCTTATCTCTTTCCAAACAAAGGTTTTTTCTCTATCCTTTTTACAATGTTAAAGGAATGTTCTTTTTACCTCATATGAAACATACAAATTTACCCAATATCATTTAATTGATGATTTATTTGAATGATTAGAATGTTAATTTTTAAGAATTTTTTAAAAATATATTTTTAAAGAAATGGTTTTTAAAATGTTTTCCTGCTTATTTAATAATTTTTAAAAGATTAATAGTTTTCAAAAATGTTTTAAATATCCACTATATGTTTTCAAAGGAAAAATAATTTCAAATTTTTTTCTATGATTCCATTATAAGTATTAATTTTTGTTTTTATGAAAATGATATTCAAAAGTTCTTAAATTTTATAATCCATTTTTCAAAGAAGAAAGGGTAATATAATCATGAAGTGTTTTTAAAAGATATTTCAAAATTATTTCCCATCTAAGATGATATTTATTTGTGTTACTCATTCCTTTCTATTAAATGATCTAAAGGATACATTCATATTCTTTTTCAAAATGGTTTATGAAATTCTAACATGATATTTATGCAACTCACTTGTTTTCGCTGGTTATATTTCTATGAAACCCAATTCTTTACACAAATTATAATTTAATGAAATTATATTGAAACATATTTCTTTTTCCACATGATACAATATGATTTCATGTTTATTAAACCCATTTCTTTTCAAGCGATATGATATTATTTGTTTAATATTTCTTGTCACTTGTACGTATGATTTAATTATGAGATGAGTAGTACCTATATCTCCCTTTCATTCATTGGGTAATAATAAGAATTTTATGAGATCAAATTGTACAAGAAATGGAATTACAATCCCGAAATAGGAGGGAACATAGGAAGAAATCCCAAGCCCAAAATAAGAGGGTACACAGTAGGACATCCCAAGGTGGAAACAATTTGGTACATGGGAGGGAATCCGATGACTGAAGTAGGTACACAAATGATTTTCACAAACCTAACATGTTATAAAGGCCTTGGTAGGCATCCTTGACATATGGTTTTTATATTATTACATATCTACCACAATTCCATGTCTTATTATTATATTATGCTTTCATAAATAATCTTCTTTATTTCATTATGATTCATGTATTATGAACTGTAATTATTTATACCATGATTCATGTTTATGATTTTTGATATGAAGGGTATGATATTCTAATTATCATGAACACATTTTCATACCCTCATATTCATGATATGCTTACACATTTCCTTTATTTACCCTTATTAAGAATTTTATCTCACTAATTTTTTATGTTTCCCTTTCCCCGGTTGTAAAGATTGGTTTTTAAGCAGAAATAATAAGGGTGTATATGTAAATTGAAAATACTGATGATATATCACTGAGTTAGAACATTTTTTTCCATGTTTCCAAATAAACTAAACTCATACGGTCTTTTGGAGTCATTTTTTGTAATTATTTATGTGGGTTCAGATGTGTGTGCATGTGGGAGGATATGAGGTTTTTTATATCATAGGAGGAGTGATTGTAACATACTAGGTAAATGAAGAATAATAGATTTTCATATTTATTAATATTTGTGAATTAAATATTAATTTTACTTTAAAAGGGTTTCTATGTTCGATAGCGTACCCGATACGCAACAACGGGTTTCATTGAAATCTTATGTTGCACACTAATAATATAATATTATTATTTTAAATGGTAGTTATCTTTTAGCCATTTTATTGGTGGGAATGAAATAAAATAACTACAATATTATTATACATGTTTGTTAAATGTATTTAAATTTATCCAATAAAATTTAGAGGATTAAAATGTGAATGAATCTAATTTTATGAATAATTTACATTATAAGGCTGATTTACCTCCTTTTAATGGAGAACCCTATTTAAATATAGTTTTGGTCACTTTAATACATTCTATTTGACCAAATAAAATCTTTCTTTTGAATGGGGACATCAAAATTTACTTTGTGTAATTTTTTTTAATTTTTTCGATAAAGTTCATTTTTTAAATAATGAAAAATATTTTATTATAATTCAAAAATGAATTTTAATCTTATTTATTTATATGGTTGGATTAATTTTTAGTTGGTTTTAAAGTTTAACTAGAATATTTCTTTAACATTTCATACAATGTTGGTCATTGGAATTAATTTATCTTTGAAAGTGGACATAAACAAGTCTCAATATTTTGATAGTGTTTGTTTCATAAAAACACGCTATTTGTTTTGAAAACGAGAATTAATTTTAAATTAATTAATGAAACTTCTTATTTTTAGAATTTGGTAAAATAGCCATCATTTTTTAATTCAGAATATCAAATATATCTTATTCAGAATTTTTGGTATTTATTTGATAAACATCAATTATTGATGAATAGTGAAACCACTTAGTAGTAGTTAAAAAAACTGACTTTTTCATTTAAATGAAAATTTATCACTTATGTGAATTGAATTTCGTAAATATGACATACATGGTTTTCATTAGTAAGTAAAATTTGGTTCAATAAGATGAAAATAATTTTTGGTGAATAGTAACTTTTGACTTTTATTTACCATGGTTAAATGTAAATAGGGTAATTCAAAGTAAAATGAAAATTATAATAATTCAAAATTACCTTAACACTTGTCCTAATTTTATTTTATGAGTAATGGCTGACCATGGTCACCTTTGGGTCGATTATGGGTCCCCATGGAGCCACTTATGAATGATAATGACACTTTAGATTAATTAATTTTATGTAAACGAAAAAAATGAAAAAAAACAAAAATATTTTAGTAATTCAATATTTATATGGTGTAATATAAGTAATATTTTTGACTATAAATATTCATTGTAAATATAAAATTATTTTCTACATCATGGTATTTTTTTATAATTTTTTGACATTGAATTAATTAAATTATTTATGACACAATAATGATGCAGTTTTTACATCATTAATAAATACTTAATTAAATAAGATTATTAATATTTAAATAACATCCAAAACCTGTCCAATTCTTATTTTCTAATTCTATTTCGACCATGAGTCATATTATCATTTACTCTCATGATTTTTGGACCTTTACAATCAGAGTGTCATTATATAATAAAATAATAGTTTCACACTTTCCTATAGAGCACCTCCCCCCTTTATAAAAAGAGACCATTTCTATCCAATTCCTCACACCTCTCAAGTCTTTTGGACCATCCAAACTCTACCAAATTAATCTCTCTACATTACTCTCTTTCACTTAGAAGCCTTAAATTTGGAAGAAGGCACTTCAACACACCATTTTTCTTCAAAACAAAGGAAGTTACGCAAATTAAAGATAACGATTTCTCTTAACTTGTTTTCTTTTATTTTACTTATCCAACCCCTAAAATATTTTTATACCTTTATTTTATAACAACACCATGTATCCTCGATATACTAGTATGTTTTTATAATACTTATCCTAACTACACTTACACACACTTCTATCTAATGGGTGAAGAACATACTGTTTCTTGTGGATATAAAACTAATGCCTCATGAAATGATGATTGTTCGATTATCTTCTACCACCTCTCATGGTGGCTGTTATGATTACACTATATTTATATATGATATATTTTATGTTTATGTTTTTTTTAATCTTCTATGTTTTCCATTTATATCATCCCTTTATGGTTTCCGATATGGGTAAACACGATAATTTCATTTGAGTAAGTGCAGACTACCGCCCCCACAAAGTGATATGACTCGTCAATGCCATATGTGGGACATATAAAGGATGGAGTTAATGATATTATATATGATATTATACTGGAATTATAATATACCAATGTATCATTATGTTTTAATTCCATTAAAATAAGAAATAGAATTGAAAGTAGTGTTCATGTGTACGTACGACATACCGTCTCCATGAACGGTGCATTTGATTTCTGACCTCCAAATGTTATGTACTATTATAAATACATGAATATACTAGATATATATGATATATATTATATATAAATCATGAATATCTTTCTGGATATAATGGAATATTGACGATATGGACAACATGTAAATATAAGGTGTTCATTTTTGACTCATCTAAAAAATATCAACAAAATGACCATTATTAACTTGAATGATTACATAATTTTTATAACATGATATTAAGTAATATAAAAGGAATAATAAACTTGAATGATTATTTTATACTCTATATAAACACCCTTTACTTTTCAAAGGGTATATTTTTGTACAAAGTGTTTTAATAAATGATAAAAAGGAATGTTTATTTTAACGTAAGCGTTGACAATGAACTTTCCACCGCCGTGAGTATTATTTGTTCATTGGATTCCTTAACAAGCCATGATGTTTTTTTAAAATAAATACCATATAACCTTTTATGTATTTTTGTATTGAAAATGGTTTTGATAATGGATTTGTTATGTCAATATATTTAAGTGATATATTTTGATAGAAATGTGGAAATGTTTTCTTTACTTTATATTTGTTTTAAGTGTTATGATTTTATAAAGGTACATGGAGGTTTGATGGGTGGTTACATGATAAAACAAATGACGGGTGGTGCCATGATAAACTAGGATGTGTGGTTACATAATAAAATCCAATGAATTGGGTATGGAAGTCAGCCATATGGCTATTCAAAAAGTGAATTGTGTGGAAGTCGTCCATATGGTTATTCCATTTAAGTATGTTTATGTCTCAAGTAACCTTTATATATTATGTGTTCTTTATATGGGAAATATGTTGGTTACAAAAGGTTAAGTAGTGATCATTTATTCGGTGAAGAGTATTTACTACTTCATAAAGGTGAAAAGTATTACGTATGTTAATATATTCATGGTTTACTTATTTCTTTGAAAAACTAATAGTTTTCCTTCTTTGTGTATCTGTTACTGATATTTTTTATACTCATGCCATGTTTTTAAAATGATTTTCACAGAACATAATATGGAATAGGGTCAAGGATGGGATCATGGAAAATTCATGTTGTCTTAAACATGGAACTAGACATGAATCTTTTTTTTTCAGGAGTTCTTGTTTTGTGAAAAAAATGGAAACTGAGTAGAAGTGTCTACTTTGTATTTGAAATGAAATATAATAGTCATTACCTAATTCTCTAAAAATCTAAACCTGAAAGATCCTCAACGTGAATTATTCATTTAATTCAATATTATGTAATGTTTTAAAGCCAGGTCCTTATAGTTGGTATTAGAGGTCGGTTTAGACAACATTAGGAGTTAAGGGATTTTTAAATAAATGTCTAGAAATTAATTTATGGTAATATTGGAATGATATAGAATTTACATATTACCATGTTTCTTTGCCTAAGATATTTCTATGTTCAGAATGGTTTTCCATAGAGGAAACATGGAAGCTATGTTGGGATGGCATTAGGAGGAAGAAAACCTTCCAAATCAGCAACCAGAGATGGTCATAATTGTAACTGAACAGTTTGTTGTAGTGATGGCACAATTAAATCAAGCTATAAATGGTAGTGGTATCCATGGGAGATATCATCTAGATAAACCGCAAAGGAACATGTCAGTAGTGGAGCATTACATGAGGCAACATCCCCCATCAATTAGAGGATCATATGACCCGGTGCTAGTATAAGGGGGAATTAAAGCACTGGAAAAGATTTTCGATGTCATGGGTTGTTAATAACATCAAAAGGTTAGTCTCTCTATTTACCATTTTTAAGGTGAAGCTGATCAGTGGTGGTCGATGGTGAAAAATATCATAGATAGTGATGAGATTGATGCTCTTTATTGGGATAAATTCAAAGGTATGTTTCCTGAGAAATATTTTCCTAAGGTGTTTCGTCTTTGAATGGAAGAACAATTCCTAGAATTGAAAACGGAGGATGACTTAGTGGCTTCTTATGTTGTAATTTTCACTCGACTAGCAAGGTATGCACTAAATTTCATCCAAGATATTGATATTAAGATAAATCTATTTTTCTCAGGACTGGAGCCATGATATTGAAGAGCATTAGCCTCTAATGAGTTGAAAAGTTATGAAAAACTTGTTCGATTTGCAGAGAAGGTGGAAATGGAGTGTTCCGATTATCAGATGTTCATTAAAAAACAATAGAATAAGAGGTCTGGTTAGAAGGGAAAGGGAATGAATTCCTCAAAGAAGCCTGGAGGTAAGAAAATTAAATATCAAACTTGTGAGAAGTGTGGTAAAAATCATCTAGGAGAATGTTTATCAATGTCTGTAAAGTGATTCCGGTGTGGTAAGTCTGGTTATATTGCTCGTAACTGTAATGAAGATTATCATACATGAAAATAAAGACTTCGGTAAGATGTTTTAAGTGTAATGAAATGGGTCAGTATGCAAATTAGTATCTAGCAAAGAAGTCAGCTGAGGAAAATCATCCAGACTACAAGTAGAAAGGGATAGTGAAATCCTTTGCAACTACTTCAGCAGATGTTGGTCCATCAAACGAAGTAGTATCAGGTACACTATTTGTTTGTTTAGATTATGCCAATGTGTTGTTTGATTAAGGGTCTACACACTCTTTCATTTCTGAGAAGTTTTCTAATAAATTGTGAATTCCATATCAATATATGAATACTAAAATTATGGTAAAAACAGATGGATGAAATGATGAGACAAAAAGAAAACATAAGAACCTTTCTGTCCTTATGTGCGGGAAGAATCTACCTGTACACCTTATTTTTTTTTGCCTCTAGTAGTGTTTGATGTTATTTTGGGCATGGATTGACTATCTTTTTATCATGATAAGATTGATTGCAGAGGTAAAGAGGTTTCATTTCAGAAAGATTTATAGTTTGTGTACAAGAATGAACCCTTGCTTATGATAACATATCAGGAAGTTGATAAACATGTAAAACATGGAAATGAATGTTACCTTTCTCAAATTGTTGAAAATAAAGAAATTGTTGAGATTAATGATGTGCCAGTGGTAAATGAGTATCTTGATGTATTTCCTGATTATTTGCTTGGTATTATACCTGATCAGGAAGTTGAATTTACTAATGACTTAGTTCCTAATGATAATCTAATTTCAAAACCCCCTTATCGAATGGCTCAAATTGAACTTTTAGAGTTAAAGAAGAAATTATAGGAGTTATTAGATAAAAGTTTCATTCGACCTAGAACATCACAATGGGGTGATATTTCCTTATTGTTAAAAAGAAAGATGGTTCAATGATAATTTTCATTGATTATAGAGCATTAAATAACATCACTATTAAAAACAAGTATTTTTTTCCTCATATCGAAGACTTATTTGATCAGATCAAGGGAGCTCAGTATTTTTCGATGATTGATTTTAGGTCAGGGTACCGTTAGTTGAAAGTAGAAGAATCATACATTCCGAAGTCCTCATTTCGTACTAGATATATCCATTATGAATTTGTAGTTATGCCTTTTGGTTTAACCAATACACCTACTGTATTCTTAGATCTTATGAAATGAATTTTCCGTGAGTTCTTGGATCAGTTTTTGGTTGTGTTCATTGATGATATTTTGGTTTATTACAAAAGTAATAAGGAAGATGAAATTCATTTAAGGGTTGTCCTGAAGACCTTAAAAGAAAAGAAACTCTATGGGAAATTCAGTAAGTGTGAGTTTCGGTTGCAAAAAAATTCCTTTCCTTGGTCACATTATTTAAAAAAATTGATATAATGGTTGATCCTACTAAAAAAAGTTGTCGAAGAATGGCCAATACCCAGAAATGTAACCGATATCCATTGTTTTATTAGTTTAGCAGGTTATTACTGGAGGTTTGTTAATAATGTTTCATGGTTATCTAGTCCAATGACCAAGTTAACTCGAAAAGGTGTTAAGTTCATCTAGACAAAAGAATGTGATGATTTTTTTCCAGGAGTTGAAAAGAAGATTGGTGAATGCTCCAGTTTTGGAACTACCTTCCAGAAATGGTGAGTTTTTTATTTACAATGATGCTTCATTGAAAAGACTTGAATGTTTCCTTATGCAGAATGTTTAGGTAATTGCTTATGCTTCAAGTCAGTTGAAACGTCAAGTGTTAAATTACCCTACATATGATTTGGAAGTAGCTGCTATTGTTTTTTCTTAAAAAATTTGGACACATCATTTGTGTGGAGTAAAATGTGAAATATATACTGACCAAAAAAGTTTAAAGTATATATTCACTCAGAAATAATTGAACATGAGACAGAGGATATGGCTGGAATTAATCAAGGATTATGATTGCACAATCCATTACCATCTGGTAAATGCAAATAAAGTGGCTGATGCTTTGATTTGAAAAAGTAATGTCTCATTTACCATGCTACGTTTGGAACGAGATACATTGGTTTTTGATTTAATGAAATTTGGAATAGAGGTTGTTGGTGCAAGAAATTATTTTTTTGTTATAGATGTCAATGAAATCATCTCAATCAGACAGAATAAAGAATGTGGAGAAAGAAGATAATGAGTTGCAGAAAAAGGTAGAGTTGGTTCAGAAGGGTATGTTGCCTGAATTTAACATTGATAATTATTATGTTTTGATATTTGTAAAGATATTATGTGTGACTTGTGATTCATAGTGGAAGAATGAGTTGTTATGTAGAGCTCATAGTTCTCTATTTTCAGTTCATCCTGGTAGTAATAAGATGTACAAAGATCTTCAGAAGTATTACTGGTGGGATGGAATGAAAAGAGATATTTCAGATTTTACTATGAAGTATTTGAATTGTTAGTAGGTTAAAGTAGAGTGGAATTTACCGAAAGGGATTCTTCAATCTCTACTAGTGCTAGAGTGGAAATGGGAAAATATATCCAAGGAATTTGTTGTGGGATTACCGAAGACATCTTGATGTAATAATGCAATTTGTGTTATTGTTTATTGATTGAATAAATCTTCTCATTTACATCGTATTCAAGATACATTGTCTCTAGATCAAATTGCTCGGTTTTATGTTAAAGAGATAGTTAGGTTGAATGTAGTCCCCTCGTTATTTTATCTAATCGTGATCCCAGGTTTACTTCTAACTTTCGGAAAGGCCTTCATAAGTCGTTGGGTACTAAATTAAATTTTAGTACACCTTTTAATCCTTAATCAGATGGATAGTTAGAATGAATAATTCAGACCATGGAAGATATGTTATGTGCTTGTTCACTAGATTACCCAGGATGTTGGGACCCACATATTTATTTGGTTGAATTTTCTTATAATAATATTTTTCATTCAAGTTTACAGATGGCTCCATTTGAGGCATTATATGGAAAGCATTGTGAAACTCCAGCGTTTTGGGATGATGTAGGTGAAAGGAAGTAGATGCGACCAGAATTGGTAAAAGAGATTGCAGAGAAATTTCAGTTGATTCAGAAGCATATGAGAACAGCTCAGAGCAGACAGAAAAGTTATGCTGATAACTGGAGGAATGATATTTCTTTTGAGGTAGGTGATCATGCCTTTCTCAATGCTTATCGATGGAAAAGTGTGATGCATTTTGGTATGAACGAAAATTTGAGTCCGAGGTTCATTGGACCATATGAAATCCTATAGAAAGTTGGATCAGTTGCATACAGAGTGGCTTTACCTCCAAGTTTATCCCAGGTACACAATGTTTTTCATCTTTCTATATTGAGAAAGTATATTCCAGCACCGTATCATGTTTTGAGTCCAGAGGTAGTTCAGTTTGATGAGAATCTATCTTATGAAGAACAACCAATTTATATTCTTGACCAAAGAGATCATGTTTTGCGGAATAAGGTAATTCACTAGGTAATGGTTTTGTGGAAAACCCGTATGGTTGAGGAGGCAACGTGGGAATCTGAAAATGCTATGATGCGTAAATACCCCCACTTATTTTTATAAGTGAATAAAAATTTTGAGGACACAATCTCCAAAAGGGGAGAAGGATGTAACATCTCGGGTAAATGAAGAATAATAGATTTTCAAATTTATTAATATTTGTGAGTTAAATATTAATTTTACTTTAAAATGGTGGCTATGTTTGATAACATACATGATACGCAACAACAAGTTTCTCTGAAATCTTACATTACACACTAATAATATAATATTATTATTTTAAATGGTAGTTAACTCATAGCCATTGTATTGGAGGGAATGAATAAAACTAACTACAATATGATTATACATATTTGTTAAATGTATTTACATTTATCCAATAAAAGTTAAAGGCTTAAAATGCGAATGAATCTAATTTTAAGCATAATTTACATTAAAAGGTCGATTTACCACCTTTATATTTAAATATTGTTTTATTCTCTTTAATACATTCTATTTGACCAAATTAAATCTTTTTTTATAATGGGGACATCAAAATTTACTCTGTGTAAATTTTTGGAATTTTTCCGATAAAGTTCATTTTTTTAATAATGAAAAATATTGTATTTTAATTCAAAACTACGTTTTAATATAATTTATTTATATGGTTATATTATCTTTTTAATTGGTTTTAAATTTTAATTAGAATATATTTTTACTATTTAATCACATTTTGGTCATTTGAATTAATTTCACTTTGAAAGTGGAAATAAACAAGTGTCAATCTTTTTATTGTTATTGTTTCTTAAAAACAAGCTATTTTTTTGACAACGACAATTAATTTTAAATTAATTATTGACACTTATATATTTTAAATTTCGTAAAATAGACATCATTTTTTAATTTTTAATATCAAATATATCTTAGGAGGAATTTTTGGTATTTTTCTAAAAAACATCAATTTTTGATGAATAGTGAAACCACTTAGTAGTGGTTAAAAATAAGTATTTTTCATTTAAATGAAATTTTACCACTTGTTTAAATTAAATTTCATAAATATGACATACATGGCTGTTATTAGTAAGTAAAATTTTGTTCAATAATATGAAAATAATTTTTGGTGAATAGTAACCTTTGACTTTTATTTACCGCGATTAAAGGTAAATAGGGTAATTCAAGGTAAAAAGAATATTATAATAAATCAAAATTAACTTAAAACATGTACTAACATTATTTTATGAGTAATGGCAGACCATGGGAATCCTTGGGTTGATTTTGGGACCCCATAAAGACACTTATGATTTATAATGACACTTTAGATTAATAAATTTAAAGTAAAGGAAAAAATGACAAAAACAAAAATCTTTTGGTAAATTAATTTATATAGGGTGTTATATAAGTAATATTTTTGACTATAAATATTAATTGGAAAGATAAAATTATTTAATAAATCATGGTATTTTTTATAATTTTTAGACATCAAATAAATTAAATTATTTATGACACAATTATGATGTAGTGTTTACCTCATTAATATATCACTTAATTAAATAAGATTATTAATATTAAAATAACATCCAAAATCTATTCAATTCTTATTACATGATTTTATTTCATTGATTAGTCATCTTATCATCGACTCTAATGATTTTGGTCCTTTAGAAATTGAGTATCATTATATAATAAAAAAATATTTTCACACTTTCCTAAAGAGCCCCTCCTCCCTCTTATAAAAGGATACCATTTCAATCCAATTCTTCACACCTCTCATGCATTTTTTCTCATCCAACCTCTACCCAATTAAGCTCTATAAATCCGTCTCTTCAAACTAGAATCCTTACATTAGGCAGAAGGCACTTCAATAAACCATTTTTGTTCAAACCAAAGGAAGTTACCCAAATTAAAGGTAACAGTTTCTCTTAACTTCTTGTTTTTTATTTTACTTCTCCAACCCCTAAACTCTTTTCTTCCTTAATTTTATAACAACAACAATATCCTCAATATACTAGGATTTTGTTATAATAAATATTCTAACTACACTTACACAAACTTCCATCTAATGGGTGAAGAACATACTGTTTCAGTGGATGTCGAACTAACGCCTCACAAAATGATGATTGTTCGATTATCTCCTACCGCCTCTCATGGTGTCTATTATGATGAAACTGTTTTTATATATGATATATTTTATGTTTATGTTTTTTTTATGCTTTTGTATTGTCCATTTATATCATACCTTTATGGTTTCCATTATGGGTAAATGCGACAATTTCATTTGAGGAAGTGCTGACTACCGCCCCCTCAAAGTGATATGACTCGTTAATGCCATATGTGGGGAGTATAAGAGTGGGAGTTAATGATATTATATATTATATTATACTGGAATTATAATATACCTATGTATTATTATTTTTTAATTCCACTAAAGTAAGAAATAGAAATGAATGTAGCGTTCATGCATACGTACGGCTTACCGTCTCCATGAACGGTGCATTTCATTTGTTACCTCCAAATGTTATATACTATTATAAATACATGACTATACTGGATATATATGATATATATGATCTCTAAATCATGAATATCATTCTGGATATAATGGACTATTGACCACATGGACAACGTGTAAATATAAGGTGTTCATCTTTGACTCATGTACCAAATATCGACAAAACAATAATTATTAAGTTGAATGATTACATAATGTTTATAACATGATATTAAGTGATATTAAAGGAATAATAAACATGAAAAAGGTTCTAAAGTGATTAGAAATTAACTTTAGAATATTATTCAGGAGATTAAATAATGATCTAGTCAAGTCGGACATGAGGTAAGGGACTTCGTCTCAATCTCCTTTCATTAAGGCATATTTTGTTTTAATACATGAAATTATTTTTTACGCTGTATATACTCCCTTGAAATTTCAAAGGGAATATTTTTCTACGAAGAATTTTACAAAATAACAAAAAAGACCATTTCTTTTAACGTAAGCGGTGACAACCACCTTTCCACCTCCACGAGTATTATTTGTTCTCTGGCTTCTTTAATAAGCTGTAATGTTTTTTAAGGAAAATAAATACTATATACTGTTTTATTTATTTTGGTATTGAAAATTGTTTTGATAATGGATTTGTTATGTCAATATATTTAAGTGATATATTGTGATTGAAATGTGAAAATGTTTTCTTTCCTTTATATTTGTTTTATGTGTTATGATTTTATAATGGTACTTGGACATTTGACAGGTGGTAATGTGATAAACTAAATGATGGGTGGTGCCGTGATAAACCGGGATGGGTGGTTACGTTATAACCTCCAATGCATTGCATATGGAATTCGTCTGTATGGCTATTCTAATTAGTGATATGTGTGGAAGCCGACCATATGGTTATTCCATTTAAGTATCTTTATGTCCCAAGTTACCTTTATATGTTATGTGTTCTTTATATGGATAATATTTTGTTTACAAAAGGTTATGTAGTGATATTTTATTTGGTGAAGGGTATTTACTACTTTATAAAGGTGAAAAGTTTTACTTATGTTAACGTATTTATGGTTTACTTGTTGTTCTGAAAAACTAATAGTTTTCCTTCTTTATGTATCTATTACTGAGATTTTTATGCTCATCATAGGTTTTTGAAATGTTTTTCACTACACATAATGTGGAATAGGGTCAAGGATGGGATCCAAGAAAAGTCATGCTATCTTAAACATGGAACCATACATGACTCTTTTTTTCAAGAGTTCTTATTTTGTGAAAAAATGGAAACATAATAGAAGTGTCTACTTTTTATTTTAAATGAAATGTAATAGTGATGGCCTAATTATCTAAAAACATAAACCTAAAAAGATCCTCAATATGAATTATTCGTTTAATTCAATATTATTTAATGTTTTATGGTCAGGTCCTTATAGTGACACTCTTGTAATATTTGGAAAAGGGAAACCCCACATATGTTTTATTGAAATTTGATCCAATAATGGTCCAAAGTTGAGCCAAGGGAGGATGTGTTTGAAAAGTGGCATGAAAATGATTTTTGGACATGTTTCTAGGTCATATAAGGCCTTATGTTTGGTGTTTACTCCCTCGTTAAGATTAATTTAATCTCAATAGTTTTAATTAACTTTAATTACCATTAAAAATAATTTTGGTCAAAAACTATGTAGATTTTATTAGAAATTATGAATTATTCTAATTACACATATGGAATCGATTATTCCATATTTCAATCATATA
This sequence comes from Viscum album, assembly GCA_963277665.1. NCBI lineage: Eukaryota > Viridiplantae > Streptophyta > Magnoliopsida > Santalales > Viscaceae > Viscum > Viscum album. Next base: position 1,573,391,466 of record OY728119.1, on the reverse strand, counting down.
ATTGGCAGAAATTAATTTTAATTTAACCCCATAAACGGGTCGATGAAGTAGGTTTTCAATATAAAAAAGATCAATTGTTTAATAGGGGTTTTAACCAATTTATTTGTGAAAATGATTCCAATGACCTAAATTGGATAAATTGATAAAAAATTGATGTAATAAAACTTTTAAATATGTAAAAATATTATTTATCCTTATAAATAAATTGAAAAAATTAGGCTTGAGTAAAACATTATATTTTTCCCTATTCATTAAAAAACGACACTTCACAAAAATACCAAAAATTCACCCAAATCTAATTTTTATTTTATATTTAAAGATATTATGTTTATATTTAAATAATGAATTTATAAATGTGAGAAAATTTATATTTAAAATAGTTTCTCCATTTAAAGGTGGTACAAGCGCTAAAATAAAGATATTTGTTATTATGAGTAATATTGGGTTTGTTCTTATCTTATCAAAATCAAATATATTGTATTAATATCCAAATGATTTGATTTAATATAATATATATATATATATATTATATTAATATCACCTAATAATATTAATTAATTTAATTTATTAGGATAAAATTGTTTTGTGAGCATAAAAATTGTTTTCTATAAAAAACATCATTTATATTCAATTGATTCATAAATTCATCATAACTAATGAATTCATTTTTTATTTGTGTTAAATCTATGTTTTTATTATTTAGTTTATAATATTCATAAATACTGACTTAATGTCTTAATATATTTAATAATAATATTTTAAAAATATATTGTAATCTTGAAAAATGTAGTCTTGCATATTATGTAACCATCGTGGAATATCGGTCTTTTGTATAATGAAAACTAACCACATTATTCAATTTAGAAAAATATAACCTTTATATTTCATATAGTTCATGATTAACATAGTATTGCACGATCCAAAATTTGTTATTTAAGATTAAAAAAATTATATTTAGTTTTTTACGCCAATTGTTTTATATAAGGTCTATAAAATGTCTTTGATAGGTTATACCATTAATCTAATTCTTTTCAAGATATTTCAATGATCCATTGAATTTAATTTTTTTACATGGAGATTATGATTCAGTGTTACCATGTAGTAAGAGGATATTGAAATAATCTCTCCATTTATATAGACTATTTGTGATTACGTTTTCATTAATGAAATCGTACAATCCATATTTCAAGAAATCTCATGAATTTTACTCTCCTTTGGTTAGACTTGAGGTATTCATGTATTATTATAAATTTTTCCACTATTTGGTACTTATGATAATTGAGAAAGTGCTTATAATAAAATATGATCTTACATCTTTCTTTGGTCAGAAATCTACGTTCTTTCAAAACCATACATTCCAAAAGGGTTTCCAATAGTATTCTACAAATCTTCTATGATAAATAAAATAAATTTTACACATTTTACCTTTTAACAATGTTTTCAATGGAATAACGTTATCACATTCCAAAAACTAAATTTTTTGAACCTTTTTACTATGTAAAAAATCATATTCTTTTTACCTCATTTGACATGAGTGGATTTACCTGACATCAATTTTTTAAAGCTTCTGTTTCATGTTTAAAAGATTAATTCTGAAGAATTTTTATATAAAGCGATTTTCAATGAAATGGTTTTCAAGCTTCATTGATATGATTTCAAGGAAAAATGGTTCTCAAATTGTTTTTAATCTTCTATAAATGTTTTCAATAGAAAATGGATTTCAATATGTTTTAAATGTGTTGAGATAGTTTGTGAGTCTGATATACACTATAATACCAAATGAAGGATCGAAATAATAGAGATACTGAATCAAGTATCTAGTGATGCTTGAAATACAAGAGGGGGGGGGTGAATTGTATAATTTTAAAAAATTCCTTTGGAATATATAAAGATTGTTATCTTTAACAAGGTTAAACAAGGTAATTCACAAAACCTCTAGTTCTACACACTTACTTGAATCCAAAAATATGATTCCGAGAATGTGAATCTGGAAAGATGGTTCCAGAAAATGAACCATAATAAAAGTTTACAAAGATGAAGATTCTATCTTAAAGAATATATAATCTAAATAAAACAGAGTATAATTATAAAAAAGTATAAGATAGTTATACTTTCCTCAATAATAAAAATGTAGCGGAAAAACCTTTATCAAAATAAGTAACAGTAGTAAGTCTTTTAACCCAAAGAGAAGGGTATCCAAAAAACTTGGATAAAGGTCCCTTGATTTATATTTTCGAGAATGTATATCTTACCCACATCAGTGTAAGCCCTAGATACGAAGATTTGAGTCTTCTTGTAATCCCCACAAGCCCTCAACTTTCAGGTAGTCGACACCTCTGTCTTAGCAAAGAATCCCTCAACTTCAAGGTAGTTGGAACCTCTGTCTTCCAATCCCCGGAAGCCCTTGAATGTACTCAGCAACATTCAGAGTTGCACAATGAAAATCTAAACAAGATGTTCAGTACACACAAAGAATTAAAGCCTCTCCCTCTAGGAATCACTTCAGCAGCATGTAATCTCTAGATTGATCAACTTATTCTCAAAATGTTGTGAGCTCTTTAAAATAAGAACTTATTTATATGCACAGATTCAACGGTCAGATCCCTCCTCCAATGGTCATATTTTCCATTGAATTTCGAAGGGACCTGTACACATGTTACTCAAATAATGATTAGTTACTAACTGAAATCCCTACATCATTTTAAAACAAAACAAGTGTAAGATAAATATGGTTACAGAAATAAAATCCAATATTAGGAGTGTAAGGAAATGAAAATGTTTGGAGTCTAAGAAAAATTGAATTCAGAGTCTATAATAAAAAGATATTCGGATTATGTTTTCTTAGGAATTTTGGAAATGAATTCTACATATTTCTAGAGTATGAATTTCATTGAAATTTGAAATCTGAATTCACAAGAATTCAGAACCAGAACATTAAATGTTCAGAGGCAGAGTTCATGAGAATTCGAAGTCAGAGCTCATAAGATTTCGGAGTCTGAATTCAAAGAACTCAGAGTCAAAAATTAGATGAATTCGTATACCAAATTCGTAATCCGAATTTGGAGTCAGAACTCCGATAAGTTCATATCCAGAATTCGTAATCAGAATTCCATGTTAGATCTTAGAAGATATTGTATCCCGAATTCGTAATTAGAATTCGGATCCTAAAATAGAATGCTTCATATCTAAGTATTTATAAGGTTCCGAGGATTTGGTTTCAAATCGAATTTTACTCTTAGGAAAATTATTATATGGACAATGAAATATTGTAAGGATAAATTTCCTTGGGAAAGTAAATTTTTCCTTATAGATGTAAAACACAGGGTAAAAAGATATTTTTCTTAAGATAAGGTGTTTGTGATTTTCAAAACAAGAGGAATGGTAAAGTCATAAGGAAACCTTAATGACTCAACAATCTCCCCCAAGTATAAAGGAATGGAAAAGTCATAAGGAAAAAATTATTGACTCAATAATCTCCCCCTTTTTAGAAAACACAAACATCCTTATGAAAAAGAATAGAAGGACTTAGAAAATATTTTTTCTAGACTTTGCAAATAAAACATATCTCCATTTTTTACATTAGAAAAGATGAATACGACTAACTTCCCCTTAGGCTTTAGAAAACTAAGTATCATATCTTAGATATCTGGAATTAAAATTTTTATTATCTTGAGTATGGAAAGCTTCATAATGGAAAACTTCCCCTTTGATAAACTCCCCCTTACTTAAGGATATTTCTTATTTACTTAGAATTACTTTTCCTTATCCCCCTTTGTGATTTTCAAAAAAGAGTTTGAGGGAATGGGAAAATATATAGTACCTGAAATATTAGTATAAACATAAAAAAACGAGAAAAAACAATTTCATTAAGGTTGGAAGAATTTGTACAAGGAAAAATAGATACAATAAAAGATCATATTTGGATATATTTTTCTTCTTTTTCCTTGGGTATCAGCTTCTTAACGATGGTTTTCATCTTCTTCAGCTCCCTATGATCCTCCTCTGCTTTCTTTTTTAAAGATTTGATTCGATCATCTTGAGCGTTCAGAGCTTCTTCCTCAGCCTTTAGCAAGTCATCTTGCTTCACTAGCTTTTCTTCAATCTCAATCCAGAGATTTATTTTCTGTTTTCTAACTTTTTACAACATAATTCAACTTCTCATTCAGATATTTGACATCCTGAAATGGAGAATTTTGTTCAAGATTTAGCTTTTCCTCAAAGCTATTTTTAAGATCATTGATTTTTCTGTCTTGAGTATCAAAAGATTCCTTAACATCATTTTGAAAGTCCTCAATATCTCTTAAATCATCAACTACATTCTTTTACTAGCTCATAATTTTATTGCAAGATTTTATATAGGTTTCATAGTTGATAAGGAAATTCTTGCAATCAGCCTCAATCTTCATACACCTATCCCGCACCATGGATACAGAGTCTGATTTCTGATTCTTGGGATGCTGGAGCATCTAGCATCGAGAGTCAATTGTTGGAAAGATCAGAATGGTTTCCACTAGATTTTTCAGGGGCTGAATGACAAAATCATGTCCTAGAGGTGATGACTCTAAGTTTGACACTTTTTTGGTGATGGTTCTTCCTCTAGCTCGACCATATTCCTCTTACAAGAACCTCCAGCTTCCTTCTCCCTTAAAGAAATTTTGGTTGGTGTGTCAACAACCACTTTTTTCCCGTTGTTGGTTTTCAGAATAGCTTCTTAATCCCAAGACTCATGCTCTCTCTCAGACAACTGAACAATATTTTCTTCATCATTTATTTACTTTTCATCTCCTTATTCAATATCCTCAGGATGAATAAAGTGGTGATTATAGATTTATTCCTCAGATAATTTGTTAATTCCTCTTCATCCTTCTCATCAACTCTAGGGGTAGAAAGTTTCAATGATCCAGCTTAAGAAGTCCGGATTGACAATTTTTCAGAAGAACTTTCCTTCTTATTATAACCTTCAACTTTCTTAATGAGACCATCAGTGTGACTACTACTGTTTTCCTTTTCATTCACTTGTTCCAAAACTTCTATATGTTTAGAAACCTTCTCTTGAACTTTTTCTGGAGTAATAAACATTTTCCCATGTGTCTCAGTTAATGGTTCTACTAAGATGGATTTTGGTATGAGAATGTTATAGGATGTAACTTTAGAATCCATCAAAATATATTGCACAATCTCTGCCTCCGAAATTTTCTTCTTAAGCTTATTCTCTTTGGCTTGCTTCTCAAGCTCATCTGCTGCTTTCTCTTTCAATGCTTTAGCCTCTGTAGGGTCTATGCCAAACTGTGGCTCCCCTTCTTTTTGGTTCGTCTAATCCTCCCTCCATTTGGAAACAACTTCATCAAGATAATATTGATGCTTTTTGGGCTATGGAGGTGCATTTTGAGTTTCCTTAGCTTTAGGGGTTTCATCTTCAGCTACTACTTCCTTCACTTTTCTTTTATTTACAGCTTTCTTAGATGGTTCAGCCTCTTCTACTTTCTTCGGAATGTCATCTGCCTCTTCTACTATCAAATCATAAAACTCTAATGATTCCTTAGAAAATCCATCATTCATTCTTTTCAAAGTGTCATCTCTTACTAACATCACTTTTCAATTCATCGGCTTGGAACTGCAAGGGATCTTGAATGGTTTAAGACACCAAACTATCAACATGGAGAGTAGGGCCAGATACATGATTATATTTTCTCTTAGATTACTATTCTTGATATTCCCTATCATAATGAGTACATCTTTAATCAGATTGGTTTTCCTTTGATTTACTAAAAAGTCCAAGAAATAAATATCACTTTTCTTAAGAGTGTCCTTGTCACCCTTTCTGAGTACGATAAAACCCTACCCCCATAACTATAGGATCCGATTTTTGGTAGATAAGTGAAATTTTTTTGCAGTATTAACATCTATGAGTCTGAGATACTCCATTGCCTTTACCCTGATAAAAATTCCTTGTACATCCGGTAACTTGTGAGAACAAAATTCTGCTTCTCCTTCATAGGATAATCCCACCAAGCTAGCAGCATTGGTGTCTGAAAGTTTATATGTTCTTCCATAAATCTTGAAGGAAAACCTTTCTCTGCCATCTTCCATGAAAAAACAAACTGAATCATAAAATTCTATTAGCAAATCCGGATACACTACATCCTGAGTTCCTGGCTCTGAAATACAAACACTTTCCCATCCATTCAGCTTGATCATCATAGAGATAATAGGGCCATATTTTTTAAAGAAGTTTGGATGCACCAACCTATCCCTGTAAATTTTCCACTCCACAATCGGCTTGACAATACATATCTCTTGAGAAGGAACTTTACCAGACATTCGAAATTGAGCACCTCTGAAATGTTCGGAATGGGATTTTGTATAAGGGCATTGCTTCGACATGAAATGGCTTGAGAATTAATGTGGGACAACCATCGGGGGTCCCTTTTTATAGGCGTTGAAGCGACACTTCATCTTCCCATTTCAATCCAGTGGTTGAGAATTCTTCGGATCAGATCTGACGGTTGAAAAGATAGTCGCATGGAAAATTTGGTTGAATCTGATCTTTTGAGGTTTTTAAAGGAAAAAATTCAGATTTAAGGAATCTAGAATCTGAGAAATTTTAAATAAACGCAAAGGAAACTATAATGAAGTAAAAGGTGATTATGAAAACTCAACAAAGAGTCATACATTTTGGATTTCTAAGAATATTATTCGTAGTGAAGAAAATTCGTCTTGAAGAACTTTAGATTCCGAAATGTTTGAGTACGAAAAAAAACACAGATTTTCATTACGAAAATCTTTCTCACGAAAATCTCAAGTACTAAAATCTTCATTACAAAAAACATGAAAAACTTCATTACTAAAATCATGAAAAATCTTCATTATGAAAAATTTCAAGTACGAAAAACTTCATTATGAAAAATATGAAAAACCTCATTATGAAAAATATGAAAAACTTTATTACGGAAAATTTCAAGTATGAAAAACTTAATTATGAAAAATATGAAAAACTTCAGTATAAAAAATTTCATGTATGAAAAACATAATTACGAAAAATATGAAAAAAATTCATTATGAAAAATATGATAAACTTCATTATGAATCTACTACCCCTATCAAAAATAGTTTATTACTGTAAATAGATTTGTTCAACAGAAAATAAATAAGGAGTATTACCTTGAAATTATCATTCCTAACTTCTGTTTAATATATTCAATTCTATCAGAGGGTAAAGATTTTGTGGAAATATCCGCAAGTTGATCTTGCGTTCTGATAAATTGAAGAATGATATCTCTTTTGTGTCTGATCCCTAAGAATGTGATGCCTAATATATATGTGATTTTCCCAAGAGTGATTGGTAGAGTTTTTACTAAGGGAAATGGCACTTGTATTATCTCACAAAATTCGTGTTTTGGTAAAACTCATACAATAGTTAGTGAGTGTGTGTTGCATCCACAACAATTGAGCATAACAACTTCCAGTTGCTACATATTCAACTTCAGCAGTGGAAAGTGCTATTGAGTATTGATTCTTGAATGAACAAAAAACTAATGAATCTCCTAAGAAATTAAAAGTTCCAGATTTACTCTTTCTATCCATTCTACATCCACCAAAGTCATCATTCGATTTTTTTTAAAACAAAATCACTTCCAGAAGTATAAAAGAGTCCTAAATCCATGGTTCCCTTTAAGTAATGAAAAATTATTTTCACTGTGATTAAATGAGATTCCTTAGGATTGGATTGATATCTTGTACATAAGAATACTGAAAACATTATGTTTGGATGACTAGCAGTTAAGTAAAGTAAAATTCCTATCATACCTATAAAAGTTGTTTGATCTAGTGGTTTACGAGCTTCATCAAGATCAAGTGTGTTTGAGGTACCAATGGGAGTTCATAAACTCTTAGTGTTGTCATATCCATACTATTTAAGAATATATTTAATATACTTATGTTGGGATATATAGATTCCTTCTGGTTTTTGAAAAATTTGAAAATCAAGAAAAAATGTTAACTCACCCATCATACTCATTTCAAACTCATATTTCATTAGATCCGCAAAGGAATCAGTTAAAGATTGCTGAGTTGAACCCAATATAATTTCATCAACATAAATTTGAACAATCAAAACATTTTTATTATCCTTCTTTATAAAAATGGTTGGATCTTCATTTCCCTTAACATAGTTATTTTGAAGCAAAAATCCTGTAAGTCTATCATACCAAACATGAGAGGATTTTTTAAGTCCATAAAAATATTTGTTAAGTCTAGAAACGTGATCAGGATGTTTTGTTTCTTCAATGTCAGAAGGTTGTTCAACAAAAAATTCCTCTTGAACATAATATTTATGAAAAGAACATTTATCAACCTTTTGAAAAAGTTTGAAATTGATGAATTTTGCAAAGGCAAATAAAATAAGAATAGACTCAAGTATTTCTACTAGAGCATATGTTTCTTCATAGTCTATTCCTTATTGTTGATTATAGCCTTTAGAAAATAATCTAGATTTATTTCTTACACTGATTCTATGTTCATCACACTTGTTTCTGAAAACCCATTTTACTCCAATTATTGAAGTTTACTTTGTTCTTTGAACCAGGGTCCAGACTTTATTTTTTTCGAATTCGTTTAGCTCATTTTTTCATAGCTTTAATCCAATCATCATCACCTAAATCCTCATCATTTATTTTTGGTTCTAATTGGTAAATGAATTCTAGATGTTCTACATCATTTCTTAAAGAAATATTAGTCCTTATAGGTTGATTTACATCAACGATGATGCTATCATTAGGATGATTCTTAAGAAACAACTGAATTGGGTTTTGTAAAACCTGTTCATCAACATGGGGTAGAAAATATTTTGGGGTAAATGTTTTAGAAGTTTCTTCTTGTACATTGTCCTTATCAGAGGGATATTCTACCCAGGCTTTCTAATCATTTTTTGAAAACAGAACCGAAGATGTAGGTTGAGGTTATTTAAAAACAAAATGATATGTTTCATCAAATTTCACGTGCACTGTTTCTTCAACAGTACAACTGTTTTTATTGAGAAATCAATAAGCCTTAGAAGTTGTGGAGTAGCCTAAGAAAATTCTTTCATCAAATTATGGTGTGAATTTATTAAGATTATCTTTAGTATTCAGAATGAATGCCTTGAAACCAAAAACCTTGAAGTAGGAAAGTCTAGGTTTTATACCATTCTATAACACATAAAGAGTTTTATTAAGAAAATATCTAATCAAAACTCAATTTATAGTACAAAAAGAAGTACTTACAGCTTAAACCCAAAAATGATTGGCTATAGAATACTCACTCAACATGGTTCTAGTTATCTCTTGAAGAATTCAATTTCTTCTTTTAAAAACACCATTTCTTTGAGGTGTTCTGGGTGATGAGAGGTTATGAGTAATGCCTTTTTTACTACAAAAAGTTTCAAAATTAGAATTTTGAAATTCTCTTCCATGATCACAATGAATAGTTTTCAATGGAAGGGTTTTCTCAATTTTAACTTGGGCTCTTCAACTTTTGGAATACGAAAAAAATTTACACTTATTTGCTAGAAAATAGACCCATGTAAATATGATGTAGTCATCAACCAAGACAAATACATAATACTTGCCCCCAATACTACCATTTTGTGTATGAACAAAAAGATCTATATGCACTAACTGTAATGAATCATTTGTTGTGACTTCACAGATTGATTAAAAACATGATTTATGTTGCTTTCCATATTGACAGGGGTCACAAACTTTAGAAGAATCAAATCTAAGCTCCAGTAAATCCATAAAAAAATCTTTTCTTAAAAAGTGTACATAAGTTCTTAAGGTTAAAATGTCCTAACCTTATATACCCCAACCAAGAATGATCTCCTATTGCACTAAGACAAATTAGATCTTGGCTTCTATGGTCTTATAAGTATGGTGTGTAAGAAATCTATTTCCTATGGGAAGAAATAATGAACTCTTCCTTGGAATTGTGTACTAAGAACTTGTCATTCCTAAAATTCACAATGTAACCTTCATTACATAATTGACTTCTGCAAATAAGGTTGTGATTAATACCTTTAACAAATAAAACATTTTAAATCAATGTTTTTCCAAGAATAATGATGTTACCCATATCGATAATTTATCCCTGAGAATTATCTCCGAAGGTTACTTTTCCTTCTTTCGTCTTGATAATATTTTCAAAATAGTTTTTGTTACCAGTCATATGACGGGAACATCTACTATCCATGTACCATTTATTGCTGTTGGTACCTTCTCTATTCTACTAAAAATAAGAAAAAGTTATGTTTTTGGAATCCAAACTTTCTTGGATCCAGAATTCTTAGAAATAAAATTTTTAGGCACCCACATCTTTTTAGAAAAATAGGCTTTAGGAAATCCTAATGAATGGATTTTGTTTAAGGAACAATATTTTTCCCAGTGTATACCACACTAACACTTAGTGAAAAATGGATCACATTGTGGAATAAAATAATTGCTACTAAAAACAGGTTTAGGACTAGTATAACCAAAACCCAAACTATTCCTTAGAGGTCGGATTTGAGAATACATTTTATCAAATATTTTTTTACCTAAGGTAATGTTTGAAAAACACTTCATCAAGGAAAACATTTCAGATTTGAGTTTTATAACCAAGTTTTTGTCTTCATAAACATTTTATTTTGAACTAGAGTTAGGCTAGAAAGAATTTTTCTTAGAAATTACGTTTTCTAGATCTTTAGAATGTTAATTCTTATCCGAATTTTCATCCTCAATATCTTTTGAAATACTTCCAAAATCAGAATTTTTTATATCAAGATCTTTAGAATGATCTGATATTTCCTTAGAAAGAATAGTATTCCTTGAATTTTCCTTATCAAGCTTTTTTATGAGATTTGAATTCTCAATCTCAACATGTTTGGAAAACATAGAAACTTCTTCACAGGTAGGTAAATTATTATCTTCTTCCGAAGAAGATTTTTCATCTGAAGATTTATAATATCATCATTACTATAATTTTCATTTGGAGAAACATTGGCCATTGATTCATCATTGTTTACCTTAGAAATTAAACAATGATTGTCAATAGGTAGTCTAGCTATTAGACCAAGATTCTTCTTTCCAGAAGATTTATAATCCAAATATTCATCTGAAGAGTCACTAGAACTGGCACTCCAGGTGTCATTAGATTTCAATACTTTCTTATCTTTATCCTTGTAATACTTATTTCTGTTTCTCTCAGAATTATTTTCCTTTCTTTCTTTCCTCTTAAGCATTGGAAAATCAGATCTTATATGTCTAGCTCTATTGTATTAATAAAATGTGACTTCTGAATCTTTATTATCTTTCCTTTCTTTATTCGTATATCTGGATTGAAAGTTCCCCTATCCAGTTATCTTGTTCATTCTTCAAGAAAGATTTGATAATTCATTCTCTGAGGATTCACTTGCACTAGATTCGTATTGGATAACAACCTTATTAGAAATATATCTGGTAACTCTCTCACGAGTCTTGGATTTCATATGATTATAAGTTTTAGTAAAAGAAACACTTTCATTCCCAATCTTTTTCTTGATGTTATCACCATCTCTCTTCATCCTAGTTTCATACTGAAGAAGAGTTCCAAACATCTCATCTAAATAAATCTGAGTAACCTTTCTATTCTCATCTATAGCTGTCCTCTTGGATTCCCACTCACTGGGCATGATGTTTATGATCTTATCAACAAGAGCTTCATCATCTAATCCTTTCTCACCCATGGATTGTAAACTATTCACAATAGTCAGGAATCTTTGTTTCACCTTACATATGGGTTTTCTATAAGGAAACAAAAAACCATTATATTTAGCTCTAAGCATGACTCTTCTTGTTTCAATAACATTGGAAGTTCCTAAGTGACTAACTTCGAGTTTCTTCCTTATAGAATTTTCTTCTTTACAAGTTATAATTTACCTATAGATATTTCTTATCATAGAACAAAGTAAAGTATTTCATACCTTATAATTCAGTTGACATTAATGATTTTCTTGATTGGTAAAGGTACTAGATTTTTTGTTAGGGACTTTGTATCCTCATGTAAGTATAACAAAGTTATCAACACCAGTATTGATAATAAAAGTCTTCATGCGATCTCTCCAATATTCATAATCATTTCCATCAAATATAGGTTTCTAGATGGATTGAGATTGTCTATGGAACCAACATTTATTCCTGCCATCTTTATGAAAATTACTTCCACACAGAACTTGTTAATAGAAAATGTTTTTAAACAATGAAAATGTTCCTAAGCAAGGAAAAATAGAACAAGAGTATCACTAAGAAAAAAATATGAAACCTAACTATATGAATTCGAGAAACTGATTCCTGAAAATAAGGAGATGAATTATCTTCTAAATCTAATCATGAGATTAATTTAGATTGAACCAATGCTTTGATAACAATTGTTGATATGGTATGTGAGTGTGATATACTATATAATACCAAATAAAGGATTGAAATAATAGAGATTCTGGATCAATTATATAGTGATTCTTGAAATACAATAGCGGGGTGAATTGTATACATTTAAAAAATTCATTAGGAACTTTTAAAGATAGTTATGTTTAACAAGGTTAAACAAGGTAATTCACAAAACCTCTAGTTCTACACACTTTTTGAATATGGAAATAAGATTCCGAGAATGTGAATATGGAATGATGGTTCCAGAAAATGAATCCTAATGAAAGTTTACAAAGATGAAGATTCTATCTTAATGTGTATTGAATATAACTAAAATAGAGTACAATTATAAGCAAGTATAAGATAGTTATACTTTCCTCAACAATAAAAATGTAGCAGAAAAACATGTAATAACACAAGTAACAGTAGTAAGTCTTTTAACCCAATGAGACGGGTATCCAACAACCGTGGATAATGTTCCCTTGATATATAATTTCAAGAAAGTCTATCTTACCCACACTAGGGTAATCCCTCAATATGAAGATCGGAGTCTGTCATGCTATCCCTACAAACCCTCAACTTTCAGGTAGTCGTCACCTCTGTCTTCCTCAGCAAGGAAGCCCTCAACTTTAAGGTAGTCGGCACCTCTGTCTTCCTATCCCCGGAAGCCCTTGAATGTAATCAGGCACATTTGGAGTCGCACAAGGAAAATATGAACAAGACATTCAGTATTCACAAAGCATTAAAGCCTCTCTCTCTCTCTCTAGAAATCACTTCAGCATCTTGTAATCTCTATATTTATTAACTTGTTCTCAAAATGTTACGAGCTCTTTATAATGAGCTCTTATTTATATGCATGACTTAAATGGTCGGCTCTCTCCTCCAATAGTCATATTTTGACTTCAATTTCGGAGGGACCTGTACATATTTTACTAAAATAATGGTTAATTACTATCTGAAAGCATGAAATAGTTTTATAACAAAACACGTGAACGAAAAATATGGTTACATAACTAAAATCCAATATTTTGAGTGTATGGAAATAAGAAATTTCAGAGTCTAACCAAAATTGAATTCATAGTCTCTAATACAAAGATATTCAGATTCTATTTTCTTAGTAATTTGGAACCAGAATTCTATAGATTCCTAGAGTCTGAATTTTGGGGAAATTTGAAATCTTGTTTCACAAGAATTCCGAACCAGAACTTAAAAAGTTCGGAGAGTTCATGAGAATTTGGAGCTAGGACTCATAAGAATTCAGAGTCCGAATTTAGAGAACTCGGAATCAGAACATAGAAGTATTCGTATCCAAAATTCGTAATCAGAATTCATAGTCAGAACTCAAAAGAGATCATATCGATAATTCGTAATCAGAATTCGAAGTTAGATCTCAGAAGAGTTCGTATCCAGAATTTGTAATCCGAATTTGGATCCTAAAACAGAATTCTTCATATCTAAGTATTTATAAGATTCTGTGGTTTTGGTTTCAAACCAAATTTTACACTTATAAAAATTATTATGTGGACAATGAAACATGGTAAGGATAAATCTCATTGGGAAAGGAAATTTTGTTCTTATAGAAGTACAACACAGGGTAAAAAGATATTTGTCTTGAGATAAGGTGTTTGTGATTCTCAAAATAAGAGGAATGGTAAAATCATAAGGAAACCTTAATGACTCAAAAATCACCCTCAAGTAAAAACTAATGTAAAAGTCATAAAGAAAATCTTATTGGCTCAATAATCTCCCCTTTATTGGAAAAAACAAACATCCTTACAAAAAAGAATAAAAGGACTTAGAAAATATTTTTCTAGACTTTTCAAATACAGCTTATCTCCCATTTTTACATTGGTAATGATGAATATGACAAACTCTCCCATAGGATTTGTAACACTAAGGATCAAATTCTAGATTTTTGGAATGAAAATTTTTATTATCTTTAGTATGGAAATATTCATAATAGAAAACTCCCCCATACTTAGAGATATTTATTTTTTACATAGAATTCATTTTCTTTCTCCCCCTTTGTGATTTTCAAAAAGAGTTTGAGGGAATGGATAAAAAATATAGTACATGAAATATTCGTACAAACATCCAAAAAAATGAGCAACCACTATTTCATTATGGTTGGAAGAATTTGTACAAGGAACAATAGATACAACAAAAGATCATATTTAGATATATTTTGATTATTTTTCCTTAGGTATCATCTTCTTCCTGATGGCTTTCAGCTTCTTCAGCTCCTTGTGATCCTCCTCTGATTTCTTTTCTAATGCTTTGATTCTACCATCTTGTGCCTTCTGATCTTCTGCCTGAGCCTTCAGAAAGTCATGTTACTTCACTATATTTTCTTCAATCTCAATCCAGAGATTCATTTCTGTTTTTTAGCTTTGGATAACACAATTCAACTTCCCATTCAGACCGTTGACATCCTGAATCCGAGAATTCAATTTAAGATTTAGCTTTTCCTCAAAGCTATTTGTAAGATATTTGATTTTTCTGTCTTTAGTTTCAAAATATTTCTTAAAATCATTTTGAATGTCATCAATTTCTCTCAAATCTTTAACTACATTCTTCAACCAGCTCACCATTTTCTTGTAATATTTTCTATGGGATTCATAGTTGATAAATAAATTCTTGTAATCAGCCTCAAGCTTTATACACCTATCCATCACCATGGATACATAGTCTAATTTCTGATTCATGATATGCTGGAGCATCTGACATCTAGAGTCAATTGTGGAACGATCAGAATGGTGTCCACTAGCTTCTTCATGGGATGAATGACAAAATCATGTCCTAGAGTTGATGACTCTAAGTCTGACACTTTGGTTGGTGATGGTTCTTCCTCTAGATCATCCAACTTACTCTTAGAAGATCCTCTAGCTTCATTATTCCTTAAAGAAATTTTGGTTGGTGTGTCAACAACCACTTGTTTCCCCTTGTTGGTTTTCAGAATAGCTTCTTCATCTGGAGACTCATTCTCACTTTCAGACAACAGAACAGTCCTATATTCATTAATTTTTTCATTTTCAGCTCCTGCTTCAATATCCTTAGGATAAATGAAGTGGTTCTTATAGATTTCTTCCTCAAATAATTTTTTTACTTCCTCTTCATCCCTCTCATCAACTCCAGGGGTAGAAAGTTTAAATGATCCGGCTTGAGAAGTCGAGATTGGAAATTTTTCAGAATAACTTTCCTTCTCATGATAATCTTCAACTTTCTTAATCAGATCATCAGTTTGACTACTAATTTATTCCTTTTCTTGAATTTTTTCCACATCATCTATATGTTCAGAAAAATTCTCTTGATCTTTTTTAGGAGTCATAAACCATTTCTCTAGTGTCTCAGGTAATGGTTCTACTAAGAAGGATTTTGGTACGAGTATGTCCTTGGATGCAACATCAGTAGCCTTCAAAATAGATTTCACAATCTCTGTCTCCGATATATTCTTCTTAAGCTTCTTCTGTTTTGCTTGCTTCTCAAGCTCAGCTACAACTTTCTCATTCAATTCTTTAGCCTCTATAGGGTCTCGGAAAAACAGTGTCTCCCCTTTGTTTCAGTTCTTCTTATCCTCCCTCCATTTGGAAACAACTTCATCAGGATTAGCTTTCTGCTTCTTGGGATTTGGAGGTGCATTTTGTGCTTCCCTAGCTTTAGGGATTTCATCTTCAGCTAATACTTCCTTAAATTTTCATTTCTTTCCATATTTCTTATATGGTTCAACATCTTCTACTTTCTTCGGAATGACCTCTGCCTCTTCTACTGGAAAATCATAAAACTCTCATAATTACATAGAAAAATCAACATTCATTCTTTTGAAAGTGTTATCATTTACTAACATCACTTTTCAATTCCTCGGCTTGGAACTGCAAGGGATCTTGAATAATTCAAGACACCGAATTATCAACTTGGAGCGTAGGGCCGGATACATGATAATCTGTGCTCTTAGATTCCCATACTTGATATTCTCTATCGTAATGAGAATATGCTTCCTCAGATTTTCCAAAAAGTCCAAGAAATACATATCAATTTTCTTAAGATTATTCTCATCACCCTTTCTGAGTAAGATAAATCCTTGAACCCATAATCGTATGATCCAATTTTTGGTAGATAAGTGAGCAATTTTTGCAGTCTTGACATCTGTGAGTCCAAGACACTCCATAGCCTTCACCTTTATAAAACATCCGTGTACATCTGGTAACTTGTGAGAAAAAAATTCTACATCTCCTTCAAAGGATAAACCGACCAAGCTAGCAGCCTTGGTGTATGAAAGATTATATGTTTTTCCATAACTCTTTAAGGAAAACATTTGTTTACCATCTTCCTTGATAAAATAAACTGATTCCTAAAATTCAATCTGTATATCCGGATACACTACATCCTGAGATCCTGGATTTGAAATACAAACGCTTTCCAATCCATTCACCTTGATTTTATTAGAGATAGTAAGGTCATATTTGTTGAAGATATTTGGATGTACCAACCTTTCCCTGTAAATTCTCCACTACACAATTGGCTTGATAGTAGACATCTCTTGAGAAGGAACTTCACCAGACATTTAGAATTGAGCACTTCTGAGAAGTTCAGAACAAGATTTTGTAGAGGGGAAGAGGTTCGACATGAAAAGGATTGAGAATCGATGTGGGAAAACCATCAGGGGTCCCTTTTTAGAGGTATTGAAGTGATGGTTCATCTTCCCATTTCATTCCAATGGCTGAGAATTATTCAAATCAGATCTAACGGTTGAAAATATTGTCATAAGTAAAATTTGGATGAATCCGATCTTTTAAGGTTTTTAAAGGAAAACATTCGTATTTAAGGAAACTAGAATCCAAGAAATTTTAAATAAACACAATGGAAACTATCAGCAAGTAAAAGGTGATTATGAAAACTCAAGAAAGAGTCGTACCTTTCTGATTTTTATGAAGATTATTCATCTTGATGAAAATTCTTCTTGAAGAACTTTAGATTGTAAAAAAATTGAGTAAGAAAAAAAACACATATTTTCATTACAAAAATATTTATTACAAAAATCTCAAGTACGAAAATCATCATTACAAAAAACATGAAAAACATCATTATGAAAATCCTGAAAAAACTTTGTTACGAAAAATTTCAAGTATGAAAAACATCATTACGAAAAATATGATATACATCATTATAAAAAATATGAAAAACTACATTACGAAAAATTTCAAGTACGAAAAATTTCATTACGAAAACTATAAAAAACTTCATTATAAAAAATTTCAAGTATGAAAAACTTCAATAAAAGAATATGAAAATCTTCATTATGAAAAATAAGAAAAAATTCATTATGAATATACCCCCCCTACGAAAAGGAGTTTATTAATATAAAGATATTGGTTCAACAGAAAGTTAATAAGGAGGATTACATTACGGTTATAATTCATATCTTCTGTTTAATGTATTCAAATCTATCGAAGGGTAAGTATTTTGTGAAAATATCAGCAAGTTGATCTTGCGTTCCGATAAATTGAAGAATGATATCTCTTTTTTATGTGTGATCCCTAAGAAAGTGATGCCTAATATATATGTGCTTTACACGAGAGTGATGTGCATGGTTTTTTCTAAGGGAAATTTAAATTTTATTATCACACAAAATATGTGTTTTGGTAAAACTCATAACATAGTCGTTGAGTGTGTGTTGCATCTACAACACATGAGAACAATAACTTCCAACTACTACAAATTCAGCTTTAGTAGTGGAATGTGATGCTGAGTGTTTCTTCTTGAATGACCAAGAAACTAATGAATCTCCTAAGAAATGACAAGTTCTGGATGTTCTATTTATATCCATTCTACATCAACCAAAGTCATCATCAGAAAAACTTTTTAAAACAAAATCATTTCTTGAAGTATAAAAGAGTCCTAAATCCATGGTTCCCATTAAGTAGTGAAAAATTATTTTCACTGCCTTTTAAATGAGATTCCTTAGGATTGGATTGATATTTTGAACATAAGCATACTAAAAGCATTAGTTCTGGACGACTAGCTATTAAGTAAAGTAAAATTCCTATAATACCTCTAAAAGTTGTTGGATCTACTGGTTTCCCAGCTTCATTAAGATCAAGTGTGTTTGAGGTACAAATGGGAGTACTTATACTCTTAGTGTTGTTATATCCATAATTTTTAATAAGATATTTAATATACTTATGTTGGTATATATATATTCTTTCTGGTTTTTTTAGAAATTTTAAAACCAAGAAAAAATGATAACTCACCCATCATACTCATTTCAAACTCAGATTTCATTAGATCCATAATGGAATCAGTTGAAGATTACTGAGTTGAACCAAATATAATGTCATCAACATAAATTTGAATAATCAAAACATTTTTCTTTTATTTCTTTATAAAAAGGGTTGGATCTATATTTCCCATAACATAGTTATTTTGAAGAAAAAATATTATAAGTCTATCATACCAAGATCGAGGGGCTTGTATAAGTCCATACGAAGCTTTGGTAAGTCTAAAAACGTGATCAGGATTATTTGTATCTTCAAATCCATGAGGTTGTTTAACAAAAACATCATCTTGAGCATAACCGTTAAGAAAATCACATTTCACATCCATTTGAAAATGTTTGAAATTGTAGAATGCTACAATGGCAAGTAAAATACGAATAGATTCAAGTCTAGCCACTGGAGCATCAATTTATTCATAGTCTATTCCTTCTTATAGATTATTGCCTTTATCAACTAATCTATATTTATTTCTTACAATGATTCCATTTTCATCACAATTGTTTCTGAAAACCCATTTAACTCCAATTATAGAAGTTTTTTAGGTCTTTCAACTAGGGTCTATAATTTATTCTTTTCGAATTTGTTTAGCTCATTTTGCATAGCTTTAATCCAATCATCATCATCGAAAGTATCATCAGTGCATTTTGGTTCTAATTGGGAATGGAATGATAGATGTTCTGCTTCATTTATTAAGGAACTTCTAGTCCTTACAGGTTGATTTACATCACCAAAGATGCTATCACCATGATGATTCTTAATAAACAACTGATTTGGGTTTTGTAAAACCTGTTCATCAAAATAGGGTAGAAAATCTTCTGGGGTAAAAGTTTCAGAAGTATCTTCTTGGAAATTTTCCATATCAGAAGGATCTTCTATCAAGGTTTGGCAATCAGTTTTTGAAAACACATCTGAAGATGTAGGTTGGGGTTGTTTAAAAACAAAAGGCCCAGTTTCATCAAATTTCACATGCACTGCCTCTTCAATAGTACAAGTGTTTTTATTGAAAACTCTATAATCCTTAGAAGTTGTGGAGTAGCCTATGAAAATTCCTTCATCAGATTTTGGTGCAAAATTATGAATATTATCTTTAGTATTCAGAATCAATACCTTGAAACCAAAAACCTTGAAGTAGTAATGTCTAGGTTTTCTACCATTCCATAACTCATAAGGAGTTTTATTAAGAAAAGGTCTAATCAAAACTTGATTCATAATATATCAAGCAGTACTTACAGCTTCAACCCAAAATTTATTTTCTACAGAATACTCACTCAACATGGTTCTAGTTATCTCTTGAATAATTATATTTGTTATTTCAACAACACCATTTTGTTGAGGTGTTCTGGATGCTAAGAAGTTATGAGTAGTTCTTTTTTAACTACAAACGGTTTCAAAATCAGAATTTTGAAATTCTCCACCATGATCAATATGAATAGTTTTCAATGGAAGGTTTTTCTCATTTTTGACTTGGGATCTAAAAATTTTGAAATAAGAAAAATATTCAGACTTCTTTTCTAGAAAATAGACTCATATAAATCTGGTGTAATCATCAACCAAGATAAATACATAATACTTGCCCCCAATACTTCCAGTTTGTGTAGGACCAAAAAGATCCATTTGCACTAACTTTAATGCATCAGTAGTTAAGACTTCACCGACTGATTTAAAACTTTATTTATGTTTCTTTCAATTTTGGCAAGGGTCACAAACTTTAGAAGAGTCAAATCTAAGCTCTGGTAGATCCTTAACTAATATTTTCATAGAATGTTTTCATAAGTTCCAAAGGTTACAGTGTCCAAACCTTCTATGCCACAACCAAGAATGATCTTCCATTGCCCTAAGAGAAGGTAGATCTTAACTTCTAAGGTCTTCTATGTTTAGTGTGTAAACATTCTCTTTCCTATGTGTAGAAATAATAAACTCTTCCTTGGAATTGTGTACTAAGAACTTGTCATTCCTTAAATTGACAAGGTAATCTTTATCACATAATTGGATCATGCTAATGAGGTTGTTCCTAATACCTTTAACAAATAAGACATTTGAAATCAATGTTTTTCTAAGAAGTATGATGTTACCTATACCAATAATTTCTCCCTGAGCATTATCTCTGAAAGTTTATTTTCCTCCTTTCTTGTTGATAATATTTTTAGAATATTTTTTGTTACCAGTTATATATCGGAAACATCCGCTATCCATGTACTATGTATCACTGTTGTTACCTTCTCTATTTTCCTAAAAATAAGAAAAAGTTAGGTTTTTTGAATCCAAACTTGCTTGGATCCGGAATTCTTAGAATGAAAAATTTTAGGCACCCACATTTTTTTATAAAATTAGGCTTTATGAAATCCTTAATATTGGGTTTTGTTTAAGGAATAATATTTTTCCCAGTATCCACCACACAGAGAATTATTTCAAAAAGGATCACTTTGTGGAACAAAAAAATTGGTACTAAAAACAGGTTTAGAAATAGTATAACCAAAACCAGAACATTTCCTTAGAGGTCAGATTTGAGAATACATTTTTTCAAAATTTTCTTTACCAAAGGTAATATTTGAAAAACACTTCCTCAAGGATAATATTTCATATTTGAGTTTGATAACCAAGTTCCTATCCTAAAAAACATTTGATTTTGAACTAGAGCTAGGCTCGAAAACATTTTTCTTAGAAATTACATTTTCTAGTTCATTAAAAAGTTTATTATTCTAAGAATTTACTTCCTCAAGATTTTTTGAAATACTTTCAAAATAATTATTTTTATTATCGAGATCATTAGAAAGATCTGATATTTCCTTAATAAGAACAATATTCCTAGAATTTTTTTTCATGATTTTTCATGAGTTTGGAATTCTCAATCACAAGAATTTTGGAAAACCTAGAAACTTCTTCATATGTAGGTAAAGTATTATCTTCATCAGAATAAGATTATTTATCTGGAGATTTATAATATCTATCATTATTATAATTTGCATTTTGACAAACATTGGTCATTGATTCAGAATTGTGTACCTTGGCCATTAAACAATGATTGTCAATTGGTAGTCTGGCTATTAGACCAATATTAATCCATCCAAGAAGATTCATAATATGAAGATTCATCTGAAGAGTCATCACCACTGGAACTCCAGGTGTCATTAGCTTTCAAGACATTCTTAGCTTTAGCCTTGTAATACTTATTTCTATTTCTCTTATAATACTTTTCCTTTCTTTCTTTTCTCTGAATCATAGGACAATTAGGTGTTATATATCCAGATCTCTTACATTAATAATATGTGACTTAGGAATCTTTCTTATCTTTCCATTCTTTCTTCTTATAAATGGATTGAAATTTCCTCTGTCCATCTATCTTTTTCATCCTTCGAGAAAGATTTTCTAATTAATTCTCTGAGGATTCACTTTAAGTAGATTCATATTGGATAACAACCTTCTTAGACGTAGATCTAGTAACTCTCTCAGGAGTTTTGGATTTCATATGGTTAGAAGTCATCGTAAAAGCAACTCTTTCATTTCCATTCTTCTTCTTGATGTTATTTGCATCTCTTTTCATCCTAGTTTCATACTAAATAAGAGTTCCAAACAACTCATCTAAGGAAATATGAGTAACCTTTTTGTTCTCATCTATAGCTGTCCTCTTGGATTCCCACTAATTGGGCATGATGTCTATGATCTTCTCAACAATAGACTAATCATTAAATTGTTTCTCACCAATGGATTGTAAACTATTCAAAATAGTCACGAATCATTATTGCACCTTACATATGGGTTCTCCATAAGGAATGAAGAAACCATGATATTCAGCTCTAAGAATGGCTCTTCTTGTTTCAATATCTTTGGAAGATATAAAGTGAGTAACCATGAGTTTCTTCCATATAGAATTTGTTCTTTCATAAGATGAAATTTCTCTATATATATTTCTAGTCATAGAACAAAGTAAAATATTGTCTACCTTATAATTCAGTTGATATTCATTATTTTCTTGATTGGTACAGGTTCTAATTTCTTTGTCCGGGATTTTGTATCCTTTAGTAAGCATAAGAATGTTATCAACACCAGTATTGATAATAAAATTCTTTATGAGATATCTCCAATATTCATAATCATTTCCATCAAAGATAGGTGGTCTAGTTGGATTGAGATAGTCTATGGGAACAACATTGATTCTGTCCAACATTAAGAATATTCTTTCCCCACAAAACTTGTTATTTAAAAAAGTTTGTAAACAAGGAAAATATTCCTAAGCAAGGAAAAATAGAACAATAGTATCTCTAAGTAAAAATATGAAACCGTACTATATGAATTTGAGAAACTGATTTTGGAAAATAAAAAGATGAATTATCTTCTGAATCTAATCTTTAGATTAATTAAAATTGAGCCAATTCTCTAATACCAATTGTTCAGATGGTATGTGAGTGTGATATACCCTATAATACCAAATGAAGGATCGAAATAATAGAAATTATGAATCAAGTATCTAGTGATTCTTGAAGTACAATAGGTGGGGAATTTTATACTTTTAAAAAATCCCTTTGCAACATTTAAAGATAGTTATGTTTAACAAGGTTAAATAAGGTAATTCACCAAACCTCTAGTTCTACAAACTTGCTTGAATCCGGAAATATGATTCTGAGAATGTGATTCCGAAAAGATGTTTCCGGAAAATGAAACTTAATGAAAGTTCAAAAAGATGAAGATTCTATCTTAATGCATATAGAATCTAACTAAAATAGAGTACAAGTATAAGGAAGTATAAGATAGTTATACTTTCCTCAATAATAAAAATGCAGCGGAAAAATGTGTAACAAAACAAGTAATAGTTGTAAGTCTTTTACCCCAAAGATAAGGGTATCCAACAACCTTGGATAAAGGTCTCTTGATTTATACTTTCAAGAAAGTCTGTCTTACCCACACCAGGTTAATCCCTCGATAAGAAGATCAGAGTCTTTCTTGCTATCCCCGCAAGCCCTTAACTAATAGGTAGTCGGCACCTCTGTCTTCCTCAATAAGGAAGCCCTCTACTTCAAGGTAATCGACACCTCTGCCTTCCTATCCCCGGAATCCCTCAAATGTACTAAAAAACATTCAGAGTCGCACAAAGAAAATCTAAACTAGATGTTCAGTATGCAAAAATCATTAAAACCTCTCTCTCTAGAAATCACTTCAGCAGCATGTAATCTCTAGATTGATCAACATGTTCCCAAAACGTTGTGAGCTCTTTCAAATGAGCTTTTATTCATAGGAATTGCTTCAACGGTCGGATCCCTCCTCAAACGATCATATTTTCCATTGAATTTTGGAGGGACCTGTACACATGTCACTCAGATAATGGTTAGTTTGTAACTGAAAGCACGACATAGTTTTATAACAAAACAGGAATAAGAAAAATATGGTTACATAACTAAAATCTAATATTCAGAGTGTATGAAAATAAGAAATTTTGGAGTCTAAACAAAATTGAATCCAGAGTCTATAATACAAAGATATTCAGATTCTATTTTCTTAGGAATTTGGAACCTGAATTCTATAGATTTCTAGAGTCTGAATTTTAGGTTAATTTGAAATCTGGATTCACAAGAATTCATAACCAGAACATACAATGTTCAGAGTCAGAGTTCAATAGAATTTCGAGTCAGAAATCATAAGAGTTCAGATTCTATATTCATAGAACTCAGATTCAGAACTTAGAAGAATTTGTATCTAGAATTCATTATCATAATTCAGAGTCAGAACTCAGAAGAGTTCGTATCCAGAATTCGTAATCAGAATTCGGAGTTATAACTCAGAAGAGTTCATATCCACAATTCTTAATAAGAATTCAGATCCTAAAACGGAATGCTTCATATCTAAGTATTTATAAGATTCTGAGGATTTGGTTTCAAACTGATTTTTACACTTAGAAAAATTATGATATGTAGAATGAATCTTGGTAAGGATAAATTTTTTTTAGGAATGAAAAATTTTCCTAATATAAGTAAAAAACATGGTAAAAAGATATTTGTCATGAGATAAGGTGTTTGTGATTTTCAAAACAAGAGGAATGGTAAAGTCATAAGGAAACCTTAATGACTCAACAATCTCTCCCAATTATGAATGAATGGAAAATTCATAAGGAAAACATTATTGACTCAACAAAATGATTACTTTATAATTTTACATTATTATTTTCCTAAAAATAATATTTATAAGGTTTATCATTTCAAGACTCATTTTTAAAGGAGAAAAGATAATATATTTATGATTTTTTTAAAATAACTTCCAAAATTATTTCCCATAAAAGATTGCATCTGTTGGTGTTACAAATGCCTTTTTGGGGAAATGGTACAATATTTTCATTCATATTATTTCTATGAATGGTTTATGTTTTTTAGAATAATGTTTATGAAATATGTTTCTCTTTCATGGGTTATATTATTATGAAACCCCATTCTTTTCACTGGTTTTTCTTTGACAAAATGATAATGAAACATGTCTTTTTTTCACAAGTTATGACATGATTACATTTTTTTTACAACTATTACATTTCATGGGTCATGATATGATTTTTTATAATCTTGTGGAATATGTAAATATGATGTCATTTCGAGATGTGTGGGACCTATATCTCCCTCCAATACATTAGTTAATGACAACTATTTTCTGAGCTCCAAAGGTACACGTGAGGACCTACCATGCCCGAAACAAGTGGGTACATGAGTGGAAATCACCAGACTGAAATAATAGGGTACATGGAAGGACTTCTAATTCCTCAAATAGAAGGGTACACGAGAGGGATCCTCAAGACCAAAGAAGGTACACAATTGATTATCCCAAGCATAACATGTTACAAATATATTGGTAGGTAGCCCTAAAAAAGGGTTTTTATATTTATATTTGTTTTCCATAATTCCATGTTATATTCTTATATCATTCTCTCATGGTTCATGTTCTTTATTTTAATTTGATTCATGTTTTATGAATTGAAAATATTTATTCCAAAAATATAGTTTATTATTTTTGATATGTAGTGTATTATCTTATAATTATCATGATCAAATTCTCATACACTTATGTTCATGATATGCTCTTCATTTCCATTATTTACCACTATTGAGTATTTGAGATCACCCTTTTCTTATTTTACCCCTACTTAGGCGATGAAGTATGGTTTTTATATATATATATTGGTGGCTATGTTTTTTGTGGGAAATATTAAAGATATTTAGTTGAGTTAAAATATTTTTTTATCCACGTTTCTAAAGACACTAAACTAATATAGACTTTGGGCATATGTTTTTGTAATGTTTTATGTATTATGAAAACGTGATGTAATGTATGTGTATGCTAATACTGGTTTTTTATACTTGGTATAACAGAAAAGGTTCAGTTAAAATTTTGAAACATGGATAAGAAAACCTTATTGATATATTTTAGGACATGTCTCAGGATAAGTATAAGGATAAGGAAAAGTAAAGGAAACCGTCCTGGAATTTTGTAAAAGGATAGAGTGAGTGGTTTCTTAGAAATATATCTTTGTCTAGATGTTACATGTGGACTAGGATATGGAATAATGGTACATATGGTTATGTACTCTTATAATATGTGTTGGAACTCACTCGGTGTAATTAGGTACATCATAACGGGCCTTGTTGTACAGCTCATTTAACACTCCTTGGGGATATGTGTTGGAAATTCACAAAACTAGAAAAAAAATATGAACGATTTGAATAGAATAAGAAAATGAATAACCATGGTTAAACAAATAGTTTCTTCAATTAAACATTCATTTTTACTATTTAGGAATTGTATAAGTAAATTTTTATGAATTTTTGGTTTTCATCTGTGATATGTGTTTCTCAGCCCGTTCATTCTAGTTTTAGTCAATAAAAGGAAATTAGAAGTAACATGGTTAAAATTTAATGTTTCAGATTTGAAAAGTATGGGTATAATGAAAATTAATTTCCAAAGTGGAAATATCATAATGGGATTCAAGAAGGTTGTACGACTGCATGTTATAATTATGAATATTAAGAGGTCACATACACCATATGAAAGGTATGTGATTTTTTTACTATATAGTTTACATTAATCATAAAAATAATGATTAAATTGATGTTTATGAACCTTGAGAAATAATTTATATTTTATATTCTAGGAAATAGGTATTAAGGAATATGTTTATTGAACCTGCATAATGGTTTAAGAATAATGTTCTATGAATGGAGTACTTACGTTTTGGAATTCAAATATTATGTTATATTAATCATTAAATATATTTGTATTTTCGGTATCATTTTTCATCAAGGATTGAAAAGGATATTTTTAAAGGCGTTTAAGACAAATAAATGTAATATTTTTATTATGGTAAGGTAACCCTTAATTTTATCACAATGATAAGAAAATTTTGTTTTTCTTGGATAAAGAGATGAATGATTTGGAAAAAGTAAATTTGATAGCACTAATTACCCAAGATTTGATTATATATTGGTTGAAAACGTAATCTATGTCATAATGGAAGATTTTTTTAACTTCATGGACTTAAAGAATATATCCAGTAACCTTTGTAATAAGTAATCATGCATGTTTTCCAAAATTATTTTTGGTAATTGTAGTTATTTCCATGTTTTATGAGAATATATGATGAGGGTATTCATATGCTTGTAATGTGACAACCAAGAACTAATTTGTGAAATATAGGGGATCAAATTTAAGCTTATTTCATTACATTATTTCTAGTTTTTTTATATTTTCTTCCTTTTAGGGTTATAAGGTTAACCAGTTATAGAAAGATGAAGTTAAACAATAATTTAGTTGTTGAGTTGGTATTGAAATACTTAGTTAAAAGTCTATATAGTGATTAAAATTATTTCAAGGATCTATATCATAATTGTTTTTTAAATTATAATAATACCATTTTAGAAAAGGAAATCCCATAATTTGGTGGACATCCTATCATGTATAGTAAGCATGCAAGTCTTGAACCCCTAATCAAAGGACGATAAGGGTTTCACACCTACCACTGTCCTACAAGATGTACTGGTTAATATGAACCTTTTTACATAAAAAATTGATAAATAAATATTTTGTTTTTGATTTATTACATAAATCACTCCCTAATATTTACCCTTTTCCTCCAAGTCCATAATTTCACTTCCCAGCTATGTTCTCCAATCTAAAAACCAAGTTATATATTAATTTTTTTTAATAATTAGGTTTCCAGTATAATTTTTTCTAATGGAAGCTTAAGTATTCATTTTTATGATGTAGGTCTCTATGAAAGGAACATTAAAATATTAAACCTTTGATAACCCAGAATAATTTCTAGGGATGGATTCACTATAATGGGGGTATAATGTAACACCCCATAATTTTCTGAATTATTTTGAGAATTAATTTATACTTTTTGATATTTATTATTTCATGAAACTCTTAGAATTGTTATTTTATATATATTTATGCAATAAGTTTTGCTTCTATTATATGAAATTTCAAGTTAATAATACACTACTTTAAATATAAAGGTTATCTTTATCTATATAGAACATTGAGGTTCAAATATGTTACATGAAAGACTAAATTTCCTCAAAAGTTTGTGTAACATGGAGGAGCGAGTTTTACCAAACAAAAATATATTATTAAAAAATTATTATTAAATATATTAAAACATAAACAATAAATAAAGTTAGTGGTTATTAATAGAATTAAATGACATAATAAAATCGATAGTTTAAATAAATATAAATTGAATTATGTAGAAACAATGAATAAATTGTATATTTAGGGAATATTTTAATAGAAAACTATTTTTATTCTAAAAAAGATGTACTATCCCAACAAATTAAAATAATTAACATTAGTGAGTGATATTATTTTAATATATATTATATATATTTAATCAAATAATTATTATATTCATGCAATATATTTGATAGGATTAATATAAGAATAAAACAAATTTTATAAAAAAAAACCTATATTTTTATTAAGGCACTTTTCCCAAATTTTATTGGAGAATGTTTTTAAAATATATCTTTTGGAACTCTTAGAAATTCTATATTTGAAAATAAACCTCAATTTTGAATTAGAAAAAATCAAAGTTACGTTTTCTTGATTTTTTTTGTTTTTCTATGATGTTTCATTTTTTTATTGATTAGGGAAAAAGACTAAAATTTTATTCAAAACTGCTTCTTTATTTAAGTTATTTGTAAGGATAAATTATATTTTTTATTGATATAAAAGTTTAATTAAATAAATGTTTTATCAATTTATTCAATTTATGTCATTTCAATCAATTCCACATTGTAATTATTTATAATGACCTAGAATACTTTTGAATGTTTTAACTTCATAAACCCTCTTTATCATAAAGCCTCATAATGAAATTTACATTAATTTCATCCAATTTTATGATTGAATTTCAAATAAATTATTCCATATTTGGAATCTGAATAATTTATAATTTTTGAAAATATCAACTTAGTTTTTGACCAAAAAAATTAGTGAAGGTAATTAAAATTAATTACAATTATTATGGTTAAATGAATTGTAGCAAGTAACTAAAACGTAAACATAACAAAAAATAAGACCTAGTAACTTAAAGAATCAATTTTGTGGAAATATTAAGACGTTATACTCTATTATCTATACATTGGACTAGTATTGGATCCAATTTCATAAAAAAACACTAGTTGGGATTCCCTTTTCCAAAGTTTTACAAGAATGCTACTCCCCCTCCACTATAAATACACCTCCTCTCCTCCCACTTCCACGCACCTCTCAATCCACTTAATTTATCATAATATCTACCTAATTAACTTCCCAGAATCTCTAAATTCCTCATTGAATCATACTTTTTGGAATAAATCTATACAAGGACACCCTTTGGTGAAAACCAAAAGGATTTACCTAAATAATAGGCAACATCCTTCCCCAATATCATTTATATTATTTTATTTCTACACCCCAAAAAATATCATTATTTCATGATTTTTTTAAAAAAACATATATTAAAAATATACTTTTATGTGTTTATTCTGAGGGTTTTACCTAAACATACACACACTTCCATTTAACAGGTAATGATCATACTATTTACGTGTACGATGAACTACCATGTCGTGAAATGATGATTGTACATTTTTCCTTTATAGAATCTCATGGTTGAAATTATGATGGAGAATATATTTATATATTATATATATTATATTTATAATATAATTATTATTATTTAATATTTATTTAGAATATATATATACACTTTCCATCTTTTGTAAATACGATAATTTTGATTACGAAAGTGTAGACTACTGCCCCTCAAAGCAATGTGATTCATTCACACACTACATAAAAAGTATTAATGATATGATTAGTAAATCTATATGATATACAAGAAATAATAATCCTACTTTAATGTAATTATATAAAAATATACAGACATTTCATTTACTCTCTTTTTTTCAATACAATAATAAAATGGAAACATCGTTCATGCGTACCTATAGCATACCGTATCCATGAACATTGTATTCAATTTCATACAGAAATATTATATAGATTATTATAATACAAACATAATTAATATTAATTTTATTTATACCATGTTTTACATTCCGTAAATTATTTTATAAGTATAAGGTCCAAACATATAACAAATTAAGACACAAGAGAAAAATAATGAAAATATTACCCAAAGCATAAACTTAACATGAAATAGTTAACAAGAGGGTAATATAAAGTATTAATACAATTATATATGGTATTATATATAAGAATATAATTCTATTTAATATTTATTATAAACTTATATTAATTATACAATTTATTTTAACAAGTGTGAAAAGAGGAAACACACAAGGTAATGGAATTTCATTTCAGTCATTATTTCTGTGAGATACATGACTTATTCACCGCTCACTTATTTTTTTTGTGTATATAATTCTAATGAATAAATTATATTCCTCTTATAATTAAATATATCATTATGCACCTAAACATTTTTTTCATGGGGTTTAAGTTTTAAAACATATAAACTGTTATGTAATTTTGTATCAATTTTCCTTCTTTGAGACACATTCCATATTAGCCACCTATATTTGTATATGAGAATTATAAAATAACTTTAACATGATATAACATGAATGTAATTACTTTCATGACATTTTAATTCTTCATGTAATTTAGTTTTCATACATAGAGAGTATGATTCAAAATTACCATTTAGTGAGATGTTACAAAAATAATCTCACCATTTATTGAGATTATTTATCTTCACATATCCATTATTGAAATATTATGATACATCATTAATAAAACCTCATTAATTTTATTATCCTATGGATATTATTGATTTATTAATGTATTAGAACCATTTATGAAAAACATTGGTAATTAAGATAATTAAGAATGTGTCTTTACAAAAATTTTACCCAACACCTCTCTTCAGTATGAAATATGTGTTTAGTCAAAACTATGTTTTCAAAAAATGGGAGTATAAGAATATTATACAAATATACTATGATAATTAAAATGATTATTTACATTTTATTTGATGTACCAATTTTTTAAAAAAATCTTATTATCTCATTCAAAAAAATAAAATTTTTAAACCTATTTACCATTCATAAAGTTCTGTCCTTTTTACATCATAGAAACATGGTAATGGAATTTAAAAAGAATAAGTAAAAGGATGATGAATTTTCTCCAGACTGTGGAAAGAATTTACATGGCTTTCGTGGTACTCTTTGGGTTTTTATCATTCATCCCAAAAGAAAAATTGATCGATTCATTGGTGGTTTGAAACCTAGTCTTCGAATGGCCTTGGATATAAGATACTTTTGCAGTTATGAAAGAGTGGTTAGATGTGATATAAAGGTGGACATGGTTGTTTGAGTTGTGTATCAATCCCATGTTTTTTACAAGAAAATAAAGACGTAGTTCAAAGGAAAAACTACCAATCATGGAGAAAATAAAACAATCCTTTCTTTTTATACAAATTGTGTGAATACAAATAGAGGGAATTATCTTGAGGGGGGTACTAAATGTTTTAAGTGTAATAGATAAGGTCATAGAGTGGTTTAATGTGAAAGTAGTGGTAGGATGTTATATAATGATGAAAATAATGATAAATATCCATAAAAGTCACCTCCCACACATTATTGTTTTAATTACTTCATGTTTATCCCTTACCATAATATATTTCCCAATCCAAGGAATAATGTGAATGATAACCCACAAAAACCTCTGATGTAAAAGGAGTAAATGAAATATTATGGTATCATAATGGATAAATTAATCCAAGATAATTAATAAATACTTCTCCTCTCCACCTTTGTAAATTATATTATTGATTTTATATGAATAATCCATATGAATTCCTTATTATTGATCATTAAGTGGAATTTCATGTGATTATCCTTAGCAACCTGGATTATGAAATAATTAAATTTCATTTGATATTATATTCATACATTTTTGAACATGAGTTTCCAATTAAAATGTTTTTCGATTAAGATATTATATTATTTAAGTGATAACGGGTGAATTATATCTTGGAAGAGTTATAAGGTTAACCATTTAGGGATAGTTTATAATAAAATTTAAATGAATTTTGCGAGGCTTAAAATATCATCTCTCTATTTTGGGATTTTTAACATACAGGATAAACCATGATAACCTTTTTGTTGTGAAAAATATGGATGAAATGACCTATCATTTTATTTATGGATATTATAATCTGTCAATCCTTAGGAATGAAAAATCCACCTTCATTTACATTAATAATATATGACATGGAAGTTGATCATGAATAAAAAGGATGAGATTTTGATGAATCAAGTAAGAATATCTTATCATGAAAATTATTCATCCCTAGGGAAATGATATTGAAACTGAAAAGGTTATCCTCAGGCCATATTTTTGGTTGAATAAAAAAGTCTCTAATCTCATTTTAGATTAATTAATTTATGATTAAAATTTTTCTCCTGACCAAGTTCCCTATCACTACTCATTTGAACTTCATAGTTATATTTATATTCTACATAATTGTTTTCACATTCCATTGATGTTCTCTTACGTGTAAACCTATCTATGTGTTAATATGAGTAACCGTTATGGTTCCAAATTTCTTTTCTAAAGAATATTTTAGTGATAATTTTCATGATGTGAGTATCTATTAATGGAACATAAAATTATGAAACCTTTTATAACCCATATTAATTCGGAGGGATAAATTAATTTTAAAGGGGGGGGGGGGGCAGAACATAACACCCCTAGATTATGTGAAATATTTTTTTTGAAGTAATTTTAAATTTTCATATTTATCATTTCATGAAAAAATGAAAAAGTTTTTATATATTGAATCCCTATGTATGGAATGAATTATACACAATACTTATTTAATTATAAGCTTGACACACTATAAGGGTTATATTTATCTACATGGAAGAGTAAGGTTAGCTTATACATGGTTGGATTTCCTCGATTCCTTCCATAACACGTAGGATCGTGTTTTACCAAACACAAATATATTATGGAAATGTTATTATTTATTTAATTAAGACTTAACATAGATAGTAAGTTTATGGTTATAAATATTATTAAATACCTTATGAAAACCTATAGTTTAAAAAAATATAATATTAATTCATTATATACCCTGAATTAATTGAATATAAATAGAATATTTATATAGAAAACTATTTTTATGATTACAAATATTTTTTATCCTCATAATTAAAATAAATTAAAATTAGTGTGTCATATTAATGTAATATAAATATTATATAATCAATAATACTTTTTTTATATTCTTCCAATATTTTTTAGGAATAATATAATAACAAAACCAGTTTCACATGAAAAACGTATATTTTTATTAAGGAACATTTACCACATTTTCATGGAGAACCCATTTTAAACTAATTTATTGCACTTTTATAAATTTTATTTGTCAAAATAATCATAATTTTTGAAAGGGAAACCTAAAAATTAGCTTCGGGTAAATTTTCAGTATTTTTCTGTTAAGATTCAGTTTTTAATAAATAATGAAAAATACTGAAATTTATCTCAAAACTAATTTTTAATCAAATTTGTTAATAATAAAAAATTATATAATTAATTTATTTTAATATTTATATAAATAAAATTTATATCAATTTATCCAATTTAGGTCATTAAAATCAATTTAATAATGAAATTGGTGATAAAAACCAATCAATCTTTTAAATATTTTTACATTAAAAATCAAGTTTGTCATCCCATGAGTGGGATTAAATATAAATTAATTTCTTCCACTTCCATGATAGGAATTTGAAAAAGTTGATTCAATATATGGAATCATCTAAATTTATAATTTCTAATAATATCATATTAGTTTTTTCCTAAAAATATTATTGAAGGTAATTAAAATTAATTAAAATGATTAAGATTAAATTAAGCCTAACAAGGGACTAAACACTAATCATAAGGCCTAATATAACCTAAAAACTTTTCCAAAATCCATCATAAAGACACATTTCAACTATAACCTCCCATTAATCTATTTTATACCATTATTGGATCCATTTTCATTAAATAAAAATGGTTTGAGTTTCTCATTTCCAAAATATTAAATGAGTGCCACTCCTCCACTATAAAAGTCATCCTCTACTCCCACATTAACACACCTCTCAATCCACTAATGTTTAGAAAAGATCTACCCAAATTGATCCCAAAAATACCTTCATTCCTCCTTGATTTCTCTCTTTGGGCCGAAATAAATCCATGAATGTGTTTTGGTGAAAACTAAAAGGAGTTACTCAAAGAAGAGTTAACATCCTCCCTCAAGAAACATTATCTTATTTTCAATATATATACCCTCCACTCTCCTTATTACATTATTATAAAACAACATTGATATCCTAAATATACTGAGACTTTGTTTAACTAGAAGTCTATCTTACATGTACACACACTTCCATCTAATGGGTAATGAAAATATTTTTTATGTGTATGGAAAACTACCGCCTCAAGAAATGATGATTTCTCATTCTTTTTTAATCACCTCTCATTGTGGAAATTTAGATTGAAACTGTATTTTTAGATAATATTTATGATACTTATAATGTATTTAATATTTTTTAAATATTTTACAACACATATCGTTATAAATTCCATCTTGTGTTAATATGATAAATTTTTTTGGAAGTGTGGAATACCACCCCCTCAGAGAGATGTTATTTGTTCACAAAATTTCATCTCACTTTTTATATCTATGAGATAAACTCCATGTTCATTAATCTTTTCTTTTCAGTGGTGTATTTAATTTCCATTAATTTATTCTATGATTATTTTTGTTATGTATATTGTTTTTTACATGTCTAATATATGATTATTCATTCATGGGGTTTATGTTTCAAGGGTAACTAAATCTGTAAGATTTTTTTGTCTAAATTTTTTATCATTAGGAAACTTGTTTTTTTATTTACGTACATTAAATTTTAAAGTGTATATAATTCCATTTGAAATTTTATATCAGTAATCTCTTTCTTCTCATGATATCTTAAGCTTCATGTAATTTCACTTTCTTACATGGAGTACATGATTCCAAATTACCATGTGGTATGACTTTTTTGAAAAAATCCCATTATATTTCAGAATTGTTTATTATTATAATCACATTGATGAAATATTATGATCCTTCTATCAAAAGAACCACTTATTTTACTTATTCTCTATTTATTCAAGATAGATCCATGTTTTAGTACCATTTCCCCCTCTTTGGTTTATAAGATGATTATGAAATGTATTTATGAAAAATCAAACTGTATTTCTCTCCTTAGTCAGAAATCTTTTTTTTAAAACCATGATTAGAAAAAAAAATCAATGAAAAAGGATTTTAAAAATGTTCTATGGTTTCCAAAAATTTCTTTAAAAGTGTTCAAAACTATTTTTCAAGAAAAATATATTCAAAAATAAAATTTTTAAATAATTTTTAATACAGAAAGGATATTTTCTTTAAGAAATGTTTTTAAATTATTCTTCAAAATTATTTTCCATGTAAGCTGACATTAATTGGTTTTACTCATTCTTTATTTAGAAAATGATTAAATTTTATTATTAATATTATTTATATGAATGAATTATGTATCTTTGAGATGGTGTTTATGAAAAATGAATTCCATATTTGGAATTTTCATAATGATTAAGATCAATATAGTCGAATTATTTTTCGACTAAAAATATTAGTGAAATTAATAAAAATTAATTATAATGATTAAGGTTAAATTAAGTTTAATAAGTTACTAAACAATAAACTTAAGGATTAAAAAAACCTATAAAGTCGACCAAAATCCATCATACAGCCATATTTAGGCCATATCCTCTATTGGATCAAATTGGATCCATTATTGGATCCAATTTCAATAATAAAACATTTGTGAGGTTTCCCGTTTTTGAAAATATACCATAATTCTACTCCCACTCCATCATAGAAATACCTCCTCTATAACCACATCCATACACCTCTCAATACACATAAGATCAAACATGATCTTCAAAAATAGCTCCTAAACATCTCTACCTTACTCATTGATGAATCCATTTGGACAAAAAACAATCAAATGAATCCCTTCGGTACAAACAATAAGAAGTTACCTTAATAAGAGGAAACTTCGTTCATCAAGATCCATTTAATTATCTTTTTTTTCCTCCACATCAAATATCCTTATTTCGTGCTTGTATAACAACCCCACTATCCAAAATATACTATGATGTTTTGATTAAACGGGTTATAACTTCACTTAAACACACTTCCATCTAATGGGTAATGAAAATGTTACTTACATGTATGGTGAACTACCCCTCATAAAATGATGATTGGTCATTTTTTTTATCGCCTTTCATGGGGGAGAATACGATGGAAGATCTATTTATATATGTTATATATTATATATATTATGTATTTAATCTTATGTAAAAATCCTGCAACACCTAACTTTATACTTTACATTTTTTAAAATACGACAATTTTGTTTAAGGAAGTGTGGACTACAACCCGTCAATGTGATGGGATTCGTTCACACACAACGTGGAATGTATAAATGATGTGTTTTGAGAAATATTATGATATATATATGATATAATAATTATATTTAAATTAATATATTTATAAATAAATAAATATATATATACACTTATATGTCAGTTACACTCTTTCTTCTAATACAAAAATAAAACTGAAACCACATTCATGTGTACATATGGTCAGCCATCTCCATGAATAGTGCATTCCATTTTATTCTCCTATATACTATAGATTATTATAATAAAATTATAATTAATTTAAATTATATATATATATATATATCATTTTTTAAATTTTGAAAATCATGATATATATATAAGGACCAAAAAATAAAACCAATTAAGACACATGTGAAGAACAATGTAGATATTGCCCGAACTGAAAATATAACATAGATTTGTTAAAAATTATGTAATTTAAGGTTAAAATAAAAAAAAATATGTTATTTTATATTATAATATTCTTCTATAAAAAGTTACAATAAACATACATTTATTAAACATGAATCTTGTTTGAGTACGAAGAGAGTCAAGGCACAAGGTAAGGGAAGTTCATCTCACTCTTCATTTCTGTGAGATACGTGCCTTAGTCATCACTCACTTATTTTTTTCGTGTTTATACAAACCATAAATGTATTATATCTCTATTATACTTAAATATATGTCAATGTACATATCCATTTTTATGAAAATTCTATAATACGGTATAAATATTAAACATTACCAAATCGGTAAAGTATATTTTTTAATTTTCTATATATGAGACACATGCTATGTAATACACCTATATTTTTCTATGAGGTGTATAAAATACATTTGACATGTTATAAAATAAATTTCATTATTTTAAATATATTTTATTTCTTCCATGTAATTTCATTTTCTTACATGGGTATTATGATTCAAAGTTACATTGTGGTTAGATTTTATTGAAACAATCTCACAGTTTATCGAGATTGTTTATAATCATACATTCATTAAGGTCATTTTATAAACCATATTTAA
Organism: Viscum album; assembly: GCA_963277665.1. Taxonomy (NCBI): domain Eukaryota; kingdom Viridiplantae; phylum Streptophyta; class Magnoliopsida; order Santalales; family Viscaceae; genus Viscum; species Viscum album. The sequence continues at coordinate 1,573,353,749 of OY728119.1, read as the reverse complement.
ATAATAATCATGATTTTTTTCCCATGGATAGTCTCTAGTTTTTCATGTATTAGTAACATTTTATCCACTTTTTGTTACATAAGATAATTGTTAAAATGTTATTTTAGGAAATATGACATTACCTCTCTCTTTGGTCAGAAATATGTGTTCCCTAAAAACCAGGATTTCCAGAAAGGGATTCCAAGAATTTTATACAAATATCCTATGATAATGAAAATAAATCTTATCACTTTTTGACGTTTAAAAATGATTCCAAAGGAATCTTCTTGTCACTTTCTGAATGTGGTTTTTTATCCATTTTACTGTGAAAAAGGAATGCTATCTGAAAGAATAATATAAGAATAATATAAGTAAATATGGAGGAAAAAATCATACAAAAACATTATTTTCAGTCTACTGACTAAGCCCTTTGTAACATGTTAGGCTTGGGATAATAACCCATGTACCTTTTTAGGGATTGGGATTTTATCCCGTAAACCCTCTTGTTTCAGGATTGGGATTTCCTTCCATGTACCATCCTTTTTAAATCATGTAATTTCCTCCCATTTACCCTCATGTTTTGGGCTTAGGATGCCCTCATGTGTAACCTTTTATCTCACAAAACATTTATCATTTCCCAGTGTATTGGAGAGAGATATAGGTCCATCCAATTTCATAATAAAATCGTGTATACATGTTTCAAAAAAATAATAAACAATCATATCATAACTAATGAAATGAAATTGGTTTGATAAACATGAAATTATACTTTAACTACAGTAAAATAAAACCATTTTCATAATCATTTCATCGAAGTATAACCTGTGAAAAGAAGCTGGTTTCATTGACATATAACACGTGAAAATAAGTGGGTTTCTAAAACATAATTTCATCTATAAATAATACATTTAGATAGATAATATTAATTATACCGTTGGATAATTTCCTATAAATTCATGAGTAACACCAATAGATATCATCTTAGATGGAAAATAATTTTGAAATATCTTTTAAAAACACTTCTTGAAGAAATTATTTTTCCTTATTTAAAAAATTATTTTTAAAAGGTAATTTTTTTTGGAAATCATTATAATTAAAATAATATTGAAAAATTATAAAAGAAGTACTAAAAATCTTTTTAATTCCTCTTTCCATTAAAAACAAGTAAAGATCTTAAAAACCTTTTAAACCCATTTTTTCCTTGAAGACATAAAAAATATTCTTCAAAACATTTCTAAAAAAATTTCATTGAAAATAAATTTTAAAAAATTCAATCAAAATTAACCCATTAAATATTCAATGTAATATTTATAGAAATTATGGCAGGTAAATCCATACATGTTGTACATAGTAAAAATTACATGATATTTGCTCAGTAAAAAGGTTATAAAAATATTCTTTTTTAGAAAAGGAAAAGAATATTAATTTTAACATAGCGATAAAAGAAAAAAAGGTCAAAATATTGAATAATGATCATAAACTATTCTTGGAATACCTTTTTGAATTCATGGTTTTGAAGAATCATATATTTATAACTGAAGAGGGAGGGATGATCATAATGTCTTAAAAACATTTTCTTTACTATCATAAGTACTAAAGACTAGAAAAATGGCAAAAATACATGAATTAATCAAGTCTACCAGGAGGAGAAGAATTTTTTTTATTTTTATTGAATTATGGAACATAAAATTTAATGAATGAAAGTGTGATCACAAACAATCTTTATAAACAGTGAGATTTTATTAACAAACTCTTACCATATAGTTACATTGAATCATACTCCCCAGGTAGAAAAATGAAAATACATGGATCTTTAAAATATCATGAAAATAAGGAATTTCATGTTATAAATGTAAATTTATTTATACACATCATATAAAAATATACCTGTATATCATGCCTTATGTCTCAAAGAAGGAAAATTAAGAGAAAATTACTTTATTGATTTGGAAACTATTGAAACATAAAACCCATGATAGAAAGATCAAAAAATGGTTATGTAAATTCCCATATATTTAAGTATAAGAATCATATAATATGTTAATGTGAAGAGTATACACTACACAAATAAAGTGAGAGGTGAATAAGGCTTGTATCTCACATAATTAAAGAGGGAGAAGAAATTCCCTTACCTAGTGTATTGACTCTCGATGAAATCATTCCAAACTCCTGTATAATAAATGTAAGTTTATTATATTTCCTTCAAAGAAGTATATTCATTTATATAATACCATATCTATATTGATTATGACCTTATATTAACCTCTTCTTAATAGTTCTATGTTATGGTTTTACCTTGGGTAATATCTTCTTTGATCTTCAGATGGGTCATAATTTGTTATATATGTAAAGACCCGGAAATTTCAAGGAATTTTTTTTCTTAATTTTCTTTGTAATTTTACAAGAATGCTGTTTCTGACGGCACCTGATTCCGAGGCCCGGTGTACCCAAAATCAATTTCCGAATTTTGGATCTGGTACGTTCAATGAACGAACGAGCGAGTTTTTCTAACTTTTGAACCGGTGCCCGGAATCGAATTCCGAGGGCATCGATGAACTCGCAGCGCCGATATTCGCTTAAGGAGACCTTTTCCGAGGTTGCGTTTTATGCGGGATGAAATTTAGTTTTGGGTAAAATTTGAAGAAGTTAAATAAATTGTGAACACAATTTATTTAATTTTAAACCATGTTGGTTATATCCTCCCAAAGGGAGTTAGAGGTGGGACCCACATCCACTTAACCTCCCTTGAGAGGATTAAGTGTGGTGGGGCCCACACGAACCCTAACTCTTCAACTCCCCTTAAAACTCCCATTAACTCCTCTCTTTTTAATTTTGACAACTTGAGTTATTAATTGAGTTGAGTTTTTAATTTCAAACTTTTGAAATTCAAAGTGGTTTAGTTGTGTAAATAAAGTAAGCCTTAAACTTATTTTATCTTGGTCGGTTTTCTTTTACCACCTTGAGAGGTTTGGGGAAAGATTCTTTGTCATATTCTTCTACTTCAACCTCGTAGAAGAACGTGAAGAATACCATTCTTCAACGAAGAACTTCTCCACCGAAGATCACGGTCCTTCCGCGACGCCTTATCCGTGACGCGACGTTCTTCTTCCGCGACGGTTTTCCGTGATGAAATCGCCGTCAACGACTTCGAATCCCCGCTTCGCAATGTCGACATTCTCCCGCGACGCCCGACCTCCGCGATGCTCGTCTTCCGCGGCTTGTTGACGTGCTCCGATCTTGAAACCAAGGTAGGGGTTTTATTCTAAAATATTTCCGTTCTTGATTCTGGCATGTCTAATTTCGTGGTTTTCGACTAAATGTTATCGAATAACGCGAGGGGGTCGGTCCGCACAAACACGGCCGACCCTCCTCCTTATTTCATAAATGTTTTCTTGTGGTTGGTACGAAGGAACGTGGTGCCGTTGGACCACGCGGTTTCATACGGAACATATGCGCGGCGCCGTCGCGCCGCGCCGTGGAAAGGAATTCAAGGACGCAACGCCGTCGCGCCGCGTCGAAGGAAACCGAGGACGCCGCGGCCGGAACGGGGCCGCAGTGGTTGGACGCGGTGCCGTCGCACCGCACCGGACGACAAAGGCCATGGCAGGTTCCGGGCCACGGCGAAACAAGGTGACCGGCGGCCAGCCGGGCCATCGGTGTCGGAAGCCGGAAGAGGACCGGCCTTTGCCGGTCCTATTGAGAAGGAACCGGCCGGCCAGGTCGGGCCAGCCGGAATGGAGGAAACCCATGGGAAATAAATTCCCCCATCCAGCAGTAAATTCCCCCCCCCCCATAATGAGGGGGGTCGCGGTTTCACAAGGGGGCGCAGGCGCCCCCCTCTTTTTTTCAATCAGCTCGGCCGAAGCCGAGCTGGCAGCGCGCCCAGCGCGCTGCCCCCAACCGGACCGGGGCCTGGCCTGTCTGCCAGGCCGGGCCATGCCCAACCGGTCCAAGCCATGCCTAGCCGGGCCGAGCCTGTCCGGGGCATGTCGACCCGGTTCGGGCCAGCCGGGGGGTCTCGGGCCGGGTCGGCCCGGGCCCGAAACCGCCGATACCGAACTGTTTAGGTTCAAATGCCCATAACTCGGGCTACGGACCTCCAAACGACATGCCGTCAGCGGCGATGCGATCCTTGGATCGAGATGGCAGTTTAGGTATATCACACTCAAGGTTTCGGAATACTTTGAGTTCGGCCAGGTTGGTTCGTACACAAAACCAACCGGGCCCTCGGAGCGGAAACACTCATATCTTGAGCTCCGGACGTCCTATTGACGTGCCGTCGACTTGGTTGAGTTCCTCTTAGTGAGATGGATCTTTTGGAATACTCTGCCCGAGGTTTGGACGCGGGTGGAGTACGGTCGGGTTGGTTTTGCCTTAAAAACCAAACGGGCCCCTGGAACGAAAAAGCCAATAACTCTCAGGCCGGGCGTCCGATTGATGCGCCGTCTGCGACGTTAAGTTCCTGTTGACGATACGGAACTTTTGGATACATCAACTCTGGACTTTGTGACAGTTGATGTATCAGCCTCTCGGCTCATGGAGCGGACCCTCCCGAATGAGCTTGTTGTGTGCGGGAACCCTAGTGCTGGCTGCGACTGCTACTGCGACTTCGATGATGATGATTGTGCAGAGATCCTCAGTGGACTGCGACGATGAAGACAGCTGGTCTTGTATCCTATGTGGGTCCTAGCTATGCTGGTCTTGTATCCTATGTGGGTCCCAGATTAGATGATTCAATACTGGTCTTGTATCCTATGTGGGTCCCAGTATAGATGAATCGATGAAGACAGCTGGTCTTGTATCCTATGTGGGTCCTAGTTGTGCTGGTCTTGTATCCTATGTGGGTCCCAGCTTAGATGATTCAATACTGGTCTTGTATCCTATGTGGGTCCTAGTATAGATGAATCGATGAAGACAGCTGGTCTTGTATCCTATGTGGGTCCTAGCTGTGCTAGTCTTGTATCCTATGTGGGTCCCAGCTTAGATGATTCAATACTGGTCTTGTATCCTATGTGGGTCCCAGTATAGATAAATCAATGAAGACAGCTGGTCTTGTATCTTATGTGGGTCCTAGCTGTGCTGGTCTTGTATCCTATGTGGGTCCCAACATAGATGATTCAATACTGGTCTTGTATCCTATGTGGGTCTCAGTATAGATGAATCAAGGAAGACAGCTGGTCTTGTATCCTATGTGGGTCCTATCTGTGCTGGTCTTCTATCCTGTGTGGGTCCCATCTTAATTGAAACAATGAAGACAGCTGGTCTTGTATCCTATGTGGGTCCCAGCTTAGATTATTCAGTATCTATATCTGATCATCCCTTTCACCTTTTGACGAAGTATTTTGTGTGAGATGAATCCTGTTTGTTTTCCTGTGTGGATTGTGTTGAACTATCCTGTGTGGATTTACTGTTTACTCTCCTTTGTGGATTGTGTTGAGCTGTTCTATGTGGATTACTTTTTCTCTCCTTCGTGGATTGTGTTGTGCTATCCTGTGTGGATTACGTTTTGCTTTCCTATGTGGAATGCGTATACTTTCCTCTGTGGACTGAGTTGTACTTGGGGTCGGAGGTTGGAGCATATTAGAATTGATGACTTAGGTATATGTATGGGAATATACCTAAGCAGTGTCGGTTGTTACTTCGTGATTGTAAATTTCTTTTGGGGTTATCCTTTGTGGATTTTGGGAGACCTTTAGGGGTCTCAGGGTCCCTACTGAGTAGCTTATACTCACCCCTGCACGGGCTATGCCCGCACTACGTTGTGTTGGTTGTAGACGACGGACAACGTTGATCGTGGTTGTGGCTCGCAGAGCAGGACGGTACCTAGAGGTGAACCACTGGGCGGGACGTGCTCGGAGTGGACGGCGGGACCCGAGGAGCAGTGGAGCTATCTGTACCCACCCTTCAGGTGGGATTTCCAGTGGATAGCTCGGTGTATTATCTTTTACTTTACAGTTGCTGTTTTCCCTTTCGAGATGTACTTTACAGTTGGGCTTGTATTTCCGACCCCTTTTACTTTCCTTACGTACTGTTGTACTCAGTTTTTACTTAGTGTTTACTTCTTCTGCTTGTACTCTGTGGTGCTTGTTTACTTTACAAAGGAAATGCCTTCCCTTTTTATAGGGATTTACGCCTTGGTGCTAGTTTCCAGCCTCTGGCCTATGGAAGGCAGGCTTGGGGTAGTCACGACACGGGCCCCGAGGACGGGTCATGACAAATTGGTATCAGAGGATTTCGGTTCTACCGTAGTCTCTGATCATTCATCTATGTGAAGAAATACTGTTTAGCGTATTGGGTGTGGTTATCAGTACAGGGAGTCCAGTGTTGGTGTGGCGACTGACGTATCCGTACACCAGGACCCTGACTTCTGATTTCCGACTTAATGCACGAAAACATTGATCGCATGTGTGTTCAAGTTTTCTTTGTGATTACTTGTGTCAGCTCACCAGGTATACTGTTATGACCGTGGCGCACATGTTTCTTTCAGGATGGCCCCACAACGGCAGCCAGCTAGCGTTTTGAGAGTCGAGCGTGATGACAGCCCACCGAGCGACGAGGCCTCGGTGCAGGGCTCCTTGTCAGCAGAGGCACCGTCAGTACCTTTACCCGCCGAACCACCGATGCTACCAGCCCCAACCACTGAAGATGCACGTCGCCTTAGTGCGCTGCACGGGTTTCAGCGTCAGCGACCGCGCAGGTTCCGAGGAGAGACGGACCCCCAGGCAGCCAAGGACTGGCTGGAGGCAGTCGTACGAGTTTTCAGGCTAGTGAGGACACCAGCAGACCTCATGGTGATCCTCGCAGCGAGCCTCCTGCACGTGGCAGTAGGCAGATGGTGGAGCTTAATTCTCCAGGTGCACGATGAGACATCTCTTCTCTGGACGAACATTGAGAGCATCTTCCGCTCCGAGTTCGTCCCAGCCACCCTCCGTGCGGTGTGCATTCAGGAGCTTCTTCAGCTGCGGCATGGCAGCTTGACAGTGGCCCAGTACTCAGCGAGATTTACTGATCTCTCGTGCTACTCCACAGACATGGTACGAGACACGTTCTTCTGGGACCGGACCTTCGAGCAGGGACTGAGGCATGAGATCAGGGCTCCGATTATCTCCCTCAACATTCCGACATAGGCAGAGGTGTTGGAGAGAGCCCTTCTCGTGGAGAGTTTTCTCGCCGAGCAGGATCTAGTGACAGGACCCTCCGCAGGATGGCCCGTAGCAGGGTCTTCTGCAGCTGGCAGTTGACAGGTGACACAGAGGTCCAAGTGGGCCAGACCATTAGATGGGCAGTCACTGGATGAAGATTTGGTTTTGCGGGGCACACGAAGGAGAGCCAGCTACAAGAGGGGAAAGCATTTCTACGCATGCAGTGGGCGAGGTCACATGGCTCGAGACTGCCCGACTCGTCTTATAGATGAGGAGAAGGTGGTAGAGGGACCTCCCAGACAGAGGTTCGACCATGGGGGTCCACAGGGTGTAGGTGTACAAGGCAGAGGAGCTGGCCGAGTAGCCGATCGTGGGAGACACTTCGAGGTGTTGTCACCACCACCACTAGGATGTCCACCCCGACCGCAGGGATTTTGAGGACATGCAAGAGCTCAGCTTCAGGCAATGGAGGCCTTCGATCATGGAGCTCTGGGAGCAAATGGACAGGAGCAGAACTAGTGGATACGTCTTATGTACTTATAGTTCATTGTTGCTATTGTGTAGCGTCTTTGTATTATGAGCTGAAATAATAAAATTCACATACCTTTGTGATGTTTTCATTCCTGTCCTCTTTTGTGTTGTTACTAAGATGTTCCAGTTTTGACTGTTGACATGACCCTCACTTGTGAGACATCTACTAGAGGAGACCCAGTTACCACACACTGATGCCGATAGTGTGACTCAACCTTTGGAGGCGAGGGTAATGGTTGGATCTCTTGGTAGTCGCGTCGAGGCCTTACGACGTCATCCTTGGTATGGATTAGTATCATCCATATCGAATTGACTGTATTAGGCAAAGAACATGGTTCATCCAAGGGATGAGGCCATATTTCTCTTATAGGAAAAGAAGAAATCATAGCAGCTCTTGTGGGACCGGAGATGGTCCAGGCCACGATAGAGAACGTCCAGGTCATCCAGGAGTGGATGAAGACAGCTCAGAGCCGACAGAAGTCTTTCGCTGACAAGAGGCGGAGGCCATTAGAGTTCGAGGATGGTGACCACGTCTTCTTGCGTGTCTCACCTCGACGTGGTTTACAGAGATTTGTCCGGGGCGGCAAGTTATCCCCGCGCTTCATCGGACCCTTCCAGGTCCTCAGCAGGATTGGAGATGTGGCTTATCGCCTGGCTCTACCACCTCCGTTGCACCGGGTGCACGAAGTCTTCCACATATCTCTGCTGAGGAGATACGTGCATGACCCAACACACAACTTTGACCATGGGGAGCTTGACGTTGACGATGGGGCGACTTTTACGGAGGTCCCGGTGGAGATCAAGGATCGACAGGAGCGGGTCCTACGTGGACGGTCTATTCCTCTAGTGCGCATCAGATGGCAGCATGGGAACCACCAGGAGAGCACTTGGGAGCGGGAGGCTAAAATGCGTGCTCAGTACCCTCAATTGTATCCCTAGTTTGTGTTGAAGCATTACGGGGACGTAAAGCCCTATGGTGGGAGTAATGTAAAGACCCAGAAATTTCAAGGAAATTTTTTTCTTAATTTTCTTTGGAATTTTACAAGAACGCAGTTTCTGACGGCACCTGATTCCGAGGCCCGGTGTGCCCGGAATCAATTTCCGAAGTTTGGCTCGGGTACGTTCAGTGAACGAACGAGTGGGTTTTTCTAACTTTTGAACCAGTGCCCGGAATCGAATTCTGATGGCACCGATGAACTCGCAGTGCCAATATTCTCTTAAGGAGACATTTTCCGAGGTTGCGTTTAATGCGGGATGAAAGTTAGTTTTGGGGAAAATTTGAAGAAGTTAAATAAATTGTGAACAAAATTTATTTAATTTTAAACCATGTTGGTTATATCCTCCCAAAGGGAGATAGAGGTGGTACCCACATCCACTTAACCTCCCTTGAGAGGATTAAGTGTGGTGGGGCCCACAGGAACCCTAACTCTTCAACTACCCTTAAAACTCCCAATAACTCCTCTCTTTTTAATTTTGACAACTTGAGTTATTAATTGAGTTGAGTTCTTAATTTCAAACTGTTGAAATTCAAAGTGGTTTAGTTGTGTAAATAAAATAAGCCTTAAACTTATTTTATCTTGGTTGGTTTTCTTTTACCACCTTGAGAGGTTTGGGGAAATCTTTTTCGTCATCCTCTTCTTCTTCAACCTCGACGAAGAACGTGAAGAATACCGTTCTTCAACGAAGAACTTCTCCGCCGAAGATCACGGTCCTTCCGCGACTCCGTATCTGTGACGCGACGTTCTTCTTCCACGACGTCTCTTCCGCGATGGTTTTCCGCGACGAAATCGCCGTCAATGACTTCGAATCCCCGCTTCGCGATGTTGATGTTCTCCCGCGACGCCCGACCTCTGCGACGCTCGTCTTCCACGGCTTGTTGACGTGATCCGATCTTGGAACCGAGGTAGGGGTTTTATTATAAAATATTTTCGTTCTTGATTCTGGCATGTCGAATTTCGTGGTTTTCGACTAATTGTTATCGAATAACATGAGGGGGCCGGTCCGCACAAACACGGCTGACCCTCCTCCTTATTTCATAAATGATTTCTTGTTTTTGGTAGGAAGGAGTGTGGTTCCGTCGCACCACACTGTTTCATGCGGAACATATGCGCGGCGCCGTCGCGCCGCACCGTGGAAAGGAATTCAAGGACGTGACGCCGTCGCGCCGCGTCGAAGGAAACCGAGGACGCCGTGACTGGAATGGGTCCGCGAAGGAGGGGCGCGGTGCAGTCGCACCACGCCGAACAACAAAGGCTGCAGCCGGTTCTGGGTCGCGGCAGAACAAGGTGACTGGCGGCCAGCCGGGCCGTCGGTGTCAGAAGCCGGAAGAGGACCGACCTTTGCCGGTCCTGTTGAGAAGGAACCAACCGGCCAGGTCGGGCCAGCCGGAATGGAGGAAAACCAGGGGAAATAAATTCCCCCGGCCAGCAGTAAACGACCCCCCCATAATGAGGGGGGGACACTATTTCACAAGGGGGGGGGGCAGGCGCCCCCCTCTTTTCTTTTCAATCAGCTCGTCCGAAGCCGAGCTGGCAGCGCGCCCAGCGCGCTTCCCCCAGCCGGACCGGACCGGGCCGCGCCAAACCTGTTCGGGGCGGGTCGACCCGGTTCGGGCCAGCCGGGGGGTCTCGGGCCGGGTCGGCCCGGGCCCGAAACCCCCGATACCGAACTGTTTAGGTTCAAATGCCCATAACTCAGGCTACGGACCTCAAAATGATGTGCCGTCAGTGGCGATGAAATCCTTGGATTGAGGCGGTCATTTCAGTATATCGCACTCAAGGTTTCGGAATACTTTGAGTTCGGCCGGGTTGGTTCGTACACGAAACCAACCGGGCCCTCAGAGCGGAAACACTCATATCTTGAGCTCCGGAAGTTCGATTGACGTGTCGTCAACTTGGTTGAGTTTCTTTTAGTGATACGGATCTTTTGGCATACTCCTCCCGAGGTTTGGACGTAAGTGGAGTATGGTCGGGTTGGTTTTGCCTTAAAAACCAACAGGGCCCCTAGAACGAAAAAGCCAATAACTCTCAGACCGGGCGTCCGATTGACGCGCCGTCTGCGACGTTGAGTTCCTGTTGACGATAAGGAACTTTTGGATACATCAACTCTGGACTTTGTGACATTTGATTTATCAGCCTCTCGGCTCGTGGAGCGGACCCTCCCGAATGAGCTTGCTTTGTGCAGGAACCCTAGTGCTAGCTGTGACAGCTACTGCGACTTCGACGACGACGATTGTGCAGAGATCCTCAGTGGACTGCGACGATGAAGACAACTTGTCTTGTATCCTATGTCGGTCCTAGCTATGCTGGTCTTTTATTCTATGTGGGTCCCAGCTTAGATGATTTAATACTGGTCTTGTACCCTATGTGGGTCCCAGTATAGATGAATCGATAAATACAGCTGGTCTTGTATCCTATGTGGGTCCTAGCTGTGCTGGTCTTGTATCCTATGTGGGTCCCAGCTTAGATGATTCAATACTGGTCTTGTATCTTATGTGGGTCCCAGTATAGATGAATCGATGAAGACAACTGGTCTTGTATCCTATGTGGGTCCTAGGTGTGTTGGTCTTGTATCCTATGTGGGTCCCATCATAGATGATTCAATACTAGTCTTGTATCATATGTGGGTCCCAGTATAGATGAATCAATGAAGACAGCTGGTCTTGTATCCTATGTTGGTCCTAGCTGTGCTGGTCTTGTATCCTATGTGGGTCCCAACGTAGATGATTCAATACTGGTCTTGTATCCTATGTGGGTCCTAGTATAGATGAATCAATGAAGACAGCTGGTCTTGTATCCTATGTGGGTCCTAGCTGTGCTGGTCTTGTATCCTATGTGGGTCCCAGCTTAAATGAAATGATGAAGACAACTAGTCTTGTATCCTATGTGGGTACCAGCTTAGATGATTCAGTATCTATATCTGATCATCCCTTTCACCTTTTGATGAAGTATTCTATGTGAGCTGAATCCTGTTTTTTTTCCTGTGTGGATTGTGTTGAACTATACTTTGTGGATTTACTGTTTACTCTCCTTTGTGGATTGTGTTGAGCTATTCTATGTGGATTAATTTTTCCCTCCTTCGTGGATTGTGTTGTGTTATCCTGTGTGGATTACGTTTTGCTTTCCTATGTGGAATACGTATACTTTCCTGTGTGGACTGATTTGTACTTGGTCTCGGAGGTTAGAGTGTATTGGAATTGATGACTTAGGTATATGTATGGGCATATACCTAAGTAGTGACAGGTGTTACTTCGTGATTGTAACTTTCTTTTTTGGTCATCCTTTCTGGATTTTGAGAGACCTTCGGGGGTCTCGGGGTCCCTACTGAGTAGCTTATACTCACCCCTGCAAGGGCTATGCCCGCACTACGTTGTGTTGGTTGCAGACGACTAACAGCATTGATCGTGGTTGAGGCTCGCAGAGCAGGACGGTACCTAGAGGTGAACCACTGGTCATGACGTGCTCAGAGCAGACGACGGGACCGGAGGAGCAGTGGAGCTATCTGTACCCACCCTTCAGGTGGGATTTCTAGTCGACAGCTCGGTGTAGCAGCTTTTACATTACAGTAGTTGTTTTCCCTTTCGAGTTATACTTTACAGTTGTGCTTGTATTTCAGGCCCCTTATACTTTCCGTACTTACTGTTGTACTCAGTTTTTACTTAGTGTTTACTTCTTCCGCTTGTACTCTGTGGTGCTTGTTTACTTTACAAAGGCAATGTCTTCCCTTTTTATCGGGATTTACGCATTGGTGCTAGTCGCCAGCCTCTGGCCTATCGAAGGGGGTCCTGGGGTAGTCACGGCACGGGCCCCGAGGACGGGTCGTGGCAATATATTTCAGTCCTTATGCTTATATAATGATTTAATGAATGTATAAATGATATATATATATATATATCTAATTTTTTTCATTATTTTTGTATTATAATAATCTATATAATAAATAATTACAAAATAGAATACACCGTTAATGGAGACCGTAAGACATTTGTACACATAAATATTGTTTCTTTTTTGTTATTGTATTTGAAGAAAGAGAGTAAATGATATATATATATATATAATTATTAAAATAAGATTTTTATATAATATATCATAAATTTTTACTATACATATCTTTAATACATTCCATGTAGTGTGTGAATGAATCACATCTATTTTAGGGGATGGTTTACCACACATCCTGAAATGAAATTATCATATTTACAAAAAATGAAAAGCATAAAGTTATTTGTTATAAAATAATTATATAATATAAAATAAATAATAAATATAATATATAAAATATATAAATATATTTCCTATCACAATTTCCACCATGATAATAAGTGATAGAAAAATGAACAATCATAGTTTCGTGAGGCGGTAGTTCACCGTACACGTTAATAGTATGTTCATTACCCATTAGATGGAGGTGTGTGTATGTGTAGGTAGAACCATTATATAACAAAATATTAGTGTATTTTTAATACTGGTATTGTCATACCAAAATGAAAAAAATGTGATTTTAGGTGGTGGGGAAAGAAAATAATAGAAAGAAGCTTGATATTTGATGTTACCTCTTATTCAGGTAACTCCTTTTGGTTTGTACCAAAGGGATGCCTTGGATGGATTTATTCCAAAATTGAGTATTCAAGGCTTAAAGGAGGTATTTTTAGGAGATAATTATAGGATACTATCTGAATATAAGTGAGTTGAGTGGTGTGTGGAAGTGGTATGAAATGAGGCCTTTTATAGTGGAGGAGGAGTGAAAGTCCGTTAATATTTTGGAAAAGGGGAACCACACCAATTTTTATTATTTAAAGTGGATCCAATAATATACCCAATTATATAAAATGGAGGATAGGGTCGAAATATTTCCATCAAATGTCTTTTTTACTAGGCCATATGTTTTGGGTTTAGTCCATTGTTATGGTAAATTTCACCCAAATCATTGTCTTTAATTTTAATTGCCTTCACTAATTTTTTCTTTCAAAAACTAATTTTATTTTAATATAAATTAGAAATTATTAATATTAAAAATGTTAAATCTATTTTTCTAAATTTTAGTCATATAAGTGACAAGAATTTAATTTAAATTTATTCCAACAAACGTGGTGACCAATAGAGATTTTAAAATAAAAAGGTTTAACGATTTTCATGGTATTTATAACCTATTTCAATGTGAAATGGATTATGATGATATTAAATGGATAAATTGATGAAAATGTTATCTAACTAAAATTTAATATTTATAAAAAATATAATATAACCTTATAAATAAATTAGATTAAAAATAAGGTTTGAGTTAAATTTCAGTATTTCCACTATTTATTTAAAAAATGGAACTTCACAGAAAAATATAAAAAAATAACCATAACCGTATTTTTATGTTTATATTTCATAAATGAAGATTATTTTTTATTATAAATTTTTTAAATGTTCCAAAATTTTAGATTTAAAATAAGTTTATCATCCAATGATGGTAAAAGTGCCTTAATAAAAAGATAGGATTTTTATGTGTACGATTTAGTTTGGTCTTATCTTATTACTATAGAATCTATTGGATGAATATTAAAAACATTTTATTCAATATATTATATATAAATTACATTAATATCCCTCACTAATTTTAATTAATTTAATTTATTTGGATGAAATAACATTGTGAGCATAAAAATAGTTTTGTAGAAAAATATTTCCCTTAAATTCCATTGGTTCATTGTGACTAATGAATTAATTTTATATTTGTGTAAACCAAAGACTTTAATATGTTATTTAATACTGTTCATAAAAGATAACATAACTCCAAGATTAAGTCTTAATATATTTAATAATAATATTTTAATAATATACTGTTGTTTGGTAAAAGTCGGCCTTGCGTGTTACACATGTCATCGAGGAAAGTTAGTATTTCGCGTAATGTAAGAAAAACTCGGTGTTTGATATAGAGAAGTTAACAATAATATTTCATATAGTTCATGATTATATTGAAATTTTGTATAACACAGTCCAATCTTAGTTCTTTAATACATATAAAATAATCATTTTTTGTGTTGTGTGAAATGAAAACTATAAAAAAGAATAAATTAATTTAAAATAAATTAATCCTCAATAACTCAGGGAGTTACATTCTACCCCATTAAACTAAATTTCTCTATAGATATTCATCTAGGTTACAATGTTTTAATTTATTAATGTTCATTTCATAGAAACCAACATTGAAAAAATTAATATATAATCTTCCTTTAGAAAAAAAATGTCAAAATCATAATGGTTACCGAAAGTAACATATAACTAGGTTTATATATAGGAGGACATTGGAGGGAATTGAAAATATGGAAATGGTAGAAAAGTTTAATTATTTGGGAGCAATTCAGCTCAAAAATCACTAATTGAAATTCATTCATATAATTTTTGATCAAAAAAGAAACACATTTACCAGGACATCACATAAGTCAGTGGTAGGTGTAATACCCTTATCGTCCTTTGGTCATTTGTTTTAGACCCTTGTCCTTTCAAGTTGTGATGGGTTGTCGCCCGACATTAATTATTTAATGTCCAAAAACTACATTAATAAATGTTTTAAAATAAGTATGACGGACATCCTTGAAATAAGTTTAATCCCTAGATACGCATTTAACTATACTTTTCAATACTAACTCACTACATAAATAATTTATATGATGTTTATCTTAAAATTTACATAACTAGTTGACCTTATAACACTTTAGAATGTCAAAAACACAAATAAAAAATAATAAGTAAAGTCAAAAAAATTAGCTTAGCATTGATCCCATGTATTTATAAAAGAAGATATTATTTGTCACATTCAAAACATGTGAATACCCTTATCATATATTCTTTTGAAACATGGTAATAACCTGAATTACCATAAATTCTAATGGAAAATATGAATTCTTACTTATTCAAAATGTTACTGAATATATTACATAAAAAATGAATTTATAAAAACCATAAATGATGAAATAATCCACTTTTTCAACAAATAAATAATCATATCCAGGGTAATCAGTGGTATCCCATTTACTTTATCGAAATCAATCATCTCTTTATACAAGAAAAACACAATTTCCTAAAATTCTTTATCACATTAAGGGTTACCTTCCATTAATCAAAATATCACTTTTCTAAGTCCTGATCACAATTAAAAATATAATTTTCAATCATTAATGTAAACTTATGTATAAAATAATTATAAATTTTATTAATCATATAATATAATATTTAAATACCCAAACATATATACATTGTTCGACTAACTTTATTCTTAAAACACTATCAAGGATTCATCAACTTATTCTTGAATAAATATATCCAATATTGATAAATATGAATAATTTCATAGGGTTCCACAAACAAAATTTAATATTGCTTCTTATGATTAATTTCAAAAACTACTGGAAGAACATTATATACATTTCACATGTTATTTTCTTTCACTTTACCTTTAGTAGTATATCTAACACTCATACCACCTTCCTGATTCAATTTATGAGATTTACACTTGTGAAATATATTTTCATAATTCCCATAATGTCCACATCTAAAATATTCAATGTCAACCATGTTACTTCTAGTTCTCTCCATTGGCTAAAATAAAGAAGCATGAGGTGAGAAACACATATCACAGAAGAAAACAACATAAAAATGAAAACTTAATTATATGATGTCTATATAATGACACCTAACTTTTAATAGATAACACCATATGTTTATTATATGTTATTAATAGTAATATTATATTAAAATCCTTCATAATGGTTCATTAAGATTTTGAAATCTTCCAAAGAAAATCCCTTGGGAGAGTAAAAAAAATTTCATCAATGTTCGTTTTCTTGTACCAAATTACCTTAAGTGAGGCTCAAGAAATTTTTTAATAGTTTTTATCCCTAGTTACTTATATTATAGAGCCACATCCACATGTTGTATCTTGATAGGTATGTGTTTCTAGGAAACCATTCACTATATCCTTTACCAAAATTTTAATACATTTTCCTTTAATTTTCATTATCTTTAGACTTATTCTTAGTCATTATAGTTCGCAATAAGGTTTTCTCATACTTGTTTCGAAAGGTCAACTAATTCTTCACTATGATACTAACTATAGTGACCCAGTCCTAACATACATTTAAAGTGCCTCACTTTTTTAGAATACATAAAAAGTTACAAAAATAGGTTCCCAAATACCGTATTATTTTAGTGCCTTTGGAAGTATGGAAAAAAATATTCTAACTTAGTGGAATGGTTTAAATTTTTATAAGAAAGATCATCCCCATATTACTTCTACATAAAAATATTTTTTCAAAACATACATAAGGGAAATATAAGAAAGGTTTTAGCTAAAATAGACAAAAATGGTAAGTAAATGAAATGTGTAAGAATATCATGAACATAAGGGTATGATAACACTATCATGATCATTATAAAATCATACCCTACATATTAAAATTCATAAAAATTAATCATGCCATAAATTTTTTTAGTTCATAAAAAATGAATCATTAGTAAATTAATACCATGACTCATGAATACATAAGATAAAAATATGACATGGAACTATGAAAGACACATAAAAATATAAAAACCCTATGTGAAGGCTGTCTACCATGACCTTTTTTTAACATGTTAGGAATGGGATAATAACTTGTGTACATAGTCTTGGCTTCAAATTCCCTCTCATGTACCCTCTTCTTTCAGGCATGAGATATCATTCCATGTACTCTCATGTTTCGGGCTTGGGATGTCCTCCTATGTACCCTTTTGTTTTAGTCTTGGGATTCCCTCGAGTGTACCCTTTGATCTCATAAAACATTTATCTTTACCCAATGAATTGGAAAGATATATAGGGCCCACCCTTTTCATAATGAAATCATACATACATTTTACACAGAACCATAAATAATCATATCATAAGCCATGAAATTAAATGGTTTCCATATAGATGAAATGTTATCATAACCTATGGAAAATGAAATAGGTTTTATAATCAGTTGATCAAATATTAACCAATGAAAATATGTTGGTTTCACAGACATATAACCCATGAAAGGAAAGAGGGTTTTATAAAATTTATTTCATCAATACATAAAACCTTTAGAGAAATAATATGAATTATAACCTTTTATGATATCCTAGAAAGGTATGAGTAACACCAATTGATTCCATCTTATATGAGATATAATTTTGAAATATCTTTTAAAAACACATCATGATGAAATGATCCTTTATATATTAAAAAATGATTCTCAGAACATAAAATATTTTCAAAACCATTTTCATGAAAATAAACGTGAAAATATATAATGGAAGCATTAAAAAAAATTAATTGGTTTTCCATTTGAAAACATGTATAGTGTCTTGAAAACCCTTTTAAAAACGTTTTCCCTTGAAAACATAAAAAGGAATATGGAAAATATTTTTAAATAAAATTCACCAAAAATTGATTAAAAAAACATAAAAACTA
The DNA here is from genome assembly GCA_963277665.1 of Viscum album. NCBI lineage: Eukaryota > Viridiplantae > Streptophyta > Magnoliopsida > Santalales > Viscaceae > Viscum > Viscum album. Next base: position 1,573,335,636 of record OY728119.1, on the reverse strand, counting down.
ACCTATTAAACACCCAATGGAATATTCAAAGAAATGGTGGATGATAAATCTATACATGTAGTACAGGGTGAAAAAAAGATTCATTTTTCATGTTAAAAAGGATAGAAAAAGGACTTTATTGGAAAGAAACAAGAATATTCCTATGAAAACATTGTAAAAGTAAAAAATGTAAAAAATGTATATTAATGATCATAGCAGATTATTATAATATTATTTTAATCACTTTTTAGAAGTCATTGTTTTTAAGAAAAATAAATTTATAATTAAAGAGAGAGGTAAGGTGATATTTTATGAAAAATATTATTATTTATCTTATGTATGAAAGAGTGAAAAAATGGTATGAATAAATTAATAAATAAAAAATAAATATAGGAAAGAAGATTCATGACCGATATTTAAAGAAATATCATAATATTTAATTAATGAAATCATGATTATAAACAATCTCTATAAATTGTGAGATTATTTCAATAAACTCTTACCACATGGTAACATTGAATTATACTCACCTAGTAGAAAAATGAAATTTATTGGAGATTTAAAAATATATTGAAACAATAATATTCATATTATGAAATTTCAATGGAATTTTATACACCTCATATAAAATTATATGTGTATAACATGGCATGTGTCACCAAAAATGAAAACTGAGAAAAAAATACATTACAGATTTGGTAACTTTTGAAACATAATCACAATGAAAAAATATATCCTAAAATGGTTATCTAAATAAACATAAATTTATTTATAAGAACCATAAAATACTTTTAGGTGTATTAAATACATCACACAAAATATGTGAGTATTGAATAAGGCATGTATCTCATGGAAATAAAGAGTGAGATGAAATTCCCATACCTTGTGTATTAAATCATACCGTACTCATTCAAACATCATATATAATAACTGTATGTTTATTATAAATATTATAAAGAACCATATTCTTATGTATAATATGATATATGGTTTAATTATTTTTTAATATTACCCTATTGTTAAAAATTCTATGTTAAGGTTTCACTTCAGATAATATCTGCTTCGTTCTTCACATATATATTAATTTGTTATATCTTTTGGTACTTATACTTAAATCTCCATTTTCATTATTTAAACCAAGATATTATATTTTTATATTTATTATATTTTTATTATAATAATATATCTGATATTGAAGTATAAAATGGAATTCACCATTCATGGAGACAGTTGACCATACATACGCATGAAAGTTTTTCTCTATTAATGTCATATTGAAAGAAATGGACTAAATGACATGTATATATATACATTTATATATAAATATATAATTATCCCATAATAATTATTATATAATATATAAATTATATGTTAACTAAAAAATACTTAATACATTCTATGTATTGTGTGAATGAATCACATCACTATGAGGGGGTGGTAGTCCACACTTCCTCAAACAAAACTGTTGTATTTACACAAAATGGAAAGTATAAAGATATATATTGTAAATTGTTTAAGAAAGATTAAATATATAATAAATATAATATATATAATATATATAATATAAAAACATAGTTACCATCATAATTTCCACCCTGATAGTCAGTATAGGAAAAATGAACAATCCTCATTTTGTGAGGCGGTAGATCACCGTACTTGTAAACAGAATGTTTATTACCCATGAGATAAAGGTTTGTGTATGTGTAGGTAAAACCCTTAATATAAAAATATATAATTTTATTTTTATACTATATTAATTATATCATAATTATATTAGAATATTTTATAGGGTGGGAGAAAATTTAAAACAATTGAGCTTGAGGAAGGATGTTACCTCTTATTCAGGTAACTCCTTTTGGTTTTTACCAAAGAGCATCCTTGGAAAAATTCATGACCAATGGTATGCTTCAATGTTGAAGGAATTTATTTTTAGGAATTAATTTGGAATATTATTTATGATATTAATTGTATTGATATGTTTGTGGAAGTTGGTGTAGAGGAGGCATTTTATAGTGGAGGAGGAGTGACACTCTTGAAATATCTTAGTAAAGGGAAGCCCCACCTACGTTTTTTATTCAATGTAGACCCATTAATGGTCCCAATTTTATAAAATAAATTATATGGTCTATAAATGGAAATTTAATGGCTTTTTGACAAGTTTATTGGTCATATTTGGCCTTATGTTTGTTGTTAAGTGCATTTTTATGCTTAATTTCACCTTAATCATAAAAATTAATTTTAATTATCACCACTAATATTTTTTGTCAATTTTTTTATCATATTTGAAATTATAAATTTTGGTTGATTAAAAATAGGTAATATATTTTTCAAAATTCCAATCAAATAAGTGGAATTGATTATTTTAAATTTAATTCAACAGAAGAGAAGATAAATCAGGGTTTTAAAGAAAAAACATTCAAACATTTTCTAGATCATTATATCCAATTTCAATGTGAAAATTATTTCAATGACATAAATTGGATAGATTCATAAACTAAATTTCAAATTACACTTTAATATCAATTAAAAATATAATTTGGTCTTATAAATAAATTTTATGAAAAAAAATGTTTGGGATAAATTTCATGATTTTTCACTATTCGTTAAAAAATAAATCTTTAAATAAAAATAGCAAACAATTCACCCTAATCTAATTTTTATGTTTCTATTATAAAAAATTAAGTTTATTTTGACATTTAAAATTTATTAATGTTCCAAAAATATATATTTAAAATTTTTTCTCTATCAAGAGGAGTTAAAATTTCCTTCATAAAAATAAAGGTTTTTATAAAATTTAATTTTTTATTATATCCTATGAAAAAATGAGGGTTTCATAAATATTATTTCATTAATATATAATTCATTCATAGAAATCATATTAATGGATATTTTATATAATTTTCTGAAAATTCATGAGTAACACCAATGGATGATGTCTTAGATAGGATATAATACTGAACAATATTTTTAAAACACTTCATAAGGAAATTATCCTTTCTACTATGAAAATGATTCCTAAAATGTAAAACCATTTGAAACCCTTTTTCATGAAAATAAATTTAGTAATTATAAATTAAACATTTAAAACTTATTTATATCATCTTTCCTATGAAAATTGTAGAGGATATTGAAAACCTTATGAAAACTGTTTTTCTTTGAAAACATATAAAATAAGCTTGAAAAAAGGATTATTCGAAAAGAAAAAAAACATTATATTCCTTTTAAAAAATTTATAAAAGTAAAAAATGTAAATAATTATTTTTATGATAATATAATGTTATTATAGTATTCTAGGAATCTATTTTTTGAAAGTATGGTTTTCCAAAAACACATATTTTAGACTGAAGAGAGAGGTGAGGTCATATTTTCATAAACAAATAATTAATTATCTTTAGTAATAAAGTGTGAAAAAATGAATTTAATACCTTAAAACATCAATAATAACCACATTAGTAGAAAAATTAAAGAATTTTCTTTAAATATGGATCATAATAATTCAATAATTAAAATGTGATCATAAACAATCTCGAGAAACTGTGTGATTATTTCAAAAAACGCTCACCACATAGTAACGTTGAATTATATATCCTGTGTAGGAAAATGAATTTAAATGGATATTCAAAGCATCATTAAAATAATTATATTCATGTTATAAAATTTCAGTTATATTTTATACACATCATATTAATATTATGGTGTATAACATCACATATGTCTCAATGAAGTCAAATTCAGACAAAATAACTTGATTGATTTAGAAACTATTGAAATAGAAACACCATGAAATAATGATAATAAAATATTTATGTAAATATCCATATATTTATTTATAATAATAATATAATACATTCATGGGGATTATATACCCCAATAAAATACATGAGTGGTGAATAAGTCATGTATCCCATAAAAATAATGAGCGAGGTGAAATTCTATTACTTTGTGTCCTGAATCTCATCATACTCATTCAATCCTAATGTATAATAAACGAAATTTTATTTTAAATATTTTATATAAACATATTATAATATATAATACCTTATATTTTTAGTGTATAACATTATATTACCTTTTTGTTAAAAATTTCATTTTAAGGTCACAATTCGGGTAATATTTGTTTTATTTGTCACTTCTGTCTTAATTTGTTTTATATTTGGTCATTATAATTATATAATTATTTATATATTGTAAAACATGATAAAAATACTAGGTATATTAATTATATTTATTTTATAATAACCTATAGAATATTGTAGTATGAAATGAAATACACCGTTCTTGGAGATGGTCGGACTTACGTATGACTGAACGTTGTTTCCATTTTATTTCCATATTGAAAGAATGAGAGTAAATTTCATAAACGAATATATTATTATAATATAATTAAAGTATAATTATAATGTCATATATATAATATAGGTTCACTAACCATATCTGAAATAAAATCCATGTTGTGTGTGAATGAATCATATCGTTTTGAGGGGCAGTATTCCAGACTTCCTCAAACGAAACTATCTTATTTAAACAAGATTGAGAGCATAAGGGTATGTTATAAATAAAAATTAAATAAGAATAAATAAATAATAAATAACTTATATATCATACAAAAATATATTTTCCATGATAATTTTGACCATGAGATGTGGTAAAGGAAGAATGAACAATCATCATTTTTTAGGCGGTAGTTCATCATACACATAAAAAATATATTTGTTACACATTTTATGGAACTATGTGTATGTGTATGAAAAAAATATTAGAATAAAAGATATTTAGAAAATTTTGGATAATGTTTTTATTCTATAATAACGAAATAAAGAGAGTGGAGAGGATGGATAATTTAAAAAAGATAATGGTGATTGAGGGAGGATGTTACTTCTTCTTAGGGTAACTCCTTTTGGCTTTCACCAAAGGACTTCCGTAGATTTATTTATTTCTAAATGAAGGATTTGAAAAGGAAGTGAGGGTTTTTTTGGATCTATTTGTTCAAATATTTACTGTACCTGACTATCTTGATAGGTGTGTGGATGTATGTGGAGAGCATGCATTTTTATAGAGGTGGAGGAGTGACACACTTACAATATTTTGGAATAAGGAAACACCGGCCACATTTTTATTGATAGTGGATCCAATAATAATCAAAATATGATACAATGTATGATCAAGTAAAAATAGATATAGGAAATGGCTTTTGAACAAGTGTATAGGTCTATTATGTTTCACCTTTAGGGTTTTTTCCCTCTCTAAGCTTAATTTAATCTTAATCATTATAATTAATTTCAATTACCTTAACTAATCTTTTTTCTCAAAAACAATGTTAATATTTTTAGAAATTAGAAATTATTCGAATTAAAAATATGGAATCCAGTTTATAAAATTCCTATCATATAATATACAGAAATGATTTTAAATTTATTCACATAGATGGGATGACAAAGCGGGTTTTTAAAGTAAAAATGTTTAAAAAACATTAGGGGTTTTAAAATCATTTTCATTTTAAAATTGATCCCAATGACCTTAATTAGATAAATTGATTAAAAATTTTATCCAGATAAACATATAATAAATTAAAAACATAATTTATACTTTTAAATAAATTATATAAAAAAGTAGTTTAAGTTAAATTTCAGTATTTTTAATTATCCCCTTGCTAATGAAAATTCGTAGAAAAATACCAAAAAATAACCTTAACCTAATTTTTATGTCAACATTTTAAAAATTATGTTTATTTGGACAATTTATTTTATAAAAGATACAAAATTTAGATTTAATGTTGTTTTTCCATCAAGAGGATGTTAATGTAAGATAATAAAAAATATATTTTTATGTGTAAAATTAGGGGTTTCTTATCTTATGCCTATTAAATCTATTGGATGTATAATTATTTTTGATATAATATATAATAAATATATTACATTAGAATCACTCAGTATTTTAAATTAATTTAATTTATTAGGATAAAAAATCGTTGTGAGCATGGCCATAGTTTTTTATAAAAATATTCCCTTTATATTCAATTGGTCCGTCATATCCAATAGATTCATTTTTGTTTTTTAAACTATTGGTCTTCATAATTTATTTAATAGTATTATTTACCACTAACATAAAACCTAGGTTAATTATTAATTTATTAAATTATAATATTTTAATAATATATTTTTATTTTAAAAAACTATGTGAGTAAAGATAGAGTTTCACATAATGCAATCTAAACTCATTGTTATATATATATAGATAAATATAGTACTTATGCTGCGTGTTGTGTGTGATTAACTTGGTATTTCAAATAATGTAATCCAAACATAATGATTTTATGTAAAAAACTATTTTCATTGTTTCATGAAGAGAGAATTATAAAAAAACCTAAATTTATTCAAAATAAATATTTCACAATATCTCTAGTTGTTACATTATACCCCCCATTAAATGGATTTTCCCTCTAAAATTCATCTCAGTTATTAAAGGATCAATATATTAAAGATATTTTCATAGAAACCCACATTTTAAAAATGAATGCATAAACATACTTTAGAAAAAATAAATTTGGAAACATGATGGTTAACCAAAGAAATATATAACTTTGATTCCGGATTGGACAACATATGCGGGAATTGAAAATATTGACATGGAAGAGAAATCTTACCATGAAGTTATTATAGTGGGTGATAGAGAAAAAGGTCCGAAGAAAGTTATCAATCACAAATATATAATGCTACGATGAACCAAAGGACTATCTGATTCATCAAAAATAGAGGTACTATGATAAAAGTTTTGGTTTCAAGATCCTTTTTCCAAAGGTTATGTAATTTTTATGAAAACATATATTTGCATGATTTTAGGAAAACCTCAACCTATGTTGTTCCTTGATCCACTTGACCTCTTTTTCCAAAAATTAAGCTGATTTTTTCATTCCTAAAGAAACATGAGTTTATGAGATCCATTATATTCTATCCCATATTTTTTAAGTTATCATTAACAATTATTTTTTATAATGGGTTATCTAATATGCATAAATCCTCATGTGGTGAGATAATACTTTATTATCAAAAATGTCACCCACTGTATAGCTTAATTTTTTTATAAAATGTTAACCTTATAACTGTTATGGAATATGATAATCCAAAACATTATAAATAAGGTCACAATATTAGCTTAACATTTATCCCCCATATATCAAAATGCGTCTCTTGGTTTTCAAATTTCAAACATGTGAATACATTCATGATATATTCTCTTGAAACATGGTAATAACATGAATTACCATAAATCCTTACTATAAACATGCATGTATTTTTATTTTAATGTATAATGGATATATTACTTAAATATAAAAAAATTTGTAAACTTGAGAGCATAAACCACATGTTAACAAGTCCTTAATTAGCTCTAATGTAATCAGTACACGCCAATTTACTTATTCCTATCCAAATTAACTTTATCCGAACTATAATATCATAACCTAAGTAACTTATTTTGGTTTATATTCCCTTATTAAAAATATCACCTTGTCATTAAACCACTTTTATAGTCCATTATAAACATTAAAAAAAATAATTTAAATCATTAGTGAAAAACATAAACTATACAATACTTTCATATTTCTCTATTAATAATACATAATTCACGAATCCAAATACATGGTAACATTAATTATTACACTTCATATATAATTAATAAGAAATATATTTTATCTTATTACATAATACCCATTCCCATTCACATTTCATCTCTAGTATCATCATTATAATCAATATAACCATTACTCGTTCCACCTTTCTCATTATCTTTAGAATATTTCCACTTCAGCTTTCAATTTTCCTATTGAAATTTCATTACACACATAAATAATTTAACCTTTTATGATGTCTTAGAGAGGATGATATTCCCATCCAAATGTTTATCCAAAAAATTTATTTTTCCTTTATAATAAAATTATTTTCCTCCTTTTCCATAGCAAAACACCTTCTTATTCCTCTAATACATTCACTTAGGTGATTATTTCCACATTCATAACGGAAAGGAAACTAAATCTTACATCCTCCATAGTCTCCATTACATGAATTCTTATAAAACTCCTTAATTATCTTATTTGACAAGTCTAAGAGTTGGTTAAGGTATATGTTGTTGATCATGTTCCTTAAAAACTATTTAGGCATGATCACAACATCCTTCACTCCAATGGTTATCCCATTTGAAATATCATCTGCATATTTTACATTATATTCAACATTAATCTTTTTTATTATGATTATATCCATAGGATAAAACCATAAATCATTGAATAAGATATTATTATCCTAATTAGGAAGCACCTAGTCATGAAAAGTAATTTATAGAGAGGTCATTTCTATGAAACCTTCCTTAATCTATGACACCATATGTTTATCATAGGTTATTAATGGTCATCATGTATTCATATCCTTCATAATGGTTCAGGAAGAGATTGTGAATTTCTAAAGAATATCTCATAGAAGTGCCAAATATTTTTATATTCATCTGACTGGTTCAATATGCATAAGATAATAAAAACCCAAATATTACATAGAAAAACCTATATGTTTATTAAGGAACTTTTATTGCCTATTGATGGAGACCCCATATTAAATCTAAAATTTTGAAAATTTTGAATTTTTTTATATAATAATAAAAATAATTTCTGATATTCTAACATAAATTTTAGGTTAGGGTGATTTTATGGTATTTATCTGTGTAAAATAATTTTTAAATAAATAGTAAAAAACACTTAAATTTATATCAAAACTATTTTTTATCGAAATGTTTTATAAGGAAAAATTATAATTTTCATCAATTTTAAAGTTTAATTAGATCCATTTTTTTATTTACCAATTAATACATGAGAATAATTTTGAAATTGAAATTTTTTATGAACACCTAGAAATATTTTGAGCGTTTTTACTTTAAAACCCCACTTTGTCATCATGTCCGTGGGATTAAAATATAAATTAATTATGCACTTCTGCATTTCCAATTTAGAAAAATGGATTCCATATTTGGAATTAGAATAATTTATAATTTTTCATAAAATCAAATTAGTTCTTAGAAAAGAATATTAGTGAGGGTAACAAAAAATAATTACAATAATTAAGGTCGTATTACGCTTAACAAGGGACTAAACCCAAAAAATTAGTGCCTAAGATGAAATTGAAAATTATCCAATATAAATTGGAAGGCCATTGTTTTTGATTCTTTCTTCGGGGAGCACACATCCTTCTATTTGAGGACACACTGCTTGTTGACCCAAATTCCCACTTTCCAAAGGCGGGTGACATCTGTTGCTTATTCAGGGACATTTTCCCCATGATCAAAACAAGATGATGGGATTTCGGTTCTTCCTTCCATGGATTCCTCCTCGGAACTCATCACCTAGTTTGGGTCTCCCTTATAGATTAATATGTTGTTCATGAAACTCTTTATAGTGCCATATCATCATGGATGCTAGTTAATTACACTACTTCTATCGGGACATTCCTAGGGGTCTGGCCAGTACAGCAACCTTCGTTCGGGGGAGTTGTCACGTTGGGCCTCACATGCATGTCTAGATGCTGGAACACTAGCACACATATGTTTCTTCCACTTATTATGGGGATTCATGAGGGAATAGAATCTTGAGGTATCCTACATATAATGCGGGGAATTATATTCAATAGGAATGTTTCTAAAGTTTTCCTCAGCTTCCCATATTTAACATAAGGTATGTCGCGAGTTTAACGTCTAGTAGAGATGGATTGGACTGATCAGAACACTAACAAGAGTGGATTAGATGGGTGCAACCCCTAAAGGGAACACTGATGTCAGGGCTAATGTGTGATTAGTTACCCGGTTACTTCTAGGAGTAGTGAAGAGGTGAATTGGCATGATCACACCAAGATGTGGCTGCCCGAGTAAGAATCAGAATGAATGATGAAGAATTGAATGAAGTGTTGCGGAAATGAGATGGAACCGTAATGAATGTGACAGTAGTATTGGACTTGAGCCTCTAAGAGGCTTCATACATATCCCCATGGTAGGGAATCAATGTCCACATAGTTTGGTGAGGCGATGAGACACTTAAGGAGGTGACTTGTATGATGGGGACCCGAAGGAAGTGGAACCTTTGGGATAGGGAATGACCTTCATTAAACACATATGATCGGGGAAAAGAACAATATGAGACATGGATGATGGGCTGGAACCACATGGATTCTTCTTACATAGATTCCCTTCGCAAGGATCAAAGACCACATTGTATAGGACAGGGTCATAGAACCAGGTTGTGTGCAGAGGACAATGAACCGATGATATACTCGGGCTAACACATGGTTAGTATCCTGAGGTTGGGTTGACGTCGATGTAACGGACTAAGGATGTGGGTTCCAACAAAGGGACGACAATGACTTACCATCGATGGTAGAGTATAATAGCTTACCCATGGATGAGGATTACAATAGCTTACCACAGGATAGGGGCACAACGGAATACCGCTACATGGGGTTGAACCTCATGGAGGCTTCCTATGTACCCTGCTTGGCGGGGATCAAACTCACGTAGTTCGAAAGAGGGGCGCTGGTGAACTGACGTGATGGGGTGTCAGAACTAGGTTGTTGGGCTTGAACCTCAGAGTGGCTTCCTACATACCCTACCTAGGAAAGGATCAATGTCCGCATAGCTCAAATGAAGGGTTGGTGAACCGACTTGAAGGGGGTCGGAACCAATGGTTGTTGGACTTGAACCTCAGGGAGGCTTCCTATGTACCTTTACTTAAAAGGATAAAAGTCTACGTAGTTTGGGATGGTGTTGTGAGCTGGCATGATGGGGTTCAGAACCAATGGTTGTTGGGATTGAACCTCAGGGATGCATCCTACGTACTTTTCATTGCTAAGGATCAAAGTACACGTAGTTTGGGATGGTGTTTTGAGCCGACATGAAGGGGGTCAGAACCAATGGTTATTGGGATTGGACCTTAGAGAGGCTTCTTGCGTACCTTGCCTTGTAAAGGATCAGAGTCCACATAGTTCGGGAAGGTTTTGTGAGCTGATGTGAAGGAGGTCGGAACCAATGGTTGTTGGGATTGAACTTCAGGGAGGCTTCCTACGTACCTTGCCTTTGTAATGATCAATGTATTAATAGTTCGGGATGGTGTGGTGAGCCGACGTGAAGGGGGACGGAACCAATGGTTGTTGGGATTTGACATGAGGGAGGCTTCTGATATACCATTCCTTGGTAGCAGTCAAAGTATGTATTGTTCAGGATGGTGTGGTGAGTCGATGTGAAGGGGGTTAAAACCAACGGTTGTTGGGATTGAACCTCAGGGAGGCTTCCAACATTCCTTTCCTTAGCAAGGATCAATGATTGTGTAGTCAGGGATAATGTGGTGAGCTAATGTGAAGGGGGTCGGAACCAATGGTTGTTAGGCTTGAACCTCATAGAGGCTTCTTATATACCTTGCCTTGGTAAGTATCAAAGTCTGGGTAGTTCGGGATGGTGTGGTGAGCTGATGTGAATGGGGTCAAATCCAATGGTTGTTGGGCTTGAACCTCAGAGAGGATTCTTACGTACCTTACCTTGGCAAAGATCCAAGTCTACGTAGTTCTCGACGGTGTCAGGGTTTACACTCTAGGGAGGACCAGAGAGGATGTCATGGCCAATGCTTGATCAAAGCTCACATGTGTCATACTCGCTGTGAGAAACAAGTTGTAGAAAAGACCTGACAATCACGTCGCAAAAGGTGCTTATGTGGGAAGTGGAGTGGGATGTACACACGGTTATCAGTCCAAAAAGGAAACATGGTATTATGTGTGGTTTTCAACACAAAGGGGAAACATGGGATTACCCATGGTTTGCATCCCAGGGAGATGGAGATTGAGACTTACTTTAGGATAGAGGCCTGCTGGAGACAAAGCATAAAGGGATAAGGATTTGGCATGAAAGAGAGGAGGGATCTAGTGCCCATCCCCACTATCTGGTCTTTGGCCAGGAAGAAGATTGGAGGACCATGGATGCTCCCTCCCAGAAGAAAGGATAGGGGTTACACAAAGATCGTTTCCCATTCCCCACAGATATATGATTCTCTAGCAAAGAGGATCTCATTTTCTGTGAGAGATATCTCACTCCCATGGAGACCAGTGGGTGTAGAGAATGTTCGAGATGGGGTACCCTTCGTATGATGCATGGGGAGGGGTCACCGTTTAACGTCATGTGCTCAGGATGACGATGCTTGGCAGTTTAACGTCATATAGCTCGAACGAGGTGTGTTTACTCAACACACCTAGGACTTACATGACTAATACCCACCCACCCTTGGGTAAGGGAAGGAATCAACAATTCTGTGGTGAGGGGTTGTCGTGGAGGGATCCAATGAGGGTCCACATTAGCATGGATAAGTGAATAAGAAATAGTCGTTAGTGTTCCTATGAGAAGAAGCATGAGGCGAAACAACGCAACGGAAAGCACCACACAAAAGACACATAAATCACTTTGTGCAATCCTAGAGGGTCGCACAGGAAAAGGAGTTGTGAAGTAAAGGGGTTCATAGGTAGAAGCCTCATAAAGCTCTTGTGCTCTATGTAGTGGAGGGGCTTCATGAAGTGGTATGCTTCGCTAAGTGAAGTTTCTTAACCTAGGCGTAGGTTATAGGTGCATATGGAAGGCGATTCAAGGCGTAGAAAGGAATCACAGATCTGTTCTTCATAAAGAAAGGGTGCAATGAGAAACGTTGCATTACGAAACAATGTGCGTCGTGAAGAAAATTGACTCAGCATTAGCATGTGGGTCACATGTGCATGGATCATATTGTAAGAATCATAAGTGCTCTGCGAAGACCCGAGTCCACTTGGGGATCCCCTTTCTTCTCATAGGCCTGTGGGCTCTGCGAAGGGCATACCTCTTTAAAGAGGGGTCAAATTCAAGCAAAGGGAGAGGCACTTTGAGATTCTAAAGTACTATGAAGAGATCATGGTTCACAGAGAAGAAATTACTTCACGATTTGAGATCTAATATGGTGAAAGGTTGGAGGATACATCCTTTGGGCTTGGGGGATACCGGTATGTATATGAAAGAGGCACCATGAAGAAGAGCTTGCTGGGGATGAAGAGACACGACATTTTATCATAACTGTGAAATATCTCACCTCCTTACTCTACGGCAGATTTTCAAATGTCATACTGGTTTGGGGAGCCTCCCGTCTCCTTGCTCCATGGTGGCTTTGAAAATGTCAAACTATTTCTTGGAGCCTCTCACCTCCTTTCGCTGCGGCAGCTTACAAAACTTCAAACTGGTTCACAGAGCATCCCACCTCCTTGCTCAGCGACAGTTTCACAAAAGTCAAACAGGTTCGCAGATCCTCCTTTTTTTTCTCCGTAGAGGCTTCGTAGAGGGGGAGATTCACACTGGTCACAGTCTTGCGGGGATCCGTGTGCATGCATTGTGAGGTAGCCCCATAGATATCATGTTTTATTCTCTTCTTCCCAAATTTTTCCACCAAAAAATCCCCCCCTCAGACTAGGAGTTGAGGAGATGAGATTTTAAAAGGCTAATGGTCAATCACCAAAATTTCATGGTCATTCATGAAGCTAACTCGTGAAGGTGGCTCATGAAGTGGAGAGACGACATGAAGATTGAGAAAGTTGTGAATATATCCTCGGTCAGTCGCACAGTGAAGCTCACCATGGTCAGATGTTCCACGGAGCACTTGGGGTCCTCACCTACAAATAGGGGAGGATGACCTGTCTTTTTTTCTTTTCTCACCTCCATGTTTTGGAATTTAGTACTATCGATTCATGAAGCATTGGGTACTCCACAATTGCTCTCCCGGAATTGGTCGGTCTGCTTCGCGGCGTACAACGAGTCTCTAACTTCGCGAAAGTGCACTATGCGGCTTGCGTCTAAAGGCCGGGGTAGGGATCTACGAACAGTCTTCATGAACGAACTCCACGATCGAGCTCCACAAAATAGATTTGCGAACCAAAAACAAAAATTCCCAAACCACAAAAACAAAATTGCTCACCAAGAGACTGCCAGAGGTTCCTTGTGGATGCTTCCTATAGGGAGGAGATGTCAGATTACTCGGGTATAAGGGAGTATGTGTGAATCCATTCTGACCATAACTCTCTGGTCACACTACAATCAGAAAGATAGAATGACTATCCACTATGTGAGAGGCTTCCTTTGTATGGATTTGGCCGGAGGTATGAAGTCTTCATCCCAGAAGTGAGGATGGATGAACTAGCTTACTGGTTCAGGGGCATGTCGTGTCAGCGCCAGTGGTTCAGGGCGACTGATGGCCAGGAACAAGAGGACATTACACATATCAATGCTGACTGTCTATACAATAATTTGATCAATATTGATGGGAAGGAACTGTAGCCATATACATCTCCCCATATGAGTCATACTATCTTGAAGGCTTCCCTATGGAACCCAGAAAAGTGGTGGTCCGATGAGTGGTATATGCACCATGGAAACAATTTCACTGACGAATGGTCTTGGTCCTACTGAGTAGGTGCCTCGTGAGAGGAATTCGGGGCAGAGCTGATAAGAGTGGAACTGTATGAGATAAATTGGGACTCCCAAATCCATATTTATCAATAGAAGTAGCTGATTCCAGAGTTGCTGAACAGATGTTCATCAAGGAACAATACCTTCCATTTTGCACCATGGAGAGGTCAACATCAGTTTATGGGACCTACATCAGATCTATGGGGTCCCAATATTGGGGGGCGGTGTATGATTTGTTCCTTCCTATTATGGTTCTGTGAGAGGATCTAGAGGAAATTCCACTACTAGAGATGGTGTTGATGAATCTAGTCCTCGGAGAGGACAAGAAGTCAGTGAGGTATGTCCACTTCAAACGATGGTTTAAGCAGTTATTGAACTTCCTAGAAAATAGGCAGTTCTCTATTTATGAGCCTTCGAACCTCGCAGACTAGAATAAGATGGTATTTGATGAAGAGGATAGCATTATAGTCTGTCTCCAGACATGGAAGATGATCAGTCTCTTTATACATGACACCCCTCAAGAACAATGGATAGATTATATGGAGATACTTCATTCATGAATGTGTGAATTGTGCAATGGGGGAGTGGATTTCCAATGTCCCCACATGATCATTTGAGATCTCATGGCGGAGAAGATCTGGGAATATGACTGCGGCCTTGGTGTGGGTTGGCAGCAAAGAAAAGAGGGTAACATCAAGAGGCTCTGGAGGCTTGAAATGAGATTATGCGACATCACATCCAGGAAGATGAGCGTTCAACTTTCCTCAACATGCAATTAGAGTTTATATTGTGGTTGAAGGCCCATCTAGAGGAGGCATAAGTGAGCATGAGGCAAGCCTATGAGGTGATGAATGTTATCCAAACCAATGAGGAGTGGGCCCAGATCACGACTGAAAAACTACCCCCCATTACATCCAAGTAGGAGTGGGAACTAAACAGGCAACAACAAATCCTGGATGCAACAATATAGAGGGTGGAAGAGCAGGAAGACTCTTTTGATGGGGTCAAGCCATTCATGGAAGGGGTCGATCCTTGAGTAATGTGATGCATGTAACTTTTGAACTAGATTTCATGCTTTGACGATTTATTCTTGATGCATGCATGAGTTCTGTTTATTCTTTTTGGATCCATTGCATTTTTTGTCACATTCCTGGAATATCCAACGATCATTCCCTAAGATCACGTGGGTTGGGCCTATTGTGAGAAAAAAGGGATGACCACCTTGTCATTCCATCTGAATATAAGAGTGAAAACCATGATTCAGTGTCAGGGGATTGAGCAACAAATCTGGATTTCTGGGAAGAAAGGGAGAGGACCGACTGGAGAATGAAGATCTTAAAACAATTAACGTGTCATCCTCCCAATGTGCTCTAGTTCAAGAACAAGGTAATTCCAGGGTTGTTTGGAATTAATATAAAAATACGGGAGTGGAATCTGTGAATCACGATAACACAGATTCGTAACACTGTAGGGGGTGGCATGATAATGAAGGATAACCATTGACTGTATTTTAAACACTGTAACCTTATTTCCTTAGACTAAAATGGAGATAAAAAATGTGAACTGACCATTGACCATGTTCTAAACCCAGGGCCTAACTCAAAATTCTACCCATTAGTCTTCCATAATGTTGGTCCAGGACAGTAGGTGATCCATAGGCTGAGAATCCATACTATTAGGGGGTACATTTAGACATGAAAGAGGACAAGGGTCCAAATAAAGGTCACACAATGCCTGGAGTGTGATGTGAGGAGTTGTTCGAATGGAGTCCAACTCTCTTGAAATCACGTAACTATAGTGGAAACACATTAGGTGGGTGTATCTGTCTGATTAGATCAAAAATATATCCAATAAGAACCTCTTTGCCAAGGACCTAGAATTCTCTATTGTTTTGTGCGATACCAATATGGATTATAGACACGTAGTTTAAATGTCATACGGTGAGGATGATGCACATAGTTTAAAGGTCAAACTACTTGGACCAAGA
Organism: Viscum album; assembly: GCA_963277665.1. Taxonomy (NCBI): domain Eukaryota; kingdom Viridiplantae; phylum Streptophyta; class Magnoliopsida; order Santalales; family Viscaceae; genus Viscum; species Viscum album. The sequence goes on along the minus strand of OY728119.1, from coordinate 1,573,319,177 downwards.
TCGATCATGAGGGGCCAGAAGGGTCGATGACCCTAGAGATGAGCCCAAGGAGAAATTCTTGGGCATCACTATATATTCTATAAGGATGAGAATCTTCTAAAATGACGTTCTTATGCATTGAATGGATAGATTCTAGCACTGATAGGGGAAATCCTCTCTAGTGAGGATCTAGTGCATCCCATGATTAACATGGGGAATCCGAAACTTGTTAAACGTAAAAACTCAGTATAGTTTCGTGCATAAAGGAAATATGGGATCATGCATTTTAATGTCATATGATAGGATAAGGAGTGAAAGGGAAGATCCCAGGAAGTGAGCACGTGATGTTGTAGCCATAAAAGTGAAAGTTAGGTTGGGCTTGAGGCAAGGTTCCTAGACATTCCTACATAGCCCATTGGGATGGGTATCAAGCCGCACATAGTATTGAGAGTGTAGTTTAACATCATGTAGGAGGATGAGAGGAATGTGTGGCCTGACTGCGCCTGTACACGTCCTACCAAAACTATTAAGCCCATGTGAGTCTAGATCGATGTTGAAAACAAGGAGTAGTGATGGGACACTCCTAGCATAGAAAGGCACAAGTTAGGGATAACGGGCTGCTAGGTGAATGGAATCTCAGTTATGCTAACCCACCTACTTAATACAACTAGATGCGTGAAGGGGTAAATTGATTATGTTGGAACTCCACTTAAACATAAGGCAGTATAAACTTCTAAATCATGATGCTAAAGATCTGGCCCACAATGATGGTGGTGTAATAATAGAGGATAAATATTGACCATGTTAGAAACATAGTATCCATATCGCATTAACATGGAATGGGGAAAAAATGAGGGTTGACAGATGGACATGTTTGAATCATGGGACCTCTCGCAAATGTTGTCTAAGGTCTTTAGGGACGTTGGCCAAAGAAGGTAGGTAATACAATGTGGCATGAGACTAGGTCGTAAATGGGGATCCATTCTAACATGGAAGAGGATGACGAGAAAAATAATGGGATCACGAAACATGGAAATGGAATGAGGGTAATATCCATGTGAAAATCCCACACATAGGGATCTTTGTCACAACACATTTGAGTATGACAATACGATTTATCAGATAGGGGGAGTCGATTCCCCCTCCCAAGACAAGGGTCCTATGGTTTCACACTTAAAACATAATATTCATAGGATGGGCCATTAAGGGGGGGTGGGTGGGCATCATTTAACAGACTATGTGTAGGGTGGTGAAGTAGAAAAACGTGATGCATAGTTCACATAGGAAGATCTTATTTTAGGTTCATAGATCTTGGACTAGGTTGGAAAATGACATGGGAAGCACATGGTGAGGGTATTACAAAACCCAATGTGAATGAGAACCCAAGAGGTACTCACCACAACACATGCTCCAAAAAGAGTTCAGGCCAAGGGTCTAAAGGGAGGATGTAGGATTTTAGATTCCTCAGGATGGACCAGAAGAAAAGATGTCAGGGCATTCCTACGTATCCCATGAGGATGGGAATTAGGCCATATGTAGTTTTGGAATATGTTGTGAAGTTTAAAATATTTTGGAAAGGAGGTGGATTGGTATTATTTTATGTTCATAGAGCTTGGATCATGAAGAAATGGAAGAGGGAGACACCTGGTGAAGTAATTACTAAAACCTAATGTGAATGAGGATAGTAGGAGTTCGTATCACCACAATGTACTCCCTGTAAAACGTCTAGGTCAGGGGATCACAATGGAAAGTTAGGATGGTCTAGAGGAAATGTGCACAAGAGTTCCTACATACACCATGAAGATGGGAATCAAGCCATACGTAGTTCTGAAGGTGGAAATGTAAGATACCAGTGCTAGAGATAATAAGGCCTTGCGGGTCTGTCCCTATCACCAAAAGTAGTAGCATTTGATAGATGTTGTTTTTCCTTTAGGATGAAAGTGTGTGTTTTTTTGTGATGTGATGGACCTCGGATGGGGAGTCTAGGTGTTTCCAAATGAATCTATCCATATACCGGCATTGACAAATGGTATGGTGGGTGACCGATACCAAACATGATGTCCCCATGAGTAAGGACACCAAGATGTAGTGTTGTTTCTCGTCGTTTGGCTCGGATGATAATGTCATAGTATAAGGTCATGTGATGGGACCAACCATGCATTTTAACATCGTGCATTATATATGTAACAGTTTAAAGTCATGTTGGATGATTCTCCGTAGTTTAAATTCATATGGAATAGACATATATAGGAGAGATGTGGTTCAAGAATGGATGTGCACGATGTGATAAAGCATACCAGATGTGAATGAGGATGAGGTCCAAATCCCACCACATGTGATTCCAGGAAAGAAACCTTAGGCCAATGGTCCAGAAAAGGTTAGAGAATAGGGGTAGGAGTGACTAGATCTCAGAAGATAAGTACGTGGTGCAGCTCTTGTAAACCTGACGTGAATGAATACATAAATCCACACACGATACACCATCCAATCTTATACGGTTCGCGACCTAAAAGTATGAAAAAGTGATAATTAGTGAAATTTGAGCTGGACTGAAAGGCGAGATGTTCGGGCATTCCTATGTATCCCATCAGCATGGGAATCAAGCTAGGCGTAGTTATAGAAGATAGCGTACAAGGAGATCTTAGTTTAAGGTCATAGAGATTGGGTCATGAAGAAGCGAAACTTTTCCAAGTGAGCACAGACCTTGATCCAGTCCCTAATCCCACGTGAGTCAGACTGAGTGTTGCGAAACAAGGTCCGAAGAGGTCTTTGCAATACATGGGATACACGCAAAGGGGATGTCGGTGCATAGCCCTGAATGATGCCTTACCACGCCTTTGTCCTCATAACGTGAAAATGTGCACTGAGGGACAGTACCAATAGTGTCGAAATTCCACTTGGACAGGATGGGGTGGAAAATGATGTGAATCATGTAACAGACAATTAAGGCCTAATGGGGTTAGCATGATGATGGAAGATAATTATTGACCATATTCAAAACAGAGAATCCCTATTGTGTGACCTGAAATGGGAAGAACCAATGAGTGTCATCCACTTAACATATTTCCAACACATGACTCGTATCAATTTTGTGTTCAAAACCCTCGAGGAATTTGTCCCATAAAAGTAGGAGAGATCCTAGTTTGAGAATTTATTCCACTTGGGGGTCCCTTGAGATGTTAAAGATAATGAAATCCCAAATGAAGGGGAACACGAAGCCTGAAAAATGGATGAAATCATGTCCAGGTAGAATCCAAAACTCTAGGTTCAAAACCAGAGTACTCATATGAAGATTGAAAAATCAATGAAGAGGGTTGAGGGACCCAACTTAAGAACCGCAAAATCGAAAAGGATAAGTGTAGTTCTATTTATTGAAGGGTTATCAGGAGAGAGAGGTATGTGGAATGGTTGTAACAAACCTGATGTGAATGGGGACATAAGCCCACACCACACCGCATACCCCTCCCTTGGAAGGACTCATTCCAAGAGGCCAAAATGATAGGGATGTTTCTATAAAATGGGGCTGCACCTGAAGACTAGACAATCGGGTAGTCCTACGTGTCCCGTAAGTGTGGGAATCAAGCCACATATAGTTCCTAGGAATATGATTTTGTGTAGTTTATCTTCTTGCATTATGGATGCAAATAAAGGAAAGGTACCTCTCACAAGGGATGTGTATTGCGCGATGTGTATCCTCGGGTTAATGAGAGAATAAGCTCATACCACATCATACTCCCCTGAATAAACACTCGGGACAAGGGGCGGAAAAGGATGAGGGCTTGAGGCTAGGAGTTTTGGCCAACTGTAGCCATATGAACTATCAGGTGGGCATTTCCTTATCATAGATCCTAAGCCCACATGAGCAATGATCGTTGTGGGAAACATGGAGTAGGACTAGGCTCTCCCCCTCATATAAGGGTCTGACATTTGGAATCACACTCATGCCCGAGGTAGAATGAAGCTTCAAGAGACAGCGGGGAATAATGAGCCACTACACTCAATGTTTGGGACATATGGGGGTGGTAACAGAGTAAAAGGGTATATGTTGACTAGATTTGAAACATATCATCCATATCGTGTGACCTGAAATGGAAACAACAAATGATCATCAACCACTTACCATATTCAAAATGCTGGACTTGTTTCAACTTTTTGTTAGAAACCCTCAAGGACGTTGGCCCGTAATGGTAGGAGAGCCCTTGGGGAAAGCATCCATTCCATTTGGGGGTCTCCTAGGATGTAAAAGATAATTAAGTCCCAAGTATAGGGAGTGTGTGAAGCATAAATGTGACCATGCAATTTAAATTCAAGATTTATAGTAGAAGAGGTGGAGATCTTCAGGGGGAGGGATATATGCTACAGTCACGATGAACTCGATGTGAATGATGGAAAATCCTGCACCGCACCATGTGTTTCGACCAAATGGAAGGTCCCAAATTTTAGGGTTGGGCCAACAAACGAAGTTTCATGGCGTTCCTACGTATCCCATAAGAATGGGAATCAAGGCATACATGGTTCCAAAGGCCATGAAGTTTAGCATCATGTGGTGAGGATGTGGGAGGAGAGAATAATGAGGGAGGGAACATGGTACAATCATTGTAATCCTGACATGAGTGGGGCCAAAGAAGCCTACACGACACCATGTGGGATCCTAAAAGAGAACTATACTAAGGGGGATAGTCAAAGATGAAACATGGGGCTTGAATCGAGATGAAGCATCCAAAAGTTCCTATGTATCCCATAAAGGTGGTAATTAAGCCTTACGTAGTTCTTTCAGTTTAACATCTTATAGGAAAAAACAGAGTTTAACATCTAATAGGAAGAAATATAGTTTAACCTCATGCGAGATGACATACAGTTTAACATCTTGAAGGGTGACATATAGTTTAACGTCATGTGGGACAGTATAAAATTTAACATAATGTGGGAAAACATATAGTTTAATGTCATGAAGGACCATATATAGTTTAACTTCAAGCGGGACAACATATAATTCAATGTCATGCATGCCATTTCACAATTTTTGGTCATGTTAGACTGGAAATTTTAAGGTCATGTAGGACTGAACAATTTCAGGTCATGTAGGACCGAACAATTTAATGTCATCTAGGACCTATCTTGTTCAGGAAAAGTTTTTCTTGAGGAACATGGCATTGGTTGGATGATTTATACGCTCACCATCCTCAGTAACCAGGGAGTATGAGCCAATGGAGTAAACCTTGTAAATGATGTAAGGCCCTTCCCATTTGGGCTCCAACTTGGGCGGTCTCCTTCCAGGTATTATTGGCGTCTTCAGGGACAATACCAAGTCTCCTTGAAACAAGAAGAAGAGGCAACGTTTCTTTTTGAACGCTCTAGCTATCTTATTCTGATAAATTTCTAGATTGTGCAGGGCACAAAGCGTATTCTCATTGAGTGATTGCAACTCAACTAGAAATATTTAGTCTACTTTATCTAGTGATTTCTAATCATAGAAATTTGTGTGCAATGAGCTTAATTAAATCTCGATAGGCAGGACAGCCTCCGTCCAATACACCATGGAACATGGGATCACATGGGTGGAATTACGAGTCATCATCCGATATGCCGAAAGGGCATTGGGGAGCTTGTCCGGACAACTCTTTTGTTCCAACCAACCATTTTCTAGAAAATGTTAGAGAGGGTTTTGTTGAATTCCTTGATCTATCCATTTTCTTGTGCATGATAACGAGATGCATGGTTAGAACAAATGTTGTACTTAATGTACAATTTTCTCAGCTCAACTTCCCAGAAATTCGTTCCATTACGGGTGAGGATAGAATGAAGGACTCCAAATAGGTAGATGATATTGGAGCTAAAAAACTCAATGACAGAACGTGCCTTGACCACCTTGAGAAAAACTACCACTGCCCACTTGGAGAAGAAATCAATAGCTGTCGAGATGAACTGGCACTGGCGAGCCGTCGCCTATGGATATGGTCCCAGGACATCGAGTCCCCATACTAAAAATGTCCAAGAGTACTTTTTATTATAGAGAGGCTCTAGCATTTTATGCATAATGTTGGCATGAATTTTTCAAACATGGAACCTTTTGGAAAACTTGATGCAGTCATGGATCATGGAGGGACCAAAATACCACAGTATCTTGATCTGGTGAGATAGTTTCAGCCCAATCTAATGAGAACCTCAAGAACTGACATGAACCACCTGCATGACATGGGAAATATCAACTCCATGAACACAAAGGAGGAGAACCCCGTCAAACCTGTTCTTACAGAGGGTCTGCTCACAACCAGGACATTCATGAAGGGTAAACTATAACGCGCATCGTTGGATTTGCTGGTGGTCTACCCGATCCACCAGAAGAAAACCATTTTGGAGACACTCAGTAAAGGAGGTTATATAGTCAGAATTCACCTCATTCACTACATTAGGGGTACCTAGGGGTCCTGGCATGGAGGCACTGGCGGTAATATTTCTTACCTATGGGCTGTCATCGTTATCTGAAGTGACAGAAGAAATGAATCTTCAATGTGCCATGTGGATAATCAGGTCATCCTATTCAAGCTCTTCATGTGATGCAGCTAGGTTGTCATGGGTGTCAAATCGTCCGTTCTGATGAGCTTATCAACTTCTACATCAACCATGACACCGTGGGAAGGCTGCATCTTTCTGGGAGGCTGCCTGAACCCGAGATGATTTTCTGAGAGACCTAGGTGGTGGACGACTACCTAACGATCTAGTCCTATAATCTCATCATAACTCTAAAAGAATAAATCATGGATTTGTTTATGGATGTCTATGTACTGCTGTTACTCATCGAGGGGCATTTCGACACTCATCAATGCGGGTATCGGGTCCACCTCGCTACTGTGGTTCACCTGTACCAATTCGTTGATCGTGGAGAAGAAGCCATCTTCAAAGTATTGGAGCATCCTCCAAATCCTCTTCTTCAATTATGGAGGAGGGATCCTTCATGGGAGGATTTTCATCTGATTCGAAATATCTCAATGGGAGGATGGTACTAGCCTGAGGGGTAGTGGACACTACATCGAGGAACTCCTATGTTGTCAAAACCTTATCAATGAAGGCTATTGATCTGATCCCATCTAGTATTCGCCCTGAAGAGCCATGATTGATGATATCGATGCAATAGTTGAGCTTCAGCTTGATCCAGTTTATTAAAGCCTGTAAAACAAGCAAGTATGATGTATTGTCGTTGCTATGGGGAAGACATCCCGATACCTTATGGGAGTAGAAGCCTCCACGATCACCTGAGGCTGATTTGTGTAAGAGTATTAGGCGATCTTCTAGCATCGCTTATAATATGGAATGTGTTCCCCCCTCATTCCAGAAACAAGGAAGCATTGTCCCATGTCTGGGGTTGTAGCATCAATCCGTGGATTAGAAAGATGTAGGCATCATCTAGATCTGTACATGGGTCGGTCGTAGCTGTGGCATGCTCAACCTCATTTTTGTGAATCTACTTGTCTTTTATATTTTAATAGTTGGAATCCAGATTGTGGTCTTTACAAGAAGAAAAGGGAGACACGTCACCTTGAAGCACACCCACTATACCATTAAGGGAGTACTTGAGGCACTGGTGATACGATGAAAGAACCACCACATGCTGGTGGAGGCATGGCCTTCCCATCAATGCATTGTAGGCGGTGCCTTGGGAGACAACCATAAACTCAGTGATGACAACTAGGCCACTGAACATGGTCATCATGTGGATCTTTCCGATCAGTGTCTGTTTTGACTGATCATAACCTTGGATTCTTAGGTCATAGGGGCTCAGATCACCCTCGGACATCCCCAGTTTTTGCAGTGTCTGAGTAGGGATTAGTTTGATCCTGAATCCCTTGTCGATAAGATGGTGGTGATCCTCCATGAAATTTAAATGGATGATGATGTATAGTGGGAGAATGTGCCCTTGTATGGAAGATACATCATCTTATCTAGAGAACAATATGATGGTTTGACATTCACCATGCTCAAACGCTTCATCATTGAAGGATTATGCGACTGCTACCTTCGTCTCAATCTAGAGGGGGTTTCTTAAAGCCTCAACGAGGGCCACACACATATATGATGATAGGCGAAGGGCCTCAAGGATAGAGAGATTTGATGGAATGCTAGAAAGACGCTTGAGTAAATCATACATCTATTCCAAGCATGAACTTCTACTTATAGGTGGTCGCTCTATGATAGGAGGTATGGTTGGCCCTACCGACTGGACTGCCTGCTGACTGGTGCTAGGAATATCCCGTTGCTCACTAGTCGAAGCAAGTAGAGTGACTAATGGATGAAGGCCCGATGACTGAGACTAGTTCATAGGAAATTGTGGATGATCATGACATGGTTGAAGTGGCTATGCCTGATCCAACAACAAAAATGATAGTGAAGGCGGACCTGATGACACCATATGAGAAGGTTGTACATGCTGATCTTTCCGTTGGGTCTACTGCCTCGTTTTGGAAGAATGAATAGCCTAACTAGAAGTACTAACTGAGGAACTCTGACAACCCACATATCCATGACTCTGCCGACAATGGCGGCAACTGGGGACATTTGGATGATCCACCTGGTGCTCCTCATCGTCAGGAATCATGTAGGGGTTTAACAGCTCTACGGTATTAACCGAGGCATAGACTTGACCATGACATTAAGATTCATCCACTACTAGATGAATTCTGAGAGGAATCCCCATATCTGAGGGCAAGAAATCGTTGAGAGTACAGGATAACGACGACATTGGCAGGGAACCTTGTTTACCCTTACGCCACCGGTGTTTGATCTTCTAAGAAGGGGACGACTGAGATGATGATTCCAAAGTAGTAGTTGTGGCTTCTGATAGCTTTGGTCGATATAAGCATGTACGGATAACACCATGGGCACGAGCTACTATTTTATGAGCCATCCAATCATCATACTTCCGGGACCCACAGTTAGAAACCTGATGCAACTCTCCTTCACTGTCACTACTGTTGTCTGGCCTCATGAAGACACATGAAACATGTTCTGGAGCTGGGCCTAATCAGACTATATAGTTATCCACCTAGTCCTGAAGCCAGTCTGTATATATATATCACTATTAGAAGGTGTTCCCCAGGATCTACAGATAGGAGCATTAATTAGGGAGATTAGTGAGGTTCATCTCTTATGTCCTCCTATATTCAAGAAAACGTACAATCCCATGCTTCAAGGAACTAAAGAAGTAACTAAGGACCTGAGGCTCGTTCAACAAGTAGGTCCAATTACTATTGTCCGGGAAGTGGGGCCTGGGAGCCTGACCCTGACGAGGGGCTAGACGAGCCTGTCAAGGAGGTGGAACCTACTTATCTCGCTTAGGCGGTGGCGGTGCATTGTGTGGGGGTACCTGCTGATTTTGAGGCGGGTTATGCTGGGCTGGAGGATATACCAAAGGTGGAGGGCTCTGTGAGGCTGTAGCGGACTCTCCAATGGTAACAACTCACGTTTCTTGGGGGAATATATTCAACCCACTGCAGTAGGCTCGACCAAGGCGGCCCTTCTGACGGGGATTGCATGAGGCAATGGACATACTTGGCTGGCTAGTTGTATGTCTTCTTCTAGGCACTGAGACTTTTCAATGAAGTCTCGGAATCCCCTGGGGTAGTTCTAGGTGATCAAAGAGGGGACTGGTTCTGTCTTGACATTACCTATGCACATCATCAGCAGTTTCTATTAATTTAATAGCATGTCAAGGGAGTATGTGTGCCCTTTCCACCAAACGAAAAATTATGAAATGCACTCATCAGGCCTCTATCATCACTTGAAGAGGTCCACGATACTCATCTTTCGAGTGGTGGAACTGAACTGGTAGAGAAATTTCCTCTGAAGTTCTTACCATCTGGATACTAATCTGCTGGGGAGCTAGCTATACCAGACGAACGCTGACCCCACTAATGTTTGTATGAAGCATCAGAGTTCGACAGCATCCTACTATGCTGTATTTACCATCATGGGACCACACCTTGAGATAAAGTTGGCCAGGTACTGTGGCGGGCCCCTTATCCTGTTGATGTGGGGGGGGGGGGGGGTAAGGTGGTATTTCTGAAACCCGGGGGTGCTGGAATTTTAATCAAACAATGCCTAATAAGGCTTTCCATCAGGCGGGATTTCCACCTGTAGCCTCTCTAGTGCCATGATATGGGAAATTAGTGCCGCCATTGGGTCATTCAGATGTGGGTTAATGTCTTTATGGGGATCCCTGATCACCAGTGTGTTGGAAGGTTCTTCAACATGATAAGAAGGCACTACAACTTGTGGAGCGGCAGGCGGTATTACCTACGGAGCAGCTGGGGCAACATGAGACGGGTCTTGGAGATTGTCTCACCACTCTGGTTTATTCGATAACTCATATCGTGCCCTCTTGAAAAAAGTTTTAGCCTCAACCCAGTCTTCTTGCGTAGGATGGTCAGGGTCACCTGGAGGAAATTCACCAAGGGGACGTTGGGCCTGCACCTTTCGCCCTGACCGAGGATCACCATAGTCTAGTTGTCGCTCTGCAACATGTTCAGCAAGGAGGTCGTTGACAATATTTTTGTGTTCGGCAAGTTTCTGATGCAACATGGATTTTTCATGATCATCTTCAGACTTTTTCCTTAATTCAGACAGGTTGGAGGTTTTAACAGCTCTGAGGTGTTCCTTACCCTTGTTGGGATTTTTGCTGAGGACCAATGCCTCAATGGGCACCAGAAGACCAAATAGATTCCTATATTAATGAGTAATCCTTCCCAACGGATCCAAGAGGTGTAAAACTCCCTTGTGGGGGAGGTCCTCTCTAAGAATCTCTAGCCTGTTCTCACCATCAGCAGGTCGTCCATGTTAACCATGACCCTGCCTGGAGGTATATCATCTATATTGCCTAGAAAATCAGGTTGGCACCAGATGGAATTGAAATGGTGGTCCGTGTACATCCCCCAACCATGGATATTAACATGGGGAGAACCCTCCATGATTATCCTATGGAGAAATTTAATTCTCTAGATGCATCGCTGTTGGAGGGTCCTATGGCGACTTGGTGACTCTGGGCATTGGGCCACAGTGAGTGCGACAAAATCAACCAAAATTAATTGTTGTCTGATGTATTTGAAGGGCTCCTGACTCTTGGGGTTGTCCACTCATTGATTATGAATACAAAAATGAGTCACTCATAGGGTCTGGAGAAAGCATCTAACCTCTTCCAAGGTGTGTTCTTCTAGTGCCCTAGAATTTGGCGCAAAAACTGGCAAAAACAACTTTGGGAAATGGTCCACTGCAAGAATATACCACAAGATCCTTGGTCCATATTCAGGTTCGGGCCATTCACTAACCCACTTGTTAACCAAAGGGGGATGGGGAACCATTAGCAGTACTGAGGCAGACCAATAGGACGATGGGCTGGCTGGTGGATAATACGGTGAGCGAGCTGACAAACCACTACATCTTGTGCTATCCTATGAATAGTGTAGTGACTTATCCACCACATCGCGGTAATACAGGTTGGAAACTATAGCTCCTCATGCAGGGACTACAACTAATTGATGTGTACCACATTGCGTCTTTTCTACCATTGGTCCCCAAAATTGCTCTCCGTGATCTATGGACATGGTAGAGAGTGCTTCTGGTAACGACGATGGCGATTTCATGGTCAGGCCATGGGGAAACGCCTGATTTGTTTCCTCCTGGATGAACCTGGTGAGGCAGGTGGGAATTCGATGGACCTCACATTCTGGAAGTATGGGGATGATATTCCTTATTCCTACCCCGACCCTTGACATGGAGGATCTAGACGAGGGATCCATCACTAAGTCATATTTGTCCTCAGAATATGAGAGGCAAACTGGTTTAATCTCAGTCTGAATCTTCTCAGCATTGTTTTTATGGCGGTGAAAACCCACCCTCCTACCCCGGGATGGTTCTTCGGGACATGATAGATTTCCAGCACGAGGATGAACTTTGGACGTACTGGTTATGGGGAAGAGGGGATTTCTACCTGAGTGAGCTAAGGTGTGAGGAGCACCTGGAATAAAATAAAAGGGAACATGGGGAGGACCTCCGGGTCCACTGACTAAGGTATGGAGGGAATCTCCGTGGAATGTTCTGGAGTGGATAGGACCTCCACTAGAGCTGATAAGAGCATGTTTAGGATCTCTATGCTTGTTTGTCCTAACAATGTTAGTGCGATGATGGTCCTTGTACTTGTCAAGCCAAAAACGGGTATGACCTCCAGGTTGGGTGGTAGTGAAGTGAAGCTGGCCTTCACTTCTCTGATTGCTAAAGCGATGAGGCCCTTTTCCAGCTACTGTAAAGACATTTGTAAGGCCCCCATGATGAAGATTGACTATATATGTAACATACAATAACTGGAAGCCTATAGCTGGAGGAATAACTCCATACCCGATTTAATGAGCACGAAAGAGGCTTTCGTACTGAGTGTCATTGCCACGGGGAGGACCCTTATCCTGATTGAATGTTTCACATGGTATACCTACATGTTGAGCATGTAAGTGGGTAAGACCCTCATTCTCAATGGTGGTGGTTTGGAGAGGACCTCCATATGGGGTGTCGTTGCTGCGGGTCAGTACGTGGCAGCCACTACCTACACCGACAACCAGGAGAGTCGACCCAGCCTGCCCATGGGGCGTTTGGTGCCTCAATCCGGGTCGGGTAAATATGTTCCCCTTCTAAGCATACATAGGTGGATGATGATATATATCATTAGTGGTGCGAGCCACAATAGTTATTGATGTTGACGCCCATTGGTGGGCGCCCTCCTCATCCTATGTCTGACACTGGTGTCGGGTTATCCAGACTGGGGAAGGCGGTGTAAGTACATAGCTCACCTACTCCTCGATCAGAGGGGTTCAGTGGAAGCACTGGTGTGGCTTTGTGGTGTCCCTCCTCGGGAACCCCTGAAAAGGGATCCTAACCGGGCTAGCCCAGACATCCCCAACCTCATTGGCATAGGTAAGGGAGTCTTCAAAATGTTCTGGGGGAGGCTCCTGAAATGGTAGTACATTAGAGTGGGGAGTAGTGGTTCCCTGCGTGGCCCTTGGGGGTGGTTGTGGAGATGAGGTTCAAATGTCTCTAAATAATGACGAGCCATATCCCACGTCAGGATAGTCCCCTCCTCCTCATATCAGCGGACAGGGTCGTTTATCACCCTACGTTGTACGAATTCAGAAGGGGTGATGTGGAATGGGTGCCCAACTATTTTGGTTGTGGATATTTTTATAAAAGAAGTGGATCCATGTGGAGATATGGAATTGACATTGCCCCTGCCCCTACGTTAGGGAATGAGAGGTGATCAGATTCCTATTGTAGCATCTTAGGTCCTGGAAAGCAGGGAGATTAAACCTTTAGAGATAAAACAAATAAATTGACTTCCAGTGACCTAGCTCCATTCCATATTAAATGGACGGTATGAAATATACATGCTAACAACATTTCGGAATGGGATGTTCAACATTTCAGCTTCTCTGATTTCTGGTGAGTTTCATGCTAGGGACACTAATTGCATGGCATGACATGGCACCGGATAACTGGATCAGGTGGCACACAAGTCTATGGATGACTCAAACGCTACTATTATCTACATTATGGAGAATAATTTCACGTTTGTATCACTATTTTGGGTTTCAGATTTCTTTTCTGGGGAACGTGCATCTGTCTGTTTGAGGAAGTGAATCTTGTTGCCCCGCATTCTTGCTTTCCAAAGGGGGGCGTCATCCATCGCTTATTCAGGGACATTTTATCCTTGATCGAAATGGGATGGTGGTATTTCTATTCTTCCTTCCATGGATTCATCCTCATAACTCATCACCCAGTCTGGGTATCCCTTATAGATTAAGACACTATTCGTGAAACTCTTCCCAGTGCCATAACTTCATGGATGCCGATTAATTACACTTATTCTGTATGGAAATTCCAAGGGGTCTGACAAGGGTAGTAAACATTAGTTGGGGGAGTATTCACGTTGGACATATCTGGTGTGTCTAGACGCTGGAACACTAGTGCGTATGGGTTTCTTCCTCTTATTATTGGGCTTCTTGAGGGCGTGGAAGCCCGAGGCATCCCACACCGAATGCGGAGAATTGTATTCCATAGGCCTGTTTTCAGATTCTCCTCAGCTTCCCATGTTTAACATAGGGTATGTCATGAGTTTAACATCTAGTGGAGATGAATCAGAATAATTAGAACACTAAAAAAATTAGATCACATGGGTAAAACGCCTAGAGGGAACACTGATGTTGGGGCTAACACGTGGTTAGTTACCCGGTAACTGCTAGGAGCTGTGAAGAGGTGAATAAGCCTGATCTCACTGGGAAGTGGCAGCCTGGGTAATAATCAGGATGGATGATGAAGAATTTAATGATGTGCTTGGGAAATGAGATGGAACTTTCATGAAGGTGACAATAGTATTTTTCTAGAGCCTCTAATAGGCTTACTACATATCCTCGTTGTAGGTAATCAAAGTCTCTGTAATTCGGTGAGGCGATGGGACACCTAAAGAGGTGACCCATATGAAGGGGACCCGAAGGAAGTGGAACCTCTGTGTTAGGGAATGAACTTCCTGAAACACATTGGCACATGTAAAAGACTAGGATGAGACATAGATGATGGGATTGAACCTTCTAGAGGATTCTTACATACCTTTCCATGGAATGGATGAAACTCTACATTGTTCAGTATGGGGGCATAAAATCAGGGTGTGTGTAGAAGACAATGACCTGATGATATACTAGGGATTATGCGTGATTATTAGCCCGAGGCTGGTCTGATTCTACTAGGATGAGCCAGGGATATGGGTCCCAACAAAGGGTTGACAATGGATTACCATCAATTGCAAAGTAAGAAGTCTTACCGCTGGATGGGGATTACAAAAACTTACCATGGTATAGGATCACAATAGCTAAACACCTGATGGGGTTGAACCTCATTGAGGCTTCCTACATACCCTGCCTTGGCAAGGATCAAACCCACATAGTTCGAAAATGGGGGGGATGGTGAAATGACATGAAGGGAGGTCAGAACCAGGTTGTTGGGCTTAAACCTCCAGGAGGATTCTTAAGTACCTTTCTTTGGCAAGGATCAAAGTCTGCGTGGTTTATATGAGGTGTTGGTGAACCGACGTGAAGGGTTCGGAACCAATGGTTGTTGGGATTGAGCCTTCAATAGGCTTCTTACGTACCTTTCCATGACAAGGATTAAAGTCCCCACAGTTCGGGATGGTGTGGTAAGTCGACACGAAGGGGGTCAGAACCAATGTTTGTTGGGCTTGAACATCATGGAGGCTTCCTACGTACCATATCTTAAAGGGATCAAAGTCCATGTAGTTTGGGATGGTTTTTTGAGTCGGCGTGAAGGTGGTCGGAACCAGGGGTTGTTGGGTTTGAACCTCAAGGAGGATTCCAACATACCATGCCATGGAAAGGATCAAATTCCACGTAGTTCAGATATTGTGGTGAGCCTATGTGAAGTGGTTTGGAACCAATGGTTGTTGGGATTGAATCTCAGAGAGGCTTCCTACGTACCTTACCTTGGAAAGGGTAAAATTCTGCGTAGTTAGGGAGGGTGTGGTTATCTGACGTGAAGGGGGTCAGAACCAATGGTTGTTGGGATTGAACATCAGGGAGGTGTCATACATACCTTACCTTGGTAGGGATCAAAGACTACATTTTTCAGGATTGTGTGGTGAACTTACGTTAAGGGGGTTGGAGCCAATGGTTGTTGGGATTGAACCTCAGGGAGGCTTCCTATATACCTTTTCTTTTGCAAGGAACAATGTCCACATAGTTCGGGATGGTGTGGTGAGCCGAGGTGAAGGGGGAAAGAACCTATGGTTGTTGGTCTTGAACCTCAGGGAGACTTCCTACGTACTTTTACTTTTCAAGGATCAATGTCTGTGTTGTTCAAGACGGTGTTGGGGATTATACTCTAGGGAGTCTTCGAGAGGATGTCATGGTCGATGCTTAATCTAATCCCACGTAATTCATTCTCGGTGTGAGAAACAAGAGGAAACAAAGACCATTTGATCACATCATGAAAGGTGCGTCCATGGGAAGTGGAGTGGGGATTAAACATGGTTAGCGGCCCAAAATACAAACCGAGGCATATGTGTGGTTCGTATCCCAATGAAGAAACATGGGCTTGCACATGGTTCCCTTCCCAGAGAGATGGATATTAGGACTTACTCCATGATGGAGGCCCAATGGTGAAAAAGCCCAAAGGGAGAGGGTTTTGTCAAAGAAGAGAGGAGGGATTCAGTGACCATCCCCCCTCTCTAGTCTTTGGCCAAGATAAATATTTGAGGAGTAGGGATGTTGCCTTCTGCATGAAAGGCTGGGGGGCTTACACCAATATGGTTGCCCTTTCCCCAAGGACAAAAACCGCTCTAGAAAAGAAGATATCATTCCACGTTCGGAAGATCTCACTCCCACAGAGACTAGTGGGCATAGAGAATGTCCAAGATGGGGTCCCCTGTGTATGATTCATGAGGAGAGGTCACAGTTTAACGTCATGTGTTGAGGACAATGATTCCTGTCAGTTTAATGACCTGCAGCTTGGATGAGGTGGGTTTACTCTGCACCCATAGGACATACATGACTGATACTCACCCACCCTTGGGGAAGAGAAGGTATCAGCAAAGCCACGGTGGTGGGGGGGGGGGTGTCATGGAGTGATCTAATGAGGGGTCCACATTTGTGTGGATGCGTGAATAATCAATAGCCATTAGCATGCCTATGCAATGAATCATGATGCGAAACAACGCAATGGGAAGCACCACCCAGGGGACATTGAAATCACTTCGTGCAAACCTGGATGGTCGCACATGTAAAGGAGTTACGGAGTAAAGGGGTTCATAGGTATAATACTCATGAAGCTCTGGTGATCCATATAGTGGAGGGGCATCCCTGAGGTGTATTTTTCGTGAAGTGAAGCAACCTAGCCTAAGAATAGGGATTAGGTGCATATGGAATGTACTTCATGAAGTGGAAAGTCATTCGCATAGCATTGTTTGATGAAGTTAGGGTGCCCTGCGAATTATATCATCACGAAGTAATGTGAATCACAAAGAATAGTGAACATGGTGTAGAATGTGGGTCACATGTTTATGGAGGGTATTTCGTGAAGCATAAGTGCTCCGCGAAGACCCATATCCCCTTGGAGAACCTCACCGAGTCCAGTGAGCTTTGAGAAGGGAATCCCTCATTGAATAGGGGTCAAATTCAAGGAAATGGAGAGGAACATTGTGATGGTAAAGTACCTCGTAAATATCATGTAACACCCCGAGCTTCCACGATACGCTTCTCATTCAATAATACAATAGCTTGCATTGTACGCAACTTCGAGTTCTAAAACATCGCGACAAATCAAAGTAGCCGTTATGAATAGTAATAACCACTTTTTAAAATTATATAAATTTTATATTTCAAAATGGACTTCATTTTTGTATTCCTAATATTGAAATTAGCCTATGTTGAATTTTTTGTAATTTTCTGAGAACTTCAAAATTTTTATGAATAGTGAAAAATACTTAAAACAACTTTTTTAATCAAAATAATTCATAGTGATAAATTATACTATTGAGGGGTTTTAGAGTATAATTAGAATATATTTTTACCATTTTATCCAATGGTGGTCATTAGAATTAATTTAACATTGAAATTGGACATAAACAATTGCCAATCTTTTAATATAAATTGTTTCTTAAAAACACGCTATTTGTTGTGACAGCGGGAATTAATTATAAAATTAATTAATGCAACTTATATGTTTGGAATTTTGTAAAATAGACATCATTTTTGAATTCGGAATATCAATTATAGCTTAGGTTGAAATTTTGGCATTGTTCTGAAAAACTTCAATTTTTGATGAATAGTGAAACCACTAAGTGGTAGTTAAATAACTGATTTTTCGTTTAAATGAAATATTACCACTTCTGTGATTTGATTTTCAAAAATCCGACATACATGGTTGTCATTAAGAAGTAAAATGTGGTTCAATGAGATTAAAATAATTTTTTGGTGAATAGTAACTTTTAAGTTCTTAATCGCGATTAGTAGTAATTAGTGTAGTTTAAGGTATAAATAATGATTTAATAATATGAAATGACCTAGACACATGTCCTACCCTCATTGGTTGTGTCATGTCCGACCAAGACAAGCCATGGGTCAACTTGGGGGCCCCATGGAGACAATTTGGTTGGGAGATGACATAAATAACTTTTTATTTAATGTAAAAGTAAAAATGACACAAACATGAGTTGTTTTACTAAAACAATTTTTAAGTGGGGTTAAACAAGTCCAAATTTTGATTATAAATATTCATTAGAAAGATAAAAAGATTTCCTACATCATAGTAGTTTTTTTATAATTTTTAGACATTAAATAAATTAAATTATTTATGACATAATTATGATGCAGCGATGACCTCATTATTTAACGATTTAAATAAAATGAGAAGATAATGAAATATCCAAGGCTTACACTTGTCCAAAGCCAATTGGATGAGGAGATTTCGAACCCTTATCACCTTAGCCTCGAATTATATAAGTGTGGGACCTTTAGAATCCGAAAAGCATTGTGAAATAATGTAACATTTCAATCTTTCCAAAAGTGCCCCTCCTCTCCACTTATAAAAGGCCCCCACCTCTCCCACCTCATTTACACTTTCAAGCCATTTGGCTCGGCCAACCTCTGCCCAAATACTCTCCCAACTTCCCCCTCTTACTCCTAGAATCCTCACTTTGGGCAGAACTCTTCCCACGGAAGCCTTTGGCTCAAATCAAAAAGAGTTACCCGATTTTGAGGTAATTTATTTTCTAATGTTGTTTTGTTTTATTTTTCTTCTCCAACCCCCTAAACTCTTTTTATTCATTTCTTTTGTAACAACACCAGTATCCTCAATATACTAGTATGTTGTTATAAGAATTATTCGAGCTACACTTACACACACCTACATCTAATGGTTAAAGAACATACGGTTTCTGTGGATGGCGAATTTCTGCCTCACGAAACGATGATTGTTCAACACTCATATAACACCTTCAAAGGTGGCCATTAAGATGTCACTATATTTATATATGATATATAATGTGTTTATGTTTTACTTATGCTTCTGTATTTCTCATTTATGGCTTACTTTATGATTTCCATTATGGGTAAAACGCGATAATTTCATTTTAGGAAGTGCGGACTACCGCCCCCTCAAAGTGATTTGAATCGTTAATGCCATATGTGGGATGTATAAAGGATGGAGTAAATGGTATTATACACTATATTATACTGGAATTATATAATACATTTATATCATTATGATTTCGTTCCATTAAATATGAAATTGAAATGAAAGTAGCGTTCATGCGTACGTACGGCTTACCGTCTCCATGAACGATGCATTTCATTTCTTACCTCTAAATGTTACGTAATATTATAAATGAATGTATATAATGGATATATAAGATATATATGACATCTAAATCATGAATATAATTCTAGAGATAATGGATATTCTACCACATAAACAACTTGTAATTATAAGAAGTTTATTGTTGACTCAAGTACCAAAGATCGACAAAACGACCGTTATTAACTTAAATAATTACATAATGTTCATATCATTGTAATAAGTGATATAATAAGGATAATGAAATTAAAAATGGTTCTTAATAAGGTATATATTAACTCTAGTTTATTATTCATGAGGTTAAAGAACGGTTGAGTCAAGTCAGACACGAGGTAAGGGAATTTCTTAACCCAACTTCCATTCTTTGGGTTAATCTCCTACTTTCAAATTATGTCATGATATTATTATGTCCTATTTTGTATTTTTACATTCTTTATGTGTACCTATAGTGAATACACAAAATAGATCTATTTTATTTTAAAAATGATCTTTTAAGGACTTTGTCTCAATCCCCTTTCATTGAGGCATATTTGGTTTTATACACAACTTTATTTTATACAGTGTATAAACCCCTTTCACTTTTACATTTATTCAAAAGGAATCTTTTTTATACGAAGTGTTTTT
Source organism: Viscum album (assembly GCA_963277665.1). Classification (NCBI taxonomy): domain Eukaryota; kingdom Viridiplantae; phylum Streptophyta; class Magnoliopsida; order Santalales; family Viscaceae; genus Viscum; species Viscum album. Next base: position 1,573,299,179 of record OY728119.1, on the reverse strand, counting down.
CTAAACGACAAAAGGGAATGTTTTCTTTCCATACTTATGCGGTGACAACGACTTCTCCGCCGCCGTGACCATTATTTGAGTTTCGGCTTCCTCTACAAGCCATCATTTTTTTAATGAAAAATAAATACAAGGTTTTAACTTTCTTTTATTTTGGTATTGAAAATGGTTTTGAAAGCATTATTATTATAACAATGTGTTGTATTGATATCTTGTGATTGAAATGTGGAAATGTTATGTTTCCTTTATTCATGTTTTATGTGATACGATTATGTTATGGTTTATGATATGTTTAAACCTATTCATATGAGGAATGTATTGGACTTAATAAGTGACGGGTGGAGCCCGCTATACCTCCTCGATGCATCGGTAGGTCTCATGAGACAACTAGACGTGGAATTGGCCGAGGCCTTTCCCAATTTGATTTATGGTTTTGGCCGAGGCCTTAATCATTTTAGATGTCTTGGCCGAGGCCTTGACAAAATGTTTCAGAATGTCCGGCATTATACATTCCCTCATTATGAAAGTGGTTATTGATATTGCATGTGATTATTCGGCCAGTAGAATATCCATGTGAAGAAGTGAATGGCATTATCTCATTTTACTTTTTCCATATTATGTTGAAGTTCAAGTTTAAAAGGCTTTTGTTTTAGTTATACATTGCCTTAAATGTTAATGTTTATTTATGAAAGCTTCCGCAATATTGTTATCCTTACTGAGCATCTGAGCTCACCCCTTTCAATGTTTTAATGTTTTCCAGGATTTGAAGAAGTATATTATGAATGACCTGCAGGGATAGTCTGAGGGGATATGAAGACAATATGTTGTTGTTGTTTTGGTTTACTTTATGATGTAATGTAACGTTTACAAATGTATCTAGTGTTTCCAAGGCTAGTAAACTAATCGGTCTTTCGAGACATGATCTTTTGTGATCATGCCAATGTTACGAAGTAATGCACCGACTCTGGGTAGCTGGGGTCGGGGCGTTACAGTTGGTATCAGAGGCAGTTTAGTACTAACCTTGGAAGCTAGATTTAGATAAACTCTGATTAGAGCACATAGCCCGAAGATAGACTTTGAGGATTAATATAGAAGAACTTCCTAGAATTTTGGTATTGTAGAGATGTTGTGAGTTTTCTGAGCAATACATCCCTGTCTGGATACGAGCAGGTAGAGGCGGCTCTGGCACAGATGTACCTAGGGGTAAAACCCGAAAACACCGCTTTGAGCTAGACTCGAACGGGAACTGGTGCACGACAACGGGCCTTGCTGCACTCTTGGTTACGACACTCCCGGGGGATATGCTTAGGATAAATTCTCATTTTCTTTACAAACCACTGTGAAGGGTTATGGGTATATACTTCCTCAATGAAAACATTTTTATGGATTATATCCATAAATAGTTCAATTTATGTTAAGTATCTTACAAGTATGGAATTATATATTTTGATTCATAAACTAATCTAGTTTATGCCATTGTTTAGAAATGGCGCCTAGTGGAAGGAATGGAAACCGTATCAATGCACGAACTCCATGTAGGGATTGCCCTCCTGCTCAAGATAATTATTGTGGATCTGGAGATACAACTGGTGCTGATCAGCTTATTACTATACTGGGACAACTCACTCAGGTTATGAATAATAACCTTACTCGTATGGAGCACCCTGATCCGCAACGTGGAGGATCAATGCTAGATCGTTTCATGAGGCAACAACCACCAACCTTTAATGGGAGTACAAATCCCTTAGTAGCCGAGCAATGGATAAATTCCCTAGAGAAAATATTTTAGGCTTTGGGGAGTAGTGAAAGGGAGAAGGTTGTCATGGCAGTTTACCGCCTCACTGGAGATGCCGATCAGTGGTGGTCGCTGATTCGAAACACAAAGGAAGATGATGACGTATCGATTATGGAATGGAGGGAGTTCAAAGAGCTTTTCTTAGAAAAATACTTTCCTCGTGACCATCGAGCAGATATGGAAAGGCGATTTCTGAGTCTGAGGCAGAAGGAGGAAGAGAATGTCGCAAAGTATGAGGCTAACTTTACAAGGTTAGCGAGGTATGCTGCAGATTACATACGTAACCCAAGGAGTAAGATTGATCGTTTCTTTGATGGGTTAAAACCATTTCTCCATCGAGCTTTGGTATCACAATCCTTTTCATCATACGAAGATATTGTCTCGTGTGCTATCAAGACAGAAAAGGAATTCTCTAAGTCTTATGACAACAAAGTAAAGCAAGAGAAGAAGAGAATGGTGGAACAAGAGACAGATAAAGGGAAAAAGGGAAAGAAGGAATTTCCATTATGTGATAATTGTTGGAAGAATCACCCTGGTACTTGCCTAAAAGGAATGGGAGTTTGTTATAAATGTGGAGAAAAGGGTCACCAGGCTCGTGATTGCAAGGGAAAGAAAGAGGCTGTCAAAGTTGAATGCTACAATTGTAGAGAAATGGGTCATTATGCAAATGAATGTCCTAAGCGTCAGGGAAACTTACCTCAGAAAAGGCCAAGGGATCAAGGACAATCTTATGCTGTTACTACAGTTGAAGCAGAATAACTAATGTATTGGTGCTTTTGGAATCAAGGATTATATTCTGGTTATAAGAATAATGTAATATATATATATGGATTGTACTGCAGTACTTTTTGATTTCAGTAAGGTTTTAATATGATTAAGGTAATCATATTTTTAGTATGTGACAATAAGAGAAACTTTTCTTTGTTTTGGGAATCTGATAAATTGATTTTGGAATTTAGAGACCTTTTAGAGAAAGTATGGACGGAGGTATTTTGGATAACTATTAAGGTTGGAATGGATTAAGTTGAACTTTGGATAGTATTGTTTAAGGCTAAAAAATTTATGAAGATTATTTTTGGAATATTATGATACTATAGGACAACCTGCAGGGTGGGGCATAAACCGTCGCGTCGGACAAAGCTGGAGGAATCGAACCCACAATCATAGTGCGACAGGCCTTTATTTCCTACCACTAGCCTACAGGAATTCCCTGGTTATTACAATATAATTTTACTAATCTAAATGGTATGTGTTAACATTTGGAACCTTATACAATTAGGATAATAATAATATTTTTGAGTTCTATTATCTTTTTGAGTGAAAGATGAGTTGAAGGTTGAAACACTAATTGTCAAGCATAAATATATATATACCTATCTCTTATTCAATGAATAAATTAATTCTTAAACTTTAGTAAAGGGATATTAAAACAAAAAATGTGTTATCCTAATACCTTATGTCTTGTTGAACTGATGATATTTTAAATCAACATAGATTGAAGGCTTTGAGGCCCTCAATTTGACAATTGATTGTGATTGATGACCTCAATCACTCCCTACAAATATTTACGTTTTTCCTCCAATTATATGTCTTTAATTGCCACCAATGTTCTCCTTATCGAGATCATAATTTGGTGGTGACTTTCTTATTTCCATTTTCCCTCTTATTAAGGCTAAATTTTATTAACCTTATTTCCGATGTGGGTTTTCCACAAAGGTATTTTCTATTTTCAACCTCTTATTTTTAAAGAAAAATATAAAATTGCGAGGACGCAATTTATTGAAGGAGGGGAGAATGTAACACCCCGAGCTTCCACGATACGCTTCTCATTCAATAATACAATAGCTTGCATTGTACGCAACATCGAGTTCTAAAACATCGCGACAAATCAAAGTAGCCGTTATGAATAGTAATAACCACTTTTTAAAATTATATAAATTTTATATTTCAAAATGGACTTCATTTTTGTATTCCTAATATTGAAATTAGCCTATGTTGAATTTTTTGTAATTTTCTGAGAACTTCAAAATTTTTATGAATAGTGAAAAATACTTAAAACAACTTTTTTAATCAAAATAATTCATAGTGATAAATTATACTATTGAGGGGTTTTAGAGTATAATTAGAATATATTTTTACCATTTTATCCAATGGTGGTCATTAGAATTAATTTAACATTGAAATTGGACATAAACAATTGCCAATCTTTTAATATAAATTGTTTCTTAAAAACACGCTATTTGTTGTGACAGCGGGAATTAATTATAAAATTAATTATTGCAACTTATATGTTTGGAATTTTGTAAAATAGACATCATTTTTGAATTCGGAATATCAATTATAGCTTAGGGTGAAATTTTGGCATTGTTCTGAAAAACTTCAATTTTTGATGAATAGTGAAACCACTAAGTGGTAGTTAAATAACTGATTTTTCGTTTAAATGAAATATTACCACTTCTGTGATTTGATTTTCAAAAATCCGACATACATGGTTGTCATTAAGAAGTAAAATGTGGTTCAATGAGATTAAAATAATTTTTTGGTAAATAGTAACTTTTAAGTTCTTAATCGCGATTAGTAGTAATTAGTGTAGTTTAAGGTATAAATAATGCTTTAATAATATGAAATGACCTAGACACATGTCCTACCCTCATTGGTTGTGTCATGTCCGACCAAGAAAAGCCATGGGTAAACTTGGGGACCCCATGGAGACAATTTGGTTGGGAAATGACATAAATAACCTTTTATTTAATGTAAAAGTAAAAATGACACAAACATGAGTTGTTTTACTAAAACAATTTTTAGGTGGGGTTAAACAAGTCCAAATTTTGATTATAAATATTCATTAGAAAGCTAAAAAGATTTCCTACATCATAGTAGTTTTTTTCTAATTTTTAGACATTAAATAAATTAAATTATATATGACATAATTATGATGCAGCGATGACCTCATTATTTAACGATTTAAATAAAATGAGAAGATAATGCAAAATCCAAGGCTTACACTTGTCCAAAGCCAATTGGGTGAGGTGATTTCGAACGCTTATCACCTTAGCCTCGAATTATATAAGTGTGGGACCTTTAGAATCCGAAAAGCATTGTGAAATAATGTAACATTTCAATCTTTCCAAAAGTGCCCCTCCTCTCCACTTATAAAAGGCCCCCACCTCTCCCACCTCATTTACACTTTCAAGCCATTTGGCTCGGCCAACCTCTGCCCAAATACTCTCCCAACTTCCCCCTCTTACTCCTAGAATCCTCACTTTGGGCAGAACTCTTCCCAAGGAAGCCTTTGGCTCAAATCAAAAAGAGTTACCCGATTTTGAGGTAATGTATTTTCTAATGTTGTTTTGTTTTATTTTTCTTCTCCAACCCCCTAAACTCTTTTTATTCATTTCTTTTGTAACAACACCAGTATCCTCAATATACTAGGATGTTGTTATAAGAAGGATTCGAGCTACACTTACACACACCTACATCTAATGGTTAAAGAACATACGGTTTCTGTGGATGGCGAATTTCTGCCTCACGAAACGATGATTGTTCAACACTCATATAACACCTTCAAAGGTGGCCATTAAGATGTCACTATATTTATATATGATATATAATGTGTTTATGTTTTACTTATGCTTCTGTATTTCTCATTTATGGCTTACTTTATGATTTCCATTATGGGTAAAACGCGATAATTTCATTTTAGGAAGTGCGGACTACCGCCCCCTCAAAGTGATTTGAATCGTTAATGCCATATGTGGGATGTATAAAGGATGGAGTAAATGGTATTATACACTATATTATACTGGAATTATATTATACATTTATATCATTATGATTTCGTTCCATTAAATATGAAATTGAAATGAAAGTAGCGTTCATGCGTACGTACGGCTTACCGTCTCCATGAACGGTGCATTTCATTTCTTACCTCAAAATGTTACGTAATATTATAAATGAATGTATATACTGGATATATAAGATATATATGACATCTAAATCATGAATATAATTCTAGAGATAATGGATATTCTACCACATAAACAACTTGTAATTATAAGAAGTTTATTGTTGACTCAAGTACCAAAGATCGACAAAACGACCGTTATTAACTTAAATAATTACATAATGTTCATATCATTGTAATAAGTGATATAATAAGGATAATGAAATTAAAAATGGTTATTAATAAGGTATATATTAACTCTAGTTTATTATTCAGGAGGTTAAAGAACGGTTGAGTCAAGTCAGACACGAGGTAAGGGAATTTCTTAACCCAACTTCCATTCTTTGGGTTAATCTCCTACTTTCAAATTATGTCATGATATTATTATGTCCTATTTTGTATTTTTAAATTCTTTATGTGTACCTATAGTGAATACACAAAATAGATCTATTTTATTTTAAAAATGATCTTTTAAGGACTTTGTCTCAATCCCCTTTCATTGAGGCATATTTGGTTTTATACACAACTTTATTTTATACAGTGTATAAACCCCTTTCACTTTTACATTTATTCAAAAGGAATCTTTTTTATACGAAGTGTCTTTCTAAACGACAAAAGGGAATGTTTTCTTTCCGTACTTATGCGGCGACAACGACTTCTCCGCCGCCGTGACCATTATTTGAGTTTCGGGTTCCTCTACAAGCCATTATTTTTTTAATGAAAAATAAATACAATGTTTTAACTTTCTTTTATTTTGGTATTGAAAATGGTTTTGAAAGCGTTATTATTATAACAATGTGTTGTATTGATATCTTGTGATTGAAATGTGGAAATGTTATGTTTCCTTTATGCATGTTTTATGTGATACGATTATGTTATGGTTTATGATATGTTTAAACCTATTCATATGAGGAATGTATTGGACTTAATAAGTGACAGGTGGAGCCCGCTATAGCTCCTCGATGCATCGGTAGGTCTCATGAGACAACTAGACGTGGAATTGGCCGAGGCCTTTCCCAATTTGATTTATGGTTTTGGCCGAGGCCTTAATCATTTTAGATGTCTTGGCCGAGGCCTTGACAAAATGTTTCAGAATGTCCGGCATTATACATTCCCTCATTATGAAAGTGGTTATTGATATTGCATGTGATTATTCGGCCAGTAGAATATCCATGTGAAGAAGTGAATGGCATTATCTCATTTTACTTTTTCCATATTATGTTGAAGTTCAAGTTTAAAAGGCTTTTGTTTTAGTTATACATTGCCTTAAATGTTAATGTTTATTTATGAAAGCTTCCGCAATATTGTTATCCTTACTGAGCATCTGAGCTCACCCCTTTCAATGTTTTAATGTTTTCCAGGATTTGAAGAAGTATATTATGAATGACCTGCAGGGATAGTCTGAGGGGATATGAAGACAATATGTTGTTGTTGTTTTGGTTTACTTTATGATGTAATGTAACGTTTACAAATGTATCTAGTGTTTCCAAGGCTACTAAACTAATCGGTCTTTCGAGACTTGATCTTTTGTGATCATGCCAATGTTATGAAGTAATGCACCGACTCTGGGTAGCTGGGGTCGGGGCGTTACATATCATGGTTTCTGGAGAAGAAAATACATTGCTATTTGAGAGCTAAAAAGGAAAAATGTTGGAGGATATATCCTTTGGAATCGTGGGGAGCTCGGTATTTATTCTCAAGAGGTGCCGCGAAGCAGAGCTTGCTGGGCATGAGACACGTGGAATTTTTTCATAACTATGAAGTCTCACTCCTCCTTAATCAATAGCGTCTTCACAAATGTCAAACTTGTTAGTGGATCCTCCCGCCTCCTTGCTCTCTAGATGCTTCAAAAATGTCAAACTGGTTCACACAACCTCTCACCTCCTTGCTCCGTGGTGACTTCAAAAACATCAAACCAGTTCATAGATCCTCCCACCTCCTTGATCTGTGGAGTCTTAACAAACATCACACCGGTGTGTATAGCCTCCCTCCTCCATGCTCTGCCGAGGCTTTGTAGAGGGGCAGCTTCGTGCAGGCTGTGGTACTGCGGGACTCTGTGGGAAAGCATCCCAGGGCAGCTTCAAGGGCCTCACACTTGATTCTCCTCTTCCCAAATTTTGGTGCCACTAGCCATATCCCAACCCTATCATCCATTATATTGAAAATGGACCAATATTGGATCAACTAGAAAAAAAACATGTGGGGTGTTTTTACTTTTTCCAAAATATTACAAGAGTACCAATCCTTATACACTATAAAAGGCCTCCTCTACTCCCACTTCCACAAAATCTCAATACACTTATGGTCGGCCAAGATCTACCCCATTTTATCCCAAACGAACCCTACTTTACTTCTTGAAGCCAAAATTTTAGAAAAAATAAATACAAGGATGTCCTTTGGTGAGAAACAAAAGAAGTTACACAAATTAGAGGATGCTTGTATGAGTATGAAGAGAATCAATGGAATAGGTAAGGTAACTTCATCCCACTCATTATTTCTATGAGATACATGACCTATTCTTCTCTCACTTTTTTTGTTTTGTATATAATTCCCATGAATGTATTCTATTCCCCATATACATAAATTTATTTTTATTTATATAACCATTTTATGATCTTTCTATCATGGGGTTTAAGTTTCCAAAGTTGCATAATTTGTAATGTAATTTTTTCTCAATTTGGCTATTTTGAGACACAATCTAGTTTATACACCTATGGTTTTTATATTGGGTCAATAAAATAACTTTGAAATGTTTTATCATGAATTTAATTCTTTTTATGATATTATATGTTCCATGTAATCTCATTTTTATACAAGAAGAGTATGATTCAATGTCTCTATGTGGTAAGGGATTATTGAAACATTGTGCCTTGATATATGTGTTGTATGAAAATCTTGGGGGATATGCTTCGGAAATTCATAAAATTCACGAACCATTATTGAGGATTTGAAAAGAATTTGACTATGAATAATGTTGGGTAAAACTAAGGTGATATCAATTAAATGGAATGTTTCATGATTTAGACATCCTATAAGTATATTTTCATGATTATGTTTCATTCTTCTATTATATGTGTTTCTCACCTTGTGATTTTTATATTTATTAAATGGTGAGAAAAATTTATAATTTGGTTAACATTGAATATTTAATATGTGTTATGTATGTGAATTATGAAAATCGATTTCCCAAGTGGAAATATCATAAATATAAGAAGGAATGTGGTATAATAATTGGTTATAATTCGGAAGATAAAGAGTCTATAAATGATACGTGAAAGGTATGTGATGTTCATCCAGTATTGTTTACATTAATCATATGAAGAATTACTATATTGAAATTTACGATCGTTAAGATATTATTTATATTTTATATTCTAGTAAATAGCTATTAAAGAATTAGTTGGTGAAGCATGAGTAATGGTTTAAGAATAAAGTTGGATGAAAAAAGTTATTATGTTTTGGTATTAAAATATTATGTCATATGAATAATGAAATATATAAGTATCATCAGTATAAGTTCTCATTAAGTATTAGAAATGATATGTTTAATAGTGTTGAAGAGTTTGGAAAGTGGTATTTTTTTAAAGGAAGGTAAAAGTTAATTTGATTAAGATGTTGAAAAAATTGTGTTTCACTTGGATAGAGAGATGATTGATTTGGATAATTCAAATTTGATACAACTGATTACTCTAGATATGAATATTGATTGGTTGAAATTTTTTTATATTTCATAATGGATGATCTTTAAAAAATCTTACATTTAAGTAATATGTCTAATATAACTTCAAATGAAGTGACATGCATGTTTATAATAATGATTTATGGTAATTAAGGTTATTACAATATTTTAAGAGAATATATAATGAAGATATTCACATATTTGAAATGTGAAAACCCAGAGCTACTTATTGATATATGGGAAATCAATGTTAAGTATATTTTTTGACATTAATTCTAATTTTTTCGATTCTCATCTTCTATAAGGGTTATAATGTTTACCATTTAAGGAATGATTGAGTTAAACATTGGACGAAGTTTGTAAAAATAATGTATTATCTCACACCATGTTGATTTACTCATTTTGGATAACCTATTATAAAAATATGGTGATGATGATAACTGATGAGAGATGGGATGTCATATCATGGATCACTTGATCATTCTGTGCTTAATGAATAAAATAACTCGTCATCCTTTCTACAGAAAGAGGTGAAGTGGATCAAGGAACAACAAAATATGTGGTTTTCCTAAAATCATTAAACTATATATTTTTATTAAAAAACATTAAATTTAGGGACAAGAATCTTGAAACCAAAAATTATATCCTATTACCTCTGTTTCTGATGAATCAGATGCTCCCTGAGTTTATCACAGATTTATAGATTTGTGATTGTTAAATTTGTCTTGAACTTGTTACATATCAGTCTCCATCAGAACAAGATGGTTATATTTCTATTCTGTGTCCATGTTTCCACTTTTCACCAATACTCTGCAATGTGGAAGCCAAGTTATATGTTACTTTGGGTAACTATTATGATTTCAACTTTCCCGTTTAAAAGGTATTTTTAGTATATAATTTTATGATGTTGGTTTTTATGAAAGAAAATTTAAAGTTATAATAATATAATAACGTAGATGAATTTATTGGAAGAAATTAATTTTAAGGGTGTTTTAATGTTACACCTCAAGATTTTTGTGAGTTATTTTTTTCAAATTTGTTTATTCTTTTGGATATTTTTCATTTTACGCAACACTATAAATAATTATTTTATATATTTTTATGTACTATGTTTGGATTGAATTATATTAAATTCCAATTTAATAAGTCTTTAAACACAATAGAAATGTTATATGTCTCTATATGGAACACATAAGTTATCTTATGTTACATTCAAGACTTACATTTCTTGATGGCCTACATAATACACAAGATTAGGTTTTACCAAAAAAATATATATTTAAAATATTAATATGTATTATTTTAAGAATTTTTCTAGACATTAAGTTAATGGATATGAATATTAATAACTAACTTATGAAAATACATGGTTTACATAAATATAAAATTAATTCATTAGTTACAAGAACCGATTGAATATAAAGTGAACATTTTAAAGAATTCTTTTATGCTCACAATGTTATTTTATCATTAGAAATTAAATTTATTAAAATTAGTTAGTGATATTAATCATATATGTATATATATAATATATTAAATCAAATATGTTTTATATTTATCCAATAGGATTGATAGGCATAAGATATGAACAATCCCGGTTTTTCAGATAGAAAACCTATATTTTTATTAAGGTACTTTTATAGTCTTTTAATAGAGAACCTAATTTTTATCTTAATTATTGAATTTTTATAAAATTTATATCTCAAAATAGACATCATATTGGAAATAAAAACATAATTATTAGGTTATTGTTATTTTATGGTATTTTTCAGTGAAGTTTCAATTTTTAATGAACAGTGAAAAATACCGATATTTAACTCAAGACTTTTTTCAGATAATATATTTATAAGGATAAATTATATTTTTAATTTAATTTAAAGATTAATTATATTTAATATTTATCAATTTATCCAATTTTTTTCATTCAAATCATCTTCACATTGTCATTTTTTATAGAAACCTAGCAAACTTTTGGACGTTTTTACTTTAAAAACCTGCTTTCTCGTCCCGTAAGCGAGTATAAATTTAAATTAATATCTTCCATTTATATGATTGTATTTTTGAAAAATATATTCCATATTTGGAATATCAATATTATATAGTTTTTAATAATATAAAATTTGTATTTGAATGAAAAATATTAGTGATGGTAATTGAAATTAATTACAATGATTACTATTAAATTAAGCTTTACAGTGTTCTAAAACCAAAATATATTGCCTAATATGACCTTTAAACTTGTCAAAAATCCATTTTAGGGCCATATTTCGAAACTATAATCCATTAAGTTAAATTTTTCACATTATTTTATCTTATTTCCATAAAAACATTTGTGGGGTTTCCCTTTCTGCAAAATGTTACCAGAGTGTCACTCCTCCTCCACTATAAAAGGCATCCTCCCCACCCACTTCCAAACACATATCAAGCCACTTATGTTTAGAAAATATATTCCCAAATATCTCCCCAAACTACATACCTTAATACTTTAATATTCCCTTTTGTAATAAATCAATCCAAGGAAGTGCTTTGGTGAAAACCAAAAGGAGTTACCCAAAGAATAGGCAACATCCTCCCTAATGATCCATTATATTATTTTCATTCTCCATCCCATCCAATTTATTATTCCATTTTTATAAAAAATAAATAGTATCATCAATATACTGAAATTATTTAATGAAAAATTTTAACTACAAATAAAAACACTTCAATCTAATGGGTACAGAACATAGAGTTGTTTAGTATGGAGAACTACCGCCTCACAAAACTATGATTGTTCATTCTTCATTTACTACCTATCATGGTTGAAATTATATTGTAAAATAAGTTTTTATATAATATTTATCATATTTATAATTTAATTAGTTGTATTTAATTAATTTTCATCACAAACATATATATACTTTCTATATTTTGTAAATACGATAATTTTGTTTGAGGAAGTGTGGCCTACCTCCCCCTCAAAGCGATGTGATTCGTTCACACACTACATGTAATATATTAATGATGTTTTCATAGACCTTATATGATATATATGAAATAATAAATCTTTTCTATAATTATATATATATACATATATATTTATATTTCATAGACTCCCTTTCATCCAATATGATAATAACATGAAAACATCATTAATCCGTACATACGACATACCATCTCCCTGGACAGTGTATTATATTTCAAACATATAAATCATATATATTATTATAATACATGAATAATGAATATAAATTATATATATTTAATTTTTTAGATTTTGGGAATCATGATACAATTATAAGGACCAAATATATATATCAAACAAAGATACATTTGAATCAAATGTTGATATTAATCGAAGCATAACTTTAACATCGAATTATTAATAAATGGGGAACAAAAGTATTAATAAAATAATATGTGTTATTAGATATAAGAATAAACTTCTGTAAAATATTTATAATAAAAATAAAATATTATATAGAAGATTTGAACAAGTGCAACAAGAGTCAAGACACGAGGTAATGCAATTTCATATCGCTTTTTTTAAATGTGAGATACAAGCCATGTTGACCAATATTTTATTTTGTATGGTTTATATAATTCTCAAGAATGTATTTTATGAATGTTATTATTAAATTTAAGGTTATTTATACATCCATTATATAATCATTCATTAATGAGGTTTATGTTTCAAAAAATTTATGAGTTTTTGTATGTTTTCTTGGAAAACGGGTTTGAAATGCATTTCAATATTCAATATAATTTTCTAGGAAAAAGGATTTAAAAATATTTTCAAGCTTCCATTATAATTTTTTAAGATTATTTTCAAATAAAACTGTGTTCAATGAGTTTTATATTTTAAAAATGTTATTCAAAGAATAAGGATATTTTCATCATGAAATGTTTTTAAAAGATCATTAAAACTATTTCCTATATAAGATGACATATGTTGAGATTACATATTCCTTTTGGGAAAATTATTCAATGTATCCATTAATATTATTTCTCTTAATGGTTTATGATTTGATGCAATTATGTTTATGAGACTCGTTTCACATTCACGTGTTATATTCATTTAAAACCCGCTTATTTCCAGGGTTATGATTTTTGATGAAATGATTATGAAGCTTGAATATTATTTCCCATGATATGATATGGTTACATGTTTATGATACCAATTTAATTTTATGCGATACGATATAATTTTTTATGATTGTTTTCAATATGTATTAATGATTTCATTTTATGATTTCTAGGACCAATATCTCATTCAAATGCATTAGGTAAAGATTTATACCTAATGAGATCAACTATGGTGTTATTTTAAATAAACCTTGACTTCTAATATGGAAATGGTTTTCAACCATGACTACAAAGACGGTATGAGGAGTGAACTCATGATACTAAATGTTTAAAGGAGTGAACCATGACTACCATGACGAAATTTGTAGTGAACCCAACCCACTATGTGAGATACACTACCTCCCACTAGGTTTTTATTCAATAGAACCCTTATTATACACATCACACTTAATACATATCTTCATTACCATAGGAATGGAACATAAAAAAGTGGTGATCGTAGATACCTAGTGATGGTAAACAGGGGATACAAGTAAACATTAACATGATCATAGAAGTATGAGAACAAGATCCAAACATTTGAATATCATACCCTTCATATGAAAAATATTTAACATAAATCATGATAAAAATATTGAAAGATATTAAGAAATAAATCATAAGAAAACAAATAAAATACTCCATGAAATTAATATAAAGGTATAAAACATTGAATTATTGAAAACACACAAGAATATAATATGATTTCTATAGTAGTTGAGATATAGATTCCAAATCCATCTTAGTAGTATGGGTTCACTAACCTTAACATCATGGAATTCATAGTTCACTCCCATGTCCACCTTCATAGTATGAGATCACATTCAAGTCCATATTTGTCGATCTCATGATATATAAATCATTACTAAATGAATTGGAGGGAGATATAGGTCCACCCATATAAAACTGAAATCATACATACATGTTCAACAAATCATAAACAATAATATAATAACCGATGAAATGAAATGTGTTTCAAAAACATGTAATAATATCTTAACGTACGGAAAGTATTGAGGTTTAAATATCATTTCATCAAATCATAACCTATGAAAAAAGAATGTTTCATAAGAATATAACCCCTAAAAACTAAGCTGGTTTTCATAACCATCTGTCCATTAAAATAAAAAACATCAAAATAAATAATATAATGGAACTTTAGATCATATCCCCAATAAGGATTGAGTAACACCAATATATGTCATCTTGTAGGCGAAATAATTTTGTAATATATTTAAAAAACACATCATGGAGAAATTATACTTTCTCATTTGAAAAGTGATTCTTAAAAAGTAATACCTTTTAAAAACATTTATTATGAAAATAAAATTTAAAAAAATATAATTTAAGCATTGAAACCATTTTGGATGATTTTTTCATTTTAAAACACATATAGTAACTCGATAATGGTATAGAAGCTGATTTTTCTTTAAAACATATAAAAGAGGTTTAATTTTTTTAAAATAATTTCTTTGAAGATATATTTTCAAAAAATTTCCTTCAAAATCAACCATTTAAACATGAAAATGAATATTCAATGAATTGATGGTGGGTAAATACATTCATGCTGAACATTCCTTGTGCTCCATAAAAAGTTAGGAAAAGTGCCTCAACTAGAAAATAAAAAGACGATTACTTTTTTAAAACCCCATTTTGTTAAAAAGGTAAAAAAATGGTTAAAATTTCTTTTAAAGATCATAGGTTAATAGTATAATATTTCTGGAAACCTCTTGTAAAACATGGTTTTGAAAGAAGACTGATTTATGACTGAAGAGAAAGGTAAAGTTGGGAATTCTTAAAAACACCTTCTTAACTATATTATGGAACAAAAAGTTAAAAAATGGATCCAATACATGAATATATAATGACTAAAATGAGGAAAATAAATTTAATTTGATTTATTAAATGATTTATCCAAATATTTCATCAATGGAAGAATAATCATAAAAAATCTCGAAACGCAATGAGAATGATTCAACAAACTCTTACCACTTGTTAACTTCGAACCATACCCACTTGTAAGAAAATCTAATTACATAAAGATTAAAATATCATAAAAATAATTTTATTTATGAAATAAAATTTGAAATTTAGTATATAAACCCCATGGAAAAATTTACGTGTGTAACATGGCATGAGTCTCAAAGAAAGAAAAATTGAGACAAAAATTACTTTACCAATATGGAAACTTTTGAAAAATGAAAACCGTGAAAGATATATCCTAAATTTGAATTTGTAAATACACATAAATTTATGTATAATAATCATATAATACTTCCATTGGCAGTATACACACCGCCCAAATAGAATGTGTGGTGAATAAAGCATATATTTTATGGAATTGAAAAGTGAGAAGGAATCCCCTTACCTTATGTCTTTACTCTCTTCATACTCATACAGGCTTCCTATATAATGAAAGTATGTTTATTATGCATATATTATAGAATAAAATTATTATATCTAATACCTTATATTGTTTGATTATGACCTTATATTACCTTCTTATTAAAAATTCTATGGTAGTATCTGTATTTTCTCACTTGTGTTTTAATATTATATATATTTTGGTCCTTTTATTATATCATTATTTTCCTAAATATAAACCATGAAATATATATATCATTTATATTTAGTATATGTGTATTATTATAATATAATAAATATATAAGTATGAAATGGAATACACCGTTCTTGGTGATCGTAGGTTATACCTAAAAATGATTATTTTTTCAGTTTTATTATTGTATTATAAGAAATAGAGTAAATTAAATATTACTACATAACATAGGATTAAAACATGGATTTTTCTTAAAAAAAATAATCATATAATATAATATCTATAGTATCCAAATAATCTATAAAAACACTATCTTAGTATTATGGTTTCACTCCCCATACCGTCTTATTAGATATAGTTTACTTCCAAAGCCATCATAAGAGAACGAGTTTACTCCTTATTCTATCATGGTAGTCATGGTTCACTCTCATAGAAATATTGGTAGTAAGGGTTTACTCTAAAGACCATATTAGTCTATCTTTTGAGATATAAATCATTAACCAATGCATTGGAGAGAGGCATTGGTTCCACCCATCTCAAAATGAAATCATACATACATGCCCACAAGATCATAAACAAACTTATAATAATGCAAGAAATGAAATGGGTTACATAAACATGTAATAATATCATAACATGTAGAAAATATAAATATTTCATAGTAATTTCATAAATGAATAAACTAGGAAAATAAGTAGGTTTCATTAGAAAATTACCAATGAAAACAGAAATGTGTTTCATAAACATAATTCCATTAAAACCTAAACCCTCCAAATAAATAATTGAATAGAACCTTGGATCATATCCCCAACAAGGCATGAGAAACATCAACATATGTCATCTTAGATGGGAAATAATTTTGAGATATATTTAAAAAACATTTCATGTTTAAATTATCCTTTATCCATTTAATAATTATTCATAAATCATAAAACCTCTTGGAACCAATTTTCATGAAAATAGACATGAAAACATATTAATTATGAATTAAAAACATTTCTAAAGCATTTTTTCATTTGAAATATTTTATAGGAGACTGGAAAAGTTTCTGAAAACCATTTCATTGAAAATTTATCATTAATATTTTTTTCAAAATTATTCTTTTAAACATGCAAATGAATCTTTAATTAATTGATGACAGTCAAATACTTACATGCTAAAAATTCCCTTTCTATCATAAAAAGTTTAGAAAAG
The DNA here is from genome assembly GCA_963277665.1 of Viscum album. Lineage (NCBI taxonomy): Eukaryota > Viridiplantae > Streptophyta > Magnoliopsida > Santalales > Viscaceae > Viscum > Viscum album. The sequence goes on along the minus strand of OY728119.1, from coordinate 1,573,281,910 downwards.
AGCCTTTGATAGAAAATGAAAATAATATTCCTTTTTTAAAAACAATTTTTGTTTAAAATTTTGAACAAGGGTAAAAAAATATTTTAATGATCTTATAATAAAATTAAAATATTCATAGAAACCTTTTAGAAAACATGATTTTAAAGGAACAAATATTTCCTGCCCGAAGATGGAGATAATGTCAGGTTATTATAAAAACACATTATTAGGTATATTATGTTCTGAAGAGTGCAAAAATGTGAAAAATGCATGAATATATCATTAATAACCATAGTAGAAGATAATTAAACATATTGAATAAGATAAATATCATAATATTTCATCAAAGGAAGGATAATCATAATCAATCTCGAAAAGTAATGAGAATGTTTCAACAAACTCTTACCACTTAGTAACATTAAACCATACTCTCCATGTATGTAAATTAAATTAAATGAAAAATAAAATATCATGAAAATAATTATATTCATGATATAAAATTAAAAATAAATTTATATAACTCATGTAAATATTTGGGTGTATAACATGGAATGTGTCTCAAAGATGGCCAGTTGAGAAAATACTACATTACTGATTTGGTAACATTTGAAAGATAAACCAAAAGAAATAAATATCATAAAATTGATATGTAAATATGTTTAAATTTATGTATAATAACCATAAAATAAATTCATGTAAAAATACACAGTACAAAAATGGAATGGGGTTGAATAAAGAATATATCTCATGGAAATAAAAAGTGAGATGAAATTCCCTTACATTGTGTCTTGATTCTATTCATACTCATACATGATTAATGTATAATAATTTTATGTTTATTATAAATATTTTACATAAGAATATTTTTTTATCTAATACCATTTTTTATTATGACCTTATATTACCCACATGTTAACAATTATATTTTAAGGTTTCACTTCAGGTAATATATGCTTTATTGTTCTCTCATGTCTTAATTTGTTATATATTTTGGTCTTTATAATTATATAATTACTTAGAGAATATAAATCATGATATAAACATATCATGTGTATTCATTATTTTAATATAATAATATTTTATAGGATTCTGATATATGAAATGGTATACATCAGTCATGGAGAAGGTAGGTCGTACGTACACATGAATGTTGTTTACGTTTTATTATTGTATTGGAAGAAACCTAGTATATGACGTATAAGTATATATATTTATATATATAATTATTTAGGAATAATTATTAAATCATATATATCATATAAATTTAAAAAACACATCCTTTATACATTCTAGGTAGTGGGTAAATAAATCACATCACTTTGATGGGCGGTAGTCCACATTTCCTTAAACAAAATTATCACATTTACATAAAATGGAATAAATAAAGGAATGTGTTGTAAAATAATTATGGAAGAATAAATAAATTTTATATGTCATATATAAACACATATTTCATCACAATTCCTAACATTCAAGGTTAGAAAATAATAACAAACAATCATTGTTTTGTTAGGCGGTAATTCACCATAGACGTTCGATAAGTTCTTTACCCATTAGATCGAGGTGTGTGTAAGTGTAGATATATAATTTAATATAAAAATAACTCAATATATTTAGGATAATTTTTATATATAATCATGAAATAATTTTATTTTATGGGTTCTATAAAGGAAATAAAAGAATGGAGATTGAGGAATGATGTTAACACTTCTTTGGGTAACTCCTTTTGGTTTGCACCAAAGGGCTTCCTTGGATGACATTCCACAAAAAAAAAGATGCTTCAAGGAATAAATAAATTATTTTTTGAAGGTATTTTGGTAGATTATTTTTGATCCATTTTGTATTAAGAGGTGTTAAGAAGTGGGAGGTGAGGAGGCCATTTATAGTTGAGTTGGAGTGGTACTCTGGTAATATTTTAGAAAAGGGAAACCCCAACCACCCTTTTAATTTAAAGTTGATTGAATAAAGGAAAAAATTATATCCCATGGATTCTAAAGTTGAAATATTTCCATCCAGTGGATTTTAGAAAAGTTTATATGTCTTCTTGGGCCTTATGCTTATGGTTTAGTCACTTATTAAGCATAATTTAACCTTAATAGTTGTAATTAATTTAATTTAATATCACTAATATTTTTGGTCAAAAAATGTTCAAAATATTAGAAATTAAAAAATATAACGATTCTAAATATGTAACTCATTTTTCTTAATTGAAGACACATATGTGGAAAAAAAATTTAAATATAATCCCATATATGGGATGAAAATGCATGGTTTTAACATAAACATTTTCAAAAGGTTATATGTTATTATATTCAAGTAAAAAGTGAAATTAATTTCAATAAATTACATTGGATATATTTATAAATATTTAATAAAATTAATATTTCAAATAAACATAAAATGTAATAAAACTGTATAAATCAATTAGATGAAAAATGAAATTTTAATTTAAATTCAGTATTTATAACTTTTCATTAAAAAACATCACAGAAAAATAAAAAAAAACCACCCCAAACTACATTTTATTATTCGATTTCAAAAATGCAGTATATTTGGATATAAAAAATTTATAAAATTTCCAAATATTATATTTAAACTAGGTCATCCTTCAAAAGTCGATAGAACATTACAAAAACAAATGCCTAAATTCTGTATTAGTTTAGTGCCTTTAAAAAATGGAAAAAAAAATTTCTAACTAAATGAAATATATCCAATTTTTCCATAAATATTTTCCCCCTTGTATTTATACATAAAAATACTTCCTCATAAACTAAGGGAGGCAAACTTAAGAAAGGGGTAAGCTCAAAAACTCTATAAGTTTAAATAAAGGATGTGAGTAAACATATCAGGAATTGAAGGGTATGCGAATGTGATCATTATCATTATAAAATCATTCCTTGCATATCAAAGATCATAAACCCAAACTATGGAATAAATATTTTCAGTTCATAATATATTAATCATAAGCTAATATAGAATATGATCCATAAAATCACAATATAAGAATAAAACATGGAATTGGGGAAGACACATAATCATATAAAAAACCCAAGTCAAGGTCTCCTACCAAGACCTTTATAGCATGTTAGGCTTTGGATAATCACATGTATACATGCACCGGGTTAGTATACCCTCCCATGCACCCTATAATTTTGGGTATATTATTTCCTCTCATGTTCCATCTTGTTAAATTCTTGGGATTTTCTCCTATGCACCCACTTATTATGGGCTTGGTATTCCCACTCGGGTACGCTTTGAGCTCATAAAAAATTATCTTTTCATAATGAATTAAAGGCAGATACTGGTACCACCCATCTCATAATTAAATCATTCATACATGTTCCAAAAAATCATTAAAAATCATATCGTAACCCATGAAATGAAATGGTTTTCCTAAACATGAAATCATACCATAACCTATGAAAACGAAATAGGATTCATAATCATTTCATCAAAGCATAACCCCCAAAAAGCATGTTTCATATACATATATCCCATGAAAGGAAGAAGGTTTCATAAACATCTTGTTATCAATACATACACCATTCAGAGAAAGAATATGAATTGAAATTTTAGATAATTTATTTTAAAGGAATGGGTAACACCAATGGATTCCATGTTCGATGAGAAATAATTTTGAAAGATATTTTAAATACACATAATGAGGAAATTATCATTTCTCCATTGAAAAATTATTATTAAAACATTAAAACATTTGATAAACATTTTCATTAAAATAAACATTAAAACATATAAATTATTCATTGAAACATATTTTAAAGCCTTTTCCTTTGAAAAAATGTTTAGGAGATTGAAAACCATTCGAAAACTGGTTCTCCTTGAAAACAAATAAAAGAAACTTGAAAACCCTTTTAAATTATTTTTTTTTAAAAAATTCTAAAAATATTTCTAAAAAATTAACCTATTATAAATTAAATGGTATATTTAATGAAATTATGGAAGCTAAATCCTAACATTACATACAATGTAAAAATAACAATCCTTTTTCACAGCAAAAAGGATAGAAATAAAAGCCTTGTTTGAAAAGGGAAAAAATGATTCTTGTCAAAAAATTGGTAACAAGTAGGGTAAAAGATTATTTTAATTATCTTGTGAGATTATTATAATATTATTTCAATCCTTTTTATGGATAGAATGGTTTTCAAGGAACAAATATTTTTGACTCTGGAGAGAGGAAATGTATTATATTATTAAAAACATTTTCTAAATTATCATAAGAAAAAAATTGTGGAAACATTGTTTAAATAAATAATGACATAAAGACAAAATATTGGATAATAAAATTAATTAGTGTTATCAAAATTTGTATCATAATATATCATTAATGAAAGTGTGAATATAAACAAATCGATAAATGGTGAAACTGTTTCACTAAACACTTACCAGATGAAAAATTTGAATCGTACTCCCCATGTAAGAAAAAGAAATTACACAAATCATTGAAATATAAGGTAAATATTGAGATTGATGATATAAAATTCCATGGTATTTTATACACCTCATATAAAAATAAAAGTTTATAAAATGGTATGTGTCTCAAATAAGGAAAATCGAGAAACAATTACATTAGCGAATTGGTAAAACTTGAAACCTAAACCCCATAACAGAAAGATCATAAAATGGTTATATAAATATATATATATTTATGTATAAGAAGTATCTAAAAAATTAATGGTCAGTATATACACCCAAAAATTAATTGAGAGGTGAATAAGGAATATATCTAATGGAAATAAAGAGTGGGATGTAATTTCTTTATCTTAAGTCTTTACTCGTGTCAAACACATTCAATACTCTTGTATTAGAAATTTATGTTTATTAAAATTATTTTAGAGAACCATATTCTTATATCTAATACAATATATGATTTTTTATGTTGTTATATTACCCTCTTGTTAGCAATTTCATGTTAAGGTTATGCTTCGAGTAATATTCTCTTTGTTTTTCACTTGTGCCTTAAATTGTTACATAGTTGGTCCTTCTACTTATATCATGTTTTCCAAAATGTAAATCATGATAAAAAATTAAGTTATATCCCCTTTATTTATATTATAATAATCTATATAATATAGAATTTGGAATTGGAATACTTCATTAATGGATATTGTAGGCCATACCTATGCATAAATGAAGTTTCTGTTTTATTGACGTTTTAGAAAACAATAGTAAATGAAATAAATGAAATATATGTATATAATTTTATTAAATTATCAATATTAACCCATATATATAATATAGGTTTATAGAATCTATTCTTAATACACATCATGTAGTCTGCGAACGAATAATATCAATTTGAGGGGGCGATATCAACACATCCTCAAACGAAATTATCATATTTCCATAGTATGGAAAGCATAAGGTTCTATTTGAAATAAAAATTAACGAATTAAGAAGAAAATATAAATATAATATATATCATATATAATTATATTTTCCATAATAAATTCCACCATGACAGGCAGTAAAGGAATAATGAATAATCGTTGTTTTGTGAGGTGGTAGTTCACCTTACTTATAAGTAGTATGTTCGTTACCCATAACAGGGAAATGTGTGTATGTGTATTTCAAAATAATTAAAATAAAAAAATCTTAGTATATTGAGGATTTCAGTTTTTTTATAATTTAACAAGGATAATTCATGTGATGGAGAATGAAAAATATTATAACGTTTCTTGAGGGAGGATGTTACCACTTATTTGGGTAACTACTTTTGGTTATCACAAAAATACTTCATTGGATTAATTTATGAATGAAGTGATGATTTATAAATTAAGGGAAGGATTTTGGGGAGATATTTGGTAATAATGTGGCCAAGAAGAAGTGTCTTGAGGGGTGTCTGTAAGTGGGAAGATGTGAGGCCTTTTTATAGTGGAGGAGGAGTGACAATCTTGTAATATTTTTCAAAAGGTACCCACTGGTGTTTCTTTATTAAAAAATTATCCAATAAAAATAAAAAGTATATAAAAGGGAGTGTATTATCAAAATATGTATATAAAATGGACTTTTGACAAGTTTCTAGGTTATATTAGGCCTTAGGTTTTGGAATTAGTCCCCTGTTAAGATTAATTTAATATTAATCATTGTAATTAATTTTAATTACCATAACTAATATTTTTGGTAAAAACTATGTTAGTATTATTAGTAATTATAATATATTATCATTCCAAATATGGAATAAATTTTATAAAATTCCAATATCAGAACTGGTAGAAATTAATTTAAATTTATTCCCACAGATTGAACAATAATGCACATTCTTAATGTAAAAAAGTTAAAAATTTTCTAGTTTTTAGAACAAAATTCAATGTGAAATTTATTCTAATGAGTAGTATTGGATAACTTGATAAAAATTGTATCTAATTAACCCTTAAAATAAATTCATAATATAACGTATCCTTATAGATAAATAAGATGAAAAAATTTTGAGTTAAATTTTACAGTTTTCCACTATTCATTTAAAAATAAAACATCATAGAAAAAGTCCAAAAAATCTCTGAAACCTAATTATTATGAATTAATTTCATAAAATATGTTTATTTTGACATATATATTTTTTAAATGTTCCAAAATTTATATTTGAAATAGTTTATCCATAAAATGGTAATAAAAGTACCCTCATAAAAATACATTTTTTTATGAGTTACATTTGGTTTGATCTTATCTTATGGATATCAAATATATTGGATAAATATTAAAAATATTTTATTGAATATATAATGTATTATTTACATTAATATCACAAAATAATTTTAATTGATTTAATTTATTTGGATAATACAACTTTGTGAGCATAAACAATGTTTTCAATAAAAAATTTTCCCTTTATATTTATTTTGTTCATTATAACTAACAAATTCATTTTATATTTATGTAATCCATAGGTTTTAATATGTTTGTTACTAATATTTAAAATAACTTAAATAACATCTTGGTTAAGTCTTAATGTAGAAAATAATACTAATTTAATAATATATGTTTGTTTGGTAATACTCATTCTTGCATGTTTTAGAATTCATCAAGGAAAGTTTGCATTGCATATAATGCAAGTTTAACTTAGGTTTTTTGATGTTAATGCAGAAAATTAGGTTTCTTGTAGTTCATGATTAAAATTTAATTTCATATAATGAAATCCAAACATATTTATTTGATATAAAGAACTATTTTCATTGTTGCATGAAATGAAAAATAATAAAAATCATAAATTAATCTAAAAAACATAGTGCACAAAAACATTTTGTGTTGAATTATACCCCCTAAATGTGAATTGATCCCAAAACATTCTTCTAGAATATCAAATATTTAATACTTGAAAGTTAATTTCTTATAAAACAATATTGTAAAAATAAATAATTGAACTCCCTTCAAAAAAAATAAATGTTAAAATCACGATGGTTACCCAAAGTAACATATAACTTGGTTTCCTAATATGAGAACCTTTGTGGGAGGTGAAAACATAGACATGTGAGAGAAATATAAGAATCATGTTATATTGGAGAGTGACAGAAAACAATATCAGAAGAATGTTAAAAATAACCAATCTAGGAATATGTGAGGAACCAAGGGACTATCATATTCATCGAATACAGTGGTACAAGTATATAATTATTGGCTTCATGGTCCGTTTTCCTAAAGATAATGATTTTTCAAAAAAAGACATACATTCATGATTTTAGGAAAACATTACCCACTGTTTTTCCTTGATCCACTTAACCGATTTCTCCAAAAATTAATGTGAATTTTTCATTCCTAAAGTACTAAAAAATCATGAGATCCATGATAATCCATACCATATATATATAGTTATCTTCAACACAGTGTTTTTATACCATGTTATCCAATATGCATAAATCCTCATGTGGTGTGATAATACATTATTTTCAAAAACATCATCCAATGTTTAACTAAATCATTCCATAAATGGTTATCCTTATAACCCTTCTTAATTTTTAAAAATCAACACATTAGAGAGAAGGTCAGAAAATCATCATAACATTGATCCCCAATATATAAAAATGTATCTCTTGTTTTTCACATTTCGAACATGTGAATACCTTCATCATATATTATCTTGAATCACAATAATAATATAAATTACCATAAAACCTTTATTTTAAACATATATGTCTCATTATTTCAATGTATAATGGATATATTCCTTAAATATAGAAATGTTTGGTATACATTATTGCATAAATCAATTGTTTACATGTCCTTAATTATTTACATGGTAATCGGTATTATCAAATTTAAATATTCATATCCAAAATATCTTTATCTAAACAACATTATCTATGTATAAAGAACATAAAGGGTTATATTCCCTACTTCAAAATATCAAATTTTTGTTAAATAACATTTCAGTCCACCAAAAAAATTCAAAATAATCCTGTATATCCTTAAGAAAATACATAAACTAAACAATCCTTGCATATTTCACAATTAATAATAAATAATTTGTGAATCCAAATACTTAGAAAAATTTATTATTTCACTTCATCTATAAGTCATATGAAGGGTACCTCATCCTATTACATAATACATATTTACATTCAAATTTCTTCTATAGTCTCATCATTGTCAACAATATAACCATTAATCATACCACATGGATGATTCTATTTAGAATCTTTCCACTTAGGACATCAATTTTTATAATTACCATTCATTCCACATTTAAATCATTTGACCTTTGATGATGTATTAGGGAGGCCAATACCTTTATCTATTTTTTTATCTAAATCATTCATTTTTCGTTTTTAGTTACTTTCTTAGTCTCCCTATTTATCACATTAAAAACACCATATTTTCCCTCCACGACATTTGATTAGGATATTCCTTCCACATTCTTGACACAATAAAAACCAAATATTGTTTCCTACATGGTCTCCATTACCTGAACTCTCAGTTAAATCCTTTCTTCCCTTATTTGGTGAGTTAGAGAGTTGTAAAAAAAATTACATATGTGCAATAACTATAATTTTTTATTTATAACAAGGTAAAAATAGTTTTTTAACATAAATACTTGTGAATGTAACTGAAATTAATTAAAATAATTATGGTTATATTAAGATTAATAAGGGACTAAAAAATAGCCTTAAGGCCCAAAATGACATATAAACTTTTCAAAATTCCATTTTTTTCCATATGTCGACCCTATAATCCCTTGACTGTAATTTGATGCATTATTGGATCCACATGCAATAATAAAACATAGCGGGGTTTTCCTTTTCCAAAATTGTACTATAATTCCTCTCTTCCACCAATATAAAGAGGACTCCTCTAATCTCACCTACAAAAACTCTCAAGACACTTATGTTCACCAAATATCTACAAAATTATATACTCAACATCCTTACCATATTCTTTGAAGCCTAAATTTGAGAATAAATCCATCAAAGTATGTCCTTTCAGATAAAAAAAGGATGTTACCAGAAGAAAGAGGTAACATCTTTCCTCAATCCCCTTTCTTTAATTTTCATTATCTACTCCCTCAAATCCACTTAATTAATGCTTAAATAAAAGCACTAGTATTCTCAATATACTAATATATTTTTATATTTAGGGTTTCCCTACATTTATATACTCCTTTATCTAATGGGTAATGAAGTTACCGTTTGTGTACATGAACTAACACCTCAGAAAACAACGATTATTCATTTTTTATTTCCCACCATTAATGATTTTGAATTTTGATGAAAACTGGGTTTATATATGATATGTATTCTGTATATAATTTTATTATTCATATTTAATTATTTTATAACACATTATATCATTATTTCCACTATAAGTAAACATGATAACATTGTTTGTGGAAGTGTGGTTTGACATCTCATAAAAGAAATGTGATTCAATAACACGGTTTATGGAATGTATAAAGGATGGTTTAAATTAAAAATATGTTACATCAAAATCATTTATATGATATTAATTACATAATTACTATTCTCGAAATATTATAAATACTATTTTCTGTATTACCCTTTCACACACTTGTAAAATGATAACATAGTCTGGGATGTTTGGACTACTACCTCCTCGACACGAAGTGATTTATTTTACAACAAATGAAATATATTGATAAGTAGATATTATTAAATAATATTGTATTTATAATATAATTATAAATTTATAAATATTAATTTTACTTACAGTCTTTCTATAACAGTCATTTAGAAATGGGAACGTTACTCATGCGTACGTTCGACCTATTATCTCCATGATTGTAGAATTGATTAATTTTTCATAGGTATATTTATTTATTTGTTTAAATAGTATAATTAATGACTAATATTATAAATATTTCATGATAATTATTTTGGAGATGTCTATATATTGGCCCCTTTGACCATAGTCAACCAACCATAGTAACTGTTAACACATCAACCAAATTTGGTCAAAACAACCAACTTAAACATAATTGTTTTAGTGGATAAATACCACATGGTAATAAGGGAATTAAAATTAATAATATAAATTAAATATTTTCTTAATAATTTAATTATTTTACATAATTTAACTATTCATGAATATAAAGACACCCTGGACAATTTGAACTCAAGGTATGTGAATTTCATCTCTGTCTTTATTTCCATGAGAGATGCCATATTCAGCACACACTTCTTTTGTGTGGTGTATATAACTCACATGAATGTATTATATATCTCTTATAATTCAATATATCAGTATTTACATAACCATTTTATGATATTTATGTCACGGGGTTTAATTTTCAAAAGTTACCAAATTGGTAATGTAATTTTGTCTCAATTTTCCTTCTTTGTGAAACTTGCCATGTTATAAACCTATATTATGATATTATGTCCATAAACTTCCTTATTCATGTTATAACAAGAATATACTTCCTTTAATGATATTTTAATTCTCCATGTAATTTCATTTTTCTACATAGGGATTATGATTCAAGGTTACCTTGTGGTAAGAGTTTATTGAAACAATCTCACTTATTATTAACATTCTCTATGAACATGTTTTTATTAGTGAAATCTTATGATACATATTTCGAGAACACTCATGAATTTTATTATCCTATGATTAGTCTTGATTTATTCATGTATTAGTATCATTTTCCCAATCTTTGGTTCTTAATAAAATTCAAAAAATGTTTTTTGAATATATCACCCAACCTCTCTCTTCAGTTAGAAATCTCTATTCCTTCAAATACATGTTTTCCAAAAGGATATTCCAAGGATATTATAATAATATCCTTTGATAAATAAAATACATTTGTATCATTTTTTTATTTTACCAGTGTTTTTAATGGAATATTATTTTCACTTTCCGAAAAAGTCTTTTGTCCCATCCTAAGGAATATTATTTTTACCATGAATGGCATGTACATATTTATCATTTGTACTTTCTTTTATGTCTCGATGACTTTCATAACTCCCAATATTGATTTTTCCCCAACAACAATATATTATTTATTTATTATTATTTATTATATTACGTCTTTACCAAGATAGCAGTTATAAATAGTTTTAACTGACTACTGAAATTCTTTGGATTATTAAAATATAAAATGAATACATTAGCTACAATGAACGAATTTAATATAAGTGGTATATTTTCATAAAAATATATTTTTATTCTCATAAAAATTTTTTCCCCAATAAATAAACTTAATTAAAATTAGTGAGAAATATTAATGAAATATATATATATATATATATATTTATATATTATATTCAACAAATTATTTTTCATATTACGATAGATTCGATAGGAATAAGATAATAATAAACCCACTTTAAGACATAAAATATATATGTTTAGTAAGGAAATTTTACTATCTATTGATGTGTATCCAATTTCAAATCTATATTTTCATAGTTTTATAAAAATTATATCTCAAAATAAAGTTCATCTTTAAATGATAATTACCAAAAAAACGTTAGGGATATTTTTTGTTTTTCTCTCTGAAGTTTCATTTTTAATGAATAGTTAAAAATTCTGAATTTTTACTCAAACTTTTTTTCCATATTATTTATTAATAAGGTTAAATTATATTTTATGTTGGTTTTAAACTTTATTTAGATAATTATTTTATTAATAAATCCATTTTAGGTCATCAGAATCAATTTCACCTTGATATTGACTATAAAAACATAGGAATCTTATGAACATTTTTACATTAAAACCCCTCATTGTCATCCTAACTATGCGATTATATTTAAATTAATTTCTACCATATATATGTTTTGAATATATAAATTTTTTTCCATATTTTGAATAATCATAATTTATAATTTATAAAATGTTCAACTCAGTTTTCTAAAAAAAATAGTAGTGAGTGTTATTAATATTAATTACAAATATTAAGGTAAAATTAATCATAATTAAGGACAAAACCATAACCTTAATTCCCAAAAAGACATATAAAATAGCCTAAAAGACTATTCAAGGCCTTATTTCGATAATATACTTCACTTTCATTAATTGGGTTTGTTATTGGTGTTGGAGTTGTTGTCCTAGAACCAACTACTTTGTAATTTATTCATTAATAAATACCATATCGCATCTTGATTGTTCTTCTACGTGACAATGCATGTGAAAATGTCATAAGGATAGTTGTTTCACCAAAGTTTCATAGAAGATCCCTGAAATGATGAGAACATAGAAGTTCCATAACGCTAATATTGAATATATTTTATATGGATGGATGATGTTATTTTAGGGACACAAATAATACATGCCATTAGGGGAGAGGACTCATAAAACATTGAGGCACCATTTCATATTGCACGCCATTATTAGTATCTAGTAGGTTATTAAGATAACGACACTCACCATTAATATATCAACATTTCATAGTGTCATTGTATGTTTATATATACAAATGTGTGTATTGGTCTTTATACTTTATTATTTTTATTAATCGGTATTACAATTCTTGCACTTACATGTATTGACAAAAAATGTGGTGAGACACAGTGCGCAGTGAGTCAGGATATGTTTGGTGTTTCATGAGTAATACTACATTAATAGACAACAAAAGAAAAGATATCTCCTTAATATTCCTTAACCGAATTTGATATCTTAGGCCCTTTGATGGAATTGATATAGCCTAAATAAATCAATGGAAATGGTGAGGAATGGGAATGTTCAATTACGGGAATTCAAAGAAATAATAATCAATCACATGGGTTGATGGAACTAGAATGAAACCCGGTTTATTTGAGATACCAAGACAAAGGGATTAAATTACACGTTAAGCATTCGTAATAGGTGACAAGTTATTTCAGCATTAACTTCATTCTCTATGTGTTCCATAGTCTGTTGGTAGATGCTAACAATTGAATTTATGCCGGCTTCACCTAATGTCACTGAAAAAAAGGCCTAGACGGTCACACACTATGTGTTTCCATGCATCTCATTTAAATATTAATTAAACAAGTTTAATGAAGATTATTCATGATTATTGTTTAATAATTATTTAAGGTTGTCTAATCACATTTTGTTCGACAGTAGTTATTCTAGAGAATATATTGTGGGTGAAATAATATATTTATTAGCGAGTAATGTAGTGATATTTATTTAATTATTAAGTGTCATTATTCAAGGTATAATTAATATGGTGGTGGAAATAATTAAAATCGGAAAAAAAGTACACACAATATATATTAATATATACATGCTGTGTAGTTTTCATGTGGATTCCTTAGATATAATAATATTTATTTAATTAAATAATATTTGGTGTAATTAACGGGGTTCATGTCATGTGACAATAATAGTCAATTGTTATTATTAGACATATGGTATTATGAAGAATAAAATGAAATGAATAAATGATTTTGTGTAATTAATTCATTTTATTATTCTATGTAATGAAATCCCAATTATATTATTTTCATTAGACCTAGCCATTTTGTGGTTGTGAACAATGGAACTAGAGAAAGTTCTCAATACAAGATAGAGTACTTTTTCTTCAAAGAACATTGTCATGTTATGAGAGAGATCCTCCTCCTCTGGATAAAGGGGATTGCTTTCAAAGTGGCTCTCAAGGTGAGAAAGGGAATACATCGCAAGAAATGTTTCTTCAATGATAGCACCCATAGATCCCTTCAACGATGTCCAGAGATACGTGGATCACCTGTTGATCACTCCTAGAGGAAGCTTACACTTGTATTCTACGATGAAACAATAGATCACATTGGATAATGATTAGAAACATCAATAGAGAGATAATTCTATCAAGGTAATTCTAGTCTTTTAATTAAATTAATTATAACCAAGATATGATGATCCTCTCTATAGTTTCAGGTCTCCCCTCTTTTTTCATTTCGTTCTTTGTTTTATTTTGAAGATTTGTCATTTTATCATTTCGAAGGATCTCGGATTGATCATTGTTACCATAGAAAATTAAAGGTGGGTACACCCATACAAATGCATCAACTGCACCTAAACTTATAAATGGATCCAAATTCAATAAAAACATTGCAGGGCTATTGCTTTTCCAAAATTTTCTAATAATGTCACCCCTCCTCCATTATAAAAAAGCTTCATCTCCTCCCACTTTCAAACACATCATAATACACATATGTAAGCCATGTTATAAAAAATTACATCTTGTAAATATATACCTTCCTCCTTGAGTCATATATGTGGTCATAAATATGTCCAAGGAATCCCTTTGGTGCAAACCAAAATGAGTTATCTGAATAAGAGGTAACATGCTTCCTCAAGCCCAATTCTTTTATTTTCTTTCTACACCCCCTAGAATATCATTATTTAAGTAATATATAAAAACACCAGTATCCTCGGTAACATGATATTATTTTATATTAAGGGTTTGACATACACTTACATAATCGCCATCTTATGGGTAAAAACATACTATTTACGTGTATAGTGAACAACCGCCTCATGAAAATCTAATTGTTCATTTTTTCATTAACATATATCATGGTTGAAATTACGACGGACAATAAATTAATATATGTAATATATTATATTTTTTATTACTTTAATATATTTTAATCCTATTAAAACAGATAAATTTATACTCTTCATTTTGTTTAAATATGATAATTTCGTTTGAGGAAGTGTGGACTACCGTCCCGTTAAAGGGATGCGATTCGTTCATACACTACATCAAATGTTTTAAGGATGTGTTAATGAACTTATATGATATATATGATATAATAATTTTACTGTAATAACTATATATATACATATATATATATATAATTATATTTCATTTACTCTATTTCTTCTAATAAAACAATAAAATGGAAAAAATGTTCATGCGTACGCACGACCTACCATCTCCATGAACTATGATTTCTATTTCATAATTATATGTACAATAAATTAATATAATTTACACATAATTAATATCCATGATATATATTTAATGTTTTACACTCTAGAAATCGTGATATAATTATAAGGACCGAAATATATAACAAATTAAGACACATGCAAAGAACAAACCAGATATTACCTGAAGTGAAACCCTAACATAAAATTGTTAACAAGAATGTAATATAAGGTAACAAAAAAATATATGTTATTATATATAAAAATATTCTTTTATAATTTTTTTTAAAATTATTTTTATTGTACATAAATCTAATATGAGTACGAAGAGAGTCAAGAAACAAGTTAAGGGAATTTCATCTCACCTTTTATTTACGTGAGATATATGATTTATTCACAACAAATTCATTTTGTGTGGTGTGTATACTTACCATGGATTTATTCTTTTATTATTACTATAATATTTATGGGTATTTAAATATACATTTTATAATATTTATTCTAGTGTGGTTATATTTAAAAAGATACCAAATCGTTAAAGTAATTTATTCTAAATTTTCCTTCTTTGAGACACAAGATTTGTTATGCACCTAAATTCTTTCAAGTGATTTATGTAATGAATTTGAAATTTTATATAATTAATATAGATATTTTAGTGAATTTTTAAGCTTTATTTAATTTCATTTTCTTACATGGGTTGTGTTGTTCAATGTTACCAAGTGGTAATAGTTTTTTGAAACCACTAATCTCATTATGAGTCTGTTTATTATTATGCTTCCTTAAATGAAATATTATTATCCATATCTGAAGAAATATGATTAATTTTCCTCTAATATTGTTATTCATGATATATTAATATATTGGTTCCATTTTTACACTCTTTGGTTCATAGGACAGTTAGGAAAATGTTTTAAAGAATTACTGACTTTACCTCTCTCTTTGGTCAGATATATGTGTTCCATCGAAACCATGTTTTTATAATGGATGAAGAGAATATTCTACTATTATCATATGATATATAAAATAAATTTTTACCCTAGTTTTATTTAATAAAGTGAGATTTTAAAAAAATGAATCCTCATGTCATTTTACAGTTGGTGCGGTTTTGTAATGTTTTTATGATGTAAATGGAATGTTCATCAGATACAGATTTACCCACCGTCATTTCTTTGAAGATTGATTTTCTTGTTTAAAAGGATAAATTTTAAGAACATGATTTTAAAATGTATTTTCAAATAAATTATTTTTAATGTTTTTCAATCTTATTTTATATATTTTCAAAAAAAATTATTCTTATGTGATGTTTCATTTTTTAAGAATAATTGAAAATACTAAAATATAACTCAAAATTATTTTTCAAAAAATTTATTTATAAGGATTAATTATATTTTTAATGGATTTTGAAGTTTCATTAAATAAAGTTTTTATCAATTTATCAAATGTATGCAATTTTAATTAATTTCACATTGATATTGGTTATGATAACCTATCATACCCATGAACGTTTTTACATTAAAAACTTGCTTTGTCTTCCCATATAAAAGATTATAATTTAAATAATCTTATTCCACTTTGATTTTAATTAAATAAAATTTATTCCATTTTTTAAATCATAATAATTTCTAATTTATAATAATTTCAACTTATTCTTTTACTAAAATTGTTAGTGAAGTTTATTAAAATTAATTACAACTATTAAGATGAAATTTAGTTTAACAACGGTCTAAAACCTAATATTAAGAAAAATATGACCTATAAACTTGTCCAAAAGAAATATTATGGAAATATTTAAACCATATTCTCCCTTTTGTAAAATTTTTTCCATTATTGGTTACAATTTCAATTAGAAAATGTTGGTGGTTTTTGCATTATAAAAAATATTACATGAGTTCCACACCTCCTCCACAATTAAAGGCCTCATCTCCTCCCACTTCCATGAACCTCTAAATTCACTAATGCTCAGAAAAGACATTATCAAATATCTACATTAATTAATTACATTTATTATTTAATCCTTCATTTTTGATGAATTAATTTCAAGGATGTATTATGGTGAAAACAAAAAAGTAGTTACCCAAAGAAGCGGTAACATCGTCCCTCAAGCTCCATTATCTTATTTTCACTGTCCATTACCCCCCAATATCCTTATTCGATTACTCAAAAAACAACAACATCATAAATATACTAATATGTTGTTATTATATTAATTCTACATATACATAAACTCAATTCTATCGAATGGGAAACGAACATACTATTTATGTGTATGACGAACTACCGCCTCACAAAACAAAAATCGTTACTTGCTTCTTTACCACCTCTCATGGTGGAAATTATGATAGAAAACATTTTTTATATAATATTTATGGTATTTATAATTTCTTTAATATTATTTAATTAATTTACACCACATATTATTATACTTTCTATCTAGGAGAAATATGATAATTTCGTTTGAGGAAGTGTGGACTAAAGCACCTTAAAAGCGATGTGATTCATTCAAACACTACATGGAATGTATTAAGGATTTATTTAGGGAAATTATATGATATAAATGATGTAATAATTATATTTTATAATTATATATAAATATATATTTATATATATACTTATATTCCTTTTACTCACTTTCTTTAAATACGACTATAATATGAAAACATCATTCATTTGTACGTACGACCTATCTTCTTAATGAATTGTGTATTCCATATCATAATTTTATATCCTATATAGAAATATAATAGACCTATAATGAATATAAATTATATTTATATCATTTTTACCTTCTGGATATCATTGTATATGTATAAGGACCAAATATATAACAAATTAAGACACATTCAATGAACAAACTAGATATTACCTGAAGTGAAACCTTAACATAGAATTATTAACATGTGGGTAATATAAGGTCATAATAAAACCATAAATGGTATTAGATATAAGAAATCTACTCATTAAAATATGAAAAATGAAAGTAAATTTATTATACAGAAATCATGTACGATTACGATGAGAGTCAAAGCACAAGGTAAGGGAATTTCATCTCACGCTTTATTTCATTGAGATACATGACTCATTCACCACTCCATTATTTTTTGGTGTATATAATACACATGAATTTATTATGTGAATTGTATAATTAATACTATCAGTATTTAGTTATCTATTTTATGATCTTTCTGTATTTGGGTTTATGTTTCAAAAGTTAACAAATCTGTGAAGTAATTTTGTCTCAATTTTCCTTCATTAAGACACAAGCCATGATATACACATATGTTTTTATATAAGGTGTATAAACTGACATTGAAATATTATATCACTAATATACTACTTTTCATGATATTTTAATCTTTATATAATCTCATTTTCAAATATGGGTAGTATTATTCAATGTGACCATGAGGTAAGAGTTTATTGAAACAATATCACTATTTATCAAGATTGTCTGTGCTCTCATTTTTGTTGACGAAATCTTATGATCCATATTTCAAAAAAACTCACATATTTTATTATATAAGGTTTATTCTTGATGTCCTCATGTATTATTACCATTTTCCACGTTTATTTACATAATATAAATCAAAAAAAGTTTTTAAGAAAATATTACATTACATATCCGAATAGTCGGACATCAGTGTTCCATCGAAAGAATGGTTTCCAAAAAGGGATTCCTAGAATATTTAAATAATATCCTATGGTCATTGAAATAAATTTTCACCATTTTTTGACCATTTTTATTTTACCAATGGTAATTTTCAATAATTTTTTTAATTTTTTACCATGAAAAATCAAATATTCTTTTTACCTCATATTACGTGTGAGTATTTTAAAAATATCCTTTATTTAATGATTTATTTTCATGTTTAAAAAGTTAAATTTTAAGGAAATTTTTTAATATATATTTTCAATGAAATTGTTTTCAAAAGGTATGCAATATCCTCAAAAATTTTATAAGGAAATAGGCTTTCAAAATATTTTCAATGATTCCTTTATTTTTTTAAAAGTTTTTTTTCCTGAAAATGGTTTTCAAAAGGTTTTATATTTAAAGAAGAATTATTTTAAAGGAGAAATAATAATTTATTATTTATGTGTTTCTAAAATATATTTCATAATTATTTCCCATCGATTGAAGCATCGGTTGGCGTTACCCATTCTTATCTTTTCAAATGATAAAATATTTCCATTCATATTCTTTCCCTAAATGGTTTAAATTTTATTTAATGTTTTTTATGAAATAAGTTTCACTTTCATGGGTTATATATCTATGAAACCTATTTTTTATAGGTTATAATTTTATTAAATGATTATGAAACCTATTTATTTTTTCATAGGTTAAGATATTATTTTAAATTGATGACACCCATTTCATTTCATGGGTTATGATATGGTTGTTTAAGATTTTGTTGGACATGTATGTATAATTTAATAATGAGATGGGTGAGACATATATCTCTCTCTATTGATTTGGGTAATGATAAATATTTTATGATATCCGAGGGTATACATGATAGAATCCCAATAAAAAAGGGGTACATGTTAGGACATCCCCCAATCCAAAAACAAGAGGGTACACAAGAGTAACTCCCAGGCCTGAAAGAAGAGGGTACATATGAGGGAATCTCAAGACCAATGTTGGTACACAAGTGATTATATTAAGCCTATAATGTAACAAAGGTCTTAGTAAGAATCCATAACATATGGATTTTATATGTTTATCTGTCTACCACAATTCCATATTTTATTTATATATTATGATTTGACATCCCATGTTCTTTATTTTCATATGACTCATATATTATGAACTGCAAATATTTATGCAATGATTCATGTTTATTATTTTCGATATGCAGGGTATGATCTTATAATGATCATGATCACATTTTCATATCCTTATGTACATGACAGGCGTACCCATTTATTTTATTTAGCCTTACTGATAATTTGAGATCACCCATTTATTATGTTTCCCTTATCCAAGTTATAGTGAAAGGGTATTAAGTTGAAATACTAAGGGGTAAGATATTATTGGGAAAAGTTTAAGATATTTAATTGAGTTAGCATATTTTGATCCATGTTTCCAAATTCTCTAAACTAATATAGTCTTTGGGAATATGTTTCTTTATATTTTATTTAATTATAAAATATGATATAAAGTCTATGTACATTAACACTGGGTTGTTATAGTTGGTATCAAAGAAAACGTTTAGTCAAAACATAGAAACAATGATGAGAAAACCTTAGTGATAACTATAATGAGTAGGTATAAGTTTAAGGATAAGAAAAAGTATATGAAAGTTATCCTTAATTTCGTTAAAGGATAGAGTGACTGGTTTCGATGAAATAATTCCCTATATAGATAATAAAAATCAATGTGGATCTAGAAAAAATGTACCTAGGGGTAAAAAACTTGACAAGATGTCCCGAGACAAACTCAGGGAAATATAGTACATGACAATAGGCCTTTCTGGAGATCTAGTTTTACAATCTTAGGGGATACACTTTGGGAAATCACAATCTCTTCATGAACCATCATTATGATTTTAAATATAATTTGAATGTGAATATCCTATGATAAACCTAATAATTCATTAATTAAAAGATAGGAGTCATGATTTAGACATCCTATTTGTAATTTTTCAGGATTGTGTGGTTTTATTATATGATATGTGTTTCTCACCCTTTGCATTATAATTTTAGTAAATGAAGATAATAGGAGGGAACATGGTTAAATTTGAGTGTTTTGAATGTGAAAAGTACGTGAATTATGCAGATTGATTTCCCTAGTGGGTGTTTATTATACTTCTAAAGGCAAATAGATCACATATTACATGTAAAAGGTATGTAATGTTCTTCTAGTATTGCATATATTAAACATAAAAAGCATGGTTGGATTGAGGTTGATGAACCATAATACATGATTCATATTTTAGATGATAGGAATGTGGTATAAATGAATAATTTGATGATTCCTAAGCAATGATTTAATAATAAAGCTGGATGAAAGAAGTATTTATGTTTTAGTAATTCAAATACTATTTTAAATGAATCACAAAATATATAAGTATTTTAAAGATAAGTTTTTAGTAAGGACTAAAAAGTACACATTGAATGGTGATGATGAATTTGAACAATGATATTTATATTAAGGGAATTTAACCCTTAATGATATCAATATAATTTAAAATAAGGAATCAGGCATGTTTATAACACATATTTATGGTAATTCAGGTTATTACCATATTTCAAGATAATAATTGATAAATGTATTCACAAGTTTGGATTGTGAAAACCAAGAGATACATTGTGGTATATGGGGGATAAATATTAAGATTATTTTGTTACATTCCCTCTATTTTTTTTTGTATTTTCATCTTTTAGACGGTCTGTAAGGTTAACTATTTATGTAAAGAGTAAAAATAAACTTTTGGATGAAGTTATGGAGAATAATGTATTATCTATCCACATAAGGATTGTTGAATATATGGTAAATTATTATAAAAACATGGTTTTAATGATAACTGATGAAAAATGGGATAGCATATCATGTATCTCATGATCTATTAATGTTTTGGGAATGAAAAATCCAGATTTATTTCCTATAATAATAGATGGAGTGAAAGATGATCATGTCACAATGAAGGATGAGATTTTACTAAATCAGGTATGTATATCTTCTCATGAAAATCCTCTAACCCATGAGAAAGGATATAAGGAATAAACCATAAAACATTACATAATATTGAATGAAATGAATAATTCATATTGAGGATTTTTTCAGGTTTAGAGTTTTAGAGAATTAGGATAAAACTATATAATCTCAAAAGATTAAAAAGTAGACACTTCTACTCAATTTCCATTTTTTGAAAAAATAAAAACTCTTGAAAAAAATCATTCATGTATAGTTCCATGTTTTATACAACATGACTTTTCCTTGATCCCATCCTTGATCCTATTCGTCTTTAAGTCCTATGAAAAACATTTTAAAACATGGGATGAGCATAAAAAGCTCAGTAAGGGTTATAAAACAAAGAATGAAAATATTAGTTCAACATTACATATGTAACATAAGTTCATTAACATACCTCATGAAATCATATGACTTATGAATAACACATAGAAAACATAAATCATAAATGTAACTTGTGGCATCCATATCATACTTAAATTGTAGCTATCACAACTACATAGGGAGTTACATTGGGAATACCAATCACAATATATTACCTAATTCTATTTAGAGAAACATTCACGTTTACCTCTGTCACATTACCCAATTCATTGGAGAGAAATATCGGGCTCACCCGCCCTAGGTTTATCACGTAACCACCAGTATAAGTAAACAATGCCCAAGAACCATAAAATATTCATAAAACATAAAATTAAAATAAAGCAAAGATAACATTTCCATATTTAATAAAAATATATCATCTAAATATATTGAAATAATAAATCTATTATCAAAAAAAATTTCAAAACCAAAATAAGTAAAAGAGTATATGGTATTTATTTTCCTTTTAAAAACATTATGGCTTGTTAAGGAAGCCAAAGATCAAATAATACTCGTGGCATCAGAAAGGTCATTGTCACTGTGTACGTTATAAATAAAAATTCTTTTTTTATCATTTAGTTAAATTATTCATAGAAAAATATTCCCTTATAATGAAATTAAAATTCAAAGGTGTTTATAAAGTGTATAAAATAAAATTGTGCATTAAAACAAAATATGCCTCAATGAAAGGAGATTGAGACGAAGTCCCTTACCTTGTGTCCGACTGGACCCGTTTGTCTTTTAATCTCTTCAATAATAAATGAAAATTAATTAATACTTTATTAGGAACCTTTTTCAACTTTATTATTCCTTTTATATCACTTATTACCATGTTATAAACATTATGTAATCATTTAAGTTATTAACGGCTATTTCGTCGATATTTGGTACCTGAGAAAAAATTAACACCTTATAATTACAAGTTGTCCATGTCTCCAACAATAAATTATATCTAGAATGAAATTCATGAATTAGATATCAAATAAATCATATATATCTAGTATATATAAGTATTTATAATAGTACATAACATTTGGAGATAAGAAATGAAATGCAACATTCATGGAGACGGTAAGCCGTACGTACGCATGAATGCTACTTTCATTTCTACTTCGTATATTAATGGAATTAACTCAGAATTATACCTAGTTATATTATAATTCCAGTATAATATCATATATAATACAATTAACACTATCCTTTATAAATCCCACAAATGGTATTAACGAGTCATATCGCTTTGAGGTGGCGGTAGTCCGCACTTCCTCAAATGAAATTATAACATTTTCCAACTATGGAAAGAATTAAGGTATGTATTAATGAAAAATATAGAAGAATAAAAAAACATAATATATAGCATATATTAATATAGTTCCATATTAATGGCCACCATGTGAGGAGGTAGGAGATAATTGAACAATCATCGCTTCGTGAGGCGTCAGTTTTCCATTCACAGAAAAAATATGTTTTTCACCCATTAGATAGATATTTGTGTAATTGTAGTTATAATCCTTCTCATAACAACATATTATTATATTGAGTATATTTGTGTTGTTATGAAATAAAGGTATAAAATTTTTTAGGGGGACGGAAAAGTAAAATAAAAGAAAAGAACTTAAAAAAGATGTTTCTTTTAAATCGGGTAACTCTCGTTCGTTTGAACCAAAAGGGTTTCTTGAATTGTTTTATGCCTAAGGTAAGGCATCTAGGATAAAAAGAGGGATTTTGGAAGCTTATTGGATCAGATTTTACATGACACCACAACTTGAGAAGTGTGCGAAATGGGATAGAAGTGAGGGCTTTTAATAAGGGAGAGGAGGAACTCTTTAGGAAAGTTTTAAACAATTATTTTATTATAACTCCATCATCAATTTCAAATGGTCAAATAATCATTAAAGTCGATGTTAATATGACTCATGGTTGAAATAAAATCATTCAATAACAGTTGTATATGTTTTGTATATTATTTTAGTATTTATAATCTTATTTACTTGAATCATTCAATAATGTGGAAAATATTGCATCATTATTTTTTCATAAATAATATAATTTATTTGATGTCCAAATTTTATGAAAAAATACCATGATGTAGGAAATAGTTTTAGATTTACAATGAATATTTATAGTCATAAGGATAACTTATATATCCCCATGTAAAAATTGATTTACTAAATTATATTTGTCTGTGCCATTTTTGTCTTTACTTTAAATTAACAGACATAACGTGTCATTATTACTCCCTTGTTGCTCCATGGGGTCCCAAATTCGTCCCAAGGATGTCGATGGTTGGCTATGTATCATCCAAAAATATTAGGGCAAATTTTAGAGTAATTTAATATTATTATAATATTATATTTTCCCCTTATTTACTATATTTACCTGTTAATCATGGTAAATAAAATATTTATTGAAGTAAATGTTTAAAATTTCTAGAAATAAAAGTTACCTATTTACAAAATTTGGAACTACTGATTCCAAATATGGAATCCATTTTTCTAAATTCAAAACACAAAATTGGCAGAAATTAACTTAAAACTAATTCCTGTTGTCGAAACAAAAAGTGTGTTTTGAATAAATAATAACTATCAAAATATTGACACTTTTTAATGTCCAATTTCAACGTAAAATTAATTCCAATGTCCAAAATTCGATTAAATAGTAAACATATATTCTAAATACACTTTAGAAACAATTACAAATATAATCTAACCATATAAATTAATTATATTAAAAGGCACTTTTGAATTAAAATAATGTATTTTTTACTATCTATTAAAAAATTAACTTTATCCGAAAAATACAAAAAATTTACCCAATGTAAATTTTGATGTCCCAAATCTAAATTTGAAATCTATTTTGTCAAATATAACATATAAAAATGACCAAAACTATTTTTAAAGAGGGTTCTCCATCAAAAGGTGGCAAATCAACCTTTTAAAGAATATTAGAGTATTTATGGTTAGATTCATTCACATTTTAAGCCTCTAAATTTTATTCTATAAATGTAAAAACATTTTACAAACTTGTATAATCATATTTCAGTTATTTCTATTCATTCCCACTAATACAATGGCTAGGTATTAACTACCATTTAAAATAATAATATTATATTATTAGTGTGTAATGTAAGATTTCAATGAAACCATCTATTGTGTATTGGGTATGCTATCGAACATAGCATCACCTTTAAAGTAAAATTAATATTTAATTCACAAATATTAATAATCATTAAATAGTATAATTAGTTATTTACATGGGAGGTTACATCCTTCCCCCCTTTAGGGAATTTAATCCTCACAATTTTTATTAACATATCAAATAAATGGGGGTATTTATCCCTCATAATATTTTCAGATTCCCACGTTGCCTCTTCAACCATATAGTTTTTCCACAAAACCTTTACCTAAAAAATTACCTTATTCCGCAACACTTACCCTCTAAGGTCAAGAATATGGACTGGTTGTTCCTCATAGGAGATATTCTCTTACAACTAAACTACTACTAGGCTTAAAACATGAGATGGATCTGGCACATACATTCTCAATATTGAAACATGATAAACATTGTGTACATGAGATATACTTGGGGTGAAAGCCACTCTATATGCAATTGATCCATCTTTCTCTAGGATTTCATAAGTTCCAATGAACCTCAGACTCAATATTCCCTTCTTACCAAAACTCTTCCCACATTTCCATAGAGAAACTTTGAGAAAGACACGATCACCTACCTCAAAAGATAGATCCTTCCTTCAGTTATCCGCATAGATTTTCTGCCTGCTTTGTGCTATTCTCATGTTCTTTTGAATCAAATGACCTTTTTCTACCATCTATTCTACCTATTATAGTCCCATCAACTTTCTTTCACCAACTTCATCCCAAAAAGATGAAGTTTGACAACACTTTCTATATAATGCCTCAAATGGAGCCATCTGTATACTGGAATGAAAACTATTATCATATGAAAATTAAACCAAATAAATATTATGGTCCAAAGATCCATGGTAATCCAGTGAAGAAGATTGTATCATATCCTACAAGGTCAGAATTTTTCTTTCTAACTGCCCATCTTGTTATGGATGAAAAGCTGAACTAAAATTTAATTCAGTACCTAACGACTCCTGAAGGCCTTTAGAAAAGTTATAAGTATACCCGGGATCACGATCAGATACAATGGAGAGGGGAACACCATGCAACATGACTATCTCTTTAACATACAACTGAGAAATTTAATTTAGAGAAAATGTATCTCGAATAGGAAGGAAATGAGCAAATTTAGTCAATTGATCCACAATAACCCAGATTGCATTGTTTCCTCTAGATTTCATTGGTAATCCCACAACGATGTCTATGAATATATTTTCCCATTTCCATTCTAGCGTTGGAAAAGACTGAAGCATCCCTTTCAGTAACTGCCACTCTACATTAACCTGCTGAAAAGTCAAACACTTCACAGTAAAATCGATAATATCTCTTTTCATTCCATCCCACTAGTAATACTCTTAAAGATATCTGTACATATGAGTACTATTAGGATGAACTGAAAACGGGAAACTATGAGATTCACATAACAACTCATTCCTTAACAATGAATCACAAGGCACAGATAACATTTTCAAAACCTCAAAAACACAATCATTATCAATGTTAAATTCAGGCAACTTACCCTTCTGAAACAACTATAACATATTCTGTAACTCACTGTCTTCAATCAACACTCGCTTAATTCTTTCTAACGGAGATGATTCCTCTGACACCTGAAACAAAATAGAAGAATTTCTTGCACCAACAACTTTTATGTCAATGTTAATCAAATAAAAAACCAAATAATCTCGTTCCAAACATAGCATTGTTAGTGAAGAACTACTTTTTCGACTCAAATAATTATCCACTTTATTTTCATTTCCGGGATGGTAATGGATCATGAAATAATAATTCATGATTAATTCCAAACATATCCTCTATCTCATTTTTAATTATTTTTGATTTAATATATACTTCAAGCTTTTGTGGTCAGTATATATTTCACATTTCATTCTATACAAATGATGCCTCCAAATTTTTAAAGAAAAAACAACAACATCAAATTATGAATCATGTGTAGGGTAATTTAACTCAAGAGGTTTCAACTGATGTGAAGAATTAGAAATTACATGACCATTCTGCATAATGACACAACCAAATCCTTTCAACAAAGCATCACTATAGATAAAAAACTCACCATTTCTGGAAAGAAGTTCCAAAACTAAATATTTCACCAATATTATTTCTAATTCTGGAAAACAATCATCACATTCTTTTTTCCATATGAACTTAACAACTTTTCGAGTTATCTTAGTCATTGGACTAGATAACCTTGAATTGTTTTTGACAAACCTTCGGTAATAACATGCCAAACCAAGAAAACTATGAATCTTGGTAATATTTGTGGGTCTTGGCCATTCTTCAAAAAAAAATTTGAGTAGGATAAATAGTTATGCCATTTTTTAAAACAATTTGACACAGGAATGAAATTTGTTTTAACCAAAAACCACACTCACTGAATTTCCCATATAATTTTTCATTTCTTTTATGCTTTTCAAGACAACCCTTAAATGACTTTCATGCTCATCTTTACATTTCAAAAAAACAAAAATATCATCAATGAACACAACCACAAACTTATCCAAGAACTCATAGAGAATTATATTCATAAGATCCATGAATACAACAGGTGCATTGGTTAACCCAAAAGGCATAACTACAAATTTATAATGGCCATATCTCGTATGAAATGCAGTCTTCAGAATATCTGCTTACTTTACTTCAACTGATGGTACCCCAACCTCAGATCAGTCTTCAAAAAATACTAGGCTCCCTAGAGCTGATCAAACAAATCATCGATATGAGGAAAATGATACTTGTTCTTAATAGTGATGTTATTCAATGATCTATAAAAATGTAAAGTCTCATTGAACCAACTTTTTTTAATAATTAAGACATAAGAACCCCTTGGTGATGTGCTAGGTCTAATAAAACTTTTATCTAAGAACACCTGCAATTTCTTCTTTAACTCTAAAAGTTCAATTTGATCCATTCGATAACGGAGTTTTGAAATTGGTTTCACATTAGGAACTAAATCAACAATAAATTCAACTTCCTGAAAATGTATAATAACATGAAACTCATCAAGAAAAACATTAAGGTACTAATTTTCCACTGTAAAATCATTAATCTCAACACTGCCTTTATTTTCAACAATATGTTCAAGGTAACATTCGTTTACAACTTTTACTAGTTTCTCAGTTTCTTGATATGTTATAAAAAGTAAGGGTTCATTCTTGTACAAAAACTGAAAAAATTTCTAAAAAGAAACTTGTTTTTCTATACAGTCAATCTTAGCATGATAAACAGAAATCCACTATATAACCAAAATAACACCAGACTCTACTAGAGAAAAAAAAATAAGATTTTTAGGTAGATTCTTCATGCACACCAGGACTTTAAGGTTTATATAATTTTTTTGTACCAACATTTCCTCCAATCCTTTTTACCATAAGTTCAATATTTATATCATGAGATGGAATTCCCAATTTACTAGAAGATTTCTTAGAAATAAAGTAATGTGTAGACCCTGAATCAAAAAATACCTTGGAATAATCTGAAAAAACAAATAGTGTACCTGATACTACTTCATTCAATGGAAGAACAACTATTGAAGTAGTTGCAAATGATTTCACAACCCATTTCTGCTTGTAGTCTGGCTGCTTTCCCATAGTTGAGTTCTTCTTTGGACACTCATTTTCATAATGACCCATTTCATTGAACTTGATTCATTTTGCTGATATTAAATCATATTTTGTCTTACCATTACCTTGATCTTTTTCAGTGCAATTTTGATCCTTATGTCCAATTTTACCACATTTGTAGTACTTAACAGAATTCATATGACATTCCCTATATTTATTTTTACCACAATTTTGACAAATTGTAAACCTAAGTTTCTTACCATCAGAATTTTTTGAAGAGTTCTTCTCTTTCATCTACCACCTATACCTCTTATTATGTTGTTTTTCAAAGAACACATGATCATCAAAATACTCCATTTCCACCTTCTTCACACAACGAACAAGTTTTTCATAACTTTTTAACTCTTGAAAAGGAAACTACCTTTGATAATTTGTATTTAATCCTAAGAGAAAATGGATGATTTTACTATCAAGATCTCGTATGAAATTTAGAGCATACCTTGAGAGTGGAGTGAATTTTTCTTCATAAGCAGCCACTAAGTCATCCTCCTGCCTCAATTCTAGGAATTTGTTTTCCATCCTAAGTCGAACCTTAGAAAATATTTTTCAAGGAACATACCTTTGAATTCATCCCAATCAAGAGCATAAATCTCCTCAAAACCCCTGATATTTTTTACCGTATACCACCACTGATAAGCTTCACCCTCAAAACTGTTAATAGCAAGACTAAACATTTGTTGTTCTGAACACCCCATGAAATCAAATTTTTTTCCAGTGCATTAATCCACCCTTCTTCTATCACAGGGTCAGATGATCCTTTGAATGATGTGGGATGTTACCTCATGAAATGATCAACTACTGAGAATTAGGACATAACTATTACATATCAAAAGATTACAAAGTAGAAACTTCTACTCAGATTCAATTGAATTCACAAAATAAAAAATCTCAAAAAAGAGAGTCATGTCCAGTTCCTTGTTTTAGAAAGAAATACTTTTCCTTGATCCCATCCTTGACCCTTTTCATCTTTAAGTCCTATGAAATACATTTGAAAACATGGGATGAGTATAATAATCTCAGTATGGGTTATAAAACAAAGAATTAAAACATTAGTTCATCATTACATACATATCATAAGCTCTTTAATATACCTCGTGAAATCATAAGATTTATGAATAACATATTGAAAACATAAATCATAAAGTTAACTTGTGGAATCCATATCATATTTACATTGTATCCATCACAACTACGTAGGGAGTTACATTTGGAATGCCCATCACAGTATATTCCCTAAATCTCTTAGGAGAAACATTCACGTTTACCTCCAACAAGTTACCCAATTCATTATAGAGCTATCTCGGGCTCACCCTCCCTAGGTTTATCATAGAACCACTCGTATACGTAAGAAAATACCAAGAATTATAACATATTTATAACACATAAAATAAACATAAAGGAAAGATACCATTTCCACATTCTAATAACACTATATCATTTAAATATATTGACATAAAAACTCCATTATCAAAACCATTTTCATTGAAAAATATGTAAAAGAGTTTATGGTATTTATTTTCCTTTTAATAACATTACATCTTGTTATGAAATCCAAAGATCAAATAATACTCGCGGCGATGGAAAGATCGTTGTCACCATGTATGTTAAAAAGAAACATTTTTTTCATTTAGGTAAATTCTTTGTAGAAAAAGATTCCTTTTGAAAGAAATTAAAAGTTAAAGGTTTTTATAAAGTTTGTAAATGAAAATTTTCTATTAAAACAAAAAATTCTTCAATAAAAGGAGATTGAGACGAAGTCCCTTACCTCGTCTCCGACTTGACCCGTTTTTCTTTATTCTCCTGAATAAAAAATGAAAGTTAATTTATACTTTATTAATAACCTCTTTTAATTTTATTATTCATTTTATATCACTTATTACCAAGTTATTAACATTATTTAATCATTTATGTTATTAATGGTTGTTTCATCGATATTTGGTACTTGAGTAAAAATGATCACCTTATTATTAAAAATTATCCATGTTTCCAACAATTAATTATCTCCAGAATGATAATAATGAATCATATATAATATAAATCATATATATATAGTATATATTGGTATATATAACAATACATAACATTTGGAGATAAGAAATGAAATGCACCGTTCATGGAGACAATAAGCCGTACGTACGCATGAATGCTAATTTCATTTTAATTTCATAATATAATGGAATTAAAACATAATCATAACATGGTATATTATAATTCTAGTATAATATCATATATAATACCATTAAATATTTCATTTATATGTCCTACATACAGCATTAACAAGTCACATCACTTTGAGGGGGCGGTAGTCTGCACTTCCTCAAATGAAATTATCACATTTACCCACTATTGAAACCATAAAGGTATGATATAAATGAAAAATACAGTAGAATGAAGAAAATATAAACATAATATATATCATATATAAATATAGTTCCATATTAATGTCCACCATGTGAAGTGGCAGGAGATAATTGAATAATCATCGCTTCGTGAGGTGTTAGTTTTCCATTCACAGAAATAGTAAATGTTCTTCAACCATTAGACAGAGGTTTCTATAAGTGTTGTTAGAATAATACTCATAAAATCATCATATTATATTGATGATAATGGTGATGTTATAAAATAATGGAATAAAAAGAGTTTAGGTGGTTAGAGAAGTAAAATAAAACAAAAGATCTTAAGGGAAGACGTTACCTTTAAATCGGGTAAATCCCTTTGGTTTGAACCAAAAGTGGTTCATTAAGTGTTTTATTACTAAGGTAAGGCTTAGAGGATAATTATATAGATATTGGGAGCTTATTGGAGCATTGGTTTCCTGATTGAAGGGCTTTAGAAGTGTGAGAAATTGCATAGAAGTGAGGGATTTTTATAAGCCAGAGGAGGGGCTCTTTAGGAAGGTTTGAAACAATTATTTTATTATAACCTCATATTCATTTTCAAAAGATAAAATAATTGTTAAAATAAAATTTAAAATGAATAATGGTCATAATAAAACCATCCAATAAAAATTGGATAGGTTTTGGATAATGTTTTAATATTTATAATTGATTTATTTAAATCATTTATTAATGAGGCAAATATTGCATCATTATTGTGTCATAAATAATTTAATTTATTTGATGTCCAAAAATTATTAAATAAACCATGATGTAGAAAATATTATTATCTTTACCCGGAATATATATATATTGGAAAATATAACTTATATAGCCCCATGTAAAAAATAATTTACTAAAAGATATTTTTTATGTCATTTTTCTCTTCACTTTAAATTAATTAATATAAATTGTCATTATTACTCCCAAGTGGCTCCTTGGGGTCTACAATTCGACCCAAGGATGCCCATGGTCGGATATGTATCATCCAATAGGATTAAGACACATGTTAGGGTAATTTAATATTATTATAATATTATATTTTACCATTATTTACTATATTTATCTTTTAATCATGGTAAATAAAATACTTACTGAAGTATATATTTAAAATGTATAAACATAAAAGTTACCTATTTAAACAATTTGGACCTATTAATTCCAAATATTTCATTTATTTTTCTATATTCAGAACCCAAAATTGGAAGAAATTAATTTATAATTAATTCCCACTATTAAAAGAAATCATGTTTTTAAGAAATAATAAATTATCAAAAGATTTACACTTGTTTATGTTCAATTTCAAAGTGAAAATAATTCCAATGTACAACATTATATTATCTAGTAAAAATATATTATAATTACACATTATAAATAATTAAAAATATAATATGACCATATAAATAAATAAGATTAAAAGGCACTTTTGAATGAAAATACATTATTTTTCACTTTTTATTAAGAATTGAACTTTATCAGAAAAATACAAAAAAATTACCCAAAGTAATTTTTTTGTCCCAAATATATAGAATAATTTTATTTTGTCAAATAGAACATATAAAAATGACAAAAACTAGATTTAATGGCAGTTCTCCATCAAAAGGCGGAAAATAGACCTTTTAAAGAATATTAGAGTTTTTATGCTTAGATTCATTCACATTTTAGGCCTCTAAAATTTATTAGATAAATTTAAAAACATTTTAAAAACATGTATATTAATATTTTAGTTATTTATATTCATTCCCACCGATACAGTGGCTAGGCATTAACAACTATTTAAAAGAATAATATTCTATTATTAGTGTGCAACATAAGATTTCAATGAAACTCACTGTGAGTATTTGGTACGCTATCGAACATAGAATCCCATTTAAATTATAATTAATATTTAATACACAATTATTAATAACCATTCAAATGTATTATTCTTTATTTACTTGGGATGTTACAAAGGATCCAGAAATCGAAAACTTTATCACATCACTATTTTTACGATGAATCAGATAGTCCCATAGTACAACACAAATTTATAGATTTTTGATTGTTAACATTGTTTGGATGTTGTTCGGTATCACTCTAAATCAAAATATCCAGGTTATATTTCACTTCCAAGTCCATTTTTCACTTTATATCTACATTCTCCCACATATAAACCAAGTTATATGTTACTTTTGGTAACCATTTTGTTTCCAACATTCTTTTTCAAAATAAGTTTTAGTATTCATTTTTACGATGTGAGTTTCTAAGAATGAAACATTTAGGAATTAAAATATTAATAACCTAGTGATAAATTAATTTTAATGGGGGTTGAATGTATATCTACATGATTTTGTGAATTAATTTTTTGGAATTAATGTATTCTTTTTGTTATTTTTCCTTTCACATAACTCTAAAAAAGTTATTATATATATACATTAGAGCACTAAGTATATCTAGAGTTATATAAAATATAATTTTAATCATGTACTATATGAAATATAAAGGTTATATTTCTCTATATAGAAAACTTAGGTTAAGTTTCATTAAATGCATGATTGGCTTTCATAGATGGCCTGTGTAACACCCAAGACCGTGTTTTAACACACAATAAAATTTTAATAACATATTATTATTTAATATATTAATACATAACCTAAAAATTATGTTATATGTTATTAATATTATTAAATATATTATGAAATCCTATAGTTTACACAAATAAAAAATGAAATCATTAGTTACAATGAACCAATTGAATGTAAAGGGAATATTTTTATAGAAAGATATTTTTGTGCTCACAAAGCTATTTTATCCTAATAAATTAAATTAATTATAATTAGTGGGGTATATTTCAGTAATATATATTATATAATCAAAATAATAATTTTAATATTAATATAATAGAATATATAGTAATAATATAAGAACAAACCAAATTTTAGAAACAAAAAACATATATTTTTATTAAGGCACTTTTACCACATTTTGATGATGAACAAATTTTATATATAAATTGTTGACCTTTGAAAAATTTTATATTTCAAAATTTACCTAATTTTTTAAAAAGAATCATAAAAACTAGGTTAGGGAATTTTTTTGGTATTTTTATCTGATGTTTCATTTTTTTAATGAATAATGAAAATAATGAAATCTAATTGAAAACTACTTTTTCAACTGATATATTTAAGGGTAAAATATAATTATAATTTATTTTTTATTTAATTATATAAATGTTTTATCAATATATCTATTTTATTTATTTGGAATTAATTTCACATTGAAATTGGATATAAAAATCCAGGAAAACTATTGAAAGTGTTTACATTAAAAACTCACTTTGTGACCCCATCTATGAGATTAAAATTTAATCTAATTTATTTCACTTATTTGATTTCAATTTGAGGGAAAAGTTAAATATTTGGAATAATAATAATTTATAATTTATAATAAGGTAATATTATTGTTTTACCAAACATATTATTGAATGTAATTAAAATTAATTATAATGATTAAAATGAAATTTAGATTAACAAGGGACTAAACACTAAAACAAAGGCCTAATATGACCTAGAGACTTGAAAAAAATCCATTGGATGGGAATATCTATAACATATCCTCAATTTTATATTCTTGGAACAATTATTTGATCCACTTTTAAAAACTATGGAAGGGTTTCCCATTTTCTAAAATATTACAATAGTTGCACTGCTCCTCCACTATTAAAGGCCTCCCCTCCCCCCACATCCACACACCTATAAAAACAATTAATAATAGAAAATATCATCCCAAATATATCTAAAACATACCTAAATTACTTCTTGAATCCTACGATTGGGAATAAAAATATCCATTGGTGTCCTTTGGTGAAATCCAAATGGAGTTACCCAAAGAAGAGGTAACATCCTCCCTCAAGCTCTATTGTCTTATTTTCATTCTCCATCTCATCCACTATCATTATTAATTTATTATTCAAATAAACCAATATCATAAATGTAATGATGTGTTTTTATTCTAATAATTATACCTACACAAACACACACTTCCATCTAGTTGGTAATGAACATACTATTTATGTGTACGGTGAACTACCACCTAACAAAATAATGATTCTCCATTCTTCATTTACCCCCAACAAGGGTGGAAACTGTAATGGAAAAAATATTTTTATATAATATTTATGATATTTATAATTTCTTTAATCATATTTAATTTTCTTAAATCACATATCTTTATAATTTCTATCTTGTTTGAATATGAATATTTCGTTTTAGAAAGTGTGCACTACTACTCCCTCACAGCAATGTGATTCATTCACACACTACATTGAATGTATTAACAATGTTTTTATTAAAATCATATGATATATATGATATAATTATTCTTTTATAACATTGAAATATATATATTATAACACATCATTTACTCTCTTTCTTCAAATTACACAATAAATAAAAAACAATGTTCATTCTTATGCACGACATACCGTCTCTATGAATGGTGTATTACATTTTAAACTTATATATACTATTGATTATTATAGTAAACATATACTGAATATAAATTATATTTATATAATTTGTTAAATTCCGGAAAGCATGATATATGTATAATGACCTAAGATATAACAAATTAAAACACATGCAGAGAAAAATAAGATATTACCTAAAGTGAAACATTAACATAGAATTGTTAACAATAGGGTAATATAAGGCCATAATAAAAAATCTGGGATTATATATAAGAATATTCTTTTATAAAATATTTATAATAAAATTATATTTATTATATATAATCTTGTATGCCTACAATGAGAGTCAAGGCACAAGGTAAGGGAATTTTATCTCACTCAATATTTCCATGAGATACATGGCATATTCACTACTCACATATTTTGTGTGGTGTATATACTAAACCTAAATATATTATATAACTATTATAATTTATTATATGTGTCTTTAAATAAAAATATTGTGATGTTTCTATCATGGGTTTTATGATTCAAAATTTACCAAATTGGTAAAGTAATTTTGGATCAATTTTTCTTCTTTGAGACCCATTCCATGTCATACACCTATGTTTTAATACATGTTTTATAAACATACTATGAAAAGTTATAACATTAATCTACTTATTTTCATGATATTTAAAATATCTATGAAATTTCATTTTCTTACACGGGGAGTATGATTCAATGATACCATGTGGTAAGATTTTTAAAATCAGTCTCACCGTTTACTGAGATTATTTATGATCACATTTTTATTGATGAAATATTTTGATCTATATTTTATGAACACTCATGAGTTTTATTATCCTCATGTTAGTATTAATTTTTTCATGTATTAGTAAATTTTTTCCAATCTTTTGTACTTAAGATGATTTAGAAAATGTTTTGAAGATACTATGATTATACCTCTCTATTAGATCATAACTCTTGGTTGCTTCAAAACCATGATTTCTAAAAAAGGATTACTAGAATATTTAAATACTCTTCTATTATCATTAAAATATATATTTGTCCTTTTTTTCATTTAAAAATACATTTAAGGGTATATTTTTATCACTTTCCGAAAAAGCATTTTTCCCATTCTTTTTACCGTGCTAAATGAAGTATATTTTTACCTTGTACAAAACATACATATTTTACTATAATACTTTATTTGATTATTTTTTTCAATATTTAAAATGTTTATTTTTAGGAAAATTTTTAAAATTGATTTTCCAAGAAATTGTTTTCAATTATTTTTGACGATCCTCTTACATTTTTTGAAGGAAAAAATATTTCAAAATGTTACCATTTATTACTCTATAAGTTTTATTGATTATTTTAATTAAAATAGTTTTAAAAAGGTATTATGTTTTAAGAAAAAAATTAAATTAAGAAAGGATAATTTCTTAATGAAGTGTTTAAAAAATATCTATGTAAATTATTTCCCATCTAATATAACATCTATTGGTGTTACATGTGCCTTTATAGGGAAATGATTAAATTCATCCATTCATATTATATATCTAAATGTTTTGTGTTTAATTTCATGTTTTTTAATAAATTATATTTTATTTCATGGGTTATATGTCTTTGAATCCTTTTTATTTCAACAGGTTATGCTGTAATGAAATTATTATGAAACTAATTTCATTTTTCAAAGGATAAGGTTCGATTTCATGTTCTTGACACACATTTAATTTCTTGGGTACTATTATAGTTGATTATGATTTTGTGGTGCATATATGTTTGATATCATTATGATATTTTTGGGACCTATATCTCATTTCAATTAATTGGGTAGTAATAAATGTTTAATGAGATTAAAAGGACCACATGAGGACATCCCACAAGCCTGAAACAGTAGAGTAAACAAGTGGACATTCCCATTATGAAGAAAGATGGTATAGAGGAGGACATCCCAATCCAATTACAATATGGTACATGGGAGGGAGAAAAAGGCCTTAAGTGGGTAAATAAGGGATTATCCAATGAATAAAATGGTACAAAGGTCTTGGTAGGATGCCTTGACATAGGTATTTCATATGCTTATGTGTCTGCCACAATTCAATGTCTTATTATTATGTTATGATTTCATGGATGATTTTATTTATTTCATCATGATTCATGTCTTATAAAATGTAAATATTTTTTTGATTATTTCTATTTATTATTTTTATATGCAGGTTATGATCTTTTAATAATCGTGATCACATTCTCATTCCCTTATGTTCATGAAATTATTATTAATTTTCTTTATTTAGCCTTACTAAGAATTTTAGCTCACCTATTTGTTATGTTTTTTTCCTCAAGATATGATTAAAGGTTTTTAAGTATTAATAATAATGGGGAATATAGTTTTGAGAAACATTGAAGATATTTCACTGATATAGAATATTTTTTTCCATGTTTCAATAACACTAAAATACTATTGTCTTTGGGTGTCTGTTTTTCTAATTCTTTAAGTATAAAATAAATATTATTTAATGTATATATAAATTAAGAATGGTTCATTATTGGTGGAATCATAATGAAGTTTTAGTCAACCTTTAGAAACTATACTGAGAAAACCTTAGTGAAAATTCTATTGAATATGGATAAGTGTAAGGATAAGAAAGAGTATAGAAAGTTATCTTGGAATTTTAGTAAAGGATAGAGTGAGTGGTTTTCGAGAAAGAAAACCAAATGTGGATAATACAAGTGGACGTGTCACTAGAATAGATGTAACTAGTGGTAATAACTCTGAAATGATGTCCCGGGTCTAACTCAGTGTAATCTAGTACATGAAAATGGGAACCGCAACACACCTGGTTTGAAACTCCAAGTGTATGTGATTTGGGAATTAAAAAAATTATCACAAACCATCATGATGTTTTTAGTTATCCAAATGGATTAGAATATTATCCTCACTAAGAAAACATAAAAGTTTAAATTCTTTATCTGTATAATGAAGGGTCATTAAGAAAAATCTTTATTCTGTGTGGAACGCTTCTGAAGAGAATCAATAAGGTGGTAAGAGAAATGGTTATATAGCTGATAATGATGAGACTATATAGGAAAACTCAAAACAAATAGGCATTAAGTAATAAGAAGAGTTATAATTCTTATGACTTATGGATTTAGTTGAATAATAAAATGGTCTATGTATTTTTATTCATGAATTTTTTAGTATGAATGGTGAAATATGAAAGGATTATTCAGTTTATGTTTTCTCACTAAGGATTTACAAGATTATGTTGAATGTTTTCGATGGACTAGATATGTGATTTAAGGACAAGGGGATATTTTTAATAAGGGAAAATGGAACTTAATTTGTTCTTTATGTTAAAATAATGTTATTGGGATAATGATATTTTGGATAGGAATAAGTACTTAGGACAGTACTAAATACCATGGAAGTAATTAATAATTCATTAACAAGTGGTTTATGCTATCAAAATTAATTTTTTTGGGATTTAAGTAAAATATACATTATTCCTTGTAATAAGGAGACATGAATGTTTACAATAAGGATTTATGATTCAGATTATTACCATGTTTCAAGAGAATATATCATTAAGGTATTGACGTGTACCAAATTTCACAACCAAGAGATACATTGTGATATAAGGGGGCTAATCATTAGATGATTTTATAACATTCTTTATAATGTTTTACATTTTTATCATTTAGAATGTTTATATGGTTAACCATTTATAGAAATATTAACTAAATTTTTTGATGGAATTTTTGAGAATAAATTTTTATCACACCACATGTTGATTTAATCATATTAGATAACCCATTTTAAAAACCTGGTGTTGATCATAACTGATGATAGATGGGATGTCATATCATCGATATCAGATATTAATGTGTTTCAGGAATGAAAAATTCACATTTTTTTGGAGAAAGAGGTGAAGTGGATCAAGGAATAAAAAATGGTGATGTTTCTATAAAATAATTCATGTATATATTTTCATGAAGATTATATAACATTAAAATAATTATATTGAAACTAATTTTTTTATAGTACCTCTGTTTCCAATGAATCAGGTAGTCCCTTGGTTCGTCATATATTCATGGCTTTGTTATTTCCAACATTATCCTAACCTTGTTCTCTATCACTCTCCATCAAAATTTAGGGGTTATATTTCTCTTCCATGACAATGTTTTTACTTCCCACATATGATAACCTTTATAGAAACCTAGTTATGTGTTACTTTGGGAAACCATCATGTTTCAAACATTCATGTTTATAAAGGATGTTTAAGTATTCATTTTTATGATTGCCAGTTTCTATAAATTGAAGATTCAAGTATTAAACCATTGATAATTCAGATGAATTTCAAAGGTGAAATTCATTTTAGGGGTAGAAGGAAACCTAATAAGATATTGTGAAATATTGTTTTCCAAAGAATTTATGATTTTTGATATTTTTCATTTCACGCAACATTGAAAATAATAAATATATACAAATAACTATGGTTGTATTTAATTATATAAAATAACATGTTAATACTGTACTACATGCAACATAAAGGGTTTATTTATATATATAAACACTAAGGTTATCTAATGTAATATGCAAGACTGAATTTACTCATTGACTTCCATAACACGGAATATGGTGTTTTACAAAACAATAATAAATTATGATTATATTATTATGTAATAAATTATTATTAACCTACACATTAAAAAAGATACTCTGAATATTATTAACTATATTATGAAATCCTATTCTTTACACAAATATAAAATTAAATCATTATCTACACTGAACTAATTGAATATAAAATAAATATTTTCATAGAAAATAATGTTTATTCTCAAAAATCTATTTTATCCAAATTAATTAAATTAATTACAAAAATTAATTGATATTATTTTAATATATTTATATATATAATATTCAGTCAAATATTCTTTATATTCATCTAATATATTTTATAGGTAGAGGAAAAGAACAAACCAAATTTTACACATAAAAACATATATTTTTATTATGGTAATTTTACTGCCTTTTGATAGAGAACCTATTTTAAATTAAAATTTTGGAACTTTTATAAATTTTATATGTAAATATAAAAGTATTTTTTGAAATTGAAACATAAAATTTAGGTGTGGTTTAATTTTTTGTAATTTATTTTGATGTGTCAATTTTTACTGAATGGTGGAAAATACAAATGTTTTTCTCAAAAATTACTTTTCATATAATTTATTTAAATAGATAAAATATATTTTTAATCTATTATAATGATTAATTGGTTCTAAATTTTATCAAATTATAAAATTTATTTCATGGGAATAAATTTCACCTTGAAATTGTTAATAAAAAAATAGTGAACTTTTGAATGTTTTTACATTAAAAACCAACGTTTTCATCCCATGTAGGGGATTAAATTTAAAATAATATCTACCACGTTGATTATTGGAATTTTAAAAATTGGATTCCATATTTTTAGTGAGAATAATTTATAATTTATAACAATATTAGATTATTTTTTTACCAAAAATATTAGAGAATGTAATTAAAATTAATTACAATGATTCAGATTGAATTAAACATAACAAAGGACAAAAACCTAAACATAAAGACTAATATTACTTAGATAGTGGTAAACAATCCATTTTACAGATATATTTATACCCTATACCACCTTTGGTATACATTTTACCATTATTGGATCCAATTTCAATAAAAAAACATGGTTGGAGTTTCCCTTTTCCAATATATTTCAAGAGTGTCACTCCTCCTCCTCTATAAAAAGACCTCCTCTCATCCAACATCCAAAATCGAAATAGGACACTTATGTTTAGACAAGATATACCCAAATTGTTCTCCTAAATACCTAAATCCCTAGTTTAAACCTGTCTTTTAGCTTAAATAAATCCAAGGAAGTCATTTGAGGAAATCCAAAAGTAGTTACCCAAATAAGAGGTAACATCCTCCCTCAAGATCCTTTATCTTATTTTAATTCTACATCCCCTACAATTTCATTATTAAATTTTTATACAATCAAATATCAGTATAATCTATATTCTCAGATTATTTTATTCTAAATGTTTGACCTAAACATACTCACACTTCCATGTAATGGGTAATGAACTTAATATTTATGTGTATGGCGAACTACCACCTTACAAAATGATGATTGGGAATTCATCCTTTATTGCCTCTCAAGGTGGAAAATATGGTGGAAAATCTGTTTATATATGATATTTATAATTTATTTATAATTTTTTAATTTTTATTTAGAACATATCCTTATTCTTGCCATCTTATATAAATATGATAATTCCATTCGAGGAAGTGTGGACTACCGCCACCTCAATGTGATCTAATTCATTAACAAAGTACATGAAATGTATTAATTATATGTCTAGTGAAACTATATAATATTTATTAAATAATAATTATACTATAGTTATATTATATATATACATATATTTCATTTACTCTCCTCATTTCAATATGAAAATAAAATTGAAACAACATTTATTCGTATATACGGTCTACCATCTCCTTGAACGGTGAATTCCTTTCCATGCATATATATTATACAGATTATTCGAATAAAAATGTACTTAATTTACCTAATAAAATTATCATATTTTTTATTCTAGAAGTCATTATATTATTTTATGGATCAATGATATAATAAATTAAGAAACAAGAGAAAAAAATCGAATATTACCGAAAGAATAACCTTAAAATGAAATTGTTAAAAAATAGGTAATATAAATTCATAATCAAACCATATATTGTATTAGATATAAAAATATGGTCTGGTAAAATAATTATAATAAACATACCTTTGTTATACATAATTTATGAATGAATATGATGTGAGTCAAGATGCATGGTAAGGAAATTTAATCTCACTTTTTATTTTTGTGAGATATATGACGTATTCACCACCTATTCACTTTTTGTGGTGTGTATACTTCCAATATAATTATTCTATGATTTCTATAATTAAATTTAGGGGTATTTACATTTTCATTTTATGATCATTATTTCATGGGTTTTTTGTTTCACAAGTTACCTAACCGGTAAAGTTATTTTGTTTCAATTTTCATTCTTTGAGGCACAAGCCAAGCTATTTACAAATATTTTTCTATGAGGTGTAGATAATGAATTGAAATTTTCTATACTGGATCTATTTATTTTCATGATATTTTAAACATTATTTAATTGTGTTTTCTTACCTTTGGAGTATGGTTCAATGTTAAAAAGTTGTATGAGTTTGCTGAAACAATCTCATATCTTTCCATAATTATTTGCAATTATTCTTACATTGATGAAATATTGAGATCAATATCTTAATAAATGTCATTAAGTATCTTATACTATGGTTATTAATTATATATTCATGTGTTTATACCATTTATTCACTCATTGGTACATAATATAGTTAATAAAGTGTTTTTAAGAAAGCCTTGATTTACCTCTCTCTTCTGTCGGAAATATGTGTTCCTTCAAAAACATTTTTTCTAAATGTTTCCAAAATTATTCTACATTATCCATGTATATTTAAAATAATTTTTACACTTTTTTCATTAAAAACATTTTTTAAAAAAGTATTCTTCTTTTCATTTTCTCATCTAGATACCCTTGTCAACATTTTAAAGTGCCAAACGAATGTTCAACATGTACATATTTACCTTCCATTATTTCACTAAAGCTTCCCTTGCCTGCTTAAAATCACAATTTTTATGTAAGTGTTTTATAAAAGTTATTTTTGATGAAATGGGTTTCAAATGGTTTTCAATATACTTTTTATGACTTCATGGAAAATTTTTTCTCAAAATGTTTCCATGTTCCTCTATAAGTTTTCAAAGGAAAAAAGGCTTTCAAAATATTTACATTGATTACATTATAAGTTTTCATGTTTATTTTTATGAAAATGGTTTTCTAAATTTTTTACATTTATAGAATAAATTTTCAAAGGATAAATTATAATTTTTTAATGATGTGTAGTTTTAAATGATATATTAAAATTATTACCCATCTATGATGACATTTATTGGGGTTACTCATGCCTTATTGGGGATATGATCCAAGCTTCCACTTAATTATTTGTTTGGATGGTTTATGTTTTAATGGAATTATATTCATATAAAATATTTCCCATTTTTATGGGATATATTCTTAGGAAACCTACATATTTTTACAGGTTAGTTTTGGAGCAAAAATTTCAGTGAATGTAATTAAAATGAATTATAATGATTAAGGTTAAATTAAACTTATCAAGGGACTAAAACTATAATGATGCTGCTATTTATTTCATATTTAAACATGATTTATTATATAAACATGAAATTAATTAAACTTAGAAGAGAGAGGGGTATAATGTCTTTTGGGATTAGGAACATTACCTAAGAACAGAAAAGATGAAATACACATCTTTATTGAGAATATCTTTAACATGATCATTCCTTCATACTCAGCATTGCATGGGATAACCTAAGGATGTATATAAGAAAAGGGTTATCTATAAATCCCAGTAAGGGAATAAAAATGGATAAAATACATGTTTGTCAATAATCATATCAATGGATCTCAAAATAAAAATGAACATAAAAGAATTATATAACATGATATTCATAACATTGAAATGTGGAAACAACATATAACATGATATTAGCACGATCAAAACCTCATTACACATGGATTAGCATGAGTATACCATCATTGAACATAAAATAGCATGAGTAAACCC
This sequence comes from Viscum album, assembly GCA_963277665.1. Lineage (NCBI taxonomy): Eukaryota > Viridiplantae > Streptophyta > Magnoliopsida > Santalales > Viscaceae > Viscum > Viscum album. The sequence continues at coordinate 1,573,237,236 of OY728119.1, read as the reverse complement.
TCATTTCATATGAATTATTATGATTAAACCATAATTTCACATGGAGTATCATGATACAAAACATTACCCATTGCATTGGAGTGCAATCAAGGTACGCCCATCATAATCATTTCGTTTTCATGTATAAGTGAGCCACATGGATCATACAAAATCTATTTATTAAACATTATAATATATTCTAAGAAAAATTAACGTGTAATACCTAAAAATATTTCTCTAATCAATAATTACATGAGCATAATGTTGAATGCCCGTGATAGAGAAATGGGCATGGTATTCATTACATGACGATTTTGGCATGAACAATCATGGTGCAATTTCGGTAGGAAGACGACATAAAATAGAAATTTGTCAAATGTGATGATGATAGAGAAAGGGATGTCAAATCATTAATAAAAATATGGTATTGTAATGGGATCATAGGCCATAACATCCAAACATATGTAATTTAATTTAGATGAATAACATAAAAGAAATTTTTTAAGGGAAACGAGAAGAGAGAAATCCCTTATGGAATTTTATCAATGTAACGGCTTAGGTAAGAGTCAAAATGGGGGAGGATAAATGATACCTAATTAAAATAAAATAAATTCGATATTAAGTTAATTATTACAAACGAACTTCAATGCGGTAAATTGAAATTAAAATAAGTAATCTCAAAGATGGTGCTTGAATTCAAATAAGAGGAGAGGAATCCCTTATTAAAATTCAACATGGTAATAGGAGTACATAAATGTTATTAGTAAAGATAAATGAGAGATAAATGAGATATAATCATTTATAAATAAAATTGGAATTATGGAAGAAATTTAATAACATATCCCAAACATAATAATAAATGAAATTAAAAGGCATCACATGAAAAAAATACTTGATAATAGAAGAGGGTGGAAGACCCCTTACTTAGATGTGTGATCTCAAAGGCTTGGGAGAGGCTTTATATGTGCTTGGGGTGTCCTAATAGGACTCTATGAGGTAGGGTAAATAGGTTGGTCGAACTTCAAAGAGATTTAGTGAAGATAAATGGTTTCTTGGTGGGTTTATATTGGAATGGGGGAGAAATTATTTATTATTTTGGTTTTGGACACTGCACACTAAAATATTCAAAAAAAAAACCTTCCCATGGTTTTCCAATTGTTTCTATAAAATGGGAGCAGTATGATTTATTTTAAAATGATATAGGAATAATATATTAAAATATTTCCCTTTCTTATGTTTAGGCGAGTTACACTTTTAAAGAAATGATTTTAAAATCTTATAATATTTTATATGTCTTGGAGGATTCACTAGGGATTTATAAAATAAATTAAATAAACCTCAAATTATATTATCTTAAAGTAAAAAAACAAATATTTTTCTGAGGATATAATTTATAGTATTTTATTACATTACCATTGTGTCATTATGATGTCATAAAACACACTAGATTTTTATATGGTATTTAATTTTTACCTAAATATTCGCTATATCAGAAAATTATGAAACATTCACCGTTGGGTAATTTAAATGTCACAATTACAAAAATAATATTCATTTTCTCAAAATAATTTTCTATATATTTGAATTTTCACTTTTGAAATAAAACCAAAATTTAATGAAAATTGAGAAGTTTTGAAAAAAATGTTTTCGAGCCTTAATAAAAATATCGTTTGACTTCCTAAAAATTATACGATTATTAATATTTAATGAAAGTAAGTAGAAAAAATAATAATTTATTAATTAAATAAAAAATACATTAATTCATAAAAATATATTTATTAATTTGATTTCAATATTAACCCAAAATACAATATGTTCTTTAAAAATAATTTACAAAGTAACAATAATATAATGAAAGTATTTTGATTATTGTATACAAAAATAATTTAAATAATAATAATGATATAGTTTTATTACAAATCTTTTTATTACACTAGAATACACCCTCAGAGTAAGGTGTGTGATTGTTGGGCTTTCATGGGGTCGTTCAGTGAACATGGATTGGGTTGTGATGTTAATGAGCTTGAACTTCTACCATAAATAGTTTCTATCATACTTAAGTTGTTCGATATTAGCTTGGTATTGGACTAGTAAAAATCCTATAAGTTCTATACCTATCAAAAACATAGATAAATGGGATTTATAGGTATAATTATAATGGATGAGTTCATCACTTCCTTTTTCTATGTCAAAAGGATTTGTTAAAACCCTATATTTATACTATTCATGTGATAAAAAATAAATGGCTACATTATCAAGAGTAAGGATACTTAATAGTCATTTAAATAAAATTGGATATATTAGAAAAAGGTGTGTGTGTATTTTTTATCCATAATATATTTAATTAATATAAATATAATTTTACTAATAAATGATTGAGTCGTTTCAACCTTCCCCCTTAAGAAATTTAGACATTGAAATTTTCTTATCCACAATAAAATAGAAGATGGTAACTATGAGATATCACTTCCTCTGGTTACCATGATTCCTCTTCAAAATTCTAGTTTCTCCGTAACACTTTGACGAGGGGAATTGTCTTATTTCATATAACTTCATATCAATTATCAAATATTTTCACTGATTTATCTTCTTATGGGAGGTCATTCTCCAATAGCACCACCTTTGGATTGAGTACATGATATGGGTATGGAATGTACTTCATCAAGAGTGATACAGGGAATACATCATGTACTTGAGATAGGTTCGGTGGGAGTACTAGTCAATAAGACACTTGTCTAATGAAATCATGGATCTCAATTCGTAAAATGTACCATGGATTAGCGTTTCCCTTATAAACAAATATCATAACTTTTTTCCAGGGAGATATACAGAGGAATACCATGTCTTCAACATCGAACTCTACGTCTCATTAATGATTGTCATTATAGTTATTTTCTCGACTCTAGGAATAATTGATGTGCTTTGATATGGTCATAACATTTTCGACCATTTCATCAACAATTTCTAGACCTATAAGTTTTTATGCCTCAACATCATCCTAAAATTCTAAGGATATGAAACACTTCCGATAAAGGGATTCATAACGAACCATGTGGATGCTTGAGTGTAAACTGTTTTTGTAAGAGAACTCCACCAAAATAATATGTTGATCCCAACATCCGTTGAAGTCCATTAAGAATTCTCTCAACATTTTCAAAAGTATCTAGATAGTCCACTCATATTGGCAATCAGTTTGAGGGTGACTGGTCGTGATGATGTTCAACTCAGTTTTCAGAGCACATTGGTGACTCTTCCAGAACATATAGGTTAATCTTATATATTGATTGGAAATAATAGATAGGGGTAATTCATGATGCCCTACCAATTCTCTGAATTATATCCATGATAGTTTATCTAATAAGAAATCCACACAAATTGCAATAAAGTGTTCCAGATTTTTAAGATGATCTACAATATCCTAGATAGTATTGTTTCCTCTAATGTCTGCTAACAAATTCCATGGTGTTTTTTCCCATTTCTATGTTGGTATGAGTAATTTTTGCATCATCACCTTATAATTCCTCCTCTCAGCCATAATTATCTAATATACCATGCACATTGACGTCTATTTAGTGATATCTTTTGTTATGTTATCGCACCAATAGTTCTCATGGAGATCTCGATACATCTCTGTGTTTACTGGTTGAATACAGAAATTTGATCTATGTAAATCATCCAAAGGATCAGTCATTAAATATTTATTCCATAAATCACATAGTATTGACACAAATATCACAATTCCTTTTTCATTAACATTTACATTTGATGATTTCTTTTTTTATGATAGCATCAATTTTCATTTGAATTCCTATATCAACTTCTTGAGAATCTTGTAAAGTGTTCAAAAGATATGGTTCAAAAATAATTTTTAATGGATTGCTGATGTTCCCATATTTTTGATTTCTATGTCCATATTTATAAAATCCATATAGATTTAATCCTTTTCAATTCCCATCAATAATATAATTATTGGGTAATTTATTCTTAGAGAATTTTTCACCTTGATTGCTTTCCTAGGGTGGTAATAGATTGAGTAGTCATAATCCTTTATGATCTTTAACCACATTATTTGGTTCCTATTCATCTCTTTCTGTGTGAATATATATATGAGAATTTTTATTATCTATATATATTTCACACTTCTACCAAATGAGATAATAATTCCAAATTTTCAATGCAAAGATGAAATATATCAACTCCAAATCTTGTGTGGGATAGTTTTGATCTTGTGTTTTGAAATAACTTTAGGCATAGGCATTGAATGTTTTATTTTGCATGAAAACATAGACTAGGACCTTCTTCTAAGCATCACTGATGATATTTAAAAGATCTTATTTATAGGTTGTATGTGCACATGGGAAGTGAAAAAACTCTTCCTCAACTCCATGAAGATTTCCTCGTATTCACCATTCCAAGAAAACTTGAAGCCCTTCTGGGTTATCTTGGTAAGAGAGTTTGACAATCATGAGAAATTTCTCAAAAATAAGGGATAATATGTAGCTAACCCGAGGAAGCTACGAATATTCATCACAGATGTCGGCCTCGACCATCCAACAATTGATTTTGTTTTATAAGGATCCATAGATATCCCATTTCGTATGATGATATGCTCCAATAATGAGACTTCCATAAGCTATAACTCTCACTTGATGTACTTTTCATAGATTTTCTTCTTTCTTATGTTCCCTAGTAAATTTTTTAGATTCTCCTCATACTCATCCTTGGATTTAGAGTATATTATAATATCTTCTATAAATACAACCAAAATGTTTTCATGGTAATATCTAAAGACCCTATTCATTAATTAAATGAATATTTCTGGAGAATTAGTGATTCATAATGGAATTACTATGAATACATAATGTCGTACCATGTACGAAAAGCATTCTTGGTGATATTCTCCTTCTTTACCCTTAATTTGTAATATCCTGAATTTATATCAAACATGAAGAAGTATTTTGATCCATGTATCTGATTTAAAAAGTCATCAATTCCTGGAAACATATACTTATTCTTTATCGTGATTTTTTTGAGCTGACGATAATTGATGAAAAGGCCCATTGACACATCCCTCATCTTGATGAAGTGGACTGGTGCACCCCATGGTGAAGCAATTGGGTGAATAAACCCTTTATATAAATTCTCATATAGTTGTTTCTTTATATCCTTAAGCTCCACATAAACCCTTCTATATGGGGTCTTGGATATTTTCAATCCCACATGTTTAAGATCAGTCAAGAAATCAATATCTCTTTGATCAGGAAGACAAGGAAATTTTTTGGGAAACACATCATCAAATTTGTTAACAAGGGGAATGTCATTGAGGATGGTTCCTTCCTTAGAATAAATAATATGAGAGAGATACATGTTCCTATAGGGTATTAATATACATGCTTGAGATGATGGTGAAAAAGAGGATCCATCCTCCTCAATTCAATTGCATTGAATCATGGGTCGATTAACCATATGGAGTGTGATTTCCCTCTTGCATAAATTTATATTGGCACTATATAGGGAAATATAATCCATGCCAATAATTTCATCAAATTCTACTAAATGGAGTGTAATGGGCATCACCAAGAAGTTCAGTCCAAAAATTCTATCTAGGGAGGAGTCATATGCATGGGATTCTATAATTTCACCATTTTCCATTATCACCAACATCTCTATATCCATGATTTGTGTGGTGTTTGTATTCTTCTACTAAACTCTCTGGATATAAAAGAATTTGTATAACCATGGACAATAACCATTTATTTATCATTTTTATTCTAGTTATACTTTATCTAATATAGTCTTATGGATGAGTACCTTAATTAGTGAAACACATAAATGGGAATCAAATGTCAAAAAGGGATAAAATAAAAATTAAATTTATCTCTTTAACTTATAGATTTATAGGATTTGGTCAAATTTATCCCTAATATAATTCTTAACAGACATTCTTATGGGATGTTTTGCATTAATAATGGTTCATACAAATCATTTGAATTTACCAAAGAATATCCCCCAAGTGTGTCGAACCAAGAGAACAGTAGGCCCTGTTGTCGTGCATCAGTTCCCATTCGATTCTAAGACAATTTGGTGTTTTCAGGTTTTACCCCGAGATACATTTATTCCAGATCCACTTCTACATGTTTGTATCCTGATAGGTACGTATTTTTTTAAAAGATTTACTCAATAATCACCAAAATTTAGGGATTCTTTCTATATACATTGTCTTATCTCTAAGTCTTTCCCTATAGTTTTCTAATTCAAATCCCAAAAATAACTGAACCTATCATTTTATTCCAACTATAATTACCCATCTCTTTATTTCACATTTAAACATTATAGATTTCATAAACTTTAAACTAATACAACTTAGGAATATTTTTATTTATAGCGTCTTTGGGGATTTAGAAAATTACATAACAAATTAAAACATGAAAAACACATCTTTATGGAAAAATTATTTTACATGATAATTCCTTGATACCTAGAATTGCGTGGGACAACCTGAGGGCATACACAAGAAAAGGGTGACCTATAATGCCCAGTTAAGGAATATAAATGGAATAAAATGAGGAAAAAATAAATTTTATTAAATTGGAATATCAATGGAGAGAAAAAGAAACAAGAACATAAATTCATGATATAGCATGATATTCATAACTTGGAAATGTCAAAACAACATAAAACATGATATTAGCATGAGCCAATGCTCATTCCATAGGGATTTGCATGAGTAAACCCTCATTGCACATGAATTATAATGATTAAACCCTAATTAAACATGTATTATAATGATTAATCCATTTTTTTATATGGATTTTCATGATACTAAACATTACCCAATTAATTGGAGTGCTATCATGGTGCACCCTTCATAATCATTTGGTTTTTAGTTATAAGTTTTTTGAATAGATAATTCAACATGGATTAATTAAACATAATAATTTCTTCTATGAAAAATGATTGTGGAAAACCTATATAAAAGTCCCCAATAAATATGTACATGAACTTAATGTTGAATACCCTTGATAGAGAAATTGGTATGGTATTCAATACACAATGATTTTGGCCCAGAAAATCATTATACAATTTCGGCATCATATCGACGTCAATTAAAAATTCATAAAATGAGTTTATGAGAGTGAAAGGGGTATCACATAATTTATACATGAAATGGATAGTAAGGGGAAAAGGAATATAACATCCAAATATATGAACTTGAAATTATAATCATAATATACACGAAATTCTTGAATGTAAATGAGAAGATAGAAATCCATTAGGGAATTTTGGTATAGTAGCGTCTAATATAATGGTCCAAATGGGGGATGATAAATGATAAATAATTGAAATAAAATATATTTTACAGTATGTTAATGTTTTCAAATAAAATTTCAATGTAGGATATTGAATTTAAACAAACTACTCTCAAAAAAGGTTCTTGAATTCAAACAGGAGGAGAGGAATCCCTTAAGAAAATTTCCCACGGTAACAGGTGTACAACAGGGTTCATAAGAGGGAAAAATGATATTGAAATAGAATATAATCATTTATAACTTAAATTGCATGTAAGGGATGTTTTTAATAACATATCACAACTTAAGAAAAACTGTAATAAAAAAACATAACATGAAAAGAAAGCTTGATAAAAGAGGAGGGTGGAATATCCCTTACATGGATGCGTGATCCTAAAGGTTGCAAGAGGCTTCTTGGGGTTCTTGGGGTGCGTTGGGATGACTCTAGGGAGTAGGGGAGGAGGGTGGTAGAACTTCAATGTTCTTTAATGAAGGTAAATTAGTGCTTCAGTGGGTTTATACACGAAAGATTGGGGAATTATTTTTTTATTTTGGTATTCAACACTACACACTAAAATATTTAAAACCAAAAACCATGCCATGGTTTTTTCAAATGGATTATGGTAAAGGGGAGTATAAAAAATTATTTTAAATTTATAATGATAGAATTTATTAAAATATAACCCTTTAATATGTGATGTTGAGTCACACATTCAAGAATATGATTTTAAAATCTGAAAATATTTTATTTGTCATGGAGGATTCACTAGTGCTTTATAAAATAAATAAAATAAACCTAAAATATAATTATTTTAAAGGATAAAATATATTTCGACTAATATAAATTTTATTTTATTTTATTCAATCACTATTGGGTCATTATGATGCAATCAAACACATTATATATTTATACAGTATTTAATTTTTACAAAAAAATCAATTGTCTCAAAAATTATGAAAAAAATCAGCATTGGACAATATAGAAATCCTGAATCCAAAAATAATATTAATTTTAAAAAAATAATTTTCTAAATATTTGAATTTTTAATTTTAAAATAACAACTGATATTTATTGAAAATTGTCAGGTTTTGACAAAAATAGTTTTCAAACCATAATAAGTGTTAGATTTCATTTCTTATAAACTATAAGATCGTTTAAATTTAATAAAATTAATTTAATAATAATATTAAGATATTATTTTATAAAAAATCCATTAATTCATCATAATATATTTATTAATTGAATTTGAATATTAACCAAAAATTATATTTCTGATTTAAAAATCATTTACAAAGTAAGAATAATAGAATTAATGTTTATTAGTTATTTTATTAAAAAATAATTTACATCATCAAAATGATATTTTATTTTTAGATATACATTTATTATATTATCATATTCCTTAACATTAAGGTGTTCAATGGGTGGGATTTCATTTGACTGTTCGGTGAACATGGTTTAGGCTCTGACCTCGAGGAGCTTGAACTTCTCCCGTAAATGATTTCTATGATTCTTAAGATGTTGGATCTTAGCTTGGTATTGGTCTAAGGAAAATCCAATAAATTATATCTCCCTCATAATCTTTGATAAGTGGGATTCATTGGGTACAATCCTACTGGAGAAGCCTATCTTTTCCTTTTTCGGTGTCAAAAGGATTTGTTAAAACCCAATATTTATAATTGTCATGTGATCACTGTTAAACAACTAAATTATCAATAGAAATGATACATAATGGTTATCTAAATACAATTAGATATAGAAAAAAATTATTTCATGTATTTTATATATGCATAATATATTTAACTAAATGAAATATTATTTTACTCATAATTGTTCGGGTCGTTACAATACTTTAATATTAATTCCATATATGACATGTAAACTTCTCCCAAATCCATTCTATGTCCATATTTAGACCCTATAATCCCTTGGATCAATTGTGTACAAATATTATATTGCATTTCAATAAAAAAACATGTTTGTGTGTGAGTGTGAGGGGGGGGGGTTCCCTTTAACCAAAATTTCCAAGAATGTCACTCCTTCTCCACTATAAAAGTCCTCATATACTCCCACTTTTACACACCTACAAAGCCACTAATGTTCGACCAGTATCTACCAGATTAGATCCTCAAAATCCCAAAAATTCTACACTAATCACACCTTTTGTCATAAATCCATCCAAGGAAGACCATTGGTGCAAACAAAATGGTGTTAAATGAATAAAAGGTTGCATTCTCCCTCAAGATCCTTTCTTTTAATTTTTTCCTCCACCCCATAAAATGTCCATATTTCATGATTTTATAACAATAAATTTATCCTAAATATACTATTTTTTTACTCTAAGGGTTCAAACTACACTTTCACACACTTTCATCTACTAAGTAACAAACATATTATTTATGTGTATGGTGAGCTATAGGCTCACAAAATGTTGATTGTTCTTTTTTCCTTTATGGAATATCATCATAGACATTATGATGGTTACTAAATTAATATATGATATTTATAATGTTTTCAGGATTCTATAATTTTTATTTAAAATATACCCTCATTCTCTCCATTTTTTCATAAATATGATAATTTCATTTTGAGGAATTGTGGACCACCTCCTCCTCAAAGCGATGTGATTCATTCACACACTATGTGGAATGTATTAATAATATGTTTATTGAACATATATGATATATATCCAATATAAATTTAATGTTTATGATATTATATACATATATACATTTATTTCATTTAATCTCTTTTTTTCAATACAATAACGAAACGATGACATCATTCATGCATACGTACAACCTACCTTCTCCATTAATGATGTATTCCATTTCATACATATATATTCTATAGATTAATAAAATAAAAATATAATTAATATACATGATATTAATATTATATTTTATATTTTGGAAATCATTATATTAGTATAAGGATCAATGATATAGCAAATAAAGACACAAGTGAAAAACAATGAGAATATTATCCGAAGTGTATCCTTAACATGAACTTGTATAAAATAGGGTAATATAAAGTCATAATAAAACACTCTAAGGTATTTAATATAATAATAGATTTAAATAAAATATTTATAATAAACAGAAATGTATTATATAGGAGGATTGAAGGACTAAGATGAGACTCAAGACACAAGGTAAGGGTAATTCATATCAGTCTTTATTTCCATGAGATACAAGCTTTATTCACCACTCACTTATTTTGTGTGGTATATATATTGACTATGAAAGTATTATATTCCTATTATACATAAATATATTTTCATCTAATTAACTATTTTATAATCTTTATATCATGGGGTTTATGCTTCAAAAGATACCAAATTGGTAATGAAATTTTGTCTCAGCATTCTTTATTTGAGACACATGCCATGTAATACACCTATATTTTAATATGTGGTGTATAAACTGCCTTTGAAATTTTATATAATGAATATATTTCTTTTCATGATATTTTAAGCTGTATTTAATTTAATTTTCTCACATGGGGAGTAAGAATCAAAATTATAATGTGGTAAGTGTTTATTAAAATAATCTCACCATTTATCAGGATTGTTTATGACCACAATTTCATTAATGAAATATTTATATCTATATTTCAAGAAGAATCAAAAAATTTATTCTCCTCCAGTAAATCTTGATGTATTTGTGTATTATTACCATTTTCCCACTCTTTGGTACTTAATATAATTAGAAAAATGTTTTTATTAAAAAATTTCCTTACCTCTCTCTTAGGTATGAAATATTTGTTTCTTAAAAACCATGCTTTCCAAAAATGGATTCCAATAATATTCCAAGAATATTATATGATAATAATAATAGAATTTCACCATTTTTAACTAGTTATTTCGAACGAATATTCTATCCACTTTCAGAATATGTCCGTTTTTCTATTCTTTTTACCACGAAAAAGAACATTATTTTTTCCTTATATGACATATACTAATTTAACAACCGAAATTTATTTGAAGTTTCCTTTTAAAATTTCATAGGTTAATTTTTAATATATTTTTTTGAAATTATATTTTCAAAGAAATGGTTTTCAACTTTTTTTCATTATTATTTTATTTGTTTTAAGGGAAAAAGGTTTTCAAAAGGGTTTCAATATCCACTATATGTTCTCAAAATAAAAAAGTATTTTAAAATTATTTCAATGCTTCCCTAAAATTTTTTCATGCTTATTTTAAAGAAATTGGTTTGAAAATGTTTTTAAATATTATGAATCAATTCTAAATAGGGAAAGTATAATTTTCTAATGATGTATTTTTAAAATATATTTCAAAATTATTGACCATATAAGATGATAACTAATTGTGTTACTCATTCCTTTATGATTTATGATTTAAAGGTTCTATTAATATTATTTCAATAAATTTTTATATATTGATGAAATAAATTTTATAAAACCCACTTCTTTTCACATGTTATATGTTTATGAAACCCACCGGCTTTCAAGGATTATTTGTATATGAAACTCACTTATTTTTATGGCCTATGATTTGATTAAATGATTATGAGACATATTTATTTTTCCAATGGTAAAAGTATGATTTCATAATTTTTACACCCATTTCATCCTATGAGTTATGATATTATTTTTTAGGATATTATGGCACATGTATGTATGATTTAATGATGAGATGGGTAAGACCCATATCTACCTCCAATAAATTGGTTAATGATAAATGTTTTATGAGCTCAATGGGTATATAGGAGGGCATCCTAAGTCCCAAACAAGTGGTACATTGGAGGACATCCCATGCCCAAAACAAGATTATACACAAGAGGAAATTCCAACACCAAAATAAGAGGGTACACGAGAAGAAATCCCAAAACTAAAATAAGAGGGTAAATCAGAGTGCATTCCAATCAAAAAGTTGGTACATTAGTGATTATCCTAATCCTAACATGTTACAAATTTATTGGCATGCTCTCTTAACATAGGGTTTTTATATGTTTATGTGTCTTCCACAATTCCATGTCTTACTATTATATTATTATTTCATGAATCAAGTTCGTTATTTCCATATGATTCATTTATTATGAATTGAAAATATTTATTCCATGGTTCATGTTTAAGATTTTTGATAAGCAGGGTATTATATTCTAATGATAATGATCATGTTATCATACCCTTATATTCATAGTATTTTTACTCATTTCTATTATATTACATTTCTTTTCATTTTATCTCACTCATTTCTCTTCCATGTGTATTTTTTTACATTCTTCTTATTGTATCTCATGTGGAAACCCAATAATATGTTACTTTGGTAATATTTATGCTTCCAAAATTCTATTTTAAATGAATGTTTTAGTATACATTTTTACTATGTTGGTTTATATAAAAGTAACTTTGATGTGTTTAACCTCTGATAACATAGACGAATTTCGATGAGTTAATTAATTTTTAGGGGGATAGAATGTAACACCTTGATATTTTGTGATATATATATATATCAAATTAATTTAATATTTTTGATATTTTTCATTTTATGCAATAATGAGCATAGTTCTATATATAAAATCACTAGGTTTAACTTAAATCATATATAATACCAAGTTAATCATTCAATACATAAAAACATAACATGATATTTTTCTACAAGTAAAACTAAAGTAAGCTTATGTTAGATGCAAGTCTTCCATTCCTCAATGCCATGCATAACAAGAAATATTGAGTTTTACTAAACAATAATGTATTATTAAATTATTATTATTCAATACATCATGAATTAACCTAGCAGTTATGTTAGAGGTTATTAATTGTATTATCATACTTATGAAAAACTATAGTTAACAAAAATTTAAAATGAATTCATTAGTTATAATGAATCAAATGAATATAAATAGAATGTTTTTATTGAATACTATTTTTATGCTCACAATGCTATTTTACCATAAAAAATAAATTAATTAAAAGTAGAGAGTTATATTATTGTAATATATATATATCAATAATATTCAATAAAACATGTTTTATATTCATCCAAAATATTTGATATGAATAAGATTTGAACAACCCAAATTTTACACATAAAAACTATTATTTTTATTAAGGTACTTTTATTACCTTTTGATAAAGAACCAATTTGAAATATATTTTTTGGAAACATTATAATTTAAAATTTAAAAATAGACATAATTTTTTAATGTTAAACATAAAAATTGTATTATGGTGAATTTGTGGTAATTTTATGGGAAAATCATTTTTTAATGAGTAGTGAAAAATATTGAAATTTCTCTCAAAACTGATTTTTCATATAATTTATTTATAAGGATAAATTAGGATTTAATTATATTTAATGTTTTATTATATCATATTTTTATCAATTTTTTTAATTCATTTAATTAGAATCAATTTAGCACTGATATTGGTAATAAAAACCTAGAAAAAGATTGAATGTGTACTTTAGAAACACGCATTGTCTCCCATTTGTGGGATTAAATTCAAATTAATTTATTCCACTTATGTAATTTTAATTTAAAAAAATGGATCCCATACATGGAATCATAATAATTTATAATATATAACAAGATCAACATAGTTTTTAATAAAAATATTTCTGAAGGTAATGAAAATTAATTACAATTGTTATGATTAAATTAAGATTAACAAGGTAATAGACCCTAAACACAATGCATAATAAAAGATATAAACTTGTAAAAACCCCATATTTTAGAAATATTTAGACCATATAATCCCTTGTTTTTTAAATTTTACAATTAACTAATCCAATTTCACTAACAAGACATGGGTGTGGTTTCACATTTTTAAAATATCATAAGAGTGCTACTCCCACTCCACTATAAAAGGGAACCACTCCCATCACTTCCATGAAATTCTTAAGAAACTTTTTCTAGACAAAACTCTACCCAAATATCTCCCCAAAATCCTTAAATTCCACATTTAATCCTCCCTTTGTGAGGAAGTATATCCAAGGAATTCCTTTGCTGAAAACCAAAAAAGTTACCCAAATAAGATGCAACATCGTTCCTCCAGATCATTTCATTTATTTTTTCTCCACCATATACACTCTCTTTATTACATTATTATAGAATAACAACCATACTCAATATAATAATAAAAAATTATGAAAATTATTCAACCAAAAAAAACATATACATTCATCAATGGGTAACAGACATACCCTTTACATCTACGAAGAACTATCGCCTTACGAAATGATGATTGTTCATTTTTGATTTATAGCATATCATGGTGGAACTTATGATTAAAACTATAATTTTATATAATATATGAAAATTTAAATTTAATAAATATACTTTAATTATTTTAAAACTTATATCTTTATACTTTTCATGTTTTTTAAATACGATAATTTTGTTGAGTAATTGTGGAATACTGCGCCTCAAAGTGATGTGATTAATTCCCACACTACATGTTATATATTAATAATGTATTTAGTGAACATATATGATATATATTATATTAAAATTGTACTATAATAATGATATATACATATAATTACACATCATTTACTCTCTTTCTTCAAATATGATAATAAAACAGAAACAACATTCATGTGTATGTACGAACAATCGTCTCTATAAACGATGTATTCGATTTCATACTTCCATATAATATAGATTATTGTAACAAAAAATAATGAATATAAACTATATTTTCATAATTTATTACATTTATTAAATCATGATATATGTATGTGGACAATATATAAAACAAATGAAGACACATGCATAGAACGAGGAGGATATCGCCCGAAGTGAAGCATTAACAAATAAATGTTCACAAGTGGGTAATATAAGGTCATAATAAAAAAAATAGTATTTTATATAATAATATTCTTCTGTAATGTTTTTATAAAAAACATAAATTTATTATAAATGAACTTCGAATGAGTACAAAGACTGTCAAGACAAAAGGTATGGGAATTTCTTGACACTCTTTTTATCTGTGAGATACATGCCTCGTTCACCACTCACTTATTTTGTGTAGTGAATATACTTCTAATGAATGTATTATATTACTATTATTATTAAATTAATGGTTATTTACATATCCATTATATTATATATTTTTAATCGGTTTATGATTCAATAGTTTTTTAAGTGTCTTTTGTATGTTTTCATGTAAAACATGTTTGAAATGGTTTTCAATATTCCGTATAAGTTTCAAGGAAAAAAACTTCAAATTATTTCCTAAATTTTTTTATATTTTTTCATGTTTAGTTTCAAAAAAATAGTTTTCAAATGGTTTTGTTATTTAAAATACATTTTTCAAAGAAGAAGGATATTTTACTCAATAATTTTTTTGAAATATATTTAAAAATTATTTCCATTATAAGATATAATTTGTTGATGTTACTCATATATATTTGGGAAATTATTTAAAGAATAAATTCATATTATTTCTCTTAATGGGTTATTCTTAATGTCATGGTCTTTATGAAATCTGTTTCTCATTCATGTTTATCTATTTTTGAAATTATTTTTTCTTCCATGATTTATAATTTTGATGAAATGATTATAAGTTATATATATTTTACCATAGGTTATGATATTATTACCTGTTTATGACACCGATTTTCATTTCCTTATTTTTGTTATAATATTTTATGATTCTTATTTCATTTATGTAGGATGTAATTATAATATATGTGGGCCCAATATCTCCCTCTAATGCATTGTGTAATGATTTATATATCTTGATACAAACTAATATTGTATTGGGAGTAAACCTTGATTGTTAAGATGGTTATTAGAGTGAACCATAGCTGAAACGATGTTTTGAGGAATTAAATCATGGTATTAATATGATCATGAGAGTAAACTATGAATAACATGATTGTTTGGGGAGTGAACTCATACTACAAAGATGGACTTGTAATAAATGCCTTGGCTACTATGGAAATCATATTATATTATTATGTGTTTACCAAAATTCCTTGTTTTGTTGATATGTTATGATTTAATGGATTTTGTTCTATTATTATTTATGAATAAGGTCTTATGATATTCCAATCATTATGACATGATTATAGTTTATGATCTTTGATATGAAGGTTATGATTTTCTATTTTCATGATATTGTTATCATAACATCACTCTCTTGATTATCTTGACATATCAAACTTGTTTAAATTTATATAGAATCTGATATCACCCCTTTTTATGTTTCCATCCCCAATTTATTAAGATATATTTCATTTAGGATAAGTATAAAAGAGGTTCTAGTCATGTGAGTATAAAATTAGTTTTATATAAAAATATTCTCTTTGTATTTAATTGGTTCTTATATTCATTGTAAGTAATGATTTCCTTTTTATATTTGTGAAAACCAATGGATTTAATAATTTATTTAATACTATTGATAACTACAATCATAACGATTATGTTAAGAATTAAATAATTATATTTTATTAATATATTGTTGTCTCATAAAGTTATGTGTCATGTGTTATGAAAGGTATCGAGTAATATTAGTCCAAAATGTAATGTAAGCTGACCTCAATGTTTCATATAGAGAAATTTAACCTTATTGTTTCATATTGATAAAGATGAAAATTATGTTTCATTTAGGGATTGATTTACTTGGCATTGGAAAAAAAATCCAAACATGGTTTTTTAAAAAATAAACTACTTTTTGTATTGCGTGAAATAAAAAATCTCAAAAAGATTAAAATAATAAAAATTTCCCAAAAATATAGGGGTGTTATATTTTCCCCCCATTAAAATTAATTTCTTTATTCAAATTTATCTAGGTTATCAAGGTTTTAATATTTGAAATGTCCTCTCATCGAAACAAGTATCATAAAAATATATACAAAAACTTATTTAAAAAGAATGTTGGAAACATAATGCTTACAAAAAATAACACATAACTAGGTTTCTATATAGGGGAAAATTTGTGGAAAGTGAAAACATGGGAATGGAATTGAAATATAACCATAATTTTATAATATATATTGATATATAACACAATATTGATGAATTTAACAATAAAAAATCCATAAATATGTGATGAACTAAAGGACAATCAGATTCATAAAAAATGGAGGTAATATGATAACATTTTCGGTTTCATGATCCTTTTTCCTAAAGTTAAATAATTTTCATGAAAAGGTATACTTGATAGATTTTAGGAAAACCTCACCCAATTGTTATTCCTTGATCCAATTCACCTATTTTATAAAAAGGAATGTGAATTTTTTAATACGGAAGCTTAAAAATATCATCAGATCCAAAATATTCCCTCCCATATGTTATTATTTATTATTAACCCCATGTTTTTGTAATGGCTTATCTAATATACCTAAATCCTCATGTGGTGAGACAATTATTTATTCTCAAAAACACTATACAATTTTTAACATAATATTTCTAAAAATAGTGATCCTTTAAACCCTTCCAAAATATGAAAATCCAAAACATTAGAAAGAAAGTCACAAAATTAGCTCAATAATGATCCCCCATATATCAAAAAGTATCTATTGGTTGTCACATTTCAAAAATGTGAATACCTTCATTATATATTCTCTTGAAACATGGTAATAAAAAAATTATAATAAATTCTTATCATAAATATACATGTCTTTCTATTTCAGAGTATAATGGATATATACTTTTAATACAGAGAATGTTTTTTAAATAAGATAGAAAATTCTACTTGTAAATAAGTCTTTTGTTAGTTTAAAGGCAATCAGTATTTTCCAATTTACTTATTCCAATCCAAAATATCATTAAACAAACAACATAATCATTACATGAGTAACATATTAATGGTTATCTTACATTAGTGAAAATATCATTATTTAATTTAATAACTTTTCTATTTCATCGAAAACATTCAACATAATCTTGAATATCCTTAGTAAAAAACATAAACTAAACCATCATTTCATATTTCAAAATATATACTACATAATTATTTAATCCAAATGCATAGAATCTTTTATTATTATAATTCATCCATAATTCATAATAAGGATAAATCATATTATTATTTAATACCTCTTTCTTTTAAAATTTCCTCTATAGTCTCATCACCATCATCGTCATGAATATAATCAATACTCATACCACCATGTTGATTCTCTTCAGAATCATTCCACTTAGGACATTGAATTTCATAATGACCATCTATTTCACTCATAATGTATTTAACCTTTGATTATGTCTTCGAGAGGCCAATAATCCCATTCATTTGATTTACAAAACCATTCATTTTAACTTGTATTCATTTTCTTAGCGTCCACCATTTCCATAGTCAAAACACATTCTTGTACATAAAATAAATTCAATTAGGTGATTTTTTCCACTTTATTTACACAAAAGAAAATGGAATATTCTCTCATCCATGGCCTCAATTTCCTAAAATCTCAGTGAACTCCATACTTCTCTTTATTGGTGAGTCTGAGAGCTAGTTAAGGTATATATTGTTGATAATATTCCTTGAAAACTGATTAGGCTTGAGCACAATATCCTTCACTCTAGTGGGCATACCATTTTAATCCTCATTAGAATATTTTTCATCACATTCAATGTTAATCTAGTTCTTTATGATCCCCTATATTAAATAAAAATAGAAATAATTAATAAGAAATGATTATCATACTAAGGAACCACGTAATCCAAAAATTCAGTGGTATGATATCTTTCTTATAACACCTTTTATAATCTAAGAAACCTTTTTTTATCCATGGTTATTTATAGAAAAATTATATTTAAAATATTTATGATGGTTCTCGAAGTGTTTTTGAATTCCTAAGTCATATCCTCAGTGAGTGTCAAATCAGGTGCACTGCGAGACCCATTGTCGTGTACAAGGTGATCTCAAGTAAGGCCATGGACACCATTTTAGAGTTGTTACACCTAGGTAGATCTATTTTATAACCACATATACTTTTATCATACATAAAGGTATATATTACTAGGAAACCACTCACACTATCATTTTAAAATAATTGAGGTCATTTTCCTATACATTTACTTATCTATAGACTTATCCTTATACATGTCCTTAGAGTTCTCACTAAGGTTTTCTCAAACTATATTTGAAAGGTTAACTAAACTACCACTCTGATAGCAATGATCACGATCCAAAATTAATTTACATTGACATTACATAACTATTTTATAATACATAAAATATCATAAATATGGATGCCCAAAAAAGTATTTGTTTAGTATATTTGGAATCATGGACCAAAACTTATAACTCCATGAAATATCGTCAATTTTTCTTAGAAATATCTTCCCCCATATTATTTATAATTATAAAACATTATTCATAACCTTGAGAAGAGAACCATAAAAATGGTGTGAGCTCAAATTCTCTATGAGGGTAAATAAAGAAAATGTGTAATCATATCATGAACTTATGAATATGATAATGTGATCATGATCATTAGAAGATCTTGACCTACATATAAATATTCATAAACAAGAATCATGGAATAAATATTTTTAGTTCATAAGACAAAAATAACAATGAAATAATGAAGATAATAAATGAAAGCATAATATAAGAATTAGACAAGTGATTCTGATAGACACATAAGAATATAAAACCCCTATATTAAGGACTCATACCAAGACATTTGTAACATGTTAGTCTTGGGTTAGTCACACATGCACCAAATTCGGGATAACAATTAACTCTCATGTACCCCTTTTTCGAGATTGGGTTGTCCTCTAATGTACAATATTGTTTCAGGATTAGGATTCCCCCCATGTACCCTCTTTTTTGGGCTTGGGATCCCCCCTCGTGTAACCAATTGTTTTGGGCTTGGGATGTCATCCAATGTACCCTTTGAGATCATAAAATATCTATCATTAGCCCATACATTGAAGAAGCTATAGGTCTCACCCATCTCATAATGAAGTCAGACATACATGTGACACAATATTATAAAAAATATTATCAAAACCAAATAAATGAAAAGTTTTTCATAAACAAGTATCCATATCTTAACCTAGGGAAAAGACACATGTTTCAAATTCATCTAATCAAAGCATAACCCGTGAAAAATGAGGGTTTCATAAGCATATAACATATGAAATTGAAATGGATTTCATAATAATTATACCATAAAATATTAAGCATTTAGATAAATAATAATAATGCAAATAGAAACATACAAATTAGGTTACTGTGAAATTTTGGAAAATTTTTGTGAAGATTAATTTTAAAATGAATAATAAAAAATATTGAAATTTAACTAATAATTTATTTTTCATACAATTTATTTATAAGGGTAAGTTATATATTTAATTAATATTAAGATTTAATTAGATCAAATTTATATAAATTTATCTAATTTAGGTCATTATAATCAATTTCAAATAGTATATTATTTAAAAAACATAGTGGACATTGAATGTTTTTACTTTAAAACCTCGCTTTATTGTCCAATATGTGGGATTAAATTGAAATTAATTTATGTCACATATATGATTGGAATTTGGAAAATTGGATTCCAAATTTGAATTATAAAAAATTATAAATTTTTGAAATAAAATCCTAGTTTTAGAAAAAAAAAATCATTAAAATTAATTACAACTATTATGATTAAATTAAGCTTAACATTGTACTAAACCCTAAACATAAGGCCTAATATGACCTAGAAAACTATCTGAAATCCTGTTTCTGGCCATATTTCAACCCTATTCATTTTTTTGGACATTGGTCTTTTATTGGATCCTCCTTTAATAAAAAAATGTGGGTGGGGTTTCCCTTTTCGAAAATATTACAAGAGTGCCACTCCTCCAGCAATTTAAAAGGCCTCATCTCCAACTCCTTCCACTTGAATCTCAAGCCACTTATGTTCGGGCAATATATTTCCATATATATCCCAAACATACCTTCATAACTCCATGAAGATCTTATTTTTTAATTAATCAATTCTAGGAAGTTCATTGCTGAAGAAAGGATTTAACCAAAGAAGAGATAACATCCTCCCTTAAATTTCTTATATTATTCTTATTGTTTGTCCCATTCAATATCATTATTACATTATTATACAAAAAACCATCACCATAAATATAAAGAAATGTTTTTATTCTAGTATTTATACATACTATTTATGTGTTCGGTAAACTGCCACCTCAAAAGATGATGATTGTTCATTCTTTCTTTACCACCCCTAAGGGTGTAAACATTGATAGAAAATCTATTGTTATATAATATTTATAAAATTTTTAATTTTTGAAAACAAATTACAACACATATCTTTAAATATTCCATATTTTGTAAATATGATAATTTCTTTTCATAAAATTTGGACTACTGCCCCTTAAATCGATGTGATTCATTCACACACTACGTGAAATGTATTAAGGATGTGTTTGTGTAATTATTTTATATATATGATTTAATATTTATAGCAGAATAATGATATATATATATATATAAATATATATGTTTTTATATTTAATTTACTGTCTTTGTTCTAACACGACAATTAAACGGGAATGACGTTCATGCGTACGTACAACCTATTGTCTTCATGAACTGTGCATTTCATTTTTGTACATATAAATAATATTTATTATAATAATACACATGTAATAAATATAAATATTATTTATATCATGGTTAACATTTTTTAAATCTTCGTATAAGTATAAGGACTAATGATATGACAAATTAAGGAACATGCGAAGAATAAATAGAATATTACCCTAAGTGAAACCTTAACCCAGAATTGTTAACAAGGGGGTATGATAATATCATAATTAAAACATATTTATTTTTAGATATAAGAATATTATTATATAAAACATGTTTAATAAAATTACATGTATTATACTAGAAACTTGTATGAGGGCTAAGAGAATAATGACATAAGGTAAGGGAATTTCATCTAACTGTTTAATTCAATGCGATACATGTTATATTCACCACTCACTTATTCCCAAGAATGTATTATATGAATAATATTGTTACTTTTATGGATATTTAAAAAAATATTTTATGATTTTTGTGTCAAGGAGTTTATGTTTCAAAAGTTACCAAATCAGAAAAGTAATTTCGTCTCGATTTGCCTTCTTTGAGACAAATGACATGCTATAAATCTATGTTTTTAAATAAGGTGCGTAAACTACATTAAATAGTTATATAATGAATATAATTATATTATTTATATTTTAAGCTATATTTAATCTCATTTTACTACATGGAGAGTATGATTCATATTTACCATGCAGTATGTGTTTATGGAAACAATATCACTATTTTTCGAGATTGTTTATGATCCAGTTTTCATTAATAAAATATTGAAATCCATATTTTAGAATCACTCATGAATTTTCATATACTCTTGTTAGTAATGGTGTATTCATGTGTTAGTACCTTATTTTTCACTATTCGGTACATAAGATAATTGAGAAATTTTTTTTGGAAAATATTACCTTATATTTCTCTTCATTCAGAAATCTGTGTTCATTCAAAACCATGATTTCTAAAAATGAAATTCCAAGAATAATTTACTATTCTTTTACGATCAAATTTTTTTTAACCATTTTGTCTTTTAAAACTATTTTAAAAGGAATATTATTATCTCTTTCATAATAAAGATTTTATATATCCTTTTAATAATGAAAAATGAATGTCCATTTACCTCGTACAGAATGTACGGATTTACCCACTATAATTATTTGGAGGATTATTTTCATGATTAAAATATTAATGTTTAAGAAATTTTTTTTAAAATATATTTTCAAATAAATGGTTTTCAAAACGTTTCATGTTTTTATATGTTTTAATGGAAATTTTGTTTTAAATTTTTTTATCAATATACTTTTTATGTTTTCAGTGGAAAAAGTATTTAAATATGTTTTAAATACTTACTTTAAAAATTTTCAGGTTTATTTTATGAAAATTACATTAAAAAGGTTTTAATTTTTAATTATAACTTTCAAATGATAAAGTATAATTTACAAATTATTTTTTAAAAATATATTTCAAAATTATTCCCCATATAATATAATAATTTTTCGTGTCATTCATTCATTTATAGGGAAATGATACAATGTTTTAATTTAAATTCCTTCTCTAAATGGTTTACTCACAAAAATCATTTATCCTATTAAATTAGATTAATTATAATTAATTATGGATATTAATTTATTATATATAACATATTCAATAAAATATTATTCATAGTCTTCCAATATATTTGATAAGAATAAGATAAAAATATCTCTCATTTTACACATAAAAACATATATTTTTTTAAGGCACTTTTACCACCATTTTATTATGAAGCTATTTTAAATCTAAATTTTGGAACATTAAAAAAAATTATATGTCCAAATAAACATAATTTATTAATTAGAAATATAAAAAAATTTAGGGTTAATTTTTGGTATTTTTCAGGGATGTTTCATTTTTTAATGAATTGTGAGAAATACTGAAATTTTACTCAAAACTGATATTTCATAAAATATATTTAAAAGGAAAAATTATATTTTTAATAAATTTTAATATTTATATAGATCAATTTTTTTACAATTAATGAAATTTAGGTAATTTTAATCAATTGAAAATGGAAATTTGTTATAGAGACCTAGAAATGTTTTGAATGTTATTACATTAAAACCTCACGTTGTCGTCTGGTCAGTGGGATAAAATTTAAATAAATTTTTTCGACTTATGTGACAGGAAATTAGAATAATGGATTCCATATTTGGAGTCATAGTAATTTATAATTTTTAATAAGATAATTTTTTTAATAAAATTATTTTTGAAAGAAATTAAAATTCATTTTAATGATTAAGGTGAACTTAAACATAACAAGGGACTAATACCTAAAAGTATTGATTAATATAACCTAGAAACATGAAAAAATCTATTTTAATCCCATATTTTTTACTTTATACTGTATTTTATTGACTATTTACTATTATTAGATCCAAATTAAATAAAAAATGTCATTTGGGTTTCCCTTTTACAAATTTTTACAAGAATTTTACTCCACCACTATAAAAGGCCTCCTCTCCTCCCACTTCCAAACACCTCTCAAGCCCCTTAGGTTCAGCCATTCTCTACCAAATTTAGTTCCCAGCGTCTATATATTCAACAACTATCCTATATTTGGTAATAAATCCATCCATATAATCTATTTGGTGCAAACCAAAAGTAGTTACCCGAATAAGAGGTAACATTTGTCCTCTTGTTCCTTTAATTTATTTTCTTTCTACACCCCCTAAAATATAAATATTTCATTCTTGTATAAAAAAATATCATTAATATAATATTAAATTTTATTAAATGTTTTCCACCAACACTTACACACACATTCATATAATGTGTAATGAACATATTGTTTACGTGTATAGAAAACTATTTCCTAAAAAAATAATGATTGAAATTTTTTATTTTTCCTCTTCTCATGTTGAATGTTATGGTGGAAAAAGTATATTTTTATGTGATATAAATGATATTTATATTATCTTGATATTCTGTAATTTTTATTTAGAACATACCCTTATGTTTTCCATTGTTTTTAAATACGATAATTTTGTCAGAGGAACTGTGGATTACCACTCACTCAAAGCGATGTGATTCGTTCACAAACTACATGAAATGTGTCATAGATATGTTTAGTGAACCTATATGACATATATAAAATTATAATTATTCAACAATGATAACATATAAATATATAAACAAATTTAGTTTACTCTATTTCTTTCAATACAATAATAAAATGGAAACAATGCTCTTGCACATGTAAGACATATCATCTCCAAGAATAGTGTGTTGCATTTCATACATAAATATTATATATATTATTAAAATTAATATATATTGAATATAAATAGTATTTATATCCTTTTTTACATTTTCTGAAATCATGATATATTTATATGAACCAAATATATAACAGATTAATACATAATAAGAAAAAAGAGAATATTACCCAAAGCGTAACATTAACATGAAATTGTAAAGAAACTGTTAATATAAAGTATTAATAAAATAATATATGGTATTATTTAAATTATTAAAATTATATAAAATTTAATAATGCACTTAAATTTATTATTTATTGGTTATAATTGGTTATATGAGATTCAAGAGCCAATGTAAGAGAATTTTATCTCGCTCTTTATTTTCGTGAGATACATGCAATATTCACTACTAACTTCTTTTGTGTCGTATATATAATAAAAAATAATGTATTATATGCCACTTATACATAATTATAGAGTTTTTAACACAACCATTTTATGATATTTCTATCATGGGTTTATAGTTTTAAAAGATACCAAATTGGTAAAGTTATTTTGTTTCAATTCTCCTATTTAAGACACAAGCTATGTTATACAACAAGGTTTTTATATGATGTGTATAAACTACCATTGAAATTTTATATCATGAATATAATTCGTTTCATCATATTTTATCCTCTATCTAATCTCATTTTCCTACAAGCCCAGTATACTTCAAATTTACCGTGTGGTAAGAGTTTATTGAAACAATATCACAGTTTATCAAGACGATTTATGACCATGTTTTCATTAATTTTATATTATAACATATATTTCAAGAAGACTCTTGAATTTTATTATCCTATAGTAATTAATGATGTATTAATTTATTGGTACAAATTTTTCCACTCTTTGGTACTTAATATAATGAAGAAAATGTTTTAAAAAAAATATGACCTTACATCTCTCTTTGGTCTGAAATATTTGTTCCTTCAAAAACTTGTTTTCGAAAAGTGGTTACAATAATATCATAAAAATTTCCTATCATCATTAAAAATAATTTTTACACTTATTTTATTTTACCTATTATTTCAAAGGAATATTATTATCACTTTCTAAGTGATTTATTTTTCTAACCATTCTATCATGCAAAAAGAATTTATTTTTACCTCGTACGGCCTTTACGTACTTACCCACCATCAATTATTTGAAGACTTATTTTAAATTTTAAAAATATTATTTTTATTAAAACGTTTTTAAAATAGAATTTAAATGAAATTGTTTTCAAAATTTTTTCAAACATCTTTTATAAGTTTTCAAGGAAAGAAAATTTTCAAAAGGTTTTTATGATCCTCCAAAAGATTTCAATGTAAAAGGATTTAAATATTTTTTCAATTCTTCCTTTATAAGTTTTCAAGTTTATTTTCATAGAAATTATTTTTAAAATGTTTTACATTTCTTGAATCATTTTTTGAAGGAAAAAGGATAATATCTTCATGATGTTTTTAAAGATATTTCAAAAGTATTTCCCATTAAATATATTATCGATTGGTTTTACTTGTTCTTTTATAGGGAAATCATAAAACATTTCCATTAATATTGTTTCTGTAAATGGTTTAAATTTTATGGAATGAATCTTACAAAATATATGTATCATAAACAGGTTATATTCTTATTAAACCTTGTTCTTTTCACATGATATGCTTTGATGAAATGATTATGAAACATGTATATTTTCCACTGTTTACGAAATGATTACATGTTTATGAAACCCATTTCATTTCATGGGTTATTATAATATTGTTTGTAATATTTTTGTACATGTATCTATAATTTCATTTTTAGATGGATGAGACCTATATCTCCATCCAATGCAATGGGTAATGATAAATGTTTTATGAGCTCAAAAGGTACATGAGGGAAAAAATAGGTGAATTGAATCAAGGAAAAACAAAGGGATAGGTTTTACATAACTCATTTAACTATATATAATCACATAAATTCTATAAATTTAGGGAAAAGTATATTGAATCCCAAACAATTTGTTATTTTACCTATGTTTTTTATGACTCAAACAACCCTTTAGTTCAATATAGATTTATGGCTTTGTGATTGTTAATTTTATCCTAACCATAATCTCTATCACTCTCAATCAGAACATGATGGTTAAATTTCACATACACATCCATGTATTCACATTCGACCTTTTCTATCCCTTATGGAAAACCAGTTATCTGTTACTTTGAGTAACCATTATGCTTCAAATATTACTTTTTAAAAGGAAGTATTAGTATTCATTTTTACGATATGGGTTTCTTTGATTGGAACTTTTAGTTATTAGACCATTGATAAATCAAATGAATTTAAATGGAAGAAATAATTTTAAAGGGGGTAGAATATAACACCAAAATATTTCATGAAATTGTTTTCTAATAAATTTATTATGTTCGATACTTTTTTCATTTCAGAAAACACTGAATATATATTTCTTCATATCAAAGAAACATGTTTTTCTTGTGAAATACCATGTTTATTAGGAACTAAACTCAATATAAAGGCTAGATTTATATATATTGAAAACTCTGTTAATCGTAAATTATGCACAAGACATGTTTTCCACGATGAATTTCATAAGAAGCATGATCAAGTTTTACTAAAGAACAATATTATATTAAAATATTATGATTAAATATATTATGAATTTACCTAGAATTTATGTCATAAATTATGAATATTTATAACTAACATATGAAAACCATTTTTTTACACAAATATATCATGAATTCATTAATTACAATAAATATAAGAACAAATTGAATATAATGGGAGAATATTTATATAAAACTATTTTTAGGATCACAAAGTTATTTTATCCTAATAAATTAAATTAATTAAAATTACTAAGTTATATTAATTTATATATATATATTCAATAACATTTTTTTATTTTTCATCTAATAGATTTGATAGGAATAATAAAAGACCACAACCAATGTTACAAAAACCCTATACTTTTATGAAGGTGTTTTTATTTCCTTTTTATAAAGAACATATTTTAAATATAAATTTTACAACTTTTATAAATATTATATATAAAAATAATGTTTATTTAAAAAATAAAATACATAAAAATTAGGATAGCGTTAACTTTTGGTATTTTTATGCAAGGTTTTATTTTTCAATGAATAGTGAAAAATGTAGAAATTTGACTTTGAACTACTTTTTCATCTAATTTATTAATATAGATAAATTGTATTTTAAATTTATTTGAAATTAAAATTAGATAAAAAATTTATCAACTTATCTAATATAAGTAATTAGAATAAATTTTACATTTAAATTGGTCATACAAACATCACAAACTTTTGAATGTTTTGACGTTGGCAACCCACTTTGTGGTCCCATCTACAGCAAAAATTTCAATTAATTTTCACCACTTCTATGAATGTAATCTGAAAAAATGGATTCCATATTTGGAATAAAAATAATTTATAATGAAAAATTATATAAAAATTGTTTTTTACAAAAAATTATCATTGAAGTTAATTGAAATTAATTGAAATTAATTTCAACGATTAAGATTAAATTATGATTAACAAGGGACTAAACCCTAAACTTAAGGCCTAATATAACCTATAAACTTGTCAAATTTCACTTTTTATGGAAATATTTTGACCCTATAATCCCTACTATCAAACTTTTACAATTATTGGATCCAATTTAAATAAAAAACATGTGTGGGATTTCCCTTTTCCAAAATATTACAAGAGTACCACTTCTCATCCTCTATATTAGGCCACCATTCCTCCCACATCCACACACCTCTCAAGAAAATAATGTTATGCCATGGATTACCAAAATATATTCTCAACATCCCTAACTTAATATTCTAATCCTCCCTTTTTGATGAAATTAATCCATGGAAGTCTTTTGGTGAAAACCAAAATAAGTTTCCAAAAGAAGAGGTTACATCCTCCCTCAAGCACCTTTATCTTATTTTCATTCTCTTCCCCCTCTACTAACATGATTACATTTTTATAAAACAAAAATAGTACCATAAATTTACTATGATGTTTTTATGCTAATTTGTTTTACCTACACATACACACACTTCTACATAATGTGTAATGAACACACAACTTCTGTGTACGATGAACTACGGGTTCACAAAACGATGATTGTTCCTTCTTACTTTAATGCCATTGATGGTAGATGTTATGATGGAAAATGTATTTTTATATATTTTTTAAGATATTTATAAACTATTTTATATTATTTGAATATTTTATAACAAATATATTTATACTTTCTAGCATGTGTAAATATGATAATTTAGTTTGGGGAAGTGTGGACTACTGCCCCTCAAAGCGATGTGACTAATTCACACCTTACATAAAATGTATAATGGATGTGTTCGGGGAAATTATTTGATAAATATAAAATAATAATTATTCCAGAATAATGATATATATATATATACTTATATTTATTTTACTCTCTTTCTTTAAATGTGATAATAAAATAATAACAACGTTCATGCGTACGTAGGGCCTATTGTCTCCATAAAACTTGTATTCCATTTCATAATGATAGATCCTATAGATTATTATATTAAACATATAATTAATATAAATTATTTTTATTTCATTTTTCACATTCTATATTTCATTATATAAGTATAACGACAAAAGATATAACAGATTAAGGCAATGCAAAGAACAATGCGAATATTACCCAATGTTTAACCTTAACACATACTTGTTAAGAAGTTGGTAATTTAAGGTCAAAATCATAATATATATGGTTTTATATATAAAAATATGACTATATAAAATATTTATAATATATATACATTTATTATATAATAATATTGTATGGGTATGAATATTGTAATTACACAACGTATGGGAATTTCATCTCACTCATTATTTTAGCATCATACATTCCTTATTCAGTGATCACATATTTTATGTGATGTATATAATTCCCATCAATATATTATATTACTAATATTATTAAATATATGGGTATTTACATAACCAATTTATGATATATTTTTCATGGTGAATAAGTTTCAAATTTTACCAAATCGGTAAAGTAATTATGTATCAAATTTTCTTCTTTGAGACACATGCCATGTTTTAAAAATACATTTTTATATAAGGTGTATAAACTTACTTTGAAATGTTATAACATGAATTTACATATTTTCATGATATTTTAATGCTCCACGTAATTTAATTTTTTCATATATTATGTATGATTCAGATTTACTATATTGTAACAGTTTACTGAATCAATATAACCATTTAGAAATATTGTTTATGATAATGACTTCATTAATGAAATATTACGATAAATAATTCAAGAAAACTCGTGACATTTATTATCATCTGGTTAGCCATGGTTTATTCATGTATTAGTACTATTTGATTACTCTTTGGTGCTTAATATAATTAGAAAATATTTTTATAAAATATGACGTTACCATTCTCAAGGAAAGATTGTTTGTATAGGTAATATCGTTTTTCTTGGAAAAGTTCTTATTTCAAAAAAATTTTTTGTTAAAGGTCTTAGGACCAACCTCATCAGCATAAGTCAATTATGTTATGACGTTTACCTTGTGAATTTTAGAAATGATAATTGTCTAGTTCACAATTCCAAGGATGAGTTCATTCTATCTGCTCATAGGTAAGAGAATGCTTACACTATTAACTTAGAAGACCTTAAGAGCCAAAACATACCCTGATTATGTGCGATAGAAGACCATTCCTGGCTATGGAATAGAAGACTAGGACAATGTAATCTGAGAAACCATAGTAAACACTCGAATAAAAGACTTGTGAGGGGACTACCGGATCTTAGATATGTTTCTTCAAAAGTATGGGATCCTTGTCAATTTGGCAAGCAACATAAAACTAGCTTTAAATAAATTAATGATGTTTCAACTTCTAATTCATTACAGCTAGTGCATATCGATCTTTTTGGACCCACACAAACTAGAAGCATTGGAGGAAAATACTACGTATCTGTTTTAGTTGATGACTTTACTATATTTACATTGGTCTATTTTCTAGAAAATAAATCTGAATGCTTCTCCTATTTCAAAAATTTTAGAGCCCAAGTTAAAAATGAGAAGAACCTACCATTGATAACTATCCATAGTAATCATTGTGGTGAATTTCAAAACTCAGTTTTTGAATCTTTTTGTAGTAAGAAAGGTATTACTCAAAATTTATCAACTCCAAGAACTCCTCAGAAAAATGGTGTTATTGAAAGAAGAAATCGTATACTTTAGGAAATGACTAGAACTATGTTGATTGAATACTCAATTGCTAAGAACTTTTGAGCTGAATCTGTTAGTACTGCCTGTTATACTATAAATCGTGTTTTAACTAGACCATTTATTAATAAAACACCTTATGAGTTATGGACTGGACAAAAACCTAAAGTTTCGTACTTCAATGTTTTTGGGTGAAAAGTATTCATTCTGAATACAAAAGATAATTCTCAAAAATTCGCACCAAAATATGATGAAGGAATATTTCAAGGCTATTCTACAACTTATAAGGCTTATATAGTTTTCGATAAAAACACTTAAGGAAACAATACATGTAGAATTTGATGAAACTGATCCTTTTGTTTTCAAACAACCCAATCCTACTTCCTCGAATTAGATTTCTAAAAATGAATATCAACCGTTATTAGAAGATCATTCTGATAAGGAAAACGTTCAAGAAATTATTCCTGATACATTTACCACATAATAATTTCTACCATATGTTGATGAACAGGTTTTACAAAACCCAAATCAATTGTTTCTTAGGAATCATCCTAGCGATAACATCATTGGTTATGTAAATCAACCTGTAAGGACCAGAAATTCCTTAAGAAATGAAATAGAACATCTTTCTTTTCTTTCCCAATTTGAACCTAAAAGTCCAAGTGAGGCCTTAGGTGATAAAGATTGGATCAAAGCAATGCAATATGAACTAAATGAATTTGAAAGGAATCAAGTCTGGACTTTAGTTGATAGACCTAAGGAAACAACTGTAATGGGTGTAAAATGGTTTTTCAGAAACAAATGTGATGAAAATGGAATCATTGTAAGAAATAAATCAAGACTTGTTTCTAAAGGCTATAATCAACAAGAGGGAATAGACTGTGGAGAAACATATGCTCTGTTATCTAGACTTGAATCTATTCGTATTTATTAGCCTTTGCAGCATACTTTAATTTCAAACTATTTCAAATGGATGTAAAATGTGCTTTTCTAAATAGTTTTGTTCAAGAAGAAGTTTTTGTTGAATAACCTCCGGGTTTTCTAGACCCAAAACATCCTGATCATGTTTTTAAGCTTACCAAGGCTCTATATGGTCTTAAAAAAGCCCCTAGAGCATGGTATGATAGACTTACAGGATTTCTTTTACAAAACAATTATATAAAAGGTACAGAAAATCCAACCCGTTTTATAAAAAAAGAAAATAAAGATGTCTTGATTGTTCAAATGTGTGTTGATGACATCATATTCAGATCAACTCAGAAATCATTAACTGATTCTTTTGCTAATTTAATGGAATATGAGTTTGAAATGAGTATGATGGGTGAGTTAACATTCTTTTTAGGTTTTCAAATTTTTCCAAAACCAGAAGGAACATATATATCTCAATATAAGTAAATAAATGATTTACTCAAAAAGTACGGTTATGACAAGACTAAAAGTATTAGTTATAAGGCCCCAGCCTTAAACCATACTTAATCTTGAGTTATTACAAGATTACACATTGAGGATCTTTTTAGTTTTAGAGTTTTAGAGAATTAGATCATGAAACATGCATTACATTCCACATTTAAACAAAGTGGACACATAAAAGACAATATTCATTCTTCCCATCAACAAAATCATATTTAAAATAAAACACAGATTCTTTCTTGACAAATCCTTGACACTATCATCACATCATGTACCTTTCCCTTGACCTGTGAAAAACATTTCAAAAACTTGGGATGAGCATAAAAAGCTCAGTAAGGGTTATAAAAATATGGAAAGGAAACATGAGTTCATATATTCGTAAGAATGAAATCATACTTTACCCATAAAACATAGGCACTTTAACATAACTCATCAAACCATGAATAAATCATAGAAATCATAAGACATAAAGGTAACTTGAGGAATTCCTAACATTCTTACATAGGGAGTAACCCTC
Organism: Viscum album; assembly: GCA_963277665.1. Taxonomy (NCBI): domain Eukaryota; kingdom Viridiplantae; phylum Streptophyta; class Magnoliopsida; order Santalales; family Viscaceae; genus Viscum; species Viscum album. The sequence continues at coordinate 1,573,204,040 of OY728119.1, read as the reverse complement.
TTGGTTACGTTTGGAATACCCATCACAGTATATTCCTTAAATCTCTTCGGAGAAACCTTAACGTTTACTACTTCGTGTTACCCAATGCATTGGAGAGCTATATCGGGCTCACCCGCCCTTAGTTTATCACGGAACCACCCGTCTTCATAACAATGCCCAAGAACCATAACATAATCTTATCACATAAATCATGCATAAAGGAAACATAACATTTCCACCTTTCAATCACAAGATATCAATACAACACATTGATATAAAAAAATTATGAAAACCATTTTCAATAACAAAATAAAAGAAAATTAAAACATGGTATTTATTTTTCTTTAAAAAAAAGGTATGGCATGTAGAGGAAGCCGAAACTCAAATAATGGTTATGGCGGGGGAGAAGTCATTGTCGCCGCATACGTACGACAAAACATTCCCTTTTGTCGTTTAGTAAAACGCTTCGTATAAAAAAGATTCCTTTTGGATAAACGTAAAAGTCAAAGGGGTTTATACACCGTATAAAATAAGGTTGAGTATAAAACAAAATATGCCTCAATGAAAGGAGATTGAGACGAAGTCCTATACAAAGACGATATCGTTGGTTTAAGGATAAATTAATTACATAATTATGTGTGAAAAACGAATACACCAAATATATGTGGATATTAAGTGTAAAATAATAAAAGGTCATTCACACATATTCAAAGGATGAAATATTCAATAACTACATGTTGAACCCAAAGAAATCGAAATTGGGTTAAGAAGTTCCCTGGACAGCCTAACAGTGTCACATCAAAATGAGTTGACGAGAGATAATAAAAAAAGGGTATATCATCACTTGGACATAAAATTTACATCAATAAGGATATATGAGAACATATCCCAACATAAAAATATGTAAATTAAAAGACCCAACAAAAGAAGTCTTTTAAAAAGAGGAGGGTGAAAGGTTCCCTTACCGACATGGGTATCTTTCGAAACATACGCCCCGTGAAAGAAGGACAATACATCATTTATGTAAATACTCATAAATGAATGAATATTACACAATGAGTAAAATAATGGTCAGTACAAACACCACTCAAAGGAAATTGTGGCAAATGTAGCATAAATCTCATGGGAATAAAAGTGAGATGAAAAATCCCCTACGAAAACTCGGCAGCATAACGACGCCACTTAAAACTTCCAAAAATATATTGATGAGATCAAATAGGGTATGTCATCACATTAAAATAAAATTTACAGCAAGAGGAATATAAAAGAACAACACCAATCATAACAAAGAGGATCTTAAAAGAAGTGACATAAAGGAGAGTACATAAAAAGAAAGAGAGAGGTTAGATCTCTTACGAAAATTCGGCAGCCTAACGACACCACTCAAAACTTACAAAATGGATTGATGAGAGAGAATAGGGTCTCTCATCATATGACCATAAATATTACAGTAAGAGTAATATAAAAGAACATCCCAATAACAAGAAAGATGAGATTTCGAAGGAATGACATAAAAGAGTGTACTTAAAAAGAAAGAGCAGAGTAGGATCCCTTACCTCGGGTCCGAATTGACTCGATCGTTCTTTAACGTCCTGAATAATAAACTTGAGTTAATTTACACTTTATTAAAAACCTTTTTCTAGTTAATTATTCCTTTTATATTACTTATTTCCATGTTATAAACATTATGTAATCATTTAAGTTAATAATGTTTGTTTTGTTGATATTTGGTTCTTTAGTCGAAAGTGGACTTCTTACAATTACATGTTGTTCGTGGGGTCAAATGTTCATTATATACAGAATTATATTCAGGATTTTGATATCATATATATCATATATATCCATAATATACATGTATTTACAATATTACATAATCATTTAGAGGTAAGAAATGAAATGCACCATTCATGGAGACGGTAAGCCGTACGTACGCATGAACGATACTTTCATTTCTATGTCATATTAATGGAATTAAAACTAAATGAGAGGTATTTATATTTTAATTCCAGAATTATATTCATCATTTATATGTATCATTCATCATATATATCCATTATATACATGTACTTATAATAGTACATTACATTTGGGGATAAGAAATGAAATGCACCGTTCATGGAGACGGTAAGCTGTACGTACGCATGAACGCTACATTCATTTCTATTTCATATTTTTATGGAATGGAATAACAATGATATAGAGTTATATTATAATTTCAGTATAACATCATATATAATAACTTTAAATCCATCCTTTATACGTCCCACATATGGCATTAACGAATCACATCACTTTGAGGGGGCGGTAGTCCGCACTTCCTTAAATGAAGATATCGCATTTACCCATAATGGAAACCATAAAGGTATGCCCAAAATGAAAAATAAAGAAGCTTAAGGATAACATAAAAATATTATATATCATATATAAATATAGTGTCATCATAATTTCCACATTTTAAGGAGTTAAAAGAATGTTGAACAATCATCGTTTCGGGAGGCCGAAATTCGCCATCCACGGAAACAGTATGTTCTTTAACCATTAGATGTAGGTTTGTGAAAGTGTAGCTTGAATAATTCTTATAAAAACATCCCAGTATATTTATTATACTGGATTTTTTACAAAATAAATTAATAAAAAGAGTTTATGGGGTTGGAGAAGCAAAATAAAACAAAAGGACTCAAGTGGAGACATTACCTTAAAATCGTTTAACTCCCTTTGGTTTGAGATCAAAGGCTTCCTTGGGAAGACTTCTGCCCAAAGTTAGGCTTCAAGGAGTTATATAGGGAATTTTAGAGACAACATGGGCAGAGGTTGGCCGATCCAAAGGCTTTGGGAGTGTGGGTAAGGAGGTAGAGGTGGGGGCCTTTTATAAGAGGAGAGGAGGGGCACTCTTGGAAAGTGAGAAAATGTTACTTTATTTGAAAATGAGTTTCGGATTTAAAAGGTCCCAAATAGATATAATTCGTGGATAAGTTGATAAGGGTTCTAAATCCACCCATCCAATAGGTTTTGGACATGTTTAGGTCTTAGATATTACATTATCTTTCCATTTTATTTAAATCGTTAAATAATGAGGTCATCGCTGCATCATCATGATGTCATAAATAATTTAATTTATTTAAAGTATAAAAATTATAAAACAACTACTATTATGTAGGAAATATTTTTAGCTTTCCAATTAATATTTATAGTCAAAAATATGACTTGTATAACCCCATGTAAAAAGTGTTTTAGTAAAACATTTCATGTTTGTCTCATTTTTACTTTAACTTTAAATAAAAAGATATTAATGTAATTTTCCAACCAAAGTTGCTTCATGGGGTCCCCAAGTTGACCCATGGGTTGTCTTGATCGGCCATGACACATCCAATGAGTTTAGGACATGTTTAAAGTTCATTTCATATTATAAGAACATTATTTTTACCTTAAATTACACTAATTACCTCTAATCGCGATTAAAAACTTAATAAGTTACTATTCACCAAAAAATAATTTTTATCCCATTGAACCACATTTTAATTCTTAATGGAAACCATTTATATCATATTTTTGAAATTAAAAACATAAATATGACAAAATTTCATTTAAACGGAAAAAATCAGTTTTTATAAGTACCACTTAGTGGTTTCAGTATTCATAAAAAATTGACGTTTTTCAGAAAAAACCAAAAAATTCACCCAAAGCTATATTTGATATTATGAATTCAAAAATGAATTCTATTTTAAAAAATTCTAAAAATATAATTCACATTAATTAATTTAATAATTAATTCCCACTGTCAGAGCAAATAGCGTGTTTTCATTAAACAATAAGTATCAAAAGATTAACACTAGTTTAAGTCTGATTTCAAAGTGAAATTAATTCCAACGACCACTATTGGATTTAATGGTAAAACTATATTCTAATTTCACTTTAAAACCAATTCAAAAGATAATCTAATCATATAAATAAATTAGATTAAAAATATGTTTTGAATTAAAATACAACATTTTACCCTATTCATTAAAAAATGAACTTTATCAGAAAGATACCAAAAATTTACACAAAGTAAATTTTGATGTCCCAATTCTTAAGAAGAGTTTTATTTGGTCCAAAAGGATGTAAAAGAGTGAAGAAAACTATATTTAATGACGGTTCTCCATCAAAAGGCGATAAGTGAACCTTTACTGAAAACTAGGGCATATACACCTAAAATTGAATTCTTTCTGTATTTTATGCCTTTATCTTTTATTGGATAAATGTAAAAACATTTAAAAACATATATAATAATATTTTAGTTATTTATATCCATTCCTGCCAATACAACGGCTACATGTTAACTACCATTTAAAATAATATTATTTTATTATTAGAGTGCAACATTAGATTCCCAAGAAACTCATTGTTGCGTGTTGGGTACGCCATCGAGCATAGAGTCCCCTTTAAAGTAATATTAATATTTTATTCACAAATATGGATAAATATGAAAATTTCATATTCTTTATTTACCTGGGGTGTTACATCCTTCCCCCCTTTTGGGAATTGCATCCTCGCAATTTTTAAAATTGAGCTTGGAAACATCCTTGAAAGTCCCACATCGGAACAAGAGTCGGTAAAAAAATCACTTTAAAATAAAGGAAGATAAGTACAAAGGTCACCCGATTTAACCCATATGTAGAAACACATGGACTTGGAAGAAAAATCAAAGGGTCATGTTCTTGAGGGAGAGTGATAGTAAACATGTCTAGGAGAAAGTTAACCATAAGAAAATCACAAACTTGTGATGGGTTAAGCGGTATTCGATTCCCCAGTAGGAAAAGTTAATGGACAACATTTTTGTTTTAAGTTACTTTTTATTGAGGAATTTAATCATAAGGAAACATAATCACTTATCATGTTGAATTTCAACATTTACTAGATTCCTTAATCAAACACATATTTTTTTCCAAGAGACGAGTATTTAGGGAGACTTGTTCGCATTAAGAGTACTATAATCAACTTCTAGAGAATCACCTAATCCACCAAAGAGAACTATATACATCCCATGTCTTTAGGCTTTAACCAAAACCAAAACCAAAAAGGTTAGTACAAGGTCAGATAATCCAGAAAAGGATAACCCATTAAAAAGAAAATCTATGCTTAATCTCCAAAATTTGTCCAACAAAATCCAATGTTCAACTAGGACCATCCGATAAACAATTTGTCCATAAAATTCTTCAAAGTAAACCAATATAAGATTGAAACCCAAATATTTGACGGATTTTGTCACATAGACTTCCAAGATAAATCGTAACATTTATCTCCAAACAACATCAGTTGCTCCTAAAGTCTCGTATTGAAAAGTAATTAACCTAATCCGATATCCTCCATGATAGGTTAATCATTTTCATAAATACCCCAAAATAAACTTACTCTTAATTCATATAATCATATAACTAAAACGAATCAGTCAAACTAACCAGGGACTTCACGTAGTCCAGTGGTAGGCGATAAATACCAGTCTCACTTTGGTTGTGGGTTTGATTCCCGCAGCTTTGTCCGACGCGACGGGTTGTCACACAGTCTGCGTGTTGTCCTTTTTCCAAAACTATATAATTCTTAAATCATTCCCCAAAAAGAGATAAAATCATCAAAAATGATCATAAAATATTTTAACCTCAATTTTATCTCATGCCTTTCATTTTCCATCATATCATATAATAACCCATAATTACCTCAAATGTAAGGATCATATAAACTCTAATGGTTACCTTTATAATTATTACCTGAACATCCACATCGATTGTTCATCTCATACAAGATGCATTACAGAACATACCAAGGTTCAAGTGGTTGATCATGACTCCTTGATATTTCGTTTAGAACAACCACGAGTTTCCTCATTGAATCCTCTATTTTATTTAGTATCTTAATCAGAGAACCACCATAGTTTCCTTCAAACCTGTTGTCTCTTTGGTTCCTGCTAGATCAATCCATTCACTAAAAACAGAAATGTCAGTGTGAGTATATCAACAAAACCATCATGTACTAATGAGGAAGGTAAACACTAAGATATACTTACTCATTCACTTTATCTAAAACTAGGACTCTTTCTGAAATCCTAACCATTATGGTAATGTCACTTATGCTTAAAGAATACCCTAACCTCTAAAGTTATCTAAACCGACCTCTGATACCAACTATAAAGCCCCAACCTTAAACCTTACATAATCTTGAGTTATTACAAGATTACACATTGAGGATCTTTTTAGGTTTAGAGTTTTAGAGAATTAGATCATGAAACATGCATTACATTCTAAATTTAAACAAAGTGGACACATAAAAGACAATGTTCATTCTTCCCATCAACGGAATCATATTTAAAATAAAACACAGATTCTTTCTTGACACATCCTTGACACTATCATCACATCATGTACCTTTCCCTTGACCTGTGAAAAACATTTCAAAAACATGGGATGAGCATAAAAATCTCAGTATGAGCTATAAAAATATGGAAAGGAAACATGAGTTCATATATACATAAGAATGAAATCATATTTTACCCATAAAACATAGGCACTTTAACATACCTTATCAAACCATGAATAAATCATAGAAATCATAAGACATAAAGGTAACTTGAGGCATTCATAACATTCTTACGTAGGGAGTAACCCTCTTGGTTACGTTTGGAATACCCATCACTGTATATTCCCTAAATCTCTTCGGAGAAACCTTAAGGTTTCACTCCTTCGCGTTACCCAATGCATTGGAGAGCTATATCGGGCTCACCCGCCCTTAGTTTATCACGGAACCACCCGTCTTCATAACAATGCCCAAGAATCATAACATTATCTTATCACATAAAACATGCATAAAGGAAACATAACATTTCCACCTTTCATTCATAAGATATCAATACAACACATTGATATAAAAACATTATGAAAACCATTTTCAATACCAAAATAAAAGAAAAGTAAATCATGGTATTTATTTTTATTTTAAAAAAAGGTATGGCTTGTATAGGAAGCCGAAACTCAAATAATGGTCACGGCTGCGGAGAAGTCGTTGTCTCCGCATAAGTACGACAAAACAATCCCTTTTTTCGTTTAGTAAAATGCTTCGTATAAAAAAGATTCCTTTTCGATAAACGTAAATGTCAAAGGGGTTTATACACCGTATAAAATAAGGTTGAGTATAAAACAAAATATGCCTCAATGAAAGGAGATTGAGACGAAGTCCCATACAAAGACGGTATCCTTGGTTTATGGATAAATTAATTACATAATTATGTGTGACAAATGAATACACCAAATATAAGTGGATATTATGTGTAAAATAATCAAATCTCATTCACACATATTCAAAGGATGACATATTCAATAACTACATGTTGAACCCAATGAAATCAAAATTGGGTTAAGAAGTTCCCTTGACATCCTAACGATGTCGCATCCAAATGAGTTGATGAGAGATAATAAAAAAAGGGTATCTCTTCACTTTGACATAAAATTTACATCAATAAGGATATATTAGAACAAATCCCAACATAAAAATATGTAAATTAAAATACCCAACAAAAGAAGTCTTTTAAAAAGAGGAGTGTGAAAGGTTCCCTTACCGACATGGGTATCTTTCGAAACATACGCCCCGTGAAAGAAGGACAATACAACATTGATGTAAATACTCATAAATGAAAGAATATTACACAATGAGTAAAATAATCGTCAGTACATACACCACTCAAAGGAAATTGTGGCAAATGTAGCATAAATCTCACGTGAATAAAAGTGAGATGAAAAATCCCCTACCAAAACTCAGCAGCCTAACGACACCACTTAAAACTTCCAAAAATGGATTTATGAGATCAAATAGGGTATCACATCACATTACAATAAAATTTACAGCAATAGGAATATAAAAGAATATCCCCCATCATAACAAAGAGGATCTTAAAAGAAGTGACGTAAATGAGAGTACTTAAAAAGAAAGAGAGAGGTTATATCTCATACAAAAATTCGGCAGCCTAACGGCGCCACTCAAAACGTCCAAAATTGATTGATGAGAGAGAATAGGGTCTCTCATAATATGACCATAAAAATTACAGTAAGAGTAATATAAAAGAACATCCCAATAACAAGAAATATGAGCTTTAGAAGGAATGACATAAAAGAGTGTACTTAAAAAGAAAGAGTGGAGTAGGATCCCTTACCTCAGGTCCGACTTGACTTGATCGTTCTTTAACGTCCTGAATAATAAACTTGAGTTAATTTAAACTTTATTAATAACTTTTTTCTAGTTCATTATTCCTTTTATATCACTTATTTCCATGTTATAAACATTATGTAATAATTTAATTTAATAATGTTTGATTTGTCGATATTTGGTTCTTTAGTCGAAAGTGGACTTCTTACAATTACATGTTATTCGTGTGGTCAAATGATCATTATATACAGAATTATATTAAGGATTTGGATATCATATATATCATATATATCTAGAATATACATGTATTTATAATATTACATAATCATTTAGAGGTAAGAAATGAAATACACCGTTCATGGAGACGGTAAGCCGTACGTACGCATGAACACTACTTTCATTTATATGTAATATTAATGGAATTAAAAATAAATGAGAGGTATGTATATTTTAATTCCAGAATTATATTCTTCATTTATATGTATCATTCATCATATATATCCATTATATACATGTACTTATAATAGTACATTACATTTGGGGAGAAGAAATGAAATGCACCATTTATGGAGACGGTAAGCTGTACGTACGCATGAACGCTACATTCATTTCTATTTCATATTTTTATGGAATGGAATAATAATTATATAGAGTTATATTATAATTCCAGTATAACATCATATATAATAACTTTAAATCCATCCTTTATATGTCCCACATATGGCATTAACGAATCACATCACTTTGTGGGGGCGGTAGTCCGCACTTCCTTAAATAAAGATATCGCGTTTACCCATAATGGAAACCATAAAGGTATACCCAAAATGAAAAATAAAGAAGATTAAGGATAACATAAACATATTATATATCATATATAAATATAGTTTCATCTTAATGTCCACCTTTTAAGGTGTTAAAAGAATGTTTAACAATCATCGTTTCGGGAGGCCGAAATTCTCCATCCACAGAAACAGTATGTTCTTTAAACATTACATGTAGGTGTGTGAAAGTGTAGCTTCAATCCTTCTTATAACAAAATCCTAGAATATTTATGATACTGGAGGTGTTACAAAAGAAATGAATAAAAAGTGTTTAGGGGGTTGGAGAAGAAAAATAAAACAAAAGGACTCCAGTGTGGACATTACCTTAAAATCGGGTAACTCCCTTTGGTTTGAGCTCAAAGGCTTCCTTGGGAAGACTTCAGCCCAAAGTGAGGCTTAAAGGAGTTATAGAGGGAAGTCGAGAGACAAAATGGGCAGATTTTGGCCGAGCCTAAGGCTTTGGGAGTGTGGGTAAGGAGGTAGAGGTGTGGGCCTTTTATAAGAGGAGAGGAGGGGCACTCTTGGAAAGTGAGAAAATGTTACTTTATTTGAAAATGAGTTTCGGATTTAAAAGGTCCCACATTGATATAATTCGTTGATAAGGTGATAAGGGTTTGAAATCCACTCATACAATAGGTTTTGGACATGTTTAGGTCTTATATATTACATTATCTTTCAATTTTATTTAAATCGTTAAATAATGAGGTCATCACTGCATCATCATGATGTCATAAATAATTTAATTTATATAATGTCTAAAAATTATAAAAAAACTAATATGATGTAGGAAATATTTTTAGTTTTATAATGACTATTTATAGTAAAAAATCTGACTTGTATACCCCCATGTAAAAATTGTTTTAGTAAAAAATTTCATGTTTGTCTCATTTTTACTTTAACTTTAAATAAAAAGATATTAATGTCATTTTCCAACCAAAGTGGCTTCATGGGGTCCCCAAGTTGACCCATGAGTTTTATGGGTCGTCCATTACACATCCAATGAGGTTAGGACATGTTTCAAGTTCATTTCATATTATTAGAACATTATTTTTACCTTAAACTACACTAATTACCTCTAATCGCGATTAAAAAAATAATAAGTTACTATTCACCAAAACATTATTTTTTATCCCATTGAACCACATTTTACTTCTTAATGACAACCATGTATGTCGGATTTTTGAAATTCAAAACACAAGGATGGCAAAATTTCATTTAAACGGAAAAAATCAGTTTTTATAAGTACCACTCAGTGGTTTCACTATTTATCAAAAATTGAAGTTTTTCAAAAAAAACCCAAAAATTCACCCTAATCTATATTTGATATTACGAATTAAAAAATGAAGTCTATTTTACAAAATTCAAGACATATAAGTCACATTAATTAATTAAATAATTAATTCCCACTGTTAGAGCAAATAGCGTGTTTTCTTGAAACAATAAGTATCAAAAGATTGACACTAGTTTAAGTCTGATTTCAAAGTGAAATTAATTACAATGACCACTATTGGATTTAATGGTAAACATATATATTCTAATTTCACTTTAAACCCAATTCAAAATATAATCAAATCATATAAATAAATTAGATTAAAAAGAGGTTTTGAATTAAAATATAACATTTTACACTATTCATTAAAAAATGAACTTTATCAGAAAGATACCAAAAATTTACACAAAGTAAATTTTGCTGTCCCAATTCATAAGAAGAGTTTTATTTGGTCCAAAAGGATTTATAAGAGTGAACAAAACTATATTTAATGACATTTCTCCATCAAAAGGTGATAAGTGAACCTTTAGTGAAAACTAGGGCATATACACCTAAAATTGAATTCTTTCCGTATTTTATGCCTTTATCTTTTATTGGATAAATGTAAAAAAATTTAAAAACATATATAATCATATTTTAGTTATTTCTATCCATTCCCGCCAATATAACGGCTACATGTTAACTACCATTTAAAATAATATTATTTTATTATTAGAGTGCAACGTAAGATTCCCAAGAAACTCGTTGTTGCGTGTTGGGTACGCCATCGGGCATAGCATCCCCTTTAAAGTCATATTAATATTTTATTCACAAATATGGATAAATATGAAAATTCCATATTCTTTATTTACCTGGGTTGTTACATTAGCACTCCAATCGGTACCTCAAATACACTTGATCCTGACGAAACTGGGAAACTAGTAGATCAAACAATTTTCAGAGGTATGATAGGAAGTTTGTTATGCTTGAAAGCTAGTCGACGAGACTTAATGTTTTCAATATTCTTATGTGCAAGATATCAATATAATCCAAAGGAGTCTCATTTAAAATCCGTAAAGAGAATCTTTCGGTATTTAAAAGGCACTATGGATTTAGGTCTTTTTTACTCTTCTGGGAATGATTTTGTTTTAAAAAGTTTTTCAGATGCTGAATTTGGCGGTTGTAGAATGGATAGAAAAAGTACATCTGGAACATGTCATTTCTTAGGAGATTCTCTGGTTTCTTGGTCCTGCAAGAAACAACACTCAGTAGCACTATCCATTGCTGAAGCTGAATATTTAGCAGGTGGAAGTTGCCGTGCTCAAGTATTGTGGATGCAACACACAGTCACTGACTATGGATTGAGTTTCACCAAAACTCAAATTCTTTGTGATAATACTAGTTCCATAGCTCTTAGTAAGAAACTAGCACATCAATCTCATGAAAAACACTTAAATGTTAGGCATCACATTCTTAAGGATCACACACAAAAAGGAGATATTGTTTTACAATTCATCGGAATTCAAGAAGTACTTTCTGACATTTTTACAAAACCATTACCTTCTGATAGGTTTGAGTTCATAAAACAAAAGCTAGGAATGATTACATTAAAATAATCATTCATATCCACATCCTGTTTTACATTTCTCCTTACATTAAATAGCTCCCTTTTAAAGGGGGAGGACATTTCTTACTATGTTTTTTTACTATGTTTCTTTTTATCTTATGATCTTTAATTATTTACTCTCCTGGTATGTTTTTATTTACTTTTCTGTTTATCGTATTGACAGTTTTCTCGTATCATTTACTTTTTATGTTTATCGTATTGACAGTTTTAACGTATCATTTACTTTTTATGTTTATCGTATTGACAGTTATATCGTATCATTTACTTTTTCTGTTTATCGTATTATATGTTTCATCGTATCATTTACTTTTCTGTTTATCATTCTGTCCAATGATGGTAATGATATTCTTTTCCATCGTACTATCCAATGATGGTAATGATTTTCTTTTCCATCGTACTGTCCGATGATGGTAATGATTTTCTTTTCCATCGTACTGTCCGATGATGGTAATGATTTTCTTTTCCATCGTATTGACTGATGATGGTAATAACTTTGTTTTCCATTGTCTTGTCAGTTCATGGTAACACGATTGTTTTCCATCGGCTTGTCAGTTCATGGTAATGAGATTTTTTTCCATCAGCTTGTCAGTTCATGGTAACGAGATTGTTTTCCATCGGCTTGTCAGTTCATGGGAATGAGATTGTTTTCCATAGTCTTGTCAGTTCATGGTAACAAGATTGTTTTCCATCGGCTTATCAGTTCATGGTAACAAGATTGTTTTCCATCAGCTTTTCAGTTCATGGTAATGAGATTGTTTTCCATCGGCTTGTCAGTTAATGGTAACGACTTTGTTTTCCATCGATATGAGGTTTTTTTTCCATCGTACGATTGTGTTTTCTTTTTATCTCTACTAAAACCAACATTTACCTTATGCTCTCTGGCCGGTACTTTTTCTATTTTTCTTTTTTCATTTCAATCCTAACGATTGATCTTTTTCCCTCTAATACTGACCATAGAAGATCAACAGTCATCCCTATGTCACCTATAAATATCCCCCCCTCCCCAAACCCACATTGGTTTTTCAGGATTTGAGGCGAAGCTCTGCTCCACTGGTTTTAAATCATCGTACGTTATTTCATCGGCAGCACCTATATGTCTCAGTCCTCTACTAATACTCCCGCTGAAATGTCTTCAAAGTCTTTTAGAGAGAAAGACTTTTTCAGAGAAAGGTTAGTTTCTTGGGACATTTTTGATTCGTATGATTCCACAATCAGAAGAATCATTCTGTTTCATGGTTGGGAACATTTATGTGTGGAAAGACATATTTATCAAGATTCGGTTCCCTTTTATGAAGTCAGTCAGTTCTATAAAACCATATCTTTTGACAAATACATGACTATAAGTTTTTCCCTGTACGATAGAAAGTTATCTATGTCTGTGAAACAAGCGGCACATTTTCTGAATGTCCCAAAAGTAGGGGATTCTTTCTGTCCGTATCATAAACTACCAGAGGAAGTAAGTACGTTTAATAGAGATAGTGCTGAGAAGTATTTGTTTGTTATAAATGAATAAAAGAGAAAAGTGGCTCATATTTCTCCGGACAATTGGTTTGTGACTTTATGGATGCAAGGTTTTCTTATCCCAAGGAAAGGTGATAGAGAAACTCTGAAAGTTTCTGCTATTTTTATTCTTGACTATTTTGTGAATATGAGAAAAGTAAATATCCTGGGGTATGTTTTTGAAACCATTAATAATGTCAAAACAGGAGGCATTATGTCCCAAATGATTATGTATCCAGCCATCCTTACAATGTTTATTCTTGAGAGCATGAAGTTTTACAACATTCCTTTGAAATGAAACCTGATAGATCTGAAGCCTTCTTGGATTAGTAAGAGTACGATGAAACAGCTGAATATTTGTTTTGATCCAAATTCAAAACTTTTTATCAGAGATGTAGAAGCTGAATCGACTCAAAATCAATCAGCACCAATGCCAGCCAAAGACATTCCTTCTCTTGTTGTTCCTCATAAGTCTGATCCGCAAACCAGCTCAAATCCAAAGAAGAAGCCTAAGTACAGTAAGGAGGTCGTAGCCAAATGGTGAAAGGATAAGGAGCAGAGAAAGGAAGGTGATCCAAAGTTCGGTCTTGACCTAGCTGTGGCTTTTTCAGAAAGAATAATGGTAGAAGAAACCCTAAAGGCTGAAAATAAAAAGAAAACTGTTTTGAAAAGAAAGACTCAAGACTTTGATATCTGTAAAGTCTTGAAAATGGTTGAGGATACTAGTGCTCAACTGACGGAAGAAGATCATCAAGAACCCATTGTACAGAGCCTTCCTAAGAAAGAAAAAGGAAAACAAATGATGGAAGAGATACAAGAAGTTCAAGAAGAGGAAGGAGATTTTCCTTTGGATTTTCTTCAAAGTTCGAAGAAGAGTAGAGAGGAATCGATTCAAAAGCAAATTGAAGGTATTAAACAAGTTCCCCATGCCGATCAAGAACTTTTTCAATCTTCTGAAACTCCGGATAGAATTTCCTCTCAAGTAAAGAAAGGTGCACAATCCTCTCACACTGATAAAGTTTTTGTCACCAGTGATAAAGTGGAAGAAGAAAGAAAGAAGAAAGAAAAAGCAAAAGGAAAACAGCCAGTTGTAGACTCAGGCCGATCAAATGATCTGGCTTCTTACAATGAGGATACTGATTCAGAACATACAATCTCTCTCAAGAAGAGTGATTATATTTTTCATGTTTTACGAAGGGTTGAAAAGACAATTCCTTACTTTCCCAGGAAGGAAGGGAAAATTGATTTCATTACTAACAATAAGAAAAAGAAGTTTGGTTCTGTAAGAGAGTTGAGAAAGAAACTTTTGTCAGTTGAAGCTGATTTGAAAGTTCTTTCTGAAACCTCAGCTGCTCATAAGAAAGCTTGCAACAGGATGACCAAGTGGTCATATAAAACATAAATCTCGGTGAATGACCATGAGATAGAAATTGAAGATATAAAGTGTTTGTCAAATGATCTTGCTATTTTCTTTAATATGCTTGACAGAGAAACTGTTGAAAGGCTGAATCAGATAACTCATGGAGTTGATATTCCCTCAGTGAAAGAATTTCAAGAGATAATGAATGCTTTTTAATCTGAATTCTCGAAGGTTTCATCTTTCAAGGATGAAATGGTTTTGTTGAAGAAATAAAATTCTATGTTATCCAAATATAACAAGAATCTGCAAGACATAATTGATACTCTTGAAGAAGTTATCAGAGTTCGGGAATAGGCAATCAGAAATTAGGATCAAATCATTGCCGATCAACAAGAGCTTTTCAGAACTCAGGGTGATTCAATTTCTGAAGACAAGAAAGAAATCAAGAAGAGAAAAGCTGTTCTTCATGAGCTCATAAAGAAGGAAAAAGAAAGATAAAACAAATGACTATTGTATTTGTTTTCCTTTGGAACATGTATTTGTTTTGTATTAAATTTTATGATTCTTTTCTTTTTTCTTGCAATTCTTATCTCTAACCCTTTCAGGTAACTCAATGTGACCCCATTCTTTTTGTAAACCACAAAGGGGGAGAATGTTTTATAAAGGTGGAGAGTGTTTTACGAAGGGAGATTGGTTTAATCAAATTCTTCGAAACCAAGGAAAATCTATGAATACAATCCTTAGGAAAGTATACACCTAAAGGGGAGTTAGTTGTATTCAAATTCATATTCAGAAGAGTTTCCAATAACTCAGGGGGAGATAAGTATTTCTTGTTATATTTACTTGGTGTGTTGTGCTTTCCAAAAAGGGGGAGATTGATGAGTCAAATGTTCCCTTTTGACTTCTATATCTTGTTTTGGAAATCAAAAATGTCTTTTTAATTGTACTGAATTTTTCAATGGTATTGTGCTAACCTTGTCAACCGTATCATACTGACCCTGTCACTCATATCGTACTGACCCTATAAATCGTATCATACTGACCTTGTCAATCGTATCGTACTGACTCTGTCAAACATGTCATACTGATTCTGTCAATCATATTGTACTGACCTTGTCAATCGTATCGTACTGACTTTTTCAATCGTATCGTACTGACTCTATCAATTGTATCGTACTGACTCTTCTTTTCATACTTTCATTACTTGTTTTGGTACTTTTTCAAAAACACGTGTTTCATATTAATCGTATTATTGTTTATCATCTTCTTATATCTTGTTTTAACCAATACGATGTCATTGAGTTAGTTATAAACTAATCAAAATGATGTCGTGCTTTCTGTTTCAATATGACCATTATAATGACAGGTGTCCATGTCTATCCGAGTTTATCGGAGAAATATTACCATTTGAGGGAACATGACCGTTGGAACTCGAGGCCTATAAATAGGAGGTCATTTGAAGCTGAAAGTAGAATAACGAAGGACTGGGGAACAACCGCAATACTCTACTTCTATCGAGTTCTAGAGAGAGAAACTGTGACTTATCTCATCTGCTTTGTGCGCCCGATCATCGTATCGAGGGCTTTCATGTAATTGAAAGATAGAGGAGCTGATTACCTAAAAAATCGAGGGCTACTGGGGATAGGCAGACGGACGGTCCGATCATCGTATCGAGGGCTGCCAGGGATAGGCACACAGACGTTCCGATCATCGTATCGAGGGCTTACCAAGGTGTTGGTGAGACATACCTTTTATCCTATGTGAAAGGATAACCCTTCTCTTTGTGTCAAAAGAATTGTAATACTTTTACTTTTCTACTGCTGCTTGTATTTGAAATGAATTTTTATTGTTTCCTTTCTTCTTTACATATTCAATTTTAATTGTTTCAATTACAATCATTCTATTACATATTGTATTGATTGATTCTATACACTTTATGTTAGAATCATTCATCTTTATATTACTATGATTATTGTGTTCATCTTGAATACAATTGTTTTACTTCTCATTAGTATTACATTACTTCATACCAATTATATTCAATACAATTTTGGGTGTTTGTATTTGTATTAGTTTAAGACTTTTTAAACTAATCTCTTAAGTGTTTAAATACAAAAGTTTTTAAACCTAAAATTAACCCCCCTATTGTATTATTCCATCTAATATACAAATACATCTACACATTTGATCCAACAATGATTTCCAAAATGGGATTTGAAGAAAACTTTTATAATCTATGATGATCATTAAAATAAAATTTTAACCTTTGTTGTTTTACAAAATTTTTAAATAAAATATTTTTGTCCCTTTGTAAATGTGGATTTTTCCATCCTTTTTACTATGCCAAAATAATATTCTTATTAAATCATACAGGTTATAAAGATTTACTTGCCTTCCATTCTATGAAGCTTCCTTTTCATGTTTAAAAGGTTATTTTTTATTATTTTTTTAAATCAATTTTGAATGAAAGGATTTTTAAAGGGTTATAAATCTTTTCTACAAGTTTTCTAAGGGAAAAGGCTTTAAAAGTGATCTCAATTATTCCTTTATATGTTTCCTAGTTTATTCTCATGAAAATGGTTTTAAAAAGACTTTATGTTTTAAAACAATTTTTTAAAAGTAAAAAGGATAATTTCCCCATGATGTTTTTTTAAAAAATATTTTGAAATTAATTCCCATATAAGATAAAATCTACTACCATTACTCGTTCATTTCAATGAAAATCATTCAGTGCTTCCATGCATATTATTTATCGAAATGGTTTACATTTTGTGGTACGATTTATATTAAACATGTTTTAATTTAACAGGTTATATGTCTATAAAAACTGCGTCTTTTCATAGGTTATGATTTTATTAAATGATATTAAATCATATTTTTCATAGTTTAAGATATAATTTCATGTTTATGACACCCATTTCATTTTTGGAGGTATGATATGATTGTGTATGATTTTTTGGCACATGTATATATGATTACATTATGAGACGTGTGATACCAATATCCCCATTGAATAAATTTTTAATGGATATATATCTCATGATAGACTAAGATGGTCTTAGAAGTGAACATTGACTACTAATATGGCCATGGGAGTGAACCATGGATACCAAGATTGTATGAGGAGTTAAATCATGTGACTAACATGGACAAGAGAGTGAACCATGACTACCAAGATGGTATGGGGGATAAACCTATACAAATAAGATGGTATTGCCAGTGATGTCTTAGCTACTATAGAACTCATATTATATACTTATGTGTTTTGAAAAATTACATGTTTTATTTTATATTTTTACTTTTTTGTATTAAAATATTTATTTCAATATGATTCATGTCTTATGAAAAATTAATATTTATGAGATGATTGATGTCAATGATATTTGATATATAGGGTGTGATCTTCAAATTTAGGGATCATGTTATCATTCTCATATTGTAATCTTTATTCTTACATTTCTCCCTTATTTACCATTACATATCATTTATTTTCACCCCTTTTTTTATTCTCTAAGTTACGAAGATATGTATTATATATGATGTGTCTAAGAAGGTTTTCAGACAAGAATAACCTGGTGAGATATAATGTAGCACACTAATGTATCAATGTTCATGTTTCCATGTATTCTAATACACTAGACTACTATGGTCCTTGGGCATTTAAATTTTAATGTTTTATGTATTCAGAAAAAGTGTTGTAATGTCTAACACCCTGATATATTTTGAATTTTGTTCAAATTAATTCAATATCTTTAACATTATTTCATATTACACAACACAGAATATATATTTTTAGTTATATTAAAGCACTAAGATTGTATCCCACAATAAAATGTTAGTAATGCACTAAACTCAATATAGATTTAATCTTTATATATAAAAAACAGTGAGGTTAGCATACGTTACACGTAATACTGACTTTCCTCAATGGATTATGTAACACACAAGACAAATTTTTTCCAAAAATAAATATATTACTAAAATTTTATTATATAAGTCATAACAAATCCATTAAGTTAGTGATTATGGAGAGTATTAACTAACTTATGAAAACCAATGGTTTACATAGATATATAATGAACTCATTAGTTACATTGATTATAATAACCAATTGAATATAAAGGGTATATTTTAATAGAAAACTATTTTTATACTCCTAAATATGTTTTACCATAAAAATCATATATTAATTAAATTATAATTTGATATTAATTTAATATATATATAGATATATATTATTAAATTAGATATTTTTGATATTTATCTAATATATTTAATAGGGATTACATGTGAAGGAATCCAATATTACACATAAAACCAATATTTTTATTAAGGAACTTTTACAACCTTTTGATGGTGAACAAATTTTAAATCTTAAATTTGGAAATTTTATAATATTTATTTGTAAAAAACTTATTTTTTTAAAGAGAAACAAAAAACAAGGTAATGGTGGATTTTTTTAGTTTTTTTGAAAAGATTAATTTTTTAATGAATAATGAAAAATATTGAAATTTAACTCAAAATAGCCTTTTAATATAATTTATCTAAAATGATAAATAATATTTTTAGTTCATTTCAATGTTTAATTAGATAATTTTTTTTATCAAATTATCCAATTTATTTCATTTTAATCAATTTGAATGTGAAATTGGTTTTTATATCCTAGCTAATGATTGAATATTTAAACTTTAAAAACTGGCATTTTCATCCCATCTATGAGATTAAATTGAAATTAATTTCTACCAATTCTAGGATTTTAATTTTTAAAAACTGATTCCATATTTTGAATAATAATAATTGATAATTTGTAATAATAGAAACTCAGTTTTTGACCCAATGTTTCAGTGAAGGTAATTAACATTAATTACTACTATTAAGATTAAATTAATCATAAAAAGAGAAAAAACCTTAAAACTAAGGCATAATTTGACATATAAACTTTTTCTAAATCCATTTTATGGACTTATATAGACCCTATCATACATTTTCTATAATTCAAACTATTATTGGATCCAATTTTATTAAGAAACATGGGCGAGGATTCAATTTTCCAAAATATTATAAGAGTGCCATTCCTCCTCCACTATAAATGTCCTCATCTCCCCCCACATTCACAAACCTTTTAGGTAACATAAGTCTAACCATTATCCTCTCAAATATCTCCCCAACATCCCTCCATTACTTCTTTAATCCTGTTTTTATTTATATATCAATCAAAGGAATTCCTTTAGGTAATACCATGGAGTTACCCAAGGAAGATGTAACATCCTCCCTCAAGCTACTGTATCTTATTTTAGTTCTCCATAGTCTCCAATATCATTATTCCATTATTATATAAAAAATTAATTATAACCAATACAATTATATATTTTTATGCTAATATTTCAATATACACATACTCACACTTCAATCTAATGGGTAACGAATGTATTGTTTATGTGTATGACAAACTACCACTTCACAAAATGATGATGGTTCACTCTTCCTTTACAACATATCATGGAATAAATTATGAAGAAAAATAAAAAATTTATATAATATTTATGATATTTATAATTTTTTTAAACTTTGTATCTATTTTTCAACACATATCATTACACTTTTCATCTAATGTAAATATGAAAATATTATTTGGAGGAGTGTAGACTACTGCCCCCTCAATGATATGTTATATGTTTACACACTACATGGAATGTACTATGGATGTGTTTATAACACTTATATTATATAAATTATATAATAAAGATACTTATATACTGATATATATACACATGTACTTATATTAAATTCACTTTCTTTCTTTTAAAATGATAATAAAACGGAAGCATCGTTGATGCATACGTATGACCCACCATCTCCATGAACGGTGTAATAAATTTCATACATATATATCATATAAATTATTATAAAACAATTATATTGAATATAAATTATATTTATTTAATTTTTTACTTTTTTTTAAGTCATTATATAAATATAAGGATAAAAGATATAACAAATTAAGAAACATGCGATGAACGAAACATATATTACCAAGAGTGAAATCATAACATAGAATTGGTTACAAGAAAGTAATATAAAATCATAATAATACCATATATGATATTATATATAATAATATAGTTTTTTATAGATTTATAATAAACTTATATTTATTATACATAAACAATGTACCATTATGATGATAATCAAGACACCAGGTAGTAGAATTTCAACTCACTCTTTACTTCCATGAGATACAAGCCTTATTTACCACTCAATTATTTTTTTGGAGTATATAATTCTCATTAAATAATTATATGCATGTAATAATATATATATTGTTATTTAGAAAACCATTTTATGGTCCTTTTGTCATGGGGTTTATGTTTCCAATTTTATCAAAGAAGTAAAGTAATGTTTTCTCAGTTTTCCTTCTTTGAGACACATGCCGTGATATAGACTAATATATTTTTATATGAGGGGTATAAACTACCCTTGAAATATTATAACATGAATATCCTTATTTTTATTATATTTTAAAGCTCCATGTAATTACATTTTTCTAAATATTGAGTATGATTTAGAGTTACCATATAGAAAGACATTGTTGAAATAATCTCACCGTTTATCAAGATTATTTGCGATCACATTTCCATTAATTAAATCTTATAATCCATATTTCAATAATACTAATAAAATTTATTCCTCTCTATATATTCATTTTGTATTCATGTATTACTACCATTTTCCCACTCAATACTACATAAGATAATTGAGATTTTTTTAAAAAAATATGGCATAATATATCTATTCATTTGGAAATATGTGTTCTTTTAAAACCACGATTTCCAAAAATTAACTCCAAGAATATTATACAAATATCCTATTATCATTTAAACAATGTTTCATTCATTATTCTATTATGAATGTTTTTAAATGAAAATTATTTTTTCTTTCCGAACATGTAATTTTTCAATAATTTTTACCTAAAAAAGGAATGATCTTTTTACATTGTATGATGTGTATGGAATTACCCGCCGTCATATCATTTAATAGTCCACTGAATCCTAAAAAGCATAATTCTGAATAAAATGTGTCTATAAGTGTTTTTCAAATAAATCTTTATCAAATAATTTTCAATATTTCTTTATATGTTCTCAATGTATATCCAAATAAATGGTTTTGAAGACATTTTATAGACATATTTTTATGTTATGAATGAGTTTTCAAAGAAAAAGCTTATTAAAAAGTATTGAAACTTATTTTATATGTTTTCATGGAAAATGGTTTTCAAATTTTTTTCATGCTTCTTTAAATATATTTCTAGGAAAGCGGGTTTTAAAATGATTTAAAGATACATTTAGAAATTTTCCAATAAGAGGGTTTTCAAATAAATTTCTAGAACTATTTATATGTTAATATTGTTTTTTGAAATTATTTCCAAATGTTTTATCTTTTAAATATAATAATTAAAATAAAAAATTATAATTTAATCATGAAAATTTTTAAAGGATATTTCAAAATTATTTTACCTATATGATGACAAACTTATGTGTTACTCATGCATTTCTTGGGAATGTATCCAATGATTACATTCTTATTATTTCTATGAATGTTGTATGTATTGATGTTATGATGTTCTGAAACCTATTTCCATTTCAAAAATTATTTTTTTAGGAATATTATTTCTCTTTCATAGATTATATTCATATGAAAACCACTTCTTTTCATGGGTTATGGTTGAATGAAATGATTGTGAAACATATGTGTTTTTTTCAGAAACTATGATATGATTACATGTATATGATACCCATTAGATTTCATGGTTTATGATGTTAGTTTTATTATATTGTGGAATATTTACGTATGATTTCATTATGATATGGTTGGGACCTATATATATTTATAATGCATTGGGTAAATGATTATTTATAGTTATATAGACTAATATGGCATTGGGAGTTAACCTTGACTACTAATATGGCCATGGGAGTGAGCCATGACTACCAAATGGTATGAGGTGTGAACTTATTCTAATAATATGGTTGTTGGAGTGAACCATGAATACCATGATAGAATGAGGAGTGAACTTGATTCACTAAGGTTGTCTTGGTAGAGATTCCTTGGAGAATATATAAATCATTTTATACACTTATTTGTTTTCACAATTCCTTGTCTCATTCCAATATTATGCTCTGTTGAATTACATTCTTAATTTCATTATGATTCATATTTTATGAACTATAAATATTTATGTCATGATTCTTGGTTTTTATATTTGATATTTAGGGTATGATCTTCTTTTTTACATGACCAGGTTATCATACCACTACTTTCATGATTATGATTACATGTCTCTTTTGATTACCCAAACTAAGAATATGAGCTCACCCCTTTTTATGATTCATTTCCCCCAGGATTTGAAGATATGTATTATGTTTGATGTGTCTATGAAGGGTTTAAGTCATAAATAACTTATTGGGAGATAATGTAGATCAATTATGAACAAGTTTCCATGTTTATGTGTTTCTAAAGTCACTACACTAATATGATATTTGGGAATATATTTTTTGTACTATTAAAATTATTTTACAAAAGTGATGTAATGCTTATGTACATTAATATTGGTTTGTTATAGTTGGTATTAGAGAAATGGTATATTTAACCCTTGAAAGCATGGATGAGAAAATCATAGTGAGAACTCAACAGACATGTCTAAGAATAATTTTATTGATAACGAAAAGTATAGTAAATGTCATGCAATTTAGGAAATGGATTGTGTAAGTGGTTTCCTAGAAACACATCCCTATATAGATATTAAAATTTTATGTGTCTCTAGAATAGATTTACCTAGGTGTAACAACTCTAGCAAGATGTATCGGGCAAGACTCAGGGTAATCTGGTACTTGAAAATGGTACATATTTTACACCTAGTTTGACAATATTGTGTGATATGATTTGGGAATTCCTATAATCATCTTAAAAAATAAAAAATGATTTAAATATAATATTTATTTTAATGAACTAGGATAATCATAAGCTTTAATAGATTAAGGGAGGTATCATGACTTATATATCCTATAAGTTAAATTTCATGATTATTTAGTTCCTCACAATTATAATCTTTCTAATTCAATTATTTTTTTGTAGCTGGAGGGAATCAAAATGAATAGGATTAAAATTTAATTTGATTGAAATTCCACTAATAATAATTCAAATGGTATGATAACTAGAGTGAATGAGGCCATGATCATGCCTAATCAGTTTTCAAGGAACATGATCAAGATCGTGTACCTTAACCAACTCTCTAACTCACCTAAAACGAGATAGAAAGAGATATGTAAGTGTTTATGTAATTTAAAAAATAGAGGAGAGAAGATTTGGTTTCATTTATATCATGAATGTGGAATGAATCACCTAACTGAATTTCATAGAGGAATAAGAAGGTTTTTTGACTGTGGAGAAGAAAGACACCAAGAATGTAACTACAAAGGGAAAATGAACTTTTCAGCTGACCAAATAGATGGGAATATTAGACCCTATATGTCATTATCAAAGGTTAAATGATATATGTCCAGAATAAATGGTCAATATGAAAATCAGTGTCCTATGTGGAAATCACTTGAAGAGATTCAGAAATATGGTAAGAATAGTGGTTATATTACTAATGATAATGAGAATACATAGGAAATGTGATAGAAAATATGTATTAAGTAATAGGAAAAGGTATCCCATTTATATCATATTGATTAAATGGAATAATAAATTTTTATATGTATTTGGATTCAATAATTATGTAGTATAATTGGTGAAATTTTAACGGATTCTTCAGTTTATGTTTTCCACTAATGATTTAAATGATTTTGTTGAATTTTTATGATAGCCTGGATAAATGATTTAATGAAAAGATGATACAAATGGGAAAAACAATATTAATTGAATGATAACCCTTAACATGTTCCTAATGTTAAGATCATGATGTTTGTAAAGGAGACATGTTGGATATTAGTATGTGTATTGGACTACACTAATCACCTTGGAACTAATAAAGTATGTGTCGACAAAGAATTTTGTACTATCATGGATAGTTTTTTATAATTTCTTGATTTAAGTAATGCATAATATAATCTTTGGAATATTTAGTCATGAATTTTTTCTAAACGTATACAGGTTAATTCAGGTTATTACCATGTTTTAAGAGAACATATGATGAGTGTATGCACATGTGTTGAATGTGACAACCAAAAGATACTTTGTGATATTTGAGGGATAATGTAAAGATGATTTTGTGACCTTATTTCTAATATATTTTATTATTAACCATTATAAATTTTATATTGTTAACTAGTTATGGTATATTTAAGTTAATCTTTGGATAAAGTTTTTATTTGGTGAGTTAGTATTGAAATCCTTCGATAAAAGGCTATCTAGTGATTAAATTTATTTCAATGATGTCCATCATATTTATTTTTGAAATTAGATAAATGTGATTTTTGAAAATGACATCCTTCATGATAGAAAAAACCAATTGGTTTTGGAAAATCTGCAGGTCTTGAACCCATGCCCATAGGATGATAAGGGTTTCACACCTACCACTGGCCTACATGATTTACTGGTTAATGTGTACTTTTTAATTGAAAATTTGATGAATAAATATCTTATTAGTGATTAATGAAATAAATCACCCCTATTATTTATTATTTTCCTCAAATTCTGTATTTTTACTTCCCACCTATGATCTCTTATCTAGAAACATAGTTATATGTTACTTTGGGTGACCATCTTGTTTCACCTTTCTTTCCTATAAAGGAATTTTATGTATTCATTTTTATGATGTGGTTTTATGTTAAAGTAAATATAGTGTTTTAAAACATTTATAAATTGGAAAACATTAAATGGATAAATTAATTTTAAGGGTGGTGGAATGTAACACCCTCTGATTCTGAGAATTTCCTTTGAATTAATTTAATCTCTTTGATAATTTTTCATTTTAAACAACAATGAATATATATATATATATATATATATTTGTTATATTAAAGAACTATGTCTGAATTGTCTAATACCAACTTAATAATGAAATAAATGCAATATAAATTTTACCTTTCTCACCAAATAACACTTAGATTATATTATGTTTCCTGAATGACTATCCTTCTTTAGTGGATTGTGTGACAAGCAAGTCTGAGTTTGACTAAAAAAAATATATTTTTAAAATGTTATTATTTATGACCTAACCTAGGAATCATCTTAACTGTTATAAATATTATTTACTAAATTATGATAGCGTATTTTTTACAAAAAAAATAAAATGAGTTCATTATTTTCAATTACTATTATAACAAGTTTAATATAAAAGGAATATTTTTAAAGAAAACAATATTAATACTAGGAAAGTTTTTTTATCCTCATAAATTATTTTAATTTCAATTATTGAGTGATATTAATGAAACATATATATTATATATTCAATAAAATAATTTTTATATTCATGTCATAGATTATATAGGTATAATATAATAATAAACATAATATTACATATGAAAACCTATATTTTTATTAATGTACTTTTACCGCCTTTTAACGGTGACACTATTTTAAATATAAATTTTTGATATTTTAAAAAATTTATA
Source organism: Viscum album (assembly GCA_963277665.1). Lineage (NCBI taxonomy): Eukaryota > Viridiplantae > Streptophyta > Magnoliopsida > Santalales > Viscaceae > Viscum > Viscum album. The sequence goes on along the minus strand of OY728119.1, from coordinate 1,573,177,720 downwards.
AGTCAAAATAGAATATATATTTAAAATTTAATCACAAAAATTTGGTTAGTATGGTTTTTTGGTATTTTTCTATGATGTTTCAATTTTTTTAATGGATAGTAAAAATTATTGAAATTTAACTCAAAACTGTTTTTTCATCTATTTAATTCATACGGAAGAATAATATTTTTAATTTATTTTAAGGTTTAATTAGATAAATTCTTTATATATTTATCTAATTTATGTTATTGGAATTAATTTCAAATTGATATCATTTATCAAAACCTAGAACAGTTTTTAACATTTTTCTTTAAAAATCCATTTTATTATCTCGTCTATGAGATTAAATTTAAATTATTTTCTTCTACTCCTAGAATAGGAATTAGAATTTTTTTAACATATTTTGATTCCTAAAAATTTATAATTTCTAATATGATCAACTTATTTTTTGAAAAAAAATTATCTGTGAAGATAATTAAAATTAATTACAATAATTATGATTAAATAAAGCTTATATAGGGACTAAATCATAAAATTAAGGCCTAATATTATTTTGAAACCTTTCTAAATTATTTTTGTAGATATATGTATACACTATCATACCTTGTATCTAATTTGGAACATTATTGGATCTACTTTCAATTAAAAAAATTGGCGGGGTTTCCCTTTTCCAAATTATTACAAGAGTGCCACTCCTCCCCCATTATAAAAGGCCTCCTATCCTCCCACTTCCACACAACTGTCAAGAGCCATATGTTCATAAAATATCTACATAAAAAGATCTATAACAGAACTAACTTTATCCTTAAATCATTTGTTTCATAATAAATCAATCAAAATAATTCCTTTGATGAAAACCAACATGACCCAAAGAAGTGGTAACATGTTCCCTCAAGCTCCTTTATATTATTTTCAATATCCATACCATCCACTCTCCATATTCAATTATTATAAAAACAACCAGTAAAATAAATATAAATAAATTATTTTATGTAAATATATCTACCTACACATATATAAACATCTATATAATGGGTAATGAACAAGTTGTTTATGTGTACGACGAACTACTGCCTCCAAAAATGACGATTGTTCATTCTTCCTTTACTGCCTACCATGGTGATTATTATGATGAAAAATAAATTTTTATATAATTTTTATGATATTTATAATGTATTTAAGATTATCTAAACTTTTTAATCATTATATCTTTGTACATTCATTATTGTGTAAATATGTTAATTTCTTTTGAGAAAGTATGGACTACCATGCACTCAAAGTGATATGATTCATTCACACACTAAATAGAATGTATTACATATTTTTTTAGTGAACATAAATTATATATGTGATAATATAATTATAATTTAATAATTATATATATATTCATAAATATACTTATATTTCATTTACTTCCTTTTTTACAATATGATAATAAAACGGGAACAAAGTTCATGCATACATACGACCCACTGTCTTCATGAATGGTGTATTTAATTTCATACGTATATATCACATATATTTTTATTATCAACATGTATTTGAATATTAATGATATTTATATTATTTTTTATTCTTAAAATCATGATAAAAGTATATGGTCAAAAGATATAATAAATTAAGACACATGCGAAGAACAAAGAGGATATTACCCATAGTGAAACTCTAATATTGAATTGGTAACAAGTGTGTAAAATAAAGTCATAATAAAACCAAATATAATATATAGATATAAAAATATAGTTCTTTAATATATTTATAATAAAACTATATTTATTATTTTGTAATTTAGTATGAGTATGACGAGAGTCGAAATACAAGTTCGAGAATTTCATCTCACTCTTCATTTTGGTGAGATACATGCCTTATTCACCACTCACTTATTTTTAGTGTTGTTTATACTTGCCATTAATTTATTTGAATCCTTATATACATAATTATATTGGAATTTAAATAATAATTTTATGATCTTTATTTCATCGGGTTTATGTTAAAAATTTACCAAATCAGTAAAGTAATTTTGTCTCAATTTTCCTTCTTTGAGACACATGCGGTGTGTACGCCTACATTTTTATATGAGGTTTATAAATATAATTTAAATGTTAAAACCGGGATATAATTAAATTAAAGATATTTTAAGGCTACATCTAATTTCATTTTCATATATTGGAAGTTTGATTCAAAGGTCACATGTAGTAAGATTTTGTTGAAACAATCTCACTATTTATCGAATTGTTTATGACCATGTTTTGATTCATGAAATTTTATGATACATATTTCAAGAAAAAACATGGATTTTATTCTCATTTAGAAATTAAGGATGTATTTATGTATTATTACCAATTTTTGACTCTATGGTACTTATGATAATTAGAAAAATGTTCTTCAGAAAATATTACCTTACCTCTCTCTTCAGTTAGATATCTGTCATCCTTCTAAACAATTCTTTCCAAAAAAGGATTCCAAGAATATTATAAGAATCTCATTTGATAATTAAAAGGAATTTTTACCCAAATTTTTTTTAACACTTTTTTAAAATAAATATTCTTTCTACATTCTAAAGAAGTCATTATTTTATCCTCTTTACAATGAAAAAGGAATGTTCTTTTTCTATTTTATGGAATATACAAATTTACCTACCATAATTTCATTAAATGTTTCTATAGACGTCTAAAAGGATACTTTTGAAGAATTTTTTTAAAACTGATATTCAATAAGATGGTTCTATAATCATTTTAAATCATTCTTTATAAGTTTTGAAAATATTTCCAAAGAAATGTTTTCCAGAATGTTTTTAAGAATTCATTATAAATTTTCAATGCGTTTTCAAATATTAAAGTTTTTAAAATATATTGAATCTTATTTTTTATGTTTTGAAGAAAATTGATTTTTATTTTTTTCAATCATCTTTTAAAATTTTTAAAGGAAAATGGCTTTCAATATTTATTCAAGATTCTTTTATTATTATTGATGTAAAATGGTTTTAAAAATGTTTTCATTTCTTCTTTATAAGATTTCATTTTTATTTTTATGAATAATGAATTCAAATGGTTTTATTTTTTAAAATTATATTTTCAAAGAACAATGGATATTTTAATCAAAAAATGTTTTTAATTGATATTTCCAAATAACATTCCTTCTAAGATGACATCAATTAGTCTTATTCATGCCTATTTGGGGATATTGTTAATAGATTCCATTCAAAATATTTCTCTGAATGGTTTATGTATTGATGGAATGATGCCTATGAATCAGATTTCTATTTAATATATTATATATTTAGGAAACTAGTTTTCATATCATCGATTATATAATGATTAAACCCACTTCCATTCATGTTTTTACTTTGATGAAATAATTATGAAACTAGTCTATTTTTTGAATTGGCTATGATATGATTACATTTTTATGATACACATTTAATTTCATGTTTTATGATGTTTTTTTGAGATCTTGTAGAACATGCATGCATCATTTAATTATGAAATACTTGGGACCTATATTTCCTGCCAATGTAGTGGTTTAAGATTCATTTATCATGAGATATAATTAGAAGGTATTTGGAGTGAACCTTGACTACTAAGATGTCTATGGGAGTGAACCATTACTACCAAGATGTTATGTGGAGTGAACTCATGATACTAAGGATTCCATGGGATTGATCCGTGACTACTAAGATGGTATTTGTAGTGAAACCATACAAATAAGATGGTATTGGTAGAGAAGCCTCAGATATTATGGAATTCAAATTATATACTTATGTGTTTTACAGAATTCCATTTCTTATTCCCATGTTTTTATTTCACATGTTACATTATTTATTTCCTTATTATTAATTAATTATGAACTTCCATTATCTATGTCATGATTTCTATTTATCATCATCAATTTGTGATCTTTGAAATTCTATTTACATAATCACATTATCATACCCTTATTCTCATGATTATGCTTACATGTCTCCCTTTTTTACCCTTTCTATGCATCTGAGATAACCCATTTTTATGTTTCATTTACCCAGGATAGGAATTTATGTTTTATGTTTGATGCGTCTAAGAAGGGTTCTAGTTAAAAAAAACCTATTGGGAGATAGTGTTTCTCAATTATGCACCATTGTTCATGTTTCCATGTTTTTAAAGGGACTAGGCAAGTACAGTCTTTTGGAAACCATTTTTGTAATGTTTTATGTATTCTAAAAAATTAATGTATTGTATATGCAACAAATTAATGTTTCATTATAGATAATGACGCAGACTCAATGTACATAGAAATTATATCAAATTTAAATAATACTTAAAATATTACAAAATAATACTATTAAAGACTGTATTAGTTTAGTGCCTTTGGAAACATGGGAACTTGAACACTTGTACATAAGGGAGATACATTATATCCCACAAGGATATTATTAACAAGAACCATTAATAGGCTCCTCAAAAATAAAACATATCTTCAATATATAGAGGAATGGATACCTAGAATGCGGTGAGATCAGATAATAAGTATGGGTTAAAAAGAGAGAGATATATATAACCATGATTATATGGGTATGAGAACAATGTCATGATAATATAAGATCATATCTTCCATATCAAATATCCTAAATGTGAATCAAAAAAAATATTGGCAGTTTATAGGATATCAATGATAAGTAAATAATGAACATGAGCCATGAAAGAATAAAATAATAATAGGAAATGAAATTTTGGTAGACACGTACGTATATAAAAACCATATGTCAGAGCTTCCAACAAAGACTTTTTTAAAATGTTAGCCTTGGGAAAATTACCCTGTGTACCTGCTTCAGGCATGAGATTCCCTCCAATGTACACTCTAGTTTCATGATTACGATTTCCTTCTATGCGCCCTCTTATTTCGGGCATAGGATTTCCTCCTATGTACCCGCTTCTTTCGGTCTTGGTATGTTCTCTCATGTACCCTCTTATTTTAGGATTGGGATGGACACTCATTTACCCTTTGATCTCATAAAACATTTATCATTACCGAATTAATTGGAGATAAATATGTACCACCCATCTCAAGATAAAATCATACACACATGGGCCATAATATAATAATAATCATATCATAATCTGCAAACTAAAATAGGTGTGAAAAATGTGTAATCATATCTTAACATGTTGGAAACACACATGTATCATAATTATTTTATCAAAAATTAAAAATTAAAATAATTTTTCATATGAATTTAACCCCTGAAATGGAAATTAATTTTTTAATAATCATTCCATAAAATGAAAACCATTTAGAAAAATAATTTGAATGGAAACTTTGTATCATTTACCTCGAAAAAAATGAGTAACACCAACAAATATTATCTTAAATTGGAAATAACATGGAAATATCTTTTAAAACACATCATAAATAAATTTCACATTCTCCTTTGAAAAATTATTCTTAAAATGGAAATCCTTTTGAAAACTATTTTCATTAAAATAAATATGAAAACTTATAGATGAACAATAAGAACATATCAAAACTCTTTTTTTACTTTGAAAACATTTAGAGATTATTAAAAAAAATTGAAAACCATTTCTTTGAAAATATCTTATAAAAAATTTATAAAAAATTAACCTATTTAATTTGAAAATAAGACTTCAATGAATTGATGGTGTGTAAAGCTATACATTCTATAAGAGGAAGACACAACATCCATTTGGAACAAAAAAAAGGATATAAAAGTTACTCATTCAAGAAGCGATAAGAATATTACTTTGAAAAAACTGGTTAAATAAAAAAAGGGTAACACTGGATTTTAATGATCGTAGGATAAATGTATACTATTCTTCAAATCCCTTTTTCAATGCAGGGCTTTTAAAGAACACAAATTTGTAACTGAGGAGAGAGGGAAGGTCGCATTTTCTAAAAACCATTTTCATAACTATATTAATTAAAAACGAGTGTAAATAAGGTAATAATACAAGAATAAATAAAGACTAACTAGTGTATAAGTAAATTCATGTACTTTCATGAATTATTAATCATATTAGTTCATTAATAAAAATTTGATCATTAAAATTCTCGATAAATAGTGAGATTATTTCAATAAACTCTTATCACATGGAAACATTCAGTAATACTCCCCATGTAAGAATATTAAAATAAATTGAGGTTTAAAATGTAATTAAAAGAAGGAGTTTAACATAACAACATTTGAAATGAATTTTATACAACTCAGATTAAAATAAATGTGCATAACATGGCTTCTATATCAAAGAATTGAAATTGAGAAAAATTAATTTATCTATTTGGTAACTATTGAAATATAAAACTCAATGATAAAAATATCATAAAATGGGGTTTTAAACAACCATCTATTTATGTATAAGTGTAATAGAAAAAATTCATTGGATGTATATACACCACACAAATTAAGTGATTAGTGAATAAGGCAGGCATCTCATGGAAATAAAGAGTGAGATGAAATTCGATTACCTTGTTCCTTGACTCCCATCGTACTCATTAAAAACTCTTATATAATAAATTTTATTTTATTATAAATATTTTACAAAACCATATTATTATATCTAATACCATATATGGTTTTATTGTGAATGTATATTATCCTATTTTTACCAATATCATGTTAAGGTAATGCATAAGGTAATATTCACTTTGTTTTCACTTGTGTCTTAATTTGTTATATCATTGGTCCTTATACTTATATATTGATTAATAAAATGTAAAAATTAATAAGAATATCATTTTTATTAATTATAATTTTATTTTAATAATATACATTGTATAAAATTAGGAAATGTAATGCCTAGTTCCTTGAGATGGTTGATCGTATGAACGCGTGAATGCTGTTTCCATTTTAAAGTTGCATTTAAAGAAATAGAGTAAGTGTATTATATGTATATATTTGTACATAATATAACTAATGTTTCATTATTATGTTATATATATCATATAGTTTCACTAAAAATATCCTTAATACATTCCATGTAGTGTTTGAACGAATAACATCACATTGAGGGGGAGGTATTCCACATTTCCTCAAACGAAATTATCATATTTACCCATGATAGAAAGCATAAGGGTATGTTCTAAAAAGAAATTAAATAAGAATAAATACAATATAAATACAATATATATCATAAAAAAGTATATTGAAAATCATATTTTCCACCATGAGATACAGTAATGGATAGATTAACAATCATCGTTTCGTCAGGCGGTAGTTCTTTGTATAGTTAAACAATATATTCATTACCCATTAGATTTATGTGTGTGTAATTTCAAGTAGAAACCATATAAAAATCATTATATTATATTTATGATAATTTTTCTCTTATAGAAAATAATGAAATAATGTTATTTTAGAAGGTGTATAAATAAAATAAAAAAATGGAGCCTGGGGAATGAAGTTACCTCTTATTTGGGTAACTCTTTTTGGTTTGCACCAAAGGGATTCCTTAGAATGATTACTGCCGAAAGGGATACTTCAAGGATTATAGAATGGATTTTAGGAGTTAATGTTTCAAATCGTATATAAATAAAAGTGGCTTGAGAGGTGTGTGGAAGTGGGAGGAGAGGAGGTCTTTTATAGTGGAGGAGGACCGACACACTTGTCATATAACAAAAATGGGAACCCGCACCCCTGTTTCTTTATTTAATGTGGGTCCAATAATGTTACAAAGTTGATAAAGGGATTAAAGGGTCTAAATATTTATTTAAAATAGATTTTTTATTATTTTATTGGTTATACAAGGCTTAAATATTAAGGTTATTCCCTTGTTAATATTAATTTAATTTGAATTGATGTAATTAATTTTAATTACCTTCACTAATATTTTTGGAAAAAAATTTATTGATATTATTAAAAATTAAAAATTAAGTTGATCAAAAATAAGGAATATATTTTTCCAAATTTCAATAATATAATTAGAATAAATTAATTTCAATTCAATCCTATAGGCCGGACAACAAAGCAGGTTGTTAATGTAAAAAAGTTCAAAAGATTGATAGGTTTTTATAACCATATTAAATGTCAAAATGATTCCAATGAACTAAATTGGATAAATTTATTGAATTTTTTTAAATTATATTTTAAAATAAATTTAAAAAATTAATGTCAACTTATTGAAAAATTAGATGAAAAAGCAGTTTTGAGTTAAATTTCAGTATTCTTCACTATTCATTGAAAAATGAAACATCATAGAAAAATAATAAAAATTCATACTAACATAATATTTATGTTTCAAATTCAAAACTGAACATTATTTTGGCATATAAAATTTATAAAAATTCAAAATTAAAAATTTAGAATATATTCTTTATCAAAAGTATATAAAAGGACCTTAATACAAAATATAGGTTTTTATGTCTGGTATCACGTTTATTGTTATCTTATGCATATAAAATAAATAGGATGAATATTAAATTTATTTTATTGAATATATATATAAATGAAATTAATATCACTTAGTAATTTTAATTAATTTAATTTATTAGGGTAACAATAATTTAGTTTAAAAATAATTTAATATTAAAATACTTTCTTTATATTCAATGGGTTCTCATATTCATTATAACAAATCGCTTATAGTTCTATTTGTTTAGACCACATGCTTTTATAATTTAGTTAATATTATTAATGACTGCAAACTTAATTGTGAGGTTAAGAATTTATGTATTATATAATAAATTTTAATAATATATTATTGTTTAGTAAAACTCGATCTTGCGTTTTATGGACGCCATCGAGGAAAGTCAATATTTCTTATAATATAATCTAACACCTATGTTTCTTGTTGATAAATCTACCGTTTATATTGTGTAGAGTGTATGATTATCATGGTATTATGGGAGCCAAAGGTGTTTCTTTCATATAACAAAACACATATAGAGTATTGTGTCAAATGAGAAAAACAAAATCAAGGAGATTACATTAATTTGAAAAAATTGACAAAATCTCCTGGTGTTACATTATACCCCCCAAAAATTAAATTTCTCTATAGAAATTAATTTGGGTTATCGTGCGTTTAATACTTGAATGATACTTTATAGGAACCCACAATGTAAAAATAAATATTAAATGTTCCATAAAAAAATAATGTTTGAAACATAATGGTTAACCCAAATAACACATAACTAGGTTTCCACATATGAGAACATATGATGTAAGTGGACACATGGACATGGAGTTATAGGTTAAACATTTATAGGATGTTATTGAGGGTAGCAGTCAAAAATAAGTGAATGATTATAGCAAAGTTGATGGAATAAAATTCATAAAACTATTCTTATTTAAAAAGACACTAGTTTTACAAAAAATTGGGTATTGTGAAAACATTATTTGAACATTTTCATGTTTTTGAGTGACTCTTTTATTGACCACGAATATAAGGAATTATACATACTTGATATATTTCCCTAAAAAAATTTCATTCCTTATGTGGTTTGATATTAATTTCTAATTTATCCATTACTTTAGAGAATTGATGTCAAAATTTTAACATTGATACCTAAAGCACTATAATAAACTCTTAGCAGATATTATGGACCATACAAATTGAAAAGTATAACAATCTAACTAAAACATTCATCTAAATCAATATAGTTAATAAATTAATATCTAAACAAAAAAAGTAACATATCTCGTTCAACATTAATATTTATTCATCAGAAATAATTCCCCATTAACCAAGACATCGCATAGGCCAGTGGTAGGTGTGAAACCCTTATTATAGTTCGATCATTGGCTCAAGACATGTTGCCTTACGAGAAATGATTGGTTGTCACCCGACATAATTTTTTTCATTTCATGAAAACATACAATTATAATTTCCCAAAATAAATTATATGGGCATCCTTGAAAAAGTGTTAATCACTAAATATCCTTCTAACTAGGGTTATCAATACAAGTATCATGAGGGAGGATGTTACCTCTTCTTTGGGTAACGTGTTTTGGTTTTCAACAAAGGACTTCCATGGATATTTTTTACATAGAGGCATGATTCAAGGAGGAAGAGAGTGATGTGGGAAAGATATTTCGGTAGAGTTTGGGTGAACTAATTTTTATGTTTCACTTTCAGAAATTAGGTTTTTTATATATAATACTTATAAAATCGCTAAAATTTATCTTTAAGATATGTTCTCTATCAAAAGGCGATAAAGTTACCATAATAAATTATGGGTTTTTTATGTATAAAATTTGGATTGTTATTATTTTATACCTATCAAATCTTCTGGATTAATATAAAAAATAATTGAATGAATATATAATATATAGATATTACATTAATATCACTCACTAGTTATATTTAATTTAATTTATTTTGTTAAAATATCATTGTAAGTATAAACATAATTTTAGATAAAAATATTCCTTTTATATTAAATTACTTCGTTGTAACTAATGAATTCATTTTATATTTGTGTATACCTTAGGTTCTATTAAGTTAGTTGATACTATTCATAACGGCTAACTTGAAACCTAGGTGAAATCAAAATTCAATAAAAAATAATATGTAAATAACATATTGTTGTTTAGTAAAACTTGGTCCTGCTTGTTATGAAAGTCATCACTGAAAATCAATCTTGCATATAAAATAAGATAACAACAATGTTATTTGTAGTGAAATCCATCCCTTATGTTTCATGTAGTGTATGATTAACTTGGTATTGAATAAAATTAAATCCAAACATTGTTATTTGATATATAAAAACTATTTTCATTGTTTCATAAAATAAAATTTATAAAAAATAATAATGTAATTAAAAAAATAATATAATATCATGGTGTTACATTATAAACCCTTAAAATTAATTTCAATGTAAAAATTAATTTTGGTTATCAATGGTTTAATAATTGAATGTTCCTTTTAAAGAAAACCATATAACTAAAATTATTACTTAATCATCCATTATAAAAAAATCTGGAAACATGGATGTTACCTGAGGTAACATATCAATAGGTTTATTGATTGGTGAACAAAGTTGGGATATAACAACAATGACATGAAAGAGAAATATAACCATCAGATCTGATAGACAGTGAGAGAGAATAATTTCAGGATAAAGTTAACAATCCCAATTCCATTAATCTGTGATGAACCAAAGGATTATCAAATTCATCATATGTAGATGTACTAGGATAATTTTTTTGATTTAAGATCTTTTTCCTAATGTTAAGTAATTTTCATCAAAATATATACTTTTATGTTTTCATGAAAAACACAATCTTTGTTGTTAAATAATCCACATCACCTCTTTCTCTAAAAATGAAGCTTAATTTTTTATTTTTGACGCACTAACATAACATGGAATCAATGAGATTCCATCCCATCTGTCATAAGTTATCATCAATTTTACGTTTTTATAATTGTCTATCCAATATGCATAAATCATGATATGGAGAGATAATAAAATATTCTCCAAAAATGTATGCAATGTTTAACCTAATAATTCATTAAATGGTTAACCTTATAACCCTTAGGAAGGATAAAAATCCAAAACATTAGAAATAAGGTCACAAAATTAGCTTAACATTGATATCCCATATATCACAAAGTAGCTCTTATTGCAAACATTAAAAACATTTGAGTGCCATAATAATATATTCTCATTAAATGTGGTAATAACTTGAGTTATAATAAATTGTTATTGTATTCATGCATGCCGCTTTATCTAAAAGTATATTGGGTATATTATTTAAATCCAAAACAAGTTATAAACAAGAAAAAATAAAACACTTGTTCCCATGCCATTAATTAGTTCAACGGTAATCATTATAGTCCAATTTACATAATCAGGTTTAAAATAACATTTTCCAAACGTCATTATCATAACATAAAAAACATATTAAGTGTTATATTACCTTATTCAAAATACCACTTTGTCAATAAATTACTTTTTAAGTCCATCAGAAACAATCAACATCATCATATAAATCCATTGAGAAAAACATAAATTGAACAATCGTGGAATATTTAAGCATTCATAATACATAATTCATGAATCCAAATACATATAAACATTTATTATTCAACTTAATCTATAATTAATAAGAATTTTACCTCATCCTATTACTTAATACCTCATTCCATTCATATTTCCTCTACAGTTTCGTCTTTATTAGTAATATCAACATTACTCATTACACCATACTAAATCCTAGTAGATGCATTCCACTTATGGACATCTTTTTTTATAATGACCATTGATTCCATAGTTGACGGAATTAACCTTTGATGGTGTTTTAGGGAAGCCAATAATTCTATCCATTTCATTAGATGAATCATTAATTTTTCCATTACAGTTACTTGATTTGTGTCTTTATTTTCCATATGCTAAAAACCATATTTTTCATCTAGGAGGTTATCATAAGTGGATATTTTCACATTCTCAACCCAAAGTATATTAAATATTTTTTCCTCCATGGTTTGTATTAACTAAACACACATGAAACTCCTAAATTATCTTATTTGTTGAGTCTGATAGTTTTTTAAGGTACACATTGTAGATCATGTTCCTTGAAAACTAATTAGGAATTGTCAAAACATTCATCACTCCTGTATTCTACCATTTGACTACTTATTATTATATTTCCCATCACATTAAATGTTAATCATGTTCCTTCTAATTTCTTCCATTGGATAATACCATAATGAATTGAATATGAAATGATTATTGTAGTGTGGAACCACATAATCATGAAAATTCACTTACATGATGTTTATGTTATGAAATTATATGTAATATATGACACATTAGGTTTATTATAGGTTATTCATAGTGATATTCTATTCACATACTTCATAATGGTTCAAGATGATTTTTTTAATTTTAGAAGCATATCTCCCAGAAGTGTCAAACCAGGTGTGCAACAAAGACCTATCGTTGTTTACTAGATTATCTAGAGTCATGCATGAGATATCTTTTTTGAGTTTTCAACCCTATGTATATCTGTTCTACATCCACATTCACTTGTAGGATCATACCCACATATTGAAATTCATAAACATGAATCGTGGTAAGAATATGTTCAGATCATAAGACATTAATCATAAGGAAATAAATAACATGATCCATAAAACCATAATATAAGAATAATACATGGAATCATGGTATACACATAAGTATATAAAAACCCTTTGCCATGGATAACTACTAAGACCATTGTATCATATTCATCTTGGGATAATCACATTGATACCTACTTTGGACTTGGGATGCCCCCCTCCCCTCATGTGGCTCTTTTTTTGGGGATTGGGATGTCCTCTCATGTAAAGTCTTATTTTCGGCGTGGGATGTCCTATAGTGTACACTATTGTTTCAGGCTCGGGATATAATAGTTTGAATTTTTACGGATCAGTTTTTTTATGAATTTAAATTTATATTTATATCTTCAAATGCAATAAGTCAAATATTCCTCTCACACTAAAAAACGGCCATGTATTACACGTAACAATGTCTTAGGGTACGTTACATGCAAAATTGACTTTGTGTATGTAACACACAACACCTACTTGGCATATTATGCATGAAACACTAAGTTGGTGTATGATACCCACAACACCGAGTTTCTATGAAACATTACTTTTTATTATTTTAATCATATAAATAAGATGATTATAAACTATAGGTTTAAAACCGTAATACAAATAGTAATAAACAATTTTCATTTATTTTTTTATAATTCATTTATATAAATAAAACATGTTGATAATAAAAGATACAATTTTTGGCAATGTCGTTTTTATGTTTTAACACATTGTTTTCTCGAATGAAATATTTATTGTAATGAAAATAATTTTAAAAAAATGAAGAAATTTAATTTGATAAAATAATATTCATTTTTTAATTCATAACATTGAAATTATCCTTGGGTAAATTTTTGGAATTTTTCTCCAGAAACTACATTTTTAATGAATAGTTTAAAATGTGGCATTTAAGTTAAAAACTATCATTTCTATAATTAATTATTAATGATAAATGATATTACAAATATGTTTTACAGTAATATTAAATAAATATTACATCTATAAATAAAATTTAATTCTTTATTATCATTAGCATCTTGCAACTGAATATAAAATCTAAACAAAATTTTGTTCTTTTACATACTTTAAAACCCTGTTATTTGGTCTTATTTGAGGGATTAACACTAATCTTAATTATTTTTCCTTTTATATGAATTTAATATTAAAAATATAACATAAAACAATTTTTATATATAATATTTAGAGTTTAACAAGGCCATTTTAATTTATAACCAAAATGATTAGTAAATGTTATTATAATTATTCACTACGGTTAAGTTCAGATTAAGCTTAATTAGGGAGTAAACCTTAAAATTAATGGGCCAAACAACCTATAAACTTTTCTAACACCAATTATTTATTAATATTTATTCCATAAACCATCCATTATTGAGATTTGTTTTTTTTTGATTTTTTTAAGGTCAAAACATGTGCACACATAATTTGTTTTTAGATATTCCATGTGAGTCAGTTTTCCTCCCTATAAAAGAACACCACCTCTACCCATTACTCAAACCTCTCGAACCATTTATATTAATCCATGATCTACTCAATTAGCCCTAAAAAAATCCTCCCTTAGACATTAAATCCTCACTTTGGCCACAAATATTTTCAAGGAAGCCTTTTAGCATAAACCAAAAGGAGTTACCCGATTAATATACAACATATTCTCATAAGATCCTTTCCTTTATTTTACTTCAACAACCCAATACACACTCTTTATTAAATTCATGAATGAAAAAATAGTATCACCCATATACTATTATGTTTTTATGTAAAGGGTATTACTTACACTAACACACACCTATATCTAATGGATATTGAACATACTGTTTTTGTGTATAGTGAACTATTGCCTCACGAAATGAAGATTGCTCATTTCTCCTTTTACTACCAATCATGATGTCCATTATGATGAAAAACCTATTTATATATGTCATATATAATTTTTTTTATGTATTTAATATTTTTATTCCATTTAAAACACACATATTTTTACCTTCCATTTGGTGATATATGCAAATCTCGTTTGAGGATGTCTGGACTACCACCCCTCAAAGAAATGGGATTTGTTCACACACAACATAGAATTTATTAAGGATGGGTTTAATTAAAATATATGATATATATTATATATTAGTAATAATATAATTATTATATATATACATACATACATATACATATGCCAATTACATTCTTTCTTTCTATACGACAATAAAGATAGAAAACAACATTCATGCGTTTGTATGACTTAAGGTCTTCATAAATGGTGTATTAAATTACAAAAATATTTATGATATAGATTATTATAATATAAATATACAGAATATACTTGATATTTATTTTATGTTTTACATTCTGGAATCATGATATAAGTATAAGGACGAAAGATGTAACAAATTAAGTCACATGTTATTAACAAAGTGAATATTACCCGAAATGAAACCTTAACATAGGATCTTTAACAAATGGGTAATATAATGTAATAATAAAACCATATATGGTAATATATATAATATATATAGTAAACTTATATTTATTATTCATGAATCTTGTACGAGTACGAAGGGAGTCAAGACATAAGGTTAGGGGATTTCATCTCACTTTTAATTTCTATGATATACAAGCTATGTCGCCAATATTTCCTTTTGTATGGTGTATGTACTTAATTATATTTTATTATATATATATTTTAATAAAATATATGGGTATTCACATTCCCATTTGATGATCCTTTTTTCATAGGGTTTATGTTTCAAAAGATACCAAATTGGTAAAAATGTTTTGTCTCGAGTTCCCTTCTCCATGACTCATGTTTTGTTATGCACCTAAAATCCTTTTCATAGTGAATGTACATCTATTTTACATCACATATCATGAATTTAAATATTTTCATGTTATTATATGCTTCATGTAATTTAATTTCCTTACATGTAGAGCATGATCCCACGACACAAAGTTATATGTTTTTATTGAGACAATCTCATTACATTTCATGATTGTTTATTTTTACGCATCCATTTATGAAACTTATGATACGTCTATTAATAATATTAATTATTTTATTTATCATATTTTATTTCATGACATACCAATATATTATTATCATTTTCTACACTTTGGTACATATGATAGTTAAGAACAACTTTTTAAGAAGGCCTAACATTACCTCTCTTTGTTCGGAAATCTATGTTTTTTTAAAAGGGTTTCAAATAATATTATACCATTCATAAATAATATCAAAAAGCCATTTTTGCAATTTTTTTATTTAATAATGTCTTAATGGGAATATTCTTGTCACTTTCTGAACAAGGCACTTTTCTATCATTTTTAGTGTGAAAGGGGATTGTTCTTTTGACCTCATACAACATGTTCAGATTTACCCTCAATAATATCGCCAGATATCCCTATTGTACTTTTAAAAAGGTTAATAAATATGGTTTTTTTCAAAAGAAAATTTTAAATAAAATTATTTATAAAATGGTTTCAAACATCTTTTAAATGTTTCCATGGAAAAAAAATTTCCAAATGTTTTCAAGTCTTATTTATAAGTTTTAAATGTTATTTCGATGAAATGGTATACAATACATGGTCAAGATTCTTTTATAAAATATTAAAAAAGTATTTTCAAAATGTTTTCAATACTTATTTATAATTTTTCAAATTATTTTAATAGAAATTTTTATCAAATTATTTTCATGGCTTTTTAAAAAAGTTTTCCTATGTTTTTTCGGAAAAATATTTTTATAATGTTTGGATTCATATTTTAAAATTTTTCAGGAAAATGGTTTTCAATGTTTTTTATATGTTCTTTATATTTATGAATTTATTTTATAAGAAAATTATTTTCAAATGGTTTTATGTATTAAAAATCATTTTTCAAAAAAAATGATATTTTCGTCCATAAACATTTTTAGAGGATGTTTCAAAATTATTTTCCACTAAGATGAAATCTAATGATGTTACTCATGAATTTTTAGGAAATAATTTAAATGTTACATTGATACCCATTAAATGAATTATTTATTCTTACATACATGGTATTCATGAATCTAATTTATCTTTTATGGGTCATAGGTTTATCAAACCCATTCTCTTTCCTGGGATATATTCTTATGAAAATCGTTTCTTTTCACGGGTTATGTTTATGATAAAATGAATATAAAAATTGTCTCTTTACACATGTTATGATATGATTACATGTTTATGATACCCATTTAATTTCATTGGTAATGATATTTTCATTTATGATTGTGTGAAACAGGTATGTGTTATTTCATTTTATGAAGGGTGGGACCTATATCTCCCTCCAATGCATTGGGTAAATTTTTATATCTCATGATATAGATAGGGATAGAATGGGGGTTTACTTGATTAAGTAATATAGGTTTATAATGAGGGTTTACATGGTTTAGTAATACAAGGATGGAACAAGGGTTTACTCGGTTCAGTAATACACTGCTATAATGAGGGTTTACATAGTTAAGTAATACATGGTGGGAACATAGGTTTAATCAGTTTAGTAATAATGTGATGGAATTAGGGTTTACATGGTTCAGTAATAATGGTCTGGAATGAGGGTTTACATGTTCTAGTAATACAGGGCTAGAACTTTGCTTTACTCAGTTCAGTAGTATAGGGTTGGAATGTGGGTTTACTCTGTTCAGTAATACAGGTCTAGAACATGGGTTCACCCGGTTTAGTAAAAGACTTTGTCCACTAAGATGGTCTTGGAAGTGATGCCCTGTCTCCTATAAAAATCATACTTTATGCATATGTATTTCTACAATTCCATTTCATATTCCTATGTTATGATTTCATGGATAATTTTCTTTATTTAATTATTATTCATGTATTATGGACTACCAATCATTAAGACATGAACATTGATTTGATGGGTATAATGTTCTATTTTCAATATCAAATTCACATACCCTTATTCTCATGTTTATGCTTACATGTCTCATTTGTTTACACTTACTGTGCATTTGAGCTCACCCATTTTTATGTTTCCTTCCCCTGGTTGTGAAGTTATGTATTATGTTTGAGGTGTCTTAGAAGGGTGGTAGTCAATAAGAAAATACTGGGAGATAATATTGTAGACATATGTATCAGTGTTTATATATTCTATCTTTCTAAAGACACAATACTATTATAGTCTTCTTGAATATGTTTGTATAATGTTTAATTATTACCAAAAAGTTATGTAATATTAATGTTTGTAAAGAGAAGGTTTCTATAGTTAGTATGAAAGGAATATTTTAGTTATCCTTTTGTATCTAAGATGATGAAACCTTGGTGATAACCCTAAAAAAATGTCTAAGGATACATATAGGTATGATTCAAAGTATAAGAAAATGTACATGAACTTTTTTTACGGTCATAATGAGTGGTTTCCAAGAAATATATCCCTATTTGGATATTATAAGTGGATGCAAATCCAACACAGTTTTACCTAGGGGTAATAACTCAAATAAGATGTTCCTGGCTTAACTAGAGGTAATCTGGTACAAAACAAAGGGCCTTGTTGCCCACCTGGTTTGACACTCTTAAAGTATATTCTTTGGGGATTTATAAATTCATCACAAACCATTATGAAGGATATAAATCTACGTTGAATATGAATAACCTAGTAAAAACCTAATGTGTAAAATTATAAAAAATGTTTCATAAGTTAGACATCCTTTAAGTTATTTTTTGTTATTATGTGGTTCCTCATTATGATGATTGTTTCTTGTTATATTCATTTAGTTATATTAAATGGCCAGAACATGAAGGAACCACAATAATAGAAATTGTGATTTGTAATGATTCTCCTCCTGATAAACTAAATTATATGGGAGTTGGAATGAAAAATCATTTTTCTATACTCACATAGATATCTCAATCTATGAATCATGGTGGAATTACAAATGAGAAATGGGGTGAATAAAAATCTTTTGAGTCCTTCATAAGGAAATTTATACCATTCTTCAGAGGGTATCATGATCCACATGTTGCTAAATAATGGATTAGTACCACTGAAAAGATATTCTATGTTCTCCATTGTACGGTGGATGAGAATGTCCTTCTAGCTATTTATCTGTTAGAAGGAGAAGCAGATAAGTGTTGGACTCTAATAAAAAATACGAGGTAGAATGATGAGATTGAATCCATGGTTTTTGATGAGTTCAAGAACTAATTTTTCAAATAGAACATTCACCAAATTCTTTATACCTATATAGAGAAAGAGTTTATTGAGTTGAAGAAAAGGGATGATGATTCTATTGGTACCTATGAGGCTATTTTCATGAGACATGCAAGGTAAACATCAGTAACAACCACCCAACCTAAAAGTAAAGTTGTTAGGTTGTTTTTTAGATTAAATGCAAGTATCAGAAGTACATTTTTAACAAGTGAATTTAGTTTACATGAAGTTATTTTTCGTTGTGAAATCAGGGTTGAAATGGAGGTAGGATTAATGTATAAATCTCATGGATTTGACAAGAATAAGAAGATGTTATTTAATAAAAACCCTAAAAACCATGGAGAAAAGAAGATGAACATTATTTTATTCTCTAATAGTGGGATGAAGGTTGAAGAAAATTTCATAGGGGGTCTAATAGAATTTTTTATGTGTGGGGGGGAAGGACATCAAAAAATTTACTACCAAGGTGATGTGAAGAAGTTTGCTCAAAATGTTAATGGGGAAAAAGTTACACAAAATGCACCTCCCAAGGTTCAGTGCTACATGTGTAAGGAGAATGATAATTTTTATAACCATTTCCCAATCCCAAGAGTTTTTTATAACAATCAAATTCCAAAAACTCATAAACCAAGGGATATGGAAAAATCTCATGCAATTTTTATTTTTGATTAGGGTTACAATAATGATGGCATTGAAGTTATACTTACCATCCACTCTAGAAATGCTAATGTCATATTTGATTCTGGATCTACCCACTCATTCATATCAAAAGAATTATCTAAGGGTGTTTATATTCCTTCAAAACTTTTAGGGGTGGAATTAACAGTGAAAACCCCAAATTGTGAGATGACTTAATCTCATGTCTATGACTCCTCTCCAGTAGAGGTTTGTGGGAATGGGTTTCTTGTAAATATTATCATTATTACATTGGTATAATTTGATGTTATTGTAGGCATTTATTGTGTTTCTCTGCATAAATCTCACATTAATTTTCAATGAAGGGATGTTAAATTCAATATTTTAAACCCTCCTATGATCACCCTGCAATGTGATGATAAGTCTAAAAATCTGATAGATATTAAATATAGTGTATGAGTTTTAATTCCCATTAAAAATGGTTATTTATCTCAAATGGTTGGGGATAAGATCAAAATCAATGATATTCCTATTGTCTGGGATTTTTTGGATGTATTTCCAAAATAACTTCCCTATCTCCAACCAAAATGGGAAGTTAAGATCTCGATAAAACTTATACTCAATTCCACACCAATTTCAATGACTCCTTATATAAGGGACATATTTGAGTAGTAGGAATTAAATAAGAAACTCAATGAAAACCTTGATATGGTTTTCATTTGGACAAGTGTTTCACCTTGGGGTACACTGATTATTTTTGTGAAAAAAGGACAATGGATCTATGTGACACTACATTGATTATTGGGAGTTGAAAAAATTCTCAATCAAGAACAAGTATCTTCTTCCATGTATTGATTAATTGTATAATCAAATACATGGAGATCAATACTTCTCCAAGATAGACCTTCATTTTTCATATCATCAATTGAGGGTCATGAAAGGGGATATACCCAAGATGGTATTCTGTACGAGGAATGGTCACTATGAATATATAGTGATTCAGTTCGGATGTACCAATTCCACTACTATCTTTCTGGAATTAATAAAGAGAGTCTTCAGTTATTACGTCAACCAGTTTGTGGTAGTCATTATAGATGATATTCATATCAATTCAAAGATAAAAGGAAGAGAAATAAGATTACTTTAGAATATTACTAAAGACCCTAAAGAAGGAGAATTTGTATGAAAAATTTAAAAAGTTTTAATTTTTAATACAAAGGTTTCCTTTTTTGGTCACATAATCTCAATAGATGGTATAATAGTAGATCTATCAAAGACGGTGGCTATTGAATGGTGGTATAGACCATCCATAGTGTCTGAGATTCGTATATTTCTTAGTTTAGCTGGATATTATTGACAGTTTGTGCATAATTCTTTACTACTATATAATCCTCTGACTATGTTAATTTGGAATGGTGTTAAGTTACCCTAGAAAGATGAATTTGAGGAAAATTTCAAAGAACTGAAGAGAAGGTTCGTTAGTGCACTTGTTCTTACACAACCCTAGAGTGGATAAGGGTTTGTAATCTATAGTGATGCATCCAAGAAGTGATTGGGATGTGTTATTTTGAAAAATAACATGTTTATAGACAATGCCTCACAAAAGATGCAGATTCATGACCAAAATTACCCAACTCATGATTTGGAGTTAGCATCAGTAATTCTTTCATTAAAGATATGGAGGCATTATATTTATAGGAAAAAGTGAGATATATATACCGATTATAAAAGTCTGAAATATATATTAAAATAGATGGAGTTGAACATACACCATTAAATATGGTAAGATTCGATAAAGGATTATGACTACATAAAACATTAACACCATGGGAAATGGAACAATTTGGACAATGATTTGAGTCAAAAAGATCATTATATCTTATCTATGATGAGGATAAAAGAAGATCACATATTTCCAGATTTGGAAAATATGGATCTTGAAATCTTAATAGAAGGGGACAAATATTATCATTCTCAAATGAATATTCAACCCTATATCTAAGTGAAGATTAAAGAGGCACTAAAGGGAGATAAAGAGACTCAAAAGAAGGTCACCAATTTTCCTTATTTTTTCCTTGATCGGGATTTAATGATAAGGTTCTAAAACTGTGTATGTGTTCTTTCTATTCCATATATATAGAAGGATTTGTTAGAGGAAGCTCATAGTTATTAATTCTATATACATCCTGAAATTATGAATATCTATACATATTTGAAAGAATGTTTTTGGTGGGATGGATAAATGAGAGATATCATGGATTTTATATCTCGGTGTTTGGTATTCCAGAATGTTAAGGATGAAAGACAAAAGTATAAAGGGATGTTGCATATATTACCCATAACATAATGAAAATTAGATAACGTCACTATAGTTTTTTTCATTCTACTACCCAAAACCTATAAGGGTTTTAATTCTATATGGGTGGTAGTTTATCTCCTTAATAAGTCATCACACTTCATTCTACAAAAAATATTTCTCAATTCACCAGCTTTCTAGAATATATATTAAGAAAAGTTGTAAGGCCGCATGAAGTACCAAATTCTATTATATTAGATCGGGATCTGAAGTTTTCCTCTATTTTTTTGAGAAGTCTTAAGAAATCAGTTGAAAAAGAATTGAGTTTCAACATGACTTGTCATCCTTAGACACATGGTCAATCTCAAAAAACAATTCAAAGCCAAGAGGATATGTTAAGATCTTATTATGTAGATTTCAAAGATGGGTGGGATCAAAACATTCCACTAGTTTAGTTTTCTTATAATAGGATATTTCACTCAAGAATTAAGATGCAACGTATGAATCCATCTATGCAATGAAATTTAGTACTCCAACATGTTGGGATGAGGTTGGGGAAGGAAATAGATTAGGACCTGAGATCACTGAAGAAATGTTCGAGATAGTTAAAACCATTAAACAACTTATGAAGGTATCTCAGAGTCAAAAACAAATCTATGTTGATAACCATCTATGTGATATATAATTTGAAGTTTATGAAAATATGTTTCTAAGAATATCACCCAAGAAGAAGGTTATGATATTCAAAAATAAAGGTAATCTATGACCTAGGTATACCGTCCCATTTGATATTTTTGATCCTATTGGGATGGTATCATATCGCTTGGAACTTTCTTTTAAATATCTCTCAAGTTCATGATATGGTCCATGTATCACTACTGTGGAATTAAATACCTAACCCTTCACATGTAATGAACTCAAATGCCATACCGCTGGAGAAATATCTTCCTCATGAGGATCAACCTGTTAAAATTTTGGACTGATCAGAGAATGTTCTATGAAACAAGACCACTAATCTGGTCAAAGTTTAGTAGATAAATAACTAGCTAGAGGAAGCTATATGGGAACTTCAGGATATGATGAAGCAAAAGTATCCTCAGTTTTTTACCCAAGTGAAATTTTTTTATGGAGAAATTCCTTTTAAGGGGGATAGAATGTAACACCCCGAGTTTTTATAGATTTTTTTTTGAATAAATAAAAAAATTATATATTACAATGAACTAAGTAAAATATTCCTTTCAAAATATATTAACAGGTAATATGTTATATGAAAATCTAAATTGGTGTATGTTACACGCAACACCAACTAGGTGTATGAGGCCCGCAATGATGAGTTCACGTATGATACATGCAACAATGAGATTCTCTGAAACATATCCTTTTATCTTTTTAATTATTTAAATAATATAAATATAACCTAGTGGTTAAACATATAAATATTTACAGTAATAAATACTTTTCAAATATTTTTTTATAATTTTTTTATATACATAAAACATGATTATAATAAAAGATATGATTTTTTGTAAATCCATTCTGATGTTTAAAAGTAATGTTTTCCCAAATGAACCGCTTCAAATAATGAATATACTCTTTTACACATTTAGAAAATTAATTTGATTAAATAATGTTTATTTTAAAATTCTGAACCTTTATATTAGCATAGGGTAAATTTCTCGAATATTTATGAGAATCTTCATTTTTTGATGAATAATGGAAAATGATGCTTTTTAGTTAAAATTTGCATTTTTCACTTAAATATTATTAATGATAAATGATATTATAAATATTTTTTGTGGTCACATTAGATAAATATTACATCTATTAATACAATTTAGTTCATTAGAATCAATTTTACCTTCTAACTGAATTTAAAATCTTGACAAACTTTTGAACTTTTTCCAACTTTAAAACAATGTTATTTCTTCCCATCAATGATATTAGAAATAATATTAATTTTTTCTATTCTATGAATTGAATTTTAAAAATATGATATCCATCGTTGTATTCATTGAAATATTTATATTTTAATAAGATTTTGTTAATTTTTGTCCAAAATGATAAGTCAAAGTAAATAAAATTATTCAGAGTTGGTAAGGACAAATTAAGCTTTATTAGGGACTAAACGTTAAAATTAATGACCCAAATGACAATAAAATTATCCAAAACCCATTGGTTTTCTATATTGTTTCCATGAAACCTATATTATTGAGATTGGTATGTTTGTTATGTCTTTTTTAGGTAAGAACATGTGAACACCTATTTTGTTTCTAGAAACTCGAGGGAGTCCTTTTTCTAACCTATAAAACGCCACTACCTCAACCCATTAATTCCACCTCTAAAACCTTTTATATTCATCCAATATCTTCCCACATGACCTCTCAATAATACCCTCTTTGACCTTCAATACACTCATTGGGAATAAATATTATCAAGGAAGAATTTTGACCCAAACAAAAAGGAGTTACTAGATTAAGAGGTAACGTCCTCTCTCAAGATCTATTTATTTATTTTCTTTCTCCACCCACTCCACTATAATTATTCTATTATTTTCTGATATAAATAGTATCCACCATATATTAGGATTTATTTATGAAATTTTTATTACCTACACTTACACACACCTCCATCTAATGGACGTTGAACATACTACTTCTGTGTATAACGAACTAATGCCTCACGAAATGATGATTGTTCATTTCTTTTTAACCACGAATCATGGTTTCCATTATGAAGGAAAATATATTTTAATATGTAATATTATATATATATATATATATATATATATTATTTAATAATATTTTTTCCTTTAAAAAACAACATATTTTTTCCTTCAATTTTGTGTTAAGACGATAATCTCATTTGATGAAGTGTGAACTACCTCCCCCTCAAAGAAATGTGATTCATTCACACACCAAATATAATTTCTTAAGGATGGGTTTAATGAACTTATATGATATATATTATATATCCCTAATACTTTAATAATGATACATACATACATACATATATATATATATATTCCATTTACATGCATTCTTTCAATACAATAATAAGGATAGAAAACAATGTCCATGCGTAATTACGACTTACCATCTCCAGAAATGGTATGTTCTATGACATACATAATTATTATATAGATTATTATAATATAAATATAATATATATACCTGATATTTATATCATGGTCTTAATTTTTTAATCATGATATAATTTTAGAGACCAAAGATGAAACAAATTAAGACACTTGAGAAGAACAAAGTGAATATTACCCAATGTGAAACCTTAACATAGGATCATTAACAAGAGGGTAATATAAGGTTAAAATAAAACCATAATTGGTAGTAGATATAAGAATCTTATTATTTAAAATATTTATAATAAACATAGGTTTATTATAGAGGATGCTGGTATGAGTAAAGGTAGATGCAAGACATAAAGTATAAGGATTTCCTCTCAATTTAAACTTATGTGAGATACAAGATATCGTCACCACCATTTACTTTTGTGTGGTGTATTTAATTGACAAGATTGTATTCTATGTATATTTTAAATATATTTTTGGGTATTCACATTCCCATTTTAGGATCCTTCTTTCATTGGGTTTATGTTTCAAAAGATACCAAATTGGTAAAAATGTTTTGACTCAATTTTCCATCTTTGAGACTCATGTTTTTTATGCACCTAAAATATTTTTTGGTGTGAATATACTTACATTTTATATTAAATATCATGAATATAAATATTTTCATGATATTATATGCTTCATGTAATTTCCTTTCATTATATAAAGATCTTGATCTCAAGATACCAAGTTGTAAGAGTTTATTGAAACAGTCTCATTGATTTTCAAGATAGTTTATGTTTATACATACATTGATGAAATATTATGATCCAAATTTTTGTAATATTAAATATTTTACATATTCTTCTTTATTTCATGATATAGTCATGTATTGGTACCATTTTATACTCTCTTCCACACATGATAGTTAAGAAAGTGTTTTTAGGAAAACCCGACTTTACACTCTCTTCGGTCATAAATCTCTGTTTTTTAAAAAAGGTTCCCAAGAATTTTATACCATTAAACAATAATATATAGAAGATATTTTTACCATTTTGTCTTTTAATAATATTTTCAAGGTAATCTTATTGTCTCTTTTCGAACAATGCACTTTTCTATCTGTTTTACCATAAAAAAGGAGTGTTCTTTTGACCTCATACAACATGTATGGATTTTATTGTCATCATTCCCTCAAATCTCACTTTTTCAATGTTAGAATGGTTAATATTTAAGAAAATTTATTTTGAATTAATTATCAAGGAAAACAGTTTTCCAAATGGTTTAAAAATTCATTTATATGTTTTCATGGAAAACGTTTTTAAACATGTTTTTACATCTTATTTATAAGTTTTCAAAGTGTTTTCAATGAAATGGGTTTCAATATGTTTATAAGTTTCTTTAATTTGTTTTCAAGAAAAATTCCTTTAAATAAGATTTCATTTTTCATTTTTATGTTATCAAATGATTTTTAATGAAATGTTTTTCAAAACATTTTCAATATTTATAGAAATGTTTTTCAAGTTTTTTCAAAGAAAAATGATTTTAAAATGTTATGACGATTATTTTAAAAAAATTCAAGGGAAAAAGGTTTTCAAAATGTTTTCAGAAAAACTTTATTATTTATTAAGGTATCATCTATGAAAATTATATTCAATTAGTTTTTTATTTAAAATCCATTTTCAAATAATTAATGTTATTTTCCTCATTAAATGTTTTTCGATGATGTTTCAGAATTTTTTTCTATCTAAGATGCCATCACTTGATATAATATATGACTCTATAAAATATTATTTTAAGGGTCAATTAATATCCATTATATGAATGAGTTATTATTAGTTCCACGGTCTTTACGAAACACATTTCCCGTTTATGGGTAATATGTTTATAAAACCCATTCTCTTTCACAGGTTATCTGCCTTTGAAACCAGCTTCTTTTCACGGGTAATTTTTATGATGAAATGATTATGAAACCTATCTGTTTCTAGAGGATATGATATTTTTACATGTTTAGGATACCCATTTAATTTCTTGGGTTATTATATATTCATTTATAATCTTGTTTCATGTGTATTAATGATTTCATTATGAGATGGGTGGGACCTATTTATCCCTCCAATGCATTGGGTAAAGATTTATATCTAATGAGATGGATAGGTCTGGAATTAATCTTTACTCAGTTTAAAAATACAGTTCTACAATGAGGGTTTACTCAGTTTAGTAATATGGGGATGAAATGAGTGTTTATTGGGATCAGCAATACATTGATGGAATGAGGGGTTACATGGTTTAATAATACAGGGCTACAATGAGGGTTAACATGGATCTATAATAAAGGGATGGAATAAGGATTTACTCGATTCAGTAATATAGGGATAGACTAAGGATTTAATCAGTTCGGTAATACAGGGATCGGAAGAGGGTTTACTCAGTTCAGTATTACATGGATGGAATGAGTGTTTATTCAATTCAGTAATATAGGGCCAGAACAGGGGTTCACTTTGTTTAGTTAAGGACTTTTCCACTATGATTATCTTGGAATTGATTCCTTAGATACAATGGAAATTATATTGTATGATTATGTATTTACATTATTCTATGTCTCATGCATATGTTATGGTTTCATGGACTATGATCTTTATTTCATTTTGATTCATGTATTATAAACTAATAATATTTATGTTATGATCGTTGATATATAGGGTATAGTATAATAATTTCATGATCTCATCCTCATACCCTTATGCTCATGTTTATGGTTACATGTATCACTTATTTACCCTTACTGATCATTTTAGCTCACCCTTTTTTTATGATTCCTTCCCTTGGTTGTGAAGATATGTATTATGTTTGTGGTGTATAAAATGGTTTCTAGTCAAGAAGAACATATTGGGAGATAATGTCACTGACTTATGTATCAATATTTATGTATTACATATTTCCAAAGGCATTAGGCATATATGGTCTTATTTCCTCTATGTTTATAATTTTTATGTATTCCGAAAAAGTTATGTAATGTTAATGTTTGTAAAGTGAGGGTATATATATGGGATGCCATCTCGTACACCATTTTAACTCATAAAACATTTATCATTAACCAATTCATTTTAAGGAGATATATTTTCCACCCATATCATAATTAAATAATGAATAAATGTCCCAAATAATCCAAAAAATCATACAAAATACCATGAAAAGAAATTGGTGTCATAAATATGAAATCATATCCTGACCTGTGGAAGAGAGACAACTTTCATAATTATTTCATCAAAACGTAACACCTGAAAATAAGTGGGTTTTTTATGAACTAATAAAAATGGAAAAAGGTTTCATATAAATTATTTCATTAAATCATAATTCATAAAATAAATTTTTGAATGGAACCCTAGATAATATTCCCAATAAGGCATGATTAACACCAATGGATGTCATATTAGATGAGAAATAATTTTAAAATATCATTAAAAAAACTTTATGATGACATTTTTTTCTCCTTTGAAAAATTATTAAAAAAACATAAAACGTTTTGAAAATCATTTTCATGAAAAGAAATTTTAAATATTATAAATTAATCATTGAGAACATTTTTAATGTCTTTTTTTGAAAATATTTTAAACCGATTTTACATAAAAAAATATCAAATAAGATTGAAAATCATTTTCTTTGAAAACTAATTTAAAAAAATATCTATAAAATTAAACTTTAAACCTGAATATTTATATTAAATGAAATTTAAATGGGTAAATTTGTACATGCCAAACATTAAAATTTCACCATAAAATGTTGAGAAAATTTCCTCGATCAGAAAATGACAAGAAGATTCCTTAAAACTCTCTGTTTATTTAAAAGGTAATAAGATGGTAAAAATATCTTCTGAAGATCTTATGATAAAAGTATAATATTCTTATAAACCTTTTATAAAACATGATTTTGAAGGAACATTTATTTCTGACTGAAGATAGAGGTAATGCCAAGATTTCATAAAAATACATTCTTAACTATCTTATGTACCAATGAGTTTAAAAGTTATAACAACACATTAATATATCATTAATAAACCTTGGATAAAAACATTCATGATATTTCTTAATAGTTGGATCATAATATTAAATAAATATAATTATATTCATAAACAATCTTGAAGAATGATAAGAATGTTTCAACAAACTCTTACATCTTGGTAACTTTGAACTACAATTGACATGTAGGAAAATGAAATTAAATGAAGAATAAAATATTATGAAAAGTAATATATTCATGATATAAAATTTCAATATTATTTTTTACACCTCATGTAAAAATATAGGTTCATAAAATGGCTTGTGTCTTAAAGAAGGAAAATTGAGACAAAATTACTTTACCGATTTGTTAACATTTGAAACGTGAACCCCATGAAAAAATTTCATAAAATATATATTTAAAAACATATAAATTTATGTATAATAATAATATAATACACCCAGGGACATTATACTCACAAAGAAAATTAATGGGTGGTGAATAACGTATACATCTCATGGAAATAATAATTGAGATTAATTCTCGTACCTTGTGCCATGACTCTCTTCATACTCATAAAATAAACTTTTATAAGAATGTTATGATTATTATACATATTTCACGAAATCATACTCATATTTATAAAACAATATATGATTTTATATGAATTTATATTACCCTATTTTCAACAATTATATATTGAGGTGTCACTTCGAGTAGTATCCACATCGTTCATCACAAGTGTGTTTAATTTCTATATCTTTTGTTCCTTATGATTATATTATGATTTAAATTTTTTAAAACATGATATATTTTTATATTTTATATTATGTGTATGTTTATTATAAATACTTATAAGATATATATGTTTGAAATTAAATAGATCATTCATAGAGACGGTCGGCCGTACATACATATAAACGTTGTTTCTGTTTTGTTGTTGTATTGGAAGAAAGAGAGTAAATGAATAAAAATTATATAAATATGTTTATATATATAATTATTACAATACCATTATTATATCATATATATATCATATAATTTCACCAAACACATCCTTAATACATTCCATGTTGTGTCTGAATGAATCTAATCGCTTGGACGGGGCGCTAGTCCACACTTCCTAAAATAAAATTATTATATTTACAAAAAAAATAGGGAGTATAAAGATATGTGTTGTAAAAAGATTAAGGAAGCTTAAATACTTAATAAATATAATATATAATATATATAAATATATTTTCCATCATAATTTCCACCATAAGAGTTAGTAAAAGAAAAACAATAAACAATCCACATTTCGTAATGTGGTACTTTGTTGTAAACGTAAAAAATATATTCATTACCCATTGGATGGATGTATATGTAAGTCTATATCTAAAATATAATATAAATAAAATATCAATATACTAATGATACTGG
The DNA here is from genome assembly GCA_963277665.1 of Viscum album. NCBI lineage: Eukaryota > Viridiplantae > Streptophyta > Magnoliopsida > Santalales > Viscaceae > Viscum > Viscum album. The sequence continues at coordinate 1,573,147,130 of OY728119.1, read as the reverse complement.
TGTTTTTATATAATCATGAAATAAAAAGACTATATGGGATGGAGAAAGAAAATAATAGAAATAAGCTAGAGGAAAGATGTTACCTCTTCTTTAGATAAGTCATTCTGGTTTGCACCAAAGGGCTTCCTTGGATGGATTTATTTCCAATTTTTTGCTTCAATGTGTAATAGAGGGATGTTTATGAGCTAATTTTTTATATCTCATACAAACAGAAGTTCCTTTTAGTGGTTTGTATTAGTGGTAGGAGAGGAGGCCTTTACATATTTGAGGAGTGACATTCTTGTAAAATTTTGGAAAAGGGAAACCCAACCAATGTTTCTTATTGAAAATAAATCAAATAATGCACCATAATAGATCCAATTTTGGATAGGGTAGAAAAATGGACATAAAATGTATTTTTATAAGTGTATTGGTCATTTTGGGCCTTATGGTTATGGTTTAGTCCTTCATTAAGTGTAATTTAACATTATTCGTTGTAATTAATTTTACTTACATTCACTAATAATTTTGTTAAAAAAGATTTTTTACATTATTAGACATTACTAATTATTCTGATTTATAATATGAAATTATTTGTCCAAAATTCGAAATACATAATTTAATGAATTTAATTAAAATATAATCTCATAGATGGGATCATAAATCAGGTTTTTAAAGTTAAAAAATTTAATAGTTTTCTAGGTTTTTATGACCAATTTAAATTTGAAATTGATTAAAATGACATAAAATGGGTAAATCTATAAAAAAATATCCAATTAAACTTTAAAATTAATTATAAATATAATTTATCCTTATAAATAATATATATTAAAACACACAATTGAGTAAAGTTTAAAAAAATTTCACTACTCTTCAAAAATTAAATCTTCAGAGAAACATTACAAAAATTCACCTCATCCTAATTTATATTTTTATATTTCATAAATTAAATTTATATTTATGTATAAAATTAATATATTTTTGAAAATTTATATTTAAAATAGGTTTTCCATCAAAAGGTAGTAAAAGTGCCTTTATAAAAATATAGGTTTTTATGTGTAAAATACAGTTTATTCTTATTTTATCGCCATGGAATCTGTTGGATGAATATCAAAAATAGATTATTGAATATATAAGGTATATGTTAAATTAATATCACTAACTAGTTGTTATTCATTTAATTTATTAGTATAAAACAACTTTTTGACCATAAAAATTGTTTTCGATAAAAATATTCTCTTTATATTAAATTGGTTCATATATTCATTATAATTAGTGAATTAATTTTATATTTTTTTAAACCATAGGTTTTTACAATGAAATTAGCTCTATTCATAACCAAAAACATAACGTCTTGGTTATAAATTAAATTAGAATATTTTAATTGTATATTTTTCTATGGTAAAACTCGGTCTTACTTGTTATGTAAGTCATCGAGGAAAGTCAGTATTTTGTGTAACGTAAGGTAACATTAGTATTCCATATAGAAAAATCAATAAATTATGTTTGGTGTGGTGAATGATGAAATCATTATTTTGTATAATGTAAAGAAAAAATTTTCCTTTAAAATGAAATGAAATATTGGCAGTGTTGTGTGAAATAAATAATATTAAAAATATTAAATTAATTTGGAAAAAAAATAGAAAATATAGCGGTGTTATATCATACCCCCCTTAAAATGAATTTTCAATCAATATTTTATGTTATTAAGTGTTTATTAATTTAAAGTTCCATTCACAAAAACCCACATTATAAAAATACATACAAAAATTATTTTTAAAATATAATGTTGGAAACATAACAGAAACCCAAAATAACACATAACTAAGTATCAACATTGGAGAACATAGGTGGATGTGAAAACATAGACTTGGAAGAGAAATATGTCCATCATGTTCTAAGGGAGAGTGATGGGAACATGGTCAAGATAAATTTAACAATCACAAATCCATAAATCTTTAGAGAACTAATGGACCATATAATTCATAAAAAACAGAGCTAGTACGATAATTTTTTTAGTTTCAAGATCCATTTTTCCTAAAGTAAACTAATTTTTATGAAAATATATACATTCATTATTTCAGGAAATCCTCTTCTTTTGGAGCTCCTTGATCTACATGACGTTTTTCTCTAAAAACAAATTTTAATTTTTCATTCTAGAAGTACTAAGAGATCAGGATATCCATGATATGCCATCCCATTTGTCATCATTTATCATCAACACCATGTTTTTATTTTAGATTTCCAATAAGAATAAATATTCATTATGATGAGATAATACATTATTCTCCTAAAATTAAACCATGTATTAACATAATCATTACCTAAATAGATAACCCTTCTAAAATATGAAAACCAAAACATTAGAAATAAGGTCACAAAATCGTCAAAATATTTTCCCCCAATATATCACAAAGAAAATCTTCATTGTGAAATTTCAAACATGTGAATACCTTTTTCATATATTATCTTGAAACATTGTAATAACATGAATTAACATTAATCTATATTGTAAAAATGCATGCCACCACATTTCAACATATATTAGACATATTCCATAAATAAAAAAAGTTCTAAATTTGGTAGAAGAAACCACTGGTTAACGAGTCCTTAATTAGATCAAAGGTTACCAATAATCTCTAATTTTCTTATTCCTATCCAAAATAACATTATCCAAACAATAATACAGTAATATATGAAACATATTAAGGGTCATATTACCTTAGTGATAATATAACCTTTTAATAAAATAACTTTTTCATTCCATCCAAAACATTCAACGTAATCTTGTAAATCCTTAGTGATAAACATAAACTTATCAATCCGTACAAATTTTACCATTCATAGAACATAATTTTTTAATCAAAATACAAATAAAATTTTATTTTTCCACACAGTCTATAATTAATAAGAAGGATAATTCATCCTATTACAAGACACATCTTTCTGTTCATATTTACTCTATAGTCTCATCATCATTAGTAAATAACTATTACTCCTACCACCTTTCCCTTCCTCTTCTAGATATTTCCACTTAGTAAATAAATTTTTATAATGAACATTCATTCCAAACATAAATAATTTAACATTTGATGATGAATTGGGGAGGAAAATATGCCAATCTATTAGGTTAACCAAATGATTGTTTTTGGTTTTAGTTAATTTCTTTGTGTCCTTATTTTTCTATAGTCAAAACTCATTATTGTAGCTATAAGACATTCACTTAGATAATTATTTTCACATTCATGACATAATGGAAACCAAACATTCTTTCCTCTATGGTCTCCATTACCTGAACACTCAGTGAAATACTTCCTTCTCTTCATTGGTGAGTCTGAGAGGTGGTTATGCTATGCATTATTGATCGTGTTACTTTAAAACTGATTAGTCATGATCATAAAATCCTTTACTGTAGTGGTCATAAAATATTAATTCTCATTAAAAGATATTCTATCATATTCAAAATTAATCATATTCATTCTTATTCACTCCATTATCTAAAACCAGAATGCATTGAATAAGAAATGATTACCATAGTGTGGAAACACATAATCCAAAAAATTCACTTATTGGATGTCTATGTTCTAACACCTTCCTTAATATATGACACCTTAGTTTTGACCTAGGTTATTTATTTTAAAATTATATTTAAATCATTCATGATAGTTGGTAAATATTTTGTGAATTATCAATGAATACTCCTAGGGTGTGTCAAATAATGTGTGAAGTAAGGCACATTGTCATGTACCTGATTACCCCAAGTCAAGCTCGTGACAACATGTTAGTGTTTTACCCCAAGGTAGATATGTTCCAGATCCACATCTACGTGTAGTATCCCAACATAGTTTTATATCCAGGAAACCACTCACTCTATCCTTTACCAAAACTCCATGACATTTTCCGATACATTTAATAATCCTTATAATTATCCTTAGTCCTTGTAGTCCTCAGTAATGTTTTATCATCCATGTTTACAAATAATAAGTAAAGAATTACTCTATAACTAAATATAATTAACCAATATTTACATTCAAATAATTTACATAAATTTTTCGGGATTCATAAAACATTATAAAAATGGATTCCAAGAGTTCATATCAATCTAGTTCATTTAGGAACATGGTAACATGAATACAAATACATAAGGGAGATAAATTATCTACGAATAGTTTCTTTAAGACTATCACCATTCTCAGACAATTCATAAATTATACGTATCTTCCAAACCCAAGGATGGAAACATTAAAAGGGTTGACCTCAAATTATCAGTAAGGAAAAACAAGGGATACAAGTTAGTATAAACACAAGTATAAGATTATGAGAACATGATCAAAACATTTGAAAATCATACCTTGGATATAAAATATCTTAAACATGAATCATGGTTTAAATAATGAACATTCATAAGACATTACTCATATGAAAATAATAAACATAATCCAAGAAATCATATCCAAGGAAGAAGTCATGGAATTGTGTAAAACACATAAGTATATAATATGATTTCTATAATTGCCAAGGAATCTAAATGAATACTATCTTAGTAGTATGGGTTCACTCCCAATACCATCTTGGTAGTCATGGTACGTACTGTCTTGGAAATTCTGTGTAATTTTTCATTAAATTATAAGGAATTATTTCGAGACGAGATGCTCTTATGGAACCTGATTCTGAGGCCCAGTGAGCCCAGAATAGAATTTGGATCTTTTTAAGCTCATTTAAATAAAAAAAGTTAGAAAATTTTTTATCTTTTAAATTGGTGCTTGGATGAAAAATATGAGGGCACTGTTGAACTTAGAAATCAGGGTTCACCAAGAATGGAACAAACATCAAATTGTAAGAGTCGACCGAAAATATTGATTTTCATACTTTTTAGAAAAAAAAATTATCTTAATAAGAAATTTTATTTTTTCCCAATTGTTTGGTAGTGGCAAGGCGACAGTACGAAACTGAGAAAAAGCGATGAAGATTTGCATTAAATGAAGCTCATTAATCTCTCAAAAACATGTAGCATAATGACACATTAAATTAATTGTAATAGATAAGATATTACACAAATGAAGCAGTATAACAATGTGACGACTCTACATAATATAAATTCCCCAATGTTTTTTCATTTAATTGGATAATGTGTTGGAGAAATCAATAAAAAGGGTGGAATGTCTCTGATGAACATGTAGCAAGAAATCTCTCCAACAATGAACGATGAACGATGGAGAATCACCAATGACATCGACACACATCGAAGAAAGAGATGGTAGGGCAACGAACACCAACAGAACATGAATCCCTATCAATGGATTGTTTCAACGATGAGATCCAATGATGTAAGGCTTTGTTTTGGTTTTATGTTTCCAAGTTCTTTATTCTAAATGACAAACATGGATCACCCCATGAACTAGTTGATCTGTAGATTGCATGTTCTTTTGGGTGGGTAATTTTCATGGGGTTTTGTGTTAGAATTATTTAATTAATTGTTATAGAACATTATACATTTATCACCTGTTTGTAAACCATTAACTTGGAGAGAACGGGTTGACATGAACAAGGCCTGAGCCCCTCTACAATGTGCATTTTTGTACGTTCTTCATGGCCGCATCTTCAAAATGGAATCCATGAGCATTCGAGGACATTGTAGGGAATGTGGAATCCCCCAAACTCCATTGGCGCAAGTGAAGTGAAGAATGGACCACAGGAATAGACTTGGTGGTCCACAAAAGAACACAGTGGTGCTAAAGATCGCTGATGGGGGCCATAAAAGTGGAATGCCCCCCCAAGTCCATGCAATAGAGGAAGGGATGTGGTAGGAGCTACTGGAAGTTAGGCCGGTGGCTCGTGGTAGGGATGCAGCCTATAGTCACAGGTTGTGACTCCTTATGGAATGCATTCCCCTGATTGGATGCGAAAAACCCAAGCGGTCAGGTTTGATCAGCCACATGATGACTGTCTAGACTTGTAACACGTTTTTCATAGAGGAGTAAGCAGGTCATCTTATGGAGGATCAGGAAGGGCATGTGCTGCCCCTGTAGTCTGAAACCAGAACACCTGGTCAGGTCAGACCTGCGGACCAATAGGCCGAACTGGGTGGGATTCAGGTCAGGTCGGTAGACCCGGCCCGGGTCGGGGGACCCCGGGCCGGGACCCTGCTGACCACATTTTGGGAAAACCCCAATATCTTCAAACCAGACATCTGAATGACGATATCTTTGAGGATTTAGAGCCCACACGAAGAGGAAAATATTTTTGAATACGCTAAATTGGATTTAATGAACGTTAAAATATAAAAATATGATTCAGGGGTTGTTCTCTTAGAATCAATAACACTACATACAGAGATCCTACGACTAACTAAAACCTGAACACTATTAACAAGAGACCCTGTGGGGATCAACTACGATGGCCTAGTGTAAAACGGTGCTATGTGACCAGGTTTGACCATAGTGGAGAGCAGATCTGTGTGACCCGACAGAACCATGATACTAGATAAGAGGAGTACCTTAGTATGATGGCCATGGTTGGAAGGGGATATGTGGGACCCAAAATTTCCACAATGGGGAGAAGCTCTATATAACCCAGTATACCCATGGAACTCATCCGGGATGAGTACCACATCAATCCACGATTAAGGGGAAGTAACTATGTGTGACCCTGTAGTCCCACAGCGCGGAGTAGCTTTGTGTGACCCGACGTACCCATTGTACTCATTGGGGAGGAGTACTCCATTAGCCTATGGGGTTCAGTGATACGATTTATTTTCTTACTTTCCGTGCTCTATATTATACCTTGTGTTAGTTTTATTACTTCAAGATCATGCTTCGTTGTTTAATCGTCGATTTATTTGTGGTCTTTCCTTATTGGTTCAGGGTCCTTACTGAATATTATACTACTCACCCCTACACGGGCTTCGCTCACATATGTTTTGTCTGGTGCAGACAACCGATACCATAGTGGAGGACATGGAGGCCTTGGACCAGGTGGTTCCTAGTGAGATCAGACATGCAGGTTTGGCTTCTACAACTTCCAGTAGCTAATCGATACAAACCCATCAGGTGGGGTTTTCAGAGCATGATATACCATAGATTAGGTACATTCTCTTTTTGAATTTTCCTATTTTTTGGGTTTGTATTATGGCCCATTTACTTTCAGTTGTACCTTTACACATAGTGGTTGTTTAGTAGAATGCACAATCTCTTTTCCTTTTTTTCATGTGATGTGGTTTTATGTCTGTGTGTACATGTACTTAAGACAATTTCTCCCACTTAAAGGTTGATGACTTCGGCGCTAGTCTCTATCCCTTGGACTTCGGGAGGCAGTGTCATGACCCATCCCAGTGGGGCCCAAGTCGCAACTCCCCAAGCCCGCCTCTAATAGGCTAGGGGTGGGTGACTAGCACCGAGTAGGCATGCTACTAACATGGGAGGCATTGCCTATAAACCTGTACACAAGCACACACATCTCCATGCCCACAAAGCTGAAAAGTAAAAACTACAAAAATGGAAAAGATGAATTCATACACTAAAACCCAACCACAGAGTATGACAGGAATGTAAAGTGAAAGAAAGTAAATCCCTGGGCCAAAAGTACAATCCCACTAGAAAGGAAGTCAGTAACAAAGTCCAACCTATAAGCAAAGGTACTCAGACTGCAATCTATAGTCGTAGGAACACACCTCGGCTTGTCTGATCTCACTGAACACCGTCCGGTCCTAGTCCGTTGAGAATCCTCTCAAAGGCTCGCTCGTAGGCACAAGACACGACACGTGCGAGAAAATACCATGTAGGGGTGAGTATAACACTACCAAGTAGGAAACCCCAAAACCCCAAATGAAAATCATCAAGGGAAATACCACAAAGGAAAGATACAGTCAGCTCCACACTGTATATGTCTACAGAACATATAACAAGAATATCCAGATATACTCATACACAAATGAGCATCATGATACTGCCACTTGGATCTAGCTCGAAGATTCCACTAAGCATGCAACCTGGAGAACACAATCCTAGGTCTCAAGAGAGAGATACGAAGTACATGTTTCGGGAGAACACACTCCACAAGTACTTTGAGAACATGATGCTCAGATGAGGATCAAAACCAAGTCATTGGGTGGTTCCGACAACTCAGTCTGAGCTAATCTGCTATGTAGAGGATCGGCGCCTGGGTAAAGTTGGTCACGTCGATACCAAAAACTCTACCTAGGGTTGCAGGATTGAATATAGGATCCATCTCTAAGTCTCGCAGAGGGGATTCCAATAACTCTATTTAGGTAGTTCTACTGAAGGGATATTACTCCTGTGTAAAGGAAGCGATACTAGATCTTTCAGGGAAATGACCAAGAGTACGGACCCTAAAGGAACTAGTCCAAGCCATAGAAGTCAAGTGGATCATGTTAATCAAGAAAAGGTTACACGACGTGTAGTATGGTTACACGCCATGTTCCTTGACCCCAGGTACTGCCCATGTATAGGGCTCGTGTCATACGTCTAAGCCGTATAAAACCAAACTACACGGTGTGCAGAAAAGTAAACGTTGTGTTCGAGCACCTGGGCTCGCTTCGTGAATGCTGGCCATGTGCTCGTACACGGTCTCTACCCGTGTCCGTGTCACCTGCCTGTGTACCAGTGCACGGGGTATCCCGTGTATCTGGCCGGGTCTAGATGGGGAGGGGTGTACATGGCGTGTCCTTAGCCGTGTACCCTAACCGTGTCCATGTACCTCCAGAGTACACACCAGGTAGTTCGCCGATGAACACACGCCGTGTATCCCATACTAAACGGTGTGTAGTCGGGAATTTTCCCGAACTGTCGTCTTCCTCCGCGTGCCTCGGATAATCCTCCGGATCCTAATCCAACTGCCCAATCATGGCGAAACTCCAAATTTGGGGTTGTCCCATCCCTACGAAACCGATTCCGTCGGTGTCTGGCTTCCGATCGTCCTTGAAAATGCATCCGGATCAATCCACATGACAACGTTCAAAGAACGGAAAATTTTGAACCACATCGATTTGTCTGCCACCATCACTGTTACACCTCCGTTAGGTCGTCTCGATGTTGGATCTTCGATTTCAGATCGTTGTACCAAAAACGAGCATGCAATGATCGATTTTCCAAAGAACGTAAAGAACACGAATGAAGAATGCGTCAGAATCGGGAGATAAAAGCACAATAATCGGGAGGGACGAACCTCGATCAATGTTCGTGTCGATTTTTGTTCGTCACCATTAGAAGGTTGGGCAAAAACCATAACAATCACAAGAATCAAATTCCACGATTCTCACAAATATCCCACCCCGCAAGGACGATCGATCCGTGGGCTAATCTATTCGTCGATTAGTCTGCATTTGTCATGGAAATCAAAAACGGGGAAGAAAAATAAAATCAAACATCCTACCTGGATTTCCACGGCGTTCGTTGGCGAACATCTGGTCGTCGCGTCATCGTCGCCGCTTCAAGAGGTTTTCTCCAGAGCCTCCAGAGCCGCTAAGTGTGTCAGGGTTATGGATTTTTTTAACCCTGGACCCTGCGAAAGCATTTATTTAAAAGGAAGATATATGCTGCAATAGATTTAATAGAATCTCGCTGCAGAAATAAAATATTTTTATTAAATATTATATTAATCTTATGTCCAAAAACTAGATTTCACCACCGACCTGCGCCGACTAATTTTAGGCCTCGCCTAAGGTAAAAACATTTTTCTGAACACAATGGTTCCTTCATATTTATGATCCAAGCTCCCGTTCAGATGTTATTCCACTTTTTTAGGAAAACTGCATGCGTGCTTTATTTAATTATTAAATTAAATTTAAACATTTTTTTCGGGCTCACCCGGCCTTGGAATTGCACGCCTTCATAGAGTATGGTCTCGAATTATTTCCCATATAATATTAATATAATACATGGAAAAATCTTGGACAGTATATCACACCCACCATAGGGATTTTACATTCCCGAAAAGCCAAAACAAAGGCTACAAAATAAGATGTGGGTACTGCACATGAATCTGAGCCTACCGCTCCCACGTGCTCTCCTGGAGATTCTCGTGTTGCCACCAAACACGCACCAAGGGAATGGCTCACCCATGAAGGATCTTCTCCTTCCTATCCTCGATCTCCGCTGGGTACTCAGCAAAGGTTGCTCCATCATCGATGTCCAGCTCACCCTAGTTGATAATGTGCGATGGATCATGTACGTATCTCCTTAGCTGCGACACATGGAAGATGTTGTGTACCCGGTCCATCTGAAGAGGTAGAGCCCAGTAGTACTCCACCTTGACAACTCTACTTAGAATCTAGAAAGGGCCAACGAACCTCAGAGATATCTTGCCGCCTTGGCCAAATCTCCGCAATCCCCGTCGAGGTGAGACACGAAGGAACACATGGTCTCCCTCCTTGAACTCCAAGGGCCTCTGACTCCTGTCGGCATAAGACTTGTGACGGCTCTGTGCAGTCTTCATCCGCACTTGGATGACCCGCACCTTCTCTGTAGTATCTCTCACCATCTCTAGGCCCATGAGTGCTAACTCTCCTGGGCCAGTCCTGCAAAGTGGCGACCTACAATGTTTCTCGTACAGAGCCTCTAAAGGTGCTATAAAAATAGTGGAATGATAACTTTTGTTATAAGTGAATTCCACCGGTGGTATGTGATCCTCCTAGCTAAGACCGAAGTCAAGTATGAAAGCTCGAAGCATATCATCTAGGACTTGAATGGTCCGCTCCATCTAACCATCAGTATGGGGATGGAATGCTGTGCTCAAGCGTAACTGAGACCCAAAAGGTTCCTGCAATCCCTTCCACTCCAGGATGTGAAATGAGGATCACGATCTGAGACGATCATGGATGGAACTACATGAAGTCGGACTATCTTATGCACATAGAAGCCTCCCGATCTCTCCACTGAAATCTTGTCCTGTATGGCTAGGAAGTGGGATGACTTGGGGAGTCAATCAACGATCACCCAGATGGCATCATGTCCCTTGGACGTACGTGGTAGGATCGTCATGAAGTCCATGGATATCCCATCCCACTTCCACTCTAGCACCTCAATGGGATGAGTCAAACCTACTGGCACTTGGTGCTCAGCCTTTAATTGATGACAACTGAGGCACCGAGAGATGAACTCTGACAAACCCTTCTTCATTCCTGGCCACCAGAACTGACGTCGGAGGTCCTGATTCATCTTTTCCACGTCTGGATGCACTGCCAAAGGGGATGTATTAAACTCCCTCAAAACATCCTCCCACAACGTCACTGGTACTACCGTGCGCCCTCTAAAATGAACAACGTGCTCCCCACCTACTGAATATCCATCAGCAGTATTACTTGTGGATATCTGAGCACGTAGAGTCTCACAGCTAGAATCCTCGTGATGTGCGTCCCTGACTCGCTGTAAGAGTGGAGGGGTAACAACCATTGACTGAAGGTAAGCTCCCTCATCTCCAACCATGAAGGATAACTATAAGGAGGAAAACTGCCTCATCACCTCTTCCAGCAATAGCGAACTGGATTTCCAACTGAGAGAATATGCCACCATGTTCCCCTTCCCAGGAGTATAAAGGATCTCAATTTAATAATCCTAGAGAAAATCAATCCATCGCCTCTGTCTCAAATTCAGATCCTTCTGAGAAAATATATATCTGATACTCTAGTGATCATAGTAGACAGTTAACCCCTCACCCATCAGGTAGTGCCTCCATATCTTCAATGCGAAGACTACCACTACCTACTCAAGATCATGGGTCGCGTAGTTCTGCTCGTGTGGCCTCAACTGATGTGAGCCATAGGTAATAACTTCTTTCCTCTGCATCAGGACACAACCAAGCCCGGTTCCTGATGCATCGTAGAACACTACGTACTCGACACCCTCCTTCGGTAATCTCCAGAATAGGGCGCGCGTCAATCTCTGTCTCAACTGATGGAAAGATTGCTGGCATCTCTCGGTCCACACGAAAGGCTTCCCCTTTCGGGTCAAAGCTGTCATGGGTGCTGCAATCCTGTAGATATCAAGGATGAATCTCCGATAGTAGACTTCCAACCCAAGGAAACTCCGCACCTCCGTCACGCTCTGGGGTGGATCCCATGCTAGCATTGCCTCCATCTTGGCTGGGTCCACTACTACAACATCTGATGAGATAACGTATCCAAGAAAGTGGAACTCCCGTAACCAGAACTGACACTTCGAGAGTTTCCCATTAAACTGGTGCTCTTGGAGTGTGTCGAGAACCATCCTTAGGTGTCTCGCGTGCTCCTCCTCAGACGCAGAGTACACAAGGATATCATCGATGGAGACCACTACAAACCGGTCTAGGTAGGGATGAAAGATCTGTTTCATGAGTCCCATGAGCACTTCTGGGGCATTATTCGTGCCAAAGGGAATCACCAAGTACTCATAGTAACTGTAGTGATATCGTAAAGTCGTCTTTAGTATATCCTCATCCCTTACTCGCAATTGGTGATATCTTAATCATAGATCAACATTTGAGAACCATCACGCCCATATCAATTGGTCGAAGAGGTCATCGATCCTCGGTAGTGGATACCGGTTCTTTACGGTCACCTGATTCAAGCACCTACAATCCATAGATATCCTCAAGCTCCCATCTTCCTTCTTGGAAAACAGCACTGGGGCCGACAAGGGTGAAATGCTGGGTCTCACAACGCCCTTATTCTGCAACTCATCAAGCTATACCCTCAGCTCACGAAGCTCTGTAGGAGCCATCCGATATGCTGACGCTGATATCCGTGTTGTCCTGTGTTGCAACTCAATGCAGAAATCTATCTTTCGATGGGGAGGTAGCCCGAGGACATCCTCTGGAAAGACGTCCTCGTACTCATCCACTACTGCTGGAAACTGGAAACTCGTAACTTGTGCTGCTCCAAGGGCTATGCTATCCAACTTATGTGAAATAGTTTGTGCCCTCCTATGCACGATCCCATCCTGTGCTTCCTGGGTCTCTCTTTCACCGACAAAGGAGAACCCCGTTCCATCACTGTAGAAACACCGCACCCTTCGCCTAAAACAGTCGATCTGGGCATGAACTGTGGATAGCCAATCCATACCAAGAATGAATTCATAAGGCCTCGACGCTACCACCAAGAGGTTCCAACCGAAACAATCGCCTCTTAGGGTCAGGTCACACTATCTACAGAGGTGTGTGATCTCTGAATCTTTTCCATTACGTCTTTCTAAGCGTAAGGGTTGAGTAAATGGATCAACTGGAATCTCAATCTCTCGAACAAGATAAGAATCCAGAAAGGAATTACTAGCACCTGTGTCTATCAATATGGCATCCAAAGTAGAAAAGACCCAGATAATACCTCTAATCATTCCGGGAGTACCTAGGTCATAAGCCTCTACCGCTTGTAGTTGTCCCTGCCTCTATCCACCAGCTGCCTGGGCCTGGGGTGGACCCCCTGTAGGTGGTGGTGGCAAAGGATCAAAATGCCAACCACCTCCAGCTGATCTCCCAGATCCCCTACCACGTCTGCCGCCCCGCGGATCCGTCTGCTCCACACGTTGCCTCTGCCTCGGTGGTCCATCCACTTCTCCCGTATTAGTAGTACGGCGGGTCGGACAATCCCGATTGAGATGTCCCCTTCCATCACATTAGTAGAATCACCTCTCTCAAGGCTAGATGGATGCACCCTGAAAACCCTGTACGGTAGATCCCCTATCCTGGGATCTCCTCTGAAAACGTCTCCCACGCCTGGGCCCCAGATGTCGGCTCCCTACTGCCGAGGTCTCTGATCCAGCTCGCCTACTACTGACATCTGTCAGCTGTCTCCACTCTGCCAAGAAGCTCTTGACCACCAGATCCCACTCGAGCACCCCAGCATAAGTAGGAATTCTCATAGGGATGATGTAGCTCGGATATCTCTGCGCAATCCCCTCTAAAAAGTATGAGATCTGAAGTACTGATCTTTGACCATATCAATCGAGTACCGCGAGAGGTCGATAAACCTCGACGAATAGTTAGCCATAGTCATGGTTCCCTGCTAGATCTGAAGAAGCACCTGTATGCGTACTACTCTTAGGGTAACCGGTGAATACTCCTCTCTGAAGAGATGCTCAAACTCCGACCAAGCGAGTTTCGCCTCGTCGTGAGTCTGGATAACCAAACTCCACCATCGCCCTGTCGAGCCCTGCAGAAGGCTTGCTGCCAAGATCACCATCGGGTCTGCTGGTGTCATGACGAAGTGGAAGACTCTGGTCACCAACTCAAGCCATTCATATGCTGCCTGAGGTTCAGGCTCGCCTCGAAACCCAAGGGGTCTCGGTCTCTGGAACTCGTGGAGTGCACTCTGTCTGCGCTCCTCCTCCACTGGTACAACAGGCACTAAACACTACTCTACAGGTGGTGGGATAACTAGTACACCACCTGGTGGTAGAACTAGGGGATCTGGTCCCTGTATCGAGGTTTCATCATTGAGGGGGTCATCCTCGTGATCGAGCCGCAAGATCCTAGATGGTGTGCATCGTGAAGGTATCCAGTTAAAGAAACAAGATGTATCCCATTCAGTGAGTATATCAGGACAGCTGACTCAAAAAGGACATGGAAACCCCAACCCATTCCTATATAAAGCATGTACCATTATTCTCCCTGAAACTAGTGTTCTCATGTTCCGAGTCGAAAAGAAAGTTATCAGAGTCCTGGTGTAGGGATACGTTGGCTGCCCGCACCAACAGTGGGGTCCCTGGCCTGAAATCCAAACTTGAAACACTTAACATTGTTTCCCAAAACCAACTCACAGACTCTCGGTCCTAAGGTAGAACCGACCGCCTCTGATTCTACTCTGTCATGACCCATCCCAGTGGGGCCCGAGTCACAACTCCCCAAGCCCCCCCCCCCCCAATAGGCCGTGGGCTGGTGACTAGCACTGAGTAGGCATGCTACTAACATGGGAGGAATTGCCTATAAACCTATACACACACACACACAACTCCAAGACCACAAATATGAAATGTAAAAACTACTAAAATGGAAAAGATTCATGCATACACTAAAACCCAACCGCAGATTACGACAGGAATGTAAAGTGAATGAAAGTAAATCCTCAGGCCAAAAGTACAAACCCACCAGAAAGGAAGTCTGTAACAATGTCCAACCAGTAAGGAAATGTACTGGGACTGCAATATGAAGCTGTAGGAACACACCTCGGCCTGTCTGATCTCACTGAACATCGTCTGGTCTTGGTCCTCCTAGAATCCTGTCAATGGCTCTCTTTTCTGCACAAGACACGACACGTTCGGGAAAAGCCCGTGCAGGGGTGTGTATAAAAATACCCAGTAAGACACCCCGAAACCACAAAGGAAAAAAAACAAGGGAAATACCATAAAGGAAAGATACAGTCTGCTGCACACAGTATATGTCTACAGAACATATAACAAGAATTTCGAGATATACTCGTACACAAATGACCATCGCGATACTGACACTAGGATCCAGCTCGAAGATTCCACTAAGCATGCAACCGGGAGAACACACTCCTAGGTCTGAAGAGAGAGATACGAAGTACTCATTCTGGGAGAACACACTCCACAAGTACATTGAGAACATGATGCTCAGAGGAGGATCACAGCCAAGTCATGGGGTGTTTCCGACAACTCATTCTGAGCTAATCCGCTAAGAAGAGGATCAATGCCCATGTAAAGTTGGTCACGTCGATACCAAGAACTCTACCTAGGGTTCTAGGAATGAATAAAGGATTTGTCTCGAAGTCTCACAGAGAGGATTCCAACAACTCTATTCAGGGAATTATACTGAAGGTATCATACTCCTGTGTAAAGGAAATGATACCAGAACCTTCATGGAAACGACCAAGGGTACAGACCCTAAAGGAACTAGTCCAATTCATAGAATACAAGTGGCTCAAGTCAATCAATAAAAGGTTACACGGTGTGTAGTATGGTTACACGCCATGTTCCTTGACCCTGGGTACTGCCCGTGTATACGGACCGTGTCATACGTCCAAGACATTTAAAACCAAACTACACAGCATGTAGAAAAGTACACGCCATGTCCGAGCACATGGGCTCGCTCCGTGTACGCTGGCCATGTGCCCATACCTTGTCTTTGCCTGTGTCCGTGTTGCCTACCCGTGTACCAATACACGGGGTATCCCGTGTATCTGGCCGAGTCTGGCCTGGGAGGGGAGTACATGGCGTGTCCTTGGCTGTGTACCCTGTCCATGTCTGTGTACTCCCATATTACATTCCAGGCAGTTCACCGATGAACACACATTGTGTATCCTATACTACACGGCGTGTTTGTGGGAATTTTCCAGAACCGTCGTCTTCCTCCGCACACCTCGGCTAATCCTCCAGATCTTGATCCAACCACCCGATCATCGTGAAACTCTGGATTTAGGGTCATCCCACCCCTATGAAACTAATTCCATCGGTTTCAGGCCTTCGATCGACCTTGAAAACGCATCCTGATCAATCCGCATGAAAACACTCGAAGAACGAAAACTTCCGAACCACGTCGATTTTTCCGCCGCCATCACTGTCGCACCTCTGTTAGGTCGTCTTGATGTTGGATATTCGATTTCAGATTGTTGTTCCAAAAAAAAAGTTCCCAACGATCGATTTTCCCAAGAATGCGAAGAATGCGCACAAAGAACGCATCAGAATCAGGAGAGAAAAACTCAGCAATCAAGAGGGATGAACCTCAATCGATGTTCGTGTCGATCTTTGTTCATCACCGTTAGAAGGTTGAGGAAAAACCATAAAAATCACAAGAATCAAATCCCACGATTACCGAAAATATCCCAACCCTCAAGAACAATTGATCTACGAGATAATCTGTTCGTGGATTAGTCCGTGTTCATCATGGAAATCAAAAACGGGGAAGAAAAATCACATCAAACATCCTACTTGGATTTCTACAGCGTTCGTTGGTGAAGATCTGGACACCTCGTCATTGTCGCCGTGTCGAGAGGTTTTCTCCAGAGCCTCCAGAGCCGCCAAGGGTTTCATAGTTATGATGTTTTTTTACCCTAGATCCTACGCAAGCCATTATTTAAAAGGAAGATATCTGCTGTAATTGATTTAATAGAATCTCGCTGCAGAAATAAAATTTTTTTATTAAATATTTTATTACTCTTATGTACAGAAACTAGATTTCACCATCGACCTACGCCGACCGATGTTATGCCTCGCCTAAGGTAAAAACTTTGATCTAAACGCAATGGTGTCCTCAGATTATTTATCCGAGAACCCTTTACGAAGTAATTCCACTTTTTTAGGAAAACTGCACGCACACTTTATTTAATTATTAAACTAAATTCAAACATTTGTTCCGGGATCACCCGGCCTCGGAACTGCACGTCGTCACAGAGTCTGGTCTGGAATTAATTCCCATATAATATTAAAATAATACATAGAAAAATCCAGGAAATTAAACTAAGACTTGGGGGAGTCATGAGATGGGACCTGGGGGACTGGTTGTTACAAAGTGGAATAAGAGGTGATCAGTTCTACCTCAACGTCTAGGAGTCTGTTGTTTTGATTCTAGGAAATAGTGTTGAATGTTTAGAGTTTGGCATTCAGATTCGGGGAGTCGAGTGTTGGCACGATGACTAACATATCCATACAACAGAGCCTTGAATTATGTGTTTTCACTCTATATATTAAAACAATGGTTGCATGCCTCATATAGGAATAGAGTGTTTCCTCATGTTCTTCTTAAATTAGATTCATCTCACTGGGTATAATATAATGACAGTGGTATATCGTGATATTTATCTGGATTCCACCACACAGACAACCTACTAGTATTCTGATGCTTGACTGTGGGGAAAACAGGCATGGTGATGAGGCGTCAGTTCAGGGACGAATTCTAGAGATGGACTCACTGGGTGGTGCACCAACGTTATGACCACCTATTGATCATTAGTTATAACCAGATTTACCGGTACATGGCATAGATTGGATCAACTACCTGCATGAGTTCCATAGATAGAGACCTCCCTGGTTTAGAGGGGAGACAGATTGTCAGGTCAATGAGGACTGGATAGAGGTGGTGACATGGGTCTTTTGATTTTTGACGAAGCCACTCGACTAGATGGATATCTTATCCATGATCCTTTTTTAGGGCTCGACAAGGAAATGGTGGAGATAGATGATTTAAACTCTTAATGAGGTAACCCTATCCTGGTCTGACATTGACTGGTTTTTCTAGGAGGAGTTCTTCCTCGTGACATTTCATTCAATGCGCATATAGGAGTTATTTCACCTACATCAAGGAGATATGATAGTGGATAAGTACTCTACGAGGTTTCATACCACCTCCGCCACTCTACAAACATGGTGCAAGACAATTTCTTCAGGATAAAAACCAATGTGGATGGACTATGATGGGAGATTAGGGTGTTGATGATTTTTCTTAGCATCCCCACTTAGGCTGGAGTCCAAGCGCGAGCTCTAATAGTAGAGAGCTTCCTCACAGAGTAGGAACCGATGGTGGGAGATACCAACAAGTGATAGGTGACTGAGCCATCCATGGTAGGAATTCAACAGATGATGTAGAGGTCCATGTAGGCCATATCATCCAGAGGGTTACAACAAGACACATGATCAGAGGTGCAAGGACACCAGGGAAGTGAGGGTCAGTAGAGAAACATGGTGTGCTACTCATGTGGTGGGAAGAGAAACATGGGTTGTAGCTACCTGAACCACCACACAAATGATCAGTAGATGGTCGAGGTACTTCAAATGTAGAGGAAAAGGATTGAGTGAGGAGGTTAGTAGGGTAGAAAACATAGTAGGGGAGAAGATGGTGGGAAGTGGTTCGAGGTACTAATTCCAACACCCCTAGGTGGTACACCACAACCTTAGGGATCCGATGGATAAGGGAAAACTCATCTTCAGTTGGTTGATTCCTCTAACCATGACACTCTATAGATGATAAGAGTTATTATCTGTGTCATCTTCAACATAGTTGTAGTTCTTATAGACAAAGTTTATAGTTACTCTTTATTTGAAATGGACCTCGTTTGTGGCTCGGAGAAGTTGGTGGTTTTTTCCCGATCCATACAATTAGATACTCCTACTAGAAGGGATTTTTAGATTACATACTGGTGATGATAGTGTGAGCCTACTCTTGGAGGCGATTCGTTGGGCTAGGATCTCCTAGTAGCAGCATTGAGGCCTTATGGAATCATCCTGGGCATGGACTTTTATCCACAGTTTAAGCTCAGATTGATTGTATTAGGCGTAGATTGTGGAGTATCCAAAAATATGGGACCATGTTTTTCTTTAGTAGTGATAAGTGAACTCCTGCACCATTGGGTGGACTTTCAGGGAGGAGGGTACAACCGATAACTCACTAGTTAGCAAGCGTCACCCTTGCTGCGGTGGATGGGAGGAGTCCAATATTTCTTTTAGTGGTGGATGAGTACAAGAACGTCTTCCCTGAGGATGTATCAGGTCTACCTCCTCATAGAAAGGTATACCTATGCATAGATATATAGACCCAGATGACAATGATATCCACACCATCTATCATATGGCTCCCACAGAGCTTTGCGAGTTGATGATATAACTAGAGGACTTGTAGGATAAGGTCTTCATGAGGCCCAACGTTTCAACATGGGAAACACAAGTGTTGTTTTAAAATAAGGAAAACGAATTCTTGAG
The DNA here is from genome assembly GCA_963277665.1 of Viscum album. Lineage (NCBI taxonomy): Eukaryota > Viridiplantae > Streptophyta > Magnoliopsida > Santalales > Viscaceae > Viscum > Viscum album. The sequence goes on along the minus strand of OY728119.1, from coordinate 1,573,127,517 downwards.
GTTATGCATAAGCTTCTGGAACATGAACTAGGTGACTGTAATAAACAAGTATTCACTATCAAGGATTTATTACCTCTATGATAAGTTGAAGGGAGAAAGGTTGTTCTTTATGATATACCTCAGACCAAGTTATCATCAGCTTATGGTATCAGATTAGGATATACTGAATACAGAATTCAGATGCCAGTATGGACACTAAAATTTCTTAGTGATTCCCATTGGCATGACCAATTCCCACGATGTGCTCATTGAATTCATGAAAAGGACCAAACATACATACATCAATAGTTCAATGGTAGTCTTCATTGATGAAATCTTGGTGTACTCGGTGTCAGAGGAGGAGCACACTACACACCTGCAGATAGTCTGGGATACACTCCAATATCACCATCTTTACGATATGATCTTCATGTTTCCATTCAAGATTCTAGAGGTCCACATTCTAGGACATGTCATGTCAGAGTCTTGAGTTTTTGTTGACCTAGATAATATAGAGGAAGTGCTGGATTGGGAGCCACCTAAGAGCATGACTGAGGTTATGAGTTTCTTGGGGTTGGCAAGATACAACTCGAAGTTTGTGCCAGAATTCTCCAGAGTAGCGGCACCCTTATTGGATTTTATAATGAAATGGAAACCCATCATGAGGAATAAAAAGTGCCAGCATAGTTTCTAGGAGAAGAGGCAGAGACTGACGAGTACCCCCATCTTGAGACTACCAGAAAAGGATATTGTGTAAGTATTTTTTTGATGCATTAGCTACCAAACTAGGTTGCATAATGATGCATGAGTGATCCATTATCGGCTATGGTTCATGAAAGTTGAGGAGCAATGTATAAATCACTGCGAATCATAACCTGGTGTTAATAGCAGTTGACTTTTTTATGAGGATGTGGCGGCACTACTTGATGGGTGAATGGTTTACCGTCTACTCTAACCATTAGAGTCCCAATTATATCTACTCACACAAGGACCTAAACATGAGACTCTAGCGATGGCTAGATTTCATCCTAGACTATGATGCTGAGATAGTATATACTCTAGGGAAGGGTAACATGGTGGTAAATGTGCACAACATGATGTCTGGTTTACAGCTTCTGACTGAGGTGACAGAGTAGTTACCCATGGTGTAGATATCCTTAATTAATGATAATGGTGTAGCATACATTTAGTCGATGACTGTCACTCCTCCAATAATATACCCAGTCAAGAAGGCACAATTTGTGGATGTTGTCTGTGAGGCCTGACATACTCAGTATTCTTCAGGACATTCTTGTGATGGATTTTATATCGGTGGGGAGAACACCATCCTTTTAGAGGACACATTATAGTACAAGTGATGTTTCAGGAGGAGGTGTTAAGGGATATCCATAAAACCCATTTTTCGGAACATACTGGTGTGGATAAGATGTACCAGAAACTCCAACATCAGTACTGATGGCCTAGGTTAAAGAAAGCAGTTGAATATTTTGTTTCACAATACCTCACTTATCAGCAACTAATGTCTGAGCATCAGGTTCCCCTAGGCTTAGCCCATCCACGTGAGGTATTTGAGTGGAAGTGGGATGGTGTCTCAATGAAATTCGTGATGGGATTACCACCGAATTTCAAGGGCCATGATTCTATATGGGTGATCATCGACCAACACACCATGTCGTCTCACTTTTTACTCATTCTAGAGAAAGGATGGGTAGATGGCTTGGGATTCCACTACATCCAAGAGATAGTGCATCTCCACAGAGTTCCTTCAATGATCATATCAAACCATGATGAATGTTCTACATCATGGATGTGGAAGGTATTACAAGATACATTCGAGATATAGCTATGCTTAAGAACCAACTTTCACCCTCAGAAAAATGATTAG